>VDMD01000002.1:1200000-2400000 GCA_007026445.1 Schizophyllum amplum | reverse complement strand
AGAACGGCGCACCGATCGGGTCGTGGACGGGCGGGAGCGTCGGGTTCAAGCGCTCTGGTCGCAAAACGTACGAGGCTGGGTACCAGTGCGCCGTGCGCTCATTCAAGGTCATGGAGGTGCGGTCATCGTTCTCCACATCGCTGCTTGTCGTACTTACTCGCGCTCAGGACCTCTTGGAGCAGGCGAAGACCCAGGGCTACTCCGGTATACATATCGAGCTGAACCTCGCGGGCTTTGGCAAGGGCCGGCAAGCCATGCAGACGGCCTTCCTGACCGCGGAGGGAGAGACGCTGCGACCGCACGTCAAGGCCATATGCGATCGGACACCGCTCAAGATTGGTGGTACCCGGGCAAAGAAGCCGCGCGTTTAGTGATCGACGTAGACTCCGATGTCGAGGGGTACGACTCGGTGCTTATAGACTACTAGATCGGTGCGCGGCCTATACCACACACCTGATAATTCTTTTGGCGCAGTGCGCTGCCTCCTGGTCTATCCTGGTGTTCCCGTCTGCCCAACCATGCCAACGTCTATTCGCGGTCTGTCCAGAATGGATCCTTGAAGACATCCTCGACTAAAACTGCGTCCACAAATCGTCCCGCCTCATTACACTCCCCTGATTCTCGCAAGCGCCACACGTCCTTGACTCCATTTGCCTCCAGGTAAGACTTCATCTTCCCGTAGTTAAGGCCGACAGCATGGGGACCGTGGCTGTCATCCGACAATGTTATACGTCCCTTGTTGGCCAGGATGAACTGCCGACATCATCATGAAGAGCAGCTTCGCATGCGGACGCAACTCACCTGGAGAACCTCCGGCCCAGGATACGCAGTGTTCCACCCTTTTCTGAAGGCCGCGGCGTTGATTTCGAACAACGCGCCGTAGTCGATTGCGTACAAGATGTTGCGCTGCACTCTGCCCCAAATGCCGATATGTTCGTCGAGTTTGAGGTCGGGCGTGTACAGGCGGCAGAGATCGAAATGACCGATGACTTCAGGTTTGAGAGTTCGCATGAGTTCCCACTGGGTGTCCAGATACGATTCGAGGAAGTAACTAGGCGAGGAGGTGGTGACCGCGTCAGAGGAGGACGAGAAAGAACAACTAAGAAAGGCTTTCTCGAACGTCGGTTTGTCGAAGTCAATAGGGATGGCGTTGACGTGATGCACAGAGCCGACGATGAACTCAATTTCTCTTGGGTGCTCATTCAGGAGCTGCTCGACCTTGGTAAGGTCAACCGCCGTGATAAACTCCGTCTCCAGCCCGACGAGGAGGGTGATTTGCGACGCGTAGAGCGCCTTGAGATGGTGCGCCTCTTTCAGAAATGCCTTGAATTGCGCGTAGAGTTCATCGAGGGATATTCCTTGCTAGGGAGGCATTCCATGAGGGCAATGATTTGGCAGAAGCGGGGGCGGCTATCACACCTCTTCGGGGTAGAGGTCTTGCACGCGGTAGCGGGGGACGTGCTCGGTGAGGCAGAAGAGTTGAAATTTCTGTCTTATGGCCTCTTTGACGACATCCTCGAGGGTCCCCGAGGCATGTTTGCAGAACTGGCCGGAGTGCGAGTGGTGGCTGAAGGGCATGGTGGTCACTGAAGGCGGAGTCAAGCTGATGGATCGTTGGGTAGATCGGGAATCCGGGCCGCGTACCGACGATGTTGCTTCTTCCCTTCCGCCACCATGTCTGCACGTTGAGCAGGGGATTGCTCACTTCATGGGCGTTGCATACCTCACGGCTAGCTTCTGGACTTGCGAAGCCACCTCCTCACAAGGCTTTACATGACACGCAGACCATGAATGACGCCAAGCATTGGGTGCAAGAGTTCAAGTCTGCGGACATCCCGAAGAGCTTGGTCGAGATTACATTCTCGCGAAGTTCAGGGCCTGGCGGTACATGTCCCTTAGTGCGCAACATGAGGGTTAATTTGACTTGGATCAACTAGGACAGAATGTCAACAAGGTCAATACTAAAGCAACGCTGAGGTGCAGCGTGAACTCCTCGTGGATCCCGCTGTGGGCCACCGCGCGCTTGAGAGAGTCTGTGAGTACTGGTTAGCGTGGAGAGAATGTTGTTTTGACTCTGCGCAGACGCACTACGTACGTGCGACTGACTCCATACTTTTGACTTCGACAGCGCATAGATCGCAAGCGCAGAATATCGAAGACTGTCTCCGGAAGGTCAGGAATTTGGAATTTGTGGCCACATATTGAGGCTCACTGAATTTTTCATAGCTACACGGTGTTGTTATATCTGCGTCCTCGGCAGACATCCGGAATGAAGCTTCAGAAGAGCAGAAGCAGCGGGTGAAGGGGCTTGAACGGGCAGACAAGGAGCGACGGAAGAGAGAAAAGATGCACCGAAGCCAGCTGAAGCAATCTCGTTCTGGAAGACCAGAGTTTTAGCTGCCAGCCCTTTTTCTTTGATGAGTACTGAGTATCCGTGTGAGCGTTGCGCTATTCTCAAGTTTACACTCTCTACATGGCTACAATTCAACAATCGTATGCGTTGGCATAGTGCTGGTTGTTCAACGTCAACCGTCAGGTCACATTCGATCACGGGTGGTCGCATCACGGCGTCACGACAGCGGTGACGAGGACGCAGCAGCGTGCAAGCGCCCGCCTCACACGTTGTTTCCGCCGCGGACTCGCGCGCTTGCCTCCCTTCTGGCCACAAAGGATTATGCAGTGCTGCGGTCTCTTTGCCATATCCTAGCCGCAGTCGTCTTCCCCATCCACGCCCCTTCCCTCCTGGTTCCCTTGTCACCCTAAATGTCACAGCCCGCGATCGCCTCACCGTCCGAAGGCCCCGCTGCAAGCCCAGAGCAGCAACCGTCTGCCCCTGGAGATGTCACAGCTGCAGGCGACAACACTCAGCAGGCTGTGGATGGAGAAGAGCGACCGCTGGAATCCCATGAAGTGATCGAGCTGCAGTCTTTCAGCGTGCGCAGGGCGTGGATCGAGGAGAAGATCAAGGTCAGGGGATTTTTTACTCTGATACTGACTATCTTTCTGATGATCAGCTCTAGTTTCTCGAGCAACTCCCTCCCATCGACGTCTTCGTCGGGCTCGATGCCATCCAGGCATCTGCAGAAGAAGTACCTGACTTACCCACGCGCGCCCAGCTTCAACAATGGGTCACCGAACACGATCACATCGAGAAGGAGATAGAAGTATTCGACACTGGAGAGCTACAGAAACTCAGGAAGTTAACCAAAGGTGCGTTCTTATGCTTACATCCTACTTTCCGCCGCTTACTTCTTGAGACGGCTAGCCGCAACACAACGCAACCTCTCCTCTCAAGACACTGACTTAATTGAACTTACGCTCACGACTATCTATGCTCTGGACAAGCTAATCCATCTACTACGCAACCGCTCCGAGTCGCTCGATTTACTCGGCATCAGGTTGACATGGGAAGAACATCGGTCTGCCTCCTGGAAAGAGCGCCGGCAAATAATCGAAGACCTTGCAAGCTTCCTCGACACTCGTGCCCGCTGGTCGGCATCTGTCTATGACTCCATGCAAGCTGCCGAAGCTACTTCGCCGTCTCCGACCAACTCGCCACATCCTCCCCGCCGCAATTCTATAACCTCCATCGCCTCCTCGACGCTATCCGATTCTCGCACTATCTCAAAATTGTCGAGAGTCACTCGCTTCAAGCAGGTCGAGCTGCTGTCTCGAGATGCGGCTCAGTTCGCCAGCCGCATCACCGCTCTTCGACACGGACGCATCACCGCCGCCGGGAAGGTACTTGACAAACTCATCGACAGCAGCCGCAAGCCCGTGCCCGAGGAACTCCTCGACGAGCAGGACAGACTCGAAGAACGAGGGATCGCGGAGATGGAAGATGTAGGCAGATTCGCCATGGACGTAGTCATGCAGTGGAGAAAGTATTGTCAATTTATCACTATCTCTTGCCCTCGTTGAGCTTATTGGCGCAGGTCGGACGAAACGTACGTCGAAACCATGAAGGATCTCTTCGCCGCGCAGACGCTGCTCGAAGAGATCGAGACTGCGAGGATGCAGCATCCGACGCCGAACCAAGCTAAGGCGTACACCACACGATCCAATGAGCTCCTTCGGCGAATGACTTATAGAGGTCGACCCACGGCCCTCACCAGCCCCTTCCCTCGTCCTAGCCACCCACTCTTCCCGGATCAAGCCGAAGCGAACTCGTCGATCGCATACGCTCTCGAGGTTGAGATCAGTTCAACAACCGATATCGTACAACAGGCGGTTGCTCTCGCTCAGGAGTACCGAGATGGTTGGGTTGCCGTGCAAGCAGTCGAAGAGCTGAACAAGACGTGCGCTGACTTGTCGGAGACCTTCCAATCCATCAACCAACGCCTAGAGCACGGCTTTAAGGCAGCTACAACGGATGGCAGCGCACCCGACCTCACATCGGAAGCGTGTCTCGAGCCCACTCGTCATGCGGCTTTTCTCACACTCCTGCCTTCGGTCCTGGACGAGCTCGACAAAGCGTCCGCTTCGGCGTCTGCCACAATCCAACGGTCACACGCCACGCTTCTAAATGCCGACAAGCCTGGCGTGGACGCGGTCTTCCGGCAGGGAGCGGCAACTAACGTTCGCAAATTGCAGGAAGTTTGCAAGCAGACGGAGGATGTGCGGCAGACTGTGGTTGCGCGCGTTGCGCGCCTTCGCGAGGCGAGGAGGATCAATGGCCTCATGGAGGAACATCTGCAGCATCTGGAGCAACAGCGGCATCGCATCGAAGAGTCGATGGAGAAGCATAAGTGGCGGCAAGAATCTCGCGGTGGTAATACGCTGCCGACGCCTGAAAGCCCTTCGTCGACTCCGCTACAAGATGCTCTTCCAGCCGACGTCTTGCGTCACCTGCAGGAGCTCGTCGTGCAGCGCAGCCAGCAGATTGAGACGCCCCTTGCGCAGCTCAGCACAACCCTCGAAGAGCCGATGAAGGATCGGTTGGCGAGCGGTCTCTCCGTGTTAAGGGGCCTAGCTGCCCAGCTAGAGAGCATGACGACGTTGCTCGGCGCGATCCAGCAGCAGAGCACCGTTATGGCCGCCGTTCGCGACGAGTTCAACGACTTGCAAATACGCGCCGAGGACATAAGGATGCGTTACCGCAACGCGGCCGGCAGTGTTCTCTCTGGCGAGCTCTGTGGTCAAGACCTCGTTATCACCCAAGGGAAACTGCTGGACATGCTGAACGACATCGACACCGCGGCTGTGAGCTTCACTAGCGGTCTGTCCTCTCGCATTCCCTTCGTCGCAGGCCTGCCGTCGCAGCCGAAGAAGGCTTTTACTTTCGTCAAGCGGAGACACTCATTGGCCGATCTTAAGCTCACATCGACCAGCCAGGACGAGAAGGCTATCGACTTGCCCTTCGACTTGGGCACGCTCGACGAGGCCGTGCGGTCTGACTCCAACTCATACGCCATGCGCATCAACACCGAAGTGCAGAATTTGCACCAGCGCTCAGAGTACCTCAATCAAGCTGTGAGGGCGAAGGACTTCGACGCGCGGTTGATCTGCATTCTGGACGATATCGACGCTTTCGCAGGCCAGATCGATTCCCTGAAGACGTCCTTATCCAGCGCTGTGTCTCAATCCGACAGTCTGGAAGGCTTGAACGCCCTGCGCAGTCAGGCTCAGGAGATGCTTTCCGCCCGTAGCGAGAATCTTGGCCGGTCGATGTCTCCCCTTCAAGATCTCCTGCAAGAAATGGAAGCGTCCGCCGACGCTCACGGCACGTCACCCCAGGAGGTCCTACACCTAAGTCGCAAACGTGCGCTCAGCGATGCGCAGTCTAAGCTCACCTCTCTGGTCGCCGAGGGTGATATTCTGCAAGCGCGCATCGCCGACGCTCATGCAACGGAGGTGCGGAGATTGGAAGAGGCAAGGCTGGAGGCAGAACGACTAGCACAGCTGGAAGCGGAACGCGTAGCTGCAGAGGCGGCGGAAGCGGCGCGAGTGGAGAAGGAGAGGCTGGAAGAGGAGATTAGGCAGCGTGAGGAAGATGCTCGTTTGGCGGAAGAGCAGCGCAAACGCGAGGAAGATGAACGACTTGCGGCGCTCGCGGCTGAGGAGGCACGGAAGGAGGAAGAGCGCCTTGCTGAGGAGCAGCGGAAGCTGCGAGAGCAGCAGGAAGCCGAGGAGCAGCGGCAAGCTGAGGAGGAGCTGGCGCGTCTTGCTGTGGAGAAGGCGGAGAGGGACAGACTGGAGACAGAGAGGCAGGAGATTGCAGACCGCTTGAAGGCGGCCGAAGAACAACTCGCAGTCGAACGTCAAGAGCGCGTGAAGCAGGAAGCGGAGGCTGCTCGTCTTGTATCTGAGCGTAAATCTCCGCCGATGAAGACTGTGGAAGAAGGTACGTATCTTTGTCTTGACTGGCTTACTTTCTGACGTGCCACATAGATGTCTTTGGCCTCCGCCTCGCTCCCTCTGGTGGCAAATCAGAGATGACGCCAGATATGAAGGAGTTGCAGGCCCAAGTCCTTGGCCTCAGGCAACGGCTGCGTGCTCTCAGCATCAACGAGCTCGCTCGGCCGACCGCCAAGTCCTCCAGCCAACTACCCCGCGAGCAGCAAATTGACAACATTGTGGCGCAGTTCAACACGATCAAGCAAGAGGTCGACGAACTGCCGCAGAGTGTTGACGACTCTTCTGTGCTCACCGAGCTTCGGTCGCTCCGCATCGAAGTTGAGCAGTCCGTACCTCTCATTCAAAGCCTAGAGAGGCTCCGCCAGTTCGCGCAGTCCGTGCGCGAGTGCGACGACGCGCTCAGCGATCTGCTCGAGCACATCGACAGCTTTCCCTCCGCGCCGCTGGCGACCACGTCTGCACGTGTACATCCAACCAACGGCAGTCCGGAGGAGCAAATGCAAGCAAGGCTTAACGCAACCCGCTCGCTGATTGACGAGATGTCGCTGCAGTTCCGCCTCGTCTCCAGCGATCCTCGCGCCAGCTCAGAACACGAACGGGTAACCCAAACCTGGAGCGAACTGGAGGATATGGCGCGGGATAGAGCTGGTGGCAGGCGTTCACGTCCAGCTAGCGTCGCCAGCTCCGCACATAGCTCTGGGCCCAACAGTCGCTCCCACTCACGGTCATCGACACTCAGCAGCACCGTACGCCCGGGGAAGGCCAAGGGTTACGGCAACCTATCCGTCTCGCATACGGCTGGCTCAAAATTCCTCTCGCCCTCGGCGCTGCCATCATCACAGCCCGGTGGTCGTCGCGTCGTGTCGGGCTCCTCGCGGCCTAGTCGCCCTACGAGTCGAATGTCGAGCTCGTCGTCACAGCGGTCTGTCTCGGGCTCTTCTCTGTTTAGCTCGACGTTCGCGTCAAGACAAAGGACAAACAGCGTTACCCCAGACTCCCCCATCCAGAAGAGGACGTCGACGTCCCGCGTACGAGCGCAGCCCTCCCAGCGCAGCTCTTCCCCTAGCATATCCGACGCGTCGTCCTTCGGTATGCCCTCCCGCTCATCGACGTCCCTCTCAAGTTGGGCGCGCAGCGGTCCGCGGAACTCCTTGTCCTCACTCACGAGTCGTGCCATGTCGACCCCGAAGAAGGTGTCACCCCCGCAGAGGAAGAAATACGTCGCGGATCCCAAGAGTAAGCTGGACGTCGCCGTAGGCGAGGTCGTCAACAAGCTTCCTGTCGGGATCAACGTGGAAGGGTTGACGGAGACGTACAAGGATCAGAGCGGCAAGTACTGGATTGGAGACCAGGAGCCAAAGCTGTGTTTCTGCCGCATTTTGAGGTCGCAGACGGTCATGGTGCGCGTTGGGGGTGGTTGGTCGGAGTTGTCGAAGTGCGTTACACGCATTCTTCTGGCTTTTGGTCGCGTGCTGACGCTCTCATGCCAGGTTCATCTCGGAGCACTTCGCGGACAGCTTCCGTGTCCTCGAAGCCTCCCCTCCTCGACCCGGCCAACTGGAAGAGCGGTGGATTAGCTCCGCGACCCTGCTCGAAGCTGCCGAAATCACAGATATGCCGATGCGCTCACCACAAACACCCGAACCGGGCGAGCTACCCTCTTTCGCGATCGTGTCACCGGGCGCGCACAGCCCACGGTCGCTCAAGTCGTCCCCGGGTTCCGGCCACGGCTCGCCAGGCCTCACACCCCTCCAGTTCATCCGCCGCGCAGACCCCGAGGCGTCGCCTCTGCCGCTGCGCCCCGCGACGCCGACGCGGTCAACGTCCACCATGCACACGCGCATGCGCAGCCCTGGCTACACGCCCTCCAGGAGTTCGGTGTGGCGTCCGTGAAACCAATGTACGACCCGTGTTCAAAACGACCAAACTGTGAAAAGACGAACAACCTGTGCAAAGCAGAACAATAATGCTACCATCTACCACCGCCCTTCGGCTTCATACTCATGTCTTCAGCTTCATCTGTTACTGTATTCCCTGGCATGATTTCTTTCAAGTATTTACGCACTCACACATATTATTGTTGGACCATACTAGTCGTATATAGCTTTGGGTATGGTTAGCTTACGAACCGCACGTTGTATCAGTACCATTTACAGTCTAAGTAGACGAGGTGTCCGTATGAGAGCAATGCTGATGGACTTTGACATTCACGACTTGCAGTCCAAATTCGGAGAACAATAGCATCGGCTCTTCGGTCCGAGGCGCTTGACTTTCTTTCTGCCTGCCATGTTCCGCGTACTGACGCGACAGACTCTGCGGCGCGGCGTTTCCACCAGCCGCTCTCCACGTATCCTAAGCCCTCGGTATGCGTCCAGCTCTATAGCCAAGTCGGACCCGCCCGTGTGGCCGTTCGTACTCTCCTTCCTCGCCTTCGCCACCGGATCCCTCTACTTCATCATCATCCCCGACGAGTCCCGCGCGGCCCCCACCCAGACGTCGGACAGCCTCTCCCCCAGGCACTTCACCCCCGTACCCATCACCTCCCACCAGCATGTCGGCACGAGCGGGCTCCTGATGACCCTGACGCTGCCGCCAGAGCAGCTGAAGAGTCTGCAGGCTTCTGACAGCGGCGCGTACCAGCCTATATGGTCGGTCTTTATCAAGGACGATGATATCCAGGTCGAGCGGCCGTATACGCCGCTGTATGGCATTGACAATGAGGGCCGGATGTCCTTCTGGGTGAAGAAGTACCCCAAGGGCGAGGTGGGGCGCTGGTTGCACGGCAAGACGGAGGGCGATCGTATAGAGATTCGGGGTCCGATCACGACGTGGCCATGGCAGGATGGAATGTGGGATGAAGTTGTTATGGTACGTGAGTCTGCACAGGGAACGCTCGCATGTATTGACATCCTTCTGTGTAGATCTCCGGGGGAACAGGCATAACGCCCTTCGTACAGCTCTGGTCGACCATCATCTCCTCCCCTGATCATTCGCCAAATACGCGCTTTACCCTCCTTCACTCTTCCCCCTCCTCGGACGAGTTGCCACCGGCCGAAGTGCTGAGCCCTCTGCTGGCATACGCCGCGGAGCGACCTGAGCGCTTGAAGGTCCAGTTCTTTGTAGACCAAGACGCGAAAGCGCTACCCTCTTTGCCACCTTCCGCAACACCAGCAGTCGGCCGCATCAACCGCGCTGCACTGGAGAAGGTACTGTACCCAAACGGAACAGGAAGCTCTTGGTGGCGGCGGCTGTTCTCGACAAGCACGACCTCGCAAGAACAGCAAAATTCTCAACGACGGGTGCTCTTCCTCGTTTGTGGGCCTGAGCCGTGAGTGCTTTCCTTCGGTGGGAGAGGACATACGAGGCTCATGTCGTTGCAGCATGATTGGTGCACTTGCTGGCCCGTATGGCCGCAATTTCTCTCAAGGGCCAGTTGGAGGAGTGCTGAAGGAACTGGGATACGACAGCACGCAAGTGTATAAGTTGTAACAGCCCGGTACACTCAACTACATATCTGGAGAAGTCAGTTTACACCGCTGGGATGGTTGACGATCGAATTGATGTTCAGAGCTTGTGTCGCGCTACATAGGCAAAGTCGAACTATGCGTATGTCATCAGTAAGTACAATGAGACGTTCAAGCGAATTTGAAGATGGCGCAAGGCCGAAAAGCAGCTAAAAAGCGCAAGATTAGAGCAGACATCATGCAGGCGACCTTGAGCGCGAATCGCGGATATCGTCCCTGCTACGGCTCCTCACGCGCACTTTACTGATGCTACGACCTCTGCTACGGCTCCTGGCCCTGCTGGGGCTACGGCTCCTGGAGTAGCTTGAATAGCTCCTGCTGCGCGTCCGGCTCCGGCTCCTCGAGTACGAGTACGACCGTGACCGTGAAGAGCGCACGGTGCTCCGCGACCGCGACCGACCACGGCCGCGCCCGTACCCGCCACGCGAGTAGCTGGGAGAGCGCCGTCTCGGGGGCAGGCCAGTGCGGCGCACAGGCGAACGCGAGCGCGACCGGGAGAACGAACGCGAGGAGTAGCGGCGGCGACCGAGCGACGGGCGGTAGACGTCACGTCCACGGACGGGGGCGCGCCCACCTCTGTCTCCGAAGCGACCGCCGCGGCGGCTGCGCAGAGGGGAGCGCGAACGGGACCGAGAACGGGAGAAGGAGCGGCGGCGCGGCGGGCGGCGGGCCGCCAGAGGGGGAGGGGGAGAGCGCGAGCGCACGGGCAGGTCGGAGAGTTCGAGCTTGAGAATTGCGCCGTCGAGCTGGCCGCCGTTCATGTGCGTGTACGCCTTGTGCGCGAATGCGGGCTCCAGGAATTCGACCGCGGCCTTTCCGCGATTCTGGCCAGCTGCACAGGCGGTTAGTACATGAAATCAGTAAGAGATGGAGGACCGTACACTTTGCGAACACCGGGAGGTCAATTTTGGTGATCATGCCGTAGAAGCTGAAGATCGTTTGGAGGTGGGCGTCGACGACGTTGCGCGACAGGTTGGTGACGATGACGACCCTCGCATCGGGATTGAGGGTCTCCGCGTCAGCCTTTGGTGGCGCGGTGTCGATGTCCATGCCTCCCGCTGGGGACCGCGAACGCGTTCGGCTTCTGCTCCTCGACATCGTACCGGGAAGAAGGGAGTGCTGGTGTGACATGTAACACTTGGTCACTGCGTTTAGTCGGGCCGGGAGCCGAGTTGAACACTGCTTTCCTGCCTCCCACACTCATATCCTCGGACCTCCTAGGAGACATTTGCAAGACGTACCTTCAGTGAGGGTGTATATGTCTGCTGCTCAGCTTTGGCTTACTGTATCCATGCCCCGCTGCAGTGACACCCATTACGGTAGTTTGCGGGCAAGCAAGAGCGGTCGGACTGCGCTACGACGGCAAGATCGCTTTCGACCGAACCGGCTTTCCGATCGTCGCGCTATGGTCGCTAGAGTGGAAGACATATACATTGCAGTTCATAGTAGTACACACAATAATCATACACGAGGGTGTCACTTCTTCGCCAATTCCACGTACTTCGCTTGCATCTTACTCGATCTCCTGATATGTAGCCTCATTGTCACGATCAACGACGTACGGGTTGAGTACAAGGCTTCCCGGAAGGAATGGGCGCATGAGGGACGGGAGCGTGAGGGGTCTTGATCTTGAGGCCTATGATTTCATTAACAGCATGCGCGCATCCCTGGTGCAGGTGGACATACCCAGCTCCTCCGCTAGGATGTCCGCGCCCTTCTCGCTGCAAATAATTGGTCAACTGTTCACGGGCGTAATCACAGACACGTACCCGACGAGCAGCGCCGAGGAGTAGGTGTTGGTGCCGAGGTTGTCCTAAACTCGTGCTTAGCAGTAACATCCTCGCAGAATCTGCAGATACGCACCGGACAGATGCTCAGATCGATGCATTTCAGATTCTGAGTGCCTATGACAATGTTCAGGATCACTGAAGAGCGAAAATGAATCGAACCCGTACCATATACGTTGAGGTGCCCGTCGACGACGCCACCCTCTTCACGTGGCTTCATCGCTGTAGGATGTGAGTATATAGTGTCCGAGAAGCAGCTAAGAAGGTGGGCCACGCACCGCAGGTGCCCAGACTATGCCACGTCGTCTCAACGTGGTCGGCGACCCAATCGTCGATTGCTTTGTCGTCCTCCTCACTATACTCGAGGTCCTCGTGGACCTTCGACGCATCGAACGCTTCACCGGGCTTGTGCCAGGTGCCCATATGGATCCCGACAGTGAAGCCGTTGGGCATGAGCTCCTTCGCGGTCCGGATATCGATGTCCTTGCAGGCGGCGGGCGAGTCGGGGTGGAAGTGCGGGTGGTGCGATGTGAGTTCACCTCGGAAGGCTGGGGACGATTATAAGTTGAATGAGTCAAATAGAGCAGTAAGTGCCGCGGAGGGACGAACCATCCATGCGCCTCGCAATCTCGCGCGTCTTCTTGTAGCTCCACCTGATGGGCGCGAAGTCGGCCTTGTCGTTCATGAAGCCGGAGTCAAAATCGGGCTCCTTGTACGGGTTCTGGGAGGTGATGTGGATCTGCGAATCGACATGAGATCAGGCGCTATGAGATGTACTACAAGCTCTGACCTTGCCGCGGCTAGCAGGATATTCCTGTATGAAGGGTCAGTATAGGCGCGCACAGGCGTTTGTCCGACTCACCAGGTATTGGAACCTACAACACATATCAGCGTTATGAACGGAGAGCTATCAGAAGGGCTTACATCGTGATATACTTGCCAGGAGGCAAGAGGCTGTGGTCGGCGTACGCGCCGGATACGATAGAGCCGAACCTGCGCGAACGTGGTCAACGGGCTATACGCAAGGAACGAATGATAAACATACATCACCGGCTTGTCGGGTTTGTCCTTGAAATACTTGTCCCATAGCTCGTTGAACTCGGGCCCCATCGTCTTCAGCTCTTCTTCCGTGGGCCGAATCTACAGCACGTAAGACAGCCAATCGCGAACGCATAGAGATCTCCACCGACCTTGAATCCGGCGTCAATGGCGTTCGAGGACAGGCGTGCCTTTTCGGGGCTGCTCTCCCACTCAGCGAAGAGCTGTGTGCACCGTCAGCCCATGGTGCCGCATACGGACGCCGACGACGACCATTACCTCTTTCTGAGTCTCCTTGTCTCCGCGCAGGAACTCATCCAGAGTGAAGCTCTCGTTTGAGACGCGATACACTGGCGATATTTCAGTCAGACCCTACAGTATGACGAACGGAAGGGAACCCACAGGTGAGCGTCGTGTAATGATCCTGGTATTGTTCGCTACGAACAGACCGTTAGCGACCAAGATACCACACGTCATCAGGTCGAAATATGACTGACCCTACGCCCGGAAGGTCGGAAACGACCTTCAGGTCCAGCTTCCTCAAGATGTTCGCATTTCCGACGCCCGAGCGCTCCAGGATCTGAGGCGTGCCCAAGGTCCCGCTGCTGAGCACAACGCAGCGCCGGGCCTTGACAATGGTTTCCTGCACTTTGCCCTGGTGCGCGCGGTTTCTAGCGGGCACATATGCTACACCGACCGCCTTGTTGCCCTCGAAGATGACGCGGGAGACGCGAGCGTTAGTACGCACGAACAAATTTGTCTGCACGTCCGTGACGCTGTGAACGTACGCTGGAGGGGCACCTGAGTTCTGATCGAGCACAGAGGAGGTGAAGGGATCAGGCGTACCTGTCGCTGCGTCGCTTCGCCTGCCGGTGTGACGGTTGATGTACTTAGCCCATATCTCGGATGCGTGCGAGGTCTCACAGTCTGGTGACAATGTCAAGCGCGCTCACTGAAGGATGTAGATTCGACAACGCAGATACCTTGAAGGTCATCTGCGCGGGCACAAATCAGCAATTTCCATGGCAGTAGATTCTTCGGTCATACCGCTGAAAGGGATACCAATAGCATCCGACGCCCTCAGGAAGTCCTGGGCGAGTGCGGTGACGCTTCCGCCGTTACTGATGGCTATAGGGCCGTCGTAGCCGTGAGAGTCATTGTTGCAAGGCTTCTGATAGTTCTCGAGCTGAACAACGTACAGGTTAGTTCTGGTACGAGAGTAAAGACCGCAGGCCTACGCGTTTCATCAGGGGCAGTAGATCTATGCACGTATATGTCGTCAGCGCATTTATCTCTCGATGCCGAAGCTTGTCTCACCTTTGTAGGACCAACCCTCCGTCTTAAAGTCATCTTATGACTTGATTAGTGACTTGAGGCGTGCATGCATGCAAGCCTTGCCTACCCCAGTCAGAAGCGGACGCCTAAATATCGTGAGTACGCATAGGCCAACGAACACTGTGCAATTATGACGCACCCTCGTATACATTTGGAAGTTAATGCTGAGGCGCCTATCAGTTCATGTCACAATGTTGGGGGCACGAGAATTACCTGCTCCCACCACCGAGGATGTTCGCACACGGAACGATGCTGCGTCTGCCGCGCAGGTGGGATGACTTCATGGTGTCGGTGTAGAAGGTAGCCTTATCATTGACACCGTCGCGCTGCATGTTCTTCACGTAGATGCCGGGTCTATGTGCAATTCGATAGGTGCTTGTGGCCTGAGATGCGCTGAGATTGGCTCACCTATAGACCCAAGGGTCGTCACGATTGTTCGCGCCTCCCTCAATGAGCATAACCTTGAGATTTGGGTCGGCGTATGCCAGGCGTCCGGCGACAACGCATCCTAAGTGTGGAGTCAACCTCAACGGTCTAGTGACAATTGCAAGGCAAGCGCACCTGCAGGACCCCCACCACAGACGATAATGTCGACTTCTTCGGGGTGGCCCATCGTGAAAGGTGTTCGAGAAGCTTAACCAGTGAAAGAGCAACAAAGCTGGAGGAGCAGTAGTCGAAGACGACCATTATATACCCCGTTCAAACCGCGTAATGCAGAACAGCGAGCGAATGAGCAGGCTGCCGCTTGCTGCCGTATCATCATCTGACGAAAGGAAGAGATGGCTGGTGTCACTTGCTTGCATTAGTACCCGCGCAAGAACGTAGAAGTCATGGGGTGGGAGGGCAAGCTCCTGTGCATCGACGTCAAATGACAGGAGAATATACAGTGGCCGTGAATGAAGGAGGGTGCCGGTATCGGTCACACGCAGCGGGGAAGGCGAGTGACGAGATACGCGCGTACCACCTGTCCAAAAGCCATGTCCCGCTGACCAGCTTCAACGCATCGCAAACGGGGACGTTTCCCTACGAAGAAGCGTTACCAAGAGAAAGTCCGACTCGGTGTTGAAGATGACGCAGGGCTGAACATGTCGCAGTGTCTCGATATCCTCTGTGAGCTGCGCAGTGACCAGTGTAACTACTCGACATTGCAAGCTTCGACCTTGTCCGGTGTCGCCTAGAGTAGGGAGAACAGCTGAGGATGTCACGGTACACACGTGCCGTTCGTTCCGAAATTTGGCAAGTTACAAGAAAGCGTCGATGTTGATAGCCCGATGCGTCAATATAAAGCCCAATTTTGAGTCAGTGTGATTGGTGAAGCCGCCGAAGATAGCCAGTAAGTAAGTGTCATGCGGGTGAGTGAGTAACTGTCGAGAACTGGGCAGGAATTTGGCCGAGAAAATGATTCGGACCGCTCTTTCCGGAGATCCACGTGCACCTCATGCCTAGGCTGCACGTGATCCGTGTTGAAGTTGAGTAGCATACATACTTACCTTAAGTTCAACTTACAATAAGTACTAGCAACGGTTTGATTTCGGGCTGCCCATGGCAGACAAGCTGAGTGCCAGACACGCACATGCGTTACAAGTGCAATTATAAAGTTACTGGAGCAATAGATATGTAGCGCACAGATTAATTCGCTGAAGCTCGGCTCCAGCACCTGCAGAGACACCATCACACCATCCAAATGCGAATCGGAACTCGGCCTACGCCGTAATAAAGAACTGGCGCTTCATATCCTTGGACACAATGTCAGTCAATCGTCAGCCTGAGTATCGTCGTGGTATTCCACATACCATCGGATGGTAGGTGCCGAACTGCGGCTTCTGCCTTTCCCCGCCTTCAAACTTCTTCCGACTGACCGATTTACTGTAAGGAGAGCTTTGGTGTACATACTCAAATGGAAGATCAAGCTTGCGTACCGCATGCGTCTGAGCATCTGCTCGTAAGTCAGGCCGCTGCGGCTGCGCTTGCCCTTCGCTGATACTTCAGTCAGCACACCACGAAATTACCGCGATTGACAGCACACTTACCCATGGACTTCAGAAACGCCTGCGAAGGAGACGTCAGCCACAGTTGATTTGAAGTGGTACTCGAAAGACACTGGCCTGCGTCATACTACTGCGACCATCCCCAGCTGGTCGGCCGTCCTTGCTACCAGACCAGAAGACCTTGGGGAAGTACTCAGCGCATGCATCCAATAGTCCCATTTTGAGCTACACGCACGACATCAGGAGCATTCGAGACCATAGGACGCCTTTTGGTATAGTTCAGGGCCCGGTGTTCGCTCCGCGCTTTGTCCAAAAAACCGGTGTACTGATACTGGGGATATGACATGATGGGTCTGAGGCGTTGAGGCGCGCGGAGCACTCACGAGGCAAGGTAGATCTGGAATTCAAGTTAGCTTATGCTCGATTAAATTCTCTCTAAGGAGTGAACGTGCAGCTCTGCAAGAGCGTCAGTCCAGCGAACAAGCCGCCTTCCTGTACGGATTCCACACGCACGTCGACAAGAGCCTGTTACTCTCTAAGTTCCGAGACTGCACCAGTGTCAGAGCATAACTTACGGTCAATCGACATCCAGCCGGCAGCGCCTGAACCAGTTCGGCATAAACGACCTGCAGATGATAATGAGATCACATCATGTAAAGCGGCAAGTCTGGCTCCAGCTTACGTCGTCTCTGATGAATCCCTCCTCAAGATCAGCATGGTCCATAGGGATCAGCGCTACTCAAGATGAGCAAACTACATGACAAGACATCGAAGAACGCACCCTCATCAAGACCGTCGAGTTCGTCTTCGTTGTCGTCCTCCACCTGACTTCCTGTTCACTGGTGTCGATGCTGCTCTCTGCCACCAAACGCAAACACCTACCGTGCCCGGCAACTATAAGGCCATGGTCAGCATATATGGTTTCATGGCGTTCACTACGCATACAATGGAAGAAAAGCGTATCGTCCTGCGTCGCGTCCTTGACCAGGGAGCGCATTGCATGAATGATGTTGGCTTTGGTGGGCTTGAGACTTTCATCTGTTGTGTCGTCTCTGAGCAGAATGATGTTCTGCGCGTCGAAGCCCTCATGCTCTGGAGACATGATGAGCATCTAGAAAGACGAGCATGCGATGACTGTCTGCCATACTTATCAGGAAGTCGCGCACGTTCACGGCATCTCGAATGCAACTGTAGCGTGGTCAGTGCCAATCAAACATATTGATAAGTACCTATGCATACCCCCTAAGCTCCGAGTCAGGCTCTTTGTGCCGCACGTCGCCCTCACCCAGCTCTTGGTCTATCTCCGACGTACTCGTCGCGTAGTTGATGCCAATCTGCGATGAAAATATCTGTCAACGTGCGTCCTGAAAGGGTAGCTGATATGACATACACAGAGTGCCTTCCTCGCCCCAGTGCAACGCGAGTAGACGAAGTGACGGTCAATCGCCTGCGCGACCTCGCCCGGAAGCATGAGTGCATCGCTCACGCTCAATCGACGCTGCCCAGGAAGGTGCCATCCACGGGTGCCGGGAGCCTGAGAGAGGAGCGACGATGAAGACGAAGATGCGGAGGTCGAGTATTGGTCAAGTGCGAGATCGTCCACAGCGACGCCGCCGCTTTCCTCGTAGGATTGCATGGTACTTGGTCGTGTTTGAGATATAGTAGTACGCGATATGCTCGAGACGCACCTAGAGAAAGGCGACAAGAAGTCGAGGGCCGCCGAACGTCCTTTCTAAACGGTGGTCAAGAGCAAGGGTAGCCTCCGAAGACGAGTCCTTATATAAAATCAGGATTGCAAGGATACTAGGATTTCGGACATGAAACACATCAGGTGCCGGTATGTTCCCAATGCAAAGTCTGACAGCGCCGATGTCGGAGAATGCGAACGTAGCCACAAATACTGCAATCAATGAACGGCAAACTGCCCCCTTCCACGCTGCGAGGGCATGGCACATATACGCAGTGTGTTCGCGCTTCAAGCTTCAAGCCCATATAGATAAAGGCATGCGCACCGTGCGCGACCGCCTGCAGGACGGCGACAGACCGAGTCCTTTCCGAATCCTAGTATGTGCGATACGAAGTTGGCGCTGTCGCTCCAGGTCGTACTGAATCAATTGATATGGAGGTGAATGATACCGTGAATTTGACTCTCGTTTGGAGGGCCAACCTCCTGGGAGTCCGCGCCAATCTCTAGAAGACCAATCGTGAGAGGAAAGGGCGTGGACGTGTCAAAACCCTCGTCGGATGTATTTTCCGAAATCACGCTTGAAACCAGACGAACATCAGCGTGACCTAAAGATTGAGATGGGAAAGGATGAGAAAATACGATTTTTCTTCTTTTAGCTCTCTGGTCTGGTGCAGACAGATCAATCCCGCCACGAATTTTCATGTATCGCACATGCTCCCCTACTCCTCGGACAACCTCGCCATCAGCTCCGGATTGCGGCACACAAAGTCGCACTTGAATGGCTCCGGGTGGCTCGTCAAGCCAGTCTTGTACTGGATCTGGTTCAGGTCGACCGTGCGCCCCGCCTCGTCCGTGCCGGGTTTGAGGTCGTAGATCGCGAGAAGGTTGGTGAGGTGGAAGAAGAGCGTGGTCTCGGCAAAGTAGGCGCCGGGGCAGATGCGGCGGCCGAAACCCTGGAGTGAGTATGAGTGCGCGTTCGGTATGGGAGGGTATTGAGATACGTTATGAGAAGATGTTACGGACGGCTGGTTTAGGGGAAAAGGGGGTAAAGGAAACACGACTCACGAAAACAATTTTCTTGGGGTCCAGCTCGTTCCGGGGAGGCAGGAAGCGCTCCGGGTCGAACCTGTTGGGGTCAGAGTAGACCGCGGGGTCCCGAGTCATGGCCCTGTGAGATTCAGTCAGTCAGTCAGTGCCTCAGAGCTACCAAGTGCCCTGACCAGATGTTGGGGACAATGGTCGTGCCTTTCGGAATGAGGTATCCCTCATAATAGTCGTCAGTCGTGAGCCGGTGGGCGGGGCCTTTTTTTGTCAGTACACATGAACCACATTACAGAAGCGGAGCAGCGCTTCCTGCCCGGGCTCACCAATTGGCGCTACAGGCGCATACCGCTCCACCTCGCTGATGACTGCCCGCACGTACGCGAACCGCGGCTCGTCCCGGTCAGTTGTCGTCGGCAGCCGGTTATTTTCAGCGACGAAGCTGTCGATGTCCACCTGGAAGCGGCGCTGGACGTCCGGAAAGCGCACGAGAAACAGTACGCAGGATGACATCGAGGAGACGGTCTGTGACGGAGGATTGTTTTGTTAGTCATGTCTGCTGTTAAAGTGTGGAAGAAGTCAGGTCATACCGTATCGGAGCCACCGGCGAAGAAGGACGTGCAGCATGTCTGTATGAGGGCTTCCTCTTTGGGGTCGACTGTGTGCTTGTCTTCGGGCTGGAGGAAGTGGGACGCGAAGGATTCTACGTGGTCGCCTTTCGCCTGCGAAGAGGCGTTAGCACCACGGGTATGATAGAAAAGGGAATATACAAACAATCTGTTCCTTCGCCCAATTGAACGGGATGATGTCGATCTCTTTCGACCTCTGCGCGACCCTCTGGGCAGTCTTCTTCCAGCCGGTGAAGGGGAACCAGTCGGGGACGAAGCGCACTGGGTGTGAATGCACGTGAGCGACTGGTTGAGGGAAAGAGGCGAGCTATTCACAGAAGGGCCAGGAATCAACGGCCCAGCGGCCGGGCTGAAGGGCAATTCCAGCCAAGTAGAATGCTTCCTTGATCATCTCAATGAGGATGTCGTTGTCGTCCTTCATCGGCCAGCCATACGCGAGTTTAAGCGCGGTGGCGTTCGACATCCTGCAAAGAATCATGAGCGTGATGTACTCATCGCACCCTTGACCCTTGATACACACCGCCGAATATGCGCGATAAAGTTCTCTGGCGTGGCATTGATGTTGCTGACCAGCGTCTTCAGCTCGTCGCGCATGATGGGACTGTAGTTCTTCACAGCACGCTGGTTGAGACCATGCCCGAGCATGCGCCGGTACGTTTTGTGCAGCGGGTTCTGCGAGGAGATGTTGGTGGGGGACCTGTGAGCTACCCACATTAGCGTATGCACTGTGTATAGGCAAGCAACGGCAGCAGTGGGCAACGTACATTCCCCTATTGCCAAGCTGGGGCGCCATGAAAAACCATGCCATGGGTCTGTCGGAGTAGATGTTTGACCGGCCCTCCATGAGGTCGAACGCGGCCTTGACGTTGTTGATCACGACAAATTGCTTGCTGTGCACACGATAGTATATCACGGGGCTCCCTGCATAGACAGAGATGCGTGAAAGAGGTGCAAGGATACATGAAGGAGGGTTGGAGAGACAAGCAAAGGTGAGAGAGGACAGCCGCATCAGCATAACGATCCCCCCAAAATGAAGCGTTCGCTGTACGCACCGTACTCCTCTGCCCAGCGCATGTACGTCTCCCATTTCTCCTTCGTCGTCGCTGGGAGCTGATGTGCATTCCCTGACAAAAGCTTCCCTGGGGGCCCAGGCGGGCGCCGCGAAAGACTACGCGACACAAGCTTGCCAAGGAGCACAAGTACGACGCCAGCAAGCGCTGTCGCGGCGGCCGTCTTCACGTTGAGGGGGACGTCGAAGGGAATCATCTTCGTGCTGAACGAAGCCATCTCACGCTGCGCGACCGACGTTGAAGGGCAGCGGTCAAGAGCTAGCCGCAGGCGTATACTTATCTGCGCGGGCGCTGCGACTGGATCATCATGTGTAGATTGGGGCCGTGGTGGCTTGTGCAGTAAAGGCACTGTTTGGGATGCGAAGATAAAGGCGATTTGGTAAGTGGATGGCGGGCTCAGTATGGTGAGGAGATGGGGGCGAGGTCCGGACTCCGGTCACTCCGCGGTGAACAAGATCCGAATGGGGTTGACAAATGACAGCTCGGAGCCGGGAAATGTTCGAGTTGGACCTGGGGCCTAAGTACTTAGCAAAGAACAGCCTCAACAAACGCTTGAGTGGTTGCAGAACGTCCCTACCTCGAGCTTCAGCTTCAAGAGCTGGTGACCGTAGGCAGCGCCATCGTAGGCTACTTAGCGCCGAGGCCTGATACCGATACTCACCAGCATGCGCAAACATCACAGCCGCAATGAATTGGCAAGGCGTAGCGTGAACAACGGAGGACGAATCAAAAGTCAGGCAATGTCGATGCCAGCGCCTTCTCGTTCGTCACCAGCACTGCCTTGTCTCCCGTCGAGATACCTTGTAACACGGATCGAAAGATCGGTACTTTACATAGATGCATAGATGAAATCCAGGTGAAGGGACAAGAAAGTCACCCTCCAGGCTCCAGCTCACCAGGAGAATGCATGCCGGTCCACTAGCACTTCAGAGTAAACACGGATCGTGCCAGTAAATATAAGGCACTTGCACGCTCTAAAGCGCAATCACTATGGTAGATATATGGGTGATTCAGAGGCATTATGCCATCGACACCGACGGCATCATCGGCGCGTCCTACCTCTCCTCTCGCTGCGACAGCGATGCACCCGCATTAGTCGCTGCCTGCGCCTGCGGTGCACCTCCAGTCGTCTGCGCCACCTTCGGTGCGTCCTGCCACATCCCCGGCGTCACGCGGCCCCCCTGCTGCTCGCCCCTCGGCACCCTCACCCTGACGCCCGTGGCGCCTTTCGGGAACTTCACCGTTGCGGTCCAGCGCTCTTTTGAGAGAACGACGCGCCGGTTGGCGTCGCGCACGAAGACGTCTTTGCCGTCCCATACGCGGCGCCCTCCGCGCTCGAGTATGCGGGAGCGGACGCGGTCGACAGACTTGGGGGCGGAGTCAGCATTCATATTAGCAAGTGTGCTGGGAAAACAAACGTACCGCGCCAACATGCTCATACGCAGGCTTCAGCTCTTGCAGCTCGCGCTCCAGCATGCCAATCTGCACGTCCAGGTCAAGGCGCTTGTCGGGGTTGTAGGCTGAAGGTGTGGCGCGGGACGAGCTTGCCGCCGAAGTGCTAGTCGACGCCGTCGCCGCGGTCGCTGCATCAGCCACCTCTGCTGCCTTCGCCCTTGCCGCTACATCCCTTGCTGCCCTCCTTTCCTTCTTCGTCTCTTGCATCTTCGCCACCTTCTTTTCCCTCGCCCGCCACTTATCCCCATCCGCCTCTACCCTCTCTTTGAACTCCGTAAACCATTTCGCCGCGTACTCCTTCCTCTTGATCACCTTGGCCATCGCACTGTGCACCCATCGGCCCAAAGGCGAGTCCTTCGATCGGTTGGCGTGCCCAAATGCCGCGTAGAGCAAATCGCGCGTCGCGCTGACGCGTGGGGCGCGGAACTCGGAGGGAACGTGCCCCTGCTTAAGCCGCGAGCGCACGAGGTTCAAGTACGAGACGTCGATTGCGAGCGCTTCCTGCACGTAGTGCTTGGCGAGATGGGCGTACTGCGCGCGAGCTGTATGCCGTACAAGGAGGGTGTAGGTAGTGGTGTTGGGGCGGGGACAGGGTACGCGGGGTGGGGCAGGGGGTTGACTGGAAGAGGCTGGCCCAAAGTCGTCTTCGTCGTCAAAGGAGGATGCGTAGAAGGCGGGTGCGCGGGCGGGTAAGGGGCGCGTGAGCACCTCGAAGGCGGCAACCATGCGCGAGACGTCGCCCGAGCGGCCGAGGAGGTCGATCGTCGTGTTGAGGAGCGCGGTGGAGAATCGATGCGGTGCCAGTCGTGTGCGATCGGACAGCTCCTCTGTGGTGGGGGCCTGGTACTCGGGCGCCAGGCAGTCGGGGTTGTCGAGGTCGATCCCGTACCCCCAACGAAGGAGACGCGTGAACGCAACTGGGTCGTTCACCTCCTTAAGCACGCGCAGCATGAGGTCAAAGTTCACGGTACGCAAGTGCTTCCCGCGCGCCTGCATGTCGGACAGAAGCATGCTCTGGGTCTCCCGCGCGCGCTGGATGCGCAACGATCGCGCGTCCTCGGGGTCCGGCAGCGTTAGCCCGTGCGCGACCGCGCGCAGCACCAGCCCGTACGTGCGTGAGGACGGACTGACTCCCTGCGACAGGAGCTCGCGGAAGACGGCGACGGCGCCGACATCGTTCCCCACCGCGGCGAATTGCGCGAGAATGACATGGTAGTCGTCGAGCGCAGGGACAGAGCCGCGAGCGCGGATGTTGCGGAGGACGGCGCGGAAGCGGGTCTCGTATACGCGGGTGGGATTGGTGGTGGTGTCCTTGTCGGCGGCCTGGCGGCGGGCGGACCAGGCACGGAGGGAGGCGGGAGGCGGGGCGCAGGCGCGGAGGACGGCGCGGTGAATGTCGAGCGGGACGCCGTCACCGCTGCGAGTGTCAATCAGGTTGGCATAGTGCAGCCATACGGCGGACGAGCGTTGCTTGCGGATCGCGTCGTGCAACTCCGCCATTTTGCTGTCGTCGAACATGTCAGTCGACGACGACGGGTGCCCGGCATCGTCGGCGGCAGCGGCGAGACTATATGCGCGTCTTGGTATTCGAGTGGGAGTGAGTGTCGTCGCCGCCAACGACGTGCGCAGGCTCCGCCAGCCGTGCATGAACGTGAAGCCCAAGTTAGTGCAATGTCGGAGAAAAACATGTCCCAACACAGTACAAAGGTTTCCGGATCGGGCGCGCGCTTGGACTTTGGCAACTGTACCGCAAAATTCATTAAAGTGCTAACGCGAACGCGCTCTACGGGAAGCCCAGGGCTCGCACTGGAGGGCGACCATACCATACAAAACTGGCCCAGCTCTGGGTTGACGGCCTCGGCAATTCTACCGGCTTACATAGTGATCGGTCGCATTCCAGCTCACCAAGTCGTTCTGCGAAGTTGCTGCGACGAAAGGCTGCGGAGAATGCTCTTGACAGGGCAGGGGAGCACTCGAGCGATGCTCGAGGCAATTTGCCATAAATTGGCCAGCTCCGAGTGCAAGATGAAGGCCATGGCTTCCATAGACACAGCAGCGATCGTGGGTTGCCGGATACTAGATGATACAGATAACGGGAAAGCAGATTTATGCGACAACAGGTTGGGCCGGTGCTGGTTTGACTTGAGTGTCATGGCGCTGAGCGCGCCATCGTCGTGGCAGTTTTACATCGCGTACAGATCTATAGTGCCATCCTTGTTATTACTTCCCTCTTCCGAACGAGTACAGTGACGCACCATTCTTCCATAGCTCATACAGCAAGGAGATCTTCCCTCATCGAGACACTATGATCGTATGGCCTCAAGAGTCTCCATTGACGTGACGCTGTTCCCGCGAATGACCTGTTGTTCAGGCGCGCGTCAGCACGCGTCTAGTCAACGACAATGTACAGCGTACCACAGTGCCGATGGGGTGCTTTTGGCCTGGCGTCGTCTCCTCGAGTGCCTCGTCGATCACGAGGTTGAGGAAGAGGTCGTACCCGCGCAGGGTGCCGGACACTTTCCGGCCGCCCTGCAGGTGGACGAAGAGCTTCTTGTCCATAAACTGGATTAACGAACTATCAGTAAATTGACCTGCAATAGGCCACGCGTGCCCCCAGCACAAACGGACCTTCTTGAGCTCGGGCTGCGACGCCTTGGACATGATGGCTGTGGACAAAGATGGACTTTGTCGTTGAACGATACGTTTCCTTTTCCGGCGGTCTTGCCGCCTGGCCCCACCTGACACACCACGCTTCTCCCAAACTCCCTTTTCTGACGAACACGCCACGCACGAACGAACTCGAACACGACCAGCGCGTGTGACCGTGTACTCCACATTGCTCTTGACGACGACGAAGACGAAGACAGACTCAGACTTGGACTGAACCACTGCACAATATCACTCCCATCGACCCCACGCACACAGACATACACCCCACACCTCCACCGGCCCCTCGCTTATAGCTTCCCTTTCTCCTCCTAACCAGCACTCCTCATGGCTGCCCCCGCGAGCGACTCCTGGCGCAGCCGGAGCGCCGCGCCCCCCACCGGGTCCGCATTCCGCTCAGCTCCAGCTCCCGGCAAGGGCCGCCGCGGTGGAGGTGGAGGTGGACGTCGACCGCAGACCCCCAGCGACGCCGGTGTCCCAGAAGCCAGACCCAGGCCAAGCAGGCAGGCGTCGAAGAATGCGGTGACCACGCAGGCGAGCGCCGCGCCAAAGGTCACGGCACCTGCCAATGGGAAGCCCGCGCCGCCGGTTAATGGGAGGGCTGGGAAGGCGCCTGGCGCCGCGAAACCTGCAGTGCCGGCAAAGGGGCCTGCACCGGGCAAGGCGGATGTGCCAGCGGAGCGAACTACAGGGCGGCGCCGCAGGGCGTCGCACACGAATAAGGGTGGAGCGCGCCCGCCCAGCAGCACCGGTTCGAATACAAGCAAGTTCAACCCTCCGCCACCGCTTACGGAGGTGCCTGTACGCCAGCCAGCCAAGGTGCGCCGCTTCACTCGCTGTCTTTTTGCCACACTGACCAGGTTCCCGTTATCATGTTGCCTCGAACGTTCCTCGACATATATCCTATCTCACGCCACATAGCCCGCCCACGATCTTCCACCTCACCTCGTCAAGAACACCCCACCGCACCTCCCTCAGAGCCACTTGGAGAGCGACCTCGAGTATGCCGTGCGACACGCTCGTGAAGGTCTTCTATCCGCGGCACCAGGATCAGGCTTCTCACTCGGCACGCCCGGGGCTGATTGGGCGGCGGACGACGATGCCGATGAGCTGCCGGCGCTGGATGACTGGGGCGTCAGCGTTGGCGGGGCAGCAGAACCGGCACCCAAGGATTACGGCGCTATAGGTGCTATGGGGGAGGATGAAGACCCGCTCAATCCTGCCAAGCTGAAAGGTTTAACGGCCTTCGGGGCGGCGGACGCTTCGCTCATCTCGCCTATCATCGTTGATGGACTGCGCGCACTGCCGGATCCGACAGAGACGTCGCCCATCGTGGAGAAGGGGAAGGGCAAGGAGCCGGCGAAGCCTAAGGAGGCCAGGTCGCCGAAGGACTCGAAGCTCTCCAAGGACTCGAAGTTACCGAAGGAACCCAAGGCGCCGGCCAAGGATGCTGTCGCCACTAATGCTGCTGCGAGTGCCCCCTTCCACCCTTCTCTGCCTTCTAAGCCGTCCGCGCCGACCCCGGCACCCGTATCGCGCGTGCATCCGGCCGCTACGCCCATGCGTGGACGGAAGGAGCGACAGAAGGAGCGGGAGGCGCGGGAGAAGGAGAGGGAGGCGGCGAAGGGTGCTGAGGCATCTAATGTGGCGGAGCCGAAGGCGGCGGACAAGGTCGATGCCACCGAACAAACCAAGGTCGACGCGCAAGCCAACGCCGCTGAGGAGCCCAAAGCGGAACAAGGTCAGGTCCTTGAGGAGTCCAAGGCCGTGGAGGAAAGCAAGGTTGTTGAGGCGGCCGAGCCGGCCAAGGAACTGACTCCTGTCATTGCGCCTGCTCCAGTCAGTGCTGATTCCCCAGACGCCCTTGTCGCCTCCCCTCCCGCTCCCGGCAATGTCTCCGTATCCCCAGCCGCCCCCACCTCCGCACCCCCGGCCACCACCACCGCCATCCCGCAAACTCCGCCGCGCAACCGCGCGAACCCGACGCATACGCGCGCGCACACCGTGGGGCGCGCGGTGCCCTCGCAGAGCCCAGGGCACCGATCGAGCCCGTCAGCGCCCTCCCGACACGCTCGCGCGCAGTCCGCGGCGCAGGCGGGGCACGTGCGCACGCACTCGTCGCCGCCGGTGGGGCACCGCAGCCCGACCGCGCGGCCTGTCATCGCGTCGAGCGCGTTGGCGGGCATCGCGCGGCAGATTGGGGGCGCAGGTGGGCCGCGGGCGGCGGCTGTGGCGTCGAAGCAGTGAATGGGTGTGAGGAAGTTATGTGGTAGAGAGGAAGGCGTGAAGAGGAACAACGGAGGTACGAATCTCGGGCTGAGGTTCTCGAGGGTGGAATAAACGAAAACGAAGAATGGCTCGAGGTTATTGTGTACGTTTTCTGTCGAACCGAATGATTGACTCCACACATCTGTCTGGATTTTTTTGCCTGCCTATCTATCTCACCATTACACCCATCCGTCCGTCCATTCATCTACTCATACTACCACATCTTGTTTTACGCCCTGTAGTACCGTCCGTGCTCGTGTTTCTGTGGTGTTCAGTGTGGTCCTGTCGTGGTCGTGCCCCGTCCTGCTCGTAGTTCCATGTGGTCCTCTGTCCAGCTCATGATCACGTCTCCTGTTCTGTCAATCTTCCCTGCAGCAGTAATAATGTGTATACCCGTTTGCCTGGTAGTGAACCGATGTCTAGTCTGTTTGATCTAATGCTCATTCATCTCTATTACGCAAACATGCATTTACTGAAGCTGAGCGCGGCTGCATATCTCCTCCAGGCACTTTACTTACATACAATGCCTACACTTCATAGGTATTCACTGTTTGTGCACTGCAAGTACCGGTGCTCGATGTATTATACAGCAGCATGGCGCAGTGGAAGCGCGCGGGGCTCATAACCCCGAGGTCACTTGATCGAAACAAGTTGCTGCTATGGTTGGCGGGCATTGTTTTTGTGGATCTGCGCTGAAAAGCCTGGTGCATACACAGGCTAAGTCTTGTCTGAGTTATGGAGGGCCTGTGGAGGGGGCAGCACTTCAACTTGAAGTCTTGTGACAGCTCGTGATCTCCATCATGGACGTCAGCTTCATTATAGTAATGACGTCATTGAACATCAGCCAACCGCGTAACCAATGCCAAACATCGGTCGTTGAGCTCTCCCCTCAAGTTCTCGACATGAAGCCTCCTCCTCTCCTTCCCGTCGTGGATCACATCGCGCGCCACGGTATTCCCCAATATGCACTACAAAATCTCGCGCGTTTGACGAACAACGCGCGGTCTACGCGTGCAGCAGCGTACTTTCAAGGTGAGGCTCGACCCGAAACCCATGTGTAAACCTGTGAGCTGACTATGTGCATTCATCGCGCCTATCGACATTCATGTCACTTTATGTGATCTTTACAACTCGCCACCGGACGCACTTCCGCCTTTGTCTCGACGGTACTATCAATCACTCTCAGCATCGACTTCTCTTCCCGTCCTTCAAGTCATCGCGCTCGACTTGTTCGTAACCTTGACAGTGTTTGCGTGCACATACACAGGGATGAAGATGATGTCCTACGTTCTGGGTCACACCTTCCTCGCACAGAGCCGCAAAACGCGCATACATTGCACGGCAAACGAGTACTACTCGTCTGGCGAATTCGAACAGAATGACTTGGTGTTGGGCTTAGAAGCAAACGACACCCTTTTCACTCCCAGGACGAACAGCTACAAGGATGCTCACACCATCTCCCTTGATACCCTTCTTCCTGGCGGTCCTTCTGTCACAGACGCTCTTATGATGCCTCCCATGACCGAACTCGATAATCAGCCTTTCTCAACGGACAACACATACGACCTTTTGACTTCAGAACCGGACATGGCGCCAGTACCGGACCTCACACAGTTCCCGATATTATCGCCTTCGCCGACCCCCGCATACGTGGCCCTTCCCATGCTGGCTGCTGCCATCTCTCGAGACGCGCCTACCTTTATTTCACTTGCGCCTGCATCCGTTCTTTCGCGCCCCAGAAATCTGGCTATGGATCCCATCCGCGCAGGTTTCTCGAGCGACGCTGCGCATAAGGTCTCGGACACCGTCGACACGCTTTCTGCAGGAGAAGGAGTCAAGGCGCCTCTTGTGCGCGCCAAGGACCCTACCGAGGAGCACGCATTGCGACCTCTGCAGGCAGACGTGCTTCAAGCTCTACAGGAACCGCCGCTTGCTACCGCAGAGCCACTCGATCAACTTTCCACAGATGCCTCTGCGTCATTTATAACCCCTACCACTGGCGTCCCGAACGCTACGGCCTCCACTCAACTGCCGCCTCTCCGTCGCCCATCGTCGTGGACCCCCGTCCTCGACGAGTTTGCCACAAATGCACATACCGCGACTTCGGATTCTTCCCTGATGAACACGAAGGTTGACCCTGCGGTTCCGGTGACCCGGGCTATCAGTCCAACGATTATGTCTTCTTCTGTGTCGCCAGTGCCGTCGCTGTATCCAAAGACGATACCAGCCCCGCTGCATCCTCCTACGACTTCGCTGCTGCCTGTTGTCACGACTTCGGCCACGCTGCCTCCGACAGCGAGCTTGACCTTCCTATCTTCCACGGACGACTCGAGCCGG
Organism: Schizophyllum amplum; assembly: GCA_007026445.1. Lineage (NCBI taxonomy): Eukaryota > Fungi > Basidiomycota > Agaricomycetes > Agaricales > Schizophyllaceae > Schizophyllum > Schizophyllum amplum. The sequence goes on along the minus strand of VDMD01000002.1, from coordinate 2,370,817 downwards.
GATGTAGCCCTGCAGGAGGCGCTCGAATTACCGCCGCTGGCTGATAGCTCGCTTTCTCTACCCAGTGGCTCACGAGTTCCTCTACCCGCCGCCTCACTTTCTGCCTCCGCCGCCAGTCCGCTTTCTGCTCGAGTAGATGATACACTTGCTCCGCTCGCAAGCGCGCTGTCTCCTCAGCGCGAGGATACGCTTATGCATCCCCTCGACAATGAACTTGCTACGGCCGACGCTACCGCTCCCATCTCTGCGTTGTCAGGCGCCGTTGACGATCTCCCTTCCGAGGAACGTCTGGAAGCGAACGATTACTCGAGCGGGGACGGTCGCTCGAGCGCGGATGACCGCTCGAGCATGGATGGCTACTCGAGCGTAGATGTAATGTCGAGCAGGGAGGCTGCATCGAGCACGGCGTCGGTAGCTTCCACGAGCGACTTGAAGGTTCCTTTGAGCACAAAGACTAGCGATTCCTCGTCTACAGGGTCAGACTCTGATGCTGGGGAAGATGCTGCTCCTTCGTGAGGGTTATAATGGTGAGTTCGTTATGACTGTTGGCCGAGGTCATTTATATTCATGGGCATCCGCAGCGCAAGGTCTACTCACAAGTAAGGCTATAAGATCTTTGCACAGAAGGAGAAGCACGACGATGGAGGCGAACTACGAGAGCTGAATGAGAAGGAAGCTCACATCCCGAAAAATGACGGACGATATCGCTACAGACCAGACACGTATGTCGCGGGAAGCAAAGCAGTACACATAGCCAATGCATGTAACAAGAGACGATAGCAGATAGTGAGGGCGAAATGGGTCGACAAGCATTGTAACACCTCTTGACCGCAGCTTCTTCAGGACCTGAGCTGCTGAGGCTTGGTCCAACGCCACAGTGACTATGGGACCATCTTGATACGCCCTCGTTCCTCCTCATGACAGCCGCTGCAGCTCCTTCTCCTGCTCGCGCACCACCTTCTCCATGCCCTCGAGCCAGACCTCTACCGCGACACCGCGGCGCTTGCCGCCTGGCGCGGAGATGCTGCCCGTACTGATGTAGCGTGCGAGTGCCAGGACCGGCAGTCGGCGTAGGGCGCGGCCGGAGAGGTTTTGTTGCTGGGGCGGGGGTTAGGTATGGGCGGAGAGCAGAAGGGGGGAGTGTGGGCGGGCGAAAATGACGGTGCATGGAGGAAAGGGTGCAGCTCGCGTCAGAGACACGGAAACGAGAATATTGAGGAGAAACGGACGGCCATAACAAACAACGCACCTTGCATATTGTCGCAAGCGCCAGCAGCTTGAGGCCTACGGTCTTTTCCCGCTGCCTAGGATCAGTATGCGAGACAGCAGTGGACGCGCCCGCAGACAGCTCGAGCATCTTGGCCTCGTTGAGGGTGGGGACTGCCTGTCGAAGCGTCAGCATGAGTAGCTCCAGTGGGGAGCTTTCATGACGACAATATCATGGGGGCTGGTGGCTAGCGCGGCAGAACTCACTATTGGAAGAACGATGCCCTTGTCGACCATCTCGCACAGTGAGGTGCGCATGATGTCGTACACGGCCTCTCGCGGGGGCAAGTCAATGTATTGCACGATGTCGGCGCGGTCGACGAAGGCGCTGTCTGAGACGGGTTAGAAGCGAGCGGACAGATGAGACGAGGGAGCAGAGGCACTTGGGCAGGAGCGTACCTATAGCCTGCACAAGGTTGCTGGTGGACATGATAAGAACGTTCTTGCGGTGCTTCAACTTGTCGAGTTGGGTGAGGAGGGCATTGACGACCTGAAGGGAAGCTCATTTGAGGCTGAAGAGAACGGAAACTGGGATTATGCCCTACCCTGAGGCCATCGGACGGTTCCGTGCCCGCCATCGCACCGGCACGGGCAGCGGTCAGAGACTCCACCTCGTCTACACCCAATGAGGCGATTAGCATACAAGGCGGTCGGTGATGCACATACCAATGAGCACGACAAGGAAGGAGTCGTCCTCGTCGACCAGTTCCGTGATGTTGTTGAACAGCCGCTGGACGAGCTTTCCCGACTCAGAAAACCATTTCGAGAATAAGGAGTGGGAGTTGATTTCGAGGAGGCGGGCTTGGGAGTATCTGCATGGTATATGGGAATATTTATCAGGTCAATCACGATGTTTTCGGATGCATATACGCACCGATGCGAGAGGCGGATGGACAGTTTCTGAGCGAGGGCCCGGCAGAGGGACGTCTTGCCAGTGCCTGGTGGACCGTGGAGCAAGACGACACGGTTCCATGATATCAGATTTACTGGACATCATCGTTAGCACCAATCTGTACAGCTTCAATTGAATAACTCACAGTCCACCTCTGCGTCGCTGAGCAGAAGGGTAGCATGTATGTAATCGAGTAGGCGCATCTTGATGTCGTCCGCATATATCAGGGAGTCCCAGAGTCCTTCCCAGTGTCGGTTTGGCAAGTCGCAGACAGTGGCAGCATTGGTGTCGTCCGCGTCGTCCCCGCCGGCGTTGAAGTCCTCGAAGGACTCCGAGTCGGACGGCTGGTAGACGTGGATCTCGAGGAGTGTTTCGTCGAGGGGAGGAGAGCGCTGAGGACAGGAGGACTCTGAGGCAGAGATCTTCTCTACTGTGGACGCGAGCTCGGGGATTTCGTCCCATCCTTCGAGTACGGAGGGCAAACTGATCGGACCATCTTGAGTCCACGGTCCACGGCGCGCATACGACCATATACGACGAACCTGATACGGTCAAAGGACGAATGCAAGTAAGATTCGACAATTTTGCGAATCGTGTCGAAGCGCATGGTAACACGCTGCTGCAGCCGGACTTCGACTGGGGTTCAGGTCAGTGATCAGCAAGTCCGATGTTGAAACGGGAGTGCACTAACTATGCACGGCCCACTTGACCTTCTCCTCAGCAGGGCTGTCGCTGGTTTCCGAATGATTTTCCATCGCGATACCGGGCGCTTTCATGAAAGTCGGGAACAAGACGAGACGCGTCGTCGCGTCCAAATGAGGCAGCAAACGCGGGCAGAGCTCACGTGAGCGAGTGCAATGTGGCGTCAGTCTGGCGCCGGGTTGGTTTGTGACCGCCGCCATCGACTCGATGTTGGACTGATCTGTTTTCCGAATAATACTCTTGCGACCTGCGACCATGTCCGAGGCTCATGAGCATGATCTACTGAATCCGGCAACGTTTGTGTGCCCAGAGCTGCCGACAGCGACGACCATCATCATCGAGTTCTGCGACAGGGTGAGTAAAGCAGTTATTGTCCCCGTTTTTGCATTTCTCAAGCAATCTTGTAGTGTCGATGGTGCGTGCAGAGCCTCCGATGCACCAACTCTTGCGTCTTCTCACCGACGATCTTCGAGCAGGCTTCACCGTGCAACATGGACCCAGACCGAACTCTTCCTCACTTTCCCTCCCCCGAACGTCACCTCCATCACCCTCATTCCTCGTAACACAGAGGAGACTGCCGGTCGCTTCCGCGTCTGGCTCCTGAGCAGCTCAGAGCCGCCCAAGCTCATGTGGGACCGGAAGATTGAAGGTGGTTTCCCCGAACTCAAGGTCTTGGTGAGCATGTCCGGTAAGCGAATTTACACGAGTAACGGCTGATCAGTGCGTGCAGAAGCAACGTATTCGAGATGTGATCCAGCCTGGGAAATCTCTGGGGCATAGCGATGCACACAACGTGGCCAGTGACTGCAACACGGGTGACTGTAGCAAGCCGGAAGCCACGGCGTAACATGTGCTGTCTATAGGTCCTGCCATGGCGGGCATGTCATTAGTTTCATACAATTCTCTGCTACATACATGTCTTAAGATACAAATTGCAACGTCTGGTCATAAAAGAATAAACATAGAACCTTCAAGCAACGTTCCCGGCAGGAGGCGAAGCAAGCCCAACATAATCGGACACGCCCTTCCCCGTTCTCTCCTCTATCCATCCCCTAGCTTGCATCGCGTGAGGCGTCACCGCCCTCAACCCACTCTCCCACGACCACCATATCTCCCACAGCGCCGGCAGCGCACGGACGAGCTCGCGCGCGTGCTCTGACCGCGTCACGAACGCCTGCGTCGCCCGCCTCCGGATCCGCGAGCGTATACGCATCGAGCGGCGCACGACCGTTTCGTGGGGTGCGACCTCCTGCGATGTAACGACCCCCGCGGGCGAAGCCGTAAGTATAGGTGGCGTAGCGCTAGCGTAGATATCTAGGCGGATCGTTGTGGGCTGCGGTGCGGGTGTACGCGCGCGGCGCACGAAGCCGCGGAGGCAGCCGTAGAACCACAGAGCGTGCATCGGGAGGACGGCTGCGAGGATCATCGCCGGGACCGCAGATCCACCGAGAGCGACATCTCTGTGGACGAAGTACGACCAGAGGAGCGCAATGTGGAACGCGATGCGCGTCGTAAAGAAGGCCACAGCGAAGACGGTGTTATTCCGTAGGCGCGGGCGGAGGCACATCAGGCCTAGGAGGAAAGTCGGGAACTGGTGAATGAAGTGACAGATCAGGCAGTGCGAAGGGACGCATGTAGCCGGACGCACCTCCATAACGCCAGCTATACAGAATACATGCATCCACGATCGCCGAATAGCGAGCTCGACAATATGTAGATAAATAGTGTGGTGGACCCATCCTGTTGAAAGGGTGACCTGATCTCGGTATACAACGGCTCCTATAGCAAGATCCCTGCAGTTTGTTAGCCGGCATGCCGGTTGAGCATAATATCTACGCACGTTACAAGGTATCCCTGAAAGAAACGATTGGTGACATAGGCGAATGCAGGCAGCAGGGGCACGCCAGTCACGTCCGCGCCGGCCTGGGCGTAGCAATATAGAAAAGGAAGCGAAGAGAGAGTCATGACGGCGCCCGCCGTGGTTGTGAGAATCCATGAAATCTGTTTGGAGGTAGTGTACAGCGGGCGGAAAAGGTAGAAGATGGTGACGAGCAAGCCGACGGAGATGGTGAAGGGACCTGCGGGAACAATGGTGGGAAGCATCACCGCGAGGGACAGCGGCGACGACATGGCAAGAGACGAGGGAGCGAGCTCAGGGTGAGCAGCGTTCTGTTATCGCCCTTATAGCTAGTCGCATCGTTGACACGTTCGCGCAGTATTACCCCAGGCGAGGAAAGCGGATAGAGGTTCGTGCGCCTTCTTGTCAAGAGGTGTCAAGAGATTGCTAGAGGAGCCCGATAATGGTTCGAAGCGAGATGCCACTATATCGATGAAGGTTGTCGTAGAGAACCATCGTGGCTGTCCGCGCACGTTGCGAGGGGCGCGTCAAAGCACGCAGTGCATAGCGCCTCAGCAGTCGCTACGACGAACGTGCGACGGTCCTCTGCAAATCCAGTCAACCCGAGCAAGTCCAAAGCGGGAAGGCATGGCACACACCATGGTCGCTGGCACCCCCGAACGTGACGACGCCAGAAGAATCAATTCGCAACGCAACTCATGCACTCACGTTGGTTCGATGTTCGTTCGCACGTACAAGGTAGTCAATGTGTGCACGCCCTTGGTGCGCATCCTACATGATCAGATAATAACTAGAGATTACACGAGGTAAGTTATGCAAAGGTTCAAAATCCAAGAAACTTTGATCAATCGCTGGCGTATGAGTCGTCGTCCGCGAGGAATGGCCTGGACGTCGGTTAGTCAGGCATGACTCTAGCCACGCATACACAGAATACTCACGCGTACTCGTAATCGTTTCTGATGGCGTTAGCCATCCATTCTTCGTCTGCCTCTTGCTGAGGGAATCCGGGACCGCCCGCGACGCTCAGAATGACAGGGAGTAGTACGAGGCCGTGAAGGGCGCCAGATATGATGAGGGTCAGCCACATGCGGAAGTAGTAGATCTGGAGTCTAGCGTCAGCTTTGCTGTCACTGCAACGCGTTAACTTCCCCACCTCCAGCAGCTTTGACCGGGTCAACGCGAGGACGCACATCCCTATCAGCTTCGTGAAGGTGATGCCGGAAAGAACCTGGTCGACGGTGTCAGATCCCCTCGTTTAGTCCTCGATAAGATGTCACGTACAGATGGCCCGACATCCACAAGCGCGTTCCACATGCGTTCATCCCTCTCCTTCTGCCCAGCCGGATGGTCCACCGGTAGCCCCGACCCCGCACTCATGAAAGCCCGCGCCACATGCGCGCAAAATTCGACCGCAATGCCCAGCGAGATCACCAAGTTCACCAAACTAATCGCGTTTAGCATTACGCCCCACACCGCCATTACACCCATCACGTTGACCACGGTGAGTCCGACGACGGCGGTAACGACGACGCCCGTCCGCCACGAGCCGAGCAGCAGCGCCGTCACCGCGAGCACCGCTGCGAGCCCGAAGCCCAGCACCTCCTGCGTGATCGCGGCGATGTGCGCGTACTGGTCGAAGAACACGTAGAAGAGCGAGTAGGGGAAGACACGCATGCCCGTCTCCGCGGAGATGTCGTTCGCGATGCGGTGCGCGGCGGCAAAGGCGTGGATGAAGTCCTCCTGCGTCTTGAGCGGTCCATGCGAGGTGCGGAAGTGTGATGCGCGGACGGTGTCGCGGGCCTCAGAGAGCGATAGAGCGGTACCGAAGGACGCCGCGCCGGCCAAGGGGCACGACTCGGTTGTCGGCGACACCAGCCACTGGTTGAGATAGCGCATGAATTCCTCGTCTTCCGGCAATCCGCGCATGGTGATGTTCCACGCCGGCTCGTGTCCTAGGAAGCATGGCTGGCACACTCGTGAGGACTCCCTGCCGGTGCAGAAGATGGACGTGTCCCTCTTGCGCACGCGGCAGCACTCCTCCTTCGCAGGGTCAAGCCACTGCAAGAAGTCGTCGATCCAGGACGCGGTAGGCTCGGCTATGAATGATGACTCAGGGCGCTTCCGTTCGGCTTCCAGGATGTTCGCGACGGAGGAGTCAGAACATGTGGTGAAGCGACCGCAGAGGGCTCGCTGGCCTGCACGGTAGGCTGGATCTACCTGGTCGGTGACGAAGTAGACGGGCGGTCCGATATCGAGATATCGATCCATGTTGTCGAAGTAGTCCACCAGGTACGAGTCCGATGGGAGGGCGAGTCGCTGATCTATAAGGGTCGTTAACAAAAAAGAGGGCGACCCAAAAACCGTTGACATACCGAGACCCAGTCGCAAATGCTGCATAGAGATGATGGACAGGGCCAATATGCCCATAAAGACGGCGAACACAACGGCCTTGACGACTGGCTTGAGGATGAATGGTGCATAGTACCTGCGAATGAAGCGTGCCAACACGCCCAGCCCAGGACCGCTTGGCGGGCCATCCAACAGAGCAATACGTGGCGGTAGCGTCACACATGGGAAGCAGTCCACTCGACTCGACTGAGGCAACCATCAGTAAACCTATCTTTCTGCTTAATTGCCTCCGAGCTCACCTCCACGCGCTTCAAATCCAACAACAATGCGCTAACGAATACTGTTACCTGCAGCACAGCATTCAGAAGCACGCTGCCCGCCGCGTACAGCGCGAAATTTCGGACGGCAGGCATTGGCACAATTGCCCCCAGCGCAAAGGCGATCGTCTCCGTGGTCGCGCTCAGCAATATCGACGGCCCCATCTTCGCCAGTGCCCGCGCTACCCGCTCCTCCGCAGATAGCAACAACGGGACGCTGGCCGCGTCCATATCATCATGCGCAGAATCGAACGGCGAGCGGTGCGACGCGGTGGGACTAGTGAAGTCGCGCTCGTGCTGGCTAATCACCGCCGCCGCGTTCGGCCCATGCAGCAGGTTCTGCCTATCGACCTCATGCACGAGAATGAAGACGTTATCGACACCGACGGCGAGGACTAGGAAGGGGATCACCTCCGCGATGATCAGCGTCACCTTGACGCCCATCGCGGAAAACAGGCCCACGGACGAGGATACAGAGAGGATGACCAGGAGGATGCCGAAGAGGCCCAAAGTAAACTTCGAGCCGACGAAGAGCTTGCGCGGGAGGCGGGGGAACCATGTAGGCGTGGTGCGCGAGTCGACGGAGAGGGAGGAAGATGTGAGGCCGCCGCGCTGGAAGAGCTTGGGGAAGTTGCGAGCCCAGCGGACCAGGGAGGAGAATACGGTCTCCTCGTCGCGGATAGCGGATCCGCTTCCTAAAGTGAGCGCCACATAGATGAACATGGCGACGTAGGACAGCACTACGATCTTGACGTCCGTGTTTGTGCTCTTGTTGATCTCCTCTTCGAGGGAGACGCCGGTGCTGAAGGCGAGATGCAAGCCGGCGCGTTCAGGCGCCTCGTCTGCGATGCGCATGAGGTAGTCCTTCAGCGTGGACTCCCACTCCATAGCCTTTGCCTGTATGGTTTCGTTCAGAGAGTCCGACACGACGATATTGACGACCATGGCTGCCGCGTCCATGTACCGTGGCGCAGCATCGTCCTGCGGCACGCCACCCAGAACAAATTCAGGTGCAAGTGGCTGCTGGAAGTCTGGCAGACATTCTACAGGGCTGAGGGCGCAGGACTGAACACGGTCCGCCCACGTATCCTCATCGTATCCGTCTAATGTGTTGCCGAACCAGGCTGCGACAGACTGCAATACACACGCGCCGGCAGGTCCGGCAGGCTTGAAGCAAACGTCGTCGAGGGTATATCCATGCGGAGAAGATTCGAGCTGTCGGATTTCTCTTTCCACGTCGAACCAGTATTTGAGGCGGTCGTATGACATGGCGGGAGCATCGCTGGAGGCAGACGTTTCCCCTGGAATATCGGCGGCAGTGACGAATATTTGCTGAGGTCGATAAAACGGTCCGAAGTGCTCGTCAAAGAACTCCTTCTGCTGCTTGCTCTCCGAAGTGGGCGCCACCCACAGCCTGACGGGGTCCGTCTCCACCTCGAAGCGCTTCCAGCCAACGTTGAGTAGTCCGACTGCGGTGAAGACGATTGCAAACGTCGCCCACGGATTGCCGGCAGCGAATAAGCCCAGGCGGTAGAACATGCGGCGCAGGAAGTTCTGCAGAGGGAATTGGCGCGGTTGCACAGTCTCCACGGGGTCGAGAAGTGCGACGCGGGGGCCGAGGTCGTGTTCAGAGGCCGTACGCGCGGGCTCATCGACGTAATGTGCTAGCGAACCAGCGCCCACCAACCCCCGCGTATTGGAACGCGGGGATAGCGACGCGTTGTCGACTGATAGTGCGACACGCTCGTACAACCGCTCGCGGCGCTTACGAATGGTAGCCTCGATGAGGTAGCCGAAGAAGAAGCCAGCGACAGCCAGGCCGTACGCGAGGATGAGGACGAAGGTGAGGCAGGAGATGGCGCCTACATGACACGTTGGGCCGGCGCTTGGGGGGTCGATGGGGGGCCGCACGGGGCAGATGTCGGGGCAGTCGATGCAGGTGCAGCGGCTCGCGAGGTCATTGTCGGAGCAATCGCGCGGCGTGGCGTTATATGCGGCGAACTCGGGTGGGGATTCAACGGGAAAGTTGATCTGGAAGGGGCTGCCGATATCCTTCTCGTCGCCGAGGAATTTGAGGAAGCCCTTGTAGTCCTTTGCGCCGCCCCCGATGAGGTCCATGGCGTACCCATTCGTCGCGCCCACTTGGACGTTCTTGCAACTGTCGAAGAACCCCTGGCCGTACTGCTCCTCGATGAAGAAGTCGACGGACTTGACGGCGGTCTCGCCTGAACTCGACTTCTGCGTGCCCGTTACATTGAGGAAGGTGGCTTGGTCTGGCGAGCAGGTAAAGGAGCAGAAGAAGGAGTGGAAATTGTTGCGGCAAGCGGGGCAGGATGATATGATGTTGTCCACGGTGGCGAAGTTGTCCTTCAGCGTCTGGAGCTGCTCGGACGTGCAGCAAGTCGCGCCCTCAGCAAACTCTGCGCCGCACACGTCGACGAGCAGTTTGCGAGCTGCAGAGTCGGGCTGGCCGAGTCAGCAGAGACGCTGGCTGTAGTGGGGGTGCGCACCTCGATTGCGGGGCCGTCATACGGACAAGGGAGCTCCTTCCCGAACATTCCCTTTCTGCCGCAGGACGCGCGCATTGCGCAGCGCCCGGGCTCTCCTCTTGTCTCCATGGCGGCGTCTGGAGAGAAGCGATTCAAGCTAAGTGCGCATTCGACGCGACGTAAGTAGTGCAAACGAGTCAGGGCTCAGCTCAAGTGACGACAACCACGTGGCCTGCCTCACTGCTGCATCTGCTCAATCATCATGTCCGCGGACCAGAAAAAAGTCAAGGCGCCCGGCAACGCCTCCAGGCCCCGAAAACGCTTTGTAGGCAGCAAGTCCGCGACCCCCTCCAAGCCGGGCGTGTCCCATGTCATCGCAAACCAGATTCCCCCAGAGATCCTGGGCGACGAGCAGCTGAGCGCAGCGATCAGGCTGCTCCCCTCCAACTACTCCTTCGAGATTCACAAGACAATCCACCATGTCAGGAAGAACAAGGCGACCATGGTGGCCCTCCAGATGCCCGAGGGCTTGCAGATGTTTGCGTGTACGATAGCAGATATCATCCAGGAGTGTGTACGATCGAGTACAGCGTGCGGATGGGCGCTAATCCGCTACCAGATTTACGGACGCCTTGACCGTCATCATGGGCGATGTCACGTACGGCGCATGCTGCGTAGACGACTACACCGCCGCCGCACTCGGCTGCGACATGCTCGTGCACTACGGCCACAGCTGCCTAGGTGCGTTCCCTCACCGATCACGAAGCGCCAGCCTGACCACCCAGCAGTCCCCATGGACCAGACGAGCATCAAGACGCTCTATGTCTTTGTCGAGATCGCTATTGACTCCTCCCATCTCCACCAAACCATCCGTCTCAACTTCCCCGATGACCGCACCGAGTTCCACGACAACCTGCTCAAGTCGGAAGAGTCCGATCGCGCCATCCCGGCGGGCACCATTATCGGCAAGACGCGCCATCTGCGCATAGAGGGGCCAACTAGGCGGGAAGACTCAGCTGAGCCTGCAGATCAACCTACCAATGAGGGTGCCTCTTCCGACGCGGCCCTGGTGTGTCGTCCGGAGTCCTCGCGCGATCCCACAAAGCTCGCACTGGTGTCCACGATCCAGTTCGTCTCCGCCTTGCAGCGGCTGAAGGAGGACCTCTCGACGCCGTACGCTTCAGCAGACACCTCTTCCTCAACAACATCCCTGTGGACAGGTACCTACGACGCGAACATCCCGCGCTCCAAACCTCTCTCGCCCGGTGAAATACTGGGCTGCACGTCGCCGACTCTTCAGGATGTCGATGCCTTGATGTGCGTAGCACAACACCTTCCTCTCTCCTCACCTCTGGCTGTCCCCTCACATTTCTCTGCCTCTTCTCCCTGCCTCCATCAAATCATACTAAATGTTATTCGCTCATACTCACCTGCCCCACAGCTACCTCGGCGACGGCCGCTTCCACCTCGAGTCCATCATGATCGCCAACCCATCCGTGCCCGCCTTCCGCTACGACCCCTACTCCAAGAAGCTCACCCGCGAGCGCTACGACCACGTGCAGATGCAGAGCGTGCGCGAGGACGCGGTGCGCACGGCGCGCAAGAGTATACCTGCGGCGCCAGAGGTCGAGGGCATCCCAGCGACCAGCATTGAATCGGCAGCCACCCTATCCTCCACCACATCCTCCACCACACCGCCCCCTCCCGTGAGCGACGCGCCGCTCTGGGGCGTCATCCTCGGTACACTCGGTCGGCAAGGGAATTTCAGGCAGTTGCAGGTGTGTTTTCTTCAGTATTCTCTGACCCAGTCTTTGCACTTCAGACTGCCAGCTGTGTACTTAACATACGTCGATATCGAAACTGACTACCCCACCCCAGGCCATAACACACCAGCTCTCCGCATCCAAGGTCCCCATCCCCTTCATGCCCATCCTTTTATCCGAGCTCTCACCTGCCAAACTGGCATTGTTCAATCCGCCCGTTCCCACTCCAGTCTCACCCACCACGTCCACGTCCACCACGCCCACGTCCACCTCACCCACCTCGCCCACCCCCACGCCCTACATCTCTACCTTCGTACAGACCTCCTGCCCGCGGCTCTCCATCGACTGGGGCTACGCGTTCGACCGGCCGCTGCTGAGCCCGTACGAGGCGTGTGTGGCGGTAGGGAAGGCGAGGGGGTGGTTTGAGGGTGCTAATGGGGAGAAGGGGCCAGAGAGGCTTTATGAGGCGAGGGAAGGAGGGCATTCGAAGGAGGGAGGGAATGCGAGGGACGGAGGACATGCGAGGGTGGCACAGCCCGGACCGTACCCGATGGACTTCTATGCGACGGGGACGCCGTGGACGGTCGCTAGGACGCAGGCGACGTTCTGAGGTGGGAAAGGGGAGGGAAGGTGCACTGCGATTATTGCGTGGGTTGACGTTGTCGTCCCAGCGTTTGACGATGCTCGAAAGTAGCGTCCGGCAATGCTCGAAATAAGGCTTCGACGAAAAAACTCCAAGATTTTGTAGCGCTAGCTCCTGTGTAGCCTTAGCTGTGACTCTTGATGCAGTCTCTATGCCCTGCGATCGGGTAGGATGACCTGTCTGTGGGGATGGCACAAGACAAATGATGCCCTCGGTTCAATCCATGGTGATGTACAACGAGATCGGCAGACCTAGAGCAGCACAGTGAAGCAGTCTTGGCTGGATCTCGAAATTCTGGTCTGATAATCCTGGTCTGATAAGTACATACCAGTGATGCGCGTGCAGCCCTCTAGTATTCCGCTCGTATTTAGTGGTAGTGCAGTTGTCCATGAGCAGATGCCTATGAACCTTCTCTGCCGAATCATAGGTCTGGCTTCATTCTTAAGTCCTTTCCTAGAAAAGCTGAGTCGTGAGAATGCGAAGGGTGGGCCGAAAACTATCTTACCTCGCATCCTCTTGAGGACCAAGTCTTGCCCGATACTCGACATTGAGCGACGCGTTCAGCCTAGACCGCACCACGATCTATACGACTGGTGCAGCCCCAAGTTCGCCAGCCGCGACGCGTGCGACCACGCGCTCTACCAGCGAGCGCATGACGGGTCCCTTCTCGACGCCCACCTCAAGAACCTCGTTGTGCGACACAGTCGCTGCCGCAGGTATAGTAGCTGCGATGCCAGCCAGCTATACAGGTACGAGGAAAAGAGGGAAATAAACAAGAAGAAGAAGTCAAAAGATGGATTAGGGCTAGTATGGGACATCGTAAAGTCACGTACCTCCTGCTTCACCTCCTCCTTGATACTCCTGTACCCCTCTGGGATGATGACCGGGTTCGTCACCAGACTGATCGCCATGACATGCGGCACGCCCTCCTGACGTGCCGCCACCACCTCCGGCACCGTGCTCATACCGACGACATCAACGCCTGCCGCCCTGAGGAATCGTCCCTCTGCCGGCGTCTCGTATGTCGGGCCCGAGACCCACGCGTAGGTACCCTCCGCGGTCGCCTCATCCGGCAGTCCGAGATCGTTGGCGGCAAGGAAAGCCAGACGCCGCAGAGCAGGCGAGTACGCGTCCGACAGGGGCACGAAGCGCGCCAACGGCGGCTGGGCTGGCCCGAGCAATGGGTTCATGCCCGCGAGGCCGGGCAGGGCGAGATGATCGTGCAGCACGACAAGCGTGCCGACCTGGAGCGCAGGATTGAGGGCGCCTGCCGCGTTGGTGAGGATCAGGGCTTGCACGCCCAGCCGTGCTAGGACGCGGATCGGGAAGCAGACGGCGGGTAACGCGTGTCCCTCGTATGGGTGCAGCCGCCCGAGCATGGCAACAACGGGCGTGCCGGCTAGCAGTCCAAAGGCCAATACACCCTGGTGTCCGGCGACGGTGCTAGACGCGAAGCCAGGAATGGATGCGTAGGGGAGGAAGGCAGGGGCGGTGAGGGTGTCGGCGAGGGTGGACAGGCCGGAGCCGCATACGATGGCAACCAAAGGGCGATGGTAGGCTGGGGGGATGGCAGCATGGATGGCGGCAATGGCAGCGGCGGCAGAGACATCGAGGGCGGAGGGGGTGGTCATGGTCGAGGACAAGATGATCGATTGGCGCTCGATCACTGTTTACTGACTTCGATTAGTGATCCTTCCTTACTGTCTACTATCACTACTAACGCTGCACTTCCTCTACTCATTCTTTACCTCTGCGGCGCGTCGTCGGCATGCACGACTTCGCGACCCTCGTCCTCCGCCAATACTACTCCGCCATCGGCTGGAACGGTGAAAACGGCTACGGGTTTCTGACTAGGCCCATCGACGCTCTCCTCGACTTCGCCGTTCCCCATGGTCTGCACCTCTCCGTCGCCAACTTTCCCAACGCCTCCTATGCCACCGCCGCTGCCCTACATGCCACACCTGCCCTGTCTGCTGACATCGCATATGTCGCCTCCTCCGCACCCATCGCCATCGCCCCCTCCCCCACCATCACTCTCCGCGAGGCGTCCGCGGGATTCACCGTACCGCCCGCTCCACGCCGTCCGTTAGCCAAGGAAGAGGAGTGGCTTGCGGGTGAGCGTGTGGACGCGAGAGATTGGCTGCTCTACGGGCGACTGTACGCGCCATTGAGCAAGCTGCACGCGCTGGCGACAATGCGCTTAGCGCCGACAGTGCATGGACTCGCGGCGGCGATCTCACGCCCTCCGCCTGCCCCAAGCTCCCTCATAGTATGGATGTACCATGACACCGGCTCGTGGGCGACGGACGCCAGCTATTCGGCGGAAGATGGCATGTGGGGGCTGCGCGTTTTGCATAACTTCGCGCCGAGGGCCCCGGAGGCCGCACAGGCGCGTGCGGCGGACGCGACGGACGCGCCGAACTCTGCGCCGCGCGCGCGGGTCGACTCGGAGGATGCAATGGGCGGGCTGCGCGGACGTTTCAGCGTCGGTGCCGAGCTCTACGTCTCTGCGCGCGAGAAGAGCGCAGGCCTGTCTACGGGCGTCCGCTTCACGACTCTCGACGTGGACCCGGCGCAACCGCCACCACCAACGCTCACCAACACACAACCCTCCGATCTCTTCACCTCACCCACACTTGCGCCCGCCAACCCTACCCCGTCCACTTCCTCCCTCACTGCCTCGCCCTCGGCGTCTGTCATGGCCGCTCCACCCTCCTCGAACTTCTCGCAACCGCCCACTGTCCTCACTGCCCTCTTCAACCCCATGCTCGGACACCTATCTGCCGCATACGCAGCAAGAGTGGGCCGCGACGTCGCCCTTGCATCTCGCTTCGGCTTCAACGTGTACTCATACGAGAGCGAGTGGACAGTGGGCGTCGAATGGTGGCTACGAAAAGCAGCCGACGATGTCGACGAGGCTGTCAGGGATCCACGTGAATCAGGTAGGGAGTTGTCGAAGGAGGACACAGACAGGCCAGAGGGCGAGGAGAAAGCGTTTGGTACGGGTGCGCGGGACTGGGAAGGGCTGTCAATGCGGGACTGGGATCCAGCAAAACGAGCAGCGGACTCCGCCGCGCAAAGAAATAACGTTCCTATCAGTGAGCATCACCCTCATTATCGTCTGACCTGCATCGACCTCTCATCCTCACCTGCTAACATGTTATTACCAGTCCCTCCGGGAACACTGACAGGTGTCGTCAAGGCTCGCGCGTCAACGAATAGGGTGCGTTGCGGGCGGTCCTCGTTCACTCACATTTCTGGCCCTTCTTGCTTTCTTTCGACACTCGTCCCGCTCCAACTCACCTCACCCCAGGATCTCGCCCTCCTCTGGGAAGGCCGCGTGCGCAACATGCTCGTCGCCCTCGGCGTCGTGGGCGACCTCGGCAGCCGCAAGAGCCCAATACGCGCTATCGGGGTCGAGTTGGCGTATTATAGCGCTGATTGAGGATGTCGAGAACGTGGGGTTAGAGGCGAGGCGCAGATAGAGTGAAGGCGACGATGGGATGTAGGCGACGAGAGGACATTACATGTATCTCTCGGGGGACACAGGGCAAACGCAAGATACCCCGCAACGCGTACTCGCACGAATCAATAGCATTTTGCTCGCCGCTCTTCGGGTTGTGTGATCGGCCTCGATCAACGCCTGCTTGCGATTAGGTGAGGTCGAAACTCCAAGCTCAGGCCTCAGGAAAAAGATACACTTGTCAGTCACTCCAACCGCGGGCATATGGCTTGATTTGCATACGTACCTATGCCTCGTCGCTTGTACGTCGCTTGAGACGCTTCACACAAAAGTATTTCAAGAAAAAAGCGAAAGTGAGCCGGACTCATAGCAGCAACTTGTTTCGATCAAGTGACCTCGGGGTTATGAGCCCCGCGCGCTTCCACTGCGCCATGCTGCTGAAATGTAGACAGCCAGATAGCTTATATCACCTCAGCAGCCGTCTCAATCTCGGCAATGGGGAAGCGAACAAGATTCGCATGAGATGAGCAACACAGCACGAGTCCATCTACGAATGCGTGCTCGTTAATCGTGTCATTAGGGTGGTACGCGGTCGCCCGCAACTGAGCGTGACAAGCAGGTGACATGTTGGACATCACTGCGGGAACTTCCGAATTCCCAACCTGCCCTCGACGACGACGGCGGAATCTCACGGTGGACCGTGAAGGTACTGCCTGTACCCTCAACCAAAGAGGATACTAATACTATTATGTGCCGCCAGCAACTACGGTCACAGCCTAGTCCCCAGGGTCACAGGCTCGTCCCTCAAGGCCTCACGCGTTGGACGGTCACTTGACGCGCGGGCAGCATGGGATTACCGCCTTCCCCGCCCAAATCCTGCGCACCTGCCCGCGATTGTGGACCATCTCGGTCGCTCCCCGGACGTCGTGCACTATGTCATAGGTCAGTCGCCCGCTTATATCTACTCGACCGCTATGGTTTCTTATAGACTACTTAGTTCCCTGTTCCCCTTTCCCTTGTCCACGCATCCATTACCGACTCAGTCTTCTCAAACACTGACATCGAGCCGGAATTACTCCCAGAATCATGCTTGGCACGACCGCACTCCTACTAGCGCTCGCATGCTTTCATAGCACGCGCGGCTCGCCGACGCGCCGCGGAGACGATCTCATCGTGGACCTCGGCTACGCACAGTACCGCGGCAACCTCACCTACCCGGATACCGTATCGTATCTGGGTGTCCCGTACGCGCAGCCGCCTGTGGGCGACCTGCGGTTTCGCGCGCCTGTGCCGCTTGACACGACAGGGAACACCACGGTGGTAGATGCGACAAAATATCCAGATTTCTGCGTCCAAGGGACGACGGGGGGCGAGGCTGGTGGCGCGGGCAGTGAAGACTGCCTGAAGCTTAACATCTACGCGCCTGTCGATGCGCAGGCGGGTGACAACCGTACGTGACCTTTCGTTTCGAGAGAAAAATGTAGCTGGAACTCACGCTTGCGCTCCCTGCAGTGCCTGTCTTGGTGTACATACATGGTGGCGGTAAGCTTCGTTCGCAAAGGCTAACCGTTTTGTTGGTCGTGCAAAGGCTTCCTCAGTAGCTGATCAGTAACACCGCACAGGCTACGTCTACGGCAACCCCGCCGCGTGGGACTTCGCGCACTGGGTGCACCAGAGTCCAAACGTCGTGATCGCCAGTGTGT
This sequence comes from Schizophyllum amplum, assembly GCA_007026445.1. Classification (NCBI taxonomy): domain Eukaryota; kingdom Fungi; phylum Basidiomycota; class Agaricomycetes; order Agaricales; family Schizophyllaceae; genus Schizophyllum; species Schizophyllum amplum. Next base: position 2,353,372 of record VDMD01000002.1, on the reverse strand, counting down.
ACTACCGTCTCGACTCCTTCGGATTCCTCTCCGCGCCCGAGTTCGCGGAGAACGCGTCGTTGGGCGATTTAAATGCGGGCTTTTTGGAGTACGTGATTTCATGAGTCCTGGGCTCGAATGAAGCGGGCTGACGGCGCCCGACAGCCAGCGCATGGCGCTCCGCTGGGTGCAGGAGCACATCAATAAATTCGGCGGCGATCCGAGTAAGGTGACGATCAACGGGGAGAGCGCGGGGGGCGCGTCGATCGAGCTGCATCTGTGAGTTCATGAATTTCTGTACTGGCGCTGAATCTACTGTGCTACCGAACACAGCGACTACGCGTATCAAGCGCTTTGTACTGATTTTTCCCCACGCAGAGTCGCTAACGATGAAGAAGGCCTCTTCCACGGCGCTATAGCGCAGAGTGTATACCGGACGCCGCTGCCGACGCCTGATCAGCAGAAGGTGAGTAACCGAAATTCTATGTGCGTGGCTCCACGCCGTCTAGCACAACCACCCCGTCTGGCCCTACCGCGTCCTCCACGAGCAACGCCGCTCAAACCAACCCCGTCATCTTCTCCGTGCACTCGATCACAGCATCTGACCCATCCCCCTCAGCCGCTCTTCGACGCCTACGCGCAGGAGGCCGGATGCGCCGATGGGTCCGTAGGCGAGCAGATGGATTGCCTACGGGCGGCGGACGTGAGCGCCCTGGCGCGTGCGCAGGATGCGGTTATGGGGTCGACTGAGCTGTGAGTCTTCACTGTTTGCTTTGCTGTTCAGACACCATCCTTCCCCAGTTCGTTGACTTGCTTTCCCTCTCTCATCCTTTCTTCTCAAGTCAAGGACGAAGTACACTGCCTAAACTGCAACTGACGTCCTGCCCAAACTGCGACTGACGTCCTGTCCAAACTGCTGCCTGCAAACTGACTCCACCTTCCATAGACCCTACCGCCTGTTCCACCCAGTCATGGACTCGGTCACATTTAGCGACTACCCAACGAAGCTCATCAACGCGGGCGCGTTTGCGCAGGTGCCTCTCATCGTTGGGTATGTTTTGAATATTCGTCTCTGCATGCCAATTGGGATGCTGCCTGCACGTTGGTTTGCATGCTGTGGTCAAGAAGTGAATCTCTGAATGTCAGACTGACGCGCAGCCACCAGTGCCACATCGAACGAGACGCTCGCGAGCGGGGATACAATCGAGGAGGCGCTCATGGGCTACTTCCCCTCCATGAGCGAGGAGGAGGCTGCGGAGCTTGTCGAGGTGAGTGGGCATACACCTGCCAAGGGGGCTTTCCGAAGAACATCATCACTTATGCCGCTTTTATAGAAATACCCCTCCGACTCTTTCTCCTCCGAGGAGGAACGCACGCTAGTAGCGACCGGGGAGTCGACCGTGCGCTGTGCCGTACGTACACCATCTGCGCTTGTTGAGGACTATCCGGTGCTCACACATCTCGATCCTAGCGCACAATTATGGGCGAGGCGTTCTCGCAGACAGTGCCGACGTGGACGTACCGCTACAACCAGCCAAATCCGACGTCCGGGGACAGTGATGTCGTCGGCCATGCGGCGGAGAACTGGATGATGTTCAAGGGCTCGAATACGGGGTGAGTTTCGCGGGCCTTGTCTAGTACACGAAGGCTGGCAAGAAGATCCTGATGATGTTTTTTAGCCCCAACGGCACGTATACGCTCACTCCGTTATCGGATGTTGAGGGAGCCTTCGCCGAGGAGCTCATCGCGTACTGGCTGTCTTTCGTCCGCGCTGGGGATCCGAACACATACAAGCTGGACCGCTCGCCCGAATGGTCGACGTACAGCACGGCGCAGCGCTCGCGGATAGCCTTGCAGGAGGTTGAAGAACTCGCGAGCAGCGGTAGCTTCGTTGAGGTGGAAACAGAAGAGGAGGCAGAGAGGTGCGAATTCGTAGGCAGCCAAGCAAGAAGCCAGCAAGCTTAAGATCGCGTTGAGAAGAAACAACGAATCATAGCAGTCTTCACACGTTTGTTACTTTGTATGCGCGCGCAAAAAGAGGATGTTTCCGAAGATACAGAGCGTGTCTAGATAAGAATACAAAGAGGTAGCTAAACTACACGAACAGCAGGGTATGAATGGGGTGAGTAAGGTACTGGATGGATCGGGTCGTGCGCCCACAACCGCCAAGTCGTATTAGGCCGTTCGTTGGGCTGCGTCATCATTCTTCACTACTGGGGGGGCGGGCGCAATGCTGACTGGTGCGCTGAGCACTGGCTGACGACCTACTGCTGGCTGATGAGCCTAGTAGGTTGTCGTCGCTCCACCTCGCCGGCTTCCGAATCCGCGCCGAGTGCCTGCCCTCCTGCGACCAGAGAAGCAGCGGCAGCAGATGATGTCCATGATCACGTCGAAGATCGTGACGATGATGGTGGTGATAACACTGGGATGAAGAATGAGAATGCGCTCTGGAGAGAGGAACGAGGAAGGTGCTCACCCAACGATGGTCATAATAACGCTGGCAATGGCGGAGATGATGGCGTTGATGCCAGAGCCGATTGCGGAGAAGATGGATCCCTGCGCGAACCTGTTAGCCAACAGTCCACTACCAAGGGCATCGGGCACTCACCATTGTGTTTGTTGGTTGGTTGGGGTGAAGTGGGGATGGATTGGTTGTGTGGGTGATTTGTGCTGACTCCAGGCCGCCGAGTAGCCCTTTATACGTCTGGCTTGCGCCGATGACTTCATTTGCGAAAAGAGTGGGGGCAGGCGTAACCGATGACGAAGGAAGGTTCCGCCCGAGCAATCAGCGAATACGGCATGTTGGGCGCGCGCACTCCATGGGTCCCGTCAGGAGCCGCCCTTGTTCCGCGCATGGAAGACTCGACGTCATCGGTGTCATGCCCTGTTTTGGCGTTCGGGGACAGCGGTCCGCAATCCGACATTGACGTGATCGACCCTAGCACTTTCCTCGTCCGCCCAGAGCCCGCACGAACTTGTGCCACCGCGCCTCCTGTTCGCGAGACAAGGAACCCCCGCATGGATCCTGTCACCACCACGGCACCAAACCCTGGCGCATCAGCCGAGGTCGACCCGGCGTCCGACGAGGTGTCCTTCTTCGCGAACATCCTCACCCCAGGCTCGTCCTTCCACCCCACCTTCCTCCTCATCGCCGACGGCGCGTTCGTGGCCCTCTTCTTCATACTTCTATCCCTTCTCTTCCTCACGCGAAGCCTGCACTTCGCCATCCTGATAGCCGTCGAAGGCGGGCTGTGGCTGAGCGTAAAGTGGTGCGTGTGCAGTCCCGTAAAGATGCCATATCGCGCGCTAATGAACGCCGCAGGTTCGTGAATGAACTGAAGAAGGCAGAGGCAGAACTGCGCGAGGCGGCGGAGAAGAAGGATACATGAGTGCTTGAGTCAACAAACCTGCCTGCGCCCTGCGCAGAGGCGTCCTTTCACGTCACCGTCGCCCACGCTCAGTCTCCTCGTACCATTTCTTTGTCCGCTTGGCACTGTCTTGGGCGATAGTGAAGACTGCAGGTGCGTCGTAGGTTCGTTCGAAAGGTTGCGGAGAACTGATCAGCATAGCCAGGCGACAGCAACACGAACCGACTCACGTTCTCTCTCGGTTGTGTCAAGACCTTCGCGGAAGCTTTGCGCGTTGTTGCCTGACCCGCCCCCCGCCCCTGCCGGTCCGAGAGCAGCAAAGTGCTGTGCTTGATCTATGACCTCGAGCAGTCGTTTGTGGAATGTCTGGAGCGCTGTTGAGCATTGCGATATCGAGGATGCGAGACAATATACCCCCGTCAGCATGTCGGACATCTCCTTCCCTTGCTCCTCAATCAAACTGTCGGCTCTCGTCAACAGGGAGAGGCGTGAGTGCGGATGGATCCTACTGACATATCCATGATGGTCTTGCCAAAGCCATACCAGCTGCTCCCCGCACCCACGAGCCCCGAAAGTCTCACACTCTTCTCATCTGCACTGAGCGCGTTCTTAACCTTGGACCCAAACGCGGTAGGGATGTTGAAGTCGACCCATTCCCTGCATAATTATTGTTTGTTCGCCACAGCCTTCGGTGCAGATGAACAGCACACACGAGTAGATCAGGATATACGCCAGCCAGACGGGTATGGCTACCTTGGAGCCCGCCTTGATATCGCGCGTGTTCCCGCCGCCCAGATGCCCCATCTCGGGGATATCGCGCCTGAATGTGCATTGTATTTTCTGAGGTTGAATGAGACGCGTCGTGCGCGGGCTCGTGGACGCAAGCGAACCTGGTTCTCGGCGAGGATAGCATCGATGGAGAAGTAGTCGTCCTCCATTATTATTAGAAAGGCAAGCGTGCCCCGTCCCGCGAGGAGGGAGATGGTGGAGAAAGATCAATAGAGAGACGCGTGCGCCGGGCGCGTAATGAATCAGAATGATGAGTGTGACTGAAGCGGCTTGAGGCGGGCCGTGTGACGCTTCGTGTTTTTCGTACCGCCGTCATCGTCATGCTGGCTTGCCTTCGTCGCGCAGGAAGCAGCGCCCTCCGCCGCCGCCCACTCGCCCGCTTCGCCCCTCCCTCCGCATTTGTTCGCAATGCGCGCCTCTACTCCGACAAGCCCGACCTCGCGACGCTCAAGGAGCGCTTCGCTCGCGAGCTTGGCATAGCCCAAGAGCCCGAGCCCGACGACGACGGCCCCGCCCCCTTGAAGAAGACCCCCGGCATGACCCGCAAGCAGCTCGAGAAGTTCTGGCGTGCCAAAGTTGAGCGGCTTCCGGACCGCGGCGACGACGAGAACTACACGCTCGAGGACCTGAAGCTGCTCGACCTGCTCCCCGAGGACGTGGAGACGTTACGGTTCCTGCCCGAGGACATGGACCCCGAGCAACGCGACGGATTCGTGCGGCAGGCAATTGACAATGCGCTCATGCGGGACGTGGAGGAGCTGTTTGGGAGCACGGAGCCGATCGAGCGGCTAAGGGAGGAGGTAGAGGAGCTCGAGCCGGCGCAGCAGGAGGAGCTGTACGCGTGGATCAACGCGCAACTGCAGGAGAAGCTGGGGGGCATGGACGAGGCCACGATTGCACAGCTGGAGAAGGCGGCCACGCAGGCGAGCGAGCGCGACGAGTACTGGGGGAAGGTCAGCGATAAGGCGCAGAGCGATCCCGACGTGCAGGCGGCATTAGCGGAGTTCTGGAACGCCGCGCGCGAGGCGACGGGAGGTGCGTGACTGGGTCTTGTGCCAAGGGCCGCGGTTGTATTGACATTCATCTGCAGTGAAGGACGAGGAGACGTTTGAGGGGAGGTTCGAGCCGACGAGCGAGCAGGCAATGCGCATGATGGCCGACTCCAAGGTCGACGAGGCCATGACCAACGTCATGAACATCTTCAAGGCGCGCGGGCTCGACATGCCCACAAACCTGGTGAGCCCCCAGTCGATTGTACGCTGTCCTGCCAAGTCTCATGCGCCTGATCAGATGATGTCGGAGGCAATGCGTGAATTGGACAAAGAGATGGCGGCGGAGGACGAGGAGTTTGAGGAGGCGGAGGATGACCCGCACGAACGGCCCGGCGACGCACCCGCGCCCTCTGACAACCCGTCGCAGGTCCCGTCGGGCGGCAAAGTGCCCTCGCCGGGGCCGTAGTCCCATTAACCCTCTCCCATCTGTCACGTGGCCGCGTTCGATCGCGTCTGCATCTTGCTTCTTCCTGCCATCTACATATACGGGGCTACTGATAATTACTTGCTTAATGAACGTCGACCATTCAAACAATGAACCCGGACCGTCTACTTCATCACCAACGACTTCATCAGCCCCCTTGCATCCCCTCCCCAAAACACCCTTCTACTCTGTCGAGTATCCCGGCTATGTGCAGGAAGCCTCGGTCCCTGCTGCCATTCGCATCCTCGGCGGCCCTCAAGCCCTCGACGCCGCCTTCAAACGGCCCATCACCAAGTCAGAGGCCCTCATCGAGCTCCGCCTCCAGCCCGACAACCCCTTCGCGCACCCCGTCCCCGGCGAGGTCGTCCAGACGAACAACCTGCTGCTCAAGGTGACCAAGCGCAAGCGCATGCGGCGCGACGGCGTGCCCCTCCTGCAGCCGGAATGGGAGTATAAGGCGGAGATCGTGGGCGTCGTACCGCGGACGGTGCGCTTCCGCGGTGCGTGGGATGTGTCTGCGATGCATGGGTCTTGTGCTAAACGACGTGGGGAACAGGAATGGCGGACTATCAGTACCAGCCTGACATGGAGGATCCTATATCGAAGTTGCGCGTGGCGATGGACAACATGGACGGTGCGTAGTGCGCGGTGAGACGCACGGCGGTCGCCCATACAACACTTCCAGTCGAGAGCTTGTTCTCGTATCGCGTGCCCCACGACAATGGCAGCCTCGACATGCAGCCATCACCTACAGCTGCTGCACCACCACCAGCACCCCCGCAGGAGACCATCCCCCTCGATCCGGCATTCATGCAAGACCCCTTTCCCCTCGATCCACAGTTAGCTGGCCTCGACCACACAATGACAGACGTCCAGCCCTCAGCATCTACCGAGGATGTGGTCATGGCCGCACCTCTAGAACATCCTGCACCTCAACAGCAACCGCCCCCTCCGTCAACTAGTCTGCGCATGTTCCCACCACCGTTGTTCAGCCGACAGACTATCCCACTGATGTACAAGTGCGTTCAGTTTCATGCTGTCGTTCCGTTTTCTTCGCACCGTCTCATTTACGTGCATTCCACTCAGCCTGAAAGCAAATCCCTCGTCCATCGTGTCCACTACGGTCGACGAGATCACAGGCGAGGAGAAGAAGCGCTTGGTGAACCGCTTCCGCTGGAAAGGCTATGGGCCGGCGACGATCCTCTTCTCGGATACGAATGTGAGCACCGTATTCCCTCCAAATTTCATCACATAGCTCACTGTGGCAGGTCCCGGACAAACCGCCTGTCATCGTAGAAGAAGCCCGGAACACCGTCAGTCAAGACCTCCTTGCTCGCGTCGCACAGGTAGTTTTTTCTTATATATCCTGGATTCATTCGTCCATTGGATCTCTTCAGTCCGCCAGTCCTCTAACACCTCAGCGCAGCATTTTGAGAAACGAAAAGTTTGGACGCGGCTCTCGCTGTACAACCAGTTCAGCCCAGCGGATGCGCGCGAGATACACAAGTGAGTACTTGGATTACGTTGCGTTTTCTCCCAGTCTCATTTTTCTTTCTGTGCTCTCTATCTATCTTCTCCTCTCTATCTTTTTCTTCGCTTCTCTTTATATCCATTCCTCCTCTCCGGTCTTCAAATCCTTCAACTGACACGCCTCGCAGCTCCAAGCTCCTCCTGCCCCTCACCTGCTACGTATTTCAAGATGGTCCCTTTCGGGACACGCTAGTCAAGTTCAGCTACGATCCGAGGAAGGATGTCGAGGGTCGTTTGTGCGTTTTGTTTCTCTTTCTTTTTTTCTTCCTCTTCGGTCTCTGCCTTGCGCAGACCCTTGCAGGTTGTATGTTACTTGCAGTTTGTGTGCTATTTGCAGTTTTGTGTGCTATTTGCAGGCTATGTGTTACACCGCAGGCCTGTCACGGATGGATGAGCGCCCAGCCCACAACATACACCCACTACAACAAGCAACCACTTGCATTGGCCATACACTGACGAGCAAATCCAGCTTCCAGCGCTTCTACTTCCGCAACGCCAATCATCCCATCGTGCGCCCCTCGGTCGCTGCCAGGCGCGCGGACCGCAGCACATCCATTGCGAGGTTGGACGCGGAGGCGGATTCGCCGGATCGGAGGTAAGTGCTCATCAACATCAGCATCCACCGAAATCTTCATCCTCCTCCATACGCTCGCCCAGACCTACCAGCCGCACATGCACAGCGCTCCACCTCTGTCTTGCATAATTATCCTGATGAACTCGCGAACTTGTTACACTGACTTCTTTTTGTGCAGACGCTCGCACATCTTCGACGGCAAGACCATCGCGAAGGAGACCGCTGCCTTCCAGCTCTGCGATATTGAGGATCCGATGCTGCAGGCGATGATCGAGGACCCGGAGGATTTGCGGGACGTGTGCGATGTGAGTGAGCGAGGTCGTCCGCGTCTTCTGTGCCGCCTGTTTCTTCTGCGCGGTTAGCATCTTCTGTGCTAAACCGATGTTCCCCGGCTCCTGGCTGCTCTTCTCTGCGATCAGACCTCTTCGTATCCTCTATCTTCCCCTCACGACCATGGCTGACTTGTTACCCTTCAGGACCGCGACGGCTGGTACACCACGCACGCTCTCGAGCGCATCAAGATGGTCCTCCGGCATAAATTCTTCTCTCTGCTCGAGGGACATGTGGCTTCGGATGAGGTGCGTTTCTTCTCCTCGATATCTTTTCTCCGTTATGGCTTTTGCTTCCTATTGGGTTGTTGTTATCCGTCGACAATCAACTTCTGAACGCTCCCACCTTGGCCCCAAATACTGATCACCTTACGCAGGAATGTTACGCCCTCTTGGAAAAGTCCGATGGACATGCATCTTACGAAACGCGCTACGTCAAGCGGCACGGGAAGCACAACATGGCGAAGGGTGCGATGCGCCCGGAAGACGCAGCGGTGAGTTCGACTGGTTTTGTTTGTTCGCTTGGGTTGTGTTTGTTTGTTCGCCAGAGGCGGTTGTTTGTTTGCTCGTCCACTGTCTGTTTACTCGAGCTCTCGCCTTTGAGTGATCTACATGAGGTTTGTCATGGACTGATTGAATCCAGGCTATGCGGCTGCGCGCGATTCTGGACAAGTCAGCGAAGGAGTTCCAGGAGCAGTTCCGGCAGGGACAAAGCTCTTCACATGCGTGAATACAGTGCATGGGAACTGGGACTCTGAAGTGTACGGTGGTAGCCTTCCAGTTTGCATCGCTGCAAAAGCAACGTCGCACATGCATGCGCATTTCAGGCGCATCTGGATTCAACAGATAGAACGTTGAACGTGAACGTTTGCACGATCTTCGCTGTCTTAAGTTCATCGACGCTCACGAGAAGGAGATAACCGCAAAACCACTGATGAAAAGGCCAAGTGTGGACGAGGAAGACATGTCGTCGTTGCGTACGTTGAGAGTTGCTCGACGTCAAGCATGCATGGGGCCGGGATGCAGTTTTTGGCATGTACATTCGAAAGCATGAAGACTGCATATGCATGGATACATAGCGAAGAGCCCTAGCTCTCCTGCAGGGTGAGATGTCCGCCTCATCTCGTGTGGGCCGCCTCATCGCGTGGTGGGGGGTAGCGGAGGGTGATGGACTGCCGGAGATCATGATGCTGCTGCAGCTTTCTGCTCCAACCGTGCTGTCCTCTGCAGTACGGTTAGCGATCTGTGCATGTGAAGAGATAATAGGCAACGCACGGAGGCAGCAGCGGCGTACCGCATGTTGCGGCGGAACTAGTCCCAAAGATCAGTTTCCTACATCCACACTTCCAATCGCAACATCATACCTTGGCGTCGACCTATCGGGGGCGCGTCAGCTCACTCTCCATGCCTGCAAGGAAACGCAATCCACTCACGCCCTTCATGGACCGGGTGCTGTAGGTCTTGGGCTTCTTGATACCATTACGGTGAGCCTTCTTGTTCTGGTTGTGGTTCGTGTGGCTGGGAGACGCGCCGTCAGCACTTTCCCCTCACACCGTCAGCAATCCGTGCGCACTTCTTTGACTTGGCCATTGCGACGTCGACGAGGGTTCCGTGGGCTGGAGCTCGCTGTGGGACCCGGTGTGGCGCTGAGCGGGCGCGACAGCGTCACGTGCGACGGACTATACAGCGCTCGGCAATGTCCGGAAGTTGAACAGGTAACGTGCTGCACCTCCCCTATTCGCCGCGCACCGTGATCATCACACTATGCTCACCATTGAGCATCCCAACATAAACGCCCGAGGCTTTCGCATAATTGCACATATTTACCGTCGACCACATATCCCTCCGACGCTCGCGGCACTCTGTGTTCCCATTTGCGACATAGCCGTCGCGCGCTCTACTGTTCAATGATTGGACGAGCCGAGTCTGCACGCCATCGGGCCTCACGCGCGAGTGAGCGGCGCGCCAGGTGAATGAGCGGCGTCCACGCGCTGAGCTCGCCCCGCGCTTCCGACTATGTCGGCGCGGGAGACTACCATGTCGGTCCGCCGGGCTACGTCCCACCCTGTCAGAGCGACACCTTCCCTTGTAAGTGCATCATTACGCGGTGGTTGACTCACAGTGAGCAGCGTCGCGGAGTTGATACAGCAGCATCGTGGACTTGATGGTGTGCCGTCGCGGATTGGTCGCGGACTTGATGGAGCGGCTTGTGAACGGCAGTAAAGCGCGCGCTGTCCGACGTTCACGCAAAGGGAAATATTCGACGAGGGGTTCAACTACGATTTTTGCACTATGGACGCCTTTCGTCCTCGAGGTTGCTGCTCCATCCGACTTGGTAAGGCCGAGCCTAACACCCCTTCCGACCCGCTGCTGCTATCATATGCGACTCCGACTTGTAACCGCGTCGTTCCGGCTCGGACTACCCTGCGCCACGCTGTCAGCGCGCTGTCCAATTTCGGAGCCGCACCGCCCGTTTTGAAGTAGTGCGCTGTCTGTTGACGGAGTCCCGCTGAGTTGCGGACTGACATGGACTCGACTTGGTCTCCCATGCAGGACGACGTAGCCTCTCGCGCAGCTAGACATAGTTTCCCGCTGGGCCCGAGCAACATCATTTCCGAAGAGAATGCACGAGAGGCGCGGTTGGGAATATCGCGCGGAGCTTTTGCCCCGCGAAAATGGCAGGCAGTAAGAAATGAGCAGTAAGTATGAGACAGTGTGATCACTAATACTCACTACTCAGCGCTCAGCGCTCCCGCCAGTCAACAGCAAGCCGACAGTATCTTTGCTCATCCAGACTTTTAACGCGCGAGATCTGTCCCCGCGCGCGCCAGTTGGCCGCTGCCGTCTTTCGCCGCCACTGCTACTTGACCTGCCCCATGGCGCTAAGCAGAAACCGCCCAGCGATACGTGCACCTGGCGTGCACTGAGACTCATCTGCAGCCCTAGTTGAGTCACATGTAATCCCATGGTATTTCGTTGCTGCGGCGAGGGTGACAAGTATGAAAGACTTGTGCAGAGCAATACAAGTACAGTGCGAGGCGTTGAAGCGGCGGACATTGGAAGTCAGGCGGTCACTGGCACTGGCGTCAAGCAACTTCCGGGTCTTGACGCGGACGTTCGCGAGAGTCTCTGAATCTCACGTGGACGACGACCATAGCATTGACAGTGAGCTGATAGAATCCCGAACAACATCAGTGACGTCCGATAGCCAGTCGCTCACCTGCGCCTCACAAGTAGTCCATCTGCCATGAATGACGATACGAAGTCCGAGAACGATGGGGGAGGCCCTGCTCAAGGAAAACGCGACCCGCTGATATCGAAAGCGAGCGAAAGCGTCGAGAGCAAGATTCGCCTAGCGTGCGATCTTCTCATGCGCTCGATTAGATTGGGAGGGCGCTTCGCCGGCGAGCGTATCTCTTGGTCTTCTGATCTCTGTGCCCGAAGTCAATCTTGCAGCCTACTGAGTACTCACGCGCTGGGTCTGATAGGACGCTCTTCGATCAGAGGGGAGGCCGGGTATCGTGCCGCCGGTGTGAATTGGTGGTTGAACGTTGGGGGCTGGCGGGTCAATGGCGATGCGCAACGGTCGGGGGCGCGGGAGCAGGCCGACACGAGGCGAGGTGAGACTGTCCTGAGTTGCGCTCAGAGCGAGGCAAGGCGCGGAATCCGGTGCTATGGACGCCGCTACAGAGAAAACATGCTTAGTATGCGGGTACGCTCAAGCTTCAAGCTTCGAATGATCAGTAACGTGAACGCGATATGACCATGGGGTCTACTCATAATGTTACTGGAGGACTAGGCGTGTGGCGGCCCATGAGAGGTTGTCCCAGGGCTAACCGCGAGTCCCATGAGAAGCGGGCCGTATTGGGCATAGACAACCGGCAAGCAGCTACTTCTTCGTAAGCGAGGGGTGACACACATATCTTATGGGCAGGAGAGGCGTGAACAAAGAGCGTCAGGGTGCCGTGCTAGCGCGTGGGGTGAGCGCACATCCCTCGTGTGCGTTGCTGCTCAGCCAGGTGACGTGCAGCGCAGTTATCAGCTTCATTTTCGCCACAGGTAGTACATTGCAGACAGGGAACGTTGAAGCCAGAGTACATCCTGCAGCTATGTCCAGGGCCGTTGTTGACGATGAGAAGAGACAAAGAGCAGAGCTCGGAGTCGGCCGACGGCGACACGGTTCGCCGGGTGGCCGGTCCTTTGGCCGGTGACGGACCAATCTGTGGATCTTATCTCCATTTCGAATTGGCAGAATCCCGACGAATGCGGACGGTTATGACACAAAATCCTGCGAAGATGCAAGATTCCCAACGATCTGAGCGAGTATAAGCCTTGCGTTCGCGCCTCTGCTTACCCCCAGTCAACCCGGAAACGCCGCCCTTTCTTATAAAAGGCGCTCTGCAGACGCGCTGCTGGGCTCGATACCCCCTCCGTCCCCTCCGCACCCCTCCGTCACGACTCACGCGCACTCATGACCGTCGCCCACGACGAACACTCGGACGAGTCCCGCCCGCTCCTCACCCAGCCCCCGCCCTCTTACCATTCCGCGTCCGATGTGGACAGCGAGACTACGCTCGACGGGGAGGAGGTCAGTTCCCCTCCACTTATCAATAAGAAGTCCAAGGGCGAAATAGCCTGGATTCTCGCCGGACTATGGTCCGCCGTCTTCCTTGGAGCCCTTGACGGTAATTAGTCTCTCCTCTCTTGGAAACCTTCCTAATCCGAACACAGGGACAATCGTGGCGACGCTCCTGACGCCTATAGGCAGTCAGTTCAACAGGTCCAATCAATCATCGTACATCGGCACCTCGTACCTGTTGTCCGTGTGCTGCTTTACGCCCTTGTACGGTGCGTGAATACAATGGGCTGCGTTATGTTCACCGGCTAATGTGGCACGCAGGGAGATTGTCTGATATCCTCGGACGCAAGGGCGCCATGTTACTCGCCCTCACGCTGTTTGGTGCGCGCCAGCTTCCGTATTGTATTCACGCTCCCGCTAACTCGTGCGGTAGGCGTAGGAACCGCGTGCTGTGGCATTGCGACATCCATGAACACGCTGCTGGCCGCACGAGCACTCGCAGGCATGGGGGGCGGCGGGTGAGAGTTTGCCACCATTTCCTAACTCGTCGGACATCAACACTCACAGCCTACGCTCTCCCGTAGCGTTATGACCGGTACGATGCGCGCATCTCGCATGCCGATATCACTGCTCACCTGCCCGCTATGTTATCTGCAGTTTCAAGTGTCACGGTGACGGACCTTATACCATTGTAAGTCCTTGCCTGCATGTCCCACGGTCGGGCATTCTAAAAGACGCTGACTCGGCGTAGGAAGCAGCGCGGGCTCTATCAGGGCATGGCGAATATGTGAGGAACTTGGCAGACTCCGATGCGCGAGAGCAGCTGGCCTGACAGCCGACCAGACTCTTCGGTATGGGCGCCGGTTTGGGCGGACCACTGGGCGGGTGGATCAACGACAATCTTGGCTGGTGAGTCCGCCGGGCTGAGCGCTCTCACCAAACCCTGTTTGTTCAATATTCATCCGGCCAGGCGGGCCGCTTTCCTCCTGCAGGTGCGCAATTGTTGAATTCCGTCAAGCGAGGAGGCTGACATGGTTATAGATTCCGATCCTTGTATTCAGCTTCGTCCTGGTCGCCTGGAAGGTCAACATAGTGCTGCCTTACGATGTCCAGCACCAGCCGCTCTCAGAGAAACTCAAGCGAATTGATTTTGGGGGATCCGTCACGCTGGTCATCATGGTCGCCTGCCTGCTTCTAGGCTTCAGCTTGAAGACGACGGAGGAGATGCCGTGGTCCTCGCCTATCATCGTCGGCCTTTTCGTGACCAGCGCCGTGTTTGCTGTCCTCTTTGTCATTGTCGAGAAATACTGGGCGCACTCTCCCGTCATGCCGCTACGATTGTTGAAACAGCGGACGGCGATCTCAGTCGCGGTGGTCAGTCTCAGTATCTCTCGCTGCGCTTCACGTTTTATTGACGGCGGTTTCAGAACAACCTCGTCTCCAGTATGGCAGCATTTTCAATGGTACGCAGAAGAAGATTGTCATCTATCCAGCTGACCTGTCCTCCCTCCGCGGCGGTGGTTAGCTCTACAACGTGCCGTTATACTTCTCCGCTGTCCGGCTTCAATCCGCGGCGAACTCAGGTAAATAATTTCCCTGCATGCCTCTTCACACAGTCTAATCAGTACTGCTCATAACGTAGGCCTTCACTTGCTCCCGCATTCGGTAAGTGCCGCTCGACGGGCGAATGTTGCAGCGGGACTCACTCGCGCAGGTGGCGCTCAGTACCGGAAGTGTTTTCGCCGGCTGGTGAGTGGGGCAGTGCTTTCCGACTGCAAATGAGACTGACCGTGTGCTATAGGCTTATGAGGAAGACCGGGAAGCTGTACACGCTGACGCTGGCGTCATCGGCGCTCACAATCCTGGCAAATGTCCTTGTCGTCCTGTGGAACGACAAGACAGCGACGTACCACCTATGGTTCGATATCGTCCCTCAGGGCTTTGGCATGGCTAGCTCGATTACGAGCACCCTGATTGTAGGGCATCTATAGTGAATCAAGATCGCGATCTAACTATACGTTACAGGCGATGATTGCGGGCGTATACAAGGAGGACATGGCTGTGGCCACCGGGAGTGCGTGATCTGCCTCGTTTGTGGCGCACCTTGCTGACGCCCACTACTTAGTTACTTACCTATTCAGGACAACGGGACAGGTCCTTGGTGTCAGCTTAAGTGGCGCCATTTTGCAGGCCGTTCTCTTGTCCCAACTGCGTCAGCGCATAACAGGCCCTGATGCAGCCGAGGTGCGCGCCTCCTTCGGTCTCACCCACAGCAGATTTCTGATTAGTATACCTTATCCATAGATTATTTACGAGATCAGGTGCGTACAATCTTCGCATCCTCTGCGGACTATCGATCCTCACACGCCCGTCGCAGACACTCAATAGATACCATCCGAGACCTCGACCCTCTAGTGAAAGAGGCCGCTGTGAAGTCATACGGCGACGCCTTACGCGCCGTCTTCATCTTCCAGCTGGTGTTGTGCATCGTAGCCTTCCTCTCCTGTATTCCCATACAAGAGAACGCGCTGCCGTGAGTCGCAATCGCACGCTCGTGGCGCCCGCAGGCGACTGACGCCGTTCACAGCGGAACGCACGAAGAACAGGAGGAGCACTATCGGAATCAGCAGCAGCAGGAAAACGAGGAGGGCGACGCTTAAGGTCGTTACTGCATGAGGTTCCCCAATGTACAGTCCACTCTACACGCAATACTATCTATATATCACGAACCTCAATAGAGCACGCGTTGATAGATGCTTTCGTAGCGCCACACAGACTTGCGGGGAGTGGGAGTTGTTTCGCTTGAATAACATTACACGCACGTATCGCGCACTATATTATGCGTCTGAATATGTGCTGGCTCTATGTCGGGGGCGCTAAGCATTCTGGCCAGGGATCTTCTCCTCGATCCATCTCCGTGCGGGTCGTTTGGTGATGACTGCGCGACCTGCAGGGAACGCGTCTGCGGCGTCGCCATCTGCGTAGCGCTTCCGGCCGTCAGCGCCAACTGGACATGGGAGGATGCTGCTCCCGGCGACAGTGATGATGGTCCCAAAGAATGTGGCGCCGAAGAGGGAGGATATGAAGCTGCGTCGCTGCGTGAATCGAATTGCGCGGGCTAAGGACATTCTGAAAGGGAGTGTCAGCGTCACGATGCACGCCACCGCACCGGCATCACACACTCATCGCCTGGTCCTCTGAGGGGGGTGTCAACTGCGCGGACGGGGTGTCGGACGCCGTGACGGTTCTGAGCAGGTGAAGGACTGCCCCTTCCGGAACAGGGCGATCGGACCGGCCCGGCGCCTGTTTGATCCTGCGTGGTCGAGTTAGCGCTCGCCCATTTGACTACGAACCACCACCACCGCGTCGCCCTCCATGCCGCCCCCCAAACCCAATGTCCGTGTCCTCAGGGACATGAAGGCCCGCGACGGTGCGAAGGCGAACGAGGTCGCGCGCCGCGCGTACCTCTACATCTCGCGCAACCAGCTGCTCCCGCCCTCGGTCCGCCACCAGGCCCAGCTGCAGCTCAACACCTACGGTCGCTACACGCGCCCCACGACCGTGAAGAACCGCTGCATAGAGACTGGGAGAGGGAGGGGAATCATGAGTGACTTTGGGCTGTGTCGCGTGCGTTCTCTTGCTTCCACACTGGAGACAACCAGAACTGACTGCAAAATAGTTCCAATTCCGCCTGAAGGCGTTGCGGGGCGAGCTCAACGGTGTCAAGAAGGCTTGCTGGTAGTTGCCCTCCAGACTTGGGCATCCTCCACCGATCACAGTGCCTCTGCGAGTGCTCATGCATGCCTGCCATGCTGCATATGCCACGACTTCACCTACGAATGCATGAAGTCCAGGAAGTCGATTGTGGGGTCCGTTCGTTCACTTAGAATAGAATAATACAATGCTGCGTTACGACAGCACTATGTGGAACCACTCGGGCTGGCCTCTGAGCCAGCCAACTCATTCATAAGAATCTCCTGATCGCCCCTCTCACGCCTCCACCGGTTCGCGATGGCGAGCGTAGCGGGATCTACGAGGAAACTGGGACATGACATGAGTACTCGGTATCTCAGGCATGAAACGCAGACCTAACCTATACTGCCGGACCCATTTCTCTCCAATCTCCCAATTGTTGTGGGCCAAGACGTCGTCGCCGTGAATGGTCACGGCGTTGCGGTAGTCGAGCAAGCAGTCGACGAGGTCGAACTTGCCGCGCATCAATATCATGCGATCACGCAGCTCAGGGTGAAGGATGCGGTCAATGACGCTCTCTGCATAGTCCGTCAGCAAAGTTCCTTCCAGGCAGGACGACAGAACAAACCGTGCGGCACGGTCCTCTGAACCAATGTCGGGCGTAGCGAGGATGGCAGACAGTACTGGCCGTTTCGCTTGTAGTTGTCCAAGTGATAGCTGTTCAGAGATCAGTACCCGGTGAATGCAGCTTTCGGAGGACGTACTGTATGAGCTTGTAGGCCTCGTTCTTATTGGGGTCGTCATCATCGTCCGCAGCATCCGGCGATAACTGATTCGAGGCGTTCTGCATCCTGTTACCAGGGGTGGTGGACTGTAGGGTGGGCGTAGACGTGGGCGGAGAGAAGGACGGCATGTTCATGCTGGGATCAATGTTCATAGGCAAGTAGTGCTGCGAATAGGAGGGAAGGTTCGAGGCCGAGGGACCCCCTGAATACTGACCAGGCCCACTCGTCTGAGCAGACTGCATGAACATGCCAGGCGAGCCTCCGGGTGCACGCATCAGGTCCGGGAAGATGTTGCCTGAGGACGCCTGCGGCGAAGGACGACCGCCACCGTATAGCGCGCTGGCAGGAAGCGGGGTGTTGTCCATGGGTGGCATCATCATCGGCGGATAGCCGCCACCGACCACCTTGTCTGCTCCGCCTGTGGATGAGATGGAGTCCGCCTTGGCGCGCTTGGAGCTGCCGCCCCCGTCGTCGTCCATTGACCGCTTCTGGCCGGTGGACGCGGAACCTCCGCTCTCTGCCGCCTTCTTGCGACGCTGGTAGCCTTCGAACGCGGTGTCCGTCTCGCCTCTATTGACAAAGTTGTTGAACTCGGCCATGTCCCAGCCGATCTTGGGGAGCAGCCCGCCCGCGCCATCGCCTATAAAAGTCGCGAGACTGCGAATAAGGTTGCGCAGGGTCTGGTTCTCCTGCATGAGGTCTATTTGCTGTCAGTCTTCGCATTATGGATGGTATAGCTGACGCGCCTTTGAGCATATTGCGCATCTCGCCGAGGGCCTCATCCTTGGTGCCCGAGAGGATCTCGACGCGCGCCTCGAGATCGCGTATCTGTTGGGATGAAACGCGGTGAGAACGACGCCGCTGCGTTCGGGAAGAACAGGCGCGCACCCGCTGCTGCTTCCTCAGTCGAAACTCGCGCTGGGCGATCCTGTTCTGGTCGCGCCTCGCCGCCTGCGAGCCACTGCCAGCGTAAGCGTACGCTCATCAGCATGACGGGTGGCCTACACAATGACGCTGACGAGGGGGCTATTACTCACTTTGGGTTCTTTTTTCGACCCGGTTTGCCCGGAGCGTTGGTGGCAGATTCTGCGTCGGACTGGAATTCGCGTCAGCAACGTCGCGGACGACACCCAGCACGACGCGCTCACGTCAAAGTCGCGCGACTCGCTGCGGTCCCTCGAGTCGGCCATTGTTATCAGTCAACGAGCGTGTGTCAGGAGATTTTCCAACACCGCTTACGAGGCGGTGTCCGCACGTGATTTGATCTTTTAGGCACTGGCACGTGATGTTCAACAATCTCACCGTGACGCTGACCTTCGTTCAGGTTATTGTAAGTACTTGGTGTGGGCTGTGCTGTCTTGTCTGTCTGGCGGGTAGGTTGATCCTCGGCCTCTGTTCCTTGCTCTACTGAGGCTATATTGCTGCGTCGTGGCTCTCATATCTAATCGCAGTAGCCCCATCCAGTGCCGGATGATAGTCACTGAAGGCGCCTACAATCTTCCTCCTCCATGTCTGTAGCTCCAAAGCGTCAAATACTGCGTCCTCAATTTGTAACTACCCCGCCCCGTGGCCTGCAATGCTCCTCCGTGCCTTTTCGCCCTCCTTCGACGCTGCCGAGTCTTCGCTTCTTGGATCTGTGTATCTCAACCATGCTTCTCTCTCTCATCGGCTAGCGTTAGTCGGAGAACATCCCAGTCCCAGTCTCTTCCCGCCGGCAGAATGCGACCTGCTGAGAGCTCTCAACTTCGCGATCGATACAGCTCGGGCCCGCGGTCGCCACATGCCCCATGCCGGACTGATTCCTGCCCGGCAACCACACCAGCTCCTGCTGCCCGCTGCGCCTGAAATGACGGAGCCTTTTATCCTCCATTCTCCCACAGCGCACTTCCGCAAACCTTATGGTCGCGTGTAGTCTCGCGACGGCTGATTCCGCCTCGGCGCGCCCACGAAGGAGCCCGCCCGGGGGACGTAGCACCGCAGCGGCATCATCCGCGAGATCATTCTCATCGATTGCGTTCGCCTCTGTGTGGTCTGCCTGCTCCGACCTATTGGCTTCCTGGCACGATGCGACTACATATCGACGTATCTATCGCTTGGAGCCACCGAGGGATAACAAATCACCCACGGGAAGACGAGGTCGGTGCCGGTAATAAGGGGAAGGTGGCACAGCACCTCTGTACAGACCGCTTTGAAGACTACCTATCCTCTTACTCTCGCCCCCTATTTCTCTCGACATGCCTGACTCGATTATCCTCCGCTTCGCCTTCTCCAACTCATCGAATTCGGATATGCGGACGCTGCAGGTTTATTCCAGTTCAAATGGCCAAGAGACGGAGCTTTACAAGGTCTGCTTCCTTCCCTTTGCCTGAAAGCGTATTACGACCTCATCATCCCTGCTATAGTTCTACCACCCAATGACTGGCCTCTCGACGGGCTTGACTAGCGTGCAGAGGAGGAATCTCAACACACAAATACTGGAGACCGCTTGCGAAATTGCATGGTCAGCGGAGACGAATGCCACCATCTCCTTCGGCGTTGAAGAGGTGCGCCTAACCCTGCAGTCATCCGGCTCAGATTCCTCGTCTCATTCCGACGGTAGTCCAGCCTCCGTGACGTGCGCAAAGCCAAGAAGAACAGCAGCAGGTAGGACGTATGTCCCTTCCGCTGCAACGGTGGCGCTCACATCCACCGTCCCTCAGATCACGAAGATTCAAAGCCGGAGGCTCAGAGTACAAGTGGAAGATTGCGGACAACGACAGCGATTTATTTGTGAGTGCTATATAACGGTGCCCCCACGTAGACGCTAAAACAACCCACCCGCTCCAGTGCGTAGACTCGCGAGGAAAGACGGTCGCCGAGTGGAATCAAGAACAGCAGACCCTCAAGGTCGCCCGACGATCAGAGGCCATCCTCGACCGCATAGTCGTGACGTGCTTCTTGAATTTATGGATGAAGCGAGCAGGCGAGTGGTGATGCAGCTGCGTAGACAGATGTGCTGAGGTGGAGGGTGGTGTGGGCGTATGTACACGCAGGGACCTCATACTGCTCTGCGGCCATAATACGACGGTCGGTCGAGGACAGTCACCGTGCTTCGAATTGTACCACTACATAGACGATGAGATCGCGAAGATACCAGATGTATGTTTACGCACTTCTCTTGGTACGCTTCTTGTACATGATGCGATGTCCGCATTCCCTGCAGCGGATGGGCTCGCGCGCCTTGATCGTGGTCTCTGTACCACAGTCTGCGACGACGCGTTAGCAACTGTCCTTAAGCGCCGGCAGGGACACGCACCTGCGCAAAGGTACGCCATGTCCTCCTTCGGTGGGGCCTGCGACATGAATCCCCCGCCGCCCTGGCCCCCAGACATATAGCCGCCTCCCTGCTGATTGTTCATGCTAGTCAAGAACAAAGGAAAATGATGTTTGATCGTGCTTGCCACTTCATTATGTTGTCGGTCACGCGTTGCGTTTGTCACGTCTTTTATTCCTTCTGAAGGATCATCAACTTCCTCCTCGAGCTTGAAGCTCGCTGCTCGCTCACCCGTCTAACCAGATGGTTTACCCACATCGATTTCCTCACTTTTGGCGCGTTACAATAAATCCCTTTGACTGCTTGTGCTTTCATTGGACCGGCCGCAGTGTCCAACTGCACTTGACAGTTGCCTCCTCCCCACAACCTCCCCAGGACAACCCAGTGATTCATCGGACCGATGCGCTGTAGTCAGAGTCCATTGCTTACAGATGGTCAACGTTTGTTAATATGGGATTGGCTCAGAAGAGGTGTATAGATTGTCTCTATAGGATCTGGCGTCTGTCACTCAGGTGCCAGCTGACTGGACGGTTGCCTTGGTCCCGGCGCGCGAAAAGGTACATCTCGGATATTCCCAACACATACGCCAACAGGATCGTCGCACCGGCGCCTGCCATTTCCCCGAAGTAACCGCCGGAGAGGCGTCGAGGCTCAAAGCACTGGCCCCCGGACGACTTCAAGGTCCATTTCACCTTCAGGGCGGCCAGCCAGCGGGGCATCGGGCAGGGGATGCTGCAATTTCATTTTCTATAATAGTCTCACGCGCCACTTTTGAACGGGCATCATCTGTGCCGAGCAACGACGAAATCAGCAACAGCGCATCCCCTTGCCGACCGCAACATGTCTTATATAAAGCGCCCCTTCGAAGCCCCCAGCGAGTGGCTAGCTGCGACACGTCCGCGTCGTGTTGCTCCAATGCGTTTCTAGGGCGTCTCAAGTGCTTTATAGCCCTCACAGTAGTCCCTCGCCGCATCTTTCCTTGTCATGGACAACAGCAGCACCCCCCTCCCTTCCTTCGTCGAGCTGATGGCCACCCTGGGGCTGGACTCAAAGCAAAGTGGGCATCAGCCCGGCTCGCCACCGTCACGACAGCACTCCCGATCCTCTTCTATGTCGTCCCCCATCCCCACGATCACTACCACCTCCCCTCCGCCTCCCCCGAGGATGGCGCCGATGAAGGCGAAGTCCACACCCTCGCTGCGTGAGGCGAGCGTGCTTCGTAGCAAGGGAGCGCGCTTCGCGCCGTACTCGCCCACGGTGAGCACGGCCCATCGCATCGTACCCTCGAAGTGCTGATCAGCGATCGCAGACCTCGACTAGGCGCGGAATCTCATCGTCACCCGAGCTCGAAGTTCGCCAACCGCTGCGGGTACGTCTGCACAACTGATGGCTCTCTTCCTTGTCTAAATATATGGTTAGATGCGCAGGCGCGCAGACAACCTGACTGTGCGCGTACACGGATCTGCGTACGACTCCCCACCTAGGCTGGGGGCCAGCACGCCCATCTCCAGTTACGTGCGGCGCAAGACACCCACCTCCCCCGCTTTCCGGGAATCATCAACCCCCGCCCTCTCGCCGATGGGGCTGACACTGCCAACGCTTCCCTCGTTCTTCCCATCGTCGCCCAGCTCCGCAGGCTCAGCGCCACTGACACCGGACACGACGGACACGGAGGCGATGCACACCGCATCAGGGCCGCCGACGAAGGCCTCCCTCGACACCGCCGAGATCGCCATCCATCCTCGCCGCGTGTACCCATGCGGCATCCGTATCTCGACGCCCCCGTACTCCGTAGACGCCGCCGCCGAACCCCATACCCGCCGACGCCTCCCTCCAGGGTAGGCAGAGTGTTCGTAGTACCACCGTCGCGCCACGGCACGTTCCCGCCGTTGTTACATTGTTTGAGTCCTGTTCGTGTACTATAGCGGACTGTTTGGATAGCCTCCGTGCGTTGTATTATCATCATCTGTGTTTTGCCTCTTGAATTGACTGTGTGATATTTTGACTTAGCTGTCGTTGCTCGTTCGCCCTTCTCGACGCCTCTGCGTCTCCACGTTCGCTACTAATCACACTCTTTTCAGTACACCTTCGTTTGAGTTATCTCTATCGTTAAAACCCCCCCGTAAAGCTCCCTTCACCATCTTGCTATCGTAGACTTTGTCATTTAGATCACGAAAACGTCGAATGACTTGCCCATAAGTACACTGCGAGGCCATACGAGCTCCCCTGGGACGACAATTGCGGACCTGATTGGCATCGTGTGCTAGCGGGCATTCCGCGAGCTGCCCAAACTGCGACCGTAATACGTTGAGCTCCGTCGAGTCTGAATTACAGCGTTCATTGCGGCAGTAGACATGATTTCAGTCATGGTCTTCCTCGCTGGGTCCCGGACAGTTCTTCTCCATATCCTCCTCGTCGTCATACTGGGTGCCACAAAAGAGGCAGTACGAATACCGGTCGCGCATGTAGCCCAGCACGAGGTGCAGGCGATCTCGAGCCTGGCATCAGCGAGTGCAGTCAGCCTCTGCGGACTCCAAACTTAGAAATAGAGAATGGCCACACTCACCGGCAGGCGGAGGAACTGGCAGGCTTCTTCCAGTGTGCCCGCGTCGAACTCGGGTTCTGCTGCGCGAGTCGCCGTCGAGTCGTCATCCGAGGGATGCAAAGAACGCAGGCGGTCCGCGTGCATCTGCTTTCGCAAACGGCCTTCAATGTCGTCGTGTCGTCGGGGATCGCGAGGCGGGGGCATAGTGAACGATGTTCTTTGCTCCAGCGCCTCGACCAACCCGGCGGGGAACGTTTCCGGGTCTTCCGGGTCGAGCCAGAGAACGTTGTACTGCGGAGTCGAGGTCAGAATATCTCGCACAAGGAGCAAAATGGATCCGAATACCTTCTTCTCCTCCTTCTCGTCAAGGTTTCGGCAGGTGCGTTGTGCGCCCTCTGCGATGTGAGATTAGTTTGTCGTCTGGGAATGGAACACGGGCATATTGTGGCGCGCAGCACTTACTGAGTTGCCCGTACGCTCGTCTTTCGAGGTACTCCTGCCGTGCTCGACCTCGGAAGTCGGTCTTCTTCGAGTCGTCCGTCATCTTCGCCATCTTGGCAATCATTTCCGCGGCAGAAGGGGAGGGCGCGCGCCTCTTGGTCCCGATCCCGCTCTTCCCTGCATGCCTGCCGGTCAACGGTTGCACTGGCGCATGCAACGTAGTGTGGCGCACGCACCTGTCCATTCACTGATCGCTATAGGTGCAATAATGTGTCGGGAGGTAGACGCCGCTGGTGCGGCAGGTGTCGCGGAGCGTGAGGGTCCTTCACTAGGCTCATCGCCCGCCTTCCCCTTCACCTCTTCCTCGTCATCCTTCCTTCCCAGAGACTGCCCCGGCTTGAACCCCATCTTCATCATCATCGCTAGCGCCTTGTTATCCGCAGCATCCGGCTTATTCTCTGCCGCGCGTTCGAACAGGCTCTTGCTGAGCCCCTCCTCGCGCGCCTCTTGCTCTAGCTGTTTGCGCGTCTTCCGCCTGTTCTCTTCATTGCGGATTGCGGCGCGCTTCTCGGCTTCGTGGCGCAGTTGTGTGTAGGTTTTGGGCGCTTGTTTGGGCGCGGCTTCAGCGAGGAGGAACTTGTCGGACAGGTAATCGTCCTCGTCGTCCGACATGGTGAAAAGCAAGGGAGCAGATCATCGCATTGAACGTCGACGACAAGAAAGGCAATGACCTCATCGTGTTCGCGTCCGACCTTCCACTCGTTTTGCAACTGAGAGCTCTTCACACACACACGCAGACATGAAATCCCATACTCCACCATTTATTGGATCCAGTAAAGAGTGAGAATAACAGCATACATAAGCATCATCATGTGTCGTAATGGTCATCGACACGAAGTAATCAACGAACTAAAGGATGGCTCCCAACCGCTATATGGGCTGAGCAGTGAAGTGTAACAAAGTCAGGGGGACCGTTAGAAGACTGCATAAAGGGAACACCAGTCACTGCCATGGAAGCGATACATAACTGAACGCGGTTGGAGTGGAGGTGATGGACGGTTACGGAGTAGGGAGACGTGATGGTCGCTTTAGGCAGCGACGGCAGCCACTTCGGCGGCGGGGGCCGACGCGGCTTCGGCAGGGGCAGCAGCAGCCTGAGCGGGGGCGTCCTCGGCGGCGGTGGTGCCCTCAGCCTTGGCCTCGGCATCCGACTCATCGTCGTGCGGGCTGTTGACGGCGACCTTGACAGCGATGGCGCGGCCACCGACTTCCTTGCCTTGAAGGGTCTCGATCGCCTTCTGCTGCTCCTCCTCGCTGCCGACGTCGACGAAGCCGTAGCCCTTGCTCTTGCGGGGCTTGCCCCAGCGGCGGCGCACGATGCGGGCGGTGACGACCTTGAGGCCGCTTTCGGTGAAGAGGGCCGCGAGGCCGGCGTCGTCGACGTTGAAGCCGAGGTTGGCAACGAAGAGCATGGTCTTGGACGGCTCGCCGACGGGATCCTCGCCCGCAGGACGAGGCGGGCGAACCGCCTTCTTCTTCGGCTTCTTGTCCTTCTTGGGGGCGGCGGCGTCGCCAGACGCAGCGGCCTCACCAGCGGGAGCACCCTCGGTGGCCTCGCCGTTTGCCGACTTGGCCTTCTTCTGTGCGATCAAGGTCAGATTGCGATAATCGCGCGCAGAGCGCAGGCAGAACGCACCGCGGCCTTCTTCTTCTTCTTCTTGGGCTTCGCGGCGTCGCCCTCGGCGGCAGGCGCGTCCTCGGCCTTGGTCTCGCCGTTGGCTTCGGCCTCAGAGACCTCACCGGGGACAGCCTTGCTGCCACGCCTGCCGGTTCGCCTCTTGGCCTTGCGCTCCTTCCTCTCCCTGTCCTTCTCCTCGGAGGGTTTGGCCAGCTCGACGATTACTTCGCGGCCGTCGAGGTCTTTCTTGTTAAGAGCCTCGACGGCTTTTTGCGCCGTTTCATCACTGCCAAGAGCGACGAACCCGTAGCCGGCAGAGCGCGAGCCGCGCTGAATAACCTGCACGGACAGGCTAGAAGAGGAGTGATAAGCGCGCGAGGACGGAAAACGGGAATCTGTGGCAACGCACATGTCGCTCTGAAACGGCGCAAAGAACGTCTTCAGCCCCTCATCCGTGATTGAATACGCAAGATTGCCGACAAAGACCTGCGATGGGAAGACTGTGAGCGGCGGAAAACGCGTTGAAAACGCGCGAAAAGGGCCGCTTACCTTGTGAGACGGGGTCTCGGGTTCCTTGTCCTGCGTAACGGGAGGCGCGCCGTTTTCGGTGACCGGGGCGGCGGGGGCGTCAGACATTGTGTTAGGATGAGCGTTTGTGGTGGATGGACGGATGAACTGTGCTGAACTCTGACCGGACTATCGTGTGAAGAGAGTTGGCGGACACGACATGGAATTCTGCCTTTTGGGCTCTGTCGCCTTTGCCAAACAAACAACGCGCTGACATAATCGTTTGTCCCAGTAACGGTTGCCAAGCACGCGTGTATTCTGATGTGGGTCCGTGGGGACCTGGACTGCGCGGGGGACCGGGGGTGACGCTGGCGGCTGCGCTCGTTGCTGCGCGCAGACGCACTGGCATTGTATATAGCTAGTTGACTGTGCTCAGACTCGACGCGCTTTTACTTCCCTCGGAGCGCCGTATCCGCCCTCGAACTCGCCGCACAGCCATCACGCACATGGTGTATGCGGGCATCGTTGGCCTCGCCGCATTAGGAAATGGGATAAAAAGATGTCGCCCCGCCCGTCGCCCTCCTTTCCCTCCACCATCGGGTTGCTGTTCATCGTCGCCGACGACGCCCTCACGCTCTTTACATCCCTCTTTACCTTGACAACGCTTCACGCCCGCAATGTCGGCCGCTAAACTGCTCAACCTCCTCGCGCTCTCCTCGCTCGCAGTGCTTCTCTGCTCCCAGGGCGTCGTTCCCGCCAACGCGCTCTCCGCCGAGCACAACGTCGGCGCCCGCCATGCTTTCGGCGGCCACGACCAGATCGTCAAGAAGAGGCGCAGCGCCCTCAACAAGCGCCAGTGCCGCACGCGCTCCAACACCGCGACCAGCGAGACCCCCTCTGCCACGTCTTCCGCCGCCGAGGAGCCCTCTTCCACCGATTTCTCTGGTGCTGCCCTCGCCGCTGTGACATCCTCGGCCGCGCCCGACTCCACTTCCTCTGCCCCCGCTACCTCCACTCCCATCACGTCCTCTGGCAGCGGCAAGGTCGGCTTCTGCTGGGGCGGCAGCAACGATGTACGTGTTCCCGCCTTTTCCTTACGCGTGCTTCCCCCCTCACTACGTCCGTAGGAGCTCGCCAACTTCGTCACCGGGAAGACCAAGTAGTACGTCGCCCATCCCGCCGAAAAGCCGCTTTACTGAGCGTTTTTTCAGCTTCTACAACTGGAGCGCCGTCATTCCCGACTCTGTCCGCAGCCTCGGCCTCTCCCCCATGATTCAGCTTTGGGGCTACAAGAACGTCGACGAGTTCGAGCAGAACGCTGTCCAGGGCTACGCTGACTGGATTTTGGGCATGAACGAGTGCGTTAACGTCTCCTCCGGCCCCATTGGCCTTCCGCTTACTAGGTTTTAGGCCCAACGAGTCTGGCCAGTCCAACATGTCGCCTGAGGAGGCTGTCGCGCTCTGGCAACAGCACATCCAGCCCAAGAAGGATCTCGGCTACAAGCTCGTTTCCCCTGCCACCTCCGGTAACCCGGCGGGTAAGGAGTGGATGCAGAAGTTCTATGATCAGTGCTCGGGCTGCACGGTCAGTCTAATAGATCTGCGAACCGGCGCTGTAGCTAATTGTGCAAACAGTTCGATGCTCAAGCCGTCCACTGGTACGACATCGATGCGGACAACTTCATCGACTACGTTACCGACTACCATGACCGTTTCGGTCACCCGGTCTTCGTCACGGAGTTCGCTGACCAGGTGTGTTAGATCACTATAGTCATCTCACATTTTTTCTGACACCAATATAGAACTTCAACGGCGGTGCGCAGGCCTCGATGGACGAGATCTGGGCTTTCAAGGCGGCGGTTACGCCGTTCCTCGAGAGCAACGACTGGATTCTCGGGTACTTCCCCTTCGGTATGTCTCTCCTACCATAGGGTCTTTCGGATCACAGCTGACATACACTATCCTAGGCTTCATGCACGACATGGTCAACGTCAACTACGACAACCAGCTTATGGGCGGTGACGGCAAGCCCACCGCTCTGGGTGCCTCTTACATCAACTAACCGGCCTACCCTTTCTCGATCATGCGGAACACCCGTGAGGACCCTCGGAGTACATATACCAACCTACCGTTCTCCTCTCGCGCGTCCTTCCATGCGGTGCATATAGCATGGACACATCTCTCTTATTCTCCCCATCTACTTTTGGTCTCCCACCATCTACTTTGTGGTTCTCTGTCTGGCTCGGGTGTGGCTTCGCGTTATGTATGTACTGATTGTAAGTTGTGACGGGTACCGGTGTCCTCACAGGCTTCAATCCTCTTGGCTCTAGACTGTAGTCAGTCATATTGGCTCGTAGATTATGTCCCCGACGTCTCGTTTACTGGTCCTTCAATTGCGGTTCACAAGCGCTGGTCATTGCTTGTGCCTCAGTAGATATCTTTGAATCTTGGATGAGACGGTTACAGTGTTCAATCACTCGATGAGCAGCCCAAATTTTGTCGATGCCCGGACTTTTTTCACGTGAGGTTTTGGGTAAAAGTAGATACAGCGATCATGTACTATGAGTTACTGGATACGATCTATGTACTTTGACAGAGCACCAGAGATAGACGTGAGGCGAGAAAGCTGGATCATCGTGAAATCGGCCAACTTAGGGGCAAAGCAGGCGCTGAGCAGTCCGTCACATCACGTCAGCAATTGCCGATTGTGCCTCTTCGGAGGCGTTCAACCTAGTTCGCTCCTTCCTGCAGAAGAGAAAATATTCACAAATAGTCAGGTTCACCATGAAAAGCTTTCAAAGTCTCTTTTGAGACATGCTAACGAGCGCAGATGCGAGAGACGTGCCACGTGCTGAGACTTCGGAACGACGGCACGGCATGTGATGTGACACATCAGCAGCTCATTTGAGCAGCTCGACCATCGACTCTTCGCTGTGGTGACCTAGCACCCTGCTTGAGGCAGTGAAGCAACATAGATGTACAATTAGGGTGGTCCACCATGCTATGTGATTTTTTTTGGGCAAAAAGGACGCCAAGTTGTATTTGCAGGGAATAAAAACATTTAGCATGAGCAGAATTTGAGCTGCTCAAACACGTTCTCCGACCTCCCCTCCATCGGGTACTCCCTCTATGAGGCTGAAATTTTGTACAAACGTAGTGTCTGCGGATCTGTTTACGACCATAAAAGTTCCGAGGCTGTCCGGTATTGTTGAGTGGCTCTCCGATGCCGACTGCTCATCGACTGATAGCTGCTCATCGAGTGATTGAACACTGTATTTTGTCCCTCGATGTGCTGGATTATGTGGTCTGGGAGTTGCAGGGAAGCGTGAGCACGGCGGGGTGACGGTGAGTTGCAGTTTGGCCTGTGAAGGTTCGAACAATAGACTTCCAATTGGGGACGCCGTCAGGTGATCGGTCCGGATAGGCGCGTGAACTCGATCACACAGCTCAAGTTGAAGCACTGTGCGGCTGCATTGTGCTGCCTATCGCGTCGAACTCGACGTCCTCCTCTTGCCTTGCCCGCGGCTTCTCTGAGGCTTTCTTCCCCTTCTGCACTGAGGTTTTTCTTGTCGAGCCCATGCTTCCAGCCAAGCGGGAACGCGACGGACAGATCATCTCCGACCCAGAAGCCAAACGCCTTTGCACAGAGTTCGGACGCGACTGCAAGGTCCAAGACAGCAAGGAATCTCTAACGTGCGTGACACTTTTGATACACATTGGACCATGACTGACTAGAGCGTTTTGCAGAGAGGAAAGCTCGTGTTCCGTCCATGATCGGCAGGGCAAGGGGATTGCGAGGGGAAAGACTCCGTCTTCGTCTTCCGCGTCTAGCAGCCGAAGTTTCTCTGCTAGACCAGCTTCATGTGGCTCCGCCCCGTCAGGAGGGCGGGTGAGCGTGATAGATCTTACCGATGACAATCTCGAGGACGTCAAGAATCCTCGAAGAGCGCGTTCCCCTCTCTGCATAGACTTGACGTCCGACCTGGACGATGACTCGGCATCCGAAGTTGCTGGTCCTTCAAAATCGCCATACAGTGGTGCACCATCTCGAGCGAATTCGGTGGTTGGGACGCAGGATACGCGACGCATACAACGGACAGCACCTCCCTCTTCGAATGCTAGACCGCCATCGAACGTCGGACGGCCGCCTTCGTCTGCTGCCAAGGCGCCTCCCTCTTATGCCAGGTCACGCAACGCATCTGCCGGACCGTCTCGCTTTCAAGGCGCGTACACTCCCCCGGTCAACATCCAAATCAACCAACCCGTCCATGCAAGCAAACGTCCCTCTCCAGCCGGTAGCATCGCGTCTTCGTCCTCGAGATCCAGCCGGCGCTCCCTATCTCCCATGGACATATCCAGCGAATCGTCCTCTTCGGACGAGTCCGCCTCTCCGCGAAGCCAGATGCCACCCGACCCTCCGCGGCGCAAAAAGATAGGACACCGCACGCGAGGTCGCTGCTCCTTCCCTGTGCATTCTGCACGCGCGAAACCGAACGCAGACCTACTGCCCGCGTCGAGCGTCCCGCAGGCACCGTATGCGGCGGCGCGGCGCGTTGTGGTGTCGGCGAACAAGGGCTTTCCGATTGTGACCATTTCTCGGCGGGGGGACGTGCACTTCTTCCGCCCATACGATGGGGAAGGGGGTGATGGTGCTCCGAGGTCGGTTTGTCTGTGCTGCTGCTTCTTGGGAGCGGGAATTGATGACGTTATGTACTGCCCAGGTTGACGAGGCTGCAAAGCAAGTCCATCCCCTCGCAGGGCACGAACTTGGTCAAGGATGCATGCGTCACAACCGAGGGCAGGATTGTCCTCGCGTACGACACTGGGCCTGTGCAGGTAGCGCACATTCGGTTACCTGAGGTGAGGTCGTGCCTTCCATCTGGCCATTCGTCTTTCTCTCATTGAGATCCCATTCCTACTTTGCATCAATCGTTATAAGTATTCTGACACTCCACTTGCCCTGTAGACTGCCACCGGCTCGTCCCGCCTCATCACCTCCCTCGCGGACCCGCCTCACGCACACGTTGCTCGCAAGGCTCGCTCCGATGTCACGGTCGCCTGCCTTGCGCCCGGCACCTCAGGCGGCTTCTTCACTGGCGGGTGGGACAAGCAGCTCTACGCCTGGTCCTTCACGGACGCAAAAGAAGCTGATGATCCCTCGGATATCGACTTCCCCGTTTCCAACAACAAGACCCACAGCGGCCTCACTAGGACCCATGACGGCCTCACCAAGTCCAAGGTCACCCAACTCGCCGTCGTCCCGCGCGCCCTAGCCGTCGCGGGCGAGAAGCTGTACTACGGCCACCAGCAGAAGCTCGGCGTCATCGATCTGCAGCACCCGACCGCGCAGCGCACACCGGTCAATCTGAGCAACGCGGTGCAGCAAATGCATGTGCAGCCGAAGAGGGAGTTTGCAAGATTGTTGATGTTGGAGGTCAGTTGTGCTCTCCTTCCATGTGCTACTTTTTTTTTCTGTGTGCTCCTTTCGTCGTTGTAGGAGGGTCATTTCCACGATACTCTATCTCTTCATCCGTATCTTTTTTCAATGTCGCAACGGCTATTCTCTCAACGGCTGCTTACTGACTCAACAGACCGACCACCTGGACCACCAGAACCAGCTCTTCGACACCCGAACAGGCTTCGCCGGACCACCGCTCATGCAGTTTGGCCATCGTACGAGCAAGGTCGGGCACACATATGTGAAGGGCGACTTCCTGCACTCGTATTTCGTGCGCGGATATCCTGATCGTGAGTGCTCTTTATTGCTTATCTTGCCCACCTCCTTCATTACACATGTCCACCCCTTGCTTATTCTTGCACGTGGTACATAACGCACACCTCTGCAAACGCTCACTCAAACTTTCTTGCAGAATCCGTCCGCGTGTGGGACCTCCGCAATTCGGCCAAGGTCAGTATCGTTCACTTTGCATCCTCAGTCCTTCAATCTGCATCCTCAGCCCCTTCAACTTGCATTCTCAGTCCTTCAACTTGCATCTTCACTCCACGTACTGCTTCCTCACCCTCCAACCCAAACTCCTTCCAGAAACACACTAACTCATGCATATTCTCGTTTAGCCCGTCCTCTCAACCACCCGCACCGCAACCTGCGAAGTCACCCACGCCGTCTTCGGACGCCCAGGCGCGGGTACGGTGCTCGCCTTCGGCAAATACGACTTGTTTTACATGGATGCTCGGAAAGGGGAGTAGGTGCGCGTCGCACGCGAGTGGTAGCCGGACGGACGCGACTCAGTGGCCCTACGCATGTGACTCGTTGCTGTTTCTGCAACGCCTGCCGACCTGCCCTTGGCCCATTCTAACCTCTAAGTACATCTCACCCTGATCTCACCTCCCGCCCACCCATCGTTGCATTATATATCGTGTGTTATATTGTTCTGCAAACTCCTCGGAAACAAATGAAGGATCGTCGAGCGTCGTGAAAAATAATGAGTCCAGCTGCCTAGCAAGCGTATACAGAAACCTTGCGTGCGTATCCAAAACTCATGCCTTGTGTAAGCTTCCTTGCAGTCTCCTTCCATCCTACGTCGCCTTCGCCCAGCCGACCTGCTCAATCTCTGACCAGCTAACGATCTACTTCGCCTTCGACCAGCCACCGAGCTCCACAGCAAAGGCCACCGCGAGCTTGGAGAACTCGAGGATATGCTCAAAGCTGAACTCGTCCGAGATGTCCATGCGGCTGTCACGCGAACGCAAACTGATCAGACTTGCCCCGTGGAAGGATGCAACGAATGACTCACTCGTTCGTCGAATGAATGTTCTTGTTCGAGTTCTCGAAGGTCGACTCTGCGAGAATTGTTAGCTGTCTTATAATCCTCGGAGAATACCGTCTCTGGCGAAGCCGCGAAGGCCACCGTCCTGCGAGTGAACACGGTAACGAGAATTCAATACGCACCGATCGTGAACGACGCTGGGTACCCCGCCTGCATCCACGACGCGTGGTCGCTGCACGCGTAGCCGCACTTCGTCTCCACGTACGGGATGTCGAGGTAGAGGTCCACGAGGGCCTTGTTGAAGTCGGAGACGCTGGGGTTCGGGTTAGCAAGTGCTGTACAACTGCGACTTGGTAGCAGGTTTGATTTTGAGGCCTGGCGAGGCAACGATGCCTCTCACCAGGAGCAAGGCCCTGCACGATGCCAGACGAAGAAGGACAGATAAAGTCAATACTCACTTCTCGTCGACAAAGTCCGTGATGATTCCAACCTCCTCACGAGTGCCGCGCTGTCCATTACGCTCAGCACACATAACCCTTCATCACAACTAACAATTGCTCACCTTCACCCAAGCGGTCATGTCGAACTGGATAGCACGCGCGCGTCAGCAAGAATATCGAGGAGCAAGGATACAGAACAATAGATAAGTGAGACTTACCTGGCTCATCGCAATCACATTTGCCGACTTCGCCGCGTAGTCCTTGGCCACGGCTTGGGAGCCCAACAGGCCGCCCTCCTGCATTGGATGTTAATGGTCGTGTAACACAGAAAGCAGCCATGAGACACGCCTACACACCTCAGCAGAGTACCAGTGGAACTCGACGGTGCGGTCGGGCTGGAAGCCGGCGGCGATGAGCCCACGGTACGCCTCGAGTACGGTGACCGTGCCGGAGCCGTCGTCTAGAAAGAGAACGGTTGATAACAGAAGGACATGTTACGAAAGCCTCTTACCATCAGCGCCTGCAAGAAGTCCCTTGTAAGTCGTCAGCGTCACGCAGACCAGATCAACGACGTACCAGGGGCGGGCAGGAAGGGCCACATGTTGGTGCTGTCCTGATGCGCGGAAACGATGACCACCTCATCCGGCGTGGTGGAGCCCTCTATCCGGACGATCTACGTTGCAGGGTCAGCAACTTATTGATAATTCACGGACGTCGAGAGATCAGAGCTATCAAGAGTAAAGAAAGGACGCTCACGATAGAGTTCTGCCCCCACGAATGCGGGAACTCGGTGAAGGTAATGAGATCGCGCAGCGAGGCCGGCGCATATTCCTTCGTGATCTGTCAACCAACCAAGGCGTCAGCGGGGAGTACATTCGGCGCGACGGGCCCATTCAGAGCCGTCAGCCAGCCCATCCAAGGCGGCGCGCGCCCATTCAAAAGCAGACTGCGCGGACCTCGGAGATCCTGGATAGAAGCCACTGCTGACTCTGCTTGCCGGTCTAGAAGGGAATAAGTAGGCGCAATGCATGGGCGAGGGCAGGCAAATTTACGTCAGAACGGTAGTCTGTAAGCGGGTTTGTGGGAGGGAAGGGTCAGAGAAGCAAGGAAAGGTCAGCGAAGCAAGGCAAAGGCGTGACGGGGTACATACAGCGGGTCCTGAAGCTGGTAAACTTGGCTAGGTTTGCCTTCGGGCCGTCCGTGGACAGGGTCTTGATAATCGGAACGACGAGGTCGGTGGCGTTCGGCTTGGGGAAGGCCACTGTGTTGGATGTTAGCGGTGGGATACGTGTGCCTCAGATGGTGGCTTACGTCGCTCCCTCTGGAGGTTGCCCGCGTAGGCGTGGAGGTCACCGGTTTCCGTGCTACCATACGGGTCATGAGCAGCTCAAATGGTTGAGCGCCGGTGCGTACACATCGAAGAAGTTGACGCCATGGGCCTTGAGTTGGATCTGTATAGTTGTCAGATATAGGTTCAGAAGGCAGCGCAGGAAACTGACCTTCTCGAGCTCGGTAACGTATCTCGGCGTCGCGTCGCCCTCGAGAAGTACGAGGCGCTTCTCGGCGAGGTCCAAGGAGAACCCAGGGTAGGTGCTGAAGACCGTCTGGTCGTCAGAGTTCCAGTCGAGCGCCGGGGCGGCGAGGGCGGTAGAGCTGAGGAGCGCGAGAGCGAGTAATCCCTTCATGGTCGAGAGCAACGAGCAACAACGAGCGCTTGCGTCTCTCGTCACAGCATCACTTTCGGGGAAGTCGCATGTTTGATCCGAACCCCGCCTGGCCACGTGCGTCGCGTGGACGGGCGATCGGGCAACAACGCTCTCTCTTCAGCGCGCCGACGTCGCAGAACGCGTCTCTTGACTTTGGACAAACACCAGACGCGTGACCATGTCCGCGCTCAAGGCAAGACCGCAAATGATTGTATGTCGCATTTACTCTGTTTCTGTTGTCTGCTCACCGTACTTCAGCGGCTGGTGGTGGCGGCCGGGAAGGCGGCTCCGACACCGGTGCGTACTCTCCTCATTCTCGCAAACACACCCACTCACTGCTTCACAGCCAGTCGGCCCCGCACTCGGAGCAAAGGGTGTCAAGTCCATGGACTTTTGCAAAGAGTTCAACGCGCGCACAGCTGGTCTCGAAGTCGGCGTCCCCGTCCCCGTGAACGTCGCCGTCAACCCGGACCGCACATTCACCTTCACTACCAATACCCCCCACGTCTCCTACTTTATCAAGAAGACTACCGGCATTGACAAGGGCACCGGCCGACCAGGTCCGTTCTTGCTTTTCCCCGCCCTCCTGCCCCGGCAGGCTCAACCTTCCCAGGTCACGACTTCCTCGCGACAATGTCCTTGAAGCACGTGTACGAGATAGCCAAGATCAAGGCCACCGATGACCACATGCGCCACCTTAGCCTCGAGTCTATCGCGAGGATGGTCGTCGGCTCTGCGCGCAGCTGCGGGGTACAAGTAGTTCCTTGATTCAGGTATGGACACATTACAATCACTGGTCTCGCTTGTCTCATCCGCATTCATATCTCCAGCTTGGCCTCTTCATCTCGGGCTCCGTTCCCCCCGAGCCAGCCCGCTGCCTCCGGCTCGCCAGCCCGCGGCTCGTGTCGGTCCTTGCGCGGACCTTGGCGCCAGCGGGTTCCCAGACGGCGGCGTCGGCTACGCAGCCCTTCGGACGTATGGTACGCATCCTGGTAAAGTCCCGTGTCCGGCATCAATAGAGTTTTTGCCTTACACTTGCGCAATCAATCCCACGTTTCTCGCCCCTCCTAAAGGAACCAAGCCAATCGGCTTGGGTCAACTTCGCCTTTACCGTCACAAAAGACATCCTGAGCCGTCTTTCTCGACCCTCCCCGCCGTCTCAGTTTTCATTGTTGGCCATCATTCTGCGTCGCATCTCATGCTATCTCACGATCCCCAGGGTTCTGAATTCCCTGAAAACCCCTGCCTCACCGTATACACGAGGCGGAAACGAGGCAGGTGGGCTCCGGCAGAGGGTAGGTGCAGATTGCGATTGAATAACCAATCCCGTACCATCGACTTTCCAAATGCCGTTATCGCCAGAGGCATCTCTGCCTTGGGACGATCGCCCTTGGGCTCAGAACACCTTCATCTACCGCTGGCCATCGGGCAGCACCGACCATGGATCCCGTTACGGTAAATCCTCCCATGGACCGTGGGCGCCTACGCGGGCAGCAGCAGCTTCCTCGGCGTCCACCTGAGCGGCGCCCGCTCCACTGTGCATGGTATTATGGGCGATCGCGCGTCCGCCAACATGCTGGACCAACGAGTCCGACTTTATCTAGAGCCCTGCACCCGCCACCACGTTTTGATCGTTTGCGGATCTGTTCTCCCCCTGCGCGCGCCTATTAAAGGGCGGAGCGCACGCGTTGAACTTGTGTACCCAGCCCCTCCTCCCCTCCCTCCTCCTCGCACGCTCCCCCCTTCCCCTAACTTCTTGTCTAATGGCTTCCTCGGCGAATGACATCCTCTCCTGGACCAACCAGGACGCGCGCGAGTCCGAACTCTTCACCTCGTGGGGCCTCGCATACCGCTTCCAGGTGAATAGTCTGCGGACACTGTCTTCTTCATCGCCCATACTGACCTCATGTCTAGACTGCCCTAGGCGCCAACGGCAACAGCGTTACCACCCTCTGGCGCACTATACGCGTTAACAAGGAGGACCGTGTCGCGAAGTTCGAATGGTCCGCGACGGGCGGATTGGGGCGCGTGTTGGTCGGGAAGGTGAGTACCGTTGATCTCGCCCTTTCCCTATTTTTTATCGCTGCCTTCGTTGCCGGCCTCCTATGCGGCTCGGTGGTTGTGGTTGGTGTTGTCAGGGATGAATTTTCTAACGGCTCGGACAGAACCTCATGCCGATGAAGGACCTCGTTCGACCAGACGCACGGGTTCAAAACGGACGCATATTCAATGGTCCCGACGGCGCGACGTACAGGTGGCGGCCGGCGAGCAACGGTTCTGACATCGTGGTGAGTACCCTCGCGCCTCAATTGACCGTCGCCGCCGCCTTCCAATACATCGCCTACATGTGCTGACTTCTATTCCAGCTCCAAGACGCGAACGCCAACGTCGTCGCTTTCTATCACCCTCACAACCCACCTACGACGTTCCAGAGGGGGGACGTTTATGGGGAGCTTCACTTCGTGCGGACCGCTGGCGCGGGTACGGTGGTGAGTTTCGGTTAACGCCGGAAAGTAATGTTGCCTCATATTCTCCCCAGACGCACCCTCCTATGATGGACATGGTGGTGATAACCGCCATGCTCTACCGCTTCTGCATGCAGTGGGGTCTTTAATTCTTTCCCGCTACTGCCACCATTACCTGCTTCGTCTCCGTCTTCCCTCGCACTTGTACATGCCATGCATCACTATATCCACTGTAGCACCATCCTCTCTAATTGTAAAATACGCCTGTCCGGTACCGTCGTATGCTCTTACAATACCAGCGCAACGGGGCCTCTGATGATCTATCCGCTTGTGAACTACCCGCGTATAACGAACAAATTCGCCTGCCGAGAAAGGAGGCGCGGATGAGCTCCCTGCCCCGCGACCGTCCGGAAGCTCCTGTCACTGCGCTCGCCACGAACTCTTCCGCGCGCGATTTTGCAACGGAAGCTGCTTGCGATCCATCGATAGCAGAAACATCAGGGTGCTTGATTCACGTGTGGGCGGTGAGGCAGACGCGGATTCAGATGAGGACGACGCCGGCCCAGCTGACCACCTCATTGCCTGCTACTGCATCATTTGCTACTGCATCATTGCCTGCTACTACAACTTTACCTGCGCCTACATCTTGGCCTGGATCTGATCTCCCGCCGACGCGGCGTCGAGGATGACATCCACGGCGCGGATGACCCACTCCGTGCCCTCGTCCGAGGAGAGCCACCGGTCCTCGTCGGTCAGACCCTCGACGTCGCGCGCCTTCAGGAGCCCGAAAACATGGCTTGTGAGCTGCGGGCCGACACCGCCCTCCGCGCGCAGGCAGGCCGTGCCGACGACAGAGCCCATCGCGCGGCTGAGGTTGCCCTGGTCCCAGTCGTCCTTGCTGCTCGCGTCGTTGAATGACTTCACCTGGCCGGGCATCGGTGAGAGCAGGGCGCCATAGGCAGTGATAATGAAGGCTATATCAAATCGCGCGATTAGCCTGAATCGAGGGCGGACGCGTGGGGGAAATGCATTGCGATCCATGCGCCCGGGTGCACGAAGTAACAACGTGTATGGGCGGCAAACGCGGCACGCCAGGGAGAGGATGGGTGCGACATACCTATGAAGTCAGGATGGTACCCGCCCAGCTTGGAATAGAGTTTGTCGGCGTGCGGCGTATAAATGGAGTTCCATAGCGCCTGCCCTCGGGCCATAGTTGCCTCAACGTTGTCGATTGTAGGAGTCCTAGTGGGTTTACGATCACGTTCGGCGTCAGCTCGCAGGACCCGAAGACTACCAGAGGATGACCGGCGCTATGCGTCAGAGCTAACCTGTGGGAGTCCGTTCTGAGCGAAGCTTTGACGTCCTCGTCGAGAGCCTCGTGCATAGCGGCCAAAGACAAGATGACCTAGAAGAAGATGGGTTCAGTATGAGCTCCGAGCCGGGATCTCGGTGGAATGTAAATGGCGACGAGCAACTAGTCCTACTCACGCGCGGGACACCGACGAAGACGGTGCTCTTGATAGCTGCCTCACGCATCAGCGCCGCCCGATTGACGGCGAGGCTCACGTCTCCAATGCGAGATTGCGAGTCAGCTGGGTCAGAACGAGTGACGAAGCGATACAGATGCCCGAGAGTGGCGGGCCGGTTCGTCGTTAGTAATGAGCACGTCTGCCAGCCTGTATCAGTAGATCGCTTGAGGCGCGACGCACACAAGGTTCAGTAGATGATAAAGTCAGATCATACAGATAGAACAAGCCAGCCAGTTTCGGCCTTCTTGGCCTTGGCATCCTGGAAAGTGCGCGTGAAGGCGCTGTTGAGCGCCGAGAGAGGCGGGCTCGCCAGCGGCTGAGGGTTCCGGAGCGTCAAGAGCTGCTTGATAGCTGGCGGAAGGTGCTTGACGACCATGGTGGTACGTGACAAGGGATGGGCTGAGAAAATATGCCGTTGAAGACCTTGTGAGGACCTGCTGGTGAGAGAAATGCCAACTTTAGAGACTCCGGGAAAGAAGAACCATCAGCGTCATCCGGTTAATGCCGATCACGGGACCGTGTGTCAACGCGCGGTTGAACTTCAACTCATCGTCACGTTGTCGTCACGACGCGTCCCGAATCTCTAAGTGCGGGCACAGTCTGAAGAGCCCTGTCGAGCATAGTGATTCTCGCAATTGTATTCCAATAATAGCGACATCAAAGGGGTTCAAATATGTCCGTAGTATCTGTGTTGGATATCTAGATTCCCGTGGGCGTCTGCTTCCAGTAAGAGAAATCCGCGGGCACAAGATTGGAGCGCCCATTGCCTGTACTGTAAATCCCGAAGGCAGCGCCTTTAAAGAAGAAGCCCCTTGTGTAAAGTTTAGCTCGGATAGATTTGTGCAGGCTCATAGACCTACCCGAAGGGCGGAACACTTATCGCGGCACTGTCGAAGGTAACGGGGTACATCCAAGCATCGTCGCCTTCGGCGTAGCCTAAAGTGTAGTTGGTTGACGCTCCGACTGCAGTCAGTTTGACCGGCGCAGAGGTGGTTGCGAGCGGATAGTACTCGACCTGATGTGCAGACAGGGTCAGAACGGGCTGATTGATGGAGGAAAAGCGGAAGCCTTACCGTCGTAATAGTATTGTTGGTGTAAGTCAAAGACCACGGACCTTCTTGTTCGGCTTGCACAATGGTCTTTACTTTTACGAATCTTCCCTCTCCGCCGTTAGGGTCTCCACAGACGGCGATCTCGTTATGCAACTGGTCCCCGTAATACACACTGATACCCGCCTCCGTCAGATTGCTGGTCGGTTGGAAATCAAGTTCGGTCTCGAAGACTTCGTCGTAGCTTGTCTGTTTGCGCAGAAGAAGTGCGGCACTATCACGATCGCCAGGGGCGTATCCGTTCCCGTTCAGCCTGAGGTGACCAGGCCGCGCAGTGAGCGAATGGAAAGGCTTGTACGGCGTTCTGACGTTGTAGAAGGTGAGGTCGAGACTGTCGCTGTCAAATTCGTTCGTGTACTTGACCAAGGGTGACTTGTCTTCCAGGACACCTTCGATGTGCTCACTGATGGGCTCGCCGCCATTAAACACAGGCCAGCCATCCTCCCACGATACGGGGAAGATGAAAGATTCGCGACCTGCAGTCCCACAATGTCAGCCGCATTTTAGTATTGATAAGAAATATCGCACCTAGCTGTAGGTGGCTGTCGTTGCCGCCCTGAGGTCGTCCGCCAAGGGCTACTCCCCACCAGCTGCCGTTAGCTCCTTCGACGATATCCGCATGCCCCGTCCTTTGAACGGGCAGTGATTTGTCGGCACCATTGTATAAAATAGGGTTCATGGGGTTGTTCTCCCAAGGCCCGGATGGTGAAGGTCCTCGCTGGATAGTTGCCCGATGATTGTTATCAGTCCCGCCTGGCGGTTCAAAAGCGTTCACGGCCGTTCGCAAAGAGAAAAATCATACCACGCACCTTCTGCGATGAGCAGATAATAAGTGCTGTTGATGAGGTAGACGTGCGGACCTTCCGGTCGCGACGAGGAGTTGAGAGGAAGCGTCCCATTGAAGATGAGCTCGTCAGTAGTTAAAGAATTGCCGGTGGCAATGTCGATTTTATTCTGATATATTCCTGCGGTTTGATTAGAAATGAAGGGTCGGAAGATGTCCTAGAGAGAACGACAATAGGACATGCTGTTTCGCTTACCGTATATTTTGTCCATCGCGTTGTTGATACCGCACCATGTATTGTAGACCTGAGACCGCCTGAATAAAGTGTCTCGGGCGCACGGAGCCGAGGTACGCTTACATCACCATTCTCATCGAAGAAGAGATCCGCGTCGTATCCAAGAGAATCTGACGACGAATATGAGCACAGAAGCCAGAACATTGCGAAATGATACCTCACCAAAATATACGGGATCACTCCATTCGCCGTGGAAGATGTCGTCCGTAGTCACGTAGAAGGACCTCGGAAAGAGTCGGTACTCGTCTGCATGGGCCTGTCAAATCTCCGTTGTGGGTGCAATGTAGAGCCTACTTACTCGTATAAGCGTACCGTGCGGTAGAGACCAGGTAAAATGTGCCGTTATTGTATCTTAGTCCAGGCGCCCAAAGGCCTATTCACAGAATGAGCCGCTTCCTCGCGCGAGGTATGGCATAGCGAGGCGTAATATAGCGAGGCGTACCGGCATCAGTAGGAGTGCCCATTAGACTGAGCTGTGACGGGCGAGTGAGGCCATGCCCTATGAGCTTCCAATCGACCAGATTCTTGCTATGGTAGATCGGATGGCCGGGAAAGTATTCAAAGGTGGACGTGACGACAAAATAGTCGTCCCCGACGCGAAGGAATGTCGGGTCCGGATTCCATCCCGGAAGAAATGGATTGATCAAGGCATAGCAATAGCCTGCCGAGAGCATGATTAGAAACTACACATCTACAGAGGCATCATACTCACCGGAAAGGTTGAAGAGAACAGCCAGAAGTGAGAGGGTTGTGACCTTCATCATGGCGCGTCGGTTCAGACCCAGAACGCGCCTGAGCACTTATATACCGCCCCGCTGATGCGGTACTGGGTCAGCAGACCGTGTATTTTGATTTTTCTGCGCGTACCTCAGAGAACACCGGTCATTCTCGCGCTGCGCGGCCCGGCGGAACATCCAGATCACAGTGGGTCCCCCACGCGCTCAGGCGTAGGGTCTTTCTTTATGTTGACAGGTCAATTGTTGGATTCAGTTGCACAAAAGCTTGTGTGAGGATTTGGCTCATGGGCTGGTACGGTAAGGCCGTTGCGCGTACATATCGACAACGGAAGGAAGAACCAAGGATTCGGCAAATGCCAGACGTGACCAGTCACAGTGTCACTTACAGGCACGTGACCAGCTTTGCATTGGACCTACAACTAGTACAAAGTGTTGTTGGTTGATGTCAGATCCCGGCCGATCCTGGCTGTGCGTGCATGATATGCCCACTTGCGCGGAGCCGTCTATGTCAAATCTTCTTCAGATGCTGTTCAGATATAGCTAAGCCCAAGTAGCTTCAAGCAATGAGAGCGGCGTTCACACTCCCAGTGCATCCCGCAGGACATACGTATCTATACACACGAGCTTATAGAAGCTAGGGAATGTACACAAAACAGCCTAGTACGTTCCAGTCGTAATCATGGTCAGCGTCGTCAGTAAGTAGTAGCAAAGAGGGCCCAACCCGGCCGAGCGAGTCCTCGCCCGCCAGCGCAGGAGGGCAATGGACTCGGCGAGCGACCGCGGATGCAGTCATCTCGACCGCGCAGTAGGTAGGTAGATAAAGCAAGAAGACAGGATATATAAACAACATGGGCGCTGCGCGGGAGCGCGGGCGCAGGATATGGGTAGATGAGGCTGGTCCCCTCAGTGTCCGATGATGTTGTTCTTCGAAGACGCGTCCAAGGGAAGTCAGGCACAAGAACATGAACTACGCTCGCGAGGTCTGTCATGCCGGTCCGTGAGCGTCCGACTCCGTGTATGCGGGATTCCAGTCCGCAGGCAGGCCGCCTGCCCACGGCATACTGCCCCGCCGGAACAGGGCGCTTCCTTGGGCTACCTCGTCCGACATCTGGGCGTGATCTGGCGACAGATAGTTGTTGTCGTACTGAGCGTGCGCCGACGACGCGTGTGTGTGCGAGGAGCTGGATCCGTGCGCATGCGAGGACCCGCTGCCGCTGGGGCCGCTGTTTCCCGTCGCATCCCGCGCATGGTCCCCGAACGCAGAGAGGACAGGTGAAGTGGGCCCGTTGGGACCTCGTCGTCTGCGTCCGTCCGAGGTGATGCTCGCGGAGTGTGCGAGCGAGCTGCCGGTCGTGCTACCGGAGCCGTTGCCCTTCCGGCGGGAAGGATGTGAGGAGTTGAGCGATGACGCAGGTGCGGACCCAGTCGAGCGCGTTATTGAGGGGTCGATGTGAGAGCGCATCGAGTACAGGGAGGCCTGCTCGGAGTTAAATCCAGGTCCTTGAATGTACGTTGGCTGAAAGCATGTTAGCGACTGCATTCGGCGACGTGAGCAAGGGACATACCATCCCAAACGTCGTCCGCGGCCCGCGTCCTTGTGGGAGCGTCTCGGCGATGTGTCTCCATTGTGCACCGGGTATGGGGGGCTCTTCCTCCAGCACGTCCAAGTCATGATACCCACCATAGCCAGGCGACGGCATCTCAGGCGTTCCATCCCTAGTCCATGCCATCGGCGCCGGGAGCAAGGCCAATCCAGGGGGCGGGAACGACGGCACCTTGGTCGCATCTGTGCTGTCCGTATGCACTGTGTCGCGCATGGAGGACGCAGAGGTGAAAGTGCTGAGCGGTGCCGGCGCCGGCTGGTCGAGCATCTCGCTGGTGATGCTGTTGACGCGACGCACGGCAGTGGTCGGCTGGCCGTACACCGGCTTGTCACCGGCGGGAGACGCAATCGGAGTAGAGCGCGACTCCTGGCCGGGGGTGAACGCGCGAGGTGGGGGTACCAGCGCAGGAGTGCCCGGCTTGGACGGTGCGTCGAAGAACACGGTGCTGCCAGATCCCAGCGTGTTGACGCTGCCGCCTGACATGGGGCGGGCCGAGGACGAAGCACCAGCATGAGTGGGGCGCGGACGCACGGCGCGCTCAGCCATGTCGGAACTGCCGAGCAGCGATTGTCCTGCCTCGACGTCCTTGTGCGAGGAGCTGCCTTTGAGAAGCCTGCTGAGGCCGAAGCCGCCCGCAAGAGATCCTAACCAGCTCTGGCCACTGACACGGCGAGACGAAGGCGGCGATGGGTGTTCGGTCTCATCCACTTCCAGGATAGGCGAATGAGAGCGAGGGACGCGGGGTCCGACGTCGGACATCCGGACACGCTGCGCGGTCTGGACAACGACAGGCTCATCCTTGTCTAAGGGGGAGGAAGACCGGGTACGGGTGACCTCGGGGTCCACCAGTCTCGGTGGTGGCATCAGAGGCGAGAAGTCATCCTCCTTGTCAGACTCGGGAATCGCGGGCTGTCTGTAGGGAGTCGGTGGGGTAGAGGCCGTCTGTTCGTCGAGGTGCCGCTGCTCCTCGGGCGTAAGGATGTTGCCGCGCCATGGCTCTCGTCTCTGGCCACCGAACAGCGTTGGTTCACGTAGCTCTGCCCCGTAATCTTCTGTGGAAGACGACGCAGCGGTTTGAATGGAGGGCAGTTGACCGAAAACGCCCACTCCATACGAGCGCCTGGAGCCCGATCCCGAGCCTGAATTGGTTCCTTGACCAGAAGATCCCCGACCGGAAGACCCAGTTTGATACCCAGACGGCGTGCCCGACGATGAATACGTTGTTTGCCAGTTGGAGCTGCCACTGCTGTCCGTCATTTTCGTTCGAGTCGCGGGCTGGCCGAATTCGCGCATCGAGCCAGCGTCGGTTGCTATGCCTGAACGCGGGCGCAGGAAGGGATCAGCTTCTTCGCCACTGTGCCGCGGAGAACCTTCGCCGGGAGTTCGGACAGTATCTGAGGCGCCCTCAGTGTCTTCCGCGCCAACCATATAATATTCGCCGTCGAGGGTGTTCCTCGGCGACAGCGACTTCTCCCGCTTGGCTGGGGCGGGGGTAAGCATTGACCACCGACGGCCTGACTCGCCGCGCTGACGACGCCGTCGAACGTAGCAGCAGGCGCACAGCAGTATGAGCAGCATGAGCACTGCAACTGCTGCGACAACGAGGCCGACAATTGCACCAGTGCTCTAGAGTACGATCAGCTGTGCAACCGAAACATGTCTGCGTATCGCTCACCAGACCGCCACTGGTCGCGGCCGAGGGAGTGCTCGATGCCGAAGAAGAGGGGCTACTCGAGGAGGCA
Organism: Schizophyllum amplum; assembly: GCA_007026445.1. Taxonomy (NCBI): domain Eukaryota; kingdom Fungi; phylum Basidiomycota; class Agaricomycetes; order Agaricales; family Schizophyllaceae; genus Schizophyllum; species Schizophyllum amplum. The sequence goes on along the minus strand of VDMD01000002.1, from coordinate 2,308,647 downwards.
CTGGAGGATAAGCTTGATGAAGATAAAGATGAAGATGAAGCATTGGAGGAAGTAGAGGTCGCGGATGTAGAGGAAGGTGTCGCAGAGGTCGGAGAAGAGGTAGAGGTAGGTGTCGCAGTGGTAAGGGTCATCGTTTCTGTGGTAGTGGCAGCAGTGGTCTCTGATGCCGTAGATGCTGGGGATGTGGTTCCACCCCAAGTCCAATCTGGACCTAGCGGTATCTGCGAGGGCGAGTGAGTGGAGAGACGCGATGTATGAGCAGGTAGCGCACGCTGGGACCGTAGTAGGTCAATGGGAGATAGAGGACTGCGGTGGCTGTTGTTGCCGCTCCGTTGGCATCCGTGTAGACCGACGTGGAGATGGTCAGCCACGATGGCTGGGCGCTGTTAGATCGTTGCACGCGGCTCTGTGGCGAGGCCACGCACCAGCTCCTGTGTAGTGGCCATTCGTTACTGAATATAAGTTACTTCTCTAGCAGGTAGCTGGAAGAGGGGGTGTCGTTAGTGAGCGTAAGGGAACAGGCTCTGCAAGGTGACATGAGTTTCAGGGCCGGGCGCGCGATAAGATGGGCGACCAACGTTTATCGTGTGAGAGAAACGTATGAGGCTGACACCGCTCGAGCAATGTTTTTGGTGTTTATGGAGACTTTTGTGGCTGGCAGTGCAGAAGGGAAGAAACAGAAAACGACACAGAGGCCGCTCGACTGTGGGAGGAAAGACCGAACGCGCCGCCGTTGCGTTTCACAACTAAACGGTCACGTGGTCAAGTGACGTGAGCGGGTCGGACCGTTCCGGGCTTGCTCGAGCGAGTCGTTCAACTTGCAGACTGGGACTTGAACAGCGCCGCGCTCTGGACAGGCTGAGCGTCGAGAAACGAGGAAAGCAAGCCGTGCGGGCGCAAACATCAGATAACCATAGCATCAATAATCGGCATTCCAAGACATCACAGACCAAATCACGATGCGACTCTTCCTGACTTCTTCGCACCCACGCACCGCGCCGGTCGCAAACCATAGCCCTATATATGCTCATGCTGTGCGCATGGTCCCTCCAGAGCTCCCAAATACCAGATTCACGCTCTAGTAGACTCCTCACAGGTAACAACGAAATCGATCATCATCCTGCTTCCAGCCCACTACAGACGTCATTGTGAGCCTTATTCTCGCCGAATCCCCATCGCACATGGTACTCACCGCACTGCCAGCAGTCCAGAAGACCTTCCGGGTCGCTGGGGAGAACATATCAGCAAGGACGATAGGTCATAGGGCCCGGCAGACGGCACGCACTACTTCTGCTTGATGCTCAGCAGCGCCGCATAGTTATCGCCCCAGAAGGATGCTAACCGCCTCCTATGAGCAGGAACTCTCGTCGACGAGCAGCCGCCACGTACTTTCAAACTCCGGCTCGTTCACGTCGGCTTCGTTGCTGTACGCGCCGTGCTTCGTGATACGACGCAAATTATTTATGGACGCGCTCGCCAGGTCGTAGTGCGCCTGCTTCTCCTCTATGCTCGCATTCACCTCCCATGGCGATACAACCGTGATATGGTAGATGCTCTCCCGCCACAAAGGCGTCACCGACGTGTCCTCTCCCGCGCTGGGGAATGCTACGGGCGTCGTGGCCAGGATAATGAGGCCTGGCGTCGCATCATCTGCGGCGAGAAGAGCGTCGACGAGCGCTCGCTGATCCTCCGAAGTCGCGAAGTTATCCCTGTTGATCAGGCGGGAAGCCAATGCTAGGCTGTTTCCGACAGCCTGCAGAGCAGTCGATCAAAGAATGAGGCATCGGGAGGAGATCAAACTCACCGCAACATGTGCCGTTGAGAAGGCGGCGAAGAACGTGCCCCAGCTTGGAACCTCGGCGAGGACGACCTTCACGCCTTCCACGCCTGCAGCCGTGAGCTTCTCGCCAAATTCGATAAACGGCGCCATGCTCTCCGCCGCCTCCTCCTTTGTCAGGACAGGGTTCACATATACTGCTCGTCCATTGAATAAGCCTCTGTGACCCGTGCCAACAGCCGACTGACCCGCTACGTTGCTCATCGCGTTTGCGCCCCAACCCTGCTCCGCCCACTGCACACCGTTGGCCACCATCACCGACCACAACTGCCGCGAAAGGTCCTTATTGCCCGCAGGTACGACGACCGTCACGGTCTGCAGCGGAACACGCGGACTCGCCAAAATGGCCGCCTCAATCACAACACCAAACGTGCCACCACCACCACCGCGCAGCGCCCAGAAGAGATCCGCGTTCTGGCAGAGATTTGCTATGCGGTAAGTTCCGTCTGGCGTGACAACACGATATTGCAGCTGCGGAGGATGAGCTTGGTGGCATCACTTTAAATGATTTGTGGCACGCACGACCCGATCGACGCCAAGGCCCATGGCTGGAGCTAGCAAGCCGTGACCGCCACCCTGACGAACATATAATTTGTGGGCGGTTTGGAAGGGACGCTCGACTCACCTGAAGCCAACCGCCCGCCATCCCAACAGAACGGTCAGATCCACCTACCAACGTCAAGTTGTTCTCTTCCGCGAAGGCGTATCCGTCAGCCCACTGCGCCCCCGCCTACTCGTCGCGTCAGCCACCGACAGGAAGATGGAGTCGCGCAGAAGACCAGATCGCACGAAAAAGGGAATAAATGCGCCGAAATCCTGAACATGAATACGTACCCCAACAATGACCACCTTCTCGACACCATCCGCCTTCTCACTGCAGCCCTCAGGAACGAAGTCGGCTTCGAGGGAGATCTGCCGCACGTCTCAAATCTTCTTAGTTCCAATAAACCCAAACACCCGCGCTCACGTTCTTCAGGTTGTGCGTCTGGCAATATAGTGAGCGCTCGCCACATCGGGTGAAGATAAACCGTGTTCGACTGACCCAAAGCCCCAGAGAGCCCGGCGCGCTCGAGCGGCCCTTGTAGTCGTGCTGGGCTACACGTCAGCTCAATGGCTTGCAGTGGAAGGACGCATCGCACCCCCGTATTCTTTATGACCAGCGGCAAGCCCGTCTCGCGCGCGAACGCAAAGCCTGCTGCCGCATCTCCCGGATCCCGCACGTCGATCTGGTACGCCTCTTGTCAGCCCGCCGACTTCCATCGTTCGCATCTCGAGCTTCTCACAAAATAATCCGGCACGCTTCCCTGCTCGCACGTGCTACCATCGCTGAAGGTTCCCGCTCCACCGTCGCTCAGCAGACACTGTTCCCCAGTCGCCTGGCACGTCTCCCACTGCGTGTTGATCCACGCGCCTGCCGCCGATGCGCGCGTCCACTCGTCCGTGTAGCCCGCGCGCAAGGCCGAGCACGCCGCGCCATCTCCGTCGAAGCACGGTGCCGCGAAGGGCGTGCCGCGGAATAGGCGCCCGTGCACCGTCTCGTTGAGGGCGGCCCAGGACGGGGCGTATAAGGACTGCGGAGCGGGGGTGGACGAGGAGGGCGCGGTGCACGCCGCGCATACAGTGGCGACGGCGAGCAGATGCGATACTCTCTTCATGGCCAACGTCGTCAGCGCAAGAAGCAGGAGAGGTGTGTTTTCGAATGGCCGCCCGCCGGCCTTCATATACTTCCAGGCATACAGCTATAGAATCAGGGCGCTCCGTTCTGTGCTTCCCGACACCGCCCACCGGATGGCGCGCCGAGGGAACTCAGGGCGGGCAGGCTTCCAGTAATCTCCCGTTTAGCATGATTCTGCGCAGGCTAACCTTACGTGTATGACAGAGGTAGGCGTATATTGTCAATGGCCACCGTGTGTACTGTATACACTTTCATTTCGAACATAGATTGCATCTCCGCAGAGACAGTTGGAAGACTGATCACATCGGCGAAAGACAGTTCAGAGACAGATCGCACGCGCGCAAAGACAGTTCACCGACTCCGCATGCGGCTCCCTAGCGAACGCCGATATCATGAGGTACCGTAAGTATACTGCTTTGATCAGCAACCTGCAGATGAATCGATGCACCGGTATGATCATAGTACATATGTGCGAGACCGGTGTGAGGTATACCGGTCAATTTGAGCAGCGCGATGAGGGCGGTCAGAGCGCAGATGGCGGCTAGGGCGAAGATGAATGGCCAGTGAGCAAAGATGACTGTCCGGACGTGAACGAAGCTGCTGGCAGTGAGAGCCCTGGGAAGCCTCGATCAAGTTGTCGAGCCCGAGAACGGCGGGTGGAAGTTGTCGGCCACAGAGCGGCGTCGGCAAGGGACGATCGGCGCGTGTACATGCTGCACTTCCCGGTGTACCAGCATGCGCACGCTCTGAACCAGCGTACGATTCGACGTAGCACGCGCCTTGAACCCCTCCCCGAGCAATAAGGTTGCCGAGTCGGAGCCTCATCCATCCGTGCGACCACATCCATCATCATGCACCAAGCCAACCCATCACCCATCCCACATGAACACCCCGCGGTTCTCCTTGAATGCCAGCGTCCTCTCCGCCGACGCATTGCGCATCGTCAGGCGCCGAGCAAAGCCGGCGTCATCATCAATTTCCTGATCCTGGGACGAGGGCACTATGGTGTCGTCTGTGGATGGGGTGGTCAGCTCGCGTCCTGTCTCACAAAAGCGCGCACCATTTTCAAAAACACACTCCCACTGAAAGAGTCGGCGGACAAACTCTGCAGCTGCAGGTGTCTTTTCTTCGATTTTGTCTTCTTCTTCATCCTCTCCGTCTTCGTGTTGCACAGGCGGAGCCTTCATGGATGGAGCCTTCGTCACCGGCAGGTAAAGATTATCGATGCCCGAGTCAAACAATGCCACCGGGACCGGCGGCCTCCAGAAACAAAAGAGATACATCAGTCGTCAGTCTTTTCGGCCGCCTCAATATTGCTCACCGTCTGTGACCGCTGATTGCAGCCGCGGCGTGCAGCAATCGCGAGACCAGCGCAATATAGGAGGACAAGCGCGGGCTTGAAAGCGATCAGTTTCGTACAAGCGGGAGTGCAGCCAGCGAGCGCTAAAAATGCTCACTTATCTGTGCCCTTTCCATCCTCTCGTACAAAGTAAGCCGATGGTTCGTGAAGTACAATGATCGCAGGACACGCAGGCAGGACGTTTGCGCGTAGGATGTCTGAGGCCGGTGTAGGCGCTGGCGGGCGCGTGTTCATCATAGCGGAATCGTCACTAGAGAGCTCGCCGCCCATCGACGCATCACTCGTCTTCGCCTTTCGTATAGCTGGCCGGCCGGCCTCACATCCTGGCGTCCACACCCGCAGCAGCGACAATAGAAGCTCAGCGTGCACTGCAGTCGGTGGGGCGCTAAGGGCGCACAGTTAGAGCTATTTGCCGGCAGGAGGGCAGTACAGCAGAGACAAACAGAATTTGAACGCGACTTGCAGTACGCATCGTTTTTCCAGTACGGCGCCAGCCGCCGTAGCGTAAGCCGTCACCCAGCGCGTCTTTGGAAGCAGTAATCAGAAGCACGGGAGCATTGCCGTGAGTATTGTCGCTGGCTGCAGTGTCGAGCTGCAAGTCTGCCGTGCGAGATGTACTGTGTTCCGACTTGGAGAAGCATAAGTGCAGGGGTGCCGACGAATGATAATTGCCGTGCACGACCAGGCTCGAGAATCCAGGGAGCGCTGGACCAGCACTAGGAGGAAACAGCGAGCAGGCGGGGGGGTTATAAAAGCCAGACATAGTTCAGCAAGGTGCGCTTCGAGATTCAAGTTGAGAGAACAGAATCAACAAACGCACGACTGTGACATCCACAAACAGTGACAGGCTCCGCTCCACGTGCATCCACTTCCGGTCCTTCGGGCCGAGGCATTGTTCGTCGTTGTCCTCATCCTCAACTCTTCCTCATCGTCCTCAGCTTCAGACCGCCGGCGTCTATTCTCATTACCCTTGTTTATGAAGCGCCGATGTCAGTGAGGGAGGATGTGCAGCCTAACGAAGCAGGCAGAAGGGGTCATCATGTTCCCTCTGTCGTCGCCGTGTCCTCGTTCAAGCCGCCACCGTTTCAGAGGGCTGGATGGGCATTCAGAGGCACAAGAGGACTGAACCGTGGCGGAAGACCTCCCCAACCTTTCCCCCGTGCGAGCCCACAACGACACAACACAGAGCGCGCCTTCAACGGTCAGGGATCGCGACAGGGCAATGCGCTCGGCAGTTTCCCCAACCCAGCGAAGCGCCCACGATTGGATTCTGGTCCCCCGCGCATACACTTCAATCCGACGCGTCCTCCACCATCAGGAGCCTATCAACGCGCTCATGCTCCGCGTCTGCCCCCTCCACGCCCGCCTGTACCACATCGTCCGCCCCAGATCGTTGAACCAGCGCAAACGAACGATTCAGGCCGCCGAACAAGCAAGCATAATCTCCCCCTTCCGCAAAACTGTCGCATTAAAGCACCTGGGAGCAAGCGCAGTCGGCGCATATGGCTCTCCGAGCAGAGGCGCGAGCTTATGAACAAGAACTACACGATCACGAACGAGTTCATCGACTACACTCAAGGCGTTGTGCGATGGACGGTCGAGCTTCCCGCTGACAGCAGTGTGCGTGTTCCTACTTGCTATCATGCTCAGGCTAATGTCCGCTCGGCAGGATCGTACATCAATCGAGAACAATGCACATCGAGACGCGCTCAACCATCCTTCGACTGTACAAGTTCCTGCTCATAAACCTCCACCAATACCCGTTGCTTCCTCTCCTACGACGAAATCATATGCTGAACCATCTGGCATGGATGCGGACGACCCTATCGTTGTGACTGCTATGGACGAATACCTTCTTATCCCCGCTGCAAGACCTACCAGCCTCTTCAACATCGACTCCTCTATTCCGTCCGAACAAACCGAAGACCGCGATGAACCTGACGTCAACGCCAGTCCGGCTGAAGGCGCCCGACCGCCTTCTCCCTTCTTGCCCCTCCTTCCCGGCGGTGCCGATTGTCGCGACCCTGTCCGTCCGCCTTCTAGCGGCGCTGAGCCTTTGGTCGGCCCTTCATATATATCTGATACAGCCCGAGTGAGTAATCGGTCATTTCACAAACCGTAGGCTTACAAATCCCAGCCTTCATCGCCACCACGAACCTCTGAGGCCCTGCTTGCCACCCAATGGCACGATCTATCATATTTTCTGAAGAGGCCGCCGCAACGACAGTTTGTCTCTGGTGCACTATCTATAGACCCTCCTCTCTGCCCCGGGAAAGGCAAACAGCGCGCAGACGTCGGCCCAGACGTCAATGCCCGGTGCATACAACATGCACCTTCTGCCTCCGCCGACGACACAACCCCAGTCATACGAAGACCGCGGGACGAAGACGACTCGTCCTCTGAGGAGGAACCGTTGTCTCGCAAGCCCCGTAGTAGGCCAGCTGCTGTCAATCCGCCAGTAATCCTACCCGGTATCCACTACGACATATCCAAGAGATCTTCTAGTCCCGCAGCGGACGACGAGATTATATCCATAGCGGACTCCTCTGACGCCGAAGAATCCAGTCTTCACCACGCCCTACTATGTCCTCAAGACGGGATCATCCGTATAGAGAGTCACCAGCAACGCGACAAACCCCGTCGCCTTCTTATGCGAGGCGATCCTGGCGGGACCATTGGAGCTTCGGGTTTGTATACTGTCTCCATGCATGGTGTGGTCAATCATGTCTATGCGGACCCCCTAAGGTAAGCGATCTGCTGCTCCGTAGCGTAGCCCAACTGATTATTGGCAAGGTTCTCGCACACGCTGCTCAAGATGGACGACAAGACGGATACCCAGATGATCGACAGACATAACAGCATAGACGATGCATGCGTTCTGTCTGACGGTACGGATGAACATTTCGTTTTTGGACATAAGAACGGGTCGCCAGAACTGTGCGTGGCCCGCGTCCGCGATCAGAAGGTATGCAACCGTCGTCCAGCATATCATGCATTCACCTGTACTTACACCGTGTCCGCAGCTCGTGGAATATAGGTCATTACAGCAAGTTCGCTCGAGGAAAGGCGTTAGCGCGGTCTGTGCCCTGCCCCAGCCCCTCACCTTCGCCACAGGCGGCTACGACCACTCCATCCACCTCTGGCAACTCGACCGCACGCTCTCCTGCTCCCCACGCATACTCTCCGTCATCAGGCACGCATCCACCGTGCAAGCGCTCCTCCCCCTTCACGACAAGAGCAGCAAGCTCATCACTGCGGGCGCGGACTCCGTCGTCAACGTGTACGACCTGCCGTCCGAGCGCGTCATCAACACTTTCAAGGCGTCGGTCTCGGTGTACCACCTGCACCCCACGAGCTTCGCGTCGTGCGCGCTGTTGGAGGTCGGCCATCTGGAGCAGCAGTGGGAGATCAGAGACTTGCGGAAGGTTCCGGACCGGCCTGTCGTGAGGTTTGGGTACACGGCTGGGGAGACGCATGGGCGGTACATGAAGGGTAAGTCGATGCATATCCTCCCTCAAGGCTGGTTTCTTATGCTGTGCGTCGTAACAGGAAGCGCGCACGCGCATCTCTTTGCTGGCGGTGACACGAAAGGGAATGTGCGCTTATGGGACGTGCGGAAGACGACGAAGCCTCTGTCTGTGGTCAGTCCACCATCTTCGTCGCTCACATATCGCGGAAACTGATCTTGAGCAGGTGGAAGGACTGCCAGGGCAGAAGGTTAGCCAAGTGACGTTCAGGAATTCCTCGCAGCTTGTGGTGTGTTCTGAAGCCAACTATCTTCGTGTCCTGGACTTGCAATGAACTGTATACGGTACAAGCATTGTAGCAGCAGCCTACTGTAGCCGTCATGCACCTTATTCTTGTCATAATCTTCCTCTATCGAGTTGTATGTCAGCCCATCGTCTTGGGCGCGGGACTCAGCAAGAACAAGACTCGCCGCAACACACGGCAAAGACCGTGGGAGCCCGACGCGGTTGACTCCGTGACATCACGCGCCGCGGACGATGTCAGTCGAGCCCCGCTGAGGACTGGGTCATGCATCTAACGCACCTTGCTCCTGACCTTCAACCCGGCACTCTTGGCCCGTACTTGACATGGCCACCTCGACAGAACGGCGCCGCGCGGAAGTAGAGGAGGCCTACGACATCCAGGCGGAGGCCGCCATCAAGGTGGGTTGATTCGTGCATCTCTCACGGTGGCGCGTTGCTCAAGTCGACTTTTCTTATGAATAGGGCGGAATTCAGGCGTTTACGATGGGTATGGGCGCGACCCTCATCGCGCACTACCAATGGCCTTGGTTCAGGTAAAGCTCCCAGCGGCTTGTTTATCCCACATGACTTGGTTGACGCGCCTACAAGGCGGCAAACGCTCCAGTTCAAGGCCATGCTGCTCACCCTTGGTAAGTCTTATTTTGCTCTTCGAACTCTCATTTGAAAGCTCACACTAACGCCCTTGATTTGAACAGCTACATGTACGGGTAAGTGAATAGAAGCACGAGTTTGTCTTGCAGACTCTGAAACTGGATACAGGCCTTTCCATTGCAGCGGAGCACGCCCTTCTCCAGCATGAGAACATGCGACGACGAGAAGAGGCTGCCATCCGGCGCGAGGCGCGAATCGAGCTCGCAAGACGCGGTCAGATTGGGACGGAGAGTGAGATCGCCAGCTGGCGACAAGAGATGTCCGACAAATTCAGATCTGAGTAACCGTGTCGTCTACCTGAATCCCGCAGTATTTAGTTACTTGACACTCATCCGCCGCATCTCATTCTTTCATCTATCTGTGCTACACAATGGTTGGGAAGGAATCTCCATTATATTCTGCAATACAGTAGTGGGCATTGGGTACAGACTGGTGCAACGTTACATAGCATTGGTTTGTTTGCGAGAGGTCCGTGTGTATTGTCTGTGATACATTCCAGGAGACTTGATGCTGATGAATCCATAAATATGCAGGTGCTGAGAGAAGTCGTTTGGATCACTACTGAGCCCATTGCGCTTGTGCCTGCTGCAGTGACACCGGAAGTGGAGGAGGCGGGCCTGGGAACAGTCCTGACCCAGACGGCGGTAGGTGCGATGGGGGCTGCGGCGGAGGCTGCTGGGACTGATCGTACGGGCTCTCGCCGGGTGTGGGTGGAGGCGGCGGCATGGGGACGAACGCTGGCTGCTGTCCAAAGCCGGGAGGAACTGGCAAGCTGGACCTTCGCCGTGCAAGGCCAGAATGAGTTAGCGGTTGTGGTGGCCCACTCATCACAGGCAGGGGCGGTGGCGGTGGAACGTCCTGGTAGGCATATCCCTGCTGCGCAACGTACGAGCCAGAGGGCGGCATCGAAGGCGGTGGGGGCGGCATAGGCTGCGGTGCAACATACGACCCCGAGGTTGGCATGGACGTCAGCGAAGGTGCAGGAGTCGTCCCCATCGGGTATGGGGGCTGCGGGCCAGCTTGCTGATACCCTTGAGGATTGACGGGAAGAGGACGAGACCCGGCCCCATGAGGACTGACACCACCACCATCAGAAAACGGTTGAGGAGGGTACTGATCATAGGTCTGAGGCGGGGCAGAGGCTGCGGGCGGAGGAACAGACGGCGGAGGGAGTGGTGGCTGACCAGGATACTGCAGCAACGGCGGAGCTGTCGCTGGCGGCGCAGGAGGATATTGCTGGTACGGATATGGTTGAGGAGAGGGCGCAAACTGAGATGCGTAAGGTGCAGGTGCAGCAGCAGACATTGGAATGTTCGGAGCAGGGCTTGGCGATGGTGCGTAGCCAGTGAAATGGGAAGGAAAAGGTACTTGTATGTGGGAGGGTGGCGGTCCTCCGATCGTCGACTCCGTACCAGCGACAAGGCTAGACGAGCTCGGTAGCGGCATGAAGCCGGAAGATGACGTGGGTATACTGTATCGAGGACCGCGACCAGTGTGGCGTATGTAGCCATTGGCAGGCGGCGGCGCGTATTGGGTATTGAAGGAGCTCGCCTGTCCCGGCGGCGTGAGGGGACGGCCATGCGGGTATACATTGGGATTTTCCGCGTGAAAGGGCGGCATGGCGGACATCGATACCATTCTCGAAGACTGACGTTGCATGTGAGAGCCGTCGCCATTTTGCGGAGGCTGAAGCAGAATGAGTCGCGGCCGGCGAATATGATTAGAAGCACGTACAGGAAAGCTTTCGCGCTGATGAGGATTTGGGAGAGCCATTCGACCGAAGCTGTCAACGAGGGCCTCAACGGGTGGTGTGTCGGCGGCCTGTTCGTAGGGTGCAATGTATAGATCCAGATTTGCCATAGACGTTGATCCTCGAAAAGAAGAGGATATGCTGTCCGGAGCACACGCATTCACATGCATGCTTGTCGCGCGGGCTCCTGAACCAGGCCGCGCAGCCAACGATGCCGGACCCTCGCCAAGTGGGATGAACGACCCGCGCCCACCGTATTCTTTATTCGCCTTCTGGGCTTTGGGCGCAGTCTTCTTCTCAGGGGGCTTTTCCTGAATGCGATGCCGTCAGAGTTGAATGTATGCAGCGCGAACGATGAACGCACGTTCGACCAGAACGTCAACTCCAGATAGACCTTGCCAGCAAATCTGTCCTTGTGCGACAGATCAAACCAATCTGCGACAAGTAATAAGCCTGACGAGTCCAACAGCGAGTACAAAAACGTACCATCGGTCTCTCCCTTGGTCAGCACCTCCGTAAGGTCTACGTGCGTCTCGCCGATGAGGTCCGGCTCGCGAGGATCGTCCGCAAAGCAGGCCATATGCATCGCCTTGCCGCCCTTGATCTTCTTCGGCCCTTGACGATCGTCCTTTGGCGGGGGTGGCGGCGGGGTTCCGTCCGCGTTCAGCGTACGTTCCAGGATGTCATCCGTGTCCTCGTATAGCGTGAAGCGAATCTCCTCGTCCCATTCTGGATGCTGCCCGCCGCGCTTGATCGCCTTCGTACGGCGCTTGTCGCCGTTGACCGTGACCACGCAGTAAGGATCCTGTTTGCCTATGTGCCTCTTGTTTGGTAAATGATTCTGAAGCGTTGTGAGCTGCTACCACGCCTGAGGAGTCTCGAGAGCGCGTACCGCCTTGAGGACAACGACGATGAGCGTGCCAATCTCGCGCGGCGTAGAAGTCATGAGGGGCGTATGCGGGGGGGAAGATGGGGGATGGGCGAGAACTGGGCTTATATATGAGCGCCGGTGTCGCGGTCAATGGCCAAAGTCGCGGGCCGCCACATTCTCACGTGCCCGTCCAAAACGCTGTGACGCTCCTGACAGGCACATGACATTGACAGCAAACCAACATAAACATCTACAAAGGCTTCCTTTGTGCCCGTGCCACCGCCTTTCAACGACGTGCTTGATTGAGGTAATATTCAGGCAGATTGACTGGAGCCTTTGTTGTAGTCTACAGCAAATAAAATGCTCATGCTTCCCCTTTCTAGTACTTTCCGGGCGTGTAGCTCGTGTCGTTGACCAAAATGAGCCCCGGCTTGCGTTCAGCAAGGTCAAGCACCATTCTGGAGTTCATTGAGCAATCAAGTGAAGCGCCAGCCACTGCCACGTACTCTGCAAAGTAGCTATTTGCCCAGGCAAACCACGGGCGGGTCCATTCCGACACGTTGTATACCGAGATCGACTCATGAATGAGACCCAGACCATCCGTGGTCTTGCAGGACATGTGAGCTAGACGCAGGATGCAAGCAAAAGGGGCGTACATTCATGATAGTGTATAGCCTCGTCAGAATTTCCTCGTCATCGTCCGTGCCGAAAATGGAGGAAACTTGTGACATGGGCCTGCAAGGAAGTCAGGCACTCGATGGGACGTCCAACTGCCAACAGACATACCAAGGCGAGTAGGGAGTTACATGCGGCCCGCTGTTGAGAACGTACGCTAAGCGGTGCTGCATGCACCGGAAAAGAGTATAACGCACCCAACACCCGAAAAGTTCTGTCCCTCAGCGTAGTATGGGTTGAGCCGCGAAAGCAACACGCTCTTAGTCTTCACATAGGCCGGGTCGTCCTTCTCGACAAAGCCGAGATACGGCAAGGACAGTAGAGACTTCGGACATTCCAGCAAGCCGAGATAGACTGGTAGCAGACAGACATACCGGAACATTCGCATCGTCCATGACGAAGCGCCCACCAAAGCCTACATAACAGTCAGTACAAAGTCGTGATACGTAGGCAAACAGTGTCCCATACCGTTGGTCTCGTACGCAAAGACATCGTCAATAACCTTCACCATCTTCCGTCAACTATGTTTGTGCGGGAACAATGCACGACGCTCACCGTATAGTTCCAAATCGCGTCGTGTACCTGCGAGCTCCACTGGCGCGCAGCATCGCTGACATTGGAGAGCACACCAGCATCCTCCAGCATGTCGGCCATGTGGATCAGCTCAACACTTAGCATCGCGTTGGCGGGGGTAAGGAAGGCTGGATGGCACTTTAGCCCTCTGATATACCACCCAGACGCGCAGGGCTTACCAAACACGCTCAGATCGTCCGACGGGCGGTGGTGGGTGCCAACCTGAGGGCCTTGTCAGTAATAAAACCTTCCAAGCGGGAACCTCCCAAGAAATAATGGACGCGACCCACCATGCCCGTGTACATCTTCGGCTCGCCATTACCGTCGTTGAAGACCTGCGGGGAGAGGGCGCCGCCTCCCCCAGTCCAGTTGTAGTACGAGACGTAGTTCCAGTCGTCGTCGAAGGTGGATTGCGACTGCTCGTCCATGACGCGGAAGATCTGATCGATGGCGGCTTTCCCTGCGGGTGGTGTTCAGCGATTGTTACAGTAAGGTCGTCCTGTAAAGAGGACGGGAGGGTCGATACTCACAGTTGTCGTTGATGATTGAGGCATCATTCGTGGCTTCGTAATACGACCTCGACAGCTTGATGAACCCGAGCAGGGAGTCAAGCTCGTACTGCATATAATCAGCATAGAGATTCCAAAGAAAAGCTACTGTACTCACCTTGCATTCGAAGACCGTCGTGTTGTCGACCTGCCTGAAGCACGATAAAACTGGGCAGCCCACTGCTCGACTTTTGAAACACTCACGGATTCACTGTAACGCCATCCGCCCACTCATTATACGAAGGCTCCAGTCCGCTCTCCAGCGGTGGCTGGAAAGCGCCGCCTGCATGTGCTTCAGCGCAATCTTGTCGAGGAACCAAGGTAAGACGGTCATACAATACGGGTACTCCGCGACGTAGCGGGCCTCATTATTGATGACGCCCTTGACAAGGGTGGCGAGCTCCTCGTCTATCGACAAGAGAGGCGCATAGTGAGCGAACTAGTAACTCGTCAACAATGCGTCAGAGTCAAGAGTGTATATCGTCTGCCTACCTGGTTAGCCGTGTCGCGAAGCCACTGAGCACTGCCTGAAGCTTAGCGAAATTCCCGATTACGATTGGCGGGTTCACTAACGTGATGTCCTATGATACTCTCGGTGAGCAGGGTCTTACACAAGACGCAGAGACACAGACGTACCCCAGTAATGATGAACGCGAGGTTCTCCGTCTATGCACAAGTCGACTCAGCAGGTGCGGTCGACGGTGCTGCCAGAGAGAATAACTTACAGCGTTGAAGTACCTCACGGTCGTGTCTGGTCACTATCAGTCAATGCGCAAGCTCTCTTGCACAGTGCGCTCACCGAGAGTCTATGAAAGGGAGGCAATAATACAACGATAAGCAGTGCAAATCCGACGAGAGAAATCGAACAACTTGCATTAGGAAACGTATTCTCGAACAAGCGCGCCAGGTCCGGATCCCTGATGAGCTCCTTCATATCCGAGATCACTTTCTGGTAGTCATGTTCAGCTACCCAACACCTTTATTCCACTCGAAGCAAGTCCAACACCCACCTCCACTGCCGTACTGTTGAACGTACGGCACGCCGGAGCCGGACGCATATATGGAAGGCCCAACGCCCCCGTCGACGGACTCCCCTGCGCTTTCTAACAAACGCAAGCACCCTAGTCAGGTCTTCCGGCGCACATAGATCACCAAGCCACCCACCTGCGCAAATTCCGTATAGTCGGGACACTGCCCGCGCACAACGGCCGCGCTTCCCAGCAGCGATGCGCTCAGCAACGCCAGCTTCATCTTCATCCGCGCAAAGTCGAACATGGCAGGCCAAAGGGACGTGAATCGGATTCCGACCAAGGACGTGCAGCGAACGGTGAGGTCTCCCCACAACCCGCTCATTACCCACCTTTATACTTAACCAGCAGAGACCGTGATGCCAGGTGATGGCATGCTATAGGCGTCCGCGGGCGCGAGGCGGCGCGTGACCCTTTTCTCCGCACGTTGAACTTGGACGCGGTGCGGGGGTCCCTGACGCGGCCCCGTGATAAGCGAGTAAGTAGCGGCCGACTTTGGCTGACGCAGTGCGACTGCGAGATGTGGGGAGAACGTGCACGGATACCGACCTTAGGCGAAGACTTACCGACCAGTAGACATGGACGCATCATGAAGCGAAGAGACAGTCAACACACAGCCAGCACGCGAGCAGCGAGCTCCCACTTCCTAAGCAATACCAGAGCAATACCAATCAGAATCAGGATTGAGCACGCGGGACGAGGCAAGGAGGATTGTGGGACGAGGGCAGGACGATACATGATAAAGCAGCGAACCTCCGAGGATCGTCAAGGAAGGGAACGATAGGGCACGACACGCTTCCATCGCAAGACAGGATACCTATGTACAGAGATCATCACGGACGATAGTGAAAGCATACTTCGATACGGTGCGAGAGGACGCAAGGAACACGAAAGGACGCAGGAAATAGGTGACGGGGCGTAAGTGAGTGACGGCGGGAGTCGGTTCAGTTAATCGACAGACAAAGACAGAGAAGGGGGTAGCCGGATGATATGCATGAAGATATTGTACATGGCTAAACACGGCAGTCAGCAAGACAAGGACGAGGACATAGGCGAAAGCAGGACTCACCCACAATCACAGCACGAGGTCGTAGGCATTCGCAACCTAATCGTAATCACAGCGTCGGGGTCAAGAGCAACTCCTTGTCTTTCGACGGCGACGCATCATCATCGTTCACCTTCGCGAGCTCTTCCTTCGGCGTAAGCTGCTCCTTCAAGGGCGTCGCAATCTCCGTCTCAGACGAAGACTTCGGGAGACCGCTGCGATCATCGTCAACCGCGCTAGCTGGATTCGGGGTGCCGATGGTCTCGCTGGACAGCTTGCGCCCGACCGTGTCCTTGACATGTAGCAAGGGCGCTTCCTCCGTCGACGCAGCCGGTTTAGTCACCGTCATACTCGAATCCTGACCCTTCTCCCCTGCGACCGGGTCCTCTTCAGCGATGACCTCCTGCACGTCGCCCGGCGCAGACGTGTAGTCGTACTCATCCTGGTCGCCATTGTCCAGCTCACTTGGGTTGCCCGTCTTGAGGCTATTGGTAGTCCACAAGCTGCGCTCGCGAATGAGCGACGTGCCGTGCATGGACGAGGTCCCGGCGCCTTGCACCCGAGCGCTCCACCTGCTCGCCTCGCTCTCCCAGCTGCCTCTCCTCGAGCTCCGCGGGCGCAATGCACGGACGCTTGCATCGAAGTCACGCTCGTCGTTGCCTTCGTCCCCGAGACCCCAGTGACTGTTGCTCTCGGCATCGGGGTAGCCGATGCTGTCCATATGCGAGATTGAATCTCCATAACCAAGCGCAGACGGTGGCGCTGAGCTCCAGCCGTTCAACGCAGGGCCGGAGCGCATGCCCGGAATCGCGTAGGCCGAGGAGGCGAGGGTGAAGACGGACGCATTGTCGATAGGCGGCGACGAAGGTCGTGGATTATTGCGGGGGTGATGTGCGGTGTGCAGTGGAGCTTGAGTGAAATCGCCTGTTGTAGAGTCCGCCGTATTGGAACGTGTAGGCGACGGTGGAAGCGCCGAAAAGGTGATGGACGCGCCACTGTTTATCAGGTTGGTGCCATTGGACGAGGTACGGGCATGCGTGGTACGCTGCCGGTGCCCCGATGGCGTCAGCGGCGCTTGCGCGATGTGGGCCATGCCGCCGTTGAGATCGACGCTAAGCAGGGTGGTGGGCTTTGTGCTGGCTGCCATGCTCTTGAACGTGTGTGGGTCGGAGAGGTACGAAGATGACGACCTAGATGGAGAGGGGGAGGGCGGTGAGCTCGGGGGGAGGGGACGCATTGACGCATCCTCATCCGCCTCCAGCGCGCGGATGGCAGAGTATGTCGAGTCGCGGGCAAGGGAGGACGGGAGCGACGATCGGTCATCGGACAGGGAGGAGCGCGGCGAAATATCGTCCCCGTTCAGTGACACCGTCTTGCGTCGCACGGGTGCGATAGGCTCCAGCTTGCTCGGGCGCGCGGTGACCCCGGGCGAGGGCAGAGGGGACGACACCGCCCTGGACGACGAGCGCGAGGACATGCGGTCCTTCCTTCCCTTCGTCCTGCCCATCTCCGCCGCCGCGTGCATGTTCTCCGCAGTCCTCTTCGACCTGACCGTACCCGTCCATTTCCGCTGCAGCCAGTTGATGATAGGCTTGCCCGAGCGGTGAGGGACCTTCTTCTGCCCGGGCTGCAGAGCGTGGTTCTTCGAAGGATGCAGCGGCTGCGCCTTTGTCGACGCCTGCTTGTTGTGCGCGGCCTGCGCCTGACTCTGGAGCTGCGACTTCGCGGGCACCTTTGGTGGCGAATCGGAGCCCACAGGCGGCTGCTGGGGTTTCTTCATGGCGGAAGAGGGAGAAGTGTTCGTGGCGGACATTTCGCACGCGAATGAATTGAGGCTGAAGCGAACGAGCGAAACTGAGATGATGCCGGTGACGGAAGCGACTGAGAGCTGATGGTGGTCGGGTCGTGGGACGAGCACCGCACACGTCAAAACGCCACCCACGCGGTCGCCTCGGTCACTTGACATCCGTGATGGGACCCACAAGTTCAAGCAGAGTGCCAATATGTATACAGATTTGCGTGCAACTGTCTAGTATGTATGCTACAAGATTACCAATCCATCTTCGTCTTGTTCGGCCTCACCGCGGGCACCGCAATCTTGCCCTTGTACCCAAAGCCGTCCAGCCACGGCCACACCTCACTTCTCCGCTGCTCAAACGTCGAGATCTGTGCCTCCCGCTGCATCGTCAACGCAATGTCGTCCAGCCCGTTCAGCAGACAATGCCTGCGGAATGGGTCCGTGGTGAACTTGACTGGCGGCTGACCGTTCGGTCGGCGTATCTCCTCCTTCTCCAAGTCTACCTCCAGCTCGAGGCCGGCCTCCGCGTCCTTCGCCAGCTCGATACAGTCTTCCTGCGGGATGGCGACGGGCAGCATGCCGTTCTGCATCGAGTTATTGCGGAAGATGTCTGCAAAACTCGGTGCGATGACACAGCGGATACCGAAGTCTTTCCTACACCAACTGTTAGAATAAAGCAGAAGATGATCGAGATGATAGACTTACAAACTCCAGGGCGCGTGCTCACGGGAGCTACCGCAGCCAAAGTTGTTCCCGGTGCAGACCATGATCTTCGCCTGGTTGAAGGGTTCGCGGTTGAGGACGAAGTCTGTATCATTCCCTGTCGCCGGGTCCTTGCGCAGCGTGAAGAAGAGAGCGTTCGCCAGCCCAGTGCGCTTCAGCGTCTTCAAAAACTGCTTCGGGATGATCATGTCCGTGTCGACGTTCTCGATGTGCAGAGGCGCAGCGATACCCTTCAGAATCGTAAACTTCTCCACGCTCGACGGGGTCTCCGCAGGCGGAAGCTCGGTCGTCGAGGACGATGCAGTGGTCTGCGCGAACACGGGAGCAGGCGGCGCTTGAGGGGGGTCCATAAAGTCGAAGGCGCTCGTAATCTTCAGCTTTGCTGCCGCCGCAGACGCGCCTGCGTCCTCGCCAGCGCCCAGATATTTGCGCACGTCGATGAGCTTGCCAGCCAGTGCCGCAGCAGCGGCCATCGCGGGGCTCATCAGATGCGTCCGCCCTCCGGAGCCCTGGCGTCCCTCGAAGTTGCGGTTGCTGGTGCTCGCGCAGCGCTCTCCGGGAGCCAGCTGGTCCGGGTTCATGCCCAAGCACATCGAGCAGCCGGCCTCACGCCAGTCGAAGCCCGCGCGCTTGAATACCGCCTCCAGACCCTCCGCCTCCGCCTGCTGCTTGATGATACCGGAGCCCGGGACAATCATGGCGTGCACCGAGGGCGCGACGTGCGCGTCGGGGCCGGCTGCGATGATAACCCTGGCCGCAGAGCGAAGATCCTCGATACGGCTGTTGGTGCAGGACCCAATGAAGACCTTGTCGATGGTGACTTCCTGCATCGGCGTGTTCGCCGTCAGGCCCATATACTTGAGCGAGCGCTCGCCCGACGTCCGCTTGACCGGGTCCTCGAACTTCGACGGGTCCGGGACGATACCGGTGATCGGGACAACATCCTGAGGAGACGTGCCCCACGTCACGGTGGGCACAATGTCGCGAGCGTTGACGGTGATCTCGTAGTCGAACTTGGCGCCCTCGTCCGACTTGAGCGTGCGCCAGTATGCTACGGCCCGGTCCCACTCCTCGCCCTTTGGCGCCAGCGGGCGTTTCTTCAGGTACTCGAATGTGATTTCATCCGGTGCGACCATTCCGGCGCGTGCTCCGGCTTCAATGCTCATGTTGCAGACGCTCATTCGCGCCTCCATGCTGAAGCCGCGGAAGACAGAACCGGCGTACTCGATAACGCAGCCCGTGCCACCTGCCGTGCCGATGATGCCAATGATGTGAAGGATAACGTCTTTCGAGGTGACGCCTTCGAGCAGCTCGCCATCGACGGTGATGCGCATGTTCTTCGCCTTCTTTTGCAGCAGCGTCTGGGTGGCGAGGACGTGCTCGACCTCTGACGTCCCGATACCGAAGGCAAGCGCGCCGAATGCGCCGTGAGCTAAAAATCCGTCAGTTCCGTGAGACCGGCATACATAGGAACAATCTTACTGGATGTATGTGAGTCTCCACATACACAGGTAATCCCAGGGAGGGTGAAGCCCTGCTCGGGCCCGATGATATGGACGATACCTAGCAAGGTTATTAGCTACGATCGTCGCTCGCAAGAGCACTCAGACTCACCCTGTCGCCGATCCTTCATCCCGAAGTACGTGAGACCAAACTCCTTCACGTTATCCTCCAAAGCAACGCATTGCGCGCGAGAATCCGGCTCCTCGATGAAGGATTCGATCGAAGTAAGGTTCTTGCGCGACACAGTCCTATCGACATCGTGTCAGTACAGGAAGGCGCGCGATGGGTGATGAGATACGCACGGGATGTTGTGATCTACGGTCGCTAGAGTGCAGTCGGGGCGGCGTACTGGACGCCCTGCGGTCCTCCTGCAGATGATGTCAGCCGCGAGACCTGCGCATGCGGAGAAGATGTACGCACAGTCCCTCGAACGCTTGCGGGCTCGTTACTTCGTGCGTCAAGTGGCTGAAGGAGGCTATCAGGTCTTCCGCGACGGGGTGAAGAGCGACTGGGTACGCACCGGTCAATGTAGATGAGCGTCAAGCCATCATCTTGACTGGCATCACTGCAGACGACATTAGCGCCTCCTCCAGACTGAGTAGAAAACTACGCACACGACATGGTCGTCCCAGATCTTGTCGTACAGAGTGCGCGGAGCAGAAACGGCGGTCGGCATGACGGGAGGAGGAGAAAGACAAGGGATTTACGGGACATGCGCTCGCGCCGAATCCACTTATAGACGACGATCAATGGCAGACTTGCCCCGCCCGTCGCCGTCGGCCGTCCGACGCCGATAGCCGACTTCGGACGCTTCGGGATTGAGAATCGCTGTCGTCTGATTGGCTGGCAAGGATCGCCATGACGAGTTGGACCCACACCAGCTCTTCGGACCACTTTCGGACCATTCGGCTTTCCCTTCGGACGTCCTCTCAATTCCGTGGTTGCTCCCCGACCATTCTGTTCATTATCCAGTGCCTTCGCTATCCTGACTCACACACCACTGTTGTTAGGCGGACAAGTTGAATAACCGCCATCAGTATCATGGTATGCTAAAAGACTATATAGGTTACAGTTCGCGCACAATCTAGCTAGGGTAACGTGCTTGAGTGGATGAAGGATGGAGTGGCAAGAATAAAAATGGTAATGCAAGCCAAGCATGAGTATATAATTGAATGAAAGCGACGAGCAGTGGAAATTGAGGGTGAATGAGCGACGACGAGTGAGCAACCGAAATAAACAACGAGTGACCTCCGAGTGTCCCACGAGAAGATGTAGATACAAAGGATCGAGTGTAGAGGCGACGAGCATATGCAGCTACTCGCCGTCGTGGTGCAGCGTGACACTATTGAACGCGCCGAACAGGTCCTTGTCCGCAGTCTTGTCGAGGCCGTCGTCGCCCGGACCGAGTCCTGGCGTGCCGACATAGCCGGCGCCAGCGACGCCGACTATTTGCGAGCTGTTGCTGATCTGCTCATCCTCGAGGTGTAAGGATGTCGACTCCTTCATCGTCCGGAAGTTGACAGCGTCCACGCCATTGCTGCTCGTAGGCACGATGGGTGGTCGAGTGTGTCGCAGAAGGCCCCAGTTGATCTTTGCGAACCATTTGTGCTGCTTCACTTCGCTCGCGCCGGAACGTGAGCCCAGTCGTGTCTTCTCGTTCTTGTCGAGGAGGCGCGTTACGACGTCCTTACCAGCCGAGCTGACCTTGGGCTGCTCACGGAAGTGTACAGAGATCATGCGGATGTTGTCAAAGGTCACGTCGCGCTCAGAGCCCTTGAACGGTGTTGTGGCGTACTACGGACACATTAGAATCTATGCATGCCATACAGGCATAGTGGACTCACAATCATCTCGTATATCAAGATGCCTAACGTCCACCAATCAACAGCCGCGGTATGTCCTTGTGCTGCGATGACCTCCGGGGCAATATATTCTGAGGTTGTGTCAGTACTGAGAGGTACATAAGCAATAATGGACATACCTTCCGTCCCGACAAATGAGTTAGTTCGGAAGTTCGCCGTGCAGGACATCGTGTCTACTAATGGCATCTAGCGTTCAAGGTAAGCTTCGTAGGACGCGACGCTCGCGTCGAGACGCACCCCGTTCGGTTCGTGTATCATTCCCGGCAATGAGGGCGGTTCTTTCGACTGTTTGGCAAGATCGAAGTCGGAAAGCATGATATGACCGCTCTGGTGCAATAAAATATCTAGCGAACGGTGTTAGCAAACGAACAAGGAAACATTCAGCACGGCACGTACTTTCAGGCTTCAAGTCTCGATAAATAAAGCCCATGAGATGCAGATACTCCAGAGCTGCAACAACCTCCGCAGCATAGAAGCGGGATCCATCTTCCGGTAGGCACTTCCCCGGTCGTGTTTGTAGTGCGCGGAAGAACTCGCCGCCCATGCAGTATTCCATGCAAAAGTATAAGTAACCCTCGGACTGGAAGCTGTGGTGCAAGGTGACGATGAAGGGATGGTTGGCGGTCGCGAGGATCTCCTGCTCGGTGAGAGCACGCTTGATCTTCTTGCGCTCGATCATCTCCTTCTTGGAGAGAACTGCACAAGAGGTCAGCGAGATGTGAGAGACTGGGGAAGGACAACGCACCTTTCATAGCGAATAACTTCGATGACTTCTTCTCCCGGACAAGATAGACCTTGCCCACGTCGCCCTTCCCCAGCATCTTGAGCTTGACGAAGCTCGACGGGCCGACCTCGACCTGCCGAACCTTGATCGAGTTGCTCGAATACGTTCGCCGGAAGGTCTTGCCGTTCTCGCCTGGCTTCCCTGGTGAGAGGTTGCCGTTCGAGTCAACGACCTTCGCGTTCTTTCCGTAGTGAGAGCTCCCCGAGCTGGATATTGTCTCCAGCGAGTCGCCCGTGCTGACCTTGCCGCCGCTACGCTTGCCCTTGCTGCTGTCCTTTGGGCTCTGGAAGGAGTCGTGGAGACCGGGCGAGAGCAGGCCGTTCTTCGTCGTGCTGCCAGAGAGCTGGGAGCTCGACGCGGATTTGAAGAGCCCCTTGGCGTTCGGCGCGGAGGCTACGCGTCGTATGAAGCGTGTCATGCTCTTCGTGGTCGACAATGCGCCTCCCGCGCTCGGTGTACGCGTGGTATACGGAGATGCGGTCTGCGGGACCTTTTGCTTGGAGGAAGCGGAGGCTGACAGGTGTTGTGAGGACTTCGTCCGCGACCTTGACGGCGTCGTGGGCGACATGGCCATGGTGGTGCTGTTAGATACAAGCTGCGATATAGCTGGGGACGACGAGCCACTGCTGAAGCTCTCGCTACGATTGGAGGGCGCGGACAAGCCGTTCGTCTGCCTGTTTGCGGATGGAAAGAGTGAGGCGGTTTCAAGACGCGGGGTCTGGGGGTGCTTTTTGAGGTTGGAGGAGGAGGAGGAGGAGCCAAGTTTGAATCTTTTCCAGCCTGAGCTCGAACTCGAAGACGATGATGGTATGGGCGGTGGGTTGTGCGGAGAGGACGCCGACTCGGTGGAGGTTGCTGATTCCTGCATTCGGTTGTCTGGCTCTTCGTCGCGTCGGGCGTATTCCTCTGCGTCGTTGTCCTTCGTCGTCGTCGGTCGCGGTGGTGAGCAAAGATGCTGAGGAGTTAGAAGGCTATTGGTTTTGATTCTAGGCCGGCTTAGTCAGCTCTACGACCCTGCTGATGGTTGAATCATCCGGCCTCACGGCAAACGGCGGTTTGTTGAACTTGTACTCTCCGCCTCACAAATGTTTGGCCTTGATATCGTAAGTCGGCGTTGCTTCAATGGATACCTCAGAAAAGGCTACAGGCATGGATTGCTCATGCCACGTCTCAGTATCGCCGGTTTCTCTGGACTAATTCGAACTCCACTGCACCAGTGGTAGGCCAGGACTGTAGCTCGACGACTGTCTTTCGCGCACTTCGATGCATATTTGGTCTCGTTCTGGTTGTAACAACAGCACCATAGACTCCCCTCGCGAACCATATGCCCTTAACGCGCCTCGGCCCTCCCTCTCCGATAAATATGCTCGAGAGGCTCCTTCTGCCCTTAAATTTACTCGTCAAATTGCGGCGCTATATGGTCTGCAAGGTAAGCATTCATATTACCATCTACTCACTGAAGACTTTGTCTCTTGAGCCACGCTGACGTTTTTATCAGAAGCCTGGCCCCGGGACACGGCGTTGCTCACGAAGAAATGAGATACGCGAGCACCTCTCTTCAAACGGCGAGGCTTTTCAGAACGGCGGCCAGTTTCACTTGCTTTCTCTACTGTCAGACAGATACGAAACGCGTCGTGTCGTGCACTCGTTCAACAGGCGTGTCTAGTCTGCGTATCGTAAGTGCCCCGTTGGACTGACGCTTCTGTATATGACCTAGAGGGTCACCGTTCCGGTCCCCAGATGCAACCAATTGTATGGCGCTCAAAGCTTAGGCTCATCGGATGTCACAGCGTCCGCTGCCTAGCCATCGGCGTGCAAGGCCAGTCGACAGTCCGTACTCTCTGCAGACCGCAAGCACGCTGACTCTGGACGCAGTTTTGCTGGCCTTCGACTGCCGCTGAAAAACTCGACCTGGAATCCAGGTCTACAAACCTCTGCAGACGCGACACGTTTAGCGTCATGCATGTGCTCGTGGAAGTGCTCGTCGTGGCGCGGCAGAATATGTCCGCAGTCAACAAGTAAGCGCCTTACGTCTGATAAAAGCAGTGTGGATTGGTCCCTCCATGCGTCAAAGGCGTTATCTCCCATGACTGCCAACATATGCGTGTGCGCAGGTTGATCCTTAGGCGACTTACGACCCAAAGGCGTGCGCGCGACTGTATGTGGCACGTTTCCCGCACGCGAGACCTTACCGAGTCAGCGCAGAGTTCTGCTTGCAACCCGCTCTTCCTCCTGATCTCAGAATCTTTACGTTCCGCGCAGAGTAGAACTCCTCAGGCGGCGTGGGATAACCTTCTTCGGAGAATCAGGTGATTAGGACCGGGGCGTTCCTCCCCAGGTTAGGAAGCAAGCCGTGCGTCCCTTTTCTCGGAATACTTCTTCTGCGGTTCATGACGGTGCTAATCAGATGAGAGCATCGATGTACGGCAGCGAGTCAGCCGCTTCCCTTCTTGTCAAGAGGTATGGGTTCTTATGTTGGCCTTTCTATCGTTGGTGTATTGTGGCGCCCTCTCCAGACCCTCCTCCACCGTCCCATTTCACCTCTGCTCATTTAACTTTGGTGTGGTGCGGAGAGCGGCGTATTGGTCCCGGTCTTCGTGCCGTACCGTCGTTTGCTAGGCCCAGTACGTCCAGCCGCCTCATTCACACTCCTTTCGCTGATGCGCGCCCTTTTTGCGATCATATCTTCCGCTTCCCGCCGTCAGTACCTTCTCCGCCGGTCCTCTTCGCAGATCTGTGCCCGCGGCCAGGCGTCTCCAAATAGCGGGACTGTATCTTCGTCTGGTTCTCATAGGTTCTCATTCGCGTCCTCGAACATTGCATCAGCTAAGAATACCATGTTTCCCCCGACGAGAAGACGGGCCGCCTTACAAGCACGGCCTAGCATCACAGAAACGCTTCTCCGCTAGAAGGATAGCGCGACGTGTTACCGTAGCCAGAAATCGCACCGTCCGCGTCCGAGGCGGCCGGGCCCGTTGGGATTCCGTTCGGTGCGTTCATTGACCTGCACTGGCCATGGACCCGCCGCCTGTTCATGGGATCGTCTCTCACGCCGACAGGCCTATGGACACTTATCCGTCAGTGTCTGCGAACGACAAGGGACAGGTATCAATACACCGTGGGTCCCGAAAACGCGCTGTCGCGGAGGCAGACGGTTAATCAGCAGCAAAGCAAGCGAGGCGATGTTAGCTGCTCATTCGCGCCTCGTCGGGCGATGTTGCGTCGGGCACCGCAATTCATCTTTACCGTGACGACGAGCAGCCAAGTCGCGATAATTGCTATAAATGATGATTCGGCCCAGCAGTACGGCGACGCACGGCACAGTAAACCAGGACATACGCACGGTCGTCTCTTTCTGTGGCACGCGCTGAAAGCATTATCAGGCCCTCGACAGACGCGTCGTTTTTCCGCGTTCGTGGTGGTCGGACGACATGCCTGACGCTCACCATCGGCCAACCGCATGGGTACAATGGCGTACTGACTGGCCGCGCCCTTCCCGCGACCATCCTCCCTTCCTTGGCCGACACAGGTGCAGTGGCTATTCCCTCTGGCATCAGGGTACGCGTTACCCAGGGTCACCGGGCCCGCGACTTTCCCTCCATTATTTGTCCCTACATTTCTCAGCCTACGTCGACGTGTGACTTATGCTCAGCTTTACGCAGCAGCACTGCGGCCAGCATTTCTCAACAATGGCATACTTGTGGCCCTCGTGCTACTCGACTTTCCCCAGTTATGGACTGTTCTTCGTGCTCCGACCGAGAGTGGCACATGCGCAGTGGGAAGTCGACCTCTCGGGGTCCGTGGCGCGCTCATATCTCCCGCACAAAGTCTAAGCTTCAGTACGCAGTCGCTGTATCGCATGGCACTACTCTGGATGGGCGTTCATTCTGATCAGAGGAACTATGGGACATGGGAAAAACACTCGTGCTTCCCTCGAATCAAGAGGGGTGGGCATGCAACATGCAGCTTAATGTTCGGCGTGCTATTACTAGGGGCTGTTTGATCCGTCAAAACTCGCTCTGGACAAGTTTTGTTTGATGAGAGTTTTGAACGCGTTCAAAACTCCGAGTTCGAGTTCAAACTATGACATCAGGCGTCTTTGGCGGGGACGAGCTCGTCCCGCGCCCGTAACGCCTGCTCCAAGAGCGAGTTTAAACTTCGTTCTGAACGCGTTCAAAACTGGATCGCGCTCCACGAGTTATGTCCGGCGGCGAGTTTTGACGGATCAAACAGCCTCTACTGTCCATCACAAGTACGTGCCGGGCTCAGTCGCTAGATAAATCCTGCCGGCAAGGACTGTTCAGGATACGTAACGAGTAGGTAGCGAGCTGAAAAGGCTGAGGGCATAGAGAAGATCGAACGGACAAATGCAAGTGGAATGAGGGTTGTTGGGACGTCAACGCAACAAAGCTGGGCCGCTTGCAGAGCGATAGACAACCTCAACCTTCGCTAAGTTGAGCAGCTGCGTATAGCACCCGTTCCCGTATAGCACCCGTTCCTTTGCGGTCATAGAGCCCAGGGCGTTGCCACTGCTAGGCGCACTTCCTCTATGGTCACACTGTGAGTCTGTGACCAAAGAGGCTTTCGCCGAGCAGCATACCTATCAATTCGGGCAACAGGGTAAACCACGTCATCGAGCCCGAGCCGCGCGGGGTGCTCGTTCAGTCTGTTGAGCAACGAGACTTCATTCATATCGGGTTGACAAACTATCTACTCAACTCTAACGGAGTGACAGCCACTGAGGAGGCTGGATGTTGAGCCAACGCGGCCACCTACTATTCCTCTGTGAACGCGCTGGCTTGATAGAGTTCGCCCCGGCCTGCTCATGAATATCAGCGTAGGGCCGTATCAGAGGGGACTGACCTTCCGGAACGGACGAGGGTCTGATTGAATAGCTGGTCCGGTACGCCTCATCGGCGTAGCTGGCGTTCTATCACAGGGCATAGGATGGTAGGACATTGAATGGCTCCGTGAAGCAGCGCGTCTTCTGACGGAATGAGAAGCCTTGACGCCATATCAGCACCCATTGTTGATCACCCGGAAGAACGAAATCGAAGCGCGTACGTACTTCATAGAGGTTATCACGAACGACAGAGCACTGCGTTAGTAGCGTGGTCCTATTCTCTGGCCGATATCCGGAGCATCCCATCTTCACACATCGGGGGACGGTGTCATGAGTCTCTGGGATGCGTCACGCAAATCCAACAATGATATCCTCATCGCGGGCCGACTATTGACAAACTGCAACTGGCATTCCGTGTCCGTACTAGAGGCACAGGCTCGGAAGAGGGTACGAAAGCGGGTTCGTCCATAGGTTGAGGCCTGAACATGATGGTCAGATCCGTCGATACAGCCTAGAGCCAACATACAGACACGCACCTGCCAAATAACAGTGTAAAGGCTCCGCAGGGATGGCACGGGGAAAGGGCGCGCGTCCGCGTGAGGCCCGCGCGATATACATGAGGCGGCGCATAGATTCAGAGCAGGAGTCATGATGTGCAACACCCTGAGCCTTTGACTCCGAGCATAAAGGCCCTTTCGGACCCCGGAGTGCCTGAGGTCAAAGAGCTTGTAATTAGACGCTATATGGAACGAGTTGAACGGCAGTTCTGAATTCAAGACTTTTAAATTTTTGAGAGCTCGTTTTGAATTTTTACGGACCACTTCTTCAAAGTTCAAGTGAAAATTGAATCAGACGAAGGACGAGTCCCCGGCGTCTGCGCGCGCTGGCGGCCCTCAGACCTGCCCTCAAGTGGCCACAGGTAGCCACGTATGTTGGCTGCGTGTCTGCCACCCTGTCGGTGCCCTTGCCAGCCGTCGCGGCTCCTCAGATGCTCTTGCGAGGCCCTCGAGCCGCCTCAGCGCGTGGGACATCCGTTTGAAAAATTAAAGACTTTTTCAGAGTTCACAGCCAACTCTGAATTATTCGCTTACCATTTTGCAAGTTTCAAGTGAACTTTGAACTGTTAAAACCGCGCCATATAGCCTCTATTATCGAAAGATGTCGAAGCCGACTTGAAGCTTGAAGCTTGAAGGTGGGGCTAACGAAGGGGCACAGCCGCAGCGCATCTCCCGCCCATCTTTTCCACGTGGGGGCGTTCTGCCGTGCGCCACAAACCCATCCGGCTGCGCCATTGTCAAGGTCTTCCGAAGACATGATCAACCTCCGGACCCCAACAAAGGCGACAAGAAAAAACAGCGACTCACCAAGGGCCAAAAGAGAGTGATACAATTAGATCGAAGCAGGCCCATTCAGTTCCACGGCCGCCGTGCTGAACCCTGAGCTGTTCACAAGGCTCTGGAAAAGAGCCAATGCGCGTCTCTCGCCAGCAGAAATCGAGGGTGAGTGAGAACGGGGATGAGGGCTATATTGACGTGCCGATCATGCGGAAGAACACTGAACACGCACCGCGGCGCCCTCCGAGTCCCTACCCCGGGCCACACCCCAGAGGCGCGCCGCGCGCACAACATGTGCGGGGGAGGTCACGCTCACACAAGGACTCATCTCATCGCATGAGTGACATCGATAAAATGTATCGAGGACGAGGCGACGCCGCATCTTGCGTGAGGCCTTGTTCATCATGACGAATAGCAGTGTCTGCGTATGCGGGCGTCAGTAAAGGTTGGAAACGTGCTCGCAAGATGGGTGAAGGCGCACCGCTAGTAAGGCAAGCTTATTCGTCTAGACCAGAGTGGGCAGCAGGCGTGAGGTGTCGCAGGCTATGTTGGTAAGGCGGCTTGAGGGGGAGCCGCGCTATCCAGGTGAACAGCGCCGTCATATCCCAAATGAATGTCGAGAGCGCAGAAAGGACGGGCTACCGTATCTCGTTGCACGCGCGTGCAATGCACAAATTCCCGTGGACCGTCATGTGCTCCCGCGCGAGCACACAGTGTACACGGCACGGTCGCTCAAGGCAAGGATCCGTGCTGAGATTCCCCGCGCTCTACAGCAGCCGATGCTCGTCAGCCTATGATAATCAACTCAGGACGTACAAGGCCGAATCCTCATGGCAAAGGTGCGGACGCCCAAGAGGCGAGACTATCAGCATCATGATAGGCCAATAGATAGACACAGTCCAGCGCAGAAAAGTCCGGGTATCATGGGACTGCATAGGTGCTGCTGCATAGGATGGCCAGCGAATACGTTCAAGCTAGGCTATTCGGACGACGTTCGTAGCGCCCTTCGCGCCGATCCTGAGTGTGGTAGACGCTGACGGGGAGAATGTCGGAACGTCGATTATCGCTAGCCCAATGAGTGATAGCGGTACTTCGGCTCTTGCAAAGTCTTGATCAGGAATAGGTATGTGTACTTTCCCACGCTTGCAACTTCAACCTGACGCGTGACGTCGGCAAACTCCGAGCCTCGGACTCTGGCGAAGACCTTCTCCTGGTCAAGCTGTCCAGCTCGTACGACTGCTCAAGCGCTCAAGCGCTCACACTCCCAATGGATCTCTAAAGCGGTGATGAATTGAAATCAAGGATATTAGCAGTACAGATTGGACCTTTGTCAAGCGTTGGACATGAATAAGTCACGAAAAAATGCAAGTGAGATGGAAGGTGAATGGATGGAGTTTGTATGTACATGAAGACGAGCGAGATTAAGAACGGTCCATCTGCAATCCCAGGTAGCCGTGGTATCAACAAAAGCGGCGGCTACTAACGCACACAGGTAAGGGTCGAAAAGTCAATCATCAGACAAAAATGAGAGACGGCCGGCTCGAGAATAGGTAAAGGCGGCGAGCGGCCATCCGCCAGTCCAACAGAGGCAGACACGCATATAATCAGCAAGAGCAAAACACAGCGACGAACGAGCAAGAGACGAGAGGAACAGAGACGACGATCCGGGATCCGCAGGCGCCGGCGGACGCTGGCAGCGCTCAGCTGATGGGCACGCTAAACCCGAACTCTGGCGAGACTGGATGGAAGATGAGCAGAAGTCGACAGATCCGGCGTCCGGCACGTACGTCGTCCATTGACACCCGTCTCAGCGGTCCCCGGCCGCGACGCAAATCCTGACGTGTTGGAGTCGAACCCGCCGCTCGAGTGCGGCGGGTCGTACGCCGCCGCGGCCGCGCTGTTTTGGTACGTGCCCGGATTGGGCGTGTACCCGCCGCTCGACCCCGGCGCGTGATACCCGTCGGTGTACGCGCTGCCGTGCGACTCGTACCCGTGGCTCGAGTGCGGCGGGTCGTAGCTCGTCGCGCTCGACGGCGGGTGCGTCGGGTAGCCGCTGTTCGACTGGTACGTCGTGCTGTCGTACCCGTTCGGCGTATATGGCCCGCTCGAGTTGGGCGTGCTGTACGACGGCGTGTGCGCGCTGTTGCTGCTCACCGTCGGGCCCTGCGTATATCCCGCGCTGGATGTGGGCGGCGTGGTGTCCAGCGCGTTAAAGGCAAAATCCGGCTGGGCGATGTCGTGACCGCCGCTCGGCGCGCTGTACGCAAAGTCGGCGCCAGCGCTCCCGTACGCGTAGTCGCCACGGTTGGACACGTGCAGGCCATCCATTCTCGACAGCGACGATAGAGGCTCGACGCGTGAGAAGCTATCGAGCCGACCAGTCGACGAGATGCGCGGCGGGTGCAATTGCGACCGTGCCTCCGTTGACCGCACGGGTGGCAGGTCCATCATGGCGCCGCGGGTTGCGGCAGGCAGGGAGGGGAGCTGTATCATACCACGCCCTCTCGAGTCGTCGTACTGGTCCATCGGCGCGGGACTGGTCGATGGGCGTGGCGCGTCGTACATCGGGCTTGTCGACGGACGGTGATCATACGACCCAGTCGATGGCCGCTGCGCGTCTGCGTACGGCGTGGGATACGGGTGCATGGCGTGGCTATGACTCCGCTGGCGGCGTTCCCGCGAGTGAGACGGACTTTCAGGAGATAGGCGGCGTTGCGATGAGCCTGGCCTGGAGGAGGCATAGCCGGACGAGAGACTCGCCAAGGACGAGGACATGCCATATCCTGTCGGAGGCCGAGAGTCCGGAGACATACTCGCAGGGGCCGATGCGTGCTGGTCGATGGGGAAATATGACGTGTTAATGGTTGGATTGGGACGTGACGCCGGGTAAGAGGGGTTGAGCAGAGATGATAGGGATGATGAGGCTGAGGTGTTGTAAGACTGATTCCACGGTGTGGCGGTGGACGGATTGTCGTAGTATTGAGACGACGGGTAGATGGGCGAGTGGTCCGCCTGCTGAATGGGGTATGAAGACTGGGGGACCGTGAGCGGGGGGAGATGGGTGCCGCGGTACGGATGATCCCAAGAACCGTGGGCGTTGGGATTGAGATGGAACGAGCCCGGGGAGGAGAAGCCACGGGGCCTGCCGTGCATGTTCTTTTGAGGGAGCATGGGGAGAGAGGGCGGGGCGGGGCCCATGCCAATCGCGGAGCGCGGGGGAGGAATGTTGTGCAACTCCTGCTGGTCGCGCTTGCGGGGCTTGGGAAGGCGGGGCGGGACGCGGCGCTTGAAGTTGGCGACGACCTCTGGCGGGGAGTGGCGGTTGAGGGTGGGGTGGGACCAGGTGGAGGCATCTGGGTCGTCGATGGCGGGGTCGACGTTGCGCAGATTGACCTTGCGCATGAAGCCATAGATCTGCAGGGCGAGGTGAGACGGAGGGAAGAAGAAGAAGCACGGAGCGGGAGCGCACGTTAAGTTGCCGGGAGAAGCTCGCGAAGCGCGACTGGCGGTATATGGAGGGCAGGACGTGCAGAGCAAGTTGCTCGGGGCGCTCGACGATGATGTGCTCGCCGGCCTCGTCCCAGCGAATCATGTGGTGATTCTCCTTGCGCTCGAGGAGGCTGCGCGGGCGTGAGCGGGGGGAAACTTGAGGGACTTGCTGGTCGCGACTCACGCATAAAGCTTTGTTAGAAACGTCGCTTGTGGCTTGGCGCCCTCCTTGAGATCCTTCGGGCGGTCATTCTCTTCTGAGGAGGCGGACATGGGGGGCGCGGCAGAGGGAGGGTAGAGATCACCCATGGTGTGCGCAAAGAGAGACTATAAGAGGGCCCGAGGACTGAACCCAAATGGCAGGATTGATGGGACGCTCGGCGGCAGAAACTGAAATCGCCAGTATCACGGATATAACCAATGGGGTTAGCCCTCATCTTCAGATCCTCCGTCGGCCCACGGCGCCTCGGCCAGATAGCCCTAAATATAGACAAACGAGGACCCCGGGCCACTCCTATCACCATGTGCCCCCGCGAACAACCTCAGCGGACGCCCCCGCGAGTCGACGCCTTTCGAAAGTCGTAACACGTTTTGTCGAGTAGCGTCTTGTCGCCTCGACAGTCCTCGTAGCAAACTATCCAGTCCACGTCACATCATCCACTAGTTGCAAGCTAATACTTGACTTCACGCAGTCTCGCACTCTCCCCATTCATTCTCTCCCAATCGTTCGCACGCACATACGCCGGAAGACCTACAATGCAGAGCGCGTATAATCCGGAACCACCCCACGCTTATCGTTCGCTCGATGCTCTCCGATCCGTCAACTGTGTCCAACGGCCTCTCGTACTCGCTGCATCTGCTTGCGGCGCTCACGCGCTGCCGTCGTACGCACGCTTGCCTGTCCGCCGCTGCCAGCGCCTCGTCAACGCCCCGGAAATTCAGCTGCTCCTCTAGCACGACACCATTGGCCACTTGCCAGCGAATGCATGCTCTGCGGAACTGCAGCTCCCGACGATACAATACAACGACGCTCAGCCCTCTGAGTCAACCAATTCCAGCAAAGCTCGCCTTATGCCTCTCCGTACCAGCGCCCCCGCCCAGTTGCACCCTCCATATCACAGGAGCGCATGAGTATATGTGATGCTAACAAGAACCGGACAACAAGCTTTCCCGACTGCTCATCACTCGCAACTGACACCCCATTTCGCAGCTTTCAAGCCCAGGGTATGACCTGAACGCTTTGCCGCCGGTCATCAGGACAGCATGATCTGCGCTGTTCGCCTGACTGCGTGTGTTTTTCGCCTGATCCCGTTCACGCCTGGCTCCGTTTCTCGCCTGATTCCGTTGCTTGCATGAGTCCGGTCCTCGCCTCCGCATCCCGGAATTGTACATCTCCTACTCGAGCCCTCTGCGTCCTGGGGCGCGTCTAACCCTGGATTACCGAGGATGCAGCGCTGTGGGAGCCCGCGTGATCCTGCACCCGCGCCTTTCTCCGCATCGATCCTGCAGCGTCAGGCTGAGGTAGCGTCAGGCGAACCTCGGCGGCCTCGCCACGGTCCACATGCGTTCTTGACTCTGCGCCCTACCCCGCACTCCTCTGCGCCGTCCCCTTAACTCTGTGCCCTCCCCTGCCCTCCTCTACGCCCGCCGGCCAGATGAACCTGTTCGCACGTCATGTCCGCTTGAAATTATGTACGCCTGTCAGCATGTCGCCAGGAAGTCAAAGCTAGGCTTTTTCCCAATATGTCCACAATGCCAGCGATCTCGACCTTTTGCGCGTCCCCGGTCCACCGAGCTCCCCGCCAGCACGAAGGTGACATAGCGACTGGACAACGATGGCCAGCCGCTGGCGCTCCAGTTCTTGAAAACATGTACCCAACATTCGTCTCGTACTGTTCGTCTCTTATCCCAAAGGTGCGGGTCGCAGATCGTGTCTCGTCCTCTTCTCCCCCACGTCGACGGGATCTTTCCAGCCGCAGCGGGATTTTTTCTTGCGGTCCCCAAAGCTACTGCCGCTCTGGCAACGCTCGCCATCCTCGGAGCGTTATGTTACGATGCTCTCTTCAGCTATCGACAGTCTCATTTGCCTGCGTTTCACGTCGACGACCCAGTTTCACTCGAACATCTGCCGGGCATCCTCCTGGCGTATTTCGGGGCCGAGAAATCGAGGTAAGTGGGTGCTCATTGTACTCATTGTACTCTTCATTTCGACAAGGTATACGGTTTATTTATACGGTTTGTTCTCAGCACGGCCACCTCCCCTGCAATGTCCACTTCGAAGACCTTCTCTTTATGTGGCGCGGCTCGTTCTCGAACATTGTCCGATCGACCGAGCTCAACCTTCGCCGAGTCCCAATCGGTGATGCTAGAGTCGAGGCGTGCCGTTTGACGGCTATGTGTCTGTACTGACTATAGCGCGTCACCGCTGCCCGCTCTGTTACCCTCGGGCCTCGACTGCCACCCACGACCGCCGCCGCCACGGCGAGCCACGACGAGCTTAACGATTCTCCCGCGAACACCCCACAGATACGTACGGCGTCCAGACTCTCGTCGCGCGCGGATACTGACCCGCGTCCTGCAGCAACCGGTGCGCTACGCGCCCTCAACGCGCCTGCTCTCTCTACGCGCTTACTGTCGCCGGCGCTCGCGTGGCCTTGGCCTCCCTTGCTTCGCTGAATAGCGCTTCCCGCGAGACTTGGCAGCATCGGGCTTTAGGCAGCGCCAGCTTCGCAGTACGTCAAACAGCCTCCGTTCCTTGACAGCCGATCTCTGAGCGTCTACGTCTTGGCTTTACGGAGTCCGCGGGAAGTCAACCTGCGCGTCCGGGTGGCGAGTCGTTCCAGGTCGTCCTACGCTGTGCGCCTCGCAAAATTCTGTCTCCCGGTACCATTACCCACCGACAAGTCTCGCTGTCTAGGAGGTAAGCCAATTCCAACCCGTCAGAGCCATACGGCTTTCCGGAGGTCTCGTACGGCCATATGCAGTGCATCGCTATTCGGTTCTTTACTAGTACGTGTGCAATACACTTGTAATGACTTGTCGCCCATCAGCAAATCCCGGCCCTCGCGCCGATAGCGATTGGCATGACGCGCGTGCTTCCACTGCTCTGCGCTGATCGAGTGCGCATCGCGCACGCGTCCTACACGCCCCCGCACGCCGTCCCCTGCCACCCGTCGCGCGCGCACCCCAGGGACGACATATACCTATCGATGGCCGCGCTCAGCCAGTCGTAGGGACCGCAGAGGCGTGCTCAGCCTCCCCAAATCCCACCCTCTCTCTCAAGCGCCGCAGGGTGCCATTTCGGCAGGTGCCCGGCGCGGACGATTATATAGTGGCACGATCGATATGAACGACGTACTGGCGCATATACATAGCAGGCGTGAGGAAACTAGCCATGAGTCACCTCTAGCGTTATCGCCTCGAATCGCGTTCACAGGCGAAGACGTGCGCGCTCGGGAGCTCTCGAGCTCACGCGAGGGGGCTCACACGGCGACACACGCGCCACAGTCGGCGCGCTCTCCCACGCTCCCTTTGTGACGCGCACGCGCGTGTTGAGATAAGCACGACCTGCTCCCGCCGACGATCTTGCAGTATAATTTCTGCATTCCTTCTTTTGTTGATTGCCCTGGGGCGCTGGGGTTCTTCTTCCCCCGGGGCCTCCTTCGATGTGACTGCGTGAGGCTATTGTGCTGCAAACGAACGCAATTCTGCGGGCACCAGGAATGGAGGGCGAGAGGCGGCGAAATCGTCTTGTTCACATTCGAGGCGACGTGCTGGGTGGCAGAAAGTCAGATGGATGCTGGCTGTGTCCAAATGGGCGTAAAGCAAGCTTTTTGATCCGCTACCGTCAAAGTGGAAAATCAATTTCTCGTTATTTCACCGGCGGGTGGACTTATGGGACCGCTCTCGTGGCTCGGTCTACTGAACAATGACGCCTGTTTGCGCGACCGGACCCATGCGTGCCTCTGGTCAGCGGGCGCGTTCGCTGTGCCCTTCTGGACACAGTTTACAGAGGTTTTTGCGCAATTTACTCGAGTCTGCGGTTGACTGACGTCCGAGTCCGGTAGATTCAGGCAAGATTCGGGGCTGGCCTCGCGTTGTTCATTTGGCGATACCTGCATCATCCTATTCCCTCGAGATTCCCTCCCACGGCTACGCTGACGGTCACTGCTGGAAGACTTGAAGTTGACGGCAGCGCCAATCCAGACGGAACTTTACCTTGGGAAATGATTTCGACTTGGGGCACAAGCGACGACGGCTGTTGACAGTTGTCTTGGATCGTCACGCCAACAGCCACCACAACCACTTTCCTCCCATCAACCAACCTTGCAACATGTACGGGCAGCTCCCCGGATCCCTTCACTGAGGCCTCGCACATCATCGGGTCGTGTCGGACGAGCCTATGCTGTTGTCGGGTTGCCGCATGGTGTAAACCAGCGAGCAACGGACGATGTCCCCCGTCCTGCAAGTACCCTGGGCCAAATGCGCGCGGACGCGTTGAGCACGCTCGCCAGTCGCGCGCGACGCTCCTTGGCGTAAACTTGCGGATGGCGGCCGACCCCGCACATGGCGAAAACCTTATCCTTGCTTATTTCGTCGCCCGTGGCGCGTCGACCGCAACCGTGCACCATGCTGACGCCTTATCGCCCTCGCCCACAGCACGTTCGATGCTCGAAAGCAGGGATAACACAGCCGATATCGATATCGTAGCTTAAGCAGTCACTCCGTCTGCCAAGTGTCCTCGAAAACGACTCGGGGGCGTTCGTCTTGTGGGGAAGTTCAACTGTCAGGTGACCGTTAGTTTGCCTGCCGCCGGCACGCCACACGCCCAGCCGATCTGACGACAGCGGCGCTGCGGCGCTCCGTCGACGACGCATGCGCCGCGAGACAGAGTGGTCGATCAGCTTGGGACGGAGTCATAACGGACTCGATTGTGAGACTTTCGTTGGCGAAGATAGCGCGCGGCGCCGGGCTCTTGCACTTAAAGGCAGGGGCCACTGTAGGCAAGACCCCTTGTTATTGTTCGAGACGAGCAAGACGTCCGGCGGCTTGCTTCTGCTTCTCAACTTCTCCATTTACGAGATCGTCGTGGCGCGCGCAAGACGATCTTGCTGCAATCTTGCTGGGTGCTTCCTGCCCTGCCGGAGATCTCTCCGCACATGTGCGTGATCCCGACCCTACGCTTCTTCTCGACCCTGCACTAGGGGCCCTGTTCCTTTTCGAAGTTCTGTTGTGCTGGCTTGTGTTGCTGAAGGAATGTTGACTTTCTTGCTTGTGGCTGAACCTCGTCCTGGGCTCGAGCTGTGGGCTCTCCGACCGCCGTCTCCGTAGTGCAACTTCACCGGCACCAGTTACTTAAGTACCCTGGTCTCTATGGCTTACCGGGACTTCGCACTCTCGTCATCTTTCTCAAGCACTGCTCAAGCACATCTCCGAACGTTTGCATCGCGCTAAGTGCGCGCGCACCTGCGTCTTGGAACTCAACGAAGCTTCCCTTCTTTCCAGGCTTTCTCGCCTTCACAAAGCTCTTTCGCCGCCGGCATCACAGCAAGAGCCTCGGACCCAGCGCACACCATCCAACTCCCAGGCTTTCCATTTCGCTCTCAGCTGAATTCAGATAGCCCGCTCGGCGACTCTGTTCCCGAGGACCTTTCCCTCCTCCCACCCTCGCTGATCGATAACGGAATCAGCGTAGGCTAAACGAATTGGCACAGGCCGTCCCCAGTCGTTGTAAGTACTTACGTCCATGGGAGCATCATTCACTCGGGGGCTGCCCTCTTCCATTGTTTGACGTAGCGTGCGTACATTCGACCTATCTGATCGTACGCCTCTCGTCACTGTTGAGCGCCACCGACCGTCGAGGTCATGTTCACGGAGTTTTTAGTGCAAGTATGTAAGTATCACCTGCGAGGAGGCCCGTGTTCAGGGCACAATAACGATGGATATAACCGTGACCGGAGAACACGAGCCAGCTGCAGTCACCATAAATGCGCCATAAATTATAATCAGACCAAAAGTTGTACCTTCCACGAAGCAAAATCGAACATGCGCTAACCTGATGAAGAACAAGGCCTACCGCATTGGGCAAGACTTGCTGAAACGAACACGTCGTGCTTCTCTGTCAACGTCGACGCAGCAGCGGACTGATGACGTGACAAGCCTGTTTTGAGCTTCTAGGTCGCAACGGAGAATGCTGAGGGACTCCCGAACACAAGGCGCCTAAGCAGTCTCCTAGTTCGTCGGAGCGTTTGATGTCGAGCTGCTATATGTTGGTAGAGATCTGTATAGCGCGTCCGGTAAGTACTTTCCCCCGCATTTACGTCGATGCCCGTCGCGCCTCAAAAGTTACACGTCGACAAGCACGCATCCCTCGCAGCCAGCCAAGTTCCTGTCAATCATCTTATGCACATTGATATCCCGAAGCCAAAGCGAAAGAGGTCCCCCAGACAGATGATCATACACTGCAGATGCCCTAAGTAACATGCTGGGAGTACTAGTGAAAGTCCACGAGGATGCGGCGAGTCTAAAAGATGAGCGAGCGACTAGATGATGGTGCGATGCGAAGGAGTGTGTGAGAAGGATGGTGTTCCAGAGAGGCGATCCAGGGTACTAGAGAGGGCGCGGTTACTAGGAAGAAAGAGGTGACGAGGTAGAGGGAGAGGGGAAGAGGGGATGCGGGTAGGATAATACTGGTACTAGGGCGAGCGGGCTACTGTAGGGCAGGGTGTGTTATACGATCCGACTAGGTTGGCGGCCAAGGCGTCAGGAATGAGACAGTGAAACCTCCCAACCATCCGACGTTAAGCGCGAGAGAGAACAAGAAAAAAGAAGCAGAAATAAAGTCCGGCGGTCAATAAATAGACATAGAAGAGAATATCAAAATTGCGTGCGCTTAAGGTAGGTGGGGGTACGGCTGAGCGAGGTAGGGAGGAATGGCTGGGGTGGTAGGGGGATGAGGATAGGGGAAGCCAAGAGTGCAGTATACGTGCGCCATGGCCAAATGCGACCAGGCAGCAAAGTATGACGACAGGCGAAAGGGCAAGTAGGATGACAGGCGAAGGGGAAAGTATTTGAACAAAAGGATGGATGTACATATTTACAACAGGTGATCCTGTGGATTTCGTTCGAGTCCGAGAGGTGGCTCGCAGGTGGAGGAAGAAGGGACGTGTCCGAGCGTGAGATCATGGCCGTGCGCAAGACGCGGTCATTGGCCGAGCGTGAGTGCATCGCAAGCCGAGCGGGCGTCCACGGTGGAGCGTAAGTCCATGGTGTGGCAGATACGCAGTCCCTGGCGGAGCAGAGAATACGCCTCAGTCCCGTGGTCGGCCAACCGCGAGTCCTGAGTTCGACCAGAATGGCGTGCTCGCGGCTTACACCAGCGTCCCGCGGACCTCCGACATCTCGCGCTCCGCACCCGGAGCGACACCGACGTCCACGTCGTTCTCGTCCGTGTCCTCCAGGAAGCCGACACGTTCCTCCGCGTCCCGCGCGGAGCCTGTTTGTCTGCGGCTTCTCCAGCGGTTGCCTGTGAGTGTTATAAGCTGTCAACCTAAACCGAAATAACACAAGTATACGCACGAGACACCCCCGCATCGTCATCATCTCCATCCAGCTCCTCATCCACGGCGCGTCTTGCAACGACGCTCAAGTAGATGAAGATGCCGATGCATAGCACGACACCGCCGCCGGTGTACAACCGCGCGACGTGGTCTGCCTCGGCTTCGTCCTCCGGGACATCGTCTATACGATGATGATAAGCAAACGACCGCAAAACGAACGGCGACAAGAAACCAAGAAAACAACTGAAGGTAACTCACCACCAACAACACCCGCAGCATGGTGGCTGAACGAGTGTATGCGGCCGCCGACCCAGGTGTACAGCGCGATCTTGAAAAGGCTGATGGCGGTGGCCCAGAAGTAGACAGGGAGCGTGACTTTGCTCGCAGCAAGCAAGCAGTTCATCACGTTGTACGGGTACGGCGCGAGGCGGATGAGGAAGAGCAACCGCGGGCGCTTCTCGATGGCGCGGACGACCCGGCGGATCGTGCAACTTGCGCCCAGCCACTGCGTGATGGGCCGTTGGAGGCAGACTGTTTGAGAATTCAAGTCAGAAACAGCAAACTATGAAAGAATGGTCACTCACCCAGATACCGACTCGCTCCAAACACGGCGAGCGCGCCGGACAGCGCTGCAGCGTACGCGATCATGAAACCGGGCGTTGCGCCGAACGTGTATCCGGATAGGATGGTGAGGGTGGAGTAGAGGGGGATGGGGGCTGGGACGGCGAGCGTTAGTATAGCGAATGAAACAGCAAGACATGATATCAACGGGGCGCGGGTACCAGTGCAGCCGCCGCTGCAGGAAAGGACCCAGGACGCATCGACCGCAGCGACGCAGCCAGCCACTCCACGAAAGAGACTTGACACTCACGGATGGTGGTGAGGAAGATGAGTGAGAACATCACGACTTTGCCATAGTCGCCCGACTCTTGCAGGTAGTGCGCGAGATCATCCAGTCGGGCGAAGACTTCGTCCTGGAGGGTGTGTTAGACAAGGAATTTTCGTTGAGGGAAAGGGATTATGATGGAGGGTAAATTTAGTTCTGATAGGAAAAGCAAAATAGGTATCAACAGAGAAAAGCAAACTGACCTTCCAGAACGCGATAGCGCATATGAACGCCAGTGTAGTCGCAAGATAGAGGATCAGAGGAAGCCAAGGCCTCATTCTTGCCCAAAACGGCGCATACTGCTGCTGATTCGGCGGCGGGGGATAACAAGCTAGTATAACGAACGTGTCAGTCTTTTTTCAAAGTGTATTTCAAGATCCGCATGAGAGCACGAAAAGTGCGTGCGTGCGGCGACACTCACTCGATTGGCCATGTGCGTTGAGCTGAGCTGCCATAGCGCGACTGGTCTGCTGACGTGTCGAGCGAGAGGAGGAGGCGCGTGGGATTGAGGGAGCAAGCTCGGAGACCTCTTTCGTTGACAAGGTATCGATCGCCAAGGTGGGGCGAGTGCGCGATAGGGATCGTCGCGAGCGAGACACCGACCGCCCGTGGTGAGACGCCGAGCGGGCATCCTGCGACGCCTGACGGGTTGACAAGTCGTCCAAGGGCGTCGCCTTCTCGTCCCACTGGGCGTCCACGTCGGTGACGATGAGCGTGGGCTGCTGATTGGCGGAAGCGCCGGACCGTGCGGGGGAATAGCGCGACGGTGCCTTGCCCTGCGCCACGTCACTGCGCGCGAGCGACCGATCAGGTGAGGCGCGCAAAGGCCTGTCGGGCGAAGCGCGCTGTGGTGAAGCGCGGTTGGAGGCGAGACCACGGGACGAAGAAGGGGTGGATATGAGGGCGGGGTAGGCGGACTGTGAGGGGCCGGTCAACGGAGAGGATCCGGTCAACGGGGAGACGCCAGCGTGGCGCGCGGGTGCAGCGTCGAACTGGACGTAGCGCCAGGGCGACTGGGACGGCGTATGTGGAGGCGTATCCGTTGCGACCGGAGCTGCGGGGGTGGTGGATGTGAGGAGAAGAGGCGGGGCTGCGCGAGAGGCGGGAGGTGCGAACGCGCGAGGGTGCGCGGCGGGGTTCATGGTGAAGAGGTGGCTGAGTGCGCTGGACGGGGTCTAGCTGGCTGGGGTCCTCGGTCCTTGATGTTGCGGGGCGAGAGGGCGTTGGCAGCGACTGGGCATGCAGCGGGCGAGGAAGCCAGTTCCACGGGGTGTTGCGGACGTCGAGAGCAGCTGGCGGTCAGCGCTGACAATTGAGCGTCGTCGAGGGCAACAGCGAAAAAGCAGACGAGGGGGCGGGGCTGCGGAATGAAACGAGTGATAAATGTGATGGCTGTGCCAGGGCTATCGAGCAGTGATTGATGGCAACAATCTGCGCGCCACTGTTCTCTTCGTCTTTTGGTTGTCTGCAACGGCGGGAGCCCTCTTGTCGCTGTGCGTGGTGGTGGCGGAGGACAAGAGCAGCAAGCACTTTGCTGCGCACCTATCTCTGCTTTTTCGCTTGACAGGGGCGTGGCTGTACCGTCCGCAGATTATCTGTCACCGACGCGTGACGTCACGTCAACACTCGGTCCGGACCCACGAATCAGTCAAGTGCGAACGAGCCACGACTCACGCGCACGAGTCGCGCTGCAGAGTCTTCAGTCCGTCATCGCCAGTATGATTGGCAGCCACGCATTGCGCTCCGCCACCAGGAGCACCCCCAGAAGGCTTCTAAC
This sequence comes from Schizophyllum amplum, assembly GCA_007026445.1. Classification (NCBI taxonomy): domain Eukaryota; kingdom Fungi; phylum Basidiomycota; class Agaricomycetes; order Agaricales; family Schizophyllaceae; genus Schizophyllum; species Schizophyllum amplum. The sequence goes on along the minus strand of VDMD01000002.1, from coordinate 2,266,306 downwards.
AAGTCGCCCGATCACATCCCGACATGCATCGACCGCGGCTCCCCCGCCTCCCCCGCCACGGCGCTCGCAGCCTCCGAATCCCCATGCCGCCTACTACAGCGAGCTACTGCCTGCCATGATCCCCATCTTCCTCATTGGCTCCGCCGTGTACTTGGTGCGTGTCCTGGCTTCCTGATCAACGAGTGCTCATGACATTCGCAGAGCCTCCAACTCCTACACTCTTCACTTGCGCATGAGCAGGCCAGCGACAAGGCGCACGAGCGGATAGCGGAGTTGGAAGCAGAGATAGATGCCAGGCTACAGGGTGGCTCCGGTTCCCAAGGTTCGACTGTCGAAGCGCTCGTCAACAACGCAAAGGCTTGGTGGAAGTTCTGGTAGGTATCCCTATAGGTATGCCAGGCTTGGATGCTATTGTGTGTTCAAAATTTCCTTTGCACGATCACTTTGCTAGCCAGCACGAGCGCATTTCTCAGCCAGATATCTGAATACAGGTGACCATCCTCTGTTCTTCTCAACCGTCCGCCCTGTCCACAAACCCTCGCTGCTCCTCATTACTCCTCCCTCCTCCCTCACAATTTCCCATACACCACCCTCCCATCAAGCGCCGTCGCCAGCACCTTCGTCCCCATAATCTCCTCCACCGGCACACTCATGATATCCCTCGAGAGCACCACAAAATCCGCCTTCTTGCCCTTCTCCAATGACCCGACGCGGTCCTCGCTGAAGGACGCGTACGCGGGGTCGATGGTGAGGCCGCGGAGTGCCTCGAGTCGGGTGAGCTTTTGGGAGGGGAACCTAGGGAGATGAAGGGTTAGCAATTGTGTCCATGTGGCAAGTATACCAAGCTCTATATGGCAAGGGTGCATGACGACCCTTGCCACATGACGACGCAGTCCATGTCGTCCAGGACAACAAAAGCAAAGGTAAAGTACACTCACCATCCCCCTGGCCCCTGCGGCGACCGGCCATCGTACGTGACGCGCGTGATGGCTGCGTAGAACCCCGCGAGCGGGTTCATCGTCTCCACGGGAAAGTCCGACCCGAGCGTGATGCGCGCGCCAGCGTCGAGGATGCTGCGGAAGGCGTAGAGGCCGCGGATGCGGGAGGGGCCCTAGGGGAGGGGGGAGTTAGCTTGTACATGCATATGGTATGCCGGTTAGCATGATACGCCGGTTGGCGCCAAGGACAATGACCTCGCCACACTCACCAGCCTATCCTCCGCGTACCACATATCGTCGATGCTAGGGGCGGGAACTGATCAGTCTCGCTCGCCATGTTCCCATACACCACTAAGAATCACCAGTACCACTACAAACAAAACAAATGAAAGGAACGACCAAACAAACGCACAAATCAAACGACTTGAACAAACAAAACAAACAAAACAAACAAACACAACTCACACATGCGTCGGCTGCACGCTGGCGATGACCCCCAGCTTGCCCAGGCGCTTGATGTCGGCGTCCGTCATGAGCTGCGCGTGCTCGAGGCGGGGGCGGAGGGCGGAGGCGCTGGCATTGACAAGGGCGAAACCGGAAGCGCTGGCGTTGGCGAGCGCGGCCTCGAAGGCGTCGAGCACGATGCCGTTGGCGCGGTCGCCGATGGCGTGCACATTCTGAGTGGGTGGGTATTTGAGTCCAGTCAGAGGAACATATGTCGGTCAGTGGAAGATGTATGGTCAGAGGAAGATGTATGGTCAGAAAAAGGCATGATCGGAGAAAGAGTGTATAGGCAGAGAAAGACGCATCGGCCTCAAGGATTCAGAAAGAATTAAAGTAAGGCAACAGAAACGCACCACCTGCCACCCATTGGCCATAAACCGAGGGATGACCTTCTGCAGCAGCGCCGGATCGATGCGCATAGCGCCCCGGCTGTCGGGGTTGTCCGCGTAGGGTTCGTAGAGCTGGGCGAGGGCGGGGCGTCAGTTAGGGATTCGAGTGTAGGCCAGAGGTTAGTCCATGGACTATGAACTGTCGAGCTTTGGGATTGCAGACAACCATTGAGGACTGTATACAACGACTGAGGATCGCATACCACGAGAAGTCGTATACAACCACTGGAGATTGTACACGATAACTGAAGAGCCCGTACGCACCGCCGCACCGCCCGTCCTGAGGGCGCCGTCCGCGAAGATCTTGATGCTGCGCGAGACGAGATGCTGGTCGAATGCGTCGATCATGTCTGCCGCATCGTCCGACCAGTCGTCCTCGTTGAAGTACTTCATGCCGAAGACGCGGAGCTTTGAGGGGGCGTGGTTAAGACATATGCAGTATATAAATATAGATATAGATACTCACAGGCAAGGCATCGGCCTCTGCTTGTCTGCGCTGTGCGTCAATACAAGGGACATACGGCTAGAAAACAGCAAATACACACCGCTTGAAAAATGCCAGAGATTCGGGCAGGAGCGCGGCATCGTGGACGGATGTGAGGCCGAACGCGTGCGCGTCGCGCACGGCGGTCATGAGCCGCTTGCGCAGGTCCGCGTCGGTAAGGCTGGGCTTCGCGATCACGTCCTGCGCGCTGTCGAGGAAGGCACCTATGCGGGGTAGGTTAGTGAGGTGTGTAGTGAGAGGGTTTGGGGAGGCACAGGCTCCATGTGTCAGGACTTTGTCCTCAAGGGTGCTACGCCAGGATTTTACAAGGCTCTCTCACGCACCGGTTGGCTTCCCATCCGCGTCGCGAAAGATGACACCGCCGGGGACTTCGTCGGGGATGTGAGCGAGGTTCTCGTCGATGATGCGCTGCGAGACCCAGATCGCATGTCCGTCTTTGCTGGTGAGGATGACCGGGCGACCGCGAATGACGGGGTCCGCTTCGAGGTCGGCCTGTAGGGTGGTCAGAGATAAGCAAGCATCGCGTTTTTGGGAGAAGTGGCTTGAGTGAGGAGATGAAGGACGCGAGGATACGGTAAGCATGAACGTATGCGAATGCACAAGCAATGGGTGGAAGTATATCACTGACCGCCGTAGGAAACCTCTTCTCCGGCCACGTTGTGTGATCCCACCCCCAACCGAGGACTGGTTTGCTCATGTTACCATAGATCTCCTCGTTGTTCATGATATAGTTGCGGACGTATTTCACAACGTCTGCGAGGCGAGCTCAGCGCTAGCAGATTTGCACAGTCAGCATGTACAGCGACATACCTGGTATACTCTTGCCCTTCTCGAGTGGAATCAGCTTGAACGCTCCGTACTCGAGAACGTGGCAGTGTGAGTCTGACAGTCTCGATATAAATGTCTGTCGCAACAGATGCAGGTCGTTCACGACTTACCAGTCAAACCAGGAACAATAATAGAATCTTCGTCGACCTCCTTTACTCGCAATTCCGGAGCCCAGAGAGATATTGGGTACGCTGAGAGGAACCATGGCATCTCGGCTGTCCATCGCTGATTCACGGCGTCTGAACAATACTTCAGTCAGCATTACTTTCCTCACAAGAGCAATAAAGCGGCTGCATCGAACAGACAGTGAAAACACACTCACCGAAATCACCAACATCCGCAATCTCATCGCCCTGCACGCGGATGCATTCCACCCGCGCGTTATCCGCGTCGACCGTGTATACACCCTTGCGGCCGGGCGTGCAAACAGCGTACGATGAGGAGAGCCGCTCAATCTGGCTACGCGTGTCGCGCACGAAGGCAGAGTTCTCGACGTCCCAAATGGTCGGCCAGGTATAGGTCGTAAGAGCAATTGCGGCTACGACGGCTATCCCGAGCGCTAGGCCGCCCCAAGGCAAGCGGCCTTCGTGCGTAGCAGGCCTGTTCTCGCGCAGAACAGAGCCTTCGCGAGAAGCAGGCGCATCAGAGGGCTTCGTCTTCTCCACCTGCTTCACAGAAGTTGGGCGCTTCTGTGCCATTCCGAGAGCGACGGTGGGCGCTTAAGCTTAAGAGCAAGTCGTGGCGGTGACGGGACGGGCGCTTAAGTGAATGCGTCTTCGGGCCGGGGTCCGGACAGGCAAGCAATAAAACAAATGGGGATGGATCCGATACTTATCCCCGAAAGGCCCCCTGCTTGGGACCCACAACGTCTATACATGCCAGCCAACATCTGCACACACCCGCAAGCGCGCTCATGACCCCAAGTGACTTATTCATTGGCACAGAACATCGCATTTGTGACGTGTCAAGGTCTACATAAGTTCCTGTTCCGCCCGATGCCAAACAAGACCGCAGCGGCCAAGTTCGCAGTAAGCCGCGCGGTCCTACATAGACCCTCAGGACAAGTCTCCCTGGGTCCCTCCGCAACGGCGAGGCCCGGCTACGCAAAGGTAGCCTTTTTGACCGTTGAGGATTGATTTTGCTCGGCTTACTGTCGGTCTCTCTATTCATCAAACCTCAGGAAGGAGGAGATGCGTTGCAGCCCATGCCCCAAGGCCTGAGGGTATCTAAGTAAGGCAAATTTGCGTCCCTCGTTCCGCGCGCAGACCGCCTGTTCGAATCCCGAGTAGCTCGACGCGTTTCCGCGGCGCGAATGACGATGGTAATCCCTGGACATGATCTTCAACACCCGGCGTGTGCTGAAAGTCATTTTCAAGAACCAGTCAGTCAGTCAGTAGTCCCATTAGTTACGTCGCAATATGTACAGGCCCCTAGAAACAATGGTCTACGCTGTCTAGCCACCATCCACCGGAACGAGGGACTCCCGTATAATGACTACACCTGGCAGCATACACGTCTGTGGCAGACGGTTCACCGGCTGTCTTCCTTGCCAGTATACCACCCACGTTAGTTGCCATCTAAGCCCGTTTCGTTAGGAAAGCCACCACAGCGGCGAGCAGCGTGATGATGATGAGGATTATAGTCGTCCACGCTGTAAAATCCTGTGTGAGCCTCTCTTGTCGCAGAAGAACGTGATATGACAGCCAAGGAAGCGAAAGGTCGAGGAGCAGGAGCGAGACACAGAGGAAGCCATGCGAGATACCATGCGATCAACACAAGGTCCTGCGACAGACACAAGAACTCCGAAGACCAAAGCGAAAGAAGGGAACCACCACCACACTCACATATTCCACCCTTGCCGCCCGCTGGCACGCTGATCAGCCGCACCGAGTTGTCCGCGCTGCCTGACACCAGCAGCGTCGCCTTCGGGTTAAAGGTGAGGGTGGTGGAGGGAAATTCGTGCGCCTTCAAGATGGTGACGAGAGGCTGGGAGGAGGGTTGGGTTAGTCACAAGGTATGCATGCGGTAATACGGGACGCAGGCAGTAAAACGGTATGCAGGCAGTAAAACGGAACGCAGAAATGTGACACAGGTGCGAGTATCAGACGCCAATTTTCGGGACAACTTACCTTAAGCGTCGCCGCATCCAACAGGCTGACGCTACAATCCGAGAACCCGAATGCAATGAGCCGGCCGTCCAACCTTGGGTCCAAGTTTATTAGCCTTCCCTCTCCCCTCGCACCATAGAGCATATACGCACGACACATCACAGCACGTCAGCGCCCGGTCGCCCAGTTTCTTGACCTTGTCGACCGCACCCTTCTCACCGCTTGTGGTGTTCCAGCTAACAAGAAACGACTGTCGTGGGACCGTGCGCTTGTTCTTGCTTCGCGCGGGCGTCGTGTTGACAGCGATGTAGAGCAGGGAGGGGTCGGTGGTGGAAAATCTGGGGGTTATGAGTTATAAGAATGGCATGACAGATGCGAAAGTGCGAGAAAGAAATCGCACGCCAGCGTAGAACCAGTAGTCATAACATACCTTGCCGCACGAATGGACCCAGCGGAGGTCTCTCCAAGGAGCGTCGGTACGTCAATTGTGCGCTGGAGTTGTAGTGCGGTCGAAGAGGCCTTGGCCTTGCCTTTGCCTTTCGTTTTCACTGAGGTTGGGGAGGAAGCGGTTGGAGGGAGGTCATAGAGGTAGACTTTCGCGGTGGTGGCGATAGCGAGCTGGGAGTGGTGTGAGAGGAATGAGCGGATATCAAGGTGAGAGGGAGATGCGTAATTGTGAAGGAGGAAGGCAATGGCGGGTGGTGGACGTAGCGGAGGTCATCGCGGGTAATGGCTACATGCGGGGGTAGGGGTGTATAGTGGGAGCAGTAACGCACTGTTGTGTCCGAGAAGGTAGCATCGTAGACTTCATCGTCGTAGTGCATGGGTGGGGCCAGGGATGCAAGGCCGGGGAAGGTGAGGACGGAGACCTGCAGCGGGCATTGGGTCAGTGTCAAAGTCTCCGAGCATGAAAGCGCACGTCATGCGTGCCAGCAACGGCGGCCAAGGATGCATCGGGGGAAACGACGGTTACGCGCTATGAACGTATTTAGCAGAACGCAGGAGCAAGGTATGTGAGGGCGTACCTGATAGTCCTCGATTAAGGTCTCGATATTGTCCGTGGGTAAGGTCCCTTGCGCAGACAGAGAGCGCAGTCTGCAGGTCCGTCATGAATATAGGAGGGGAGGGTGGAAGGTTGCATGAGTGCACACTTTTGGTTCGCGACATCGACGACGCGACAGTTCTCATTGACACCTTTCTTCAGCTTGTCTTCGCTGCTGTTGACACCACATATAATCCTGGAGGACTGGGAAGGTCGTCAATTTGTGTCCCCTTCCTTCGAATAAAGGCCACGCACATCTCTTGCTGCTGCCATGCTCATAGGCGCGTCCTCGCCTGGCGCGAGCTCTAGCTCGTCTAGCAGCGTGAGCTTGGTGCCATCCTCGGTCTGGTACAGCCTCTGTAGCGCAGGTCCATCAACTGGAAGGAGAACGCGCAAGGCCGAACGCACAAGCTTGTTCTTGATACCGCTCTTCGCTTGGCCACCACCACCACCAATGACGAGCTCCGTGTCAGACAGGAATGCCGACGAATAGACGGGAAAAGCAGGCAGCTCGTGTCTTGTGTGCTTTGCACGCATCTTGCAGAAGAGCTTGCAGGTTGGGGGGAAACAGAATACAAACGCGTTCGACGCGATTGGAGTGAGGAGGAGAAGAGGTGGCGAGACGCACGTGCGCCGACCAGGAAGGCTGCGGTTCGTCGGCCCGAAGCATGTAGGTCTCCTCAGTCGCCGCATTCCCTCATGCCGATGGTCTTCCTGAACGGCGACAACAGCGCCGGCGCGGCGGGGGGTGACGGCCCCGAGCTGGACACCACGACCGTCATCGGCATCTCGGTCGCCATCGCGGGCAACATCCTCATCTCCCTCGCGCTTAACCTCCAGAAGCTCGCCCACAAGCGCATCGAACGCGAGCGGAACGGCAAGCCTCACGACGAGGAAGAGGGATCCCGGACTCCACAGCGCTCTAGCAACTCAGAACAACCGCACAGTCAGCACGAATTGAACGGCGTCTTTGGGGACGCGGCCGAGCGACAGCCCTTGATCCCCTTCCCGCACGACGCAGACTTGTACTCTGCGACATCATCAGGACAGAGTACACCCCATGATGGACACCACAAGCCATTCCGCCTATCACGTTTCCTCAGCAGACGTCCCCTCGTCCAGGCGATCGCGCCGTTCCCCGACCGCAATGGGTCCCACATAGCCCAAATCCCCGTCGATGTGATAGGCGAGGACGAGCTCACGCCGCATTCTCGCAAGGACGGACAGAACGGCGGGCACGCGCCCAAGCCACCGTCCAGTCCAGTCGCCGATAACGAGACCGCGTATTTAAAATCCAAGTTATGGTACTGACTCTTCTACCATGCACTTCGTCCGCTCACATCAGCGCAGGTGGACCGGATTCCTCCTCATGAACGTAGGAGAGCTTGGCAACTTCATATCCTACGCCTGGGCTCCCGCGTCCGTGGTAGCGCCCCTCGGCACGGTAAGGACTCCACCGCACCGTACGAGCACCTGCTAAATCGCTTGCTGTCAGTTCGCACTCATCGCCAACTGCTTCTTCGCACCCCTTATGATTGGCGAGCGCTTTCGCAAACGGGATCTTCTTGGTATTGCCATTGCCGTTCTGGGCGCTGTGACCGTCGTCCTCTCCACGCAGTCCTCCGACACGCGACTCGACCCCGACGCGCTCATTCACGCGATCTCAAAGACGCCATTTGCGGCGTATACAATCATCTATCTCGTCCTGGGTATCATCCTCGTCACTCTGTCGCCAGGACGCTTTGGACAAAAATACGTCTGTGTCGACGTGGGACTGTGCGCGCTGTTTGGTGGCTTCACCGTGCTTTCCACCAAGGCCGTGTCGACGCTGCTGACGATGGAGTGGATAAACATATTCACACATTGGATCACCTACGTCGTCATCGCGGTTCGTAGCCTCCGCATCTCTTCCCCGTCTCTTGAACTTATCCTCGCAGGTTTTGATACTTACAGGCGTAGGACAAATTCGCTACCTTAACCGTGCGCTCATGCGGTTTGATAGCAAGGTACGCTCTGCTTTGTCACTGATAATTTCCCTGCTTAGAAATTTACGTTGCGCGGCAGGTTGTCATTCCAATGCAATTCGTCCTCTTCAACCTCTCTGCCATTGTCGGCTCCGCCATCCTCTATGGCGACTTTGAGCGCGCCAAGTTCCACCAGATCGTCACCTTCCTTTACGGCTGCGGCGCTACATTTCTCGGCGTGTTTATCATCGCATGGGCAGGGCCAGGGGATGGGGAGGGTACGGAAGGCGAAGGCGAGGATGTGGAAGATGGAGAAGAGGAGGACGGCGAGGATGGCGGCGACGGCGCGTACGGGGAAGGCTCCACGCCGGCTGGCGCGATACGCTCCCCGCGCGGTAGCCTGGGCCGGCGCAAGCGCCCCGTGCTAATCGTCCCAAGTGGCTCACGCGACCTGCCGATTTTGCGCCGCAAGCAGAGCATCATGGGTCTTTCGCCTGCTCACGTACGTTTGCCGCGCTACCCCATCCACGCAAACCCTGCTGACCGTCCTCCCTAGCCCCTACTCCTCGTGCACACCCCGCCGAGCGAGATCCCGCGCACCTGGGACCTCGAAACCGCGCTGAATCGCAATTCCGCGCTCGATAATGACCACAGCCTAAGCCCGACGCTCAACCGCAACTCGACTTACGACGCCGTGACGTTCTCCCGGATACGTGAGGACAGCCCCGGTGACCGGACACGCAGGCTGCGCACGATGAGCTGGTTTGAGGGCGAGGCAGCAGCGCTGCGGCCGAGAGAGCATAGCTTGACGAGGCCCAGCGAAGGTGGCCCGGCGCTACCGAGAACGGATAATTCGACGCCGTCGAGAGAGGGAGGCTCGACCCTCTCGAGGGGAAGCTCGCGAACAAGAGGAAGCTCATTATCGGGCGAACGAAGGCAACGACTGAACCATAGTGGTTCCAGGACGAGCGGGGATACCGAAAGCTGAGGGAGACCTGCTGAAGGCCACGAGCCTCTGTCATCACGACCGTGCTCTCGGACTTCATGCCTACGATCACCTACAATGTTACCCACCCATACTGTGCCATTATCACGACATTTCCTACTTCCTGTTGTAATATAGGTGTGGCAGCTGGCTCCAGAGCACGTTTCGCGCTTTATATGAGTGCCCGCCCCGTCGCCCGTCGCCTCCCGTCACCGCCAATGTACAAGATTGCCACCAGTATACTTACAGATACCTGTGTCTCTGGCTTAAATTTCCGCATTCGCACTGACTAGCAAGAGTAATCGTGCAAAGGGGCATTTTGAACAAAATAGGACCTCTGCCAGATACAGGATAACACAATAACTCTGAGCAGCGAGTTACAGAGTGGACTCCCTACGCCCCCTTCTGACCGACGAAGGAGAAGCTGCCCGCCGCAAACCACCGATCATTAGCCTCCTTGACGCGTGCCGCCGCCGCCGCGCGGTTCGTCAGCTCGAAGCCTAGTACACGTATTCAGCACATCGCCAGAACACGTCGACAACAAAGATACACACCTTGCGCAGGAGTGACACTCAAGGACGTCGCGAAACCAGACGAAGAGGAGCCGGAGCCGCCCGCCTGCGCCTGTTGCGCCGCTCGCGTGAGGGTCGCCGTGCGAAGCTTGTTCGCTTTCGACAACTTGGCTGAAGAAGGCTCATCAGCAATGGCCACAAAATGCCGTAGGCAATCGCGCTTACCGCGACTCTTCGCGTCACCCATGCCAGCGCGGACCTTGCCTGTGCCGACGCCGATCATACCCATGCCCTTCGTCTGGTCGAAGGCGCCGACTTCCTCCTCGGCCTCGCCAAACGCCATCCGATTTTGCAGCTTCCGCAATTCCGTCGTGGCGTATGCCTCTTTAGCTTTGCGCGCTCTAGCAAGGCATCAGTCCGTGTTACGATATCGAAAAGATGGGAAGCTAACCGTCGGCCACCACGCCGCTTCTTGGGCCCGTCATTCGGTATAGGCAAGGCCTTGGTGACCTTGGACGGCGGAGGGGCAGCGAGGCGATCGATGTATTTCTCGATTTTCTCGCGTAGTTGCTCGCCGTAGGATCCTGTTTGATGTGTATAAGCTACGGTCAGTAGCGAGTTGACGAACACTTACCATCGCGCAACTTCCGCTCAAGATCCATGCGTGCCGCCAGCACGCACTTCGCACCAACAGTACGTTGCACCTTCGTCTGATACTCTGGCGGCGTGTGCTGCACGACCTCAGACTGGTAGACAAATCCAGTGTGGCGGCGCTGCGTCGCTGTCGAGAACCCTGCCGCAATTTTGCGTTGTGCGCCAAGGAGCTGATGAGGGCGTTCAGAAGATCGTCAGAAAGAACAACAATATGCCACTCACAAAAACATTGCAAGCCGGCATCTTGGCGAGAGCGCTGATGCCTCCTGCGACACCCAGTAGCTTGGCGGCTGTAGTGGTGCCCACAATGGCTGAGAGGTTCGGTGCGAGCAGATTCATTCTGGAGCTGACGTACGAAAAAATCTTTGAGTCCGCGTCAGTCACTTTGCCACACATGAGGAAAATGCTGACCTTTTTCCTAGCCTCTTCCAAGCGGTCCGCGAGGTCGCACGCACGCTGCACGGCAGCCCATTCCGAGTCGCTCAGCCGTCGTCCGGCCGAGGTGGTCGCAGTCATGGACACACTCATGATGACAGCGGGAGGAAGCACGCCTTGCAAATCCACTGTGGTCAAGTCCTACGAGACGTTCAGGATTTTCGCGGGGTTTTCAGAGCTCCGCACGCACCTCGTGGTTCCCAAGCGTCCTGACCGAGCGTATGTACATGGTAGGATCAGTAACGAGTTGCTCCAACTCCGGAAACTTGGGTGCGTAATGGTCACGAATGAACTGTGTTGTGGCGTCAGAACAAAATCCTCTCATAAGGCTCCCCCCGCGCACCTTATGCACAAGCAGAATATCATTGTCCACCTCCACAGACAAGTTGTTCGCCTGCACAATGACATGGTACTCCGGATTCAGATGCGCCGGCAGCGACATCTGGTGCGCCGTGCTCGGGTTCGTCTGGTACTTCTCGATGTCCTGACCATAGACACATCAGCACACGCATCTCTCTTTCACCAACCAGCCAGCGCACCTTCAGAATATCATTCATCCGCTTGCTCCCCTCCAGCTTCGCGATCTTCGTCACGTCCGCAACGCTCCCCAGCTCCATGGCCTGCACGTCCTCCGCATCAAACTCCTCTGCGGGCTTGACGCCTCCAGAGGGGACGAAGCCGGGCGTCTCCTGGGTCTCCTCCTGAACGCCCGTGTCCGCGTCTTCGTCAGACATCTCGGCGTCTAAGCCAGCATCGTCCGCCTTGCGCTTGAGGTCTGCAGTGGACGGACCAGCCTCCTCGGGTTGCACATCTTGCTCCTCAATGGCTTCGTCGTCAGAGAGACCCTCGAGGTCGTTCAGCAAGTCGTCGGCGAGACCGCTCATGTTGGCAAGATGATGGTAATGGACGACAAGCGCCGCTCGCTTGACCGGGCCGCTTACGCGTCGGCGACTGCCGACACGGGACCCCCAACCTTCGAGAGATGGGTTGAACTTTGTTCAAGGTTCGCGACGTTGCAAACCTCGAAGCTCACCCGAACCTAACGGAGGACGATACAAAGACGGAGAATGGTTGATTTCCAGGTAGACGTACATAAGCGTAATCTCAAACGTGTATACTTTAGAGAGAACAGTATTGCATCGCAGTACTGGTACAACTAGTGCGAAAATATTGAGGTACAACGTCGTGAATGACGGGTATACAGTGAGGGGAAGAGAAACAGACAGAGGGTGAGGTAGGTGAGATGATTGCAAACAAAAAAAAAATAGCAATACGATATAATACGGTGTGTGTTGCTGGTGGTGAGGGTGAGAACGGGTGAGGGCAGGTAGGTAAAAGGCGAGTAGCAGCGTGAAGGGCAAGTAGCGTGCCGATGTCCGCCAAGATGATAATGTTAACGCGAATTAGGCGAGCCACTCCGCATGTAGGATACAGACGACAGGAGAGCTGGAAGGCCGTCGCGAATGTCTCGCGAATACGCCACGAAAGAACGCAAATGTGCTTGAACATGCACATGCGTCTATGATATTTGCATGGGGCTGCCGGGGTCGAGAGCCATCGGAGTACCCGTGGGCTTGCCAGACAGCGGGCTGCTCATGCCGATAGCGCCGCCACGACCGTGTCTCCTGCCGAGCAGCGTCGCGCCATCCAGGTCGAGCTCAAAGCCCTTGCCTCGGCGGCTGCTGGTCGCAGCGCTCTTCTTAGGCGCCGCTGTCTGTCCTTGGTCGCGGGGACCTGCACGACCGTCGTAGCGGCGACTATCATGCTGCCCCGTGGCGTCGCCGTTCTGCGACTCCTCGTCCTCGTCCATCTCCTCATCATCCTCGTTGAGACCGCCAAGGAATCCGCGCGCTCCTGCGCCGCCGGGACCATTGTATTTCCGACGACGGGCGCCCTCCTCCTCCATGCGGTGCACAGCGTAGGTGATGTCGAAGGCCTCCTTGAGGGTGGCCACACCAGGAGAGCGACCTTCGGGACGGCCTCCGCGGACAGCGCTGAGCAGCGGCGAGTCCAGACCGTTCGTGGGGGCGCCCGCGGGCGGGTTGCCATAAATGTATGGCGTCGGGGGCGGAGGCGGCGCAGCGGATGCGCTACACCACGGGTGCGCCAAGAACTCATCGATGGTGAACCGTTGCGCGGGGTCAACGCAGAGCAGATGGGTGATTAGGTCCTTGGCTGTGACGAGGGTCAGTGGGGAATGATGACGGAGCGGGCGGCCAACATACCACTTGCACTGATGTCATCCCACCAGGGGCTGAGGAACGTGTAGTAACCGCGGGCGACCTTCTCGGTGAGCACGTTGATGCTCTCGTCGTAGAACGGCGGGAAGCCGCAGAGAAGCGTGTATAGGACGCAGCCAAGGGCCCACATGTCGACGCTCTTGCTATAGCGCTCATCCTTGACGATTTCGGGCGCAGTGTAACCGACTGTACCACAAGGCGTCATGGTCTGCTCGTCCCAAACAACCTTGCTGAGGCCGAAGTCGGCGATCTTGACGCGGCCAATGCCACCGCCGCCAACACCTGGAATGAATTCACCCTCGTCCTCCTTCTCCTCATCATAAGGCCGCTGCACGGGATTCTTCGACGGCACGATAGGAATGCGCTCGAACAGGAGGTTCTCGGGCTTGATGTCTCGATGTACTACACCACGCTCCTCGTGAAGGTAGCGGATGCCGTTCGCGACCTGCAGGATGACGTGGCGCGAGAGGTTTTCGCTGAAGTACGTCAACTTGACTATCTGATGGAACAGCTCGCCGCCCTCCATGACTGGAAAAATACATGTCAGCGCGCCGCCCGGCATACATCGGCGTGCCACCCACGTTCAAGGGTAAGGAAGTAGTACTCTGGGGACTCGGCGAAATTAGTAAGTTTGACGATGGACGGGTGGTGGGTGCCACGCATGATCTGGACCTCTTTGGATTATGGTCAGTGAAAGTATGAAGGGGATTGGGAGACGACTTGTACCCTTGAGGATATTCGCGCGCTGGAAGTGACCGTATCAGTAAAGAGCTCAACATCAGGCTAGGACGGGAGGGAGGGGCACCTCTGTTGCGCGAGGTCGTTTCTTAAACTGGGGATTCAAATGCTTGTCGCCAGCCTATAGGAACAGACCGTGCGACGCAACAAAGCAGGAAGTGGATTGTGGTTAGTGGATTAAGGGAGGGTGAAGGAGAGGTTTGCTGACCTGCGACGCATTGAGCTCGAACTTGCGGACGACCTTGACTGCGTGGATGTCAACGGGCTGTGGTATGAATATGACACAGCACACGCACGGGCAACCTTCTGCCCAGTTGCAATCTCTATGCCTCGGTAGACGTTCGAAAAGGCGCCGCTAATGCGCAGTTAGTAATGCAGGCACACGCCAGCAGGCGACGGCACGCACTCTCCCATCTTCTCGATCAGCTTGTACTTCTCGAGGCCCTTGTAGTTGGGCATCTTGGACTTGGCCTCGCGCTCCTCGTTGACAATTAGTTCTGCGGCCTCCTTGGGCGCGGGCGACTTGGACTTGGTGGACTGCGGGGACATCTGCTGTGCGGCCTGGGGGGTCTGGACATCGCGGGGCTTCTGCTGGGAGGAACGTGCGCTGGAGGACGTGCTGGGGGACTTTGGGTTTGGGACATCCTTGGTGTCCTGCTGGCGTGCGTGGTTGTGGTGCTTGCCGTGGCGGATGAGATCTATGAAGGATTGGAGGACGGGGAGACGGTGGGAGTCAGACATGGCAAAATGGAAGATGGTGGGAAGAGACAACAGTACTTTTAAACGCGTCCATGACACCGACCGAGGGCATTGCGGGTGGATTTGCGGATGTGTTGGCTTGTGATGTCTGACGAAAGCGGTGGGAACCAGCAGCAAGGAGTGGAGAGAAGAAGGCCCACGTTTGGAGTTTTACAACCGCGATGCGCTAATCCGGCAAGTGACGTCCGGTGACGTCGATCGCTTTGTCACCGCTCCAGAGCCAAATACGCACAACTACATCCAGCCACAACATCCAGGAACAGCGCCCGGCATCGGCCGTGCCTTGTTCTCCCGCGCTTCATTTCGCCTGTCCATGTCCTCCCTTGTCCCTCGAACCAAGAAAGCGCGCGCAGCGCACCGCCAGCGCTCCCAAACGTGCCACGACGACCTCTATCTTCTCGTCATCCGTGCATCAGCGCGGCCCCGCTCACAGCTCCTCACCAGTGTCGGATCCAACTCCCCAAGTGCGGTTTCATGGCCCCAGCGTCAGCAGACACCACCGGTAACACATTCGGCGACTTTGATCCTCCGTTGGGGATCGTCGCTGCAGCACAAACCCTGCTGGTCCGCTGGAGATCTGCTTAGGATCAAGTACGGAATAAAGACATGACTGGCTCCCTAAACTCTATCGTTTGCAGTACAAAAAGAAGGTTCATCTATCTGAAGCTTTCTCGCTGAGCCGCAGACACGCC
Organism: Schizophyllum amplum; assembly: GCA_007026445.1. Lineage (NCBI taxonomy): Eukaryota > Fungi > Basidiomycota > Agaricomycetes > Agaricales > Schizophyllaceae > Schizophyllum > Schizophyllum amplum. The sequence goes on along the minus strand of VDMD01000002.1, from coordinate 2,251,013 downwards.
AGCGAGAATGAGCCCAATTTCTTCGCGGGAAGAAATCAACTTTGTGGCGCGACACGTGCGTGGGAAATGTCGATCCTTCAGCAACAAAGGCGTTTCCCAAAGCAGCAAAGACGACACGAAGATGCCGTCGTATTTCCTGTCGAAGCTTTACCACAGCGTACATCGTCAACGGCATGTCAATTACGGCCCGGCGCATCTTGACGCGCGGGACAGCGAGGAAACGTCGCATGCAGCGTTGACGTGGCTCGTGTCCAGACAGCCTCCAGAAGTCATAGAGTGCCATGGCCACAGGACTGAGATGAGGGCCTGAAGGTTGAAGCGGGGCGGAGGCTGTCGCTGTGATATGCACAATAGGCAGCGTCGTCAGATGACCCTGTTGTTGGTTCGAGATCGCCCGATGGACGATGTACGGTGCAGGAAGTGAGCCAAAGGCTGTTACAGGAGACATAACGCGCCCTTCGATTGTTGGTATTAAGCAAGGGGGGTTAGCTAAGGTCCAGGGTATCGGTTCATCCAGGTGCTCCTCTAATATACAACGCACGTAACATGGACTGCAGACGGTAGCCGCCGGTACAGATGAGGGTCGGGCTCTTCGCCAGCGAGGTGCGCCATCATGCTGTCCGTATAGCGAATGCGATACATATGCATATCAACGAGTGCTGGAGGGGAGGACGATGGGTGAGATGCCAGCGGTCGGCAGAGGGGTGCTTCGGGACGTACATTGGAGAAGACCTCCTGTGCGACGGCATCGGAGTCCTCCCAGTGACATACGAGGTCGGCTCTGAGCGATGGGCAAGTAGATGAGCAGGGACGCATAGGAAGTAAGGTGCATATACGCACCTCCCCCCTTGGCCCAAGTTCTCATTGATCTGTGTTAGGACAATATATTTGCTATAATCAAAGTCAGCTCCCGCCGCACGTCACAACTACCAGCATCGGTCAACTCACAATCCCTTCCCTTGAATCTCCACCATCCGCTCCTTCACGCGCTCGCCAATCTCCTTCATCCACGCCTTCACGCGGTCGCGGTCCTTCGCCTCTGGCCACGCCGCACTCTGCAGCGTCGTCGCCAGCAGCTTCTTCACATACGCCTTCAGCAGCTCGGTGTCGAAATGCGGCCGCGGCACCGGCGACGCATTGCTCTGGCGCGAGGACAGCGAGAGCGCGGGCAGCCGCGGCGACGACTGCGAGCTCCCCAAGCGCGGGGATGGGGACAGGGGCGGCGGCGAGCGCAGGCCTATGGACGCGGACATCGTTGCAGCAGGCGCGCGCGGATCACGCGAAGAGTGCAGAACAAGCAAGCGTGTTCTTTGTCCGTGCTTGGCGCGCCGGGCGGTGAACCGGACTTCGGGCCGAATAAGTGGGTGCAGGCACGTGCGGGATATATTCACGGGCGCGCAGCGCGTACCGCGCAACAGCCTTGCTGCCGTCGCCACCATCGCTTCGTGCCCACCAACATGTCGGGCATCTCCTTCCCAGGGAACGACGACTCGAGCGACAACGACTACGCCTTTGCGAACGCGTCCGGCGCCGGCAATGGCTTCCCCGGGCAGGGCTTTCAGGTCGGCAGCACCAGCGGCGGCGGAGCGAGCAGCGGGTTCCAAATCAACCCCCTCTCCTCGCACCCCCCACGCACACCGCGGTCGTCCATCATCTCGTCCTCGACGTATGTGTACGGTGCGAGCGTCTACGAGGACGCGCCCTCGCACGCTATGGCCGAGAAGGTCGAGGTGACGGAGGATATATATGACCCTGCGGACGAGCCGGACGACGATAATGTGCATACATCTGCTGCTGCGAAGCACATCCGGAGGGAGGATGTCTGGCGCGAGATGATCGTCACGAGCGACGGACGGGACAAAGCATTCGTACGTAACGCGTGTGCTGTAGAGGCTGTCCATGGGCTCACGTCGCGCGCCAGAAACTCATCCAATATACCATACGCACGTATCTGCTGTTCCATAATCCGCTTGTCTCGCGAATGCGGTGGAAGGCGCCCTGGGTCAAGCGACTCGAAGACACTGCCAGCGGCTTGAGCTTCTCGAGGTATGCTCGCTTCCGCCCTCACCCAGCATCCCTCTAACTTTCCATGCAGAAAGACCCTGCTCCTCTTCAACTGGCTCGCCCCCCTCACTACCATCATGTCCGCGCAGCAGGCCGTCCCCTTCTCATCGGACTCCTCCCGCCTCGCCGCACCTCCTTTGAAAGAGAAAGGCGTCGCGGGCGCCTACCCAGACTACCCCTCCCGCGCAAAGACGGCCGCCAAGTCCGCCGCCCTGCGCACGAAGCCCTTCCTGCACGCGCTGCTGTACGCGCCACCGCCCGTGCTCCTCGAGCTCGTGCACTCCATGGCCGACGACGCGGCGACCTTCGCGCGCCTCGGCCTCTTCAGCCAGAAATTCGGCGACCGCGCGGGGCGGTTCTCCGACTGGTGCTGGCTGTTCGCGACGCTGGCGGGGCTCGTGGAGAACGCGGTCGAGCGCAATGTGATTGTGAGCCTCAAAGATGAGGGTGAGTCTGTGCGGTGCGGAGGGTGGTGAATTGCGTGGGCTGATGAAGTGCGGCGCAGTGCAAGGGCGGTTGTACGCGGAGTCGATGTCGGGCACGACGGCGCGGTCGTTGCCGAGAGCGTCCAAGCACGATGAGCGGGAGCTCGGTCGCCTGGACAAGCGGGACTACTGGCTGACAATAACACGCACAAAGCTGTTGATGGACCTCATCTTCGTCTGTGAGTGGTCTTTTTGCCCGTCGTCATTGTGCATGCGCTCATCCCCCACATCAGCGTACGACATCTTCAGGGTCAAGCGCGGCAAGAAATCTGTCCAAACTTTTGCTGGCTTGACGTCAGGCGTCTTGAGGTACGTGTCACCCGAGTTGAGCAGCAAGGACTTGGCTGACTCGGCTTTGTAGTTCCATGAAGCTCTTCGACCGCCACCGCGGCCATCTTCTCAAGAAGGCGTCTTCTATGTAGGCTGAGATCTGATGGTGCTCTTGTATATCTCGTTCGTGTATATATGTTGTTGGATAGTGTATGCGATACCGGCGTCCTATGCCTAATGATGATACTTCTTGCTTAGACGATGACTCCCGTGTTCTCAATTCTGGCGCTGTGTCTTTGCTTATGGAGAATTGATGAGGTTGGCTTGAGACCTGCTTGACACTAGCAAGGATGAACGAGTTCGTGGGTCAAAGGACCATCGTTGCAATATAGAACGTACAAGTACAGAGTTACAAGTGACTAAACTACTACTCCCAGCAAGCAGACTGATATGGTAAGATAAACAATGCAAGATGGCAGGAAACGACGGGGCAGGTAGTGAGACTGTTATAGTAGCTGCCCGAGTCGCATCACGACGGTCGTAAAGAGTGGTATGCTGACCGAAATAATGGAGGGCATGGACCTGCTTTTACGCGAGGTGACTTCTGCGAGCATCTAAGCCTGCCCGGGGTGTGCGGTTGCCGTTGTCTGGCCAGTGACGGTGCTCTGCGAGACGTCGATGAAGCCCTGCTGCTTGGGGTCGGCCATCGTGTCGCGCTTCCGCTTGTAGTCGCGGATGGCAGAACGGATGGCATCCTCGGCGAGCACTGCGAAACGTTAGAGGCATAGAAAGCAAGTGGGAGATGAGAACGCACTGGAGCAGTGGAGCTTGACGGGAGGAAGGCAAAGCTCCTTGGCAATCTCCGTGTTCTTGATCTTGCCGGCCTCCTCGAGCGAGAGGCCCTTGACGCGCTCGGTCATGTAGGAGCTGGAAGCGATGGCGCTCCCGCAGCCGAACGTCTTGAACTTGACGTCTGAGATGATACCGTTCTCATTGACGCGAATCTGCAACTTCATGACGTCGCCACATCTGCACAGAAAGTGGCGGTCAGCGTGCGTCCCAGGGAAGACAGGACAAATACACATACGCAGGTGCGCCGACAAGCCCTGTACCGACATCGTGGTCTCCCTTGGGAAGGGATCCGACCTGGGGAAGTTATCAGATAGGCCGGTCGAGGTCGCGGCGGGTCCAGAACTTACGTTTCTAGGCCTCTCGTAGTGGGAGATGACCTTTTCGTGGTAGAGGCGCGCGGGGGCTGCGCGAGCGGCGGGGACGGCGCGGGCAGCGAGCGCGGGGCGGCGGGCGGCGGTGAGGACGGTGCGGGCGACTGTTGTGCGGAACATGCTGGCGAAAACTGAGTTGGCTGACGTTCGGACGCCTCCCTGCTTTATCATCCCGCGCCAATGCCGGGCGCCGAGCGGACATTCCGGCGGAGTCTGAAATGTCGTCATAGGCCGGCTCGGCACAGGGACGCGTGTTCCACCGTCGGCCGATTGCCGGATTCAGCAGTCTTTGTTCTCCGCCAGGCGCGTCTCGGGCCGCCATGTCCCGCCCCGTCGACAGTCTCCCGCCGACCGCGCGCTCGATCGCGCTCCTGCTGTCTTCGACGCCGGGCGTTCAGGATGTCCAGCCCGGCGTCCTCCACCAGCTCCTCGAGTTTTCCCACAGGTACACCCAGCAGGTCCTCACCGACGCCCAGATGTACGCCGAGCACGCTGGCCGCGCCGGCAAGGTCGAGCTCGACGACGTGATCCTCGGCATCCAGGCGCGCGTTGGATGGGAGTTTGGCGGCCGTGTGCCGAAGGAGGTACGCGTCGCGCCATTCCAACCGGGCCGCCCTGCCCACACCTTCCCAGTACATCCTCTCGCTAGCGAATCAGACGAACTCCGTCCCCCTTCCCTCTGTGCCGGAGGTCTTTGGCGTCCGACTACCCTCGGACCCGGATGACACACTCGCTGGTATCAACTTTGATCTCGTCCCCAATCGCCCACCACCTGGCGTCAAGATCTACGATGAAGAGATCGAAGAAATAGAAGAGTCTGAGGAAGAGGATATCGGCGTCCTTGAAGCTGAAGAGGACGACGTGGATATGGAAGGTATCAACTTGGAGCAGGCCAATGGTTGGTATTTTTGCATGCATGTACTTTTCGCCTCTCAATAACTCTCAACAGCCGCGCCACCGCCACCTCCTGAACCCTCTGAAGACGCGCCGTTTCCTATATCTGCGTTTGCTCCAGCAACACCCGCAGATATATCCATGGCTACGCCTGGGCATGCCGGCAGCGACGCAGGGGAAGACGGGGACCTCTTCGGTGACGAGCCTGAAGGTGAGGGTGAGGATGAGGACGGCGACCTTTTCGGCGAGGATAAAGCCGGGGACGGCGGTGACGACGAAGACGAGACAATGGAGGAAGTCAGCGCGCCCTTAGCGAACGGCGTGCAGCGCCAGCTCGTGGAAGATGACGACTATGACTAGCGATCGCTCACGAACTGCTGTACTTCTTGATTCTTGTGCGCGACATGGTGTCCGTACAATGGATACTCTCACGAGACAAGGCTAAGTCAAGTCGTTACGACCGAGTCGGTGCACTATAGTACAAGATACAAATACAGAATCATCAAGCAGCACACGCACACAAAGGCGCGTCCCGCTCAGTAAACATAGCGGAAGTCAGGGTTCTCCCTATCCGTCAAATCGTCAAAGGCATGCCTGTGGCCCAAATGCTCGTCCTGCAATATTCTCGTCAGCCACGCATCCCTCGCACATACAAACAACCTCAAACTCACCGGCACCTCCCCATTCGCCTGCGCCTCTTGAATCGCCTCGCTCTCCCTGATCGCCGCCGCGCGCCGCTTGAGCGCGTTCATCCGCATGAGGTGCATCCGCAGGAATATGAGCGCGACTATCTGCACGCCATACACCACCATATGCGCGATGAAGGCCTTGATATAGCGCGGCGAGTCGTTGCTCTGGAAAACCTGCGGGCCGACCGCGTTGCCGACCGCCCAGGCGACGAAGACGAGGGAGGATGCGATGACCTGCTTCGTACGCCCGGCGACGTTGTTCGACATGACCGCGAGGTTGAGCACGGAGACGGCACCGAAGGCCATGGTGAGGTAGAAGGAGATGAGCAGCCCGACTTTGGTGTCAGCGCGGGTGGGCACGACTGGAGGCGTCACGTCAACTTCTGTTCTGCATGTGAGAGCGAGAATATGTACGCACTGAGGAAGATGATGGTCCCGATGATGTTGGGCATTGTGTAGATGATGGCGAGGAGAACCTTCTGGTTATAGCGTTTGGAAAGGTAGGCGGCGCTGAACAGGAAGGTCATGATGACGGCGCCCTGCGCGATGGCGAGCAGGTATGTTTGGAGCATCGTGAAGCCGAACGCCTGGATGATAATATTCGAAAAGGCGCCCAACCCGCCCGTCGGCATACCGTTCGTGAACTGAAGCGAACGCGTAAGCAACGAGCCTCTACACATCGAATCACAATTTACTCACAGATATGAGAGTGACAGTGAGGACGACGGGGTCGGTAAAGGCCTCCCGTACTTGGTACCACTGAAGTCGACCGTCAGTAAATTTTCAGGAACTGAATTGAAGAGTAAGACCGACCTTGAACTCCTTGTTCTGGATACCGGTTTCATTCTTGCGCACCCGCTCAGCCATAAGCACACGATCCTCCTTCGAGAAGCACTTCGCGCGCATCGGTGAGTCCGGCAGCCAGAAGGCCACAAAGATCCCCCAAACGAATGTCGCGCAGCCCAGCAACTTGGTGGATAAATCAGCTCACGCTCTCACCGCGCCAGGAAACTGGTAACTCACAGTAAAGAGGATCTGCCAATTCTTGATCGCCGCGCCCTTGATCTGTGCAATCCCGTAGGCGATGAGGCCGCCCACGCACTGCTGGAAGCCGTTCATCGAATAAAACGCGCCGATGACGAGCGCCTGCTCCTCGCGGGTGTACCACATCGTCGAGAGGAAGACGAATGCGGGCTGGCATACACACTCGAAGATGCCGAGCAGGGTGCGCACAATGATGAGGCCGGTGAAGTTGTGGCAGGCGGCGGTGCAGGCGAGGACGGCGCCCCATGCGCTGATGTTGAAGGCGAGGTACTTGGCGATGGGCAGCCGCTGGATGAGACGGTTGGTGGGGAATTCCCAGAAGAGGCTGATGGATAGTTAGGTTGAGCAGTAGATTATTGGTGGGTTGGCCTTACATGGCGATGTAGACTGGCGGGAAAATCAGATGATGCGGTCGGTGGGAGGGGTGCAAGGGTACGCACCACATGTTGTTAGCCATGAGTATTGCTGCCCGACCAGGTGCGTGTCATCGACAATACCCATGATGGACGCGAAGTTAATCGTTCTGAATTCAGGCCGATGAGCTGGATATTTTTTAGATAGTGTACGAGCTGCTCACCCTTTGTCGAGGGTCTGCGCAAAGTATGTGACGACCATAACTACCTAACGAACGGTCAGTTGGACGCCCTCGCCGTAAGAGGGCCACATACCAGCACACGCTTGTGAATCATGCTCCGTAGTCGTCTGTTCGTCGCATCGTCAATCTCAATGGGACCCTGGCTCTGTTGTGCTGCGAAGAACTCTGGGGAAAATACGGTGAACCGCCTGCGTACGCCTTGTGCGATGAGGTCTCACCTGCGACCTCGGCATCGATACCAACTGCGGCTGCAAGGACATGAGCACTATGTCGCGGGAAATTTACGAAGACAACGCACGTTTGGCCTCCGAGCTGGTCACGGATATGAGGTCTTTCTCAATATCCGTGTTCTCGATACGGTGCTCGAAAACGTGCACATCCTTCGAGGTCGTTGCCATGGTGTACGACGTGGGCGGAGGAACGGTGAGAGTCGCCGGTAGCGTGTTACGATCCAATACAAAACCTTTATACGCGCCCTCTGCCAGGGACAAAAGCCAACCTGCTGACCCCGCACGCTCCCATCACGAAGCGGGGAATCATGGGGATAAATCAGCGGAATCAACGCGACGGTGGTGTGGAAGCGGGGTACAGACATACACCGGACCGCCGGCGCGGGGCGGCTCACGGCCCGTGCGCTCAGGAAGCGCTCATCACTTTAAAGGGGTTCGACCTCCGAGATTGACGACGATATCGAGGACGCTGTCGCGCGCAAATCCTTGTAACCTGCCATCATGTCCTTCAGGAATGTCAACCCGGCGAAGGTCGCTGTGATCAAGCACATCAACAACCTCATAACCTGCCTCGTCGAAATCAAGGATGAGACGGGCGAATTCCTCATGACCTTACCGGACGGACGCATCATTGACACGAAGGGATGGGATGACTGGGAGGTTAGTGTGGCGCTTGCGATGTTCCTGGTGCGACGTACTCACACACTCGGAAGTGGACACACGGAGTCGGTAAGCCGCCGGCATACGCGGGTCATGGGAACATGATGGCATACCAGAAAAACAACAACAGGCTTGTACGGGCTCTTGAAGTTCCACGAGATCACTGGGGACGAACGGTCAGTGAAGATCGCCTTAAGTTGGTTCAGGGACAGGTTCGAGGTCGGAACAACAAAGGTGATAGAAGGTGCTTTTCCCCGAGCACCACCACCTGACGCCGATCCTGTTTAGAATGTCAACACGATGTCCCCATTCCTTACTGCCGCCTATCTGCATGAGCAGAAGAAGGCGGACTATCTCGCCCATCTGGACGCATGGGCGGAATGGGTCATGTACGAGATGCCGAGGACGGAGGAAGGTGGTCTGCAGCACATGACGTACCTCACCGACAACTACCAACAACTTTGGGACGATACCCTCATGATGAGCGTGCTCCCCTTGGCCAAGATTGGCCTCGTCCTCGACCGCCCAGAGTACGTCGAGGAGGCCAAGCGTCAATTCATGCTACAGTAAGTCCCATCGCATCACAAAAGTGGCACTGACCTAAATTGTGGCGCAGTGTGAAGTACCTCCAGGACCTCTCGACCGGCCTGTGGTTCCACGGTAAGCAACACTCACACACATATAGCCTCGGTGATAGAACGGCCCCTTAGGATGGACCTTCGACGGGCGACACCACTTCGGCAAGGCGCGCTGGGGACGCGGCAACTGCTGGGTCACCGTCGCCATCCCCGACTTCATCGAGATGCTGAAGCTCCCGCCCACCGACGGCGTCCGCCTCTTCCTGACGACCTCCCTCGTCGCGCAGATCGATGCCCTCGTCAAGTACCAGGACCCAGCGAGCGGCCTCTGGCACACGCTTATCGACGACCCGACGTCGTATCTCGAAGCCTCCGCCACCGCGGGCTTCGCGTACGGCATCCTCAAGGCCCTGCGGATGCGGCTCATCCCGAAGGAGGAGCGATACGTGCAGTGCGCGAAGAAGGCGGTAGAAGGCGTGCTGGCGAACATATCAGAGCAGGGCGAGCTGAAGCAGACGTCCTTCGGGACGCCGGTCTTCGACGACCTGGAAGGCTACAGGCAGATACCGTTGACGAGCATGCCGTACGGTCAGAGTCTCGCGCTTCTTGCGCTCACCGAGCACTTGAGAACTTTCATCTAGCCGTGGCCCCCCAGGAAATGTAATGTGGATGTCTAGTAATACATTCTATGTGTTGTACAATTAGAAACTGTTCATATCACGAACTGCAGATAGACCCTCACCTGAATAGATAACGTTACGAAATGAACAAGAGGATCAAGCTACCGAGGGCGGCTTCCCTACGTTGAGATCCAGCTGGGAAGCCAGGCGTGTTACATCCTTGACGAGCTTGTTGATTCGAGTGCGCCTGCAAAAGATACGCATGAGAGTCAGTCGACAGACTTGAAACCACAAGACGCACTCTGCGTGATTGCGCTCTCCCAGCGCGAACGCCTGGGAATATCCGAGCGTCTGCGAGCTGTCGGACGCAACTTGCTGTCTTTTCCGCTCCTTCTCCACCATCCCCTTGAAGCTCGGCATCAAGCGCGCGTACTCCGCATCGAGCTGATATCCCGCATCAGCGTAGAACATGATCCTCGCACACAGGCAACTCACAGTCTGCACCCGCAAAGCCAACGAACCATCATCGTACTGGCCCACGCCCGCAATCTCCTCCCGCATCCGCTTCAGCTCCTCGAACCACTTCGTCTCATGCTCGCTCAGCTCCGGGCTCGCCTTCCGCACCAGCGCAGCTAGCACCCGGTCCATTCGCGCCAGCAGCGCCTTCTGCTCTTCCTTCGCACGCGCCCAGCGCGCCTCGCGGTCCCCGTCGCCACGCAGCTTGCTCGTTAACTGTTGCATCTCCCGCGCCTTCGCGCACTGCCGCGCGAGTTCCTGGCGCTGCAAACTGGTCCGCATGAGCGCAGCTTTGTATGCGAGGATGGCGTCGCGGATCTGTGCTGAGAGCACGGAAGCTGTGGATGCGAGGTATCGCAAGGTGTCGGGCGTGAGCATGAAGTCCTTCTGCTTGTCTGCACCTTCCGGGAGCGATAAGCGGGGATTGGAAGGTAGGCCGGACGAGCGGAGGACTGCTGGAGGTTTGTAGGGACTTGACTCTAGCAGCGAGACGTAGGGTGGGTTGCTGCCGGGACGCTGTAGCCAAGGATCCGGCGGCTGAAGAGCTTGTGATGGGCCATCCTCGATAGCGGGCATGGGTACTGGCGTAGCCCGAGGTGTCGTTTGTGGGCTCGGAGCCGGTATACCGAGGGAGAAGGACGTGATGCGCATAGCGGAGGTCAAGATAAATATGCTGTAAGTGAGGTAAATGTCGTTGGGAACTGCGACGCCGACGACAGGATTGGAGCATCTAGATGAACGGTCATTATCGTTTCCCGGTGGTGAAGGTCTGGACCTGCCTTCGTTCCACAGAGAACGTCGTTAGTAATGGTTGCACATCGGCACCGGATGACCGGTTGATGGCGGAAGTCAGCTGCGAGTCGCCCTCATCGTCGGCTCGCAGAGCAGACGCAAGCGCGCCAAACAGCGGCGCGAGGTCTATCCGATGTGCACCAAACGCGTGATACGTGTACACAGTTGCCTCCTGGATAGGATCGGCCATAAAGACAGGATAGTTTCCCTGCAGAAGGTCAAGCGTATCGCCCGACAGACTGTTGAGAGCGCCAACGAAGTCGAGGTCGATGGTTTCATAAACAGCGAGCATGGGGTACTCATCGACGTTCTACAATGCAAGATTAGGTTTGCGAACAGTCTAGAGTACACGATACATACAGGCTTCGTTTCCCATCTCGCTTCGACCTTCTCCACATCCAAGCACGCGTCGATCCGACCGTCTTGGTATGCAACGAGCATGGCACCGAGACGCTCAGTCGCACTCCCGTCGTCGTCATCGTCGGCGGCGAGGAAATCACCTCCAAAGGCAAGATATATGATATCTGTCGCGTCGCCGCCCTCAGAGCCATCCAAATTTCTGGGCGAAGGCTGCAGCAGGAAGGGGCCTTGCCGTTTGGGCTTTGACTTCAAAGTAGTTGGAGGGTGTATCGGCACGCGGGCTGAAACGGAGGGGAAAGCAGTGCCGGGTGGCAGCTGCTTGACGAGTGCACTGACATACTTGCGTTGGTAGTCGTACAATGTAGTCATCTTCTGTGTCGCCTCTGAGGTGCCCTGGGAGAGGAATTCTTGCTTGGCGGAGATGAAGCACTCGAGCGAGTGCACGTAGGAGGATGGGATGGACCTGCGAATGACTCCAATTGAATAGAGGGGAACGGGCATTTCACAAAGTACGTACGCATTTTGTGGCATATATGGGCACATTGCGTAGATGTCGCCCGACTTCATGACGGTATACATGGTGAGAGGGCCCCAGTCGGCGTGACCTTTGCCAATGGTGAAGGATGCGACCTCGCGCTCGGAAGGGTCTTCTGCCAGGAAGGACTTGCGGCGCTTCTCTGGGACGAAGGACAGAACTTGCTGAGGCTCCTCTGGGTCGACTGATACGTCGTATTCCCTTATAAACAAGTCAGCAGCCGGACAGAGCATGAGACACGGCACGCACCTCATCTTTCCATCGATGGTCATAACCATGAGTGTGGAGCCAGCCTCTCCCCACGGGTGCCATTCAACTTTCGCTATAGGCGCTGCGGACTTTGAGGCGTGGTAGTACTGGCCTACTTGCACGGCTCTGCGTAGCTGTCAGCACTATATTATGGCTGTGCGCATTATTTACGCACTTGCAATCAATGGTTTCTGTCACCAGCCTCGTAAACCCCGGCCGAGGGAGGACTATGACCGCGACCTGGAAGGCGCCAGCCACGGCCAACAGCTTCCCACTCGGGTTCAGCGCAATTTGGTGGATATTGAACTGAACGTTGGGTGTGTGAAGCGTCTGCAATGCACGTCAGGGATGTGCGGTCAGCGCAACATCTAAGCACGCACCTTGAAAACCTTCTTCCCCTGGCTCTGGTTCATGTGCGTCTCCCCGAGGGTAGTCATCCGAATCTCCTGCCCAGCAGCCACTATTAGGTCTGCGCCCTTGAGGACCATGGTCTGGCGGCGGCCGCTGGGGACCGCGCTGTCCTCTCTCGGATCGACATTCTTGAAGCGGGAAAGTGTGTTCGTCGACAGCTGCAGGCTGGACTCTGACGCTCCCAGCGGTCCACCCGTTCCCTTGGGCAGCGAGAAGATGGGGTGGTCGCGCAAAACATCGTTCCAGTCCTGGGAGTCGTCCATGACGCGACTGGAGAAAAGGGAAAGACGCGCTTGTTTGGATGTGTTGTGGATCTGACGCGTCCAGCCGCGCGTCCGACTCCTGCGCTCAACACTCCCCTCGCCTCCCACCATGACCTCCATCGGCACCGGCTACGATCTCTCCGCGAGCACATACTCCCCCGATGGCCGCATATTCCAGGTGCGTAGCAACTTATCTGTCTCTACGCCCTCTGACCCTCGATCTCCAGGTCGAGTACGCTAATAAGGCCGTGGAGAACTCGGGGTGCGCGTCCCTCCTCCCACTCATCCCCCGCCCATCTCACGCGTTTCGCACCGCAGCACGGCAATAGGCATCAAGTGCAAGGACGGCATCGTCCTCGCCGTCGAGAAGCTCGTGCACTCAAAGCTCCTCGTCCCGGGCGCCAACCGCCGGATCCAGACAATAGATCGGCACGTTGGGCTTGTGCGTCCCCGCCCCCCGTGCTTATCCCATATTCAACATTACGCAGGCCACCGCAGGGCTCCTCGCCGATGGCAGACATCTTGCAAACCGCGCCCGCGATGAGACCGCGAGCTACCGCGATCTGTACAAAGCGCCCGTTACCATGAAGGTGCGCAATGATGTTAGACATCCTCCCAGTCGTTATGCTAACGCAAACACGTGCAGCATCTCATCGAGCGCCTGGCTCTTTACGTTCAGGCGTATACCCTCTACTCATCCGTCCGCCCATTCGGCATCAGCGCCATCCTCGGCGCTATTGACAAGGACGGTCCTCAACTATTCGTCATCGAGCCCAGCGGCGTCTTCTTCGTATGTGACCCATATGCTATTCTGCTGTTTTCCTGCTGACACGCGGCTAGGGCTACCACGGCGCAGCCGTAGGCAAAGGCCGGCAACTGGCCAAGACGGAGATGGAGAAGCTGAAGCTCAGCGAGCTATCAGCACGGGAAGCCGTCATGGACGCAGCACGAATGTGTGTAGCGTTCACTCTTCATTTGTCGCATATGTCCTTTGCACGAAACTGCGTGACTGACATGATCCAGCATCTACCTCTGCCACGAAGACGCGAAGGAGAAGGAGTTTGAGCTCGAAATGACCTGGATCACTGAAGAAACGAAGGGCCTGCACCTCCCGGTACCCAAAGATCTGCACGACGAGGCAGAGGGGAAGGCGAAAGCCGCGCTGGAGGACGACTTTGAGTAGCTGTTGTAAGTACGCATATACACCTGTAACATTCTGCATTTGCTTTTTGGGTTCTCACCTGCGAAACATCGACGAGGGTTGGCATAGCAGAAAAGTGGTCAGAGCCCCAGTCAAATGTGTACTCTTAGTGAAGAGCCAGGGTAAGATTCTCCAAGAACAGCATAAATTACACGATTTGCTCTAACTCCCTGGCGTACAGCAGGTCTGCCTGAATGAGCTTCTCCTTCGGAATCTCAATCTTCTCCTCGCCCTTCTTCTGGAAGTTGATGGTGCTGTTGTTGAGGTCGACGGACCAGCCTCGCTGGAGGTTAGGGTCAGTGAAGGTCAATGTGGGAGAGGAAGTCGATGATATATAAGATGGTATGACGTCGGAATGAGTTGGATTGTGCGGAAAGATAGACGTACTGAGGTCGCGAAGTTGACCACTTCTGACTGAGACTTGAAGAACAACAGCGTTGCCGCATCCTTCATCGGCAAGCTGTCGTATGCCGCCTCTTCGCAGCTGGCGATCTCATTTCTGGCAGGGTTGTCAGCATCTCGGATAGCGGACAGTACTCGCAGCGCAGATAAACAGCCGCATAACTGAATACCACCTCGAACGAACACCAACTTACCGTATCGTCCCCATCAAACTGTCGACAAAGTACCTATACTCCTCCGCCGGTGCTTCCGCGCGCGCGTTCCACACCTTGCTGTAGCTCCCCTCCATGAGCCAGCGCTCGAGGTTCACGGGGTGCGAGATGTATGGGTTATCGGCGATGGCATCCGCGCGGAGCGGGAGGCTCTCGAGCGTGGCGTGGAAGTCGGCTATGCGGTTCTGGGTGAGGAGGCGGATGAGGTTGAGGCCCCGAATGGGGTATTCGCGTGCGGATGGGGGGAGGACAGAGCTGGGAGAGGTGAGGAAGTGGGAGTGAGGGTCAGTAGGAGTAAGGGCGAGTTGGAGGAAAGGCGTATCAGCTCATAAGCAGAAACATAAGGCAGAGTAGTGTGCGCACCCAAAGTCGGTGTAGAATGTCTGCAGCTGCGAGAAGTAGCGATCGAAGGAGGGCACATCCTTCGTTCGGATACTCCAGAACGCGCCAATTTCCAGAATGTCGCCTGCAATGCAATCTGGCTTAGCCTTCACATTACGCCTTGTATCACCTGTACGCACGCGCTACGGCCAGGTCGTCCAGATTCCGGTCTCCCGATGGGAGCAGCAGGCCGTTCTCAATCAGCCCGAGCTTCAGTTGGGTCAGCAACGCGCCGCATTTCTTGAGGTCCGCATTCGACGCGGTGAACGAGCGCAGAAGATCCTGGTACAGTGTCTTCAGGTTCGCCATGTCCGCTGATGCGTGGTGTGTGTAGTGAACAAGAACAAAAGACGCGCGAGTGATGGCGGACGGACGCGTGTACGCGACGCGTCATCCTGATTGGGATTTACGGTCCCTTGTCTTCCTTCCCCTTCGCCTTCACAATCTCCTCTACGCGTCGAGTAACGCAACGATGGACCACATCAGCCACGTCGATATCTCGCACCTGAAGAAGGGCGAGGTCAACCTCGGTGTGCGTGCGTGCGCTTGAGTGTGCGGCGCGCGGTGCTCAACGAGACGCGCAGACTTCGATCATGGCCGTGCAGTTCAAGGATGGCGTCGTAATTGGCGCGGACAGTCGCACAACGACGGGAAGCTACATCGTGAGTCCCCCTCTCAAGTGTTGTGGGCGCGCGAGGAAGACTGAGGATCGCGCAGGCGAACAGGGTGACGGACAAGTTGACGCACATCCACGACCGCATCTACTGCTGCCGATCTGGCTCGGCCGCGGACACCCAGGCGGTCGCGGACATCGTACACTACCAGCTGCAGATGCACGCGTATGTGCACCGTGTGAACATGTCTGCGATGCGTCCGGTACTAATGCTGCCTTGTAGACAAGAGGCCGGTGAGCGCCCATCCGTCCACGTCGCCGCATCCATCTTCCAAAAGATGTGCTATGAGAACAAGGATGCGCTCTCTGCGGGAATCATTGTTGCTGGATGGGACAAGGAGGTTGGCCCCAGCGTGTACAACATACCCCTTGGAGGCGGCATGTTCCGCCAACCATGGGCCATCGGAGGTACGCCTCATCTACAACCCACAGATCCATGCAATGTTCATCATCCAATATCCAGGCTCCGGCTCGACATACGTCTATGGCTACTGCGACGCGACATACCAGGACGGCTGGGGCCGCGACGAGACCGTGAACTTCGTCAAGAACAGTGAGCCTTGATCAGATGCACGAAACGTTACCTGGCTGACGCGCATGCAGCGCTCTCCCTTGCTATGTCCCGCGACGGCTCCTCTGGCGGTGTCATCCGCATGTGTGTCATAATGAAGGAGGGCGTCGAGCGTCTGTTCATCCCCGGTAACGAGCTGCCGAGATTCTGGGAGGGCAGGGAAGTTCTCGGTGCTGCCGCTCCCGCGAACAAAGTGATCCCCCCTGATGTGGCACCGATGGTTGTGGAGGCGTGAGGAGAGACGTTCAATGTACCAATATACAAGGAAGAATCGCTCTTATTCGTTCAGTTCGAAATGAAAGACCCCGATGGCAGCAGATGTTCTCCTGCAAATGACATGCCAATGTCCGTACGAACTCCTCGTTCTGCGTTGGCAATTCTCCTTACCTTCTGTTCACCTTTGTGTTGAAACAATACATTCAAAGGGGTCGTTATAATCGTAGGCAGTCATTGTAAGCGGTACCGCCGCTGAGCGACTATTACGAGTAGTGTACAGGGAGCCAGTATAGACCAGAGAACAAAGAGCATAGACACCAGGTGGAAGCGGAGACATGTGGTAAAATACAATGGGGTGATGCGAAAGCGAAGTAGTGCCCATGATTAGACAACAGAGTTGTTGATAGCAGACAAACTTGACGGAACAGAGAGATGGGTGAACATCCGGGGTGGGTGGGCAGAAGTGCAGGATGGTGTGATGAAGGAAGCAATTGGTACATTTTCCTGGCGCCTCTAGGCGGAGCTGATGAAGGTGACGGGCTTGTGGGTATGCGACCGCAGCCAGCCTTTGTAACCGACCACGCAGATCGTCCAGCAGAACGCTATGCAGGTGAACGCAACAGCGACGTTGAGGAACATCATCTTGTCTGAACGAAGTTGTTAATTTGACCTTCGAAGGACGATTCCACAGAAAGAGACTCACCATCCCTGCCGCGCCGCATCGCCGCGACAGTCACCTCCTCCGTCGACAGCATGAACATCAGACCCCCGCACGCCAGGAAGAAGCTACCAAGCGCCTCCGTCGGCGGGCGCGACGGCAGGATCGACCGCGGCGGCGACACCCAGAGGAAAAAATACGTCAGGCAGCGCAGCACCGACCACGCGAGCAGGAGGCTGCCCCAGAGGACGTGAATGTCCACCTGGAAGACGTAGGGCTGGAAGTGCGCGGACATCGCGCTGCCCGTGACGCCAATGACGAGCGCGGGGAAGGGGTTGAAGCTCGCGACGTAGCTCGGCGGCTCCGAGACGCTGTCTTGGGGCATATTGGACGACTGCACGGAGGCAATCGTCGCGGAGGAGAGCCACCGGCGGATGCGGCGTGATTCGATACCCATGCCCACGAGGCCGGCGAACCAGAACATGACCTGTGAGAGATTGAGTTGCAGGCTCGCCGAGATAGGCATATGAGGAGGGGAGACTCACGGCGATGCCGATGTGCTGGATCTGCTTCGTCGTATACGGGTCACCGGGGTGCGCGCCGAACCGCTCCATCCAAGTGTTGGTGATGCCGTAGACGAAGATGACGAGCGATTCCACGAATTCAGCAGAGACGTTCTTGCCGATAGGCGCACGGTTCCAAGCCCAGCCTAGCTCGGAGAACGCGCCCAGGAAGCGGGCAAACGTCACCAGGCCGTAGCACCAGAAGATACCACCCTCTGGCAGATACAGTTAGAGTTCATGCATCGGGGACGCTGCGCAATGAAGACATACTGATGAGATGCGCCAGGCAGCCATTGAGATAATTCTGCCTGCAGCCTCCCGTGTAAATGACGATGCCGCTGATCGTCATATACATGCCGAGGAAGACCATGACACGCTCGAGAGTCGCGAACACGCCACTGCCGATACGCTTCGCGAGATGAGGCTTCACCGCCGGAACGTCATCAACTTCGTGGACGGTCTCCGCCGAGTTGGAACGAGCCAAGGTTCGCTCGGAACCGACGGAGTGCGAATAGCGGTGGCCAGGAGTGTGTGGCTGCTGGTTGACCCACTCGTCGTGCTCATCGTCGTTCTGCAGCTTAGTCGCATCATATTCCTCAGGCTCTGAGGTGAGACCGATATATTCCGGGCCCGTGAGTTGGGCACCGTCACGGCCAAGGATCGTCTGGAACCAGAAACCCTTGAAGGTGAATTTTTCATGGCTGCGAACGAAGGCAACAATTCGGCGGAGGATGCTCATGATGTCGACGATGGACAAACACATCGCCAGCAAGATGACGATATAGCCATGCTTGGTGTGTGAGGAGCCTGAGAGTGATGGCTGGGTAAATGGGGAGATCGGGATCGGGAGGGAGCCATGACTGACCTGGGTACCTATCATCGAACGTCAGTGATCGGCGTCCTCTCAATCGGGGACAATGGACAAACGCACATATCGGGAGTCAACTTTCGGTACAGCATGCTCGACGCGCAACCGAGTGCGGTCAAGCCGTAGAACGACAACACGACGACGCCATGCCAGGCATGGCCGACAGAGCGCATGATGATACCTAAGACAGTCAGAACACATTGTGGCGCGCAAGCCAAGCAAGTGACGCACCGACAGGATACGCGACGAAGAAGGCCAACGACATCAGCACAATGTGAGTCATCATCAATCCTGGGTGGCGATCCTCATATCCCTCATCTTCCCAATCAATCGTATAGTACGACGGGGGTATCGGGGTATGGTCTTTGAGCAGATCGGTCTCGTTGAGCTCGAGCATTGGCTGTACATGGTGTCCATGACCATGCTCGTGCCCGTCCCGGGGCACAAGAGACGCATCAAGGATCGGCGGGGCTGCACGCCCTGCCGGCGCGTACGCTGCAGCGTAGGTCGCAAAGAGAAGGGGGAGGGCTGCAAGAAGCGCAGGGCGTGTCAAACGCATGTCGGAAGGTGGGGAAAGGGGAGGGGGACGGGCGGAGAGGAAAGGGCGCGCACGACAAGAGAAAAATCGGGGATCGCCTGGTTGCTTTATAAGACCGTCTTGGACGGTTCACTCGGCGCCAGAAGCGTGAATTTGAACGCGCCCGGATGATGTTGGGATGATGTGCCAGTTCATTGTGTAAGACATATTTAGTCATGACTGAGTGACCGCCAACGACCCGGCAGTGCGACACAGGCAAGGTGCTGCATCCTTCCGTCAGCCATCGGGAGCAGCCGGTCCAGAATGCGTTCTCGACGATTCGACCTTCCTTCGCCGTTCGGCCATTCAAACCGACATTATCACCGACGGCGGTTGCGCTGCCGCTGTTCCCATAGCATACCATTCAATTTTCTTTCTTCGAGGACCTGCGGAGGACGACCGTCGACAGAGAACGAGCAGGGGAGCCTGCGGCTGGCCTGCGGAGGACATCGATGTCGGAAGCTCAGAGCTGGAACCAGGCTGGAACTGAGTGGAAGCAAAGTGAAAGCGGATAAGTCCAAAAAAGGTAATTCTTGAAGCTTTTTAGTGATCACTGATCACCGATTCCATAGTCTCCCGCGGCAGACGTCCGATTCCAAACCCAGATGCGTAAGTAAGTGTGACGTGGGCAGCATTTGCCAATCCGTCGGCCTTGACCTCTTCGGCTGGTCAATCCCTTTCTCGCCTTTTTCTGTGCTTCCACTCCATCATGACGGTCTCATGTGCAAGCCACTGTCGCACGAGCAAGAGGCATTTTTTGCGCACTCTGCAGCGATTGTGGCGGCGCAAGTCTTCCGCATACCCTTCAGCAGTCTTCCAAGCCGTTCCATGGTTTGATTCGCTCGTAGTCATTTATTCGTACTCTGTCCTGAGCGCTGTAGCTTCGGTGCCTGGCCGCCTCATCGGGACGCCTGCCCTCTGGTGGCCTCTGGGTGGCCTCCCCCCGATGTGCTTGGCCGCCGCACATCGGGACTCGCAATTTCTCGCTGTGTGTCGGGAGCTCTCGGAACATCGACCAAACAAAACCGATTGGCTCGTTTCCGCCGACTTCTGTCTTGTCAAACACCACCGGTTCTTCTCCAAACGTCATAACTTGGTAGTCCGCATCCGATGGTTCAACTGGCTGATGGTCTCAACTCAGTGCTTTCTCCTTATCCATATCTTCCCGATCGTAAACACGTCCAGAAACCTGTCTTCGACTCTCCAACGTAAGTAACTTCGATGGCGGGTGGGTGCCGACGGCTACCTTCCGCGACACGACGCAAGTGATCGGATGCTCACTGCCCCACATTGCCAGGCCTTTCTCTTGACTTCGTTGGCCTGCACACCCTGGGAAATCATCGGCCACCGTCCACTATCACCTGGTTCGCTGTGTACGTCGCAACAGAGTATCCTTACTCACCTTATAATGTTATCATGACGGACAGAAGGACCCCATCTTGATGGTCTATATGCAGCGCTTTGCGAAGCTTTCATCGCTACGATACCACACCCTGAGAATGGTAGCGCACACTTATCAGGAGTCACCGCCACACCTCCGCTCTCTGTCAGCACATGACGCGCGCCCACCCCCTAAGTAGTTTACTGAGGCGGACACCGTTCCACGACCATGCCAGCAAGAAGACCCTGTTCTTCGAGTCCTGCGGACACCTGGTACTTAGTGTCGCATTCCTTCGCAAGAATTGCCCTTACGACGATCACTATTCGAGGGCTCTAGAGCTGGTTCATCCGTCTTTCCAGGCATAGGTACTCACAGTCTACTATCACAGGAGGGGCTCAGCGTGACACCGTCCGCAATGGACTCGAAGCTCTCGCGGTCTCCCAGCGGATACCTGTTTCTCTCAAAATCACGAATGACTGGCCGCTGTGCTCTGCGACAGCCTTGCGGAAGCCAAGGAGAGATATCTGTGCTTCAGCGGCGGTATACATAGCGGTTACTCTACTCGCAACTTGCAAGAGGCCTTGTGGGCCTGGCATAATAGGCCGCATGGCGCACGAAAACGATGGCTTAGCCGGTATATTGACGGAGCACAACCAACTTCTACGTCGTGTCTGCTACTTAAGTATATCTTGAAGCTCAGGTGGTAGGCGAGGGAATAAATCATTGTGTCAACCCTGCGCGGACGCCGGCTTGATGAGGAAATGGGGTTAGGAAAGCCACGTTCTATGTTTCCGCATTGGGAAGGTGTTGTCTTTACCTCCGCGTTGAATCTCGTCGTCGCTCGATGCAGTAGTTGACTTCGATCTATATGAAATGGCTGGGCGCAACCTGCATGTCATCGCTCGTTCCTAAAGCACATAGCAGTGGTAGATGACAAAACAAATCGTCATTCCGACCTCTGAGCCGCTGCAAATAAGATGACCCTACACAATCGCGAGTCTTCGAACGCGATACAGAGGGCTGGCAAGTTTCTTGCCTCCTTCCGAGGATCGCCCTTCAGGCAGCCTGAACTGCAATATCATGCATGATCACGCACACACACATCAACAAGCGTCTCAAATCTAAAAGGGTGTGGCACTACAAACGATATGGACAAGGGGCTGGCTTTTCGACGTGAGCATTCAGTCGCGAGCTAGAGACGTCATTTTCTGCTCAAATTGATGCTGGTTGTTCAATCCCTTTGCCCTGAGATACGACGCGCACCTCAACTCGTCGGCTCTACTACATGGCCGTCCTCGTCGTCCTCCGAGTACATAACATAGATATAGTCACCGAGCGATCCCATCCATATCCAGAAGCCCGTCCATCCACAACCAACGAAGCCATCCCAGCAGCTCTTTCTGCTCTCAAAATCCGTCCTGTATACCACACGGGCAAGTTGAGCGGCAGCTACACCCAAGCCGAGATAGAAAGGGGCGCCTTGTGCATTCAGGAAGCCGGAATACGCGACCAGGGACATCGAGGCGACGGAGAGCGTGCTCAAGATCGAGCGCGAATGGTCTGCAAAAAGGAGCGCCGTCGACCGGATGCCGACGTGGACGTCGTCGTGTTTATCCTGCGATGAGGTTTGAGAAACATAGGCAATATGACGCCGGTTGTGCGTACCTGATGCGCGTAAATGCTGTCGTACACCAGCGTCCAACAAAGGCCGCCAGCATATAAAGGTAAGCAGACCTTCCAGTCAGTCACACCCGACACAGCGGACCATCCCAAGAGAGCGCCCCAGTTGAACGCGACACCTAAAATGCTTCATTAGTATCTGACTTCGCACTTCGAGAAAAACTCGCACCTAGGACAGCTTGCGGCCAATGTGTGATGCGCTTCATGAGGGGGTAAATTATCACGACGGATAACGAGGTAGCTCCCAGCAGTATACTATGCTAGAGTTGGCATAAGGACAAGTGAACGGCAGGACGGCGTACCTATACCAGTTAAGCTGCGTCAGAACACCGAGTCCAGCGCTCAATTGGAGCGCAAGGAAAGCAATTGCCTGTGGTGGTGTGATGTCTCCTGCAGCGATCGGCCGAGCCTTCGTCCTTGCTGGTAAGGTCTTCAGATGCGAGCGTGCGGGGTAGGAATAGCGTACGCACCGACCCCCTTGTCCAAGTTGCGATCCCACAGGTCGTTGATCGTGCAGCCCGCGCCTCGCATGACAAGCGCCCCAAGCCCGAAAAGCAGTGTGTATTTGACGGGCACGCCAAGCGGCAACTGGTGCGCATAACTCGCCATAGTGATGGACCATGCTATGTAGCCCTGACGGGTCAGTATATGGTGAAGAGGGTACTCAGGCATACGCACCACAGGGGTAGAAAAGAAGGAGGGTGCCTATAGGCTTGTCGATCCGCGTCAAGTACAGATATGGCCGAAGTTTTGCAGGAGAATACTCGACCCAGGACGGCTTCGCAGATGTAGGCAGGCTCCCCACGGGGGTGGTTCCGCTGCAGCGTATCTGACGGAGCACATTCTGATTTGAACGGCCTCGATTAAGGAACGCAGGATAGTGATAGCACGAAGGGGACGGTAAGCGCGTCGACCTTAATCGCCGGACCGTGGCGGGAAGGGAGATCATGTCACGTTCTCGCGCGCACGCGCGGTAACGACTGCACGCGTTTGGCGTCACGCGTGTCACCACACTTCAACTTCATCTCCTTTCATTGCCTATACCTACTCACCGCCCATTCAGTGCATGGGAGCTTGCAGTTCGTCGGTGGACAACATGAGATCCCCGAAACGGAGGACATTACATGTGTTCATCGTCGATTGGGATGTCTGCCAAATGTCTGCCATTCGCACTCCAGGAATGATCACAGGACCGATGAACTTCGAGACAACCTTCGAACTGCGCTTCATATCGTCCACAGAGACAATATATGTGAGAGAACATCCATTTCGTAAAACAGAGATACGTATACATTTCTTGGCGGACGTGGCGAAAGTGATGCATGCGCGAGGGCGAAAAGACCGCCAAGAGCCCTGAGAAAACGGTCGAGAAAGGACAATCCGATTACCATTCCTTGGCCAATTTAAACTGCCAGTCCCAATCTACGACGCGAGAACATGTCGTCAATAATGATAGTAAGCGAACCGTGATTTGAGACGTACCCGCATAGACTTCGCCGTCATCGTCGACGACGCGACTACGCACGCTGTAAGTTCCAGAGCGCGCAAGCATGCCGGAGGGAGACTCCTCCGGGTCGAAGTCCTTCGTGTATGGCTTGCCCTCAGGGTGTGGCCCATATGAGCCCAGCATCTGTTCCATCTTGTCCACTATCCGACGCGATCAGACACGCGTTGACGCGATTACACAAACAGGCGCACCTCGGACACCTGCACGCTTCACGACCTGCATGTAGCGCACGCCCTGTAGCATAATGGTCAGAGCACCATCATTGTTCGTACTGGCGAACGCACCGAGATGATGGAGTGGTTAACCTTGAACTGGATGCGGACGCTGCTGGAGATCAGAGACCCATCTCAGAACGCGGGATGTCAGAGACGCACTTGTACTCGACGCCCTCCTTGATGGTGATGGGCGTCTTCTTCAGGTCGGCGATGCGAGCGGGGTTGCTGAGATCAAAGGAGATGGCCTTGCCCGCCGGGAGAGTCGGGGACATCAGCTCGAGCGTCAGAACCGTAACCTAGGACGAGTAAGCCGGACTGCAGCTTGTGAGTGTAACCTGCGACGCACCCTGGGTCCAGACGTGTCGCCACCCGTGACGCCCGGTACGATACCCAGAGACGCCTTCCACCGCGCCAAGGACTCGTCCTCTGCATCCATTTTCGCATACTCGTCAGCCGACTTGGCCTCGCCCAGCTTGTAGCCTCGATTTCGTATGCTCGTGAGCACTAGCGTTGCACGTTGAAGACGAGCATGATATACCTGGCGTGGACGAAGGCTTGAAGTCGTCCTGGTCTTCGGCCTGTCTCTTGTCAGCAGCCGCCACATCTCAAGGAGCTCAATGCATACTCACAGACATGTGAGCGTAATAAAAGTCGTGAAAAGTAACAACGTTCAAAGACAAGTGAGCGCGGCGTCGTCGCGTCGGACCACGATCGATTGAGGCGGTCGGAAACTGCCGACTCATTGGAAATAAAAACGAACCAGTTTTGCTTCCATTTCCGCGTCGGTCTGGGGCTTCACAAATCGCTCGCAGGCAAGGTGGAACGGTCTGGTATTGTATGTTGCACATTTTTTTTACTACAGGAGCATCAAGCCCCCTACACCAAGAAAGCTCTAAATAAATGTAACATCTGTAAAGCAAGTTCAAAGCAATAATCGTAGCGCGCGCAATTGCTACACCACCGTTAAGAATGTCCTTATGAAGCCATGTACATATCCTAGCGTTAGGATGTCCGACAATGATATACAATGTGATAGATGATAACAAATATGGAGATACTAGATCACGCGCTGGGTCCCGGTCCACCCGCGGCGGCGAAGTTGGAGGTGTGGTCGAGCAGGGGGTGCATGGTCTCTGCGAGAAGTAATCAGACAAGATAGTGAACATGCTGCAGGCTGACGTACCGCCCTTAAACCAGCATTTGCCCTTCCCGAGATGGAAGCAGGACGGTCCATTTGGGCACACATGCCCCCAGCAGCACTTATCGCCGAAAGGGCACTGGACGCCTGGCGACTCATCTAGCGAATGTGCGTCGTATCGAGAGAATTGCTTACCGTTTTTAAGCCAGTTGCACGGTGCCTTTTTGGCGTTAGCCGCCAGAGACGCAAGCTGATCTTGCGTGAGAACGTAGTCGTGTCCATACTTGCACACGCCAGGCTGCGAAAAAGACACCTGTCAGCTTCCGTATGAGTGTGGATCACTTTGGCATTGCTCACCCCTTTCGTGCAGGTCATGAGGTAGTGCTCATTGCACGGCGGAGGGTTCTGCTTGTGCAGTGGCTGCAATGCGTACGTTACATGTGTCGTCCAACGCTGGAGCATCATACGTACCAGCGTGGGGTCGATGAGCCGCCCTTGCGCAGGCTTGGGTGGGGACTGGGGGCTTATGAGCCCACCGTTGGATATGTACCGCGTCCCGCTCACGGCGAGCGGGCTCGGGCGCTTGATTACCAGAGAGGCGTCCTCAGCGATCAGTATGTCGGTTGTTAATGTCGGCACGAGTAGGGAATCATCGACGTTGGCGTCGTTCGAGCCACGGAGAAGGGTAACCTTGCCCAACAATTGCTCCCGCTCGAGGTCCGAGATGAGCGACGCGTAGCGCCCCAAATCTCTGCCAGCTGTAGTAGCAAAAGTTTAGGGAAGGCGTATCAAATGAGTGGCGAGAACGCACCGCCAAAAAAGACGCGCAGCGTCTGCGGAAGACACAGGAAGGTCTTCAGGAACTCTGATGTGCCGTCAATTTGCACTCCGTCGAATCGCGACAACACGTACCGTTGATCCTGGGGGCATTCTCGGAGTCAGTGGTCTCCACTACCGAGAAACGGTAGGACGATTGGGAGAAGCCCTGGATACGTGTCAAGCCGCAGCCGATAGGTAAGCGGGGACTCGACGCACGAGGAGGAAGCCGTCGAGCTGCTCGGACGTGCAAATGGTACGATCTGTGACCGTCTGCAGGAGGTTCCTCTTGTCCACGTACAGAATGGTCCAGAAGGAAAGACGCGTGAAATAGTGGATGTCTTGGCCTGACAGATTTTCGGCGATGCGCTTGGTGAGCTCCTGCGCAACGGCGCGACCACCCTCCTGGCCGCGCGCGAGAAAAGAGGGGGCGAATATGTTCGTGTCCCCGTTGATGACACAGAATATTAGGGGGCAGGCTTGCGGCGTCTACTTCCGCGTCAGCGTCATGGCCACAAAACGGAAGCAAACGACGCGATCGAGCATACCTGGAAAATGCTCTGGCTCGATATCTGGCGGTTCAGTGTCGCGATCTGCACGTTATGTGCTTTGGAATCGCGCTGGGCTGTCTCGAGCGCGGCGCTATGGGCCTGCTTCCACAGAGCAACCTCCAACTCGAGATCCGCGACGCGATTCGTCAATTCGACATTCTGTTTGTATGTCGAGCTTGACAGGGCTGCGCGAGGGGGTCAGAAGGGTGGGACGTCGCGAGAGGTGGTGGGGGGACGAACACAAGATGCGCGCGAACGCGTCGTCCCTTTTGTTACCAACTCGGGTTAGCTCCTTCGCCACATGTCCCCGGGATCCGGCCTACTCACCATGCACGGTGGGTCGCCTGAATCGCGTCGACGCTGGCCATGGCTGCGGGGACGGGGATGGGGGTGGGAAGCAAGGAGCGGACAATGAACTAGCGGCCGTGCGTCGACTTTAAAGAGGCTGACGTTACGCGTTCGAAAATGAACTGCTTCTCCCGCTGCTAGTCCGGGCAGGTCTACATCCAAATGGAAAACTCCGTGATATAGTCCGGAACGTTACCAGCAGCAGGCGCGGACAACAGAGTGTGAGCCGAACCAGAGCCTTGACCTGTCTCTTAATCTCAAGCTTCAAGGGCAGTGTCCTGGTCAAAGATATCATCAGGCCTTCCGCGCCCATCACCTGGTTCATCACCGTCTGCGCGGCGATCTCACGATCTTCTGCTACTGCACCGGCGACCGCGGTCTTGATTGCCTGGCCTTGAGAAAATTGGGCCGGACCATCGCTCGGCGCCTGTAAGCTTCTGCACCCGAGCAATGCGGCTGTTGAACGGTCGTCTGACTACCACAAGTCCTCGACGCGCGCCGCACAAACCATGCATGGTGATAAATTAGGGAAGAGGAACTCATAAAACAGCGTACAAATGGCAACACATTGAACAGAGGCGTAGAACATGACATCGTACATCGAGCATTGCTGTATCAGCCACAATTCACCTCGGGGCCTTGTGCATGTCGGCTGAAGCGTGCATCAGTTTCTATGCTGGGGGAGGTCTGGGCACATTACTCGCCTCCGATGAATTTGCACGTCCCCTGCTTATAGAACGAGCAGCGAGGGCCTCCAGGGCACACGTGTCCGTAGCAGCAGCTGTCGCCCCAGGTGCACTCCACGTCTGGCAGCAGGTTGGGTGTCAATCATTGGCCTACATCAGTACCGCGTACCTTTATTAACGCTGGGGCAAGGACCCTTCTTCGCGTTCTGGCGAATTTCTTCAATATCTTCTGCGGTGACCTCGTAGTGGTGCCCGTATTTGCAGTTGTCGCCGAACTTGCACTCAGCCAGGTAGAAGAGCGTGCAGGGCGGCGGGGTATCTGCGACGATCACGATCGATGAGTATCTCTATTGGATGCGAGAAGTTCAACGCATACTCTTTGAGAGGGGCTGTGGGAACGTGTCAGCGCGGCGTCCTTGCGACAGGACTCAACCTAAACTCACAACACGACGATCAAGCTTCTTCTTCTGAATGGCCGTGCTCCATGACGGCGACGAGCTCCGGTCTGAACGTTGGTCCTCGCGCTCAGGAGAGGTCGTGCGCACGAACGAGCCGCGACGCTGCTGCAAAAGCGTCGCGACAGAGGAATAACTCGTGTTCGCCTTCACGGCGGCCACGGGGCGATTGGTGGCGGTCTCGGGCGATGGCGCGCGCGGCGCAGCAGGCGTGGTCGTGGAAGCGCCGCTCGCAACGGCGGCGGCGCTAGGCTCGCGATCGGGGGTGGCGACGGTGACGGCAGCCGCAGGAAGATCCTCCGTCGGCGGCTGGGAGAGCGACTTCCGCGAAGGAATAACAATCTTCGAGGTTCTGAATAATTCGGGTACAGTGTAGTCAGGGAGGTTTAGCTCGGTGATGCCTGCGGCCATGTCGGAATAGCCGCGGAGCAGAACTAGCTTGGCCTTGTGACCAGCCGTGATGAGGGAGCGCAGCGTGTTAACGTATCCATTATCATGACAGCCTGGAGGGAATGACCATGTTCAGCTCCACCATACTGGCAATGGTAGCGCGTTGCGTACCTGCAAAATAAATTCTGACGGTATGCGGCATACGGATTTCGTCTTCCAAGAGGACTAGAAGAATCATTTAGCCACCGGAAGGGGAGCATGATAATGGATGCTAGTACTCACCTCTGATCTTAGCGTCAGCGGCCTCCTTTGTACTTCCAACATCGAGCATCATGAAGCGCTCGGCAGACTGGTTGAAGCCGAGGACGAAATCGTCAAACTTCGCCTTGACTTGCAGAAGTCCGGCACGCCCGAAGGTGTCGGTGAGACCGCGCTTGTTGAAGAATATATGTACCCAGACTTGGTAATCGGCAGAGCCGAGGGTGTCTTCGAGGTGGGAGGTGATGGACTCGAGGAGGCGCTGTGCAGCAGCATGTCCACCCTCTTGTCCTCTGGTGATAAGATCATTGTTGAATATCGCGCCGTCCCCGTCGAGCAATACGAGAACACGATGGCCCTGCAACAATAAGGATCAGAGCAATTACCTATCAGAATATAGTCAAGGACATACCTTGGGCTGAGTGCTGAGGTCGCCAGCGCGCTTCGCCTCTTCCATTTCTCGTCTGACCTCGTTCGCAGACCGCAGGGCATTGTCTCTCTGTGCCTCGGCCTCTTCTTTGGCTCTGCGATAAATCGCGAGCTGGGCGTCTACAGCGGTGTACGCATTCTTATACAGATCGAACTCGCTCCGCAGCTTTTCAATCTCTCCGTCGCGCGTATTGACCGCTTTGTTAGATTTGTCAAACTCATCTGTGGCACCGGCGTCAGATATTTCGATAGGCAATGCATGTTGCAACAAGGACGCACCTCTCAAGGAGGCAACCAATTTGTCGCTGACGATGGAATCAGTACGATCGAGGCAGATCTATGAAGGGAACGTACAATCTCTCAAACGGAGAGGAGGGGCGTGGTACGTTCTCAGCCATCGTGAGCGTCGTTACCGGGATGTGAATGGCGGAGACGCGACCGCTGGTCTCTTAAAGAGAACGCCTCATGCATGCAGGGCTGCAGGGTGCAGCGACCCTCGTGGCCGTCGAAGGTCTGGCACCTGCCCTGACGAACACGCGTCCGCCTCGTTGAAGATGGCAGCTGGTTTCATTCTGCGAAGTCGCACAAAGACGAGTCTGCGGCAATGGCAGACTATCATGTTGTCAAGCTCGCTAAAGGTGCTGTAGAGAATTGACCTCCGGCGAGAGTGTCAACGTCTGGGTAGACGTTGCGTTGCAAGTGCAAGTGTGAGAGAGGGTTATCTTGCGTCCTCACGTACAGTAGGGCGGTCTCCAAAACATAGAAGTACATGTCCTGGACGTGTCCGACGACCTGTGGCGCGTACCTTCGAATTCGAGATGAATAGCTGGTTCGAAGCTACGGCTGTCGAGGAGCGCCGGCGGCTGGACAACAGAGGATTCGATCCGGCAAAACAAAATCATTTCCCTGTCATTGCGATAGAAAGTAGGCTAAGGACAGCAGGGAGGCAGGCGTCTGTAGGCTTTGGAGGGCAGAGCAGAACCGGAGCGGGACTTCAAAAAAATCTGTCGCACGATGCATCGACATGGGCCACGTGTTTTAATGCATGATAACCCCGGGCCGATGACCCGCATGTTCATTGTGTTCGACGCCGCGACCCGTCCTTTGCTCGTCGTCGTCGTCGTCGTCGTGCTCGTCGTTGTCGCCACTGTTCTCGCGTGTTAGACGCGTCAACTACTCTTCTCTGAATATGGCGGACCTATACACCTCCCTCCAGGTCTCGCCCAGGAAGAAGCGCTGCCCTCCAGACTTCGACGACAACACGGCGACACCCAAAAAGCTCAGGCTCGCGTACGTGGCCCCGCCATTGCATGATGCAACTATACTGACATTCGCATCTCTTGTCAGTCCGCCCACGCCACCCGCGACCGTCTCGCGTAAAGGCGGGAAGCCCGATCCCAAGCCGCTCCCCGCGCATCTGTCGCGCCTCTATACCATCCAGAACAGCCTGCTGCATGCGCTCTCGCACGCGCTCGCTACCTGCGCCGTCTCCCCGTCCTCGGACACGGGCATTGTGCGGAATGTGCTCAACCACTTCTCGCTGAACACGTACACGGGTATGACTACCCAGTTCGATCTCAACGACCTTAAGCGGTTGTGCTGGCTCTGGGAATGGGATGGGAAAGAGCTGCCGAAGGACGCCGCAGATGACGACAATCCCTTCCTTGAGTCAACAGCCCCGTCGCCATCCGCGTCCAAAGCCAAGGACTGGACGCGGGGGGCGATGGGGATTGTTGTGAGCCCAGCGACGCACAAGGTCGAGGGCAAACGCGTACCGGCCTACGGCATTGGTATCGAGGTGGAGATGGACATTGACAAGGACATGGGTGGCGGGATGGCTGCTGTGGCGCGGTGGACGAGCGCCGCGGAAAGCCGACGCAAAGAATTTCGCCAGAAGCTTGACCGTTGGGTCGAGGTGAGTGAAATTGTTAGCCTCTGACTTAGCTCGTTGACAAAATACCCTTCTAGCTACACAAGGAACAATCCCCGATGCCCAAGGTGCCCGTAGCGGAACTCCCTTCGCTGGACACTGCATCAAAGATGTCGAACCTGACCAAATTGCTGGCCTCGGCGTCGCCCAAAGGCACTTCGCATACCCCTCAACCTC
This sequence comes from Schizophyllum amplum, assembly GCA_007026445.1. Classification (NCBI taxonomy): domain Eukaryota; kingdom Fungi; phylum Basidiomycota; class Agaricomycetes; order Agaricales; family Schizophyllaceae; genus Schizophyllum; species Schizophyllum amplum. Next base: position 2,220,252 of record VDMD01000002.1, on the reverse strand, counting down.
CGTCGTCTCCGACTTCGCCATCGAAATCTCCTTCTAAGCGAGCTCTTCGTGACTTTGCTGTTCCCTTCCCCATGTCCCCGATGAAGACACCGACGGCGATGAGAACTATGGCTTTCCCCTCGACTTCCCCTACTAAATCCAAGAATACGATGGTGTTCCCGAGCTCTCCTACTAAGGATTCAATTGTCTTCCCCCAAACACCGCGGCATCACCAACCCGTCGACGAGGACACCCTCATTACACCTGTGCGGACCCCGCGGTCCTCTATGTCGTCCGTCAACACGCCAGAGCCGTCGACACCGAGGCACCAGCGAGGTGCTGATGCGGACACGGTGCCTCAGACACCCACTACTTCTCGTCGTCAGGCCCTCTACGAGCGAATTCGCCAGAAGTCCCTGACAACCACACCTAGCAAGACCCCAATGAAGGAAGTCCCAGGTAGCCGGATGAGTCGCGACCAAATGCTCAAGATGGGTCAGGAGGAGATGCGTCGTCGTTGTCTTCTCGGCCGCCTGGGCGGTGTTGCTGAGAGCGTTTGGATGTATGTTTGCTTCCTCTTCCTATCACGAGGACCGTCTGACACGGGTTACCAGGTTCTTCTCCACGCCACCGTCAAGCAGCAGCACGTCGACCCCGACAGCTCGCAAGCGGCGCACTTTGCCAACCTCTGAGGTCGCGCAGGCCGTCATCAAGTCATCGCCCGTGCCCATCTCGCTCGCGGAAGCGAACGAGTCGCTGGAGATGCTCACGAGCCTGTGCCCCTTCTTCCTGAAGCCGCTGAACATTGCGGGGGAGGACTGGCTGGAGATGCCGTCGACGGTGTCGTCGGGGAGCAATAGCACGCCGGCGGGGTTCGCGGCTGCAGTCGCAGAAGCGAGTCCCTCGAAACGTGCGCGGGCGCCGCCGAGCCCGAGCAAGCTCGATAGTCTCACGGAGCTTGTCAACCGCAGCCCGAGGAGGGTGAAGAAGGAGACTGGCGGTCTTCGCGAGGTGCGCGAGATCATTCGGCGGGAGCTTGACCTCCAGGATTAGGCTGTATTCCATTCCCAATTGCTTCCCTTCATTACATGTTCCGTGTTCTTCTCACCGTTTTGTTTCTTCACCGTTTTGTCATGCCGTGCCTATCTTCGATGTATTTCATTTTTTTCTCATCTTCATTGATATGCCCTGTGATTTGTCCCATCGTCTCTTTTCTTTCCTCTCGTCCTGTCAAACTTGAATACTAGTTTTGTGTATCTACAAATACATGGCCTGTTTCGCCTGCCTATGGCTGGTGATAGCTTTGAATTAGTCTCGAAGTCATAAATGTATGTAACCAAGTCCCAGGGGTGACTTCGACCGAACAACCAGCGTCCGAGTCTGACAAGTTCTTCAGTCGCGCGTCAAGTGCTTTAGTGATGCGTCAAATGCTTGGATCATGCGTAGTTTCAGATTGAAGCGTGAGCTCGTCGCGCAAGATCTCGTTCCAGACGTCGTTCATGTGGAAGAGCACAGAAAGATGGCTGCCACTGAGCGTGATGAGCGATGCGTTCTCAACGTTCTTCGCCAACCACTCGGCATGCTGACATGGCACCCACTCGTCGGTGGTCGCGGCGACGATGATGACGCCGCACTTGGCGCGGTCGCCGCCGTCGGGGGTGTACCCTCCCCAGCCGCTGTGGTATACTGTGGGCAGGTCGAAGAAGCCGCGCCAAGTCTTTGCGACGCTCAGCGCGGCATTCGCGGCAAGATCGCGCTCGAGCTGCCCGTCGCGCAGCTCCTGCTTCTCGCACCAGCGCTCGAATGCGCCGTGCTCGTCGCCCGCTAGTGCAGCGTCGACGAGGTAGCTGCGCACGAGGGCCTCGCGGCGTGGCGGAGTGCGCAGCCGCGGTGCGAGTGAGAGATGCGCGAAGCGGGCAGGGACGCAGGGCAGGAGGCGCGCGGGTGGCCCGAGCAGCATGTACTGTCCTCGCGAGAGGTGCCGTGCATACTCGCGGTGGGCGTGCGGCGGGGAGAAAGGCGACACGAGGACGAGGCGCGCGAGCGCGGCACGGAGGGGGAAATCAGCCTGGGGTGCGCCATATAGGATCTGCGCGGATATGCTGCCGATACCGTGGCCGCATATGACCAGGCGGAGGCGGGCAGTGTCTGGATGAAGGTGGGTGATGAGCGCATGCATGTCGCGCGCGAGGGTGGCGGCGTAGGCTGTGGCGCGGGGCACGGGGGAGGACTGGCCCCAGCCGGGAAGCGAGGGCGCGACGAAGTGCGCGTGGTGCTCGATGAGCGCTGCGGGCGCCTTTGACGCGTCGCCGACTGCGAAGGCGCCGTGGAGGAAGAGGACAAGGATGTTGCTGGAGGTGTTGCCGGTGTCCGCGTAGGCGAGCGTACGGCCGTCGGGCAGCGTGAGGCGCTTGTCCTCGACGCGAAACATGGCGGCGCGCTGAAAGCTGTGGCAGGTGAGAGAAGAAGCGCGCAGAGGCTGATGCGACGCCTTTATTCTATTCAGCCCAACCGGCGATCGACATCAAAGCTAAGGACATGGCATGCTCGCAGTCTCATTGTGCTCCAATTAGCAGACACGCGCCGGTCGCGAATTACCTACGTCACGAGGAGACCCAGTCCGGGGCCCCGCACAGTTGGACTTTATGACCTCTCCATATACAGCAGCAGTCAGCGAGGGTTTTCTTTCGAGTACACCGACGCTCGGGGACACTGGAATGCCTAGCGACAGTGGCTCAGATCCGGAAATCAGGCCGCACACTACTTCGGACCGTGGGCGCATTCAGTTGCTAGAGGGCCTGACCTGGGCTGACATGAAGGGATCTATTCAGATCTGGCATGTGACGGACTGAGACTGCACCAATCTGGGATACGCGCGAGCCTGACATTCGGACTTGCGAAGAGGGCGAGAAGGGGGAAGACAAGACACACTTCGGAACCAAATTTCGGACGACGTAATCGGAGGAAGCAAAACAAAGGGATCATCCGGAACAAGCAAAGACAAATATGCACCCCTTCACACGGTCATGAGCTTTCGAGAATGCTCGTATGTGTGACATAACCCTGAAATGTGTTGCCCCGAGCAGTTATTGGACGTTGAACGTTGAACCCTTGTAGCTCTCGACCATCCCCTCTGCCACGCTGAGATAGCCCTTACGAACATCAGACCAGACACTGTTACTGACCTGTCGTCGCTTGACACTGCATCCATTGACAGTCTTCACTTCATCTATCCAGTACTAGTCAGTAGCGGCAGTAGTGATCATTCAGATGAACTGGAATATGGATGATGATACGAATAATAGAACTGCGAAAGTGACCATGCTATAACGTAGTCGCCAATACCTAGACCACATCTCCTACCACTTGGTTCTGCACCAGCGGCTACCCTCCAGTTCTCGCTGATCTGTCCATGTCGCCGTCGGCTCGCGTTCTGATTTAGGCGTTCCCTCAACCGACGCATTCTGCCCCCCGAGATTCCAACCACCGCCGCACAGCATACGTAGCCGCCACAGCGCGATGCCGACAGCTGCCACGTCTACGCCCCGCGCGACGGTCTGGGCGTTCGAGGAGATTAGGTAGGCGTGCGAGGCTTTGTGCTGTGCGGGGTCGGCAGTGTGGTGTCGATGAGCGGGATCGGCGATGTCGTGAGCAGAAGCGACGGCGTCGGGAGTAGAAGCGGTGGCATCGCGAGAAACAGCGACGGCCTCGCGAGCAAGAGAGGCAGCATCCTTTCTCGGTCGGATGGCTCTCTCGTGCGCGATGATGGCAGAAAAGAGCTGGTGCAGTTTCCGCCTATGACAGGGCCGTGGAAAGAGCGTGAGCGAGTGGTAGAGCGGGATAAGATGTGGGGCATGCGGCTCAGCGCCCTCGGGCATGGGCGCTATGGAGGTGACGGGGTGTAAGGTGGAATGCGGTGGTGGAGGACGAGCTGGTGCAGCTGTTGCGGATGGAGCAGTGGGTATGGATGTCGCTGTAGACTTCATAGGCGAGTCAGACTGCGCTGATGGCATCGCAGACATATCGCCCTCCGGCCGCTCATGGGTGACTGGATGTCGATTGACAGGTGGACACATCACGAGTGCAATGGCATTGGGATATGGTATGGTTCCGGATGCACGGACGTGTGCAAGTTCGGCGCGCGTTAGACGGCGCACAATTGGCGTCGTGCACCCCTCGCGACGCTTGGGGTGTTCCTCGGCCAGTGCACGCTGCAGTATATCAAGTTCCTGCAAAACACGCACGCGCAGTAGATGCAAGGTCTGCTCAAAAAGCAGCGGGGTGATCGCGGCTGAGCCGTGCATGATCTTTCCAGCGGCGCCTGGAAGAAATCAGCGACATACTGAAGGTTCTCTGACGGAGGACGCACCGCGCGAGCTCGCCTGAGCGAGAACACTACGCCAGCAGGTTATGTAACCTCCCTTCCCGCGACGCTTGAGGCGAAAGCTGGGGTGTTCAAGCCCGTCGGGAACGAGGATCGTGCGCAAGCGGGTGGTGCGCGACTCTGGGAGCCTCATCGGAAGCAGGCGCACAAGAAAGTCTTTCGGCATATAGCGGGCCGTCACCGCGCATCTGCGGAGGGGAGTGGCGAGCATGCGGACTGCTGTGCATCAGCAAGAGTCAAGGCAAACAACTTCGCACGCACGGTAGGGGCTTGCAAACCACTCTCGCTCCTCTTTCGACATCTCGCGCATGGGATCGATGCCATGGTCTGGCTTGATATTTTTGTATCGGTTCAAGCGGGGGATGGGGGGCAGGCGCTTATGGCGTATGTAGTCGCTCTTGTGCGAGAAGGGGCTATGGTCGGCGAGGACGGGAGAGACGGCATGGTGCGAGAGCTCGACATTGAACCGCGGAGAGACAGGTCGATATAAGGACTTGCGCGCGTCGCTACGTTTCCCATGAAAGCTGTCAAGCTCTGGGCTGCAACTGGGAGGACGTTTGCTGAGGCGCTTGATGAGGCGGGGAAGGAGGCGCATCAAAAGGTTCCGGCGTCGATCGCGTCGCGCTTCCTCAAGTCGAACCGTCATGTGACGAGGCAAGAATTCGAGTTTGCGTGTACAGAGCATTGTATATACATCGGGAATTATAGTACAGAACAAAAACAGTGAAGAAAGTTTACACAGTCACTTCTACATGCACCCTCGCTGACCCGGGCTCCGGGACAGCCTCCTTCAACTCACTCGTAGAGAACACATCTTCGATCTTCCCAGCCTTCAAAGCCTCCACTCTCGCCTTCGTCTCAAAGTCCTCCACCAGAACGACCTGCCCACCCAAAATGCGGCTCTGCTCCGCGGCAAACACGGTCACGTGGCTCTTCGTCACCTCTGCGATGTCCGTGCCCAGCACGCGCTGGTCACCCGTCCGCACGGCCTCTACGAACGTACGGGCCAGTCCCGAGTCACCGCCGCCGTGTCCGCCGCCCTCAGACTTGGGCTGTACTGAGCGTGTTCGCTTGTCCGTCTTGCGAAAGTCCGTCACGGTGAACTACTGATTGTCAGCTCGAACTCGCGCCTGCTCAGGACAGTCACCTCACCTTGGTCATATCGCCAATGATCTCCCCGTGCGTAAAGTGCATGTGCACCTGACGGTCACAGATAGCCTCAGTAAAGGCAACCATGGTAAAGGACACGGTCGTGTCGTTGTCGAACATGATGTTCACGACCTGGTTGTCGCACACGTCGTTGGGCAGCTCGTATACACAGCTGCCGTACGATGTGTTGTCAAGCGTCTCTTTGACCGTGTCGACCGTCGGAGTGCCGTCAGTTAAGACGGCGACGGGCCAAGCGGTGTATCCACGCTTGATCTGGTCATAATAGACTACAATATATGGCAATAAGCGGCAAGACAAGGAGGGATAGCAGACGGCGCACTCTTCTTCGCGCTGTAGGCGCAATCCTTCTCTGCCGGGCAGTTAAAGCATTTTGTGGCGTCACCGGCGGCGGGAGGCTTCTGCTCCTTTCTGAAGTGGTACAGCGAGCCGAACGATGATACGCGCACGGGCTTTGCGGGAGCCATCCAGTGGCACAGAATATCTATATCACTGTATGTAATCAGCTCGTCAGTTGCGCGATATGAGCAGGGGCACCTACTGGCAGCACTTCGTAAGCAAGGCGAACGAGCACTCCGCCTCGCGACCCCAATTTCCGCGCACGTAACTGTGCGCGAAGTGGAAGTACCCTACGGGCTCGACCTGCACGATGTTCACCAGCCGGCCAAGCTCCCCAGAGCGCACGATCTTTGTAATTTCCTGGCTGTAAGGGGAGTAGCGCATCACTGTACGCCCATCAGCCTGTCATTCATATTCTCAATGACTGCCGCACCACATACCGTGCCCCATGCCGAAGATGATATTCGCCCGCGCCACCGCGTCTTCTATACGCAAGCAGTCCCCGATGCTCGTCGCCATCGGCTTTTCGCAGAGAATGTTGTACCCGAGCGCGGCGAACGCGCGCACGACCTTCTCGTGCATGTGGTCCTGCACGGTCACGAGGACCGCGTCTGCGAGCCGCTTGCCGACGGTGCGCAGAGTCTCCTCGGAGGCGCGGCGGAGGGATTGCCAGGAGTCGAACACGAGCGTCGAGTCAATCGCGTGTTTGGCGGCGTACTCGGCGCGCGTCTTCGGGCGGGGCTCCGCGCAGGCGACAATCTTGGCGCACGTGGGCGACGCGAGGGCGTACGCGGCGTAGGCCTGGTGGGCGTGCGTTAGCCAAGGTGGTCATGGGGGAGTTAATCGGATGAGAGCGGTTAGGATAGATGGGCTCTTGGGAAGACGATGGTGCGATACGGTGCGTGCAGAGTTCGCGTAGTGTAAGATGAGTGGAAGGGGGAATTCGAGCACTCACATTGCCACGCTGCCCACAGCCGATAACCGCGAGCGTAACCGGGACGTTAATAACAGCTGGGCTCATCACGTCTTCTGAGGAAGTGGGAGAAGAGAAGGAGTACGGCTTCTGGGGCGGCTTGAACAGGCGCCGCCGCATGACTGTCAATCAAGACCCTCTCGTTGGTTGAGCGGCCTAGTCAGTGGGCCCAGTCAGTCACCGAGATAAGCGCGTCCTGAATCGATTCCTCGATACCACCCTCAAACAGCGTCGGCAATCCAGCAGCTGATACGCAGTACGGGTTCTGAGTTCGTTTGCCGGACCTGCGGCAGGCGGTGGGGAGCGGCAGAGCGTTGTGGACACGCGTTCATCAAAGTGGACGTCAACTTCAACTTGCCCGGTTCAGATGCCGGACCGGAGGCCCGATATCTGTTGGACCCACACCACACGCCAGGTCTTGCCCCTTTGGGTGCTTCTGACCTGTTGAACAAACGAGCGGAATTGCTATTCGTCAGCAAGAATATATGCTTCTTTTACAGAAAGACATAGAGAACCTCTGCTCTGTATTGTGATAGCAAAGTCGAGGAGCGGTATAAAGCGAGGACAGAGCAGTCGTCATGCGTGGTCATTAGCGGGTCGTGACGAAGTACGGGTGCAACGGTACAAAGGGGGAGAAGAAGTACGATGTGCAGCAGAAAAAGTACGACGCACGTAAGCATACCCGGGAACGAAGAGAATAAATAGAAATACCGACAATCGCAGGACCAGGCGACAACGGCAGTACCATGGGAGCCTATGCGTATGCGGTGGGATAGACGATGTGCGGGCATGGGTTGAACAGTAGAGTGCGTGCATGCGGGTAGGGGACAGCAGAAAACCGGGGCCCGTGCGGGCGCCGGCTCGCAGAGTCTTCGACGCGCGCGACAGCGATGAGAATATTAGAATATACGTGAATGATGCTGATGAGTACGTAGCCAGAGCGATGAAGGTCTGATTGCAATTGCATGGCGGGTGCGATGGCGGTGGGGATGGCAAGGGCGTGCATGGAATCCTCCGCGACGCGGGATCTCCTCTCCGGGTGCGGCCTTTCCTCTATACTTTTGTCTAGCGTCTAGCGCTCCGGACCAAACCACGGCCTCGTCTCCGCTTAGAAGCCTCCCAGGCAGTCCTCGGACGGTGATATGCTGAAGCTCGACATGGAGCTACAGAGCGCATCTGACGACCGATTCGATTTCTTCCTGCGCGGTACGGCGCGGTGCTGGGTCGGCGAGTAGGACACGACGGTCTCGTTGTCGTCATCGTACTCGCCGTCCTCCTCTTCTTCCCCGTATATGCTGCTACGACGTACGGAGCGCGCTTGCGGCGATTCCCGGCGTACGCGGCGCGGGCGCGACGGGCGCGCGGGGATCGGCTGCGGCGCTGTGTGCTCGATGGCAAGCTTGGTGGGGTGGGGGAGGAAGGCGAGCGCCGAGGGCAGGAGGTCGATGGTGGAGGAGGACGAGCTGAAAACGTCCACCTGCTGCTGATACGACTCGGGGGGCGGGCTCATGAAGCCGTCGCTCTCGTCAGACTCGGAGGAGAAGTCGGGCACAAGAGGGGGCGGCGGGGGGTAAGACGGGCAGGCGGTAGTGGGTGAGCGCGGGGCCGCGTTCGCCGGGGCCAGGGCGCGGGGATGCACCTCGTCGGAGTCCCGTCGATCCCGGGGGGACCGGTGACAACGAGTGGGCGAGCAGAGGGCTTGCTGATCCTCAGTGTACGTGCGGCCGCCGCGTTCGGGGAGGGCACACGTGTTGGGGGCGACGACGATCGGGGAGCGGTCGTAGTCGCAGGAGGGCAGCGCCGAAAAGGTGCGGGTGAGGCGGGGCGAAGGCGGGAAGTGGACACCCCTCGCGGCTGCGGTAACGCAGGACGCGGAGGGCTTGAGGATAGGGCGGGGAGACATGGGAGGATGATTTTACGGAGAGCGATTGCAATCTGTGCTGGTTGGTTGCAGGGCGCGAGTCTGGACGCGGCGGGGAGCGGCGGCGGCAAGACGGGCCTACAGGACTGCGTGAGGCAGCGCAACGTGTTAGCAACTGATATCTGGCATGGCGAGGCAGCAGTGGCGGGAGATTATGAAAACAGAAAAGCGGTGGGCGTTCGGGTCAACCGTCAAAGAGTCGTTACCGGTCACAACTCGGTGGCTACCGCGTGACCTGCCGACGTGACCGGCCTCCGAGTCCCGGCGGACCATGCCCTACCAGGCGGAGTCCAGCCACAAACGACCTTCTCCCTGCCTTCTCCCTGCCTTTGACATCCCAAAGAGCTCAAGGACGGCGGCCCTGGGCGCCTAACTTGATCGTCGCTGTTGTACGTACTAGATCTCCGATGCCTCATACCAGACCGTACCTGGCCACTTCATATCGCGTCGAGCCCTTGAACCCGACGAGCTCCTCACCGTTCATCGCAGCCTGCAGGCTATCCCGCCTACACGATGCGCACCAGTAGTATCATCTGCCGGCCGCGTCCGGAAGCACGACACCGCCGGTAGCAGTGCGATCGCAATCTGCGTACATACCAGCATGTTGACAATGACAGGAAAACAATCAGACTTCGAAGCCCCCCTTCTCTTCATTAAGGAAGACCGTTCATTCCCTCAACGTGCTCAAAGCCGGGCGCAGGCATCACCCTTGCCATCCTTGCGATGGCGTAAATATCGGTATCGCGGCGGACTCCTCGAGGCCATCCGACTCAACTCTCACCCTAGCGGCTGCCACCGAGATCATTCCTTGTCCACAAAAACAAATAGACACAAACATGCTTGACGGCGTTTGCCTCTCTCCAACCTCTCTCATCGCTTAGCGCTCGCCCGCCGAAATTCGCAAACCATGCTCAGAATCCCGGTAAATCCTTTCATGGCGTGTTCATGGTCACATCCTGCGAGTTGGAAACCATACGCATGAACGACCTACTTACCTCACAAAGACTGTGTTCCCGGCCAATTGATACATTCCTACTAGCGATACAATCTACTAGGTATACGACACATCACTATGGCGCCAGCGCGAGCCTTGCAGACACCTCCGCCTGCGACTGCACCAAGTTCGCCAGGTACGTGAGCATCAAAGTGTCCTGTGGGTAGATGACGGTCAGTAACTTGAATTCCTCCCATAGATCTACTATAAACGTCAAATGAACATGCCACGCACCTGCAGACTCGCCTGGAACCCGCCCTTCTCCAGATCCTCCGTGCTCGCGCCGAGCGTGTCCATGAGGTAGCGCCCGACAGCCGGGTCGCCCTGGCGCTCGCCCGCGAGCACCGCGCTGACGTACGCAAGGACGCGATCGAGCATGGCCATGACCTGCGTCAGCGCGTCCTCGAGCACCTGCAGGTCGGTGATGGGCTGCGCGGTGGTGGAGGTGGGCTCCGCGGCGGTTTTAGTGAGGAGGTCGACTGTTCGTAGGGAGTGAAGGAGGGTATGGGAGGAGGGAGAGAAAGGTTAGTGTTGAGACAGAGCAGGAAGATCAGACAGATACGCACGGCCACTCCTCTCGGTATCCTGGAAACGCAGCTCGACGGGTATGGGTACGAAGACGCAGTTTTCAGGCCGCGGGTTGACGCCGACGGGGGAGCTGAGGGATTGATCTCAGAAAGGCTGATATATCTGGGAGAATGCGTAGACGGACCTGACAAACGCCTTGACGCCGGCCTCTTCACCAGACACGGCGCCTGTGTTGAGCGCAACGTGGATGGCCTGGTGCGGGACCGTCTCTTGCATGTAAAAGTTTTGGATGAGGGCAGAGTAGGTGTTCAGGTTCGAGCCCGTTGAGTACCTGATTGTTGGATTAACCGTGTGCTTCCTCAACTCACGTCGTCCACCACCCGCAAATCGCGCACTTACCATCCAACAATGACCTCCTTCGGGTTGACCTTGTGATGCAAGTCATACACCGCGCGGTGGTACTCCATGTCGACGGCGACCTGCTCGTCCGTCTCGCTGTGCAGGACGGCGAAGGAGGACCGGACCTCGATCTCGGTCTCGTTACGCGTGCCGAGGAGGGTACCGATGACACGCTCCTGGGTGTCGTTCCGCCGGAGGTAGTGGTCGAGGATGGAGAAGAGCGCGACGGGGTGGATCGTCACTTTTGTGGGCGCGCGGCTGGAGGGACGATCGTGGGGTTGGGTGATTATGGTGGGTGGGGGATCGTGGTGGGGGGAGGGGATGAATGGAGAGATGGGATGTTATGTGCGATGGGGATAGTGTGATGTGTGTTATGGACATGGTGGGTATAGAGGACGGACGCGGTGGGAGACAGTGAAATGCGCGATCAGTTGGGTACAACAACGAGAGATCCAAGCACGCACGATACAGCTTGGGGCGCGCTGCCATGCGCAGCCGGCTGCAGCGTAATCGCTGATGTTGGGGGGCCAAGTGACATTTTGAAGGCTGCCTTTGAAAGAAGACAGAGAACAAGAGCTGCAGAACAAAGCAACTCACAAAAAGGGAAACCGCACCCTGAGCTCGGCCGGGAAAAAAAGGCGCGCACGTGGCGCGCACTCGATCCGGACTTCCTTCTCATCCCAAACCACCACGAACCCGCGCCCCACGACCCGCGACTGAAAATATGCCGTCCGAAGATACCAAGGTGCGCAGGTACACTGGTAATACGGAGAAGGCTCACTGACGCGCGGAGCAGGAGCGCATTGCCAAGTTCATCGAGATTGGACGCGTTTGTGGTCGCAGGCTAACGGAACGGCGCGGGTGACTGACACATTCGCAGACCGTCCTCCACTATGGCTGGGTCCCGGCGGTGATCTACCTTGGCTTCACGAGGAGCAACCCGCAGCCGTCGCTCATCAAGTGCGCTTCCTCGCCTCGTGTATCCCTTTGCTGCTCACTGACGCGTTTTCTGCCAGGCTCATTAGCCCGCTGGCCTAAGGGCCCTCCATCATGCTCGCTCGCATCCTGTATCATAGCATACATCTAATTGAATATACCGCACACCGCTCCGTAATCCACAAGCTAGCCTCAAGCTCACCGTGCTCTTATTGGCGCGTCTGGCCTTGCCCGTGCGCGTTTGCGGACCTTTCTGGTGTGTAGTCTCTCCCCTCCCCTTCAATGATTACACACGTCGTGGTGGTACCGTTGGTGCCCTGATTCCGACAAGCCCTCTCGGGGCAACTCTGGCTGTAACCTCTGTGCTTCGGCATGCTCGCTGGTTTAGGCCTCAGTGTCGCAGTGAAGATTTGACAAGGCCAGATATGAGAACACCTCCCTTACCGTGGCGTGGAGATGTACACAGTGCTGACTAGGTTTTTCCCACACGCAGTGTATTCGCAACTTGCGAGCTGACCACGGCAAGGCGACCCAGCTTCGTCGTCAAAGTGCTCCGACTATAGACGGGCATCTTCGCTTTTGTTTGTCCCCACGCGGTCACAGGCCAGGAGGACTTCGCTAGGTCACATCTCATCAAGAGCGCCTTCGTCATGAGAACATTCTGTCTGCCTCTTCGGGTGGACATAAGACGGGCCTTCTCCAGATCAGTTGAGCGGGACCGTGCTGGGTCGAGGCATATGCCGGGTCCAGTAGCTTGGCTTCGCCCTCGAGGCTGCTGCGCTCTGCAAGTGCTTGCATGAGGCTTTGTGGATAAGCGCCGCGCAGCACTTGTGACCGTCCGCAAACGTTCCCGCTCTTTGCATCTCACCACCATCGCGATGGCCGAGAACGTTTCCCCACCCCTGCCTGCCAAGTTGTGCGTTTTCCACGCGTCGTACATACCAAAGCTCTCCTGGTGCTGACGTCTCACAGCGACCAGCTCATCTGCCCCTTGAGAGGTGTGTGATGGTACATGCGCGAGCCCCGAATTCCTCATTATCTATCGTGCTACAGATGAGTACGATAAGCTGCATAAGCTGCTCGCTGCCCGCGACGAGGAGATTGACAGACTGCGCGGCGAGCGCGACCTGTACAAGAATGCCTACGAAAGTGTCAACGCTCGGAACGCCGCCCGTGTCACCGCCAGGAGCGCCAGCGATTATGCAACCGAGGACAAGGAAATACCTACACCACGCTCCTCACCAGGACGCTCAGTGGCGCCCCGCCTGAGGCTAGACTCAAGTAGGGTGCGTCGCACTACATCCTTCGCCTTATGACGTACTCAGACCTTGCTACAGCCCCTTTGGAAGAGTACGTTGGGGATGCGTCTTGTTCTTCCTGTACAGTGTACTAGTTCGGTTTCGCCCATACTCATTGGCTCTCGTCCATACTCATCCTACTCTCATCTTTACTTCGCTTTCGCTCATGCTCATTCGCCATCCCCTATGCTCATTTACTCTTAATCGCCTCAGATGAACCCCGACCCTGCAACGACTTCTACCTTCTGGACGACTGTCACCATCCGAACTGCATCTACAGCCACGACTACGACATCACGCCTCGCGAGAAGGAGATCATACGCGAGGGGCTGAAGAAAGCCGTGCCTTGCGCGGAAGGTGGGTACACTAGTCACTCTTGAGATGCAAGGCTCGTCACTGACGCTCATTTCGCGCAGTCATGAGGGGTGATCCGTGCAGCTGGGGTGAAAAATGCTTGTACGGGCACGCCTGTCCCAATGGGCCTACGTGTTGGTACAATAAGAACGGGCGGTGTCATTACAAGGGAGGTGAGTGGTGTACTTTTTTTGAATAGTTGAGTGCACTGGAGGCTGACTTGCCACGCAGCGGATATGCATAAGGAGGAAGACGCGGGCAGCCAGAAGTTGAATATTCGTCCCACTTCGAGGTCGTGGAGGTCGCTTTCTGGGTCATTCTCCTAGGCTTGTACGTTGTCGGTCTTTTCCTTATCTTTTGTCAGTACGTTTGTTGTGCGTTGCCTGATGTCATGGCTGTTTCTTGCCCACATCGAAGGCACAACAAGACTGAATCGGCATCTGCAGATATAACAATGGCATCGTACGTACCAATACGAGTGAAGACTTCGTCCCGTTTGCGTCCTTGTGAAGACGCTGTCTCTTCATGTCTGGACAAAGCCGACATCCTTCTCCGTCCCGCCACCTCGTTCCCTCATAGAAGCATCGGAAATGACTACTATCGGGTTGCGCTTCCCATTCATGTCCTCACTTCCTGTCGTACGGCATTGGTATTATTGGACAGCTTCAGCCATCCCCAGAGAATCCACCGTTTGTCGGGTTTCCTCATCAGGCGACGTGCCATAGTTCATGTCGAGCTTGTGGGTTGCAGATGCCAGCTGGGTGCTGGTGCGATGTCCACTCACCTTGTACACTGCTTGCTGATGTCCTCCATATCAGAGAGCGCCTCGATGACTGTGTTATCTTGTGCGCGGGTGGTGAGCGGAATTCTGGCCGGGGCATGTGCCGCTCGCAGTAGCGTTGCTTCGAACTCGAGGCCGCTGCATTCTGCGGATGTTTGAGAGCTACTTTACCCTTCATAAGCGCCGTGCAGCATTTGGGCTACTTGCGCTTCCTCTCGACGACCTCCACGACCACGATGGCCGCGAACAGGATCACAGCGTCATCTGACACTTTGTGCGTCCGCTGCTTGTATGTTGAAGAACCAGTGGACTGACGCTCACGCAGGGACATCGATTGCGGTCCACCATCGCAAGGTAAATTATGGCCTGCTTCATTCGAGCTTATCTCACCCGCGGCGCGTAGAGGAGTTCGACCAACTCGTCCAAGCTCTTGCTTCCCGCGATGCAGAGATAGAGACCCTACGGCGGCAGCGCGATTTTTATAAGATCGCCTACAAGTCGCTAGGTGCCAGATGTACCGACAGCGCTCGCATAGACAGGGAAGATTCGGGGGAGGAGGCCTCGGACGGTGTACTATGCTGCGTGGTCGAGCAACCTGTTACCCGACGCAGGAAGCTGGACTCCAGCAAGGTGAGTACGCATTGGTCACTTGTATGCCGATACTAACATGCTCTTGCAGCCTCCCTGGAAGAGTGCGTGCTGAATGCACATAAGTCGGCTGATACTCATCCACATCAACCCCCAAGATGAACCCCGGCCTTGCAACGAGTTCTACTTGATGGATGGTTGCCGCTACGCGAACTGCGCATACAGCCATGAATACGATATGTCCACCCGCGAAAAAGACATCTTACGGGCAGGAGTCAAAAAGTTGCCTTGTGCGGACGGTATGTCAGTTATGCACATCACCCGCTACGCCGTCGTTGACTGTGTAACCAGTCGTGTCAGGCCGAGAGTGCGACTGGGGCGACAATTGCGTTTACGGGCACGTTTGTCCTCGTGGTCCGAAATGCTTCTACCTGAAGAAAGGCCAATGCCTTTTCGGTGGAAGTGAGTCGTATCTCCTTTTCCCACTTGGCAGCGGCTCATGCGTGACGCAGGAAATCTACACAAGGTGCAGAGGAATCTCGAATAACTCATCCTTGGATGCCCTCTTGAAGAAACTCGTTTGCAAATTGTGTAACGATTGCATTTCGATACTGCACTTGAGATTCATGGTTCATTGCATCGCCGACTATACCTACACGGACGCTCAAGCTAGCCAACACTGATCTGGATGACAATGCTGTTCTCTGCACAGCCCAGTGGAATTAAGACGGTCGCGCAGTCGACGCGCAGTGGTCACTTGAGCGTGGGCGCTTACTAGCAGAGCATGTGCCAATCCAGCCTTGCTTCGAACTCGAGGCGGCGCATTTCGCACGAGGCCTTCTGCTTAAGAGCGTCGAGTGGCTTTGAGGCGTTCTTGCTGCACTTGACGAGGACGACCACCACTGGTATGGCCGAAGCTGTCCCACTGTCGTCGGCCGACAAGTTGTGCGTTTACCTTCTATTTGAGCTGCACACTCGGCACTGACGCCACACAGCGAGCTTCTCATTCGCCCGCTCAGAGGTGTGTGCCATGGCATGTATCTACCACCTCGTTCTCATATGAGACCGACAGATGAGTTCAACAAGTTCGACCAAGCGTTCACTGCTCGCGACGAAGAGAAGAGCAGCCTGCGTCGCGAGCGGGACCTGTATAAGCATGCCTACGATCATGCGATAAGCGCCGGGAGCAATACCACTCGCAGAGCCCAGGAGGAAGCGGAGGCGCAGCGGGACAAGGCTCTGAAATCACTACACGATGTCAAGCGAGAGCTGGTAGAGATGAAGCGCGCCGTCGCTATTAATTCAAGGTGCTCTCAACCCAAGGTGCGCTGCCCGCCATCGTGTGATGTATCACCACTTACGTGTGGATGCGGCTGTAGGGACAGCGAGTTATTGTCCTTCTCGACGGGGACGGCGCAATATTCAACGACGATATGATCGTTCAAGGACAGGATGGCGGCCACGAAGCTGCGTGGCGCCTACTCGAGTCAATCACTTCTCATCTCGAGGACACTGTCGGCCCTGCCGCATACACCGTTTGGGTCTACATGTTTCTGAACAAGTCTGGTCTTGCGGAAATCCTGCGCCGCGCCGGCGTTGTCAAGGTCAAGGCGGAGCTCGAGAGCTTCATTCTTGGGTTCAATCAGTCCGGAAAGCGTATCATGATGCACGATGTTGGGAGCACTAAGGAGGCTGCTGATACTAAGATCAAAGGTGAGCATGAGTCGGAAGAATCCGTTCTACTTCATTTCTTACACTACCATCTAGTTCTCCTGGAGGACGAGGCGTCCATGCCGCAAACTGTCAGGATTTATTTTGGGGGTGCGTTGCACCATTATTTGTTCCGTCGATGGCAATGGTCATCGTTCTACAGGCTGCCATGATAATGGATACGTCGATACGTTGCGCTCTCTCATCACCGCTGGACATAAGGAGAAGCTCGTCTTGCTGCGCGGGTACTCCGACATGGCCACTGAGATTGCCAGACTGGGCCTACCTGACCACTCAGTACCCGGATTGTTCAGGGGCTCGAAAATCGTTGTGCCAAAAAGCCTCACCTTTCATGTCGCAGCTGAGGTCAAGTCTGCCTCTGTCACTACTGTCGCCAGTCCCAGCCATGAGGCGAGCATCGGCATGATTGGCGCCTCAGCGACTGTGACACCGCCGCCCCCTGCATCGCCCGAGACAGCCTTCAAGCTGCTTCAGCCTGCCGTCCAGGATACGACTTGGGAGCCTGAAGAGCTCTGGCAAGCGTATGACGAGGAAGCATTCACCGTGGAAGAGTCGTGGGTCCCTGTGGGTCGAGAGCGCTCAGCCAGTAGCGCCTCGTCGGCCGCACAGACCAAACGCTTGGGAATTCAGCATCGGAAACTGGACCCTAGTAAGGTAAGCTGCATGGCAATCGTTGCCGACCGTCAGGTTGACCCGTTATCACAGCCTCCCTGGAAGAGTACGTCACGCCCGCCTTCATAATTCGTGCTCACCTCCGTCGTAATTTTCTTAGACGACCCGCCTCCCTGCAATAACTTTTATCTGCTGAGCTATTGCACTCACGCAGCAACCGAGTGCAAGTATAGTCATTATTACGACATCACTGCTGAGGATGAAGAAGCCATGCGGAAGTATCTGAAGAGCGTTCCATGCGCAGAAGGTATGTGCGCTCGGTGGATAAGGGTGGGACTGTCACTGATTATTGCTCTGCGTAGTGCGCCCAGGAGAGAAGTGCGCTATGGGGAAAGAGTGCATTTATGGCCACTTCTGCCCTAAAGGTAGCACATGCCCGTATTTCGCTCGTGGGCGTTGCAATTTTGGAGGAAGTGAGTGATTCATATCCTTCTTTTGGCTGCCAGTGACTGAGCGCCAACTCAGGCGACATGCACAAGACTCAGAGGAAGAAGCTCAAATAATTGTATAACAGTCCTCGGCCGTCTTGATCATGTATGCTGCGAGATGTAGCATCACGCCATGTCAATCTGTTGTAAGATAGCCAATGTAACTTGTAAGCCTGGAGTTTGGAGTAAATCTGCTTCAAGACGATGCGAAGGCTGACCTCTGAAGATCTGAACTCTCGCACTTCAACCCGCATCCAAGAGGACTCCGTTGCTGATTCGCAGGAGAATTGGATGCCCGTAACCCATATGCAGACCATCATTATACTATACATTTAATACCTAAAATGCTGTAATTTGCAGCCGTCACCCGTCAAACTTCAAGCCTGCGCAACCTCAATGATATGCTTGTCGCCCGTCTCCTTCTCCACGACTGCGACCTTCCTCGTGCGAAGTGAGGCGCGGACTGGGTGAGGGTCTGAGAAGATCTCGGCAAGCTCCTCCCTAGGAGAAGAGGTCAGCTAAGGCTTTGTGGCGATATGATGATGAACGTACAAGGTTCGGCCCATCGTCTCGACAGCGAAGAACCAGATCATGGCGCACTCGAAGATGTCCCAAACAACATAGACGATATAGTACTAGGTCAGGGAGTCAGATACGGTCAATTATTCGAGGGACAATGCAATATTCACCTTCCATTGTATCCGCTCGAGTGCGATCGGGCCAGCATAAGTGTTTACAAAACTGGCGCACGAAACAGCGAGAGAATAGCTGGAAGGGACGTCAGCGACAGACAAGTAAACTGCTATCGTACTGACCAAGCCATGCCCTTCGCACGTGTGTTGTAGTGGAGTACCTCTGATGGATACAGGGCTTGCAGCGGCGTGTATGTCAAGCTGTAGCAGAAGCCGAACAGGACTGACACTCCCGTTAGTCTCCCTCCTCGAAGATAGTTTGTATGTTGACTCACAAATAAACGCAATCGCAGAATTACTACCCGACTTGCTGCTGCCCGTCTCGCCGAACTCCGCGGTGCATGCGGTAGCAATCGCCAGCATCGTCGCGCTGGCGAGCGTGCCCCAGAACCACATCCTCCGCCGGCCGACCTTGTCCGTGAGGGCCGTACCGATGAACGCGCCGATCGCGGAGACTATGGTGTTGATGAAATTCAGTACTAGACGCGCCCGTTGGGACTCAACGCCAGAATTTTTGAAGAGCACCGTGAGGAAGTAGCCGAGACCATTGCCAGACCACTGCCCGAAGAAGGCCATGAGGAGCATCCTGAGTGTCGTGATCAGTGTTGGTCGAAGAATTGAGTAGCGCTTCCGCTCACATGAATGTCCGATACCGTGCGTCCGCCGTGTTCACGAGCTCGGAGTAGTCATACCAGCGCTTATCGCTCGCGTCAACCTTGATCGCCTCCTCAAACTCGCGCCATTGAAGTTGAACGAGCGGCGCATTTGGGTCGCCTTCACCGTGGTATTTGGCGAGGACAGCGCGCGCCTGTTCCGGCTTGCCAGTCGCCAGGAGCCAGCGGGGGCTTTCTGGGAGCCAGAGGGAGAAGATGATGAGGATGCCTGCAGGTACAAGCTGAATGGCGAGGGGCGCGCGCCAAGATGTTGTGCCGGAGAGCTGTTCCGTGCCAATGGCAACACCAGCTATGTGCTCGTCAGGAATGGCAACTCTGATGGAGGCTAAGTACAAACGCACTGCAGAGGATAGACCCGACATAGTATGAAGCTGTGGTCCCATTAGTGACTGCTTTGCAGCTTCTACGACGCACACGTACAGTTGTATCTGCAGGATTTCTGTTAGCTGAGTACCGAGAAGCCAACGCATTTACTCACAGCCCCGTTAGCCTTCCGCGCCACTGCGGTGGCGACATCTCCACAACGTAAGCGGGGCATGCCGTTGTCGTTATGGAGACACCGAACCCGAGCACGAAGCGGCCGCCTAGCAAGTACCCGGTATTCTTCGCCAGCGTTACGACGATGGCGCCAACGATGATGATTACGGCGCCAACGAACTTGAGCACCGTCAGCAGTATTCTGCAATACGGTGTACGAGCAGCTTACCATGCCACCTCGGCGGCCAAGACGGTCGGCTAAAGGCCCTGCGACGGCCATGCCAGCAATTTGCCCTGTACTTGGTCAGAAGCATGCCTTTGAGGAAAGCACAGATCAGCGCACCGATATAGTACTGAAGGAGTTGAAGGAGTTCATGGTCAACTTGCTAGTCGCAAGGAATTATCTGAATGCTCACGATGCCAAAGATGAGGGCAGTTACTGGATGGCCTCCTTCAGCATTGACGCGAGACGAAGATGAATTAGATAACTCACCTGTGCCAACTCCTCCACCAGCATCGGTCCCCGAGATACCGAAGTAGTCCAAGTACTGTCTGGCATCTTCAGGCCTGCGTTCCGGTTTATATCACGAGATACTCACTGCATGCCATTCACCGCGCCCATGACTGACGTTCACCGTCAGTATATGCGTGGATGTAAAGGCCGGAATAGCGTACCTTGACCGTCAAAACCATTCGACATGCTGCCCATGAACGCGACTGCAAGGACGGCGAACAGCCGGATGGATGACCAGCTGTAAGGGTTCAGCTTCTGCTCGCTGACTGCGAGCGCGTAGTCCGCATTGGTGACTTCGAGGATAGGCGCTGTCGGTGGTGGCGCAATGGACGTCGGCGAGGAGATGCGCTCCTTCTCGTCGTGACTGTGTGCGCTGCTAGCAGACGCTGCGTGTTGTGTTGCCATGATGTTCGTATTCTCGATGGGAAAGCGACAGTTGTGGGCGCTGAGACGAGGTATAAAAGCGCGGGAGTAAACTATCTAAAGACGGCCGAGGTAAGGGGGATCACCGACAGGTGGTCAGCTGTCCCCGGGCTGTTCCTCTGGAATCTCCGTGAATGGGCCCACTCAATTGAACGCTCCGGTGGCGTGTGGTGATCCAACGTTGACCGTTGATGTTGTGCGACATACGTGCCAAGCGCTCCTGCGTCGCTGATCGTCAATGGCGATGACCAAGCAGTCAAGCAAACGGCTGCGAGACGGTTGCAGGCATGGCAGACATGGCAGACGACGATGAACACGGCGCTCTAGAGTGTGACAGCGGTCAGCACGGCAGGAATATCCACGGCCGGACTTCGGCGATAGACCTGGACCATGGCTCTCGCACGGCTCTGACGCGGTATGAGGGAAGCAGATTTAGATGCGCAAACGGCCTGGATCAACGAGGACAGAGACATGGATCTGCCCCCCTGCGGAGAACTTAGCGCCCTGCAGCTTCCCCGGTCGGGTTCCCCATAGCCGTGTGGAGAGATCCGGAGGAGGCCAGGACTCAGACCGCGAAAGGCTCGACTTCGCCGGGGCCGCCCCCGCCTTTCCCCCATTTCTTCCCACGCTCGTAATACAATGGCACGGCCAAATCCGTCACAACAATGCATTTGGAAGAGTCCGCCAATGTCGCCCAGCTGAAAAGTTGGCTGGAAAGTCATGGCGGCGCCTTTCATCCATCGGTCAAGCTGGTGTCTGACAGCTCAGGTGAGCGTCCTGTCGTAATGGCACGTAGTCTTCTGATGTAGCACAGAAACTAAGGGATTGAACGCAGTTGCTTCGCATGATATCCCTGCGAGCGAACCTGTGGCACGCACGCCCATTGACCTCGTCATCACCTCCGCAAAAGCACGCAACTGCATATGTGATATTTTGCGACCGTCGCCCGCCGAAATCTTGACATCAGAGACCTGGTCTGAGCGCCAATCAATTGGTCTCTACCTCTCTTTGCACTCTCTGATACCCAGGCAAGTGCCACGGATAAGAAGCCGGTATTGTATTGCTCACCTGCATGTTCAGTCATCCTTCACTTCTCCACCGTCCATATGTCAGTGCCCTTCCCCACGCGAGTACACTGCGAGCGGCCATTCATTTCACCGACGACGAGCTCTTGGCATTCAAGGGAACCAACTTGTACGGCGCGACGATCGATAGGACGCAGCTCCTCAGGGAAGAATGGCAGAAATGCCGCGATCTTCTACAATCTTGTAGCTCCGAACTGGCGGCGAAGCTGACCTGGTATGCCGTGTGGCACTGCCCGTGCATTGGCGACGTGCTCAGACTAATCCTCTGTCGTCTAGGGAACTCTACTCTGCGGCTGCTACGCACTACACCTCGCGTGCATTTCCATCCAGCATGCTCGAGGAAAATCCCACCCTCCAAGTTTCCTCTCAAACAGAGCCCGTCCTTATCCCCGGCGTTGACTGCCTCAACCACTACCGCGCGCGGCCCGTCACCTGGCTCGTTGAGACTCGCCCCGTCGGGCAGCGTCCCACCGTCGCGAACGACCACACGCCCGCGGATGCGCCGCCATTCGTTGCGGTGATCCCCCTCACGCCGACGCCCGCGGGGGCGGAGGTCTTCAACAACTACGGCCCGAAACCGAACTCGGAACTCATCCTCGGATACGGTTTCACCTTGGAGGACAACGCGGACGATACGATCGTGCTCAAGCTCGGAGGTGGCGGCGGGGAAACCTGGGAGATCGGGCGTCGATGGAACGAACAGCACGAACGCTTGTGGCAGCGTATCCTGGGTAGCCTTGTGGAAGATGAGCCGACGTTTGAAGATCGATTGGAGGCGGCATCCATGCTGATGGACATGGTGCAGCAGAAGCTGGATGCGCTGCCGGATACGATGGCACCGCGCTCGATGCGCCCGGAGGTCGCGCAGATGCTAAAGCACTACGTCGATGGTCCGTCTCTGATCTCAGTAATTGCACGGGGAGACGCTGAACATTTTGAAGGCCAGCGGGACGTTCTGCAAAATCTGCTCGAATTTGCGGCGAGTAAAGAAGAAGAAGCTATCGCGGCTGCAAAAGAACAGGGCGTCGAACTTGTCTTTGACGACGACGAGGCTGGAGAGGTGTAGCAAAAATGGAATCGAAGAATCACGATAGTAGAAGACATCTCAATCTATTTCGATCTGACCGAGCCTGCCTTACATCCTCCGAGCTCAGACCGATATTGGTCGCGAGCCTCTTCCATCCGGCGCTGGCACGGGTCGCACGACTGCTCAGCGCTCAGTAGTTTGTCACCAATATCGATGGTTCTGTCCTGAACTTGACTAGTCCTCTGTCGTGGCATCTGTCCCTGTCACGACGAACGACCTTCGAAAGCTTGGACCTGACGTGGACCTACAAGGCTTCTGCGTACTTGAGCTCGACAGAGATCCTATACTACGAATCTGTGACGAGGATTACTGGGTGCCCACGCGAAAGCTGGTACAGAATCGTGGCAACCAGTGCAAAACATGGACCCATACCGCCGGAAACTTTTTGGCCAGAATGTCAGGAGGCTCCGTTTTGATTATGTAAAAGTGGGTCGATACGCATATTGAGATTACAGGACTATGATGCAGTGCAGGTAAGATACAGGTGTAAGCGGGACGGGTAGTACTGTAGATGGGCGCGGGGCCTGAGGCATATACTTATGGCGGTCTTGAAGATCAAAGGTATACTCTCCTCAAATCCGCCGCTGCGGTTATGCGCTTACATATTGGACACAATTTGGTCGAGCCAAGACAGCGCAGCCAGCATTCGCGACAGCAAGTATGCCAGCAGCCGGTGGAAACGGTTGGCTCGTTATAAGGGTCCAAGCATATGCGGCAAAGCAGGGATGTTGAGGACGAGATCCGAAGAGACTCCTGCGATAGGATGTGAGCACTCAGACTTGGAATCCTTGAAAATCGACAGACCAGTAGATCCACCTTCTCCTCAAGCGCAACGATCAGTGCCTTCTTGTCGCCCTTCCTCTTCGCCGCTAAGATCGCGAGGTCAATTCTGTCGGCATCACCGACACCCATGACCTGATCCATCTCTGCTTTGGCGCACTCGACGGCGGAGCGTCGAACTACCTTGCCGTCGGCTACTAGATCACGGAGCGTTCTGTGGTCCGCGTTGACCTCGTCGCCCTCGATGTCGATCTCTAGATTATCGTCCGCCTCCATTTGTACAGTCTGAACGGGCACTATGTCACCCTCATCGAATTGGGCCGCGCCGAAGACCTCTGCGTCGTCCCCATCCACGTCAATCTCCTCGTCTATGTCTTGCTCGTCTCGATCTCGCGTATGGAAGCCGGTCCCTAATATGCACGTCGTTTGATCAGCTTATCTGAGAACAAGAGTGAACTGCATACCTCGCACGTCGCCAACGTGCCCTAGATGTTCGTCATCACCAGTGTCTTGCAGTTGCCAGACTGGTTCTTCTGCAGAGCGGCGCGCAAGCTCGCGCTGCCGCTCGTCTTCTAGTTTCCTGCTCTCGTTTGCGACGCAGGCATCGACATGCGCATCGAGCACATCTTGGTCGCCCTGAACGTTGGCGGAGCAGACCGGGCAGACAATTTCGTTGCGACCGACAGTCATACTGCGCGCAGGCCGCGCGTCCTCGTCTGCTTCACGAGCCATGTCTTTGAGCTTGCCATGGCGCTGCTTGCGCCGGCGCTTGATTGTCTGAATAGTTTTCTCGCCCTGGTATGCGATGTCTGTGGGATCTCGAGCGCCGGCGGAGGAGAAGGATTTCCGGGCTCGAATGGCTGAGCGCCGACTGGCGTTGCTCGGCCTACCGCCCCAGAGTCAGCAAGAGTGCGCCAGATGCGAGCAACAGGCTTACCCTTCTTCACGGTCGTCTTGATACACTTCCGGCGAGCCAACATGGGCTATGATGTCGTCCACTCGTTCAGATTCAAGCTCCAGGTGCTTGCCCATCAGTCGCAGAGGTATGGGCTCGCTGCAAACAGGACATGGCCGCGTCTCTGCGCGCTTCGCTGGGTTCTATCTTAGTCAGAGGTTCTGTCTACCGCACAGGACGAAGGACGTACGCTTTTTCACCGGAGGAGGCTCGGAAGGAGCAGGGGACAGGGAAGATGTGCTTTCACTGCGATATGCCACTGCAGGGGGTTCCCTGGCGCGCTTCTTGCCTCTACCGGCCGCATAGAAGTCAGGACATCGCAAATGAGCAGGTGCAATGGGAGCCGCACTTGGAGGAGGTTCTGGAGACCATTGTGGTGCGGTTTGCGTAGGATTTATATAGCAGCAGTATGTCGGAATTTGTTCTTTGTGGGTCCAGTCGGAGAGCTGACCGTCTTTGGTTGGATTCGCTCGAGGGTCGTTGGATGAGGGTAAGCTAGCCCGATCTAATCTATGCCACGTGGTCGTCAAGCCGGCGGCATTGATCAACTGTGGAACAATAACCAGGGCCGCGACGGGATGTTCCTTCTCTCTTCCACTCATACCTAGAGGCCGCTTGCCCGCACTTCTCGATTCGTTTAGCCGCCTCTCTCATGCCCAGAACGATGCTTGTCCCCCATTCTTATCCCCAGCGGCAGTCAGGAGGGCCGCGTTTGAAATCCGAACTTTTGCCGAGCAGTTATGAGCCAACCTTGAGTGACGGGAGCCTCACAAGACCTCTTCTTTCCCGCCAGCATCTCTTTTGTTCTCTGTATTTGCAGCCATGTTGCCCGCCGACTTCGACATCGATGAAGTCATCTCCCAACTTAGCGTCTCGCAGAAGGTGAAGCTGCTGTGTGGCAAGGTCAGGATGCATGCGATCGCGTAGGATGCTCGCGCCGACTGCCCTCGCTTACAGGGATGGTGGCATACCGAACCGATTCCAGAGGTCGGCATACCGTCTATGCGTATGAGTGACGGTGTGTCCTCTTTCTTCAGGCTTGTAAGTCCCACTCATGAACCGAACAGGACCAAACGGTGTTCGCGGCACGCAGTGTATGTTAACTGCTATAGAGACATCATCCTTCCCCTAACACCGTCCACTCAGTCTTCAACGGTGTCCCTTCAAGCGCGTTTCCGTCTTCTACAGGCCTGGGCTCGTCTTTTGACGTCGAGCTGGCGGAGGAAATCGGCAAAGCTCTGGCAGATGAATGTCGTGCGAAAGGTGCACATATCTCTACATCCCGAATAGCATCTCGTCTTACTGCGGCCAGGTTGTCATGTTCTACTGGGACCCACGGTGAACACGCAACGCTCGCCTCTTGGCGGTCGCGGCTTTGAGAGTTTCTCTGAGGACCCGGTGCTGAATGGCACGATTGCTGCGGCGTACATCAATGGCCTTCAGTCGAAGGGAGTCAGTGCGACTATCAAGCACTTCGTCGCAAACGACCAAGAGTTTGAGAGGTTCGTCAAAAGATCATCTGAGATTACATGCCCTCGCTGACGTTGTCTTTAGGTTTTCCATTAGCAGTGCGCCTCATAATCCAGCTTCTGTCCTCAGGAAACTGAGCTGTGCTTCATTCAGGCGACATCAGCGAACGCGCTCTTCGTGAAATCTACCTGAAGCCCTTCCAGATCGCACTCAAGAAAGCAGACCCGTGGGCCTTCATGTCGTCGTAAGTCCCTGAAGGTATTGGTGATCCCGGCAGCTGAAGGATATACCACAGATATAATCGCGTGAACGGACTGCATGTCTCGGAGAACAAACGCCTACTGGACGATGTCTTGCGCAAGGTGCGTGACCCGAATCCGTTAGTGGCGGAGAATAAACCAAGCTGTGCTACAGGAATGGGGCTTCAACGGTTGGTTCACTATGAAACTTTTCGTCGCATAGCTCATATCAGTCGGTAGGGCTCATTATGAGCGATTGGATTGGCGTATACTCGACCACCGCGAGCATCAAAGCTGGACTCGACCTTGAGATGCCGTAAGTGGCACGGCTCTTGTCAAGGCAGTAAACTCAACATTCACAGAGGCCCCACGGCGATGCGAGGGCGTGCTGTCGAGCGCGCCATGGCAGGCGGCAAGCTCGACGTCAGTGACCTCGACTTCTGTGTTCGCAACGTGGGTATCGGGCACTCTCGTCGCCAGCTTTGCCACTCAAAGCACTCCACAGATCCTCGGCCTCCTCAAGCGCGCCTACGCCTCCGGTATACCTTTCGATGCGCCAGAGGAGGGCCTCGACACACCCGAGGTCCGCGCCCTTCTCCGTCGTGCCGCCGCCGACGCGACCGTGCTGCTTAAGAACGACAAGGGCGTGCTGCCGCTCAAGAAGGGCACGAAGAGCATCGCCGTCATCGGCCCGAACGCCCGGTATGCCATGACCTCGGGTGGCGGCTCTGCGCGACTGCTCTCCACGTACGCCATCTCGCCGCTCGAGGGCATAGAAGAGGAGGCAAAGAAGGTCGGCGCGGAGGTGAAGTATCATATCGGGGCGACGAGCCATAAGTATCTGCCCCTGCTCGATGAGCACATCAAGCAGGCGGATGGGGAGGCGGGCGCGCTAATCGAGTTCTGGAACGAGGAGCCGGCTGGGGATTTCATTTCCACGCAGCCGGATTTTAGCGCGGGTCTCAAGCCTTGCGTGTGGAGCACGCCAACGAAGAGCACGAACTGCTTCCTCATGGATGGTATTGTGAGTGAAGTGCATGACCGCACAAGGACCTACTTACACGAGCAATCAGGACACATCCAAAGTGAACTATAAGTGCCACATTCGCGTAAGCCGCCTTTCCTGCCTCTCCTCGTATCTTCGTACTCATCCCCGTCTCCCCAGTTTACCACCAAGTTCACTCCCGACGTATCCGGTGACTGGGATTTCGGCCTTAACCTCGCCGGGCGCGGCAACCTCTACCTCGACGGACAGCTAATCATCGACCTCTCCACCAACCCCGAGCTCGGCGAGGCGTTCTTCGGCCTGGGCACGGTCGACGTGAAGACGACCGTGAAAGGCCTGAAGGCGGGGCAATCGTATGATCTGGAGATCCGCATCAACAGCGCAGACTTCCAGGCGCGCAGCAGTCCATTCGAGTGCTTTGGAGGGATTCGGCTGGGCGCGATGCCTACGACGAATCAGGATACGGCGATTGCGGAGGCGGTGGAGATGGCGAAGGCGTCGGATGGTAAGTGTCTTAAAGCGTGGCATGTCAGCAGCTTGCTGATACATTCTTTTTCTTGTCATCTCGATTTATCTCAGTGGCTCTCCTGATAATCGGCCTGAACCACGAGTGAGTTGCGAGTGTTACGCGTCTTACGATTTTTTGCCAACACCGTGCAGCTGGGAGAGCGAGGGCTTTGATCGCCAGAATATGGAACTGCCAGGACTTACGAACCGACTTGTCTCCGAAGTTCTCCAGGCCAATCCCAACACCGTCGTCGTTAACCAATCCGGCACGCCTGTCGAGATGCCATGGGTTGACGAGGCGCATACGTTGTTGCAGGTGCGCTATAGCATCTATTTCTTTCTTACTTGACGCGGCTGAGTCACTGACGCTTTCGGTTAGGCTTTCTATGGCGGCAATGAGGTCGGGTCAGGGATGGCGGATGTGCTCTTTGGCAATGTGAACCCATCGGGCAAGCTGGCACTGACTTTCCCGTACGTCTTCCTTGTACCCACTTCTTTCTTCTGATCGCAGTGCTGACGTTTCTTCAGGAAACGGTTGGAGGACAACCCTTCATGGCCATTCTTTGGCTCGCAAGGCGAGACACCTGGTCATGTGCTCTATAACGAGGTATGATCGGGTACAACCGCCAGACAATTGAGATTTGACCATTATCCACCACAGGGCATCTATGTCGGCTACCGTAGCTACGAGAAACGCAACCTCGCTCCACTATTCCCCTTCGGCTTCGGCATCTCCTACTCTTCCTTCGAATACTCCGACCTCTCCCTCTCACCGCTATCGGATACGGGCGACCTAACAGTGTCGTTCAAGATCAAGAACACTAGCAACATCGCCGGGCGGGAGGTTGCGCAGGTCTACGTGACGGATCCACAGTCGAGCGCGCCGCGACCAGCGAAGGAGCTCAAGGGCTTTACGAAGGTTGCTCTTGCTCCGGGCGAGACGAAGACTGCGACGGTCAAGCTGGAGCGGGATGCGTTCAGCTTCTACGATGAGCGGAAGATGTCTTGGATCGCAGAAAAGGGCGTGTTCGGAGTGTGGGTGGGGGCGAGCTCGGCGGACATCAAGCTGAAAGGGGACGTTGAGCTGGCGAAGACCTTCAGCTGGACCGGTCTCTAAGACCTTGATATGTTGGGGAAGAACTTCTCGTATCGATGTTGTATCAATAGCTAAGCCTGAGTTGTTATGTCGTTCTTGCTGTTCTCCCTTGTTACTGTCAGTGACTCTACGCCTAGGGAGGCAGCACCCAGGCCCCAGGCAGCACCTGACCTTGACCTAACCGCGTTCTTGCACTTCCCACGGTTCGACTTCGGTGTTCGGCCCGCGCCCGCGAGCAAGGAACGAATTCGATCAGCAACCGTCGCGGAAGGTCGGGGACTTGGCGACAACGATGCAACTGCGCCTCGCGGCTTTCCAATGATCTGCGATTGAATCGTCTCTTGACCCCGGACTGGTCGAACCGGCTCCCCCTTCTCTCATTCCTTTACACGTCCTTCAGGTGGTCTGGTACTCCAATCGTTTGCCTGGTGCAACGTCTTTCGTCTTTCTCGGTCACTTCGTTCCTTTCCCCTCCGCAGAGGATCACTCATGTCGGGAAGAGCATCTAGTCCAGTCATGACAGCACCTCATATGTCTGAGTCTGGTCTCTGCGCGCCCTTCGCCGCCTCCAGCCTTCAGGCGGGCCCGATCCCCTCGAAGCGCGGCGAAATCGGGTTCAGGGAAGACCTCTACAACGCATCCAGTCCTTCGTCATCCACTACCTCGCTCGCCGCCCCCCTCCCTGCCCGTCATCCCGCGGACCGTGATCCCCTGCCCTCCAACACCCCTGCAGACGCTACTGCCCCACCAACCACGCCAGACACGCCCGCCTCAAGCCTGCCCCCGCCGCACAAGAAGCTACTCCGGCGGCAAGCGGCCGGCATGCGCCTCTCCACGCTCGTCCTCTTCGCTATTCAGATGGGCGTTCTGATTGCCACCGCAGTCGGCTGGGGGCTCGCCGCCACCCAGACGCATGGGCTCATGGCCGTGCGCCCGAAGGAGGACGGAATGGGCTCGGCGGTGGTGTTCGTGCACGTCGCGTTCTGTCTGGCGACGCTGGGGCAGCTGCTCATGCTCGAGCGGCGCGTGTACGCGCTGCGTGCTGAGCGGTGGGCGCATCTGCACCCGGGCGAAATTCTGCCGATTGCGCATCGGCGGGGTGTCTTCGGTGGAGGAGGCCCGCATATTCCTATTGCGCCGTGGCATCGACCGCCACTGCCCACTTATGCCAGCATCGTCGCGGACAGCGGGGCACGTACCGGAGACGTTGAGGTATGTTTTGTATGTTGGTCAGGTAGTACTAGACACTGATATCTATGCAGGACGAAATCATCGCTGCGCCGCCCCCGCCCGCATACGGCCATACCCGCGGCAGCACCCTCCTCTTATCCGGCTTCCTGCGCGACAGCCTGCGCGCCCAGCGCCCTCCCTCGCAACATAGCCAGATGAGCGAGCGGCCCGCATACGCGCGCGCTAGCCAGGCCAGCCAACAATCCCGTGCTGGTCAGCTGTCACGCGCACACTCCATCAACCGACTGAGCGACCGCCCGAGCTCCCGCAGCAGCTTCTTCAGCTTTGAGACTATCACTCAGGACGCTAAGCGTGCCCGGCAGCTCGAGGATAGCTTGGCGAAGTTGGAAGGGGGTAGGTAGCGAGGACGGTTGTAGCACATTTCGCGAGGCAAGATGATCCGTTGTATGTTGTATTATTGTTACAATACGCCAGCCCACTGGTCCATGTATGCGGAGCATACTGCAATCATTCGATGTTCCAAGTCCATGAAAGCTCATATCTCGTAACCAGCGACGTGCAGGAGGGCGGCAAACTGCGTGCCCGTGAGCAATTCGTTTCGTTTCGTGAGATGTGTTTGGCGTACCTCGACCATTGCAATAGCCTTCAGCTGGTCAAAGTCGTATCCGATACGGTCGCTGAGATCCCCGCTGTTGTGGTACATCGGGTCGATGACTAGATTGCGATGAGCGGGACAGCTTGAAGGAAAAGAGCAGCACATACTCGGTCCAGCGCGCTCGAACACCTGGGTAGCAGGGAAGCCCATTTGGTGGAAGGACTGGTGGTCGGAGCAGCATGCGCGCGTCGTACCGACGGTCAGCTCGGGTACATACAGCGCCGCAATCTCTGCGACGAGGCTGGCCACCTCTGGACTGCCGATGCTGGGTTATCCAAGTCAGTACGCGGCGAGGGAGTAGCATTCAACAAGACGTACGTCTCAGGCAGCCCAAGCTGCAGCGGCTCCTCGGGGTCGTGGTACGCGGTCATGTCCGCCTGGATCATCATCGTGAGGGTGGCGTTCTGGTCGCGGAGCTCCTTTGCGTAGGCGCGGGAGCCCAGCAGGCCCTGCTCCTCCCCGGCAAAGAAGACGAGCTCAACGTTGCTGAGGAATTTGATGTTCCTGCGGGCAATGGCACGCGCGATAGACAAGACGCCGGTCGTGCCGGAGCCATCGTCGTCAGCGCCTGTGTGCGAGTCAGTGGTCTGTACAGGACCCCTGTGAAGCCGGCGAAGACGTACCGGGTGCACGCAGCGAACCAAAGGACCCACGACTGTCGTAGTGCCCGCTGATGAGGACAGTCGAGTTGGTGGGCACGATAGAAGAATAGCGGCTGTTACGCCCGCATGAGCACCGACACCGCGCGGCAGCAGGGAGGCGGGTGTGCTCACCACACGACATTATCAGCAAAGCCGACGAGAAATGTCTTGAACTCGCAGATCGCGCCGGTCGCATCCACGCGCTCCCGCAGCCACTCTGCGGCGGTGCGCGAGCCCTCCGTGAAGGAGTGGCGCGACACGATGCCCGACTTGCCGTCCTCGCCCGTCAGGAAGCGTATGTCGTTCATCATCTGGGGGAGAGACAGGCTGTTGACCGTCGCGGCGATGACGGGGTCGAATTTGAGGTTGGCGAGGACCTCCTTGACGTGCTCAAGGGATTCGGCGGGGACAGGGATGAAGGGTACGGGTGTCTTGGGTATGATAGAGGACTTCCAGTACCGCGGGAGGATGGTGTCGATCATCATGGCCGCGTCGTCGGCTACGGAAACGAGCATTGCGGAGGGGGAGCGGTAGATGACATCGAGGAAGGGGGATATGGACGCGGTGCTGAGGACGTCCTGGTCGATAGGCGCCGCCGCCGCGACGGCGAGCTCGCGACGGATATGCGTCTCAATGTCCTGGCTAGGCTCCAGAGAGGCCAAGAGGGAGCGGTCTACGGCCTTCGTCTCGAGCCACACGAGCGTCTGGCGGTCGTCGTTTGTGGTCAGCGATATGGACGCGGATGGTGCAAGCGCCTGCTCCGTCCACGCTTCCAAGCATGGCACATCAGGCATAAAGAGGCCAAGCTCGGGGCCATCAGTGTGCGCCTGGTCCATGTAAATTCCGCGGAAAGAATCACGAAGGCATGAGTCGAATAGCGACGGCGCGAACGGCGCGAGTAGGGTGAGCGACGACATGGCTACCGGTGCAGTACAACGCGGTAGAGACAACTGTGTGCTTCAAGACTCTGGGCGTGGGGACAAGACTGAGTGTTGACAGAGATGGTGGAAGTCAAGAGGTGAGCAACAGCTACTTACCAGATAAGAACAATGCCTGCCATATCAGGGACGTCATGGACCCACAAGGACAAAGTCTTTACCATGATCATGATGATATATACAGAAGACCTTGTCCCGTTTCCGTATGTCATATCCAATAGATACAATAATCCTGGCCAATAAATAGAGGTGTCTGCACGCTAATGTGAATCTAGAAATCCTTCCAGTCATCGTCCCACCCATCGTTCTTCTTCGCCGCTGGTCGGCTGGCTGATGCAGACGACATGGATGCACCGGCACCTGGAGCTGCATTTGCAGCTGCCTGCGACCTCTTGTACTCAGTGAACAGCTCGTCGTCGTCGTCCCTGTATAATGCGGACGACTCTTCATGATCCCCGTACCCTCCATAACCGCCTCCCCCACCCTGCACACTCGAGTATCCACCGCCCGGATGCCCCCCTGCAAACCGATCCCTGACCCCGCCTACTGCGCCACCAACGTCGACCCCAAGTTGCGTCCGGCCCCAGTCGTTCGCCGCCGACGCTACCTTGCCCGCGTTGTCCACGTACCCTCGCACGCTCTGCTGGAATGCCGGATCCTGCACCGCCGCGAGTCCCGGTTGCACAACATTCTCGGTTACCACACGTCCCGCACCCGCCACCGCAGCGGTGAACAGCGACCACCCCTTGCCCAGCGCCCCCACAGGGTCGTCTTGCAGGTCCGAGAGTGATGGTGCAGCGCGCGAACTCAAGCCGAAGCTCGGGTGGGCAGCACCTGGGGAAGGTGAGGGGGTGCTGCCGAAGCCCGTATAGCGCCCGCCTTGAGAGGGAGGAAGATCTTCGGGGCGCGACGCGTTCGAGGCACCGAGACGCGCAAAGTAGTTCTCGTTGGCGGATTTCTGGCTGGCTGGGGGAGAGCCAATTGGCGGAGTGCCGGCGCGACCCGAAGCAGCGCGTGCTTTGCGGAGACCAGCTGGAGCAGCACTGGGCGTGTCCGCAGGTGGAGCTGACGGCGACCAAGACGTTCCGGCCAGATCAGCGTCAAGCTAAAGAGATAGTGAGAGCTAGCGTGTGAGAGCAGAGCAATGGCGCACCTTCGCCTTATATTCGGTCGCCGCCCAGCAGTGATACGTGTCGTGTGGACTCGCGCCTACCGTATACCCGCCCTGCGGACCGTACGCGCCCATGAAAGCCTTGAAGGGTTTGTTCCCTCCCGCCTATACACGTTCATCAGCCCTCCGATCGCCTCATCTGCGCTCACGGCACACCGCGCACCTGCATTCGCCTCAGTTGGTCCTCTTGCCAGGTGTCCATTGTGATACTGCGCACAAAGCTGCCATGACGCGCTCAGCGATGAGATGTGGGGCGGCCAAAGGCGACGCACCTGATATGCACGCCGAAGCCGCGGTGCACACCCGCGCACTGGAGGCAGAGCAGTACCGCGAAGCTGATGCTTGCCCACTGTGGATTGGGGTTTGCGCAATCAACACAGACACGATTGCCGAGGTCCTCGCGCTTGGCGAGCTCCATGAGCAACTTTTTCGCGGCTGCTTGGTCGGTGGCCATGGTGAAAGAGGAGGGGATGGGAAAAGGAAAGGAATGGAATGGTAATCGGAGAATCGAATTTGGTATACGGGTCGTCGATGGCGAGTGGTATGGGACAGGCGGGGTTCGGATGACGGTGTACGTGGAGGTGGTGGAAGAGAAGATGAGAGATAAGATTAGATATCGCGTGTTTTCCCCACTCTTACGACTGAGTTTTTACCCTGATCATCCGTCTCCTCCGTAGAAAAGTATCTAGTGCTACTTGGCCATCTAGGTAGTCTATATATTCGCTAAAGTACCGATAAGGATACAAATACAACACGACGAGCAACGCGAAAACCGAAGAAAGGATAGCAGATAGCAAGAAACAAACCCCAATGTCGAGGTGTCGCCAGAGTGGACATGTATCGCGAGAGCAGGCAGGTATCGCGGAGGCGCTGCCTTCAGTCTTCCCGCTTCAAACATGCACCCTCCCTCACCCTCCCCAGCACCTCTTCCGCCCTCCTGAGCGGCGTCTCCATCTGGAGCGCCAGCGCCTTCCCAAACCCGCTCGCATTCCGGCGCATGTCGCCTAGTGCGACACGCAGCTCCTTCTCTAGAATGTCCGTCACTGTACGCTCGACAACAGCGAAGAGGGCGGGGAGCAATATGCCGTCTTCCGGCCATGAAATGCCGTCTCGTTGCAGTGACCCAACCGACTGCTGCGACGGCATCTGCGTGATCCCTGCCTTGCCCTGCGCTGGCGGTGTCTCGCGCATGACCGAGGCCATCTTCCGCTCCAGTGATTCGATGGCGCGGCTGTCCGCTTCGCACTCGGCCTTCAAGCGCTCGTACTGCAGGAGAAAAAGTCAGCTCAGCGGCTTCCGTGCAAGAGTTACCCCAAAAACATGTTCCAACCCATCAAGCAAGTCAACGTTGGGGTGGTGTGATGGTACCCCAGCGCCTTGTCGAAGAGACTCCTGCTCCCCATATCCTCCCGATCCAAAGCACCGCGAGCTGAAAAACTCACACTCACCTTGTTCACTACCTCCCAGTTAGATGCCACCTGCGCCCTCAAACGCTCGATAACGCTACCATTCGCCATAACCCGCTCCGCCGCCGAACCCGCCTCCTTGGTTTGAGCTCCAAGCAGGAGCGCCGAGGACTGCAAGTGCTGCGCCGTGTCGGCAGTCGATGCATCGAGACAATTATCGATATGCTCCTGGAGCGTAGCCTGCATACTCGCACAATGCGAGTCCAGATCGCCAACAGCCGCATCGGCCAGCACTGCCGCTTCCCTCTGCACGAAATCGGTGCCTATATGTTCAGAGAAGCGCTCGAGGTCGTCCTCTAAAGACTCGGTCTGACGGAGAATAGCGAGGTAAGCCTCGTCAAGGGCATCTGATGAGTCCTCGTCAAGCATTGGCGCCTCTGACTTGAGCTCGCCGTGGGCCTCTTCCGTGCAGGCCGACTGTGGCACTCGCAACGCCTCCTCCGCATTCTCTTGCGCGAAGGCTCGGACATTGTTCAGGGAGGTCTCCACTTCTCCAGCCCACTGCCGCACCCGTTCAGCGTCCCGCTCATGGTCAACACCTGACATGCCTTGCAACGGGCCCACGTTCGCGCTCTGCAGCGCAATCAAATGCGACTCCCCCATTTCCCACTCGCTTCTTGCTTGCTCCTTTTTCTCCTTGTATCGACGACTCACGCCCTCGATCCTCCTTCTTGCAGCGGCTGAGCAGTGCGCGTATATATCTCTGGCGCGCGCCTTTTGCCAACGCTTGTAAACGTCACTGGCTTCGGCGTAGGCGGAGTGTAGGCGGGCGCAGCGGAGGAATGCGCGTGTAATTTCGATGTGTTTCTCGGCGGGGGTAGAGAAGGTTGGCAGTGGATGAGGGTAGGGGCGTAAAATTCTTCGTAGGGTTTTCCCGCGAGGTGAAGTGGGTGTGGTAGCGTCGGCGGCAAGGGAGGATGAAGTCCTGCTCTTGGTAGCTTTTGGTTTTGCAGCAGCGCTAGTCGCGGTTGACGTTTGAGAATTGACGATGTCGGTCGTCAAAGGGCGGGGGGCAGAGGGTTGAGCGGTGGGAGCTGCGGCGCCTGAGGTCGCAGTAGGATTAGCTGAGGATTGCCGAGTAGTTTGAGGCCCGGGTACAATCCCTGAGATGATCTGCTCGAGATACAGAGGCATCGGTTCTTTCGCCGGCCTCGACGAAGTTGGAGGAAGTGCCGACGTCGATGCAACAGAATCCGACGTCGACGTGCTGGGACCGAAGATCTGCTCCTCTGCGTCGAGGGGCGTTCCGTCCCATATCACGTCTCCATACAACGCATCGTTCAGAGCCTCGTCGTCGCGGAAAGTGGGGTCGTTGTGAGCAGCGTGAATTGAAGCCATACTCGCGCCGCACCCAGACGCAGAGTAGGGCGTGAAAGGCGTCCGCTGCGTCGGCCAATGTGTTGGCTGATGGGCAGAGAAATTGCCTTGGGTCGGCGGGATGGGTGTATGGTCGCCGTGCGCCACACGCGTCTCGAACGGATCGTCTTCATCCGGATAAAAGCGCAGCGGCGGCGGCGGCGCCGGCCGGTCGTACGTAGGGCGGGGTGGGCGGTGTTTAGGCTTCCTCGGACCGCGCTATAATGAATGAAATCTCCCTCAGCCATACAATCGTCAAGCGAGTAAGGCGACAGATCTGACCCTGCGAATCGCCGTTGCCCATTCCTCCTGATCTGGGTGCGCGAACTTGCATTTGTAGGTGGCGCGCGGGCACTCGCTGGCAGGGACACCGTCATCGTCATAGTGCTAAGACAGTCAGCGAGAGGTGAGCGAGGGTATGACGAGGAGAGAGAACAAACGCACAAGACATTTGACGCTATACCACTCGTACTCGTCTTCCTCATCCTCTTCTTCATCTTCTTCTTCTTCGTCCTCTTCATCGGGATCGCCGTAGCTGTTACCATATCCCCAGCCACTGTAGCCATTGTCCTCTTCTTCTTCCTCCTCATCGTCATCGTCGGGGTCCACCATGTCCTGCAACGAACGACAGGCTCGCCATCAATGAATGCAATCATGAAGGCAACTACTCGGGACCAACCCTGCGTTCTGCTCGATCCCATTCGGCGTGTCCGGGGTGTGCAAACTTGCAGACAGTCCCAGGGCCAGGGCATTGACCGACTGGATTCCCGTCGTCGTCGTAGTACTGATGCAGGTAAGCTGAGCCCTTGTGCACAAAGCGAGGACACGCACACGACATCGCACAGTGTACCATCTATCGCGGAAGATGTACGGATTCTTTCCCATCTCTCGGCCGCCCTAACGCCTTGAAAAGACGCCCAATTCAATACAAGGTTAAGTGAAGTCGCACAACACAATGTCCCGATCAACGCCACAGCGAGCACGCGACAGGATCACGTTGCAGAATTGATGGGGACCCACAGTTCAACGCATAGTACCGACAAAGGCAAATTTCGAGAACTGGACAAAATATACTCCGTACACTGCATTTTATGCGGCTGACAATCTCCCACAATGAAGAAACTTCCCATACAGAAGCCCCTGATTACGGACTGACCGACACTACAAGTGTTACTCGACAGCTTCTTCTGTCCTTCCCAGCTGCAGTTGGCCCGATTTCAGCCTTCTCAGAGCAAGGAGTCCGCGATTTATCTGAACGTGTCTCACGCCAGACATCATCCGCCCACGCCTCCAAGGAAGCAAAGAACTCCGGATCCTCCCATTCCTCTTCTTCGTCCGCTGGTGGCGCGTCGTCGTCACTCTTTTCTGCCGAACGCTCGGAATCTGCGCGACACGACGCTGAGTCGCCAGGTCCAAGGGACGAATCGCGCTCCTGCTCCGGAGAGCGCGCTGTGCCGCCCCAGTGCTCCTGTGCTTCATTGCACATGCCTTCCGGGCCTCGGGTACCACCTCCCGTCCCATGCCCGTCCGAGGAATCGCGGGAACAGGCTTGTCCCTCGCCCTCATGAGGGACAGGGTCGGGTTGAACACGCGCTTTCCATTCAGCGCTGGGCTCCGCTCGCACCCACGTTTCGTATATGTTCCAGACGTAGCGCATACTGTTGACTTCTGCGATGCTCAGAGAGTACTCGATTCGTAGTTCCTCTGGGCTCGGCTTGTAGGGGACGTGACGAGTGAAGAGCTTCTTGCCGGTGTTGACGATGGCGAAGTGATAGTAGATGCAAAGCGAGAAGATACAACACATGTAAGATGGGCCGTCGTCAAACTTCAAGCCTGGGATCTTGGCGACACCTTCAACAACGGCGCGCTTCAGGTTACTTTGCAGTGATGATGCGAGTCTGCTGCACTTCAAGGGAGTTTCTTCAACACCCATCTCGCGTTTCTGGGTGGCCGATGGATGGTTGAGAATAATCGACGCATCTTGAACGCCCGGCTTAGCATTAATGATCATGAAATGGTTCCAAGTCGTCTTCTGATTTGGGCGTAAGTGGCTTCGACGAAGAAGAGGCAGTCCTGAGTCGACGCGTCTGTGAAGAGGAGCGCGCTTCGCACGCGGCGATCACGGCCTTCGGAAGACGGACCGACTCTTGGTAATTTTGATCAACACGCCGGAGAGCCTGCGGAGAGCCCAGCTCGAGCCTCAGCGGCTTGCGCATCCATTCGCTCTGGTCAGAGTGGTCTTTGTAAGGAGGTCTTATGCAAAAGGAATCAAGAGTGTTTGAAGTCAGATCATGTACAATAACATGCGTAAGGTATATCGAATAGGGGGGCGGGCCAGGTGCGCCCCCGCGTTAGGTAACATTACCTAGCCGCCGTCTCAGCCCAATCTCTGCTTCCCATCTGCACAAGGCGACTGCACGCTCGCGCGAAGGCAAACAACTCCTCGTCACCGCTAAACATGGACGACGAGCCCACGAGGTCGGTGGAGAGGCCCTGCATATAACTGTTGGTTAATGCGCTGGACCACGAACAACTCTGCTCACCAGATCGTCCATAGTGCGCTGTAGCTGATCTGACGCCGTTTGCCCCTCATCAGAGAACACTTTGTAAATCGGCACCTCTGACGTGACGAACAGTTTCGTCTTACTCTCGTAGCATGCTGTGATAGCGTTGATCATGGGCTAATATGCGAAAAGGTTCATTGTGGCACACTCACCGTCGATGAAGGTGATGAACCGCCGTGCCATATCCTTGCTTTCCAGCCCCATCTTGGGTACGTCGAGGAGGAATATCGTGTCGAAGGTTTCCGTCACCTGCAAATGGCGTGAGACCTGAGCTGCGTCAGACATATCGCGCTGAAGCATTGACCTTGATATAGTCCGCCGCGCTCAGAGGATTTCCGCAAAGATCATGAAAACCGAACTTGGCGACTCGCGAGCTTGATTCTGGTATGATGAGCTTGCGGCCCCAGGTTTCTAGTTCTCGGTGGCGGATGACGGGGTCCTGGAACAACGTCAACACACAACGGGGGCTAGTCAGTAGCCACACTCACTGAGGGATTGTCGGTTAAGGAGTCAAATATCTTCTGCACTTCTAACCTGTTCGCGTCGTTCAAGGGGTCATAGTACACTTGCGACAGTGCGCGTGGGAGACGACGATAATCTGGCGCCTCGTGAGTCGCCGGGCAGTCTGTGTGAATATGTAGGCGCACCCGTGCCAGAGTCAAGGTCCGTCACGTCGAATTGGGACTTGAGCAACTCGATAGTGGGTACGAAGCTTGAGCGCTGAATGCCGTTCTTGTACAGATCGTCTGGATGACGGCTGACAAGAGGTCAGTCCAGATATCGAGATAGTGAGAGGTGGCACTAACTTCGAAGTCATGACGATCACTACGCCGTGGTTTAGCAGTGTCTCCATTAGTCTCCTCAATATCATCGCGTCCGCGATATCCGTCACCTGTATTGACATCAGCTCATGTCACAGACCATTGGTCTCTTCCCTCACCTGGAACTCGTCAAAGCACAACATGTACGCCTGCTCCGCCAAGTCGCGCGCCACCGGCGCAATCGGGTCTCCGCCCCCATGGCCCAGATGCTTCTTCGCCGCGTGTATCCGCTTGTGGACGTCAATCATGAACGCGTGGAAGTGCACCCGCCGCTTACGCGTGATGGACGGTGGCAGCGTAGAGTAGAACAGATCCATCAGCATCGTCTTTCCCGTGCCCACGTCCCCGAAGAGGTACAGCCCCTTCGGCGCGTCTGCGGGCGGAGCAGTGGGCCCGGTGGGTGTGGGGGAGAACAGGCGGGTGAAGAAACCGCTGCCGGAGTGCCGAGCGATGTGGGGTGGGTGGTAGTGGAGGAGCTGCTTGTGGAGGCCTTCGAGTTTCTGGATGATGCGGCGTTGGTGGTCGTCGCCGCGGATCACGCCAGACTCAACGCGCTTGTCGTAAACGGCAATGGGGGAGAGATCTAAGGTTGATAAAACCACAGAAGAGAACCGAGAACATGAGATGCTTGCATTGTTGACGACGGTAGCACGCACCGTCCGCTGATGGGGTGAAGCTGTACTGGTCTATGCCTGGAAGCCCTTCCGCTGTTGCTGAAGGCCTACGGGAGGACACAGAAGTACTGTAAGCGCATCGCGGGCGAGCTTGCGTGGCTGAGCACGATGATGAAGGCGAAGGTGGGTGGGTCAGTTGATAGGCGACTGCGCTGCTAAGACGGGGGCGCGATAGCGCTGCGAGCTGGGTTCTTCGTAGAGTAGCGGCGCGCATGAGGGGTTCGTCGGGTGAGATTAGTTGTGAGGAATGCTAGGGTGTCGAGGAGAACGAGCGGGGACAGTAAGAATCTCGCCCAGCGATGACAATGGTCGGGAACAAGCCGGAAGTTCGGTGCCGGTCAACCGGCGGATGTCCGAGGCAACCGCGGCCTGACCGCAGCGGAGCATCGTGCCTTCTCAGTCAGTGTCACTGGATCTCTGACCTTCACGTTCACTTTCAGACATCAGTGACTTTAAAGAAGCAAATCTACATGCCGGTGTTCAGAGTTATTAGTCCGCTTCCTCGAATTCTGTTGCCACATATTTGGCGGCAGTGAAGTGCAAGTGAAGTGGAGACAAAACCAGGGAGTATCGGGTAGTCCTTCGTCATTGCAAGCCCGTGGTGGCCACTTCACGAGTCAGTACCGCAGAGTATCCCCCAGCGCTCGCTGTGCTTCTCGGGACGGGTCGGGCGAGTCGACAGCGGACGCTGTCGACGTTCGAGTTCAACCGGTGTCCGGTGCCCAGGCCCGATCACGTGGAATGTATTCACTTTTTCTGCTCCTGCTCTAAGTAACCTTGTCCACTCCGAATTCGAATCCATATAGAGTGCTGAGCGGCGTGCGGACAGGCTGCCTGCCTGCCTTATCGACGCCGCACGGCCAGGTTGGCTCCTCCCACCACTCCGCTCCTTCAAATCCTCAGTAATCACTCGCAGCATCGACGCGGATCGCGGAATACATGGTCGAGCCTGTGGCCGTCGCGCTCAACTCCCTCCTTTCCGGCAGGGCGACCCTCGGAGGCGCCCTCCCCGGAATAACCGCAGTCAAACTCATGTCTCGTCCATCGAGGCCCGCGCTCCCCGCCGATTTCTTCAATCCGCGGCCGCGAAGCGTGAAGGGCAAGGAGCGCGCTGTGGACGTCAACCTCGCAGTCAATGACTGGCCGGTATGGCACTGCCAGGAATGGCTCTGCTCGCCAAACGTGTGGTGCTCGAGTGCGTCGAACCGTCCCAAGCGAACCTGCTACCCCTCTGCTAACATACACCGTGCAGTACACCACCGTGCCGAGTTCATGGAAGAGCTGCGCCCAGTGCGTGGGCATCCACGCAGGGTACCCCGCACACCATCCCCGCCTCGGCAGAACTCGGCTTCACGTGTGTTTGCGGCCAGTCAGAAGAGACATGTGTCGCACAGCTCAGAGGCGCCCCAGGAAGGCCGACCGCCAGATCGCACCCCGCCCTATGAGACGTCGACTTACGGTAGACGACGAAGGCCGTGGTCTGATGATCTTTTCCCACAAGCTGCTGTCGAGCAGGAGCGTCCATCTCTGCTTCCTGCACCCGAAGAGAAGCATGTCTCCGCTGTTGCTTCATCTGAGCAGCAGTCGCCACCTGCACCTCATACCCTCGAAAGTGTGTCCTGCCCGTTCGCGATTATCTGTATACTAACCACGATGCAGCGCTCCTTCCCTCTACGACCCCGCAACGTGAACGACCTACCGGAACCTGGGCGCTCACGCCACCCTCATCGCGAAATTGGAGACAAGACAAGCCGCCCGTGTCTCCGGCCTTGCTTCTTCACCAACTACGGGCTGCCATCGATAAACCAGCCACGGAGTTCGATCTGGAGCATGTTCAATCCCTCATTCGCTCCCTGCCTGGCGACTCACAGCTCGCACCGGATGAAGTCTTGTCACTCTCAGACAAATTTTTGCTCGCAGCGGAGAATTTGTATGCCAGCAAGACGGACTTGGATCGTTTGCACGGCTACGGCGAGACCCTCCTCTCGGTATTGGAACCCCTGTCTGGTCGGTTCGCGCCATCCTCGCTGTTCGATCATCAACAGCAGTGCAACCTCAGTAGGGCATTAGCCTTGCGAGGGGAGCTGGTGGAGGCTGCAAGGACACTTCGGAGCGCTTGCAGACTCTTCGTCGAATACGACGAAGAGCGCGGCTGGCTACAAGCCTACGGCAGTCTTTTGCTATCCGTCGACAAGCATTTTGACGCCGCCCGGGTTCTGGATTTTGTCGTCCTGGAATGGGACGTGCTCGGCTCGCGCATAAAGCCGCCCTCTCGCCGGCACACGCTGGCGAAAGTCACGTCCGATCGTACGACCTTCTACGAGACCACCTTTCGCATCCTTCGCAATCTGGAGAACCCCGCTCAGATCATCTCCGACCGGCCTGCCTGGACGGGAGCCCAGCAGAAAGTTGCCGCTGAGCTGTTACTTGAGGTCTACTGCCAGTATGGCCTGCCTCAGGATGCACTGGAAGTCTGGGAGTACATGGAGAGCAGGGGCATAACGGCACGACTCCCTATACGGCTGAAGCTCATCCGGATGCTCGCCAAGCAAGGCATGCACGCCAAGGCCGACGCGCTCCACCAGGCGACGCCAAATTCCGAAGGCACCGCGCACAGGAGGGCAGGCCTCGTTGTCGCGGCGTACCAGGGTGACGCGGTTCGCGCTCAGTCTTATTACAACCAGCTCAGCCATGCGAACAACGCGACGCACTACGACATCTCCATGTATATGCTTGCCTTTGCAGTCAAGGGTCGCCCACTGCATGCGGTAAAGCTACTCAACCAATTCTTCCCGCTGAAGGAGGGCAGCCAGCAGCGATTGAACAACCCGTCCTATGTGCATTTCGCCCTCGTCGTCCAGGCCTTCTCTCGCCGGGGCGAACCTGGAGATATTGCCGCGATGGAGTACTGGGTCAACGAGCTGCGCGCGAATGGAATGGTGCCGAACGTTTATGTGTACACCATGATGCTTCAAGGCCACGCGCAGCAAGGAGACCTCGACGCGATAGGGAAGGTGCTGAATGAGATGCAGGAAGCGCAAGTCGCGCCGAACGCCGCATCGTACACGACCGTCATCTCAGTGCTGGCGAAGCAACGGGACATAGCGGGCGCGGTGTCGATGTTCCGGCGCGCCATGAGCGAGCACATAGTACCCGACCGCAAGATGCTCGGCGCGCTCATGGACGCGTATGCAGAGGGTGGTGCGTGGCAGGAGCTCGTCCGTGCCTTCGAATGGGCAGCCACATGGCCGACGCGCGACATCCGCCTCTCCATCGACCTTTACAACCAACTGTTCAAAGGCTACGTGATGATGGGCGCTCCCTTCCGCCTCGTGTCTCGTCTCTGGCTGCGTCTCCCGTCCCTTGGCGTACGCCCAAACAAGTACACTTTCGCGCTCCTCATGCAGTCCGCGGTTGATGCGAAGAAGATGGATATCGCGGCGGAGTTGTACGGCGAGATGCTGCGGCTTGGCGAGGAGGACCCGGAACTCTTACCGAACGAGTACGTGTTGAGCATCCTGCTAAGCGGCTACCAGCGCCACCGGAAGCCTGCCGGAGTGACGCTGGCGCTGCGGGAGCTGAAGGCGAGGCGCCTGCC
Source organism: Schizophyllum amplum (assembly GCA_007026445.1). NCBI lineage: Eukaryota > Fungi > Basidiomycota > Agaricomycetes > Agaricales > Schizophyllaceae > Schizophyllum > Schizophyllum amplum. The sequence continues at coordinate 2,176,700 of VDMD01000002.1, read as the reverse complement.
CATACAGCCCGCTGCGTATACGGCGCTCGTGCGTGGGCACGCTTACAAGCGCCACGCCGGCAAGGACGAATTTCGAGCGCTGCATTACGCGGAGAAGTGCGTGGGCGGGTTGCTGGGATTCTCGCGACGCGCCCGACGCAAGGAGCTTGCGGAGTCGACGCATGGTCGCATGTCCATCGCCGAACGTATGTATCGGCCCATACTGCGTGCGTGGAGCAACAAGCGGCGCCCGGACAAAGTCAAAGGGACCATAACGTTCATGAGGCAACGCGGTATAGAGCCGACAATACCATCGCTCACTATCATGCTAGATGCCTATCGGCGCACGTACAAGATCGACGAGGCAAAGTTCATCTGGAACGACATCTTCAGCATGGGCGTGCGTGCGATGAAGCGAAACTCACTCTTCAACCGCGCTGGGGAGGCGAAGCCGGTGAACGCATCTATCTTGTGTGTGCCGTTGTCGGTGTACGTCGACGCGCTGTCCGCTGCGGGCCGTCACGACGACATTCCTGAAGTGTGGCGAGCGTGCCAGGAGGCGGGTGTGCAGTTCGAGGGGCACAACTGGAACCACCTCGTCATTGCGCTCCTTCGCGCTGGCGAGGTTGAGCGCGCCTTCGAGGTCGTGGAGAAGGTTCTCATTCCGTACGGGCAGCAGAGTGACGCGTATCGGATCGAGCGCGACCGCGCTCCTGCAGCGCCCGTGTGCGAATCCGCATCGCCTCCGATGGACGCGCCCCTCGACCGTGGAGGACGTCGCGTGTCTGCGCAGCGACGCATGCGACGCATGGCACGGCAGCTGTTCAGACCGGTTTCGAGCGGTGCTCTCGCAGCGGACCCGTCGAACCCGCTGCACGTCCTGCAGCAGATCGCGCCCTCGTACAACACATATCGGTCAAACAAGATGACCATGAAGCTGCTGAAGCTCGCGTGGCACCGACTGCGCGCCCGGGCCCCCGTCGTGCCGATCGGTCCGCGACCTGCACCTGCGCCTGAACGGCGGATCGCGTACGAACGGTCGACGTACTTGCAGTCGCCGTTCTTGCCACACTTGCGGCCAGAGGAGCAGCTGGCGGCTCGGGAAGCAGCAGATGCGATGCGGGCGCGGATCGTGGCGCGGTATCCTGGGGCGCTGGCGATGGTGCGCGCGTTGCAGGCGAGGGAGAAGGTGAAGGCTCGCATGGTTCTGAAGCGGTTGCGGGCGAAGTGGAAGAGGGCAGAGAGGTGGAGGCGGACGCTGGCGAGGCGGAACATTGCGTAGTGTCGGGACTGTTCAAACGTCAATATATACTCGCAGACACTTGCGACTGATGATCGATGATCACTGAGTTCTGTCCAAGCAGTTAAGTACGTGCAAGTAGGAGAGCGTGCACACCGATGGGTTAGCGACGAGTTAGCGATTCCGAGACTTCGGTAGGGATGACAGCAAGTTCAACTTCAGGCGTCACGTGGCGGTCATTATTGATTCGCTGGATGTTGTGCCCGCGGTGTTGCGCGCCGGGGGGTGCCGAGCGGGGAGCAGTGAATCTGCGATGTGAACTGCTCGTATGCCTCGTCGTCCTCGTCGCCATCGCCGTCTTCGCGCCATGACCATCGTCGTCGATGCCAAGTCATCGTTGCCGATGCCGGACCGCTACTTCAAGATGACCGCTAGTCTGGATCTGGTTCGGCGGAAGGTGCCATAGTCTTGGGTCGCCCGCTCTTTCTTCCTTCCCTGCGCGCACTCCCGCAAGCTCGCTCCGTACGACCGGAGCGCGCCGCATACAAGGAGCAGGACACGTTTTCCCGCGAGCGCGCTGTCCGCAACACCAGCAGCGGCCGCGATCGCGCGCTGCTGATCGTGCCGGATGATCCAGAAGACAACGGAGCCGGCAGCAACTGCGCCGCCCGACGGTCCCGAGAGCTGGGGCTCATGGGTCGGCCGCAAGTGCGTACAAGATCCATTGCGTTGGCGCGTCTGCAGTGACCTGACGAGATCGTAGATATTATTCCCTCGATGTTGTTCAGCACCCCGTGCGCGCCCGCATGTGTGGGTTCGGTGACAAGGTGAGTAGGAATCGCGGGGGAGGGCTCTCCGCTGATGCACTGCAGGATCGCCGACCGCTCGCGCCCGCGGCGGTGGCAACGATGGTCGTCCGACGCGACGACAACACGCTCGTGGATGTCGAGTGAGCGCATATCGCTCGTTCCCCTGCGCCCGCTCATGCTTGCAGCGACCTCGACTGCTCCTTCTTCCTCGTCACCGTCGATCTCTGGTCCGAGGATGGTCGTCAAGAAATGAATCTCGTTTTGCACCCTAATGCCGCAGCCGAGCGTAGTCAACCCGCGCCCTCGAAGCCACGCCGCCGCAATCCGAGCACCTCTAACCAGGTGCGCAATCAAGCCATGGTCTCCCACCAACTCTCACGCCATGTAGAGCTCACCCCCTGCACCTCCCGCCCCATTTCCTTCTTACGGTCCGCCCGCCCCTTATTTTCCGCCGTGGTCCGCCCCCGCCCCCGACCGCAGCCCGAGCTCAGCCTCGGCCGTCCTTCCTTCCATCAGCACTTCCTTCGGCCGTGAGTCTTCCTCTCATCCTCGTTTGCCGTCACTGATGAACGTATCTTCAGGCGCTCCCGGCCCTTCTTCCGCATCACCCTATTCACCTTACGCCCAGCCACCGTTTGGCCCACCATCATCTTCTGCCTACGGTCCCCCTTCATCCTCTAGTTACGGTCCCCCCTCCTCATCCGGCTATGGCCCGCCGTCATCAACGAGTTACGGCCCTCCTTCAGCCTCCGCTTACGGCCCGCCACCCTCCTATCCACCCTTCGCCCCCTACGGCCACCCGCCTCCCTCAGGCTTCGGCCCTCCTCCGCCCGGCTTTCCGCCCCCGTCTGGCTTTGGCCAAACCCAAGGGTTCGGCGCACACCCGTCACCCAGTTACGCCGACCCTGAAGTCAGCTCTCCCAATATTTCGACGACGCTCAGCGGCATTCCGAGTACCCGCGACCGCGACGATGACCGAGGTGAGGCAAGCGCGCGGGTCGAGACCGGCACTGGCACCCGCGCGAGACGTGAAAGTCGAGGTCGGCGAGGGGGGCGACGCGACCGCGACGCTCGCGACGAGCGGGAGGGTCCTGATGGAGGGCCAGACCTGCGCGACCCCATAGAGCCGGGACAGGGCAGAAGACGAGATCGCGATCGCGACAAGGATGACGATGGCGACGACCCCACACGCGGCACCGATGCGCGAAGCGCGACGTACACGCGCACCCTCGTCGGCCCCTTGTCCGCCAATGCGACGCGATTACTCGACGAACACCGCAAGCCGGGTATATTCTTCTTATTTCAGGATTTGTCGGTGCGAACAGAGGGTGCGGGGTCGCGTGTCTTCTTTATCTCAATACCCATTCACCGACCTGCCAGGCACATTCCGGCTCCGCCTGCGTCTCATGAACGTGGGTGCTCCCCCTGCGCCTGAGCCCGGCGCGGCGGGCGTGCACACCGGCGTCTCGCCCGTCCTCGCGCAGGCCTTCACGGCGCCCTTTACGGTATTCTCAGCGAAGCGCTTCCCAGGAGTCCCGGGTAAGCTAATTTTTTTCAATGAGATGGGCTGTCGCCTGACGCACCTAAAGATACGACGGCGCTGTCTATAGCATTTAATCAGCAGAATATGAAGCTGCCGTTGGTGAGTGAGCTTTTGTTATGATGCGCACGTACGTTGACATGTACCTCACAGCGCAACCGCCACGGTTCCAGCAGCAAGCGCCGACGACGTGGCGCTGGGTCGGACGAGGATGATTCCGACTAGACGCGATGGGGTGGTGGTGCTGTTCTTCAACGCGTTTTGCTGTCGTTGAGCTTGGTCTCAACGAGCATACGAGCGATCGCACGCCACACTAGCGATCTCGTCGCTCCCTTCCGGGCAAGGGACTGACGACGTGCCTGCAAGCAAGTCTCCGACCAAATACCATCTGGACTTGCGTCCATATACCGCTAGGACCTGCGTCCGTATACCGCCTGGACTTGGTGTATCCGTATACCCTCTGGACTTGTCGTTCCTATACCGTCTGGACTTTAGTTTCTCGTCTGGACTTTCGCTTTCTTGTCTGGACTTGGACTAAATCACTCGCTTGTCTGGACATTATAGGGACGCTATTCGCTACATATACCAGAGGCGTTACAGCTATTTCGGACACTGAACCTATCGGACGCTATACCTGTCGGACGCTACACCTATATCGGACTCTACTTCCTGTGGTATGGACTTGCAGCAGCACTACTTGTTTGCCTTCTAGCAACGCAATACTCTTTGTCTTGCTTCCAGCAGCACTACCTACTTTCAGCGCCGCTATTTAGTATTTACTACATATTTTCTATCTTTCGACGCACAGCGCGTTCGTGATTTATTTGCTTTACATACATTCTATTCGCTCCCTATATACATAGTAAGCATGTATCTGTCGCGTGAGTAGTGACTTGCTTCTTGGCGTTCGGTCAGGAAATGGGAAGCGTGTCGTGGCGAACGGGGAACGTGTTGTGGCGGGCGCTGGTGCAAGCCAAATGCGGATATTACCATCCGGCGTAACATCGATCGCGGGGCGCGGCGCGCCCCGCTGATCAGCCATCCCGCTCATCACCGCCTCCTTCACTTGTCTGCACTCGTCAGCCTACCTCTTTCATCGCAAACTGATCACTCTATTTCACATCCGTCCCCCGTCCTCTCCAACCTTCTTACCGAAGTTTTGTCTTATCTCCGGCTTGAATAATGGACACAACCGACACGGAAACCTACCTCCTCCTCGTCCTCGCGGACAGCAACCTCCCCACGGGCTCCTTCGTCGCGTCATCGGGGATGGAATCGTACTTCAAGCACGGATTTGATGCACACACGCTGTCAGGAAGCGGCGGCAGCAAACAAAGCAAGCAGGACGCCGCCGTCTTAGCGTTTGTGCGCGACAGTCTCGCGTCGTATGCGCGCACGGCACTGCCCTTTGTTGCTGATGCGCACGGGGTGATCACACGGCTGGCGGAGTCTGCGACTGCTAGTGGACTTGCGAATACGATGCCCACTGAGCCTATACCTTCGTGCTCCGCGTCCGCGTCCTCGCCGGACTGCGACCCCCTTGAGCGCACGCTCGCCGACCTTGCCGCAGCCGACGCGCTGTGCGAGGCCGTAACGCTCAATCACGTCGCGCGCCGCGCATCCCGGGCGCAGGGCGTCGCATTGTTGACGTTGTACGCGAAGGGGCTTGCCCCGCCTGTGGACGCGTCAACGGAAGCGAACATCAACGACGCCCTTCTAGCGCGCGCGCTCGACCAATACAAGCTACTCGTGCGGCGCGAGGATGTGCCCGGCCACTTGCCGGTGTGTTGGGGCGCGTTGACGGCTGCGCTCGGGCTGCCGCTAGGTGCGCATCATTTCTTGTTTCCCTTCTGTCGCCCAGACCCTTTCATACCTCCTTTCTCCCTGCCGACTGTCAATTTATTTTGATTCGCCTCTGGTTCATAATGATCTTACGCTCATAACACTTTTTCAGCCCGCGCAGTGCACCTACACCTCTTTCTGCACGTGCGGGGCCTACTCTCCGCTGCGGTCAGGCTAAATGTGGTGGGGCCGTACGCGGCGCAGCGGCTGCTGCTGCACGCGGTCCGCCCCATAGTGGAGACCGAGGTAGAGAGGTGGATGGAGAGGGTCAGGATGGAAAGCAAGGGTGGCGAGGACGCATCGGTCGTTCAGACTTGTGCGTGTGATTCCGTCGCTGCTGACGCGCTTGAGGACGGTCCCCTTAACACCTGGCCGTTGGGCGAAATACTCGCGGCGCGGCACGATCTGCAACATTCGCGGATTTTCAACAGCTAGCCAGCCGCTTGGTGCACGGGGAACATCAAACACTATCCAGTCCGAATGCAAGACCGCGGCCTCTTTGAGGAGAAGACACCGTCGCGCGCCGCGAAGGCCCTCGGCTTCAATACCTGCGGGATTGATGAGATGCAGACAATCAGCCACTCGATTCTGCAAGAACGGACGACCTTGATGCATGCAGAAGCCACAGGCGATATCTTTGGACGGTGGGGGAGGAAGCACTCACCAGGCTGAACTTAGAGAGGCCTGCGAATGATGGTAGAAAAGTGTCTGGAAGCGTCAATACTTGAAGGGAGTGGATCTTGTAGTAGGACCGGCTCCAGGCCTGACTAGATAATTGTATGGACACAAGTGCGGTGTCGCGACTCGCCACCCGGGATGCGGACCGGGTCTCGCGTGCGACTCGCGATCAGCGCGTGCTGCCACTCCGTCATACGCACGCCCCTTGCGTTCATGCTGCTAGCTGTGGAGAACAATGGGTTTGTCTGACTGGCACCCTCTCTCGAAATGTACCGACACGATACGCAGACACGGCCATCGCAAAGCAGCTCGTTGACAAGATCTACGAGAAGCGCAAGTCCGCCGCGCTCGAGCTCGAAAAGTGAGGACACGCCGAGCGCTCCGTCGAGCCCTGGCACTCACACACCCCGCAGACAGATCCGAGAATGCCAGCAGCAAAGAGATGAACGGCGCATAAGCCAGATCATTGACCAGCTCGTCGAGATGTTCAACAACTCGAACAACGCGCTCCATGTCCGCAATGGCGGCCTCATCGGCTTGGCGGGGACGGCTATTGCGCTCGGGGTCGAGGTCGCGCCGTACATGGACAAGTTCATCCATCAGCTGCTCAGCTGCTTTGTCGATCCCGAGAACAGGATACGATACTTCTCCGCCGAGTGCCTGTACAATATCGCAAAGGTTTCGAAGGGCGAGGTCCTCGTCTACTTCAACGAGATCTTTGACGCGCTAAGCAAGGTGCGTGGCGTGTCAATCACTGTCTATCCCTTATTCATGGAGATCCACCAGCTCGCCGCCGACTCTGAACTTTCCGTCAGGAATGGCGCGGAACTGCTCGATCGTTTGTTGAAGGACATTGTCGCCGAGTCTGCCTCGGTATACATCCCCCTATACCCAGAGACCGAGAAGATACGCGATGAACACGAGGAAGCGCGTGGCGTCCTTGTCGACTACCCCGATGGCAAGGAAGGCCACCGCGGCATGCCCGGCGCTAAGAAGGCCTTCTCCCTCGCGCATTTCATACCCTTGCTCCGAGAGAGGATATACGTCGTCAGCCCCTTCACGAGAACATATCTTGTCTCCTGGATTACTGTTCTGGACTCCGTCCCCGAACTCGAGCTGATCACATACCTGCCAGAATTCCTTGATGGCTTATTGTGAGTTGTGCCACCCCTTGTTCGTGTGCCCAATATGCTGACATTTTAGGCGATATCTGTCTGACCCGACAGAGGATGTGAGGGTGACTACAGAGATTCTACTTGCCGATTTTCTGCGCGAGATCCAGGATGTTAGCAATGTTCGGCACAGGACGGAGGAGCGGCACAGGACGGAGGAGCAGTCCAAGAGACATGGTAGCGAACCGGCCGAATCCATTCGGCGTTATGATATCACGGATGCCTTCCCCGAGTCGCCCGTCGAAGCGCGTTCGAGCACACCTTCGCAGCAGGATCGCGGGGCATTCCTGCTTGACAATGACGACCAGTCAACGCCTCGCGACACCGACTCTCCTGCACATTTTGAGGACGAGAGGGACACCGGAGGTGCGAGATCCCTGAACGCAGGCTGTAACTACTTACAAAGGCGTCAGCTTGGGTGCCGGGTCAGGGCGTGAAGATTGATTATTCAGCAATCGTTGACATCCTCTTGAACCAACTGGATGGAGAACGTAAGTCTGTTGGTATGTCTGCACCCCCAATTGCTGACATCAACAACAGATGATGAGATACAACAATCCACTGCTCTTCGCTGGCTTGCCGAGTTCTTGACGTTTGCAGCGGAGGTCATGCTGCCATTCACACCACGCCTAGTCCCAGCCGTTCTACCCAATCTCGCACACCATGCTCCTGGAATTCAGTCCCAAGCCCAGCGTTTGAACAAACTGCTCATGGAGGTCGTCCAGGAGCTCCCTTCTCCATCAACCCCAGCCCCTCGCCCTACTGGCCGCAATCCCGCATCTCCCTCCCCGACAGCAACCACATCGAAGCAGTCAACGCTCAATCGGGACGGCGCCTCACGCGACGTATCCTCCCCCGAGCCGCCGACCGATCCTCCCCAGCCGCCCACACCTGTCGCCGCTAACATCCCCCTTCCGCGGTCCCGTGGAAGCGGGGCGGACATCTCGATGACCAACATGGCGGGCGCCCTTGCTTCTCGCCCCTTCCCCACCGGCGAGCCCGCCAACGGGGCGGCGTCCGGAGCCCCCTCTGCGCCCAGCCGGCCGCATTCGCCAGTCAGCTTAAAGAGCACGCATGCGCCGTCACAGGTCACCTTTGCGGCGGAAGAGCCTGACTACTTTGACTACCAGGGCACGGTGACGGAGCTGACGGTGCAGTTCTTGAGCGAGTTCGAGGAGACGCGGGTCGCGGCGCTGAAGTGGTTGATTATGCTGCATCAGAAGGCGCCCAAGAAGGTTTGTTTGTTCTTTTGTTTGTTGGGAGAATGGGCTGTGTATGCTCATCACTGCGTCATGCCGCTAGATCTTGGCGATGGACGACGGAACGTTCCCGGCGCTATTGAAGACGCTTTCGGATAGCTCAGACGAGGTGAGGCAGGGACGTATGCTCCGTTTGGTCCGCTATGATTAACAGGGAGATCAGGTTATCAAGCACGATTTGCAATTGTTGGCGCAGATCTCTTCGAGCTCGGAGGAGACCTACTTCAAGGCTTTTATGATGAACCTTCTTGAATTATTCAGCACGGACAGAAAATTGCTGGAGACGCGCGGTAGCCTCATCATTCGACAACTTTGTCTCAACCTCAATCCCGACCGGATATATCGGACATTTGCCGAGATCCTGGAGAAGGAGGATGTAAGCCTTTCGCTGAACCTTTCGAGACGAGTGTGACGAGCTTTTGCCCTAGGACCTGGAATTTGCTAGCGTCATCGTTCAGAACCTCAACATGATACTCATCACCTCGCCCGAGCTAACAGACTTCCGCAAGAGGCTAAAGAGTCTGGAGACAAGGGTCAGTAACATTCCCATGGAAATGCAGTGTTTCCGTGGCTTATCCCTTTCACAGCAAGATGGGCAGGCGCTGTTTACCACCCTCTACCGTTCATGGTGCCACAATGCCGTGTCCGTATTCTCCTTATGTCTCCTCGCGCAGGCGTACGAGCACGCCTCCAACTTGCTATATATATTGTCAGTACTTCATCTCCGCGTCGTGGCTGACGAGCTAACCTTGCCACTTACTTACAGCGCGGATCTGGAAATCACCGTGCCGATGCTTGTGCAAATCGACAAGCTGGTTCAGCTCATCGAGTCGCCCGTGTTCACCTGTATGTCCACGACCCTTTCTTCCACCTTGGTTCTTCGAACCGTGACTAGTGACTGACTGATCATTGGCGGCAGACATCCGACTGCAGCTTCTGGAGCCCGAGCGCTATCCCCATCTGTTCAAGTGCCTCTACGGGCTGCTTATGCTGCTCCCGCAGAGCACCGCGTTCGTCTCCCTGCGCAATAGATTGAATGCGGTCAACTCGGCCGGCTTCCTGCACATTGCGCCAAAATCGTATGTCTCTGCCGCGCGAGCTGCATGATCAACAAACTGACAGACACTTGCTTCTCTGCTTCTCTTTATTCTTCTTTACCCTGTGCCCTGCTATCACGCACCCTGCTCTGTGAACTTCTCCAGCCCCGTCGGGATCGCAACGCGCTCGAAGGTGACCCGCGACCGGGAGGAAATCCGATGGCAGGAGCTGCTGCAGCATTTCCGTACTGTGCAGGGCAAGCACGAGAAGGCACGGCGGCAGGCGCTCGGCTCGGAGGGGTCGCCCTTTACGAGCTTCCTGGAGGCGGAGCGGTATGGGGATCCATCGGCGACCAGTGGCAGCAGCGGCGCGTCAAGACCATCGACGATGAGCCGGCCACCGATGCGGCGGAAGGTTACGGGGACGCCGGAGGCGCCGGCGGCTAATCCGCAGGCGAGCCCGCCGGCGACGCAGCAGAGGGGCTCTGGGGTGCTGTCGCCGCTGAACCCGCGGTCGAGGGGGCAGACGGGGCTCCTGTCCAGCGTGATGTCTTCGTCGCAGGCGGCGCCAGCGGCACCGACGGGTGCGGCGGCTTTGGCGCAGGCCGCGAAGGTGAAACGGCCGTTGGGGCTGGGGAGGAAATGAGGGGCGTGCACGTTTGACACGATACTTTTCTTTGCATGGATTCTTTATCTGGCTAGGTTCTCATCGCGCAGTGTACTCTTTATGTCGCCTTCCAATCATTTTGTCATGATGCATGCAGATTAACGATGCTTTGAATATGCTCTCGTCGTGATACTACCAGGGACTACGGGCTATGGGGGTGGCTCTGTGAGGACGTGCCGCCGTATGATAATTATATCGTCGTCTGTGAGACCGATGTAGTTCTTTAGGTATGCCTCTACGCCTCCATATTTCTGGTCCAGTAGCTTCAGAAAAGGTGGTATGATGTCTGATCTGTCAGAATTTCATCAGCATTGAGTCGAGCGAGAGGTCCAATCACCCACCGGCAAGAGAGCATGTTGAGTGCCATCTCTTTATTCGAGGCGAACAGCACTTCTTTGGACAGGCGCTGCATAATTACCTCTCTAGCAGGCTCCCGTCCGATACGAGTAAGGGCGTAATCCCTTGCGATTGTTTCCGCATCCACACCGGCGAGCTGTGGCGGGATTAATCACGTATAGGACCGGTCAGGCAGAAAGGACTTACTTGGAGCAGCAACGCTGCAAGGATACCTGTTCTGTCCTTGCCAGCGGTGCAGTGGAAAAGGAAGCCATCCGATGGTCGGTCGCGTACGTGGCGGAAGACGGCGCCAAATGACGAGGCTGCGTTGTCGAGAATCTGAGTGTAAAGCTCCATAAACGCCTGGCGTAGATGCAAGTCAACGACAAGTTGTGAAGGGTCAGCGCTTAAGATACCTCAGTCTTCCCACTGGCGTAGAGCCGAAAGCGTCTGCAGACGATGCCTGGATTAGGCGCCCGTTCGATGATGGGGAGAACGCGACGTACTCACTTCGCCATCATCTCTGGACTGTAGTCCTCCTTCTCGAACACAGGTGCCCTCACGATCTCGATCCCCTCAATGTTCGGAACCGGAGTATTGTACTTGTCCATCTCGGTGTCAGACCGGAGATCGAAGACGGTGGTCACTCCCAGGGCTTTCAGCTGGGCCTTCCCTTGACATGAACATTACGAAAGCACGCGGGGAGAGTAAAAGGAGTCGACCTTCGTCTGAGATGCCCGAGAGCTCTGCTGAGCGGTACATGTAATGCGGTTTCGTGCGTTGGGGAGCGAACGATGCAGATGGCAGGTCGCCGAGATCGCGAATGTTTATCACGCCCGAGACCTGAACGAAGGGAGGCTTGGAGAGCGTCTCTGCGACTTCCTGCGGGTCCAGCGGTTGCAGCGTGTCAGACATGGTTGTGGGAAGAGAGAACGTGGATTGAGTGGCTAGCGCCGTCCGGGCCGCGTGTAACGCGATATGACCAGCCCTCAAGCGGCCAATTAGCGTGCATTTCTGCCTTGCTCCCTCGCGTCCAACAACGCGTTCACTACCGCCATGAGCTCAGTCCTAGGATCGTCGCCGCGCAGGGCGCCACCCTCGTCCTCTGCGTCTATGCCGCCCAGCAGCGCTCCTCAGGGGACCCAATCATCACCAGCCAGAGGCTCGCCGCGTCGCACGCCTGACGCGCTCGCGATGAACGACGATGAAGCAGAGGAAGACAACGCGCCGACCAGGAAGCGGCGTAAGCCGCGCACTCAACAGAACAATGGGAATGTACCGGTCGTGCGCGATGCCGTCGGAGAGAGCGTGGCTGAGAACTTTGAGGCCTTCCTCAAGAGGTGCGCCAACGCGTCTTCTTTAGCCACTGCACTTGCTCATGACGCGTTCTAAGCTACACCGCCGGCGTTCATCTTGCCTCTACCCCCAACTCGGAGGGAGACGCGCCTGAGACTGATGGAGAACGCATCTACATCGAGCAAATCCATACGATGCGAGAGTACGAGATCACCACACTCTACGTTGACTACGGGCATATACTGGAAACCGACGATGTTCTGGCGGACGCGATCAAGAATCAGTACTATCGCTTCCTCCCTTATATGCGGCGCGCTCTGCTCAACCTGGTCGAGGAGTACGAACCGGACTACTTGAAGATCAATCCCACTGCTGCTTCCACCGACAGCGCCAACCTCCAGTCACGCGAGTTTAACATCGCTTTCTTCCATCTACCCCTCGTCTCTGGTATCCGCGACTTGCGAACAGACAGGATAGGCCAGCTTATGAGTATCAGTGGCACTGTCACCCGGACGAGCGAAGTCAGGCCCGAATTGCTATATGGCAGCTTCGTGTGCGAAGTCTGCAAAGGTATCATCAACGACATTGAACAGCAGTTCAAATACACTGAGGTATGTTTTTCGAGACCTCCAAGCCCAAATGTTACTCACACGCATGGCCAGCCTTCGCTTTGCCCAAACCCGACGTGCGGCAACCGAGTTGCATGGCAGTTGCAGATCGACAGCTCAAAATTCACCGACTGGCAGAAGGTCCGCATCCAGGAGAACCCCTCAGAAATTCCAACGGGTTCTATGCCGAGGTCGCTCGACGTAATTCTACGCTCTGAGCTAGTCGAGCGTGCAAAGGCAGGAGATAAATGTGTTTTCACCGGGACTTTCATTGTCGTTCCGGACGTTAGCCAGCTAGGTCTTCCCGGAGGCAACAAGGCCGAGTTGCAGCGCGAAGCCAATCGCGGGTCTGCGAACGCCACGACAGGTGGTGTCGGTGGCAACGGCGTAACTGGCCTGAAGAGTCTCGGTGTGCGCGACCTCCAGTACAAGACGGCCTTCCTTGCGTGCATGGTGCATGATGCGGATGGTCGGGTGAGCTAAGCCAACCTCACTTCATCAGCTGGTCTAACATTGTCCCTAGGGCGGAACGAACGTTCGCGGCGAAGAGGAGATCGGCGAGGACAGCGCGCAGACATTTGTTCAGTCTCTCACGGAGCCGGAATTTGACGAGCTCAAGAACATGATCAACTCTGATCACATCTACTCTCGGCTAGTGGAGAGCATCGCGCCCACCGTGTACGGCCATGAGATCGTGAAGAAGGGTCTCTTGCTTCAGCTCATGGGCGGGGTCCACAAGCAAACGGGCGAGGGGATGCACCTGCGAGGTGATATCAATATTTGCATCGTCGGAGATCCCTCAACGTCAAAGTCGCAGTTCCTCAAGTAAGCCCGCCTGCTCGTCGTGGCCGACAGTGACTGACCTCATCCCCAGATACGTGTGCTCCTTCCTCCCTCGTGCTGTGTACACCTCCGGCAAGGCCTCCTCGGCCGCTGGTCTCACAGCGGCCGTAGTGAAGGACGAGGAAACGGGCGACTTCACTATCGAAGCCGGCGCGCTCATGCTCGCCGACAACGGCATCTGTGCGATCGACGAATTCGACAAAATGGACATATCCGACCAGGTCGCCATCCACGAGGCCATGGAGCAGCAGACGATCTCTATCGCGAAAGCCGGGATCCACGCCACGCTGAACGCGCGCACGTCCATCCTCGCTGCGGCCAACCCCGTTGGTGGGCGCTACGATAAGAAGAAGACGCTGCGGGCGAATGTGCAGATGAGTGCGCCGATCATGAGTCGGTTTGACTTGTTCTTCGTCGTCCTCGATGAGTGCGACCAGGCGACGGATTTGAACATCGCGAAGCATATTGTGAATGTGCACCGCTTCCAGGACGATGCGATCCAGCCGGAGTTTAGCACGGAGACGCTCCAGCGATATATTCGGTACGCGCGGACGTTCAACCCTAAGGTACGTGAGTCAGTTGTTGGATTGTAGTCGGTACTGATGAGTTGGCAGTTGACGCCAGAGGCTGCGGACGTGCTGGTGGAGAAGTACCGTTTGTTACGGCAAGACGACTCCAGCGGCGTTGGGAGGAACGCATACAGGATCACGGTGCGGCAGCTGGAGAGCATGATCCGATTGAGTGAAGCCATCGCCCGCGCCAACTGCACGAACGAGGTGCGCCCCGACTGATAACGACTAACTTGGAAACGACTAACACAGTCGTACAGATCACGCCACAATTTGTGCGCGAAGCATTCAGCCTTCTGCGCCAGTCTATCATCCACGTCGAGCAAGACAACATTGACTTCGATGAGGAAGAGCTGGATGGCGAGAGACCAGAACAGCCGCCGGCCGTAGATGGGGAGGAAGATGTCGAGATGTCCGCCGCCACCGATGCCGCAGACGAGAGCTCGATACCCATCCGAAGAGGCCGCCAGTCCACGCCGACTGCAGGCCCAGCAACCGACCACACAGGCACGACGCCCGCGCCAGATGCGGCGCCGGCCCCCGCGCAGAAGCGCCGCATGGTCATTACGCACGACAAGTACATGAACATCCAGGCCCTGCTCGTCACCTACATCTCGAACAACGAGCAGAACTCGCAGGGCGGGGGTGTCGATCGGGAGGAGCTCATCGACTGGTATTTGGAGCAGAAGGAGGAGGAGTTGCAGTCGATTGAGGACCTGGAGTACGAGCGAGAGCTCGTGGCGAAGGTGCTGCGCAAGTTGGTCAAGGTGGGCTTCACATTTGTGTCAGGTCGCCATGGGGCAGGCTCTAACGATGTTCGCAGGACAACTACCTCATCGAGATCCGCGGTGCCGTCTCGGATTCGCTTCCCTCGGAGGAGTCTCAGTCTTCTGCGACTGAAGGCAGCAATGTCCGGGTCCATTATCTGGTGCATCCGTCTGTAGAGACGGATACGCAGTCGTCTATTCCGTAAATATGTTTGGCTTTCTTGTTATTCTCTCTGGGTTGTTGTATCGCTTTGCATGTTTTGATGACTGGTAGCATATGTACTCTTTGCCTTCGAGTCGATATAGACTCCCGACCTGCATCCCGCTGTTCATGTCAGCGCTGAGCGACCACCCACGTGGTGCTAACCGGCATTGTTTGCCGTATTTGGGACTGTCCGCCTCCGGAAGCGCCCAACGCGTCCGACCATTGCCTGGGATTACCTCTCACCTCTGATCCCTGCGGAGGGTCCTAGGAACTCCACCCGCCACTTCTTGGATCTCAGCATCGCAAGATCATCCTACCTCCCAGTACAAAGTCACGGCGCTCAAGCGCATACGAACTTCACGACACGATTATTCTATAGCAACACTGCTTCCTCACGCCTTCTTGATGCCTGACCCTCCTCTGGTGGTCCCTGTGATACTTACGAATGGCGCTCTTCACTTCGCTGAGGTCGCGCAAGACGGCACTGCCCAAGATGTCACGGATGTTCTGGTCGCGAACCCGGACGTGACTTCCGAAGCTCTGGGAGAGGCCCAGGACGACGGCTGGGCGCTCCAGACTGTGCGGGTCGAGCACAGCGGAAGACAGTGGGAGGAGGAAGAGCTGGAGGCGCTGGGGGACGGTGCGTGACAACCTCCCGCTGTGCGGGGTATGGCATTGATGACTTTGCAGGGCTCGTCGATGCGTCGACGAGAGTAGCGCCTCTTGTGAACGCGCTACCGGAGCGGTCACCCCTCCGCCAGTTCTCGTCATTTCCCCTGACGTCTCACTTGCATAATCCTGTCCTCCGCCTCGTCTCGCTCAATCCCCGCCTGTCCATCACTGCGTCCTTCCTTCGCGTTCCAGAGATCCACGATGGGTTTCGATACAAACTATTCATACACACCAGCACGCTCGTTAGCGAACTGATCGACCTTGTTCTCGAGCAACTTGGATTGCCAAGGTCGCTACCGATCCCAGGTGCTGGAACCCTGGAGTATGTCCTTGAAGAGGTGTGGTCCGACGCGGACATGGAGAGTGGGTGCATCTATTCATTCCCCTGCTACTTTGTGATCTGACAGTCAGCAGAGTCGACGAGGCTCCCAGCATCATCGCTGGTGTATAGCCTGACCAGCCAGCCCTTCTGCGTCAACCCGTTCTCCGAGAATGCAACGCGATGCTTCCGCTTCTGCATACCCGACGAATGGTTTCGGAGGTCCAAGTCGCGCTCCGCGTCTCACGCTTCCTTCGAGCCGTCTCAGGCGACTATCCGGCGCCTAGCCGCGCTTCAAGAGTCTGAGGACGAGAACGAAGAGGAGGATGGAGAGGGAGAGGGCACAGCCAAGATAAGTGACGGTGCTGATACTGCTAAAGGAAGCGGAGGGGCGGATACCAAAGGCACTTTTTCAAGTAATCGCCTGTCAACCTTGTTTGGAGGATGGTTGGGCGAGTCGTCAACACCAGCACCTGGAAACCGTGGCAGCGCTATCTATGCAGGGCCAAGCACCCCTGAGAAGCGCAAAAGCATTGTCAGCGAACCAAAGCTTGTTGCCCACCTTACGGGTGGAGGGATGCCAACCAAAGAAAGGCAAGGCTCCGATGATACGGACACCCCCGGCGAGTACAGTGAGAGAGAATTTGATGCTATGCTGGTCAGTGCTCTTGAACATCTTGTGATGCCCCAGGCTGACTCCTAGAAGGACGATATGGGTCTCAAAGGAGACAAGCGAACGGCGATGAAGGATATGCCTCTCGATAGGAAACAATACCTTCTCGCACAGAACAAGCAATTTAAAGCAAGCTCGCCTAAGACTCCCCCTAGCCAGTCCCCCCGTCGATCCAGCTACGCTCAGTCCTATGGTCCTTCAAGCGGAGGCGCCCTTCTACCGCGGCTGGTCCCGCAGCTCACCGGAGACGCACTCATGAAGCGATTCTCCCTTAGCGGTTGGTCAACAACGGCCTCTGATCCGGCTGTCTCTCCGGAGAGCGATTCGAAGGAGACAGTCGCCGATGACCCTGCCCCTTTGCAGCCTCAGACCACCGGTGGCCTCTGGAGCAGCTGGTGGACTTCCTCCGGCGGAGACAAGATGGGTACCGTTAGCGACCGGAGCTCTTCGACGGAGAAAACGCCCAAATCGTACGTGGATGGCCTGCGATATGCACGCGCGGCGGACAAGCAGCTGGTTAAGCTCCTCATCTCGCTTCGGGTCCACCTATCGACGGCCAAGCTGATCTGGATAGAGGAATTCGTAGGGGAGGAGAAGGGGTTGGAGGTGCTTGGCACTTTACTATCGGGGCTGGTGGGTAAGGGCGGCAAGAGGAAGACATTGACCGAAGTCGAGACGACGAACCTCCTCGAAGTGGTGAAATGCTTGCGTGTGCTTTTGAACACGGAGGTGCGACCATTTTTGTGATTCCCAGAATCAGCTAACCATCAAAGCATAGCCCGGATTTAGTCAAGTCCTTGCCTCTTCTACTATCATCACGCATATCGCGTACTCATTGCATTCCTCCTCGCCCAAGCTCCGGACGCTGTCATCGGAACTGCTTGCCGCCATTTGCGTACTTTCCCTCACCGAAGGCCATAAAGCTGTTCTGGCAGCTCTGTCGGACTTCAGGGTCGCATATGACGAGCAGTTCCGATTTGAGAATCTCATCGCCTCCTTGCGCGTAGCGGACATGTTGGACGACGACAACGCCTCTGAAGCCTCGTTCAGTACAGATGAGGAAGGCGTCTGGGAGGCGCGCACGGCGTCTATGGCCCTCATCAACGCCATAACGAATTGTCCGGAATCACTCGAGGAACGAGTCATGCTACGCGACGAGTTTGGTCGACGGGGACTTAACGAAGTCATAGTGGTGCGTTGGATGGGCGCCTGTGGACTTTTACACATTCTCTGACGCTCTATGTAGGCATTGAGATATGTCAAGCCGCCTGATCGGCTTCTCACGCAACTCGATGTGTATACTGAGGAGAAGTTTGAGGACGAGGAGGATATGCGGGATCGCGCGCGTGCCCTAATCCAGTCGGGACAGCCATCCGAACGCATACGCTCAGATGCTGAGGTTGCTCTGGAGGACATTGTCCGCCTCGCAAAACAACACGGAGAATTGTATCCCATGATGGTCGAGATCCTCAGCCACTATGGTCAGATCTTACAGAAAGACATCGGTTTGTGAGTGCCGTCTGTCTATCTCCTATAAGACCTTGACCAACTTGCACATCTCAGGCAACTCAAGTCGGACTTGTTGACCATTCTGGACAAATTCGTCGAGCAGGCGGTTCTTCTGGACAATTTCGACGACTCATGGCATGTCTTCATGAAGCGCTTTGCGGCGTCCGTGCAGCATATCACAGGCCAGGAGATCGAGGTCCGCGCCGCATCGGAGAGCGCCGGCGACTTTGTCGAGCAGGAACTCGAAGCCTTACGTGCGAAGGTGGAAGAGTTGAACGACGAGCGGACGGAGCTGAAGAAGGAGATCAGCAGCAAGATTGCCGAGGTGAACACGCTGAAGTCGCTTCCGCTCAGTATCGGGCTGCCGCAGGGCAAGGTTGCGGGCAAGGGTGGGGAGGTCAGCTAGCACTTCTTCGTGGGGAGATGCAGTCGGACTGACGATATGACTCCTAGAACTTCAATGGCATCGTTCAGCGCCTTGTTCAGAAGGAGAAGGAGGTGCTGCAATTGAAGGGCGACCTTGAGAAGTATAAGGCTCAGAACCCTAGCGAGGGACGAGATGCGGTAAGACAGCGTTCTGCAGGGTTCTTCGATGTGTCACTAACGTACGCTAGGACGAGCGCGCGAAACGAGAACGGGACAGGCTCAAATGGAACGTCCTTAACGACGAGATCGCCCGGCTGAAAGTCAAAGTCAGTCGCTATACCTCCATCGCGGGCACCTTGCCTCAACTAAACCATGTGCAGGGCACCGAGATGGAGTCGACCATGTCCATCAAGGACAAAGAGATCATTTATCTCAAGCGCGCCATGGAATCCGTCTACACCCGCTTCATCTCGCGTGAGGAGTCCCGCGAGGAGTCGCGTGCGGCCGAGCTCGACGCTGAGGCCATGGCCAGTCGAACCATACAAAGCCTGCAGCAGAAAGATGAGCAGGTGTCGGCCATGATCATGGAAATCGAGGAGCTTAAGCTCAAGGTCGAAGACTTGACGGCAAAGCTGGAAGCGAAGCCCAAGACGGAGCAGGAGTTCAAACGCTCGGCACCGCCCCCACCGCCCCCACCGGGCAGGGGGAAGCGCGCGAGCCTCCCGCCGTCGCCGCTGTCGAGAAGAGAAAGTGTGACTGAGCCGCCGCGGCCACCACCACCGCCTCCTCCGCCGAGGCCTTTATCAACTATGCCGACTTCAGAGGGTGAGGGCATGTCTCCACCGCCACCACCGCCACCGCCACCGCCACCACCACCTCCTCCTCCTCCTCCACCTGCACCGCTTTCGCCGTCGCAAGCGGGTACGCCTCCTCCACCACCGCCTCCACCACCGCCTCCGCCTCCTCCGCCTATGGCTCCCTCTAGTGCAGGCGCTCCTCCCCCACCTCCCCCACCTCCCCCGCCTCCGCCTCCGCCTGGCCCCAACGGCGCTCCGCCGCCCCCGCCACCTCCACCCGGTCCGCCACCGCCGCCTTCCGCCTTCCGCGCGCCTCGCTTCACCAAACCCGCCGCGCCGAAGGTGAAGACGCGCCAATTTTACTGGGATAAGTTACCCGCATTCGCTGTGTCGTCGACGGTGTGGGGAGATCTTGGCGATGGCGCCAGTGGCGTCCAGCTGGACATGAACGACCTAGTATCCACCTTCTCTATCGAGAGCGCGTCAGCGACGTCGGCAAGCGCGTTGGTGACAAGTCCGACACGGAAGCAGAGTGTGACGACCTTGTTGGACATCACGCGGGCAAATAATATCGGTGAGCTATCGCACAAAGGGGAGATGGTGGCATTGTCGTGCTGACGAATAAATGTTTCCAGCGATCATGTTGTCACGAATTAAGCTAGACCTGCCCGGCATTCGGAGGGCGTTGCTGGGCATGAGCGACGTCCTGTCTGTCGATGATCTGAAGGCGATTGGCAAGCAGCTACCGACGGCGGAAGAGGTACGTGTCTTATCTATGTTACCTTTCGAGTCTTCGACTAACCGCATATTAGATGAACCGCATCAAGGACTTTGGCGGCGACACGTCCAAGCTGGCAAAAGCGGATCAGTATTTCTGTCAGGTTCGTGTAGATATTTTGCCTCGCCGATTGTCCCATGGTACACTTCAGTATCCGCGACATAGCATTGACCATCGCACCGCAACTGCAGATCATGGACATTCCGCGCCTCCCAGAGCGCTTGGAGTGCATGCTATACCGCCGCAAACTCGATCTTGACATTGAGGAAATCCGTCCTGAGCTCGCGATCCTACGCAACGCGTGCACCGAATTGAAAGGATCGAAGAAATTCAAGCAGGTCCTGCAAGCGGTGCTGGCCATTGGGAACGTGCTGAACGGGTCCACGTTCCGGGGAGGAGCCCGTGGGTTCCAGTTGGAGGGGCTGAGCAAGGTGCGTTTGCAGCTTCCTCCACGCACTACGCGCCCGTCTGTCTCCCTATCTGTGACCTGTCATTTTCAAGTCGCTTTCTTTCATCACGCCTGTCATAAACACTAACTTCTGTGCAGCTCAAGGAGACCAAGACAGTCAAGGGCGGCGCCGAATGTCCTACACTCCTCCATTACTTGGCGAAGGTGCTGATGCGCAGCGACCCTGCCCTGATCAACTTCATCGAGGAGCTACCGCACTTGGAGCCCGCGGCACGCGTCTCCGTTCAGACCATAACGCAGGCAGTAAACCAGCTGTTGGGCGGGCTGGAGAGGGTGAGGGAGGAAGTGAGGTATGCGCAGGCAAGAGGGAAAGGAGACGGGGAAGATAGGTTTGTGTTGGTGATGCAGGTTAGCTGCGATGAATGTTTGGCAAAGTCTAGTAAATGCTCACAGGTTTTGTCTTTTAGCCCTTCGTTGCCAAGGTCAGCCCGAGCGTGGAGGCGCTGAAGAATATGGGCCAGCTTCTGGACGGGCAGATGAAGGCGCTGCTGGCATACTATGGCGAGCAAACCGACACTGCGGAGGCACGGAAGCCAGAAGATTTCTTCGGGTTGATATCGTCGTTTTCGACGTCACTGCAGGTGAGAAAAATCTCTTGTAGTACGAGAGGGCCTTGCATGTCAGAAACAAATCCCGTTAACCACGAAAATTCAGAAATGCGGCCTGGAAGTACACGAAGCGCAGGTCAAGATGGAAGCAACGAGGCCGAAGGTTACCATACAAGAGCCAGAGGAATCAACATCCGAAGCGGTGAGTAATGCTGCTATATTCTGCGTGCGCCCGCTCAAGGCTCAATACCCTCTCTCCCACAGACCGTCAGAGGAGATGCGAACCGGAATGCCATAGGGGAGCAGAAGGACGGCGGCATGCTCTCGCCGCCCAGTTCGCAGGGCTACGCGGCGGGCAAATCCGTCGGTCGGGGCGATCTCGACCAGGCGATCCGCAGCATGCGGGAAGGCAAACGTAGGGCGCGCCCTGCGCGACCACTCAGCAAAATCTTTTTGGACGGGGCGCCGCCTGGGAGGCCCCAGAGTCGGATGTTTGACTGACCAGTCGACCGTTCCATTAGGTGAGACACGACGACGGATGGTTAGCAACAAAGGCGTCAACAACACTGCATGCATACACTGACGACGCGATGGAAGGCTACCAGAGCCTTCCACGGATGCTTCATATGGACACTCGCATGAGTACTTACCACTGTTTCTGCTTACGATCTGTGACGCTCTATTCACGCCCACACTTGCTACGTGTACTACTATACCTGCTATGTACCAACTGTTTTGCTATCCAGGTGCCACTCGAGATGGAAGACCGCTTGCTCTGGAGACTGCGCTCGTTTGATTTGGATCTTGTCCCCGGAAAGAACAAAGGGAAGCCCCGTGATGTGACTGAAGCACAGCCACACTGAGGTTCATTTGTCCTGACCCCGCCTACCCCGACTTCAACATCGACCACCATCACTGATTTCCTACGCGTCGGCCCACATTCAAGACAGCAACAACAAATGGACAGCACGTCTACGCCAGCCATCGCAAGCGCAGAATCATTACGCAGCACCGAGATGGAAATCGACAACTTTGAAGATGATCGCTCACCAAATGCACCACTGGAGGCCCGTGATGCGCCGCCTCAGGTCGCCACCCGCACAGTCTCTCCGCCTCAGCCGAACTCTCCCAACGCGGCGCCTTCCCCCAGTCGATCGTCCTCCTCGCTCGCGAGACGACCAACTATCTACTCCGCTCAGTCGCCTGCAAAACGCAGGAGGACCTCTTCGTCGCTGCAGACTGCGCAGCAGCGTGTTGACGAAGAGTCCATCGTCGCTTCTCTTGCTGTCGCCGCGCTGCAGGCATCCGACACTCCTCCTCAGTCCTCTGTCGCTCCCAGCATTGCATCTGCCGCTCCGAGCACCACGCATCAGCCTCCCAACTCCGCCGAGGATGCTGTATGCGTCGTAACTCATGCTACTGAGCAAATGACTACCATCGAGGAACTTTATGTCGTGGATGTTGATACGCCACCCCGCGAGGTAAGCATCCCGTACCCCATGGCTGCCAGCACACATGCGTAAATTCCAGCACACACCCACATAAACACCAGCACATACACATGAACACCCGCTCGTATATATTGTTGTTCGTTATACTCCCAGAATCAACTGCTGGCTGATATACACAATAGGTGGCCCGACTAGAATGGAGCTGGGACATGGCGCGTTCGTCGCTGGATCCTGAAATGCAGCAGAATATACATCCCCGTGCGTACAGAAATATCAAACCTGGTACATTGTGCTAAAAGCCTGCCGGTGGTAGTCAGTTGCGAATTGGTTCGCTGGTATACTCACCGTACCAAGCACGGTGAATACCGCGGATGGTTTTGGCTCCCAATAGACACCTCCATTCTTTCTGAGATGCACGAGTCCTATGTGGGAACATCGCCGAGATGGGAACTGCCCGCAGAGCTCCCCAATGAGCGCCGTGACCCGCGCGAGGTGAGCGGCTATTCTCTGATTGCTGTTGCTTTGAGGTCAATACTCATGAACGTTCTTCTAGTTCTATGCGAACAAGGAATTCTTCGACTACAGATTCCTCGCATCTCGTGGAATGCAACACTGCGACTCGGTCAGACGGAATGAAGCCTATCCCGCGCACTGGACCGTCGAGTTGGTCACGCAGCACTACTACCCCTTCAAAACCCTGGCGCCCGTCTCCCTCCACGTGCCCTACCACTTTGCCATCGTCGACGCGGGCAAGAAGCTGTACGCGCTGTATGGCGACCGCCCGATACAGGAAGAGACGCTCCAACACGACTTCCCTGGATGGTCGCTGTACGAGTGGGCATCGATTGCGTCTGTGAGGAATATCTACGTGGCGTGGATGAAGGCGAGGCCGGACAGGGTATGGATGGGAAACGCGGGTGCTGCTATTGCGGACGACGAACCTGCGGAGATCCTTGCAAGCCATGTATATGTCGCTCCCGGTCCTGACGCTGACATTGCAGTGAGGTAGCGAATCGTAGGAGTGCGTCTGTCTCTCGCATGGCCGCTCGTCCAGGACCTATTTCTCGTACTGTGGCGTAGGTATTCTCTCGTGCCCGTTCGTTACCTTCAGAGCCTTTTCGGCGGTGTTCGTGTCGTGTGCGCGTCTTGCCATTTCTGTAGGATATAGTGAACTGTTTGTAACTAATAGCAAATCATTGTCTGTAGGCAGCAAGTCTGTATATAGACTAATTGACCTAGAATAATGGGTCCATTGTTGGTCCATTGCGTGAGTCTCAAGATATAGGGCCTGAGTCGCAGTGAGTCAAGGTAATCTCAGCCGAATCTGAAGTCCCGAAGTATTTGGACAATACTCGGCTGGCCGCGGATATCGATGCAGCAATTCGCGCGCCATCGATGCGATGCTCGAGCGTGACGCGGGCCAGGAGCTCGACCTCGTCGCGCCATGTGGATGCTCACGGCGCGTGACGTCAGGCGAAAGAGCCGTGACATCATGGACCTCCGCGGGCCTATATAGACCGCCTTTCGCGTTCTCGCCCTCCCCACTCTCCCCATCGAACACAAACACCAACAACTCTCACACCACCACCTCATTCATACCGCCCATCATGACGAAGAACATCACCAAGGTCGTGTACAAGCCCGACTCTCAGTCCACGGACGAGTACATCATCATCGTCAACGCCGACGAGGTGAGCTCCGCGTCGCGCGCCGCCCCCGATGGGCCGATCTGACAATCCCCTTCAGTACAAGCAGTACAAGGAGGGCGACACAACAATCCCGCTCGTAGAAGTCGTTGACGGTGCGTGATCACGAGCTCTTTGTCCGCGCGCGCAACTGACCGCGCGTCCCCTCTCAGCCTTCGAAGTCTACTTCTCGAATCAGGGCAACCAGGGAATCCTCGGCCGTGCATCAAAGCAGCAGCTCGAGGCTGTCTTCGGCACCGCGCGAGATGACGATGTTGTGAAGAAGATTATTGAGGATGGCCACGCTCGTGTCGGCGAGAAGTTCGACCGCGAAACGGGCAAGCAGCTCGGCCGGAACGCTGCCATGGGCAGCAACACCATCGACAACAGGGGAAAGGGCATGCATGGGATCTAAATGGACCGCGAAGCGAAGCAAGAAATGTAACACTTGTATTGTACTTACACAATCGTCGCCGCATAACTTATCGAATGCACATCTAATCTGTTGAACTCCCACTTCCTCGGTGTGAAGCTCTCAAGGCCGCTCAAGCATCGAATGGGAACTCCACTGCTACGCGGAGTCTGCCGGTGTTGTGGCTCTAAGTCGAGTGGAGTGGTGGACGAGTGGCCATCGACATGCCCGATGCTACTTGCGCCGACCTACTCTAAACTCCCCCAATCCAAGGCAGGACGCGGCCGGCTGGACGCCTTCCCGCCTATGTCTATGAGAGGAACAAGTGAAGGTCTAGACAATTCATCGGTCAGCCTCACGTTGCCCAGCTCCTCGCCGACATTCCTCCAGCTCACCTCCCATGCGCGCACTGGAATGGAAATGCCGTCTCCGATAGCTTCCCAATAAGCTTCTCGCACTGAGCAATAGACAGCGGGTCGTTGAACATGATGGCTCCTGCGAGGTTGCACCAACGGACAGATGAAAGCAGCGAAGGTCAGACATTGCTCAAAGTGAGGTCAAAGTAAGAGGCACGTACCCCGACACGCCTTCGAGTTAATGAGGTCTACCAGCTCTCTTGGGCACCAGCGCAGGGACTTGAGCCACCCAGATGTGCTGTCGAAAGCGCGGGGAAGCGGTGGAGCTTCTTCGTCGAGTTTGGCGAGGTATCCCTTCACCAGGTCCCGCAGCTCGTTATCGAGCAAGAGCTGCAGTTATACTCTTCAGTATTTGATCTCGGTTTCGAACAGGCAACGCGGTCAAATTCGAACAAGGGAACCAGGCCAAATCCGGGCGGAGAAACAAGATTGAATTCGATGACATACCTTCTCCGCAACAACCTCTGGCACAGCATGCACCTCCACCTGCGCATACGCGCATTCACCCACATCATCATCGTCCATCCATCCCTCATGGCCCCCGCTTGCTTCACTTGCCTCTGCATCCACGAATTGAAACCCCCACCAGCAGAAGGCACGTCGCTTCTCGATGTTGAGAAGCTGCTGACGCTCTTCGCGCGTGAGCAGGACAGCTTTCGGTGGGTCGAGGACGCGCCGGCGCACGCCCTCCAAGCCTGCGCGGGCAGCGGTAAAGCCAGCGCACAGTTCGCGCAAGTAGCGCTCGACGCGCACGCGCTCGTCCGCCGCGTGCTGGTCAATCAGGACCAGACCAAGGCGGCTAGAAGTGCCCTCTCTCTCGCCATGTCCATCTCCGCGGTCGCCATTCACATCTCCGCCGCCGCCTTTCCCAGCGTCCCCAGCATCGTCCTCCCCGCCCGTTCCCGGACACATCAAGCACGCGACGAACTTGCAGTCCACCTGCGCGATGACGCGCGCACGCCGCAGATCGTCTATGCCGAACTGGTACGCCTGGCGTTCCTCTTGCCCGCTCCGACTCTGCGCTCGATGCGGGCGAGACTGCTGCTCCTGGAGCATGCGGCGCTGCTGGAAGCTCAGCGCCTTGGACGGCTCTTGCTGTCCGTCGGGGGTGCCGCGTGGTAACGAGCTCGTCTCTACGCTTCTCACGCGCGATTGTGCTGGCGCGTACACTTGATTGGCCTGGAAAGGGGGTTAGATGGGATTGCGGTAATGCAGTCGCGTAAATTAAGCATGCCTCGAGTGCTTTTCGGATCCATGAGGGGGTCTCACCAGGCGCTGTGGTTGACTGGTGCCCCAGTTTGAGCGTGCGACGCGGTCCTCTGCGCTCGTGGTCATCTTCTCTGGCCTCCGACGCTGCTGTGTCGTGATAACGCTCGTCATTTTGGCGATACGAGTTGCCGGAGCGCTTGTCTATGATGTAGACCTCGCCTGTGATCTCGTCCGTCCACAACTCTTCCTCCCTGTCGTGCTCGGTGTTCTTCACATCGTTGCCGACGTTTTGCGCATGGGCGAAAGCACTCTGCACGTTGCCGCCATCCTGGACGCAACCGCTTGCAGGGAATGAGGATGCACGAGGAATGTACACCGGCGCCGAGACCTTCTTGGCCATGCTCCTCGTCCTCTTGATTGGGCTTACGTCGAAGTTGTCATCATCGTATGCTATCTTTCGACGCTTGCGTGGTGACGGCGTCGCTGCTCGGAACCCGTTGCGAGTTAAGAATGAGGATATGGTCGTATCGAGGAGGTCGGTGACGCTGCGCCTGTCCTGTCGTGAACCACTTCTTCAGCATGTTACGGCTGAAGAAAAAAAGAAAGACGAAAGGGTGTACACCCACCTCAAAGTTGACCTCCGCTTTGGCAGGTTCGAGGCAATTGTCGATTTGGTGTAGGGGTATTGTAAGATTCAGAACATACACAGGTTTCTTTGCGCTTTTCCTGGGTGAACGTCGAACAGCTTCCAGGAACTGTCAGACGGCGACAGAGCAACTCAGAACGGTAAATCCTTACTAGCTAGCGGTAGATCATTCTGCCCATCCTCGTCGAGCGCATGTTTGCCGAAGGAGCTTGCTGAGAAGCGCTGTTCGACGAGGCGATGCAGGTCGTTCGGCGCGAGGGGGTGGGAGTTGACGTCTATTGGCAGTCAGATATCAAATGTGCTAGAAGGGAAAAGACATGCATAGAAACTGATGCGCCTGACAGTCATCAGATTGGCACCCAAGGTTGATGATGCACTCCAAGCACATTGTAACTCACCTTCGAGGTTGAGCCTTCCAGGCTGATAAAACCTTCAATGGATAGACGACCTTGCTCAACTTTGATCTCGTCGACGTGCTGGTGTAAACTCATGAACACCATTGAATTAAGGATGTCGAATGCCACTCACCTGGACCAATGCACGTCCGTGAACATGTCTGAAGGTCGTCAACATTGAACCAGTCTGACAAATTATGAGCTCTAGTGCGAGACGAATGACTTGCACATACAGCCGGTATCCGGAACACATTCGTGCTAGTAGATGTGGTCTGCTGGGTACGGCTCGTGTTCTCCAAGCTGAAAGTGACTTGCGGAAAGACAAGCGCGTATGTGCCGAGCTCCTGGCGAATGAGCTCAAGCGTACGAAGCGCCGGTGGATGCGAGCGTCGTCGCACAGGAAGCTGAAAGATCAAACTTGAATATATGCGCCAATTTCGTAGACAACTGTCGCCGGACGCACGTTGTAAAATGCATCCCGTACGCATACTACGGTGCCAGGCGTCTCGCGACGCCAGCGAACGGCAGGACCGTTATACAGGCTCTTGCCATCCTAAACTTGATATCAGAAGCTGCGACAGAAATTGCAGAAGGACGCACCTTCAAAATGACGGACCAGCATTCCCGTGAACGCGCAGTGCGCGACGCGATCTCCAGGCAGCATAGATCGGCTGCTGACGCGAGAGCTGGGTAGCCAGCTCAGCATCATCCTGCAGGTGGGGTGCAAAAGCCATAGCAACCTTCTCCGCGAAAGCCAAACGTAGCTTGCACTCCGACCTGGTCGGGCGCGTACGTTTTGGACGAGCCTGTTCATCATTCTCAGTACCTGTACCGGAGCCAATCTGGACGCTGCATACCGTATCTTCCACCGTCGCTGCCCCGTGCGATAATATCTAGGTCCCCTCGGCCCATTCCACAGCCGTCGTCGCGCACCCAGCAGCTGTACTCCTCGCTATTCACGCCAACGTCGACATGTCGCGCGCCAGCGTCTAGTGCGTTCTGTACGAGTTCGGATACAATCTGAGGGAGAGATGTAAGAATTTGAGTAGACCGTAGACGTGTCCTAGTTTCGGCAGGTAGTTGTTCCAGCACGCCGTACATGAGAGCGCTTGTCGACGGTCACTGGAGAACAATGGAGCCTCGGATATCCGTGCCGAGTTCCCGATGCGTGCCTGTCCGGATGCATTTGTCGCTGCTTGGCAGTGCTTGCCTCCTGCTTGCTTGCTTTCGTCTCTTATCTCAGCTTGTCTTCGACCTATCCTGCATCTTGAAAGTGCTACAATCTGCTTCATAGTGAAAAAGGGCTTCCATGGGTCTGCTTCCAGATGATATTCATGTCCGAGTGCAAGGAACCGTACATAGTATGTCTACGACCGTAGTGCTCTTCTGCCGGCAACCTCGAAATCCGACGCAAACCGTTCCCAGTATTGACCGCCTCACATCCTGAAGACACCGAATCCTTTGCCGTCTCCATCCCATGTTGTCGGTGGCGCGCCTGATCCCCCTGCCCTCGACCGTGCTGACAGTCCAAGGGCAAGCCCAACGACATCGCGAGTGTCTGTCGGACGGATGACGCCGTCGTCCCACAGCCGTGCTGTCGAGTACAGCGCCGTCGACTGTTCTTCGATGTGCGCCTTCAGCTGAGCGTGTTGCGCCGGGTCTCTGGCGTCGGAGACAGGTTAAAATGGTACGCAGAGATGACTGGCCCGTCATCTGACTCACTTCGAGACCTGGGCCATAACCTGCGAAAGCTGACCGGCACCCATGACGCTGACCTTGGCGTTCTACGACGACATTCTGTGAGCGGCGGGTTTCTTCAATTGTTTGTCCCTACTTACCGGCCACATCCACAGAAATCGGGGAGAGTACTGGACGCGCAATCAGCGAACATGAGCAGCGTAACCCCGTAAGCTCATCGGCTCACCGCCCGTCCAGCCATGCCTAAGCCCTTCGTCAGTCTTGCATTTTCTTTGGTAGATCAACAGGCGCACCGTAATTCCCTGCACCAAAGCTCCCACCGACAACGACCGTCAGCTTTGGTACGTCTGCACACGCCACCGCGCGGACCATCTTCGCGCCTTTGACACGTCAACAATATTCAGACAACCATCTACGTCGCCTTACCGTCCTTTGCGATCCCGCCGCGCTCAGCCTTCGAGCCGACCATGTAACCTTACGATGAAAACTCAGCACTGCTCGCTAGCCAAGAATCATTCTGCGCTCACCGGTCACATTCACCAAGAACAAAAGCGGGATCTTCCGCTGCGAACACAGCTGAATGAAGTGGGTCGCCTTCAAGGCCGACGGCGAGAAGAGAATACCGTTATTGGCCACGATGCCGACTTCATAGCCGTGGACGTGTGCGAAGCCCTGCGTCTTGCATAGTATCATGTTCGACGGAGATATGTTCGAAGCGGAGACTCACGGTGACGATGGTCGGCCCATACTCCTTCTTGAACTCTCTGAATCGGCTCCCGTCTACGATACGCGCAATCACATCCCGCATGTCGAACCCCTGCCGCACGTCTGTGCCAACGATTCCGTGTAGCTCGTCTGCGGGGTAGCGCGGGTCTTCCGGTGTGCGTGATGGCTTTTCAAAGGATCAGCGTTGCGCCGTAGGTCAGCCCATGCAACGCTTACTGGGAGTGCAACACCACCTGCCGCTCCCAAGTCGCCCACAATGCCCCTCGCAATTTCGATAGCGTGCTCGTCATCTCGAGCAAGATGGTCCGTCACACCGCTCTCGCTGGAGTGCATCAAGCCACCGCCCAGGTGTTCATCGTCAACCTCCTCTCCCGTGGCCGCGCGGACCAGTGGCGGGCCTGCAAGGAAGATACGTCCTTGGTCACGCACAATGATATTTTCATCTGCCATCGCGGGAACGTAGGCGCCTCCAGCCACGCTGATACCGTGTACTACGGCAACCTGTGGAATCCCAAGGGCGGACATCTGGGCCTAATGATACGAAGGCGAGGGAGTCAGCCCGTAAGTGTGGCTGTCAAGGCGCGAGACCCACCATGTTGTAGAAAATCCTGCCAAAGTGTTCCCTGTCGGGGAATACATCGGCCTGATAAGGTAGGGCCGCGCCTCCAGACTCGACTGCGTCGCGAACTCGTTAACACCAGAGAATGACAGCGAGTCGAAGAGCCTTACCGATGTAGACGCAAGGTAAGCCATGTTCCTTTGCTATTTCTTGGGCGCGAAGATGTTTCTTGACCTAAAAAACTCCGCGATCAGCCCGCAATCCGAGAGAAAGAGGCAGACAGTCAAGTGACCGAGGGGATCCTCACCGTCAATGGATAGTACGAGCCACCCTTCACCGTCGCGTCGTTCACAACTACAACGCATTCTCGACCCGCGATTCGGCCAATACCGGTGATTATCCCCGCTCCTGGTATGCTCTCCGGATAGACATCGTGTGCGGCGAGCGCAGATAGCTCGAGGAAGGGCGTGTGCTTGTCAAGGAGCAGAGATAATCTGGGGAACCGGATTGTCAAGAGCCAAGAAGCGTCGTGCAAGCAGCGTCCGGGTAGCACCTGATCAGCATTCCGTCGAACCAGAAGGCGTGATTTATGCGTACCGTTCTCGTGGCAGCTTCTTTCCCTTCCCGCGCATGCGCTCTGCGGCCTTGGGCCCTCCGCCCTGCCGTGCGTGCGCGAGCTTATCTTCCAGATCCTTCACTAGGACGTCCATACTTGCCTGCGGCCATCCAGAGAGCAGTGAGCCTGAGAATGATCTCGCAGGACGATGTAACACACCTGCTTCTCGCGGAACTCGGGGGAGGACGGCGTCAAAAGCGACGGTAGGACCCCGGCATGGTAAGACCTCCGTGGCGCTGTTTTCGTGTGGTGTAGAAGGACACTCCGTGTAGCCCTGCTCTTCGCGGCACATCGAATTTGAGCAGCGCATCCAGCAGACATGGTGGGGATGTAAACAAGCGAATGCGGGGCGTGCTCGGATCTAATGCGGGGAAGGTCGATCGCCGGATTGTCGGGCCGACCAAGCGCAAGTCGAACTTGCCATTGTCCACCACGAACCCCGGGCTCATTACATCCCAAGGACGTACGTACCACCGCTCATTACTGACGGAACGATCATCCCAGTCATCTCCTAGTCATTTCTGTACGTTTTCTTCTGACTCACGTTGGCCACCACATTGTTCAAGTGAGACTTCGACTGCCCTTCATCGACATCCGTCACGCCGCGCCGCAGTGCAGAGCGCTTTTCTCTCTGCACATATCTGATCCTCCATACAGCCGTTTGATCCCACATGTCCTCGGACGTGCCCTCGCATGAACTCATCGTCGCGGAGACGCGCGGCGCCAAATCACAATGCTTCGCAGTGCGCACTCGGGTCTTCTTCGACGAGCAAGAATTCCCCATCTCGACAGAGTTCGACGAGTAATGACTCATTCACCATAGAACAAGCATTGTCTGCTGATATGGCTATTGAAGGCACGACGATAATCCAGCCACCGGACACATCCTGCTTCGACTGACGCCTTCGCTCACTCCGATCGGAACGATCCGCGCTATCATACCCCCCGGCGCGACGTACTACAAACTGACTCGGCTCGCCGTCCTCAAGGAGTACCGCCAATACCGCTTCGGCCGTGCGCTCGTTCACGCGCTTCATGACTGGGTGCGCCGTCACGTCGCAGCAACACAGCCCGATGCAGCTACCGCGGAGATTGCCTGCCATTCTCAACTATACGTGAAGGGTTTCTACGCAAAGTGAGCCCGCTGGTGCGTCTTTGTGTGTATATACGCTAACGCCGCCACCATTGTTCGCAGGTTCGGATACGAGCCCGTGGTGAGTGACAGAAGCGCCTTTGTGCCCGTTGTGACTTACCGAATACGCTGCTTTTTCACAGGGTGAACAGTTCATCGAAGATGGTGCGCCGCATCAGAAGATGGTCCTGCGCTTGCCACTCCATCCGGCCGCATAAATTTCTCGTGCCATCGTGCTCCCGCCACCGCAATCATCTGCATGTACACGACTCTGTGCCATAGATCGCCACCGCTATCGATGAGCCTTTTCTCCGCGCAAACCTCACCTTAAACGCCATCACGTGACTGTCACGACTGGAAAAACCTTCCAAATCAGGTCCTGTTGGGGCGCAACACCTCGTGCATCAACACGAGCTATCAGCAGAAAACACGATGCTCGCACCCAAACCTTGTTCTGCTACTATCCTACGGGTCGTAGCCATGGAACACACCGCTGCTTCCAGTTCGAGGCATGCTGAACAGCTCCGCCATCCCTTACCTCTCATATGATGCGAACAGAGCGGCCCCTCGATTTTTCCTTGGGTCACACGAGAAAGACCCTGTTCCGCACCTTCCCAGGCCTTCGACAAAGCAAGACTCATCTGCATCCTTCAATGCACCGCATCGGAAGCTCACATCCCGCACTACCATGCAATCGCATGTGTTCTGCCACGCAGCGCGGCGTGACAGTTGGGATGTCACCGACGGTTGCACGGATTTGTTCGCCCTTGACAGTATTCCGAGGCCGTTTCGGCCATAGGACTCGCTATTGAACGATGGGACGCGTCAGGTCCACGCCAGCTTCCTCATGATCCTCATCGCAGTTGATCGCGGCGAGTAAGCACCGCTGCTGTGCCCGCTCCCAGGCGCACAATAAAGGCAGTCAACTGCCTTCCTGTCGGGATACGCGGGAAGCTTTGACTCATCCGGTAAGCCTCCCCTTGGCCCTAGTAGCCTGCATGACTCAGCCGCCGTACTGCGTCGTTTGCCGGCATGGGTCTCCGGCCCTAGAGTCTAATTGCCCTCCTGGCTCGGCGCGTCTCCTGCGTCTCGCATAATCGGCGACTACTATCGCGGGAGTACCCAGCCTCGATCGGCGGTGCAGTGAGCTCATCATGACATGAGAAGGATGTCCTCACAACTCGCCGACACCCTGACAGATATCTGAAGCTCAGTCTTACAGCTCCGCTCCTCCTGTGGCGCGCATTCATGTCAGGCGCTAGCCAAGTGCAATCCACCATTCGTGTATTCCGCGGAGCAGTTTATAATAAACTAGATAATCATTCATCCAGCGGGTCCATCGAGATATGATACAGATGAGAACGAGATGCGTGCATAGGTATATACCCTTGTACAATGTCCTTGGTGGCGGTATAATGGGAACGCTAAATAATAAAGGATGAAAGTCGTAAGGTCATGAACGGCGACGATAAAGAATGAGAGGGGGCGAAAGAGTAGACAGGTTCATGGCTGAACGAAGAATGACATAAGGATAACAGAAGGAGAACAAGCAGAACAACATTATCCGTCAAATCAGTTATCGCGCTTGCGGCGCCCACCATCGGCGGCGCGATAGCCCTCGCCCTCGCTCTCCGACTCGATGCGCAGGGCCCCGAACGTCGGGCTCTGCTGCAGGATACTGAAGTTGATGTTGGTTCCGGGGGCCACCGTGCCCTCCTCGTACATGCGACGGGCCGCCTCGTAGTCGAGCTTGTCCTTCTCGGCCTGGGCCAAGAACGGCTACAAATCACAATCAGCATAGGATCCCACGGAGAGTTCAATGCAGATGCAACGCACCCGGCGACCCTCGTCTGTCATCTCACGCCAGTATTGCGCCGCGAGAGAACTCTGACGTGTGGTCTCCTGTTCATCGCCAAAGATCTCCTTGACAAGCTGGGGATGCGATCGGATATGGCTGAGAAACATGAAATATGCGCTGAGAGGCTTCTTCGGGGCTGACGGGTCCCGTGTCAGCGATAGCTCCGAGATGGGAGACACAGTAACGTACCATTGGGATCGCGAAGGTTACCCTTCCTCGATTTCCCCGCCTGATAACACGCGGGGTAAGCACTAGCCAGCAGGCACAACGACGAAGACCTTACCTTCCGTTGCGCCGTACGGAACACATTCTCCCGCTTGATATCCTCAGGAGTGAGCTTGCGCAGGTACGCATCAAGCTCTCTCTCGCGCTGCGCCTTCAGGGACTCCGATCTAGCCTTGTAGGGCTGCATCGACTGTAAGCAAATATGCGATGACGTCATAAAGTAAAGGCCAAATACCTCCTTCTCTGCCGCGGAAAGGGCAGCATAATCTTGCCCCGCTTCCTTCGCCGCCTGAGCCACGTTCAGCTTCCGTGTGCTGGAAGCCTGCTGCCTCTGGATCCAATCCGTGAAGTACAGCTGCCAGGCAGAAGGTGCCAACTTAGGCGGGCGCAGTTCGGACTTGGTAGGGGCTGTGTCGAGAACAATGAGCGATCATGAAAGAAGTGTAGCAGCGGCGAAGGACGTACCGCCTGACTCATGTGCTTGGGAACTGTCTGAAGGAGCCGCACGCTTCCGACGGCGTACGGTTGCGTCAGGATCGTCTTGGCTGACTGACTCGGACCGTCGACTGTACGGCCGACTGGAGCTCGGCATACGCTGCGTTATGGAAGGTGCACTGGATGACTGGAATGACTGTGGCGAGGACAGCGACTCGTGTCGGCTGTGAAGGCGCGGCCGCTGAGCACCCATGAGAGATGTATGGCGGACGTGAGTGCGGCTTGGCGACGGGGAGGGCGCGTGCGTGACAGGATGCCAAAGATCGTTGGCCCAAGCTGGAGTAGCGAACGTAGTGTCCCCGGGAGAGATGGAATCCGCGTGCTGCATGGATTCCATCTGTCGCCGACGTTGCTGCTGGTAGGGGTCTATCTCCTCGTATGAAGACGGCGACATGGGAAGGGGGTGCATGGCAGCGAACTCGGTGGGGGAGAAACCGTCCTGAGGGAGCGGCTGGCTGGTGTTGAACGGGGAGTACGGCGATAGGCTCGAGACAGAGGACGGGATGGGTATGGGGGATGAGGGACCGAGCACATCGGTATCGTTGATCCAGTTTGACAGCGAGAACTTGCTCTCGTCCGGCGCGTACATCGGCGATGGATGTTGCTGATGCATAGGCGGATACATGTCGAAATGGTGCATCTGCGGCTGCGGCTTCACGTCGAAGTCGAAGTCGGTGGATGGGTCCCAGGGGAAGGTGACGGAGTTGTTGGCCATCGCGTCGTCGAAGTCGAGCTCGCCAAAGATCATCTGATCGGTGGCATCGCCGAAGCTGACGGCGGGCTGGTTGGGGTCGTGCATGTAGGCCACGGGGGAGAGCGGTGGTGAGGACGCGTTGGCGTGATGGTAGGTCGCGGACGGCATGGGGGGAGGAGGGTGAGGGGCGGCGGTCCCGGGGCGGTTATATAGTGATCTATGGGCGGAGATGATGGGGGGCCGGAAGAAAGGCGCGAGCGCCGTTTTGAACCGGGACCGCGCCTTAAATGGTGGGAAGAATGCCATTTTCGTAACTGACTTTGGGCTATACCCTTTGAGCCCGAGTTCACTTCGAGTCAGTGACGCTCAGTGACAAGTGGGGTGACAAAGGCACAGCACCGCGTCGGACCGGTCAACTGAGCCGTCTATCGTTCCTAATCGGGCGGTCAATAGGTTGATAGAGAGGAAGAGCCAATGGAAGACGCACTGCACTGATGGAGTCCCCGCTGAAGAATGAGCATATGCTGAGCCTCAGCATATGTCTAGCAGGCCAGCTGTCTGTCTGTCTGTCTTCCTTCCTTCCTTGTCGCTCTGCACTGCTGATCCGAGCCCAATCGCAAGAGAACCGACTCGTATTCCGGCTGGATGCGCGGCCTGCAAGGTTTCGCGCTAAGTAGCTTGAGCTGAGGCGTCCAGTGATGCGTGGCTCGCGGTCCTGATGGGACAAGGACAACCAAAATACAGAAAACTTCCTTCGGAGAATCATGTCACACAAGCCGTATCCCCCATGTGGCAATTCTGATCCCGGCCGGCGGTACTTTCGGAAGCTATTGTTGGGTGACCGTCGCTTGGCAGGCGGTCCTCCTCAGCCGCCTGCGCGTCCGATGCGCATTCGTCGATCCGGATGCTGCGAAGCTTCTGCCGCGGACAAGAGCGCGCGGACTCAACTGTACACCAGCCCCGAAATGGAGTCGTAGCATGAGTCTACATTGCATCACTCGAAGCAAAGACGCCCGAAGCCGGCCAGCCTCATTTCTACAAGACTGTTCTACGTGATGACAATCTCGTTCGACTGGTACTTCGGGTTGTTGTAGACGCTCTTCCCCACCTTTTGACGTGCGTTGCAACAAGAGCAGAGGGATCAGATACATGAGAAGTTGGCCAAGTCGAGTGCGGCGGATCGAAAGCAATCACCAGTCAGCAGCATTAGGGGGTGCAAAAGCTTCTTATACGCACCTCCCAGCCTTTCACGTCCTTCATCGTCTCCTTCTCGCGTGCTAGGGCCGCTTGTTGGAGTCGATAGGCGTCACGGTCCGCTTCCGCCATAAGCAGAGGGGTAAGATGGATCCGTCCCCACCTCTTCTCTCGCACGATTTCCCTGTCGAAACCGTCAGCAGTCCGTTCCTGCCGTTTCCCATCCTCAGGCCGACCGAGATTGCGGGGTATCCTAGCGATAAGTCGTCCGAGAAACGGCCGGATCCTCGCCCAGACCACGTTCAACAACGGGCGCGTTGGGATTAGACACGTTCTACGTCCAGCTGACCCTCGTGCGGAACCGGCCGTACGAGACGCGATTGGCTCGCCTCACCTCATCTCCCAGTTACCCTGGACAATTCGGTACCAGCCGTACGCCGAGACGATGGAGATCCCGGTCATAACAGCCCAGGCCGGAAGACCACGGTTGGGAAGATTCCGTTTGTACTTCACGGCTTCGAACCCACCGGGGGGTGGCATATCCCTGGCATGGACATCAGACGCGTGCGGACACGCGAAGCAGGAGCACGCACTGGCGGTAGGAATGCGACACTGTCCATCCATTCAGCGTTCAGCATTTCTTCGGGGAATGGAGGACGTACTGATTGCGCGTGTCAATTGAGGGAGAGGAACGACCGTATGTGCTCCGTTGAAACTACTCGATGAGTGCACTAGCCAAGAAAGCGATCGTGGGAAGGCTTCAAAATAGCCACGCGAGCTACGGCATTTACTCCGGCGCGTGCCGGGCACTGCTGTGGCACGAGTCAAGATTCGAGCGCGCAAGGCCAAGGAACGTGTATCTATGTCTGAGGACGACTATAAAGCCGTATATCTTTCCATCCCGTCAAGGTCCGATGAGCATGGTGAACTATGGAACACGTTGTCGAGGAACGAGGGGCCCGAAATGGTTGCCCCGTTCGTTGGTCAAAGCGCGAAATCGCAAGCCCGTTTTGTCGAATCAAAAGGGTAAAATCCGCGCGCTTCTTCCCCGACGTCCATGTCGCGACAGCCGACTCCGGCGCCCCGGGACTCAGAAAGTGCAGCACCTGATGCGCACTTTGGGCAGCAGTCCACCGAGATACCTGCGGATGTCACGGCTCCAGTAACTGAGACGAATTATATCACGAAATACAAGGACCTCAAACGCAAGGTTGAAGATATCGAGACGGTGCGTAAACCGTTCCAATCCCATAATTCATCTGACGAGCTCGCAGGAAAATGACAAATTATACCTCAAGGTCCTTCACGCGAAGCGTAACATCCAGCGCATGAAGCTGGAGCGAGCGTGAGTCCTGTCGCGTCCCCCCACATCCGATCGAACATCTCATTTCATGCAGCGTGCTTTACGAGCGCCTCACGACGATTCCTCCGTCTCCTGAGCTCAGAGATCGCTCCCTTCCCGTGCCGCCCCCCGTTCTGCCCTCGGAGCCCGCTGCCCCTATGCCGCCGCATCGTGCTTCACCGCCGCACACGATACCCGCGCCTAATGGCGAGAGTTACCGCACACGACCTGCGGCAGTTGTCTCTCCGGAAGTGGGAAGACTGCCACCCATTCAGAAGACCACAAGTGGTCCCGGTGACCGACCGCTAGTGGCCATGGATCGTGTCATTCCACCGCCAGAGATTTCGCCGGCCCACAGCATGTCCGCATCGCATTCGACGCGTCCCGAGGCGTTCACGCATATCCCTCCCCCTCCTTTGGATGCGCGTCGCGTGCATCGCGCCCCTCCTGAGGCGCCAGAACCACCCTATGACGCGCGACATTCTCGTGTTCCCCCTAGCGCGCCGATGCCATACTCTCCGCACAGTTCCCATCCTTCAGCCTATTCCCACGGTCCACCTGATGCGCACTACGGACATGTGCCCCCCGCGCACTCGTCGCGTACGCGTTCGGTCTCGCACAGTAGGCCGGTAGCGCCGACGCCACCTCACACCCTCGCCTCTGGGTATCCGCCTCATCCTACCCACCACTCGGAAGCCATCCCGGGCCCCTCGATGCGAAGTCCGCCACATCTGGACCGACGCAGGATGCATCCTCATGATCCGCACGAACACCCGATACCCCATGATACCCATAATAGCCATCGTCCTCGCAGTCCTCGTGCTCGCATGTCCCCCGTGGACTCCCGTAGCCCTTATGCTGTGCATGATCGCCATCGAGCTGGGCCAGGGTCATATGCGGACAATACTCGTCCCGACCGCGAATGGGAGAACGACTGGGGGCGTGACCGAGGGGAATACCCGCCTCGCAGAGCGCGAGACGGCGATCCATCTATTGTCTACGGGCCACCGCCTCCAGCTCTATCGCGGTCTCGTCAGGTGACGGCGAATGGCGACTACGTCGATCATCGTGTTCCTCCGCCGCGAGACGAGCCAGCATACTTCCCGCCTGTACCAGCGCCCGACTACGGTTCGTCAGCTGTGAGCCCAGGTCCCGTGTCAGGACCGAGCTCAGCACCGTCGGAGGGTCCGCACCGGGTGGCGCAATATTCCCGTCCGCGCGAGGCCGAGCAGGCCGCCTCGTATAGACTGCGCCCGGTAGCACCGGAAACGGACTACGACGAACGATGGTCGCATCCTTCGCGGGATCGGGCACCCCACGGTGGACGCAGCGCATACTCATACCCGGACACCCATCGGTCAGCTAGAGGTCCACCCCCGGGATATTCGCCGTCTCATCCACCGCAACCGCCGCCGCCACTACCTCCACCATCGGCGCATGTCGCTCCTCGCAAAAGACCGCGGGAAGACCTCGACATGGCAGACGCCGACGATCGTAGACCGCCGCCTCCGCGCATGTCGTATCCCGGACATGCGCCACACGATCCGGGCTACCCTTACTATCAAGAGACCCATCAAAGCCGACCTCCGCCCTCATCGCATCACTACCACCATCGCCATTACCGCCACGATGAAGACACAAGAGGACCTTAGCTGAGTAATGCGTTGTTAGTTGTTATACCTTTGGGTTGTGGGACGCCACTATGTTTCGCTTTCAATTCCTTGTGTTACTAGTTCCTCTGCTATCGCGATGCTACTCGGGTGAATACGGCTTATTCACACAACAACTTCGGACAGAAAACCGACACCGGCTCGGACAGAACAGTGCTTCATCATCCTCGGACTGTCCTATTACGATTACAAAATGCGATGCGGGTATGTAACTATTGTGTAGGAACTCGGAAGGAACATGTCTCGGTCGAGCTCTCGTGCAACATATCACATCGTTCGGATGTGCGTCAACCTCGGGCACGCGCCCTCGCCCAAAGCGCCAAGTCATCAACCAGAATACACCGTGTCCGCTACTCGTTCACGGTATGGCGCTCGAAGCTGTCAGGGAAGGTGAAGATGCTGCTAGGAGGGCTTATCTCGGGGAAGGAGCCGGACCAGATGTACTGGATGTGCGGCGCTGGTCCGCTGGGCAGAGAGGAGGCAAGTCGCAAGCGCGGGGCGAGAAGCATCGCGATCGCAACATTGTCCAGCGCCACATCCTCCCCATCCTCAAGCCCAAGCGCTTCCTGCCTCCTATCAAGGACCACGTCCATCAGAGCGTGTCGATTGCCACTCTTCGAGGACGTCCGCCTGTCTATCGCCTCTCGCGCATGGGAGCGCAGCGGACGGGGATCGTGGAAAGTGCCGGAGGACGCCGCATCGGATAATCGCGGCCGCGTCGCTGGCCGTCCGCCTTCTTCGACGTGCTGTCGCTTCTTAGAGCTTGTGAACGATGGGACGCCTCGGCTATGATGCCTGGAGGGAGTGCTCGATCTCAGGGGCTTAGAATGCGTTGACGACTTGAGGCGTTGAGTATGCGTGTTGCTCTCCAGCACGCGCGCTGGCTTTCTTTCGAGGGGTTTCAATAGTCTGGAAGAACACATGATATGACTGTCAGAAGGCAACGGTCAAGAGAAGTGATACGCACCTCCCAAGCGTACCACTGGGCTCGGCTGCAGCTCGAAAGTCAGCATGTGCGGTATGAGACTTGGCTGAATCGTTCATGGTTTCCTGAAAGATAGTAACGGAAAGTATTGGAGCGGTCACCAACCTTATATGTGCAGGCTGTGGTTTAAGACTATTTCAGATTCTCCTATAAGCCTGCTGGCACCTCAGCGTTCAGATGGCAAATTTTGGCTGCCAGGTCCCTATTCGCTAAAGTAGCATCATTTCCCACTTTTTGAAGAGGCTTCCTTGGTACGGAGAACATTAGACGCGCATAGCTAGCATTAGAGGCGTTGCGCAGCTGTTGTTGTTGGTCACTATTGTTGTTGGACACTCTTGTTGTAATTCAAAAGTCAGCCAAGGCACGGATAGCAGGTATCAGAGGCCAGTGCAACCCTCTGAGCAGTCATATCCGTCAAAATCGACGCCGCCAGCGGCAGTAAGAGGCGGATGGTGGTGGCACGCGCCACGTGCCGCAGTCGGGCGAAGCCGACGGCCATCGCCGAGAACGTCCTGCGCACGACGCTCAGCCATCGCCGGCGAGCGCAGGTGTAAGCCTGGGGCGTTCACAAATCATAGGCGGAATGTAGTAAGGCTATAGTGCTTTTTCTTAGCTGCACAGGACCTAAAGATAAAAACAACGGAAATTTCTAACAACAACACGGACCAACAACAACAGTTGCGCAACGCCTCTATTACCTCTTGAGTTTTATGTGGCACGGCAGCAAGCTCAAGATTTGTGGCACAACGATTTTCTTCCCCATTCGCAATGAAAAAATGGCTTACATATTTGAAGTGGTCAGCGCTTCAGCTGCAAGACCTCTCTACAACAGCCAAAGAAAACTATAGGTTCGTTATAGGGGTAGCACCAGTCGTGCAAAGTCGAACATGGAATTCCCACGCTTGTTTCGGACCCATATGGTCACAACAGGACCAAGCAAATGTGTTGACAAGAATTAGATGAGATGATTGCGAGCCCTGTACGAGCTTCGAGGAGTCGTTGTGGCTCCTGTGAGCTGTATGTCGATTCATCAAGGCACAATCCATCGTTTCACCAGCAATGAGGCTGTGCGAATAGTACGCCAAAAACAATTGATGTATGGCCGTGGCATAGAATGGACTGCCGAGAAGTTGGCCGCACACTATAAACACCTCCCACAGCTGTTTTACACCGACAACGACCTTCACGAAGACACCTGCTCAGAAGCTCACCCGCACCTCTGAAGCGCGAGCAAGTTCGAGAGAAACTGTCAACTCAACCAGCGAATTTATGTCGTCCGGACCGCCTGCAGGCTACGGTGTGTTCAACATGATATCCCTGCACGATAACCAGACGCTCAGTGTCTCCTGAAGCTGAAGGCAGCCTATGGTGCTACGCGCCTAACAAGGGAGTGCCCATCGCGTTCGCGGTTCTCTTCGCCGCCTCAGGCATCGTCCATGCGTATCAATGCTTGTGCGTATTCAGTTGCAAGGTTGAGACCACTGAGGACTGATAGTCGCACGATTCCAGTCGCTATAAGTGCTGGTCAGTCAGTGGCTTATTGCCATGGGCTGCCGTGTACTTCACCGTAGGGTTTATAATGCGCGAAGTTGGAGCGTACAATTACGATAATCTTGGCGTCTTCATCGCGTCGACGGCGCTGCTGCTGATTGCACCGTGAGTCACGGCAAGAGAACTCGTGACAACGCACTTACTTCCTTTCTCTTCAGTCCGGTGTACGAAGGTGCAAACTACTTCTTGCTGGGACGCGTCCTCTATTATGTCCCGTACCATGCACCTCTTCACCCCGGGCGCGTTGTGACGACCTTCATCGGATTGGACACGGCCATCGGCGCCCTCACGGGGACGGGAGCAGCCTATGTCGCCAACACGTCGCTCCCGGAGTCGAAGCAGGCGCTCGGGCACGGCCTCCTCAAAGCAGCTCTCATCCTGCAACTGGTCGCCATGACGCTTTTCATTGGCATCGCGGCCCGTTTCCACTACAAGTGCCGCCGCACAGGAGTGTTGAAGAGTAATCTGCGGACCGTCATCGTGGTGCTGTACTGCAGCTGTACCATCATCACAGCACGCACCATCTACCGCACCGTGGAGTACTTCGCAGTCGCCCAGATCAGCACGACGTCGGGCGGGAACATCAGTCCCATCGTCTGCCACGAATGGTTCTTCTGGGTCTTCGAGGCTTCCCTAATGTTCAGCAACAGCGTCCTCCTCAACGTCTTCCATCCCTCACGGTACTTGCCCAGGAACAATAAGATCTACCTGTCGGAAGATGGGAAGACAGAAATCGAGGGCCCAGGGTACAAAGACAAGCGCAACTTCCTGCTTACTCTGTTCGACCCCTTCGACATCATCGGCCTCATTCGGAAGAAGGACGCGAAGTTCTGGGAAACG
This sequence comes from Schizophyllum amplum, assembly GCA_007026445.1. Lineage (NCBI taxonomy): Eukaryota > Fungi > Basidiomycota > Agaricomycetes > Agaricales > Schizophyllaceae > Schizophyllum > Schizophyllum amplum. Next base: position 2,133,923 of record VDMD01000002.1, on the reverse strand, counting down.
AAGGATAGCACTGGTCACCAGGAAGCGACGGAGATGTTGGTGCCCCAAAATGCATGAGCATCGCTGCTGGGAGAGCACATGATTGCCTTTATGTAGCTCGTGTAACGGTCTGCCCCACTTCCCAGGAGGTATTGCACTCACTACCGTTGGGAGGTAGATGCCATGGCCAGAGAATGAGTCCAGAGAAGCTCGACAGGCGAGATCCGCTTGTAGAAGCACATGAAATGTCTAGGCACCGCGTGAAAACTCTTGACGAAATCAAACCGGCTCACAAAGGAGTACAATCCCCTTCCGTTGAACAATGGGGAAGTGGCTTGCTCGTTATCGGCGACCAGCGACATGAAGACCGCTGTGGTATTTTGCTCTGACAAATTCGCAGCGCACTATGATGACTGTATGACGTTGATTCCAGGACAAGCCACAGGATACAGAAGACAGGACAGAAGTCCCTAAAATGACTTTATCGGTAGACATGCTCAGCTGAGAGGATGTCAGCTCCCGCGAGCAGAAGAGAATGTGTAAGGACGCACAGTGGAGGTTGGCAGCAATTTCGGCCTCCATCCGGTCGCCGTTGGACAGAAGCTTCTCCTTGTTGTACAACAACTCCTCGCGCGTCTCGGTGGCGAACTCCTGATTCTGAGCTGTTGGAAGGGCATTGTGAGCTTTACGCAAAGAAAAGAGAAGTGATACGCACTTTCCACGATGGCATCGACGGGGCAAGCTTCCTGGCAGAAGCCACAGTAAATGCACTTGATCATGTCGATGTCTGGAGACAGAGAGTGAGTGGCCAATCCGAGGCTTCCTAATGGCTACTCACCATATTTGGTTGTCTTCCTCGACCCATCAGCGCGAGCTTCGCTCTCAATCGTAATCGCCTGAGCAGGGCATATGGCCTCGCATAGCTTGCACGCTTGTGACAATGTGAGCCAACCATTCTAGAATGGTATTGAGGGAGCTTACCAATGCAGCGCTCCTCGCCGCTGGGATACCGGCGCAAGGCGTGCTCGCCACGGAAGCGTGGTGACAATGGACCCTTTTCAAAGGGGTACATGATGGTGTAGGGCGGACGGAAGAACTGCTCCAAGACGAGCCACATGCCTGGGCAGGGTTGATCAGCAGCTGCAGCCTCCCACGATGCACGTCGCGCACCTCTCATAATCTCAGAGATGAAGAACATGTGAACTGCCTTGTTCAGCGCGCTGGGGCCACCAGCGTACGGGTCTACGTCCTTCGCGCCTGCCGTAGCATAGCCGCGAGTCGCAGGCTTGCCCTGGTGCTCATGACGAGCATTGTGGGGGTGCGCGCAGACCGTGGACGTCGAGAGCAGTCTGCTGGCAACGAGTGCGGATGCTGGGGAGCGTCGGGTCGCCTGAGCGCGGAGGGCGGAAGAAACGCCCGCTAGCGCGGTCCTGCGGGCGAGAGACATTGTGCTCGTCGTTGTGGACGGCGATGAAGGAATTTGGTCACGGTCGGTCCCGCTTGGACGCGAATATTCGCCGGACTGATCCGGTCGGCCAATCAGCGTGTTCGTTTTGGTGGCGAGGTTAACCCGGAGTTAAGAAATGGTTATCCGCCCTCACCGAGGGTTAGCAGAGGAAATTAATTGTTGCACAAACTTGCCTCCAACATCGATGGCGTCCACGAAGGAGGCGAAGGCCAAGTCCAAGGTCCCTCCTCTGAGCGACCAGGGTAAGATTTACTAAACCTAGCACTATGCTTGCAGCTGATCACAGCGAACCAGCCAGAGATCCAGCAAAACTATTCTCGCATGCAAACTGAGTTGCAATCCATCGCACAGAAGATAGGCGAACTCGAATCCGAAGCAGACGAGCATGGGTGTGTGCCAGTCCTTGAATGGACCCCCACATCACTAACTCTCGCCAGCCTTGTCCTGAACACGCTGAATGACACGCTGGCGGAGGAGCCCGACAGGAAATGCTTTCGACTGATCGGCGGTGTCCTCGTCGAACGCACAGTAAAAGATGTCGTACCGGCGCTCAAGCTCAATCGTGATAATGTGTGTTGGATTATCCCCTCTTCATTCGTTTCTGACGCGGTGTACAGATCGTGCAGGCGATCAAAAGCCTTGCAGAGCAGTACAAGACAAAAGAGCAGACGTTCGATAACTTCAAGCGCGACTATGGCATCCGTCCAGTCAGGGCATGAGTTGTATCCATAGATCGTCCTGCGCTAGCCACGCAAGGACTGTACCATATATGCGTTGCCTACGCGTAATCCAATATGCGCTCGACCGACCCATCTCGCATTCTTCTGGTGTGGCACATTTTGGTCATCTAGCGTCTCTGAACTCCCGCGCAGTTCAATCGGCTTGAACGAACGGCAAACGTCTGAAGAGCCGCTCACAGCCTGCCGGAGCTTTGATATACGCGGACGAGTTTGCCAGGTAACGCTGATTATATTGATCGATCGCCTCCCGGGTTGCCTTGTTCGCCCTGTGCCCGCCCCACCAACTCATGGGTCCATTGTTCATGACCGACCTGCGTCAAGTTCTCCGACGAGCAGTAGGTACATATTCGGGCCCCCTTGGTCTGCTCTACGGTCACCTCACCTGCCTCATCAACACCCATATGCCTAACATTACTCGCCGCCAGCGCAGAACCTTGCAACATACCTTTCCTCTGGTGGAATGGCTCTGAGAGATTCAACGACCAGGACATCTTGGGCAATCAAGCCCGCCAGTGTGCCAAGAATCAGGCACGGCTATCTTCGAACTCGACCATGTCCGCTGATCATGTGCTGGGTAGCCTTGAGGACGACGCTATATAAGCCACACACACGACGCGGCGCGCTACTAACTCCCCAGCCCATACTCCCGGCCTCACCCACGGCTTGCCAGCATCCGTCATTCATTTTCCTTATCACTGAACCTCACCATCATGTCACCCTCTACCCTCTTGTCGACCCTTGCTATCATTCTCCTCACCTTTTCCTCATTTGCTGCCGCCTACCCCACATACGCCCAAATATTGGAATATTTGGATACACACGACAGCATACGCGCCCAGCACGACGCGGCGGCCCTCGACTGGTCGGACACCCTTGCGATCATGGCGCAGGAGTACGCCAACACCTGCCAGATGGCATCTTCCGGCGGCGCGCTTCTCGACACGCTGTACGGCGAGAACATTGTCGCCGGGACAGATGATTTCACACCCGTCGACGCCGTGAACGCATTCGCATCCGATGAATGTGCGCGTTACACGTCTATCTCATGGAAGATCTTCAGCTGACCGGCTCTTCGACAGCACAATACTCCGTTACCGCTCCGGTATACAACCATTGGACGCAAGTTGTCTGGAAATCGACTTCGGAAGTGGGCTGCGCTGTGTCGTCGTGTAATGACCTCCTTGGCCAGGGCACGGGTGTCGCCCGTCTGCATGTCTGCCTGTATAGCGAGCCTGGCAATGTTGTCGGACAGGCCTTGTGGGTCGTGCTTCTCCGACAGCTTTTGCTCGATCACTGATCTCCAACTCTACAGGGAAAATGTGCAACCATGAGAGCACATCCAACGGAGGTATCTGTCACTGTAGTGTGTCGCTAAAGGAAGGCTCGCCCTCCAGGCGTTCTGTGCACCAAAGGAACCTCGGATCGGACTCTTGTATTTGCTCTGTATGCTGCCTTTTCCTCCTTTCCCTTCTTTCGCTTACTTCCCATCCGACAGCCTGTCGACCTTGTTGGACTCGTGTTTCCCGATGTTGTATCTTAAACAGAGGAAGCTCTCGAGCAATGCCCGCTTTTGTTTCTTCCCATCCCGTTCATCCGCTGCTCGAGTGCAAGCTCTTTCATCGCACCTTAGAATAGCCCTGCAGTGGCCTTGCGATCATGAAGCCCTTGGGGGCAGCGCCGTCCAGGTGCCGTCCCTGCACGGCTTCGCTCAGCTGGTCGAACTTCCGAGCAGGCAGATCCATTTATTCTGTCGTTGACGCTGCAACCCGCCACGACATACCGAGCTGGGCAGCCGCAACTGTTGGCCGCAAGTGCCGGTCGAGGCCTAATCTGCATGGATAGCGTTCGCCCGTCGTTAGAGTACTGATCAACACGCTTGTCGTGTAGATGATACGTGGTGGTAATAGGTATGTACACGGCCTCAGCCCCATCGAGCAAGAAACAAGCCGCGTCGAGGCTCGGAAGAGAGGGACGCTCAAGGGACGCTGCGGCGTAAATCCTCCGGTTGCTTCGATCAACACGAAACTCCGTCGACATCTCGACATGATGCATCATGATACATAGCCGACACACAGAACCTGCACAGAACAGGCGCGCAAATTTGCCAGGCTCGTCCTGGGCTCGTCCCGGCCATGACTATATAAACCTTGGAACGGATGCGCAGAAGGTCACATTCTTCCCTTCCTCTCCCCCTCTCCCGTCATGCTTCCCCTTGGCTCGTTCCTTCTCCCCACTCTCCTTGCCGCGCCGTACGCCTTTGCACAGGCTAGCAATGACACTGGCAGCACGAAAGTAGCCGCAGCGTGGTACGTCTCTATCTCCGGTCGTGCTATAATATTGGTAGCTGACTTCGCGACAAAGGCTTGCCGGGTGGCACACAAACTCCACACCGGCCTTCTCGCTGGACGACTTGTCCTGGGACAAGTACACGAAGCTGACATACTCCTTTGCGGAGACGACACCCGATGGCGGTTTGGACATGAGCGGTTCTAATGGGACCCTCCTGCCAGATTTCGTGGCCAGAGCGAAGGAGAACGTACGTCCACGATAGCCTTCCCTGACACGGGTCTCATCCATTCTCTAGGGCGTCACCCCAGCCATCAGCATCGGCGGATGGACAGGCTCCCGTTTCTTCTCATCTGCCGTCGCCACTCCCGAGAACCGCACGGCCTTCGTCAAGACGGTCCTCGACGTGCGTCCCAAGTCTCAGCCTTACGGTAACTAGCCACTGACCACATCTCGCAGTTCGCGATGGAGTACGAGCTCGAGGCGATTGACATTGACTGGGAGGCCCCTAACAACCAGGGCCTCGGCTGCAACACCATCAACGTGAACGACACCGCCAATCTCCTTGCCTTCCTGCAGGAGCTCCGTGCGGACGAGTTCGGTGCGACGCTCGAAGTCTCCGCCGCGACTGGAATCAGCCCCTTCATGGACGCGGACGGCGAACCGTCAGCGAACATGTCCGCCTTCGCCGACGTCTTCGACTACGTCGCCATCATGAAGTATATGATGCATCATCTCGTGCTTGTACGCAATGGTTGACCCGTCGTCTCACAGCTACGATGTATGGGGCTCCTGGAGCTCAGCCGTTGGCCCCAACGCGCCTTTGAACGACTCCTGCGCTGCTCCAGAGAATCAGCAGGGCTCCGCTGTGTCCGCCGTGCAGGCGTGGACCGCCGCCGGCATGCCCCTCGACAAGATTGTACTCGGCGTTCCCTCGTACGGGCACTCCTTCGCCGTCAACAAGACCTCTGCTTTCAATGGCACGGATCAGCTCACGCTTTACCCTGCGTTCAACGCATCGGCATTCCCCGCCGGCGATGTCTGGGATGACCAGCCCGGTGTTGACGCGTGTGGTGCCAACACTACGCAGGGCGGCGTCATCAACTACTGGGGTCTCGTCGAGCAGGGCTACCTGGGCTGTGACGGCCAGCCTGCAGACGGTGTTCCTTATGTCTTCGATGAGTGTAGCATGACGGGTACGTTCAGACCCTCTCATAGGATCATGATTCGACGATGCTGATCGCAGTTTATAGCCTTTGTCTACAACACCACCACCGAAGTCATGATCTCATACGACTCGGAGGAAACATTCTCAGCCAAGGGCGCGTTCATCAAGGACATGGGTCTGCGCGGCTTCGCGATGTGGGAAGCTGGTGGTGACTACGAGGACATTCTACTCGACGCTATCCGGGAAAGTGCTGGTTTCTAGAAGCCAGGCTGCTGCTTCACACACAGGAACATCTGAGGATCATGTATGAATTGGTGGGCATCGGGATCGCACATACACTCGTTATATTTATTCGCATATACAACCCCACGGCCAGGCGCAGTAGCCTCGCCTACAATCGTAATGATACACTTGCTCGAATGCTGGAGAGACTGAGGCGATCCTTTCGTATATGAACTGGATGCGAGAGAGCACTGTCCTGCGTAAAAACCGTCAGCCATTTCAGATGAGCAGGCATGAGGAATAACTCACTGACAATACGTGGATATAAAGATCTACCACCCCTGCTGTGCGCCATCATCGAAGCGACGAGGAGCAGCATACTGAGGTGGCCTGTGCGCGGTTTCAGCCCGACGCCGCTCGTCTTCAGCCCGACGCTGCTCGTCTGCAGCCATCAGATGCCTCGTCAATATCGCAGTCACCTCTTCCTGCGAGTAAGACCGAGAACCTGCCTGTCCTCCTGCTGCACCTGTGTACTCGACCAAGGAGTACTGTCCTTCCTCGCCACGGTGCCCAGAAGCGCCAGACATACTGCTGTTGGAGCTGAATGGCGCAGCATTCGCCATAGGGATGAATGGCGCAGCATTCGCCATAGGGAAGAACTGCTGCCGGTCTCGCGGAACGTCTTGCATCGGCTGCTGGCGATTTTGACCGCCGATATGATGATGATGCCCAGTAGGAATGCCCCCCGAAGCATGGGCAGATGGGTCGGAGCGATCGGAGGCAGGAGTTTTGTTATACAGTCCTTGCGCGCGGAGAATTTTGGAAGCATGAGCGTAGGCGAGAGCAGCGACTTCCTTCTGAGACGGCGTCCGGACGCGTAGCGAAGCTGCCGAAGCGATGAGGTCCTCCTTCGGGGCGTACGGGCTACCGTAGTAAGCGTTATCAGGCTGGCGCTGTTGAGCTAGTGGCAGATGCCGATGATCCACAAGGCGGCGCGCTTGCGGAGCAGCAGGGAGCATGTGGTGGCCATAAAAAGCATCTTGAGATGGCGCATACTGCTGTTGATGTTCGGGGTAGGTGTCGTACGCGAGACGTACGTCTTCGAGCTCGCCTGAGTGACGTTGCTGGTGGCCAGGATTCGGCTCAGGCGTATGAGTGTACTGCGAGTTTGAGTACAGCGTAGACCAGACGTCGATAGGAGATCGTTCTGGTGTCTGAGAGTGACCGGAAGGCGCACAGCCAGCTGAAGAGGTCGAATGAGCTGCATAAGAGTGCCATCGTGCCTCGTCACTCTTGTCTTCTGGAGCAGGTAACGGCAACGACGCGCGTCTTTGGCCAGAGCCGATGCCTTGCGCAGCAGAAGAGTCGGCAGCATGCAGCTCGTCGACGAGTCCAGCTGCGTTCTGCGCTCTGCATTCGTCGAGCATCATGCGCCAAACGTCGGCGTCGGTAGGAGCCGAGGGCGTAGGCGAAAACCCGGATGCGGGCTGCCATATGTCGCGTTCGCCGGCCTGCGGTTCGAGAGACGATGAAGAATCGTGCACTGGATTCATACTTCCACGAGATTTGCTGGTTCGGAGCACGGGAGAAGCATGTTGCTGATGTAATTTGGGGTCCTGACGGTTTTGAGCATGCGAGCGCCAGTCGTTATTGGTATCCGCATTCTGAGAGAACCGATAATCTTGTATTTCAGGATTTTGTTGACGCGGAAGCCTCGAGGTCTGAGAGGCATGCGGCTCTCCGTTGCGCGCGCGGCGTACATATAGGTCGGCGGGTAGTGGAGACGTAGGGACGATAGGAGACGGAGGAGCAGAGGGAGCAGAGGGAGCAGAGGGAGCAGCAGAGCCCTTCTTGGCGCGCTTTGAGCTGCGTTGACGTGCATGTGCCTGTTGGCTGGCGTGTACAGACGGGGAGTTGGATAGCGGGACTGGAGGCGTAGTTTGTGCAAGTGTCGATGGTTGATCTGCAGGCGAAGGCTTCGCTTTGATCATATGTCCTAGCAAGGCTTCGGCGTCACTGCCGATGGGAAGTGACAAAACCTCTTTGGCGATCTCCGGGTAGTCGAAGGCGATCTAGAAGTATGGTTGAGTACGAATTATGAATGGGCGGGGGCAACGCACATTCGTGGCTACGCCGAAAGTGGTAATACGCGGCAGCGGTGCCCGTTTGATAGTCGTTTCTTCTACTGGAGGATCCGAAGTTTCGATGCCACCCGCAGAAACTGGAGAAGAGGATATAGTAGGATGGCAATGATCGTTCTATGCACTTTGGTGAGATCATTAGGTCGCAGAGAACGGCATATATGCGCACATTTTCAGCTAGATTGGCGACTTGTAGTGCGCTACAGCTGGCCGGCGCTATGTCAGATTGGACGTCGTTCGGGCCGCGTATGTTCATGCTGTCCAGGGAAATGTCACAGCTATCTGGCGCGATGGACGCCGAGGTTGCGTTACCGCTGTTTCGCTCGCCGATACCTGCCATTGCCACCTAAAGTCTCGTCAGACGCTGCGCGGACCACAGTCACGCGAGGCAACAGTTACTTGGATATAGCTGGCCGACTTCGCGAGAACAGGCGCCGACAACTGAAGGGGAGGGAAAAAGATTTCAGCATCGCGATTCGACGCGTCAAACAGACAGAGAAATAACGAACATGGGTCTCACTTTGCTCGTGCTGTCGCTCGGAAATCTGTCCACACACGTAAGAAAAAGGCGTTGTCAAGCTTCAGTGAGGCGGGACGTGCCTCCATGCCCGGAGCGCGTGGACACTCTTGCAGAAGCTTATCCTCCTTGTTGATGATGTTGTCCATGTTCAAGGCGCGCGCAAGGGAGCAGCAGTATATCGACGCGAGAGACAAGGAGCGTTGAAAAAGCGTCGCAAGCGAGCAGCAGCCACGTCGTCGAGAGAGAAGGACGGCGAGTGACCGGTGACCAATCGAAACAACAATAAAGAGGCTTTCACGACTAATTTTCTGGCTTCTTCTTGACACCGGGAGCGCCTTCCTGGCAAGCAGCCTTCGAGCCGCGTGCCGATGTCATGGCTAGCCTCAACCAGGCGCATCTTCATCTTCATCCTCATCGGTAGTGAAGGCGTAGTGAGAACATGAACTTGTGTGCACCCGCAGCAAACGCCCATACTCCTCCCCTGGAATAGACGCCGACCAGATACACGACCGGAATGGGACAGACAAAGGGCTTTTGCCATCTGCAATTACTCGCGTGGACTCTCGGCGTTCGCCGAAGATCCGATCAGTGATCCACGTCTCTTGCCCTCGAGGCGCGACTGAACCCGGCGTCCACGAGCCTCTGGCAGGCTTCCCCCACTTTCCTTACCTCCCCGTTCCCCTTCACGCACCATCCTCCCCAACATGGGCTCCGACGAACGCACGGCAGAGCCGTCGCTCATGTTCGACAATGTGGACATCGACATGGTTGTCAAGGTCCTCTCTCATACCGCCTTCGGTAAGTCACCCTTCGTATAGAGCAAGATAAGATTAGCAGCTCATGGTCTCCTTTCCTCAGGTCCTTTCTTCCTCTTTCTAGTCCCTGCGTTCTTCTTCTTCCAAGGTGCCCCACTCAGCGATCCCCTCATCGTGTACTCCTTCTACTGGTTCCTTGCCGTATGCGCCTTCTGTACGTCAGCCCTCGATGTCCACATGTCAGTACGGGTCTCACATGAACAGGGCTCATTAAATGGTCGTCCACGTTGTACCGCAACCAAGGAAGTTTCCTGTTCGGCCCTCCCCCGCTCGATTGGGGTGAGCAGGTCGTGCTCATTACCGGAGGTCTGTGCCAGCTGTACCGCGACCCGCTGTCTATATTCTGACAGGACTGGCAGGATCATCCGGTATTGGGGAGCTGCTAGCCAACACGCTGGCTGTCCGCAATGTGAATGTCGTCGTCCTGGACGTCCAACCCATTGCGACCGACCACTGTGAGTGACCTGCTCGACGACCGCCGTTCGCTAACGAAATACAGACAACATCTCATACTACAAGTGTGATGTCTCAAAGTGGGAGGAAGTCGAGGCAGTGGCGAAGACCGTGATTGAGGAGGTTGGTATTGTATGTCTGCCCACTTTTGTCGCTTACCTGTCTCTTTAGATCGGACAGCCCACGATCATTGTGAACAACGCAGGTATAGTGCAAGCGAAGCTCATACTAGACCTTTCACCTGCGGAGATCGAGAGGTATGTGCGCTGGCAGGGTAGTGGACTTCTTGATCTCATGCTAAACAGGACCTTCGCGGTCAATACTCTGTCCCATTTTTGGACCCTCAAGGCTTTCCTGCCAGGAATGATTGAGCAGAAGACCGGTCACGTCGTAGGTGCAAATACATGCGTGTCCTTTATTCGCGCTGAAGAACATGCAGATCACTATGTCTTCCGCGTTGGGATTCGCGGGCACAGCACAAATGAGTCAGTGCATGTTCAGGGAGTGATCCTCGAGATTGACAGAATTTCTCCGATCTAGCCGACTACAATGCGTCCAAGGCGGCCGTCATCTCCTTGAACAAGTCCTTGCGATACGAACTGGACAAGAGGTCAGTGACATTCTGCGCGTACAGGCTCAAAGTGCTGAACATCTCATAGATATCATTGCCCGGGCATCCGGACAACCGTCGTCTGCCCAGGTCACGTATGGACGAAAATGTTCCGCGACGTGCGCCTACCGAACTGGCCGCTCTTCCAGTTCCTCGCGCCATCCATACCTCCCGTGACCGTTGTCAAGGAGATCATTCAAGCGATTGACGAACAGAACTCGCAGGAGATCCTCTTGCCGTTCTACGTGAAGCTCATACCGTATACGCAGCTGCTACCGAGCTTCTTGGTCGATCTTGCGCAGGGGGTATGTGCGCATGCGTGCTCGCTGAACTGCGACTGACGAAGACCGACAGATGTCCGGAGCGGATTATGCGTACGCTCACCTCGACAACGCGCAGAAGAGTAACTAGCTGTCGCTACGAGACCTCTCTTTGCGTAACACGTTCCTATACTTTTCCCTCACTATCGGTGTGATCCTGCAAAGCATGACGGATCGGTTATGTACCGGGTCTCGCATAGTCGATGACCGGGCTGTACGGTCAAGTCCGCGGTGCGTGGAGAGTACGGCAGATCGACGGAGACAAAGGCATGCATGAACATAAAGGATGTCTCACGCTCCCGCAATTGCGGAGACAAAGATTTTCTATGGTCACCTATATATACATGGTCCCAGTGCATGCATGTGCACCTACTGCCTGTACCCCCCACTTTCATATCCACAACTGAGTGTCCGGTACCTCAGTTCCTTGGCTGGTCCATTGTCACTTCGTCTGCCTTATTAGACCGCGCGCCGCTCTCTCCCTTTCAGATCCATATCTCCTCATCCTATACAAAAGGGCATCGATACAGCATCATTATGCTGCAAGTTATCTCCCCCATGTCGTCTCTCGCGCCTGCTCGTCGCGGCCGCCGTTCGACTTCAAAGGCGCTCGGTACCGCTGCACGCGCTCGACGCGAGCATGGCCAGCGTGACGTCACCCGCCGAGATAGCGCGCTTGTCACCCACACGTGCTGCCGGGTCACACAGCGCGCTCGACAATCGATTACTGTTCTTGTAGACGACCATCACCTTGTCGACGACGTCGACGCCCAACCTCACTCTGAAAATGCCCAGCATGGCGTGAGTGTGGCATGCCTCAATTATTGGTGACCGCTACTAACGCCGAGCTTGTTGCCAGGTCGACTCAGCAGTGAACGCGATGCTTGAAGCGCCGCTCTCGACCTCCCACTTCCCCTGCGATACCCGCTTTGCGTCCCCGGACGGCGTCCACCACGACAACGAGCCCGAGTACGGGTTTGTGCCGCTTACCCGCTGCGAGCCCCGCGAGGACGATAACGCCTCGAACGAACTCATCGGCTCGAAGAGGGCGCCGTCCCCGATCTTCCCCGCCGCATACAACACTGTATACCCGGACCTCTCCTCCCCATCCTCCTCCGATACCTCTGCCGACTCGGACGACAGCGAGTTCCCATTTGACCGCCAGGCGGACAATGTGCGTGTGCTATACCGTTGTGACTTTGAGGTGGCTGACATGGATCTTAGGATGCCCTGAGACCCTACGTCGCTTGCCATCAGCTTGTTGTTGACTCGGTCACACCATGGCGGACGCCCCACATTGCCATTGAGCACGCGCAACATACCTGGGAGCAGCATGTCACCGCGCTATGCAACTGCGCTCCTTCGCAAGACGACTATCATCTTAGCGTACCGCCACGACCCTTGCATGACGCCTGCCCTTCGGGTCTTCATCACAAGAGTGAGAAGATTGGGTCAGAAGCTCAACAGGAGCCTGGTCCTGTGCGCGTGTTCAGTCACGCCGCATTCGCTCTCTGGGTATGCATCTCCGCACTCTTCCTCGGACGATCTCTCAAGCCTTGTATAGACTCAGAGAACGTCTATAGAACGTCTGATCTTCTGCTCAGTTGTTGCCGCATTGCAACGGCGCAACTTCCAGCTGGTTGCACAGGCCGCGAGCCAGCTTGCTGTTGCGCTCTATGTCCGATATGAATCCCAGGATGTATTTAGCCATCTCGAGCGGCCATTCCAGTGGTCGGATCAAGCTCTGGTGAGTTCTTTCTTCATCTCCGTGAACTTTAGACCGACCCTCATCGACTACTTGCAGCCTCTCCTTGACGTGTCCCAACACCCACCGAACACCCTCATCCTTGAGTCCGACCATCCGTTGACCGTGCCACATATCATCATCACGCCCGAGCCAAACGACGAGCCCTGGGCCGGTGCGATGAATCTTCCTACGTTTCCGCAAGACGGGCGCTTCTTGGTGGTCAATTACCACGGCATGCAGGTGTGGTGGGGCCCAGAGTGGTGGCAGGCACAGTATGAAGCGCAGTGGCAGCAACAGGTGCAGTACGCACGGTGCGAAGCCTGCTTCCAGTTTGCGGCGGAGTGCTGCTGCGCGTCCGCTGGGGTCGGCGATCAGTCATACGCTGAGCAGCCGTGCTACTGGCCCGCCGATGCGGAAGACGGCTGCGAGATGACCTACTCACGTACGACGGAGGAGGACTCGTCAAGCTGCGATGATACCACTCCGCCTGCCACATCAGAGCCCAGCGCTCGCCCTACGTGCGACATATTCGGCGTCGACGAAGATGAAGACGAACTCCCCTCGATAGAGGACTGGTACAAGTCGCTCGAGCATGCTCGGGGACAGACCTAGCCCGCCAACACGTGCGCCATCGACCCCCATGTTTACGACTCTTCTCTCCTGCGCATTATCATGGTCCACCGTTTCCGACTGTCCGCACGGATTCTACATACCACGCACGCATTCGGCATACTACGCACGGATTCTGCATATCACGCACGGATTCTGCGCATCACGCATGACTCGACCGTTTTGCTCAGCGCCCTCATCCCACTTGTTTCCATCCCGCCTGTTCTCCACCTGTCTGCATCCCCTTGACTCCTCACCCCTCCTGTCTCCATCCCACTTGACTCTATCCCACCTGACTCACCCGCATTGCTCTGCTTGCATGTACCATAGCTATCTGCACTCCTTACGTTACCTCACAGCCTACTCACCGCTACGCTACGGGCCTTTCTTGGGCGTAGATTTGGTGCTCCGCGAAATAATGGTTTATCATCTTCTTGCCAGGTTGGGCTTCGATGAATCGACGATGAATGCGTCGGCAGCAGGTTAACAACGCCGCCTTTGCACGGAAGCCAACCGTCAAGCTTCAAGCACAGTGGAGTATGATTACTCGCGGAAGTGACTATAGTTTAGACTTGATCGACTGCTCTCCTTCCTCGCCGTCCCACCAGACCACAGTCACCGTAATGTCGTCGCGATACCTGCGCGAGTACGGCGAAGGGATGCTCAGAATATGCCGCAACTTCTCCTCATCCGCTCCCCCGAACGCATTGCGAATGAGATGCGTGCTGACGTTGTCGTCCATGAACACCCACGCGCCCTCCGCCGTGCGTCGTGTCTTTGCCTTGCCCTCGACCGTCGGACTCGATATGGACGTAGGGACGCGTTTTTCGAGCTCCGCCTTGGGCACGGCACCCTGCAGTCCAGCGAAGTGCCCGGCGACGAGGCTGACGACCTCTTCGGAACTGCAATCGGATGAGCGGCTGTAGGATGGGCGATATTGTGGAAGCGGCGCACCTCAACATGTCCCAGAGACCGTCAGTCGCCATCACCACAAACTTCATCTCCTTGCCAGTTTGCGGGTCAGAGGGTAACGAAAGCTTGCGATGGGTGACGGCTGGTCGGGCGATGACATAGGGCGGCGTCTGGAGGAGCCGCAACATGTTGGGTCGCGTGCCGATGGGCGCTATGGTGTCGTTCAGGCTGCTGGAGTCAGATAAATTGTCGTTCAAAAGAAGAAGTGGCGCACATTTGCTGCAGCTGTGGCGGCCACTTGTACTTCGCGTCGCCAAATGCCCTGGAGGGCTCCAAGCCGCCGAATACGCGCCCATTCCTGATGAGATTATCCGCCTCGTCCGCTGGGTGCTCCGACTTGATTCTACGACTTCATTAGAACGCAACCGCCTACATCGCTTGACAGACTCACCTGGCAACCTCCTCGGGATTCCGTCCAGTCTGATCTTGAGTCAGTACGTCGACACCCCAGACATCGCCAGACTCGCGGATGCCAGCCACCGCGCGACTATCACCGACACAGGCCACATAGAGATCTCTTTTGTCGGTATCGAATAGCGTCAAGAGCGCGCAACTGCCTGAATAATCGGTAAACCCATTGCGTACGTAGTACATTGACGTGTACCGTACCCGACACGGCAGTCCTGAGCGCAAGCAGCGCGACCTCGTCTTCGCGGAGATCAGGCACAAGGTCTTTGTCGCGCGAGGCCGCGTCCATCTTGGAGGCCAGATATTGAACGGGCATTTTCAGAATCTCGTCGTCGAGCCGCGTGAATGCCGTCTGCATGGCTTTCGAGATGCTGAGGGGATCGGTCTCTATGGGTGCTTTGTTTGCCCAAATCAAGGATGCGGCGCGCTTGGCAAGGTTGGAGGCGTCCTCGGGCTGCGTCAAGGTTGCTAATTCCCGCGCGACAGCAGATATGAGGGTGTGCGAGAGCAGTTTGGAGGTGTTGGGGCCGCCGTGCCCGTCCATGACCGCGTAGAAGAGGTAGTCGCCAGGGGAGTTGGGGTCCTTCTGCACTATCTGTGCCGCATTCGCGTCCTCAATGGGGTCGTTGCTGGAGAGGAAGGATGTCGTGGACCGCCACACGACACCCGGCCGGGACCATGTCCGCGAGGTCTCGTGCTCGTGCAGCCGCGCATTGATCTGCTTCATGGACTGGAGGGGGAGCACCATCTTCTGGCGCTCGGGGCGACCGTCTGCGCCAGCGACTTTGACGACGATTTCGAATGAGTCGTCTCGCCCGTAGGTGGACTTGTACAGATAGTACGAGGGCGCGCTGACAGCAGCCGCAACCAGAGCGGGCTTCCAGGCGCGGGAGAGCATCAGCGGAAGACTGGCAACGAGTGTCAGATGCTACGCAGCGCACGACGCCTGCAACGACGCACCAGAGAACGTGCGGTCACCTGGGAATGGCAACAGTGACGGCGGGGATGTGACTGGCTACAGGCCGTGTCGACTTCAGCATGCAGTAAATTGGTAGACGTCCGTGTCGTCCGGCACAAACGGCGGACGCGAACCGGCGTGGGCCACGTGCTGCGTTCAAAATCATGTCATGCCCACGTGGTCGACCACTCCGTTGATGATTCGGCTTTCGGAGCCTTCGACCTGAGCCCCATACTGCTTCTTGCTAGCTCCCGCCATCTGCCAGTCGTCTGCGCCACAGTTCGCGCTCGCTCCCCCCTCTGCTCCGCGCTGTATATAGTGTTCATATCCATCCCCCTTCACCTCCCCTGTCCCCTTCACGACGAGCGCACACACTCCCATACTTCCTGGCGAATCCGGACTGATTGTCAAGATCAACAAAGGAGCGACTGCCCCCATGAGTCAAACTCTTGAGCGCACTACCAGCCCCCTCTTTGGCGAGCTCGTCCCCTTCAACGAGGGGACGTCTGCGTCAACCAGTGCTGTGAGTCGACGCCCTGCCGCAAGACTCCGTTCACGCCCACCGACACGCTTTCTCAAGCGTTCTTCGTCCCTGCGGAGGACCGCAAGCACCTTCTTCCTCCAGCTATCCGCGGCCCTACCCGACCCAGCGCCGACCACAAGCCGCACAGGGCAGCCCGATCTCGACGAGCTCAAGCGGCTCGGGATCAAAGTCCATGACTTCGCTTTCACAAACGGCATCCCGCCACTGGTCCCGGACCCCGCGCCCCCCAAGCAGTATCAGCCCGTGTTCCGCAAACAGTACCAGCCCGACCCGGAGACTCTGAAGCGCACCAGCACAGACGCAAAGAATGAACCCGAAAGCAAGCCACAGTCGAAGAGGTCCCGTCTCGAGAGGGAGGACACCGAGCCCATCATTGATGAGCCGTCCTCGCAGCTCGAGGGTCCATCGCAGAGGGCGACGACTCCTACTCCAGCTGGTCTCCGACGTCTGGCTGGATCCCCAACTCGCTTAGGACGTCGTTCCCCCGCGCGCGCCACCTCAAGGTCACCCTCACCCTGCGTTCCCACACCGGCGACATCTCCTGCCCAGCCATCGCGAGCCGAACCCTCCCACCATACATCAGCATCTCAGTCGGCGGACCATGCTGCCATCTCTCAGCCCATTGAGTCCCAGGCTCTGAGCGAGCCTTCGCAGACGTTCGGAGTCGCTGCCACGGGCGCGCCATTACCCTCGCCACACTCCAGCTTCGCCTGTCCGTCCTTGCGAAGCGAAGGCTCCGCCTGGTACGGAGATAACAACATCGCGGGACCGAGCACACAAAGGGGTGACTCGGCAGCGGGGGATAATTTGGAGGCGGAAGATGACTCCATGGACGTGGACACGGAGACCGAAAGCACCGCCTCCCCTATAATCTCAGCGCCCTCTCGCCACTTTAGGTCCTCTCCTCCGGTCGATATTCTCTCTGGCCCGGCGAAGCAGGCGTCGCCGAAACGATACAACCTGCGTCGTCGGCCTGCGCCCCCATCACCGCCAGTGCAGGTCAAGGTGTCAGCCCACGCTCGCGCCGCGTCGCCCTCAAGACCAATTCGTACGCAACGCAATGACCGCCCTCGGCTGCGCAGGAAGGGCGGCTGAGCCGTAAGTATCGCGCCCCGAGCCACCGCTGGGTATCGCACGACGTAGACCAGAAGGCTCAGCATCGGCCCGCGGCGAGAGATGGGCGAGGGGAGATGGGCTCCCTAGACGGATGGAAGGAAGATCGCTCGCAATCGGGCAGGCGACATGAGATATCTTATTTATTGGACGTGCTCTCAACGTGCTACGTGGTATGTATCGCGACTTTCGTGTTGTTGTATGGCTATCCTCGCTGCGTTAGGTCATCTCTAGCTGGAATTTGTTGTAATCGACTATAGCTCACGCGTTCTGTAGTACACGTTATATACTATATACTGCTCTCAAGTGTAAACGTTAAGGCTGCAGTGGATTCTTCATGATGTACGTCGACTCGAGAAGGATTGGGGCATGGATGTGGTAGGAACGCGCATCATCGACAGCGGGTGTGTTGATGAAGGCACGCTCATCGGGGGACTTTTCTCAATGGATACCGACATCAGGGCACCTGCTGTCTTTGAGACAAAGGTAGCCGATCTTGGTAAAGGAATCGTCGAGGGAGGCCGTCATCTGTGCATCCAGTGCACATATTTGAGCGTCACCTTTCTAAATGGGCTATCAGTGTACTTCGCGCGTTCGTCCGCGGAGAAGTTGCTTACGGCTGAGGCCTGAGGATGATCTCTATAGAGCGCTCTGTCAAGCTTATCATGAGAAGCAGGACGTCGACATCACAAAGAACTTCTAGTAGTGCAATTGGGCTCAACGGTAGAGCGGCCGTATCCGCGCCCCCATCGAATTGGTGGGACTGCGAGCAGCGACTCGGACGGTTGCAGAAGATGTAGCACCGGTCCCCACTCACTTTCCCGGAGAGAGTTACCAAACGGAGACATTCGAGAGTCGCCCATTCAAGTGATTCAACTTCATGAACAGATCGGCGATCAGCGCGGCCTCGCCACCATCGCCAGGCGTGGGGCTTGCGTTGCGCCATGTTGTCCGCTGACCTCTGCAACGAGACGAACATGGTGCGGCCAGAAGCACGTCCTTTCCACGCTGGCCCCATGGATTTGTTCGGACATGGGAACGCTCACTCACGGTGCGTTGCTCGTGCGTAGCGCACATCGAGCGACTGAGATCGGGCCCTGGACGTCTGGACTCTGGTGGACATCAATTGTCCAGGTCGTCTTTCCGCGGGTTCTGGTCAGGACGTTGAGCGGGATCCGGTTCGCGGGCACCCAGGTAGGCGCTCCGGTCGGTCCGATTTGCAATTCCGTATATAGAGGGCTGGCTGAAGGATCGTTCGCCCCTTGCCTTCTGCCTCCACCCTACGCTTGCTCTACGCGACTCACGGCTCGTGCGCCGCCAACAGCAGCACCAGGGCGCCGTTCCCAGCGATGTCTGAGCCCCAGTTCACCATCTCACTACTCCCCATCTCCCTCTCCCTCGTCCGCATACCCCGCTCCCGTCTCGCCCAGCTCTCCCACCCTGTCCTCCGCCAGATCCTCCATCCTAGCCCTACCTTCCTCAACATCACATGCAACGAGATCGAGCTCTCCCTCTTTGCCGAGGGGCACATGCTGAGGGACTTCGAGCCCCTTGCGCGCCACGACCGGCAACGCCGTCAGCGCTCTGGGTCAGGCTCTGCACCTGGTCGCAAACGCCCTCTGCAGCCTCATGACTTCGTGGAAATATCCATGGACCAGTGGAGTGTTCTGCAGATCGACTCGCACAGCGACCAGCTTGGTGAGTTCCGTCCGGCCGCCCCCTGACGGATCGACGCTCATGCGCAATTTGTCAGACAACTCGGGCGCCCGAGTGAACGAACTGTCCGCTCCCCTCGCTGCAGCGGGCATCTCCATCCTATACCAGTCGTCGTACATGAGCGACTTCATCATCGTGAGTCACAGACCGAAGCGGTCCCCGACTTCCCTCCTCACCATCTCATAGGTCAAGGAGTCGCGCTTGTCAGAGGTTATGAGCCTGTTCAGCGTCGCCGGATTTGACCTGTATACCACCTGCCCACCGGAATCTCCCATGCTATCCCCCATCACATCCCCCTCCCTCGACGATGGCCATGCAGTCGACAAGGCCACCACTGGGGCTGTCCTCACTCGCACGCGAAGTAATGTCGACGGGTCTTCAGCCGCACCCTCTCGCTCGTCCAGTGCGGACCATGAGGGACGCAGCAAATCCTCACACTCGCCTGTCAACGGTGACGTGAAGGTGCTTGCTCAGGAACTCACCTGCATCGGCTTGGTTGACTCCGAGGTCGAGAACTGGGCTCTCAAAATCATCAAGCTGGTTGCGTTCCCGGATCTCATACAACCGCACGCATACGACGCTGCAGCCTTCGATTCTCGGCAAGAGGTGCCCTCTGACTCGCCGACCCCAATACTCGAAGACCACGATCCCTTCTTCGCAGACTGCCATCGCGCTCCATCCGATGATTCTGGGTCCTCGTCAGACGAAGATGGGTACTTCTCCCACTCACCTGGTGGCAAGCAGTCGTCATCGTCTTCCGCAACATCAGTCTCCGCGTCACGTTCTTCGACAGACTTGACGTCGAGCAAGGAAGTCAAGTCAGCCTCAAAACATCTGGTGTCCACTATCACGCCTCTGACGAGCTTGAGCGCCATCGACACCACCCCCCGCGCCACGCCGTATCCCTTCTCGCCTTCAAAACGTTCAACTGTGTCCTTCTTCTCGTTCACACGTTCACCGGAAGGATCATCTCTGACCGCAGGGAGCGACGTCCTCGCCACCCTCTTCCCCCCTGCAGAACGGCACATGGTGCTTTGCGGCGGAGAGCTGGACGCAGCCGATGCGCGCGCCGCGGGACAGGGTGCGCTCGACGAAGAAGATGATGACGCAGACGATGGCGCCTGCCTAAAGTGTCTACAGATCGACCTCCGTCGATTCGGCCTAGGTCAGTGATTCGTATGTTTATCCACCGCCACCATCGCTTCTCTGTGGCTGTCTCCATCCCCTCGACCCCGGCATGTCTAACGGGGGTTAGCGTCTTGTGAAGTTAGCGCTGACCGGGAAATGCAGACAAGCACGGCATCATCAATCGCTACTCACGCATCTTGGAGGAACATGGGATCAACCATATGTACTCCTCAACCAGTCACACGGCGAACTTGCTGGTGAGTCGCACGGATCTTGGGTGGGGGCTGCTGTTTCTGATGCGCGCGGTGCAGGTCGACAAGCGACAGGCAAATCGGGCGGCGGCGCTCCTGCGCGGGTGCTGAGACGTCTAGTGGCGCTTCCACTGTGTTGGGGTCCAGCGCCTTCGTCGGGACGCGCCATTGATGTATCCAAAATCTTATACTGTGCGTTATGCTTGATATCCACGTTCCTTCACGAACTATCTACGACCACATAACGTCGCATTGCCGGCTGTGCTTCACATACCATCGCACTGTCGGCTGCTGTACATATGTCGGCCCGCGCCGTCCAGCCCCCGCTCTACTGGTAAATTATTCATGCACATCGTGTGTACGCGCAGTACTTGTACATATGTCGCACTATCCTGTTGTAAAGAAAGCAGACACTACGGCTCTTTATTCTGTTGTATTTGTAGTGTTCCTATACACCCCCGACTCTATGTCACGGTCTGTGGAAGGCTAGCCATTGACATTACTAACCTTAGCACGTATTCCAAGCCTTACGATATCTACAAAGCCTTTTAGGATGTCTTGAGAGCCTTGGGATCATGATGCATGACAATGGTTGTCCTGTAGGATGTCTCTCAAGCCTTGGGACAGATCGTTCACAGGTCTGGGACGTCATGTCGGGCGGCACCTCGTAAGCCGGGATCGATACTGGGGGCGCTCTGGACGTCGGGATGGTCAGGGAATTGGAAGAGTGGGCCGGGGTGACCAACAACGCACAGTGACAATGCTGTTGACCCAACATGGGTAACGCGTGGCGTGAGAAACTGTGCATCACCGGGCCGATCTTGACCAATCACCCAACCAGCGCCTACTGACACGACCCTGCCAAAGTTGCGAACCCTGTCATTTGCCTTCATCATGGAGGCCCTTCCCGTCGAGCTCATAGCGGACATCATGGGCGAACTGGATCTGCCTTCCCTCATTGTCGCGTCCCATCTCTCGACCCGATGCCTGTCCATCGCGTCTGACCGTCAACTCAACCCCTGGCGGCGCCCCATCCTCCGCGCTCTTCATACTCTGAACTATGAAGATGACCTGAGGAACCTGTCCGTGCGACAAGGCGTCCCGCGTCAGAACTGGATTGAAATCCTCAGCCTCGCGTCGCCATCGTTCTTGCTCTTCGAGGCGAACCTGCCCAAGTTAAGCGCGGACGAATGGGAGGAATGTTTTCGCAGGAGGTTCCTTCCCAGTTGGAGCAAGTGGAAGAAGGATGGCTCGTGGCGGCAGGCTTTCATGAAGTGCGTGTCCATTCTACACGATCAAGCTGCATACTGACGACCGGCAGAATTCTGTATCGAGTATATCACCGTGGAACATCGTCTTGTACCGTGGATGAGAATTGGACGAAGTATGACTTGTGTGGACTCAACTCTGTACGTCGCTCACGTTGTTTACCCTCAGATACGTCAAGCTTAACAGAAACGGCTCAGCAAACTTGCTCGAGCACGCGTCAAGGGCTTACAACCCCCGTGTTGCGTTCGACGACATGAAGTACAGCATCACCGTCGCGTCTATGCTTCCTTCTCACGCATTTCAGACTCCAGGCAAATCTTATGCACCTAGAGACTCGCGTGCGGGTACGTCTACCTCAGACGTTGTATTCTATACGTCACCCACAGTTGTTCAGGTCCTTGTCGAACTCGCAGATGTGCGGATAATTGTGCTTGGATGCCTCAACAAACCTCGCAGCGGCCTGACTGTGAACGTCAATGCACACGATCTCCTTCACCCACCAGGGATCGACTCCAGCGACCCTCTGCTATTACCAAGCATGAAGCGATCATCCGTGTCGTCGCAATTCAGCACTTTGCTCTCCGACGATGATCCCGGATTCACCGCACATGCTCTTCAGCGGCGCACATGGGGTGAATTGCCTTGTTCTATTGTTTTTTGTATGTTCTGAAGCCGGTTCTCAGGCGTACCATCTGATTTCGCCGTCCTCACACATCCTTTACCGACATCCGGCTACTCTAGCTATCCTTTCTTCACACCCAGTGGGCAGGATCGAAGGTGGAGATCCACAGGCGATTCCGAAGAGGATGGGCTACTCTGGGTGGGCCCACTGATGTCTGTAGCGCCCTTTCTATGCAAATTCCCCCGCTCACGATGACCCTTTGTTTTCCAGGATAACTGCACAGCTCAAGTCTCCCGAGATACCGGGGGACTTGGAGTTAGAGGACATGGACATTGTCAATGCCCTCGGCCGACAACAGTACGGCGCCTTTACATGGGAGGATCTCTTCGCGGTCGCGCCATGGATGGACGAGAGAATTACGAAGAAAGTTGATGGGCCTGGACTCGGACACTGAATATTCTGCGTCGACGGATGACGCGGCGCGACCTTGTTTCCTGACAGGGAAAAACACAATTGAAGCGCAGTTAGCGGACCGTCCCACGCCGTGTAGCGCTTGACGACACTCGGCGCCAGAACTCGCCAGAACCGCGACACAAATCAACCCATTGTCACACCCATCCAACCCAACTCCCAAAGCAGACAAGACAAAGTGCATCTTCGCCGGCCGTACCGTGAAAGAGAAAAGGAACCGGATCACACACCGGTACACTCGGTGCAAGGAGTGGGCGTCACGTGAAGAGAACAAGGCAAGTTATTTCCTTTCTTGGCGACTACAACATTCATCCCGCTTTCGAAACCAGTTCTTTTGTTCTTTGTCCGGACGGGCGTAATGCAATTTTGCGAGCCGATGCTCCCTTTATACCCTTCCTGGGGCGAGTTTCAAATCTCGGCACGGGCTCATTCATGACAATAGGCCACCTGGTTCTTTGTACGCCGGCGCCTTTATAAGGACGTGTGACGGCAGAGGAATCCCCATCCCCCCTTCCTTCATTCACTTGTTCTCGGACCCCTCGCCTCGGAATCCTCGACGTTGCCGGCCAACGTTGCACGACACTGCCTGCCTCACGCACACGCCTGATCTCTCATCAACTAACGTCTATCATCATCATGGCCATCTCATCTACAGTGCGTGGCGTGTTGTCGCTGCGCGCGTTTGTGCTGATTGTGTCAACAGTCTTTCCCCTGCCCGACGTGCCATAAGGAGTTCAAGCGCAAGGGCGACCTCAACCGCCACAAGGCGCTGCATAACGGTATCAGGTGTGTTGCGCGATGTCGAACCCGACGACCTTGCTAACATCTCTTTCAGGCCACACATCTGCTTCGTCTGCGGCAAGGCGTTCTCGCAGCAGTCCGGACTGAACACGCACAAGAACACGCAGTGCGTCGCCACTCCCCCTTTCACTACTCCCTTGTCGCTGACATTCTCCGTAGCACAAAGGAGAAGCCCCATCACTGTGGCTTCTGCCCGCGTACGTTCGGCGACCCGTCCTCGTGCTCCCGTCACCGGAAGGAGACGCACTTCTCCCGGGGCGGGTACGTCTGCCCCATCAAGGAGTGCAACACCAGCATCAAGCGCCGCTCGGCCTTTGTTGCGCACCTGCGGAAGCATGGCGAGAACCCGGATAACTATGATATCGAGACGATGGCTCCGCCGCCGCTGGACGAGACCGAGGCTATGAGGATGCCTGAGCTCGCCACCAGCTCGCAGGTCGTGAAGGAGGAGGCTGTGGACGCCGAGGCTCTCGGCGCTGCTTGTGCGTGATGCTTGTTGTCTGTCCGTCCATACCGTAGCTGACTGGTCATCAGACGAGTACGGCGCGCTCTACGAGGCTGCTTACGACCCTTATGCGGCATACCGCATGCAGTACGACGCGGCCTACGGTTACGACTACTACAACGGTGGCGAGGCGTACTTGAGTGCGCCTCCGCAGGCTTACGGCTACGAGACGTCGCCCGTCGACATGTGGGATGGCTCTACATCGTCGGAGTCGTCGCCGTCTGCGTCGTCCCGCGAGAACTCATCGGGCCCTTCGTACGGTCCTTCGTCTCTGGGCGTCTCCCCGGCGCCGTTCGGTCCCCCGAAGTACCTCCGGGAGTCGCCGGACTCTCAGTCCGCCGCCGCCGCTCCCCGCAATGCCCGCTCACCGTACCCTAATGTTACGACCATCAAGCGCGAGGAGGCGCCCGTTTCGCTGCTGGGCAGCGACGGGTTCGACGAGTTCGACCTGAACTCGCCGGTTCCCAGCTGGAACGCTCTCCAGCTGGACCTGTCCGCGTAAAGAACTCTCTTACCCTCACGCACTCTCACGATTACCTTCTTTCATGGACTTGCTCTGTCTTCACGATCTACGTTCGCATATAATCGTGTAGCATCACCCGTTTAATACCTAATTTCGCTCCTTTTAGCCCGGCCAGCGCGCCCACGATACCTCCCACACTTCTGTAGCATAGTACTTACTACGACTGACACATTGACATTGTTTAGACTCGTACCTGTTCGCATATGCGAATACATTGTTCTCAATATAACGCGCTTTAGTGCGAACACACTGTTGCTGAAGTTTCCGTTCAAGCGTGGACCTACAAGTGGCGCGCATCAACACTTACGTAATGTCAGCGAAATGGGGCTCACGTGCAAAATTGCCGATTGATTGAGCGCGTCTCCGGTCTTTCTCCCCCTCTCTTTGTTTGGCCGTCCGCTCATCGTGTTTGTTCCGCGCCTTCCTGCTCTCCTCCGCACAAACGCGTCTGCCTGCACTGTGCGCAGAATGATTGCAGTCGCACAGCCCCTTCCGCCTCAGCTCAGCGGCCACTCTACCGCCGACGAATCGACGAGCTTCCGTCCCTCCAAGGACATAGAGGCGTTCAAGCAGTCCCTCCCCCCTCCCATCGAGTTTGTCCAAGGGTCTTCTACTGGTGCAGTGGCCATCCCCACCGACAAATACGAATGCATCAACGATGGACCGGCCGTGGACCAGCCTGGCGCTCAAGAGAAGGTGTGTGCTCGATCCATCTCCGCGGCGCGGTAGCATAATCTTATCATCTCCTCCAGGTGTCTGAAGCATCTTCGTCCTCCCCTAAACTATCTCGCAAAGGCAAAGCTATCTCGGCGCGTGCATCGCAAAGTCTGTACGCCGACCCCATCGACATCTCTTGGCCGGACAACGTTCATGGCGTCGGCTCTGGACTCCTCAACACCGGCAACACCTGCTTCATGAACAGCGCTCTGCAATGTCTCTTCCACACACCACCTCTACTTCGCATGTTGTCCGCCCATACACGAGACAATTGTGAGTGGTTTGCTTTGTTCGCGTCCAGTGGCGCTAACCGCCGCGCAGGCAAAACAACAGGATTCTGCATGACATGCTGCATGAAGGTCACCGCAATGCGTGCTCAGTCCAGCAAGTCGGCCTTCAGTCCTGATGCAATAACGCGTCACCTACGTGGTACGTTGACGCGCTTTCCCCAAGCCGACCGTGACTAATCTAATCCAGTCTTTGCCAAATCACTAAGACATGGCAGACAAGAAGACAGCCATGAATTCCTACGCCACGCCATCGAAGGCTTGCAGAAGTCCTGCTTGGCAGGTTACCCACCGTACGTGCTATACATACAGGGTACTGTGGTACTCAACAGGCGCTCAGAAAAATCGACCCCAAACTAGCGGAGACTTCATGGGTCCACCAACTGTTCGGCGGACAGCTGCGCTCGCGTGTGCATTGCAAGAGCTGCGGCCACAATAGCGACACGTTCGACAGCATCCTTGACCTCAGCCTCGATATCCATAGAATGAAAGACCTCAAAGACGCGCTAAGAAGCTTTGTTGCTCCTGATCACCTGAAAGGAACGGACAAGTACAAGTGCGACAAGTACGTGGTTTCCTCCAACCATACTTGAATGGCCGCTCATCGTTGTCTCAGTTGCAAAAAGTATGTCAACGCGGAGAAGCGCTTCACCATCAACAAGGCGCCTCTCGTCCTCACGGTGCACCTGAAGCGGTTCTCGCCTTTTGGTGGCAAACTCACCAATCTCATCGAATACGACGAGCACGTCTCGCTCAAGCCATATATGAGCGAGGGCGAATTCGGGCCGCGCTACTCCCTCTACGGCGTCGTCTGCCATTCGGGCGGCGGACCCAACTCGGGCCACTACTACTCGTTCGTCAAGAGCAAGCAGGGACGGTGGTATGAAATGAACGACGAGTCCGTGACACCGTGCCAGAAGCCGTACCCCGTCCTCAAGACCGCGTACATGCTCATGTACATCCAAGACAAGGGGCAGGGCTTGGATGCCGCTTTGTATTCGGCGGGGGCGAGCACGCCTGCGCGCACGACCCTCGCCTCCGGGATGAAGCGGAAAGAGAGGGAGGAACCGGCTGCTGGGGACCAGGACGACACCGGCGAGTCGGTGCAGCGGCCCTTCATCGGGCCGCAGATCCCCGCGCATCTCAAGCGTGAGACCCCTTCGCCCGCAAAGCGCCCGAAGGTCGAGGACGCGCCGAAGACGTTGGAGAATGTCAAGCAGGAGGCGCAGGAGCAGAATCAGAAGAAGTCGGCTGCCGTTCTCGGAAACGCGTTGGCGGGGTATGGGTCGGACGACGAGGACGACGATAAGGGCGACGCCGTTAAGGCCGCCTCCTCGCCTGCTGTGCCCTCTTCCGACCGCCCCAAACCCGTAGCGCAAGCTTCGAACTCCTCTATCTCGACGACATCCTTCTACGGCACGTCGGCCTCGACGTCGTCGAAGAAGCGCAAGTCGATGGGTGATACGGAGGATAGGCCTGCGAAGAAGAGCAGCGCGTCCCTACTCGCCAATCCGTTCAGCAGCCGCCTCACAGGTCGCTCGTCCGGGCTTACGACATATGGGAAGAAGCCCAGGCGAATGCGTGGAATCTGAAGGACGCTTGAGGATACTTGAGGCCTTGGAGGATACGGGAGCCATGCGGGAGGTTTGTGGGTTGGCGGAAGTGTGCGTGTATAGGACTCTACGCTGTTGTATTGTTAATGTCTATAGTATATTGCGGAGAGGTGTATGCGCTGCGTTTCTACAGTGAAATGCAGTGATGCACCGAATTGTAACTGTGTCCGATTCCTCCTGTGTGCAGGAAAAACAAGGCCTTCCATTTAGGGACACTCGATGCTGGCATCTCGCGCGGCGTCATGTCGAGAGCTTAAATGACTGCGGGAGCTGCCCTATTCTTCCCGTCCGCTGCTGCCCCCATCATCACAGTCTCCGCGTCGGTTGCGCTCACGGTCTACCGTTCTTCAACCTATAACTCACGCTCGTTATACAGCTTTGGGCGCGTGTGGCCATGTCGAAGTCTGCTCATGGGACGAATCTGGTCGATGCGCTGATACATTCCTTCCTTTTTGGATTCGTTGTTTCCCAGGCGCTCAAGTACAGCAGTGACTATGGTGTGGACTCGTGGAAGAAACGGGCACTGGTGGGCACCGTCGTCGCGTTTTCTGTGTGCGTAATTATCTTGTCTGTGTGCTTGCAGCGTCTGATGTTCTCTTGCAGCGGGCAGACGGTGCTGCAGTACTACAAAGCGTGGTATGTGCTCATAGACATGAACTCTTGGGTGCGTGTCCATGCATTCTCTCATTCGTGGCAACTATCTTTCGTGGCAATCGATGATCATACAACTGAACCTCATGCAGAGCTCAAGCGGTCTCACCTGGCTGGATTTCACCCTCAACGGCATCATCTGCTCGATCTGCCAGGGCTTCTACTTGCGGCGATGCTGGAAGCTGACGCGGCGGAGCCCGTGGGTGTTATACCCCCTCGCCACAATCCTCGCTTTGGCAGCGGCGGCGTGGATTTGTTTGGTGCGTGGTCCCGACTCTGACAATGGCTATCGACGGCTGACCATATTTGTGATGGACCAGGTCGTCAGCATGCAATTGCTCCTGCAAGACGTGGCTAGTAGTGTCTGTACACCATTGCGGGTGCTCTGATTTCAGCTGAATGTGTCTCATAGGACGCCGTGGAGAGAAGTTTGTCGGAATGGGTACGTGGACGGTCCGGCGTAACACGCGGAGATACTGACATAGCATAGAGCACAGTTGCTTTTTCGATGTGGACGCTATCTAGCTTAGGTGCGTAGTGCAGGTCGATCTTTGTATAATTTGCCTGACTTATTCTGCCAGTGCTTGATAGTGCTTCCGTTGTGATCAGTTCGTCGCTGGTATAAAGTCATGGGAATCCGCTAACGGCTACGCAGTAACGCAGCGCCTCTACTCCTCCAGGGTCGGGAACGCTGGGTCCGACTCTGTCGTGAAGGACGTTATAGCTGTCACCTGGGAGGCAGCCTTCTTGCCCGCTGCGTGCATGTTCATTGCAGTGGTCCTCTATAATCAAACGGTGCGTAATTGTCCTTCGACTGCCCACACAGCGAAAGTTTGATCTGCTCGCCAGAGTGCACGTCATCTCCCTGTCCTGCTCTTCGCTCTGATTTGCGGACCACTGTATGCAATTGGACTCCTGCGCACGCTCAACTCGCGAGAGAGATTACGGGCAAGGATGAAGGGCCAGGATCTCGGTCGTGTGTCGCTCGGAGGCTGGGACTGGGCAGGCACTTCCATCATGCCACCTCTGGAGAGGCCGCCGTCGTTTGTGTCCCCGAATACTACGGCGGTAAAGAAACTTTATAGTGATGTTTGACGGCACCTCATCGCGTACACAGCACGACACGAGCTGCAGGCGCTCCATATCCTCACCGGCTAGTGGCTGGCAAAGCCTCGATAGATCCTCTGCGGCCAGCAGTACGACGTTAATTGCCTCAAGCCCGCGACCGATTGTGCGTTTCGCTAGTGGAGGAAACGACGCCGGGGCGCCAGACATTGGTGTGCTGTCCCGATGCAGCAGTTGCGGGTCGGAGGCGAGTGGACATCCGCAGAAGGAGAAGGAACGGGGTGTGGTCGAGATTAGGAAATCCTCGACGTTGAGCATGTCCAGCACACAGTGGGCGTAGCCATGTGAATGGCCCTGTGAGGTACGGTCGTTAGTACTCGCTCATGTTTATGAGTACCAATGGAAGCAGGCAAAGGGCCGCATATGCACTTGAGTAAATTCAGTAAAAAATCTGAATGATTCGTGCAAGGTCATGTCTTGGCCATGCATGCATCGTTGAAGGTCAACTTCAAGTTGACCTCAAGTTCGACTCTCTCAGTCTGAGGTCGGCAGTCGGTCCGCTCCACGCCGCGGCAACGATTATACCATCCCGCGGGAGATTGCCCCTTGTCTCTCGCGGCGAACACGATGATTCTACCAGCAGCAGCCGAGAAACGGCTGCTTGAGAAGGGGGAGGATGAGCTCCCCCAGCACGTCGCCGTCGCCGTCGTCCAGCAGCGGCGGCGCTCGAAGCGTGTCTTGACGCACCTCAAGCTCTTCACCGTCGTCCTCACCTGCCTACTCATATACACCGCGACGAAGCGCCCGCCGCACAAGAGGGGGATGGGCGCGATGACCGCCCGCCCGCCGCTCTCCATGACGGAGCGCGAGCAGATCCTCCTGTGCGCATCCCTTGCTTCTCGTGCGCTAGTGCTGACCTGCGCCACAGTTCGGTGCCCAACAACGAGAGCGCGCTAGCTGCGTCGCGCGAGTACGCGACGCATCCGCATCTCGCGGGAGCCCCGGAGGACTTTGAGGATGCAAAGACGATTCTCGAGCTGTTCCAGCAAGAGTTCGGCATCCATGCGCCCCATGTCGAGCCTATCTTTCCCGCGGGCACGCGCGCCTCCCAGCTCTCGACGCGCTTGCTCACATCGCACTTTGGCCCGCGCCACCCCACCGCCTGGATTGATGTCTACTACCCGGTCATGAACACGCCTCTCAACCGCAGCCTAGAGATCCTGGCCGACGACGGCGAAGTGGAATGGGCCGCGGATCTGGTCGAGGACGGCGATCCGCTCGACCCCGAGGCAGCAGCCAACCGCGACTCGGTCCCGACCTGGCACGGTCTCAGCAAGGATGGCGTGGCCACCGGTCAGGTCGTCTTCGCGGAATACGGCAGGCAAGAGGTTAGGCATGACGTAGCGAGAGATGATGCAGAATGTTAATCAACTCATGCAGGACTACAAAGCCCTTGTAAAGAAGGGGGTTGACTTCACTGGCAAGATCGTCCTTACCCGCTACGGTGGCATATTCCGCGGCCTCAAGATCAAAGGCGCGCAAGAGCTTGGCGCTTCAGCTGTCCTCATCTATGACGACCCCCGGGATGATGGTTCGTCAAAGTCCTGGCTTGCGCTGCGCTCTTCCTGACTCTTCTCAGGCTACGTGACCGCGGAGAACGGCTTTGAAGCTTACCCGGCTGGCCCTGCGCGCAATCCGACCTCTGTGCAGCGTGGGAGTGTCCAGTACCTTTCTGCATACCCCGGCGACCCTACCACTCCCGGATATCCTGCGTACGAGGATGCTGAGCGTACAGAGGGCGAGAACATTCCGAAGGTGTGTACTTCCCTCTCATCTGCATTCGCTCATTGACATCTGCGCAGATCCCCTCCCTCCCGATCTCGTACAACAACGCCAAGAAGCTCATGGCGGAGATTGGCGACATCTATACTGAGGAGGATGGCGTCAAGTCGCTCTCCGGCAAGGCCAGTGAGAAGAAGATCAAGCTCGTGAATCACGGTGAGCTAGAACGCTACCATGGAAGGATCTCGCTTACTAACAAATACAGTCGACACCAAGGTGACGCCCATCTGGAACACCATGGCCGCCATCCCGGGCCACACGCGCGATGAGGTTGTCATCATGGGCTGCCACCGTGATGGTTAGTTGCGCTTTGCACCGTGCGTTCGAGCCGGCGCTAACGTGGCCTCCGTAGCTTGGGTCATGGGTGCTGCAGACCCGACGAGCGGCACGGTCTCCTTGCATGAGGTGATCAAGGGTTTCGGCGAGCTCTACCGGCAGGGCTGGCGTCCGCTGCGCACGATGCTCTTCGCGAGCTGGGATGCCGAGGAGGTACGTATCTTGCACCCACCTCAAACACCTATATGCTGAGCAAACATGCAGTATGGTCTTATCGGCTCGACTGAGTACGGCGAGGATTTTGCGGATTGGCTGGCGAAGTACGTTGTCGCCTACATCAACGTTGATGTCTCGGTCGCGGGCTCCCGGTGGCATGCGCAAGGCTCGCCATCGCTGGCGAACCTCATCAAGCAGACGGCTATGGATGTCGAGTACGACGGTCAGTCGTGGCGACATGTATACGGTACCTCTGCTGACTCTTATCCTTGTAGGCAAGAGCCTTTGGGACTCGCGTAATGATGTTGGACCGTACGGCAGCCCGGACGATGTTATCGACAGCGACTTCCTCGGCACGATGCAAGACGCTGAGGCTCAGCGCCTTGCGTCTAGGACGGGAATCACCCCTCTGGGCAGCGGCAGCGACTACACGGTCTTCTTGCAGAGGCTCGGGGTACGCTGAATTATTATCTGCAGTGCCATTGAAGTCTAACAACATTGCTTAGATCGCCAGCTGTGACCAGGGCTTCAGTGGCGCTGAGGGCACGGATGCGCCGTACCACTATCACTCGTGAGTTCAGCGATCGTCATGGGTGCGAACAGCTGCTAACCGGAACATCCTTCACAGCATCTACGACTCCCAGCGCTGGCAGGAGCTGTACGCGGACCCCGGCTTCCATCGCCACGTCGCAGTGGCCAAGCACCTGAGTCTTCTCGCCTTGCGCATCACCGACAGCATTGCCCTCCCCCTCAACGTCACGCAATACTCGTACGAGCTCGACGACTACCTCGCCAGCGTCCGCTCCCTCCTCCCCACCGCCCAGGTCGCCGAGCTGAAGGAGTTCGCGGAGCTCGAGGCGGCCATCGGCGCGGTACAGACGGCGAGCGTGGCCCTGGACAAAGAGAAGATAGAGGCAGAGATAGCGTTCCGCGAGGCGCTCAAGAAGCTCCCGTCCATCCCGCCGATGTCAGCGTGTGCGAAGAAGCGCGGGTCGTTCTTGGGCAGGGCGGCACAATGGGTGAAGAGCGTGTTCGGTGTGCCGCCTGTGTATGTGGAGGAGGAGCGGAGTTGGGAGGCGTGGGTTTACCGTCGTCTGGAGCGCGAGCAGCAGCGCGAGGAGGGCAAGGGGATGGAGGGCGAGCACCACGATCCTCACCACCATCACGACGAGAAGGAGGTGGAGGGCAAGCACGGCGGGCACCACCATGCTGAGCACCACCATCCTCATTCGCAGATCCCCCACCTGCCCCTGCCCGAGTTCATCAAGGCAGCGAAGCGCGTGCAGGCGGCGAACCACAAGCTGCGCTCGTTCGAGCATGGATTCATCTCCGAGGAGGGTATTCCTGAGCGCGAGTGGTACCGCCACCTCGGTGTGGCGCCTGGCAAGTGGCTAGGTGAGTGAACTGGACTGGACGCTGTTTGCTTGCGAATGCTGATCCATATAATGCAGGGTATGGCGCAACGACGTTCCCGGCGCTGACGGAGGCGATTACGATTGAGGAGGATGAGGAGATGGCGGCGTATGAGGCGGCGCGCCTGACGGCGAAGTTGATGGAGTTGGCGGAGAGCATCGCGGTATGAGGATGCGAATTCGGAATATATGGACATCGTGGAATTGAAAAGGAGTGTACTTCCGAACGAGGACTCGCCTTTTACTCTTATAGCTTTGGCTCATACATTGCGCCTGATCGAGATCATGGTAGGTTGTCTCTACCCTGTCTTCATCTTCACCCTCACCCTCATATGGTTATGTTGCGCTCAAGTCGGTCGCCTGCGCCCCGGTGTGGGTCCAGCACGCGTGGCATTCCGCCAACCCGACATGATGTCATGATTGAGCAGCGCGCGACATGACCTGCCTCTGCGGGTGTCATCTTGCCCGACGACCGGGAACTGTGAGGCGCCCGTGCAGCCGCCGCCCGGGATGCAATCCACATCTTGCACACGACCACGATGGTCAACGTTCCCGCCGCTATCCTGCACGCGTCCAGCGCCGCCGTTATGGCGTACGGCTATAACAGCCTGCGCGGTCTCCCCCTCGACGGGATCATCTCAACTCAGTATGGCGGCCACTTCAGGTTTCTCACTATACAGGGGTATGCATTCCTCCCTGTGGACATTGTATCCCAATTCTGAGCACTTCGTGCAGTCTCGCTATTGCATTCGTGACCATGGTCGTCAGCCTTCTGGTCGACCTACTTCCTGCCGTGCAGGGTGAGTGATCAGCTTGCTCGCGTGCCTTTCAGACTGACGTCTGTCCCCAGCTATACGCACGGTCAAGCGTGCTGTTATGATGGTCTCGCTACCGGTACGCGGGCTCCTCGTACCACGAGCGCATCTGCTCATCGGTCCGCAGGTCTCCATCGTCGTATCCTCCATATACTGGACGCTGCTCTCTCTCGCGCCCCAACTGCTTCTTGAGAAGGACAGCCCCGGGGAGGCGACACCCTCGTCCTCAGAGATGCTCGCGCTCATGCGCATCCCACTCGACATCGACCTGTCCCTCCACGCGTGCCCAGCGGCGACGCTACTTCTCGACTTCCTCGTCTTCGAGCGCAAGTACTCTGCAGGAGCTGTACGCGTTGGCGCCCGCGTGGCCGTCCTATTGAGCACAGTCGGATATTCATGGTGGGCGGAGCATTGTGCGAAGTACACCGACGGTGTTTGTGAGTCTTCGCGTCATTATTTTCACAAACCCTCGTACTGACTTCATCAGTCCCCTATCCCTTCCTGACGGAGAGCCCGTTCTGGGGGCGGGTCTGTATATATGCCGGAGCAGGGTCAATTGCCTATTTCTCGTTCTTGGGCCTCAACAAGCTTCATCCGTAGACATTATTGTACTTGCAATTGCCCTTTAAATAAATAGATGATCCTTGGACGACCTTCCTATCAGTCACGGTAGTATTGAGTTGTACCAGAGGGCGCCTAAGTCTGAACGCTTTCTGAAGTCGCGGTAGTCAAAGCGTAAACAGTAGCGTCAGTCAACGATTAGATTAGATGACCTTTCCTACCACTTGTCCTTCACCTCCACGTTCCCGGCTTTTGTACGACGCCCCGCAGCCATGCCCGTGCGTCAGGCCATTTCTGTGACTTCAACATATCTGAATCACCATAGGCATACCACTCCTCATTGAACGAACTGCCCGACGTCCGGCAGGTGGGGAACATGGCCTGCCTACCCATCAAGACCAGAATCCGCGGTCCCGCCCCCATAGGTGCGTGCCCATCCTCCCACCGTCCCCCACCATTCCTCACCAGCAACCCACCCCCAGCCGACCCCAACACGGCGGACATCATCGACGAAACACTCGACCTCTTCCGTGCCAACTCGCTCTTCCGCAACTTCGAGATCAAGGGCGCCGCGGACCGCGAGCTCATCGTCCTCATCCTCTTCGTCTCCGACTGCCTCGCAAAGCTCGGCGCCGCGCGCGCGCCGCCTTCGCAGATCGAGGCGCAGAAGATGCTCAACACGCTCGCCGTCGACCAGTTCGCCGTCCCGGGCGACGTGGGCTTCCCGCTCAACGCGCACTACGCGCCGCCGGCGGGGCGCGCGGATTCCGGTGCGTGTTCGTGGTGTTCGGGTGAGGGTAGGGTGGCTGACGGATGGCTGTCATTGCAGAGTTCCTCCGTCAGTATCTGACGCAGGTGCGCCAGGAGTTGGCGGCGCGGCTGATCGAGCGGTTGTACGCGGACGGGACGGGCAAGCCGTCCAAGTGGTGGATGAGCTTCCAGAAGCGCCGCTTCATGCACCGCGCGCTCTAGGTCCTCATCAACGGACAGGAATGTACAATATGGTTTGGGGATGTTGGATACCTATGTGCTATGCGATCGTGCAACGATGGACGCCTCCCTCGTCCGCATCCTTTGCGATCGTTACTCCAACAGGCCAGGTAGTTGAGGATGCGCAGATGGCAACCTCAATACCTATCTCAACTACCATGATACATCGCAAGAAATGACACTACATAATACACATCCCATCCACGCCCCTCACTTCCTGCTCCGCCGCCTCTCGTTCGGATTTTTCCTGCCGTATCCTATAGTCGGCATATCATTGTCTTTGCGCGACGTGCGGCCCTTCCCACCCGCGCCCACCGTGATCATCTCGGGCACCCAATCCGGGTCCATCCAGCTGCCAACTGCAGCAGCACCTTTGAGAGCATAAGTACAACACGATTGAGACCAGATCCTGAGGCAGAGCCCCCATGAATCCACGTTAGTCCGAAGCAGCACGCACCATCCGCACCCCGGTTCAAAATCCCCTTCAACATGCGCTGCTCCTCGCGCTCGCGCTTCGTGTCCGCGCGCTTCTTCGCGCGCATGTACTCTGCCTGGTCCTCGCGCAGGATGAGCCCCTCGCGGGAGCCTGTCTTCGCAGAGCCGGGCTTCGGCGCGGGGATGGAGTACTTGGTGCCGCGGAGGCGGTATTGGAAGTTCGGCTTGAGGTGCACCTCCATGGCGGGGGCGTCCGAGGCGGCGTCGGGCGCGCTGACGGTGACGGAGGCACGGAGGAGGGTCGGGTTCCCGCAGGAGGGGCAGAATTTTTTGGATTGGTCCTTGCAGATTCTGAGGGAGGGGGATTAGATGCGCGAATGAGGGCAGCGTGGGGGATGAAATGGGATGGGGGGAAGAGATGAGATCGAAAGGGAACGTGAGGAACAGTGACCAAGGCGCTTACTTGAAGCATGCATGGCAACGTAAAACCCAGCTCTTGACGCGCGCAATGCGCTTGCCCTCAACGCCCACGAGACTGAGACCCATCTGCAAGATGACGTTCTGCATCGCGAAATCCGCGGTCATGCAGCCTGCGGCGACCTGCAAAGCTCTTCAGCATCTCTGGACATCGTGCACGTTGGAACAGCTGACCTTCTCATCCGTCTGCGGCTCCTGCTCGCTCGTCGGCAGCAGATCGAGCGCGCGAGACTTGTGCAGGCCGACGTTTGATGGGGTGATCCACTCGCCCTCATCGTCGTCTTCGTCGGAGGGATTCTCGTAGATCGGGGCATTCGAGTGGCTGGTGGTAGGAGCGCTGATCTGGGGGAGCTCGGGCGTATCATCGATGACGCGCTCGAGGGTGATGTCGAGAGGTTCGGTGTCTTCGAGTGTTTCTGCCGCGTCGTCGGGGTTGGTGGGCTCCCTTGGATCGCTCTCATCACGTTCGTCATCGGAGGGAAGGGAGGGCTCGGGGGATGGTGATGGGGGATCGTGCTGTTCGTCGTCCTGCGCGGTTGATCCGGAAGAAGCGGTAGGCTCAGAAGCCTCAGGGGTGTTTTGCTCTTCTGGTGCTGGCTCTTGTTGCGCCTACTATATGTGGTCAGCCACGCATCGCGAATTGTGCGGACTGGACGCGCCTCGCTAGCTGCATTTGCTGCCTTTTTCTTCTCTTCTTGGTGCAGCGCATATGTTAATGCAATGACGCATAGATCGGCCTGCGATAGCACAGAGTAGTCTCCAGTCTTCTTCGCCCATGCGATGACTGTGGCGGAT
The DNA here is from genome assembly GCA_007026445.1 of Schizophyllum amplum. Lineage (NCBI taxonomy): Eukaryota > Fungi > Basidiomycota > Agaricomycetes > Agaricales > Schizophyllaceae > Schizophyllum > Schizophyllum amplum. Next base: position 2,097,412 of record VDMD01000002.1, on the reverse strand, counting down.
GAGCGAGGGGCTCTTTTGGACGACAGAAGTATGGCTCACCTTCTGCGAGGCTTGCGGCATCCGGTGCGCGCACTTCAACCTTGACGCCAGCGCTCAAGCCAAGCTGTTCAAAGTGTTGACGGGCGCGGGGATCCCTGAGCTCTTCAAGGACTTGGGGGACTGTGTAGTATGTCTCGGCGAGGCCGCGGATCGGGGAGAGCGAGAGCAGAGGTCCTGCGTCCAGTACAAGATGCTTGCATTGCGGTGTGCTTAGCGGGGCGGCCATCCTAGTATAGTTTTGTAAAGCAGGACTTGAGAGATTGGTGAAGTCTGAAGACGAAAATCAGATGGATGCTAATGAACCTGCCGCACGTGGTTATCAGCAGTCCGATCGGCCAATTTATCTTATCTCAATCCTTGTCCACTATCGGCCGACAGTTCGCCCCGAAGATCCGACAGCGCTTAACGTCAAGGTTGCGGCCGAGGTCGAAGTTGGCACTGTCTCTTCTTCCTTCCCACCATGTCCCCGCAACAGTGCGTACTGCATACTGATGTCTCTAAATCAAACTGAATAGCGCTTTCCATAGGTTCCGCATCGTTGTCCTCCCAGGAGATGGCATCGGTGAGCATCCAGTCGCGTGTCAGCGTCGCGGTATGCTGATCACGTATTCTCCTCCTCTTGCAGGCCCTGAAGTCACGGAGCAGGCAGTGAAGGTCCTCAAGGCCGTGTCTGCTGCGTCCCCGGACTTTGACCTCACCCTCGAGGAACATCTTTTCGGCGGCTGCGCCATTGACGCTGAGGGCGATCCCCTGCCCCCAAAGACGCTGCAGGCGTGCCAGTCCGCGGATGCCATCCTGATGGGTATGCGATCCATCCCCACTCAATGCGCTGGCCTTGCTCACTCTTGCAGGCTCCATCGGAGGTCCCAAGTGGGGCGTGGACGCCAAGGTGCGGCCAGAGCCCGGCCTGCTCAAGCTGCGCAAGACCCTCGGCCTCTACGCCAACATCCGCCCCGCCAACTTCGCCTCCGACGCGCTGCTCGCCTACTCCCCCCTGCGCCCGGAGGTCGTCCAGGGTGTCGACCTCATCGTCGTCCGCGAGCTCATCGGCGGCGCGTACTTCGGAGAGCGCAAGGAGGCCGGCGTCGAGCCCAACCCCGATACCGCGTGGGACATGACCCCGTACAGCGTCTCAGAGGTGCAGCGCATCACGCGCGTCGCGGCGAAGATCGCGCTCACCGCGAACCCGCCGCTTCCGATCCACAGCATCGACAAGGCGAACGTGCTCGCGAGCAGCCGCTTATGGCGCAAGGTGGTCACAGAGACGATCAAGAACGAGTTCCCGCAACTGGAGGTCGATCACCACTTTGTGGACTCGGCGGCGATGGTCATCGTTGCCAACCCGCGAAAGCTGAACGGTGTGCTGGTGACGGAGAACTTGTTTGGCGACATGTAGGTTGGATGTTCCGCACCCGCTTCTGCGGCTTATGGCCATCTCACAGTCTCTCTGATGAGTCGAGTGTCATACCCGGATCCCTTGGCCTGCTGCCCTCCGCCTCGCTCGCCGGGCCGCCATCCCTTCCGTCAGGTGGGTATCTAATAAGATCGTCGGATGCACATCTCACACCTTGCCAGACGACTTCAAACCAACATCCGGTCTCTACGAGCCGATACACGGCTCCGCCCCCGACATCGCAGGCCAGGGCATCGCGAATCCGGTTGGCACTATCCTAAGCGCGGCCATGCTCCTCCGGTTCGCAGCCACGTCGTTGCCTTTGCTTCCTGACCTGACGGCACATCATCCAGATACTCGCTGGGCAAGGGCGCCGCCGCAGAGGCAGTCGAGAGCGCAGTACGCAAGGTATTGGACGACAAGGAGAGCGGCGGCCACGGGCTCCGTACTGCCGACCTCAAGGGTTCAACAAAAACGGCCGAGTTCGGCGACGCGGTGGTGCAGGCGTTGAAGGAGTTTTTGTGAGTGGCGGAGTTCACGAGTGGAAAGAAACAACGTTGTAAAATAGCAGTGGATGTTGAATGTGTGTCGTGCGGCCAAGCATGCGCTCACTATCATCTTGATGTCTGTCTTGGACCCCCTTCAGCATCATCGCACTCGTTCAAAGAGACGTGCAGGACTGGACATAGGCGTCTTGGTAGGAGGAGCAACTCGCGGGAGAAGTGACGGGTCTGCAAGCCGGCAGCGCCACACGTTGGTTTAACGAGATGATAACACACATACATTTCGCGCATTCAGTTCCATGTGGAAACCTGGAGCAGGTATAGATATAGACCGTCCACGTCAGTATTCGAGTGTTCATAACGTTCATGTCCGAGTTGGCCTATATCTCCTAGATCGAGTGTCCGACTATATCACATATCACTAGGCCCTCAGCGTCGACCCCGACGCCGCCGGGTCGAGCCTCTCCAATACAAGGTCGAGCTTCCGCCTCAGCTCGTGAACCTCCTTCAGAATCGTGGCCTCGCTCGACTGAACATCCATCGGTTAGCATCGTTATCTGGACTGACACCGAGAAACACACCTGTCGCGTATTCGGGAAGACCTTGATCAAGTCGTCGAACGCCACCTTGCTTATAAAGCCTTCCTCGTCGTCCACCTGCGGATCGCGAGCCTGTGAGGATAGGAAGCGCACAATGGAAGTAGCTCTAGTCAGTGGCCAACGCGAAATAATTGCCGATATCAGCGTACCTCCGGCGACTCGTCGTCCACCGCCTCCGGGCCGACCAGCCAGTCCTTCATCCATGTGTTCTTGTTGCTCAGCGTCGTTGACTCGTATAGTGCAATCACCATCAGCGGGAAGCAGAACAAGATGGACATGACGGTGCGGTTCAGCTATAACGGCAAATCAGCGCTGCTCAACGTCTCCACAGAAAATAAGGTGGCAGCGTGCCACTCACCTTCGCGTAATTCTCCTTGCTTAGCCCTAAGAGCTCCAACGGGGCGATGAAAAATATTTCGAGCCTGTTTCGCCTCCGTCAGAGTCTGCAACACAAGACTCGAGGGAACGCACAGATTGGCTGGCGGCAGATACACATAGTGATCCGGAGCGCGGATCATGCCCACTGTCTTCGACGCGAAGAAAGCGAGATATTGTGCTTCTGCATTGTCAATGACCTGGACGTAGGGTCAGTCACCAATAAGGCACTGCCAACCCAAAGAATGCTTACGTCCTCGTACGCCGAAGAGAACAGCGAGATGAGCACGTTGAGCAGGACAACGGCCGTTACGACGTTCCACCTAAAGCTTACTCAGCCCGAGTCGACGAGAATAACGCGCGACACGTACAGGTAGTACAGCCAAAGACTTGCAGGGCTTATAGCGATGTCAAACGGATGCGCCCAAACGAATGAAAGGAGGGAATTTACCTTGCTGCGAAGATATCATAGTTCGGGGCTCTGAGGTCGCGTAAGCAAGTCAAACAAAAACGAAAATGAACATAACTTACTGCAAAAGTGCCTGAATCAAGACATTGACGACCTTGGACGCGAGTCAGCCAGGCCAAAAAAGTGTATCGCAAAAACATACCGTGGACGCGTCTTCAACTTGCCCATCAGCCGCGTCGACAGCGTACAAGCCCTGGGCGAAGCCCAGAGCGAGAACAGACAGCAACTGCGCAAGTGATCAATGATCCACATCGCCAAATGTATAACGATTGAGATCCCACAGCAAAGAATATGCCCGACTCCTGCAGCATGCGAGCGACACAGATTTGCATAGTTCCTATGTATCTGCAACCGGTCAGCCTTCACCTTGAATTTTTATATAGGGACCTACTTGTAGCCATCGAATACGGTAATGAGCTCTGCGTTTCGTCAGACACTGTTTAAGGACAGCATGCATGCGCACGTACTCATCCTGAATGCACAACATCAGCTGGAGTACCCGTAGCGCGTTACAGAGATTAAACGTACCAGATTAACGGTGCCGCATAACTGAGGACTTGGAAAGTCTTGACACGCGTGCTGACCATCCTGTCGCCGTCAAGCGTCATGCTCATGATACGCAGGGCAAACGCGGTGACGAGCAAGGAATCCGTGAGGAGCGCGACAATGTTCCAGAAGGTGAACGCGCGCCAGGTTACGAAGCGCAAAAGCTTGAAAAACTGTCCTGGCGTAAACACCACGGCATTGAAACGAGGACGAGAGAAACGCTGACTTTGTGTAGATCTACGGATGTGTGATGAGCGGGGCCATACCCTAGTAAAGGGGTGAGAGTGGGTTAAGACATACCTTCCAGGCAAAAGGAGGTGGCCAAGAAGTAAAGGACGACCTCCCATTCGTCCAGGGGCATGCTATCTGAGTGGAGCTTCTCGAGAGGCTCTCGAACTGGAAGGACGTCAGACTCCCCCCACAGACCATGATGATGCGTACAGGTGTACCTGCTTGTGAGTATGCTAGAAGGAAGAGTAGCCAAACGACGACACGGAATATGTTCTGGTATCTATCAAGGGATAAGTTCGTGTGTATCTCATACAACTATATATGCCTACCGCGGTACGGAGAGCCTGGATGCCTGGAAGTGGCCCCAGAAGGTCGCTTCACGCGTCTCGTTATATGGCACGTCTGAAGCACATAGATTATGTCAGCTAGCAGCAACAAGACCTAAAGGATGCTTACAGTCAATATCATGCTTTTCGTTGTTCTGCTGTACGAGTTCACCACGCCAAAGCGCCATGATCACTGTGCGAGTATAAGTATCAGCATCTAGTCCTGCACCACCAAGCACTTACCGTCCTGCGCTTCGGAGGAAGACAAGAATATCGTGCTGTTGAAAGTCCCTCTTCAGATGGAGGAGTTCCATATAATAGCATATACCTACCAATTTGTGTCAATGGCAAGCTCTAGAGCACTCGACATGTCGCTCTCGTCTCCGTCAGACTCCCGGTGTTTGAAGCGCGTCGACATGATGACGCGAATGCGATCCGGAGGGGAGAGATGTACAATACGACGAGCAAGAACCTCGCAAGCGACGGCTACGAACGTAAGTCAGTCCCTCGTATTTTCGGATGGAGGCTGAATCCTACCTCGACCGTAATTCTCGTCATAGTCGGCAGGATTATGATTCGCGTCCCGAACAAACTGTGCTCTTGCGCGAAGGAGACAATAGGGGAGCTGACAATATGGAAAATATCGTCAGCTTGACGTGTTCCGCTGAATGACCAGCACACACCGCTTCGACGAAGTCTCCCGCTGCTGCTCGATAGGCCGCTATGACTTCCGGCGTGATCGTCCGACTGGTGGGTTCATTGAGACTCTCGGGGTCGACTTCGACCGGTAAGAGGGTAAGTGTGAGAGCGCGAAGACGCTTGACAAGCTCTTGGACGCGCTTTCAGCAACATGTTCGCAAAAGAAGAATGGGATGATCACATACTGCTGAGGGTATCTGGCGACGGCTGCACAGACTTCACGGAGAGCAGCGAAAGCTGGTCCTCAGCGTCGGCGTTCATGTGGAGGTCCATCGTCGGCTCGATGGATGTAGGGAGCAAGACGCGTCGTCGACGACGAGCATCGAGACGCGGCGCGCAGGTTCAATCGAGCGACGTCATCGATGTGCGAACCTCAGGCACCAATCAAAACGTTGTAACTTTAAGTAAGAACCTGTAAGAACTGCTTCCGAACTTCAACTGTCTTGTGACGCTCACCTTCTCCGAGCGACTCGAGCTCTGCAGTACCCCCACTGGGACCGAGCAAGCTTGAGCGCGTCGAGCGCTTCACGACGGGCATAAGCGCCTCGAGCCAGTGGTATGAGAGTCCTAGCGACCCGCCATCCTACCATATGGCCGCTTCTGACTCCAGGCCAATGTCTTATTCTAAATCTATGGTACGCCGGAGCGCATTCTTGTGACCTACAAAGCTCACTCTCGGCCGTCCTCAGTCAAGGCTCTGTATGACTACAGCGCACTGGTTATGGAAGATTTCGACTTTGCTGAAGGTGATGTTATATGCCCCATGGGACGTCGTCCGTCGCTTCAGATCCAGACGCTAAATATTGCACCCAGTGTACATACACATCGTATCCGTTGGCGTTGTACACGAATAACATACAGGCTACATGTTTGTCGTCCCTATATACATACAGATATCTAAATGCAATGGCATGGGTATCACTCTCCTACTCCTACCGACCTTATCCAACCCTTCTTGACCCCGTACGTCACCACCTCCCCCGCACATGCTGGCGATACGCTCTCAAGCACCCCCACCGCTTTCTTCGTTGAGGCTGCTACCTTCTTCGCCGCCATCGACTTCCGCGCGGGCCGCTTCTTCGTCGACGCGACGACCTCCGCGATGCACCGGCCCAGCCACTCCTCAATATCCACAAGGCTCTTGTAGCACTCGAACTCGCTGAAGGCGGCTTGAGACGAGGCAGAGGTTGGCGTGCGCCGCGACGGCTCCTTGAGCCCCTTCTTCGTGAGCAATTGTAGCACGAGGTAGTGCAGCCACTGCGGTTAATCAGAGACTGTTTTTCCTTCGAAGGAGGGACGAGGAACATACCATGACGTTTGTTAGTGGTTTGAAGTCGCTCCAGACACGGCCAGTATGCACCAAGCGCATCAAGCGGTAGACCTCATATTGATATTCGCCTGAACCACCCGTTAGTTACACATGATGAAGGTCTAGACGTGGATACGCACCCTCTCCGTCGAACACCTCACTATCAAACGGCGTCCAGTGTATCCGCTCGCCGCCTTGAACATCCCCAGCATCCATACGCGACAGCCCCAGATCGATGAGTGTCGCATGAATACCATGTACAGGGTCGTCCATCATCACCTTAGCCGAGCTCACAGCGGGTCTGGTATTTTGCGAGCGGGGCGCAAGCGGTGTCTTGCTGGCTGCGTTGTTCTGCACGAGTACCTGACCCCAGTGCAGATCGCGATGCTAACAAGGAAAGAGAAACCTTAGCAAGTATCAGGAGCAGGAAATGTAGTCCATACCTCAAACGAGACCAATTGCTCTGCATGGCCCAGCGCCTTCGCTACCTGCCAGAAGATGCTGCAGGCCTGCCTCCACCCTGTCCGTGACGGTGTCGTGAATTGGTATGCCTCCAGATCAGGACCACCGTTGGGAAGGATGATGATTGCATACAATTGGGATACGTTGAACGTATCTACAAGACACTTCAGCATTCAGGGAGAATGACGAACCAAACTCAAGCTCACCCGGACGTACGCTCTCTGATCCCTTGACGTCGTTGTACTCGTCCCACAAGGACAGCAGATGCTCAGGATACCGGCCCCTCACGACATACGCCTTCAGCAACCGTACGAACCGATCGCAAACCTCCCCCATAGCACGCGTCACGATCACCTCCTTCACTACGTCCTTCACATCGCTCGGTGGCGGGCCCTCGTCGTCCTCGTCTTTCTCTTGCCGCGCCTTCAGCTTCCCCGTACTCAGGGATGACGCCTCTTCATCATCCTTGAGCGGGATGATCTTGAGCACGACATCCCCAATGCCGAACACCTCCGAGTAGCTCGCTTCGCCGATCTTGCGGAAAGCGGCGCGTCCGCGCGTCGCGCCGACGACGGGGTCATAGGGGAATGTGTTCAGGAAGGCGGAGAACTCGTACGGGCCGCTGTCTTCCTGGTCGCATTCCACGAGCAACGGGCGGACAAATTCAGGGAAGGAGGGCGGTGTGTCGTCGACAGAAGAGAGCGGGGAATCTTCTCCGAGGGCATCTTCAGAGGTGAAGGAGATGTCGTCAAAGTCGGAGGATGTGAGGGGTGAAGGGGGTGAAGGTGGTTGGAATAGGCCCTTGCGCCGATGGCCGCGTATGGGCGTAAGCGGTCGTGGTTTGGATGTAAGTTGAGTTGCGAAGCTCCGCATGGGGGCTAATACAGCAGCGGGAGAGGACACGGGGGAGGGTGTAGGGGAAGGCGATGAGGCGAACGACACTATTGAGGCTGCCGCTGGTGTTGAGTAATGTTGCAGGGGTCGCGATACCGCGGGCGAATCCAGTTGCTCGACGACCTCGGGCATCTCTGGCTCTGGTTCCGGGTCCGACTCTATCTCGATGACGCTTGGCACACCAGAGACGATGCGTCGCCGTCGGCGCGTCTTCGGAAGGGGCACAAAATCGTCTTCATCGTCACTGTCCTGAACCTCCGCAACCTTGAGGCACGCCGCGAGCGACTGCAGAGGCTTCTCCTCTTGAGGAGACGGTATGGCGTAGGAAGCACGCGGATGCGACACACGGCGCTCCTGCTTGAGCGGCGTGCCGTCCTGGTCGAGGGTGATGATCTCCACATTGACAACGGGCGAACGGTTTGGCAGCCCTGTCGGACGACCCTTGGCGGCGGATATGCGAGAGCGCCTCGCTCTACCAGCGGGGGAGTTGATGGGGACAGATGCGAGGGGCGATCGTGGAGCCTCGCGGGTGCTAGCCGCCTTCAGCTTGTCTACCGTTGTCTTCCCCGCCAGACGCATCTTGTCCGCGACCTTCACATCGGCGCGCTTCTTCGGTACCGCCGCGGGCTTGTTCCTCTTGACGTGCACGGTCTTGGGGGAAGCACCGCCTGGTCTGGGATTCTCGCGCTTCTTCATGCGGGACGCCACTGGTGCCCATTGTGGAGGGGGGATGTCGTCAAAGATGCTCGGCGTCTTACGGGCAGGGCGAAGATCGCTAGACCCAGAGACGGTGACGATACGCTGGCTGCGCTTGCCGTACGTGTTGACCTGTTTCGTGCGGGCGCCGAACATGATGAGGGTAGTGGCCAAGGCGCAGATAACGGCGAGGCCAATGTAAATGAAGGAGATAGTGAAGAAAATAGTGACGGAGGGGTATAGGAAATGGGCGAGTTGCAGTCGAGGGAGAGCAACAGGATAACATGAGGCGCGGATCGTTCGGATTCAACGCGACAAGTCAGGTGACCCTGACGCGACCTAATATTTAATTCCCACGCCTTTACGCGACGCGACTTGTCATCCGCACTGTTCTTGCGGAGTCCTTCAGCTTCGAATAAACGGGAACAGACATTTCTACCTGCTAGGCCCGAGCGGATTACCCTACTATGTCTCTGCCACAGTCGCTCAGGCAGTCAGTATCGCCTGCCGAACTGGAATTCATCGCATCTCAGCAGCTCATCGAGATCATTCCGCTTATTGCGATGGAGCGTACCGTATTCATCAGCGTGAGTTCTTTGTTGCTAATCCAAATAGCACTATACCTTTTACCATCTACAGGGAACATATGGGCCACTACAACCGCCAAGACGAGCAAAAGTACCTATCTGGCTTGCCACCAATCTCAAACTGAAGAAGAAATGCCGCATCATCCCCCCGGACTGGTTGACAGTAGGCAAGCGAAACGTATACCCCTTTCATCAATAGCATTGTTGAATGTCCCGCTCAGACCACCTCAAAGAATGCTGCGAAGAGGAGACCAATAATCCCAAGTTCAGCAAGCTTCCCTTCCGCTTCGCCGAGGTTGCGAAGGTATTGCTGGATGTGTGAGTGGCAATATCGCTTGCCGTGCCTCCCCTCTAAATTGTACATACAGAGCCCCAGACGACCTCGAAGACCCCGAGCAGCTTCGGCTCCTCTTGAAGAATATGCGCGAAGCGCGACAGGCCAAGACTCGAGACGGCCTGCAGAACCTGAACCCTAACGAGTTGCACGTACGGTCTGCGCACTCTCGTCCGTCTTCGCTCACCGACAACTTCCGGCCCAGGTCGAGAACATGTGCGCCATGGAGATCAACGAGATTAGGCCATTCTTCGTGCAGTCGATGGCGATCTTGGGTCAGCTCACCCGCAGACCCGCGGCAGACCTCGGGGACTTCACAGTTTAGGGTATCCGCCATAGACGCGAGTTCGGGTGTCTCGCGCATTAGTTTCAAAGCATAAGTAAGTCATATTGAGCAGTACATACATAGATGCTTGTCGTGGATGAGCATAGGTAGGCGTACATCGTTAATGTACAATATTACTGTGGTCTAGCAGATCACTGAACAGGTTAGCTGCGTCCGTCCTGCAGGTGAGAGTGTACCGGACCGATTGATAAGTATATTATGTAGTTCATCAAGGAAGGTAGCAGTCCAAGATGCAAGCAAGAAAAGGGACAATAGAGAGCAAAGATAGACCAGCACAGCGAAGCGGATAGACCATAGACGAAGTGGATAGGTGAACAGCAAAAACGATGTCGGCGTCGTAGACAACCCAAGAGATATCTCGCGACAATAACTCAAACAAAGGACTGCGCACTTATGCGCATAGGAACTTCCACCTTCAGAAAATCCCCTTCCTCACATCGTCCCACACGAGACTATGGTGTGTCGTGCAATGCGCTAACAGCTCCTCGTACGTCGGACTGGAGAAATACGTCGTCTGCTCGCCAGAACCCATCTCGCAGGACACGCTGCCCAAGTGTTAGCCCATTGTCGGCGACGCATGAGGTAATCAGGAGAACGTACCGGCAACTCTCGCACTCCTTCACCTGCTCCCAGTCCCCTTCGACGTCGCCGATGACGATCTTAGAGACACAGTCGGTCTCGATCTGCAGGCCGTCGGCGTCGCGGTTGATGTCGTCGGCCGCATCCTGTGGCATATCGTCCTGCTGTGGTGCGTCTGTCTGTAGTACGTCTTCCTGCGGCGGCTTTTCCCCCTGCTGGGATGTGTCTGCCTGCTGTGGCGCTCCTTCGATGGGCGCTTGACCTTGCATTCCCATTTGAATAGCATGAGCGGCGGAGGCAGGAGCGTAGAGAGAATGCACAGGCTGGGCTACTTGTTGGACATCTGGTCGTGGCGGTGCTGGTTGGCCTTCGAATGGCAATGCTTGTGGGGCATCCGGCTGAAGAGCTTGCTGAGCGTCAGGCTGGTGCGTTTGTTGGTCATGTGTCTGGGACGCGTGTTGCACGATAGGCTGAGACGCTTGACGGCCAACATGCAGTACAGTATTATCCTGCGCTAGAGGTGAAAACGGCGGTGGCGGCATGAGCGCGGTCTCTACTGCTTCTCTCTTCACCGATACATCCCGCGGTGACTCCATCGCCGTCCTTTCGCGCGCGGACGGCGGCCCATTCGACGCATGCCTGGGATCAGACGGACCTCCCGTGCCTTGCACCCCCGGGTGTATCGCATGGTCGTGTTGTAATGGGCGACCGTAAGCGTCCACTTCGAGCCGCTGTTGGGACTCTATCTGAGCTTGTGGAGTAGCCATTGCCTGATTCTGCGGCGTGGCCAATATCTGACCCTGCAAGGAGTTCGACATCTGACCCTGGGCTGTGGGCCTCCATACCTGCGGGGGCGGAAAGCGTTGTCCATGCGCCTGAACCGGTCCACCCGCGCGAGGCGACTGCCCCAGCCCATCCGCATGCCTCGACTGAGATGCCGCAGCAGAAGACGACTGCGCGGACTCGGACGTTCGCTGCCGCTTCGCCGGATCCCGCGTCGCAGTCGTCCCGTTCGGCCGCTTGAGGCTGGCAACGCTGGGGCCCAAGACAATCGGGGACGAGGGATCGTAGCTGGACCGCCGCAGAGCTGGCGAGGGCACAGAGCCACCGGGCATGCCTCCCTGACCACCGGGCACGGCCGACGATATGGGTACACTGGAGGATGAAGCCCGCCTTGCATGCGCCGGCATGGGCTGCGAGGAAGTGGATGGCCCGAGCCCTAGGGCTGCGCGCTGGGTCGCTTCGTATGCTGACATGTCGTGTTGACGCATGGGCCTAAACCCGTCGGCCATATTCGAATGCACGATGGGTTGTTGCGGAGGCTGCCCCGCCGGCTGCATTTGTTGCATCTGCTGTACAAACGGCCTGTACTGCGGGGCAGTTGGGTGGTGCAAGGGTTGCGATTGGACGAACTGTGATTGTTCCATGGGTTGTTGGGGTTGCATGGCTTGTTGGCTATGTCCAGCGTGAGAAGGCCGTTGAACGACCTGTGGAGAAGACTGCGTTGGTTGTGGCCCCGGCGCAACGTCATGCATGTTCTGCATGCGACGTATCTGGGGCGGGCCCGCGTTGTTTGTGGTCCTCGGCGTCGCCCCGGCAGATAAAGGCTGCTGGCGCATAGGTTGTGCTGCCTGAACCTGAGTGTGGGAAAACGTCCGGCGGTCAGCAGCCGAGAGCGGAGGAGTGGGCATGCCCATAGCATGTCGTGACGAGCCAGCGGTTGCCGGCGCGGACAGAGGCGGCGACATCATCGTTGTGGTCAATGCAGTGGTGTCAATCATGAGTGGCTGACCGCGTTCTGGCATTACCATGAAACCTCTATTGCGCTCGTTCGAGGACGCAGATCGAGGCATCAAAGGGATACCGGACTGCGTTTGAACCATAGTGGGTGGCCCATGTTGAGTCCCAGGGCGCGATCGATTGTGCGGGTGACCGGCGGACAGAGGAACGGATGGATTAGGATGAGCGTGAGCGGAGTGTCGTATAGGCTGCTCGTGCTCAAGGTGCGACTGCCTAGGTTCTTGCCGCGCCATCTGCAGGTGCTGCTGCAAGTCTCGCTGCTGCTGTTGCTGCGTGATCTCTCGCTGTTGCTGTTGCTGGCGCTGCATTTGTTGTTGGTGCATTTGCTGCTGAATCTGCTGCTGCTGCATCTGCTGCTGATGCATTCGCTGTTGCCGTACTAGAAGCTGATCGTGCGTCGCAGCTTGAGAAGCGGGCTGCTGTAGGGGTGCGGGAGAGGGTTGCTGGAACTGAGGGGAGGTTTCAATGAGACTTGCGCGCAGATTCGAAAGACGGCGACGTACGTAGCCGCCGGGTTCTTCTGTTGAGGATGTAAGTACACTGCCCACGGGGACCGGTATGGAACATACGATGTGACGCAGTGCTATGAGCTGGTGAGGACATGGGGTGAATTTGGCTTTGCAGATGAACTGCCACCGGCATGGGCTGAGGCCGCTGGCCCATCGCCGACTCGTGCTGCTGCAGCCGTTGGTACACCTCGGCGATGATGGACTTGTGCCTTTGCAGCTCCTCCGGCGTGTTGGCATGCTCCGTAGAAAGCTGACTCTGTGCCGCCGAGTTGGTGGCCTGCTTGTAAAAGTCACGCTCGCGTCTGAGCTGCTCGCAATTGGCGCGAAAGGTATCCCTTTCTTGTGCCAGATGGCTGTTCTCCTTGACGAGTTGGTCGAGGCGGGTGCTGAGGAAGGTATTCTTCTGACTCTCCTGTTCAAGGGCAGCAGAAAGATTTTGGTTGTCGGTCCAAAGTTGGACGTTCTCCTTCTGAAAGTTAAGGAGTTGCACGTCAAGCGGCGAGCGCCTTTCTTCAAGACTGCCGGCTACGACGCCTGTGAGTGTGTTCATGATCTTGCTCCTCAGCACGGAGTCGTCATTTTCGTCATTCGGCGCGCGCTGCAGGCTGGTTGATCACAAGCAAGGGTCTGTCAGCTCTTTCGGAATATGTATGTCCAGTGGACGCATCACGCACGGTACGGCACTCGTTGATGCCACGGCGCTCATGATGGGGACGCAGTTGACGACGTCAAGCCCAAGTCGACGGGAATGAGCTCTGCGCGGTCGGTAAGGTCGCTGTCGGGGGGCGCTTAAGACAAGAGCCAATACCAAATCCGGGAATGCAACGGAGTCGGCCCTTGTTCTCGGTTTGCATCCCGCCTCCATACTTCCCTATACTTCTTTTGGCCGAAATGCCTCGTTGCGTCTCGTGTGCATCGACATGACCGCAGGATTGTCGTGGAACCGCTGAAAGGAACACGGAAAGACACAGGAGCGTACTAGGCGATCCTAATCATCACAGCTGTCGTCGGCTTGAGATGCAAAGTCCGATCGGTCTCGGCAACGCCTCACTACAACCACGGCCCTCAGCAGCTCACAGAATCAGTGCTCTCCTCGGTCTATCACATCTTTCATCTTGGACTGCGGACAACGACGCACCGAAGGGCCGTGTTTGCCCCACCAGGACCAGCTAACGATGACGCGCATCACTTGTCCTTCTCTTCCATGTCCTCGTCTGCTATGTCTAGTCCGACTGGCGTAGATGATGTTCCCCGTGGTCCCTTCAAAACGGTCCTGAACTTCAGAGACGTTGGGGAGACGACCAACATCCTACACGGCTCACCGTGCGTACACCATGCGTCCTTCCCTCCCGTCGCATACTGACCTCATGTTCTCAGTATTCTCCGGCCAGGTGTACTGTTTCGCAGTGCACAACCCTCCACGGGGTCGGAAGAAGACCTTGCTGCTCTCACTGATACGTACAAGATCAGAAGCGTCCTCGACCTGCGCACGCAGTCCGAACTAGATGTCGCTACACGGGCCCGTTCTCACCCCGACACCACGGCCGACTTCAGCTCTGTCAACGCGGCCACCACTGCCACAACTACCACCTCCATCAACATCCCCCATACGACGACGCACTATGCCAGTCTCACCGGCCGTGCCTTCCAGATGGCCCTCTTCAGGCGTCTGAGCTGGCGAAGCATGGGGTACGGACATCTCTCGAGCGGCGTGCATCATGATCATAACATACTTCTAGCCGTCTGATCTACAACATGGCCACCGGCAACCGTCTCGCAGGCATAGCTATCATTGGCTCAGAGGCCATGGCGCCTCGCGGCCTGCTTGGCTTGGGCATCGACACCCTCACGACTTCGACTGCGGAGGTCAAGAGTATATTCGTACTGCTTGCGCAAGACGAGACGTATCCCATCCTTGTCCACTGCACACACGGCAAAGACCGCACGGGCACCGTCGTCATCCTCATCCTGCTCCTCTGCGGGGTGGAGGTCGACGCAATCAGGGCGGACTATATGGCAACCGAACGCGAGCTCGCGCCTGACCTGGACAACAGGCTGAAGGAGATACGCGCGCTCGCCCTATCTGATGAGTTTGTGGGCTGTCCGCCAGGATTTGTCGACGGTCTTGTTGCGTGGTTGGGGGATAAGCACGGCGGCATCGAGGGCTACTTGCAGAGTATTGGCGTTGACCGCGAGACGAGGGAAAAGGTCAAGAAGCATATCATGCAGTTATAATATTATTATCAAAGTCTTGCTTTTTGGGTCTTGACATTGTGCTTTCGCTGGACTCGCGTGTTGGAGTCGTTGAGATTGAACGTTCGAACATTGACTGCAAGCTTGCTGCGAGCAGGAGAAGCCAGCTGTGAAGCCGCTTGGACACATAAATCGTGGGAACCTGTCAAAATGTTATCCCCAAAAGGACGGTACTGACAAGACCTTCTCCGCCTCGTACCTCGCCCGCGAAATTCATCGCTCTCTATCTCGTCTTGTAGCCACTTTCACGGCGAGAAAATTAGATGTAAAAAGAGGTGACGAGAGTGGGATTCGAACCCACGCCTCGAAAGACCAGATAGGAAGGTTTTTCCTGGGGTTATCAACGAATGTTGACTGATCCTTAGTCTGGCGCCTTAGACCGCTCGGCCATCTCGCCTTGTGCTACGAGGAAAGAAAGACCCTCAGAGGAGCCCTTCTGGGACCTTGTGAATGCTGATAAATGGTATTTGGAATACCTCGATGGCCGAGGCAGAATACTGAGCCACGATCTGTAAGTACGCCACCCGAGTCGACGAGCTCGAGTTGGCCCAGTGCTCTGTTCAGACGGCCCAAAAATCCACGTACTCGTGTTATCCTCACGGTAGAGTAACTTTGTGATGGTCAAGAGGCTAGGATCACTCGATGTGGTCCTGCTCCAGCCGCTTACAAGACATGCAACATTTCCTGTCACAAAAAGTCGAACCGTGACGCGTGACTATCAGCTCTACTAGACTCTAGTACAGTGGTTCCGTGTTCAACGCCGTTCTCCAAGTCGTACTTGACCTTATGCTGTACTTCCCTATCACGCTGAAGACTTGCAGACGCAGATGACCTATCGTGCGTGTCAAGTTCGCCTGACTGGCGCACGACTCGGACGAGCACGCGATCGAAACCTGCTCAACCCCATCTCTGACAGTATCTCAATACAAGGGAGCCCGTATCCAGCCGTGTAAATGGACAGAGTGTCTACAGGTCATCGCCATTCATCGCGCTCGCCATCCTCCGCACTGATGGCCTATTCCTCGCCCCACTCAACCGCGCCCCCGGACTGGACTCGTCTATCGTGCTCGCGCGCATGTTCTGCAGCGAGCGCCGTGGAGGCGTACTCAGCTTGAACGAGTTCGACTGCGGCGACCCGTAGCCCATCGTCGGCGAGAGCATCACGTCCGGGTTGGGCGACCGCCGGCCAGAGAGATTTGGCGAGCCGTACGTGTACGGGGACGTTGGCGTCCGCGGCGTGGGCGGGGCGATAATGCCGGTGGCCTCGCGGCGGGAGCGCCCTCCGCGCAGCGCGTCAAGCGAGACGAAGCCGAACATGGAGCGGAAGAGCGAGGTGCGCGCGGCGTTCACGGGCGGCGCGTCAGGTTGGGCTGCTGGAGCACTGTCAGTATGCGGTGAACGGGGAAGAGGAAGGCGCACGAACCGGCGGTACGCGTAGGGAGCGCGTTGTCGTTTGCGCTCAGGCTGAGGAACAGAAAAAGCGGCGCAAGCCACACGCAGAGGCCGAAGAACGTCGCGACCTCCGTGAACTCGGGCGCGCGGGGGTCTTTCCGGTACCGCGAGTGCCGAGCCGCGGCGGACAGTTGCGCAAAGTAGAAGAACCAGATGAAGTGGTCCGCGATGACAAGCACGCAGGATGCGACGAAGGACGGGGAGGCGAGCGAGATGAGCGGCCAGTCGGCGGAGAAGTTTTGGAGGTAAATGATGTGGCAGACGATGGAGAAGATGATACGCCAGAAGGGTAGGGCGTCTGAGAGGTAGAGTATTACGTGGAGGAGTATGATTGCCTGTAGCAAGGTCAATGGCGAGCCACAGCATGAAGAAAGAGAGACGCACGTAGATTCCCCGTTGCCCGATAGTCTTTGCTGTCCTAGAGTGCTCCTCAATCAACTCTTTCTTGATGTAAGTTATTGACCAGCATTTCAAACATGCTATACTGACCGGAGACGTATAAAAGCCCGCTCGCTAAGGATAGGTCAGTCCACAGCCGAGGTGAGCCAAGAACGCGGGGTACTCACCCAGCGAAAGGGTAACGAAGGCAAACGCTGCCAATACGGCCGCGTAACTACAGCCATCTGTCAGATTCCGCGTGTGGCGCGCGTTAAGCGAGCTTGCCTGATATAATACAACAGGCCCATGGGTGCAGGCTGAGGAGGTTGGGATGAAGACGCGGTGAGGCTCAGGCTTGACACGCACGCGCCGACTTCATGACGTCACGTGCTGCGCTACTTGCTAATTCTGGTTCTCCTCTACCACCACCATCACACCCGTACCTCCACCGCGATGAGCAATCTAGAGAGTGAGTGACCCGATGTAGGCTGCAATGCATATGCTGATGGGCTCCAGAGACTCTGTTCCAGCTCAAGGTGCTTTCCGCCTGCGATCTGGGTTGGCAGCTGGGGTAACAGGGCCTGCAGTTTACGGCCAAGAGCCTCAACCGTCAGGCGAAGAAGGCGCAGAAGGACGAGAACAGTGAGAAGACGCGGCTGAAGAAGGTACGTTCACGGCGACTGGAGTCAAGCTTATCGCTGACGTTACCAGGCGCTGCAACAAGGGAACACTGAGGGTGCCCGTATCTACGCGTCCAACGCCATTCGCAAGAAGAGCGAAGCGCTCAACCTCCTCCGATTGTCCAGCAGAATAGATGCTGTAGCCAGCCGTGTTGAGACGGCGGTGACCATGCGCCAGGTCACTGGCAACATGACTTCGGTTGTCCGGGGCATGGACAAGGCGATGGAGAGCATGAACCTTGAACGGGTGCGTGGTCATCTTGCTAGTGCGCACATCTTGCTGACGGTTGGACAGATATCTGTCGTGATGGACAAGTTTGAGACACAGTTCGCCGACCTGGACGTGCAGACGTCGTACATGGAGGACGCCATGTCATCCACGACAGCTGTGTCGACACCGCAAGACCAGATCGACCAGCTCATGCGACAGACGGCAGAAGAGGCTGACATTGAGCTTCAGCACGACCTGGGTGGTGCGCGGGCTCTGGACTCAGTGCCTGATCTCAGCCCGAAGGACAAGGTCGGGGAGGAGGATGCGAACCTAGTAGAGCGCCTCCGCGCCCTCCGGCCAGCGACTTGAGTCCGTTAACTCTCCACATTCTCATTTACCAGCACCACATACGCTATCAGGCCAATGTATTACCAGGATCGGTCAGAAGACAGCAGGAGTAGTGATTTGCAATCTGAGGCTTGGGCACGACAGCGAAGCGGGGTCTGAGCGGAAGGTAATGGATGTAAGAGTTCTTGAGAGATTTGCGCGGCTTGTCTCTGTACGCCATGGTGTCGGGCGCGCGCGTCGACGATGCGAGAGTGCGTGCGAGGAGCATGAGCCTTCTGAGTGGGATCGATGTGAGTGAGGGTGTAGGCATGCGCCGCGCGTGTTTTGAACGACTAGCGTGCGAATTAGTGAACTGATGATAGTCTCACCATCAAGCTCGCCTCGAAATTCGTCGTCCGTTCTTCTCCAAGTCCCCAGACCCGTGCTCGCTGTCCGCTGCTTGAGGTGCCCGCGCTCTGCTCATGGTGAGCGCCGCACTCACCGCGCTCCAGACAACACCGGTCCTCAGCGAGAAGATCGTGGCAGAGTATGACGACCGAGCGATGAAGCATCCCCTACGACAAGCATCCGCATCCACCACGACCGCCACCACCAGTTCCGACGAGAATCATGTTCTTGAAGCACGACAGAGTCGGAAACCCAAGCCAACTAGCCGAGTGCGCCTCACCTCCCGCATCACCCGATAAGCGGACGCTGACTCTAGCGCTTGCAGCTGTACACGTTTCTTACGCGCTCGCGCTCGCGGTCTACCCCGCGCGAGCCGTCGACGAACTCCGCTTTTGACCACGTCCCCGATCTCCCCCGAGGCTATCATTCAGTTGACCTCAATTCCCCGCAGTCGAAGGCGCCGTCACGAGCCTCCTCACGTCCTCTCTCGACCACTACGACCGCTACAAATACGACCATCACCCCCCAGACGTTTTCCCTCACCCCGCGTGGCGAAAAACGCAGACAGCAAGCATCTGCAGTCGCAGCAGCTATGGGTCCCCCTGCATCCCCTCGCCCGGCGTCCCCCAGCCCTGCCTCAAGCGGCACCCGCAGGCGCTTGCACAACTTGTTCGGTTTGACCCTCGGGGGCTCTCGCAAGTCCAGCGGAGGTAGCACCAGCTCCCGCGGAGATACCAGCCGTTCAAGACCCAATACCCCTGCCACAGCCCCCTCTGCCCCCGACCATCTCTCCCGCCAACAAGAACCGAGCACACGGTCTAAAACTGACGTCTCTTCTCGCGGCAGGGGACTGCTATCTATTCAACGTCCGGGCTCGCCCTCCCCTCTCATGCGGTCGGACTCGTCTTTACAGAACTCGAGCACGTCTTCAGTGCAGCGACGATTTCGTCCCGCGAGACTGGCTCCCTTTCTGGGCGGTGGGGACCCGCCGTCATCGTCTACCACCGGATCCTTCGACCAGCCGACATCTCCGACATCGATATCCCCCCCTCAGCCGCCACGCCCAGGGCACGCGTCCAACACGCCCCGAATATCTCACACGCCTGCCTCGCCCTCACGGCACTCACGGCAGAAGGGATCGATGGACGCGTGCTTCAGTGATTCCGAATGTGTTCGTTCGCAAAAGGGCAAGGAGCGCGCGAGCCTCGACAACCGCTCGGCCGGCCGGCACGCCAAGGCGGCGGGCCACCCAGCCCTGACGCGCGACGTGAAGCACGGCAGCTTCGACTTTGAGCGGCCAGGCTGGGGGCGTGCTAACGCGCGCGGTGTCGCGCCTGCACTCGCTATGGACCGAAGCGGGAGCGGGCGGTCTGGCCGCAGCCGTGATAGCGACGTCACGCCGACATCGGGCAGGGGACAACTGCGCGAGCTGCGTCCAAATCTGACGAGCAATTCTCCAAGCTCGTATGAGCCTGGCGGCAGCCTGGGCCGCCGCAACGGCACGCACGTTCGCTTCCGCGCCGGCCATGGCGCCTTTCAGTTCGAGCCTGCAGTACCGGCCAGCCCGACGAGCTTGACGAGCAATATGAGCGCTGAGAAAGTGCGCGGCAGGAGGCGGCGAGCACGGGACGAGGACGACGAAGAAGCCGACCACTTCGAGGAGTACGACTTCGAGAGGGAGCAACTGCGACAGGCGCGCCACCGCGCCGCCGGCGTCTCTCCGCTCGCAAGCCAGGTGTCCATATCAGCGCCGACGGCTTCCAAGACCATTGGGTACCGATCCGGCGCGAAGGGACGTTCGTTGGACCTGGGGCTTGGTTTGGCATGGGCGCCGACGAAGGTGCGGGCGGATGCAGTGCTGCCGGGTCTTTCGCGCTCGCTGAGCCAGAGCGGATCTACTGGCTCGCGATGGCGAGATGATGAGCTGGGACAGGTGGGAAAGGACCTGTCAGATATCTACCGCCGGGCGCTCGATGACGAGAGTTACGCGCTGTTCAAGAAATGTGAGTACTGTTGCGACCGTGAGAGCACGATACAGCGCTAACATAGATGATTCAGACGTACACCGCTTTGATGCGAAGGACATCCCGTTCGATGGCCCTACCGGGATCGTCACGCGCGTGGAGCGTCTCTTGAACCGCCAGCCACATCTCTCGGGCGAAAGTCGAAAGAGTATGCTGGACAGTCTCATCAAGATTATCCTGCGCAACGCCTGATTGGATTCATCTTCTCCTTCCTGCCTTGTCTATGCATTTTCTCTCCAGTGCTCTATCTATCCGTCACATCATTCCCAGCTCCCACTCCTTACCCAGCATCCAGATACCGTAGCATATCTCCTCGATCTATTACTACCCCATGAGTCCGTCGTCTGCGCCTGCTTATCTATTGCCTGCTTGATTTTTTGCTGCTTGCTTTCGATTGAACGGCCAGTGCACGGCACCCTACTTGTTTACCCTTTAGCATACCATGTAGCATTCGGGGGCTTCGACTTGCGTAATTTCCTTCTTTTCATTAGTACGAGGTTTATATCCTTGGGTTATCGCGTCTCCAGAGGGTCGAATTCTTGCATACAGTGCTTTGCGTCGTTCGAATACTACTTATGGCACTGACCTCCTTCGGAAGGCACCTTCCAGCCTGCGTCTCGACGCCTGGGGAAGGATTCCAGTATCCAGGTCTCTATAAGCAACGGTCAGCAGATGCTCCGTCCATCATATGTTGCTGCAGCCCAGAGATGTCTCGAAGTTGGCCATGGTCTCGAGCAATCGAGCTCAACAAGGCCAAAAATTTAAGAACAATGGACCTTCCGCATTCGTCTTTACCTCCGGCCACCATCTTCTCTTCTACCCGTGTTGTCCTAGCCAATCCCCTCGGGGGCTTCTTTGTATCCACTTCCTGAACAATGGCCGCACCCGACCGGCCCTCCCCCGCCGAACTGAAGAACCTCGAGGCGACGCTTCTCAACACGGCCGGCGAGGTCCTCCTGCACAACCGCTTCCGGGCTCTCTTCACGCTCAAGGCGCTCAAGAGCAAAGCAGCCATCGACATCATCTCCAAAGGTACGCGCTCGGTACTTCAGCCCCGGTTTCCCCGCCTGCACCCCCCTTCGCTCCCCCTCATCGTGTCGATCACTCTGTTAACCACTTGATCGCTTCCACCAGGCTTTCAGGATGAGTCTGCGCTGCTGAAGCACGAGCTCGCATACTGCCTTGGGCAGATCAAGAGCCCTGCTGCGCTCCCTGTGCTCGAAGCCGTTCTCCGGGACCGGACGCAGGACCCTATGGTCCGTCATGAGGTGCGTGCGCCACCGGCTGCTGGACTTGAGTGCCGGGCGCTAACTGTCCCTCACGAGACCAGGCCGCCGAGGCGATGGGCGCGATCTCCGCCTCGTCAAGCCTGCCCGTGTTGAAGGAGTTTCTAGCCGACGCGGACCGTGCGGTTCGCGAGACCTGCGAGATAGCGATCGCAAGAATAGAGTGGGATGCGTCGGAAGAGGGCAAGAAGGTGCAGCAGATACAAGCAGACCCAGAGGAGATTCCGTGCGTTTACACCCATCGCTTCTCATGCTAGCTTACTCATTGCTCTTCTTCCGCGCAGAATGTACATGTCCATCGACCCAGCGCCACCCACGTCCGGCCTGCTGCGCGGTGCACCGAAGCCGGAAGACGTGTCTGCGGTGAATATTGCAAAGCTTCGTGCGCAACTCCTTGACACAAAACTGTCCTTGTTTGAGCGGTACCGAGCTATGTTCGCCTTGCGAAATATCGGCACTGCACCTGCAGTCGACGCGCTTGCCGATGGCTTCGCCGACGACAGCGCGCTCTTCAAGTGAGCGCCCTTCTCTAAACTTCTCACTTCCCTTCCTTTTTCTTTCTTCCCTGCTGCTCCTTCACCCTCCATTGCCCCTCTGACACTCCCACTTACACCCCTTCACAGACACGAAATCGCCTTCGTCTTCGGCCAGCTCCTCTCCCCACACTCCGTCCCCTGTCTCCTCAAAGTCCTCGAGGACTCCCGAGAATCCGAAATGGTACGCCACGAAGCCGCAGAGGCCCTTGGCGGCATTGCCACACCCGAGGTGCTGCCCCATCTCACGGAGTGGATGAAGCGCGAGGACTGCCCGCGCGTGGTGCGCGAGAGCTGTCAGGTCGCGATCGATATGTGGGAGGTGAGTGCCGGCGTCGTCTATCCTTGTTTCCCAGCATCGCCCATCTCATGTCGCCCATCCCATGTCGCTTGACCCCTTACTGACTGACTGCACAGTACGAGAACTCCAACGAGTTCCAGTACGCGGACGGCCTCGGTGGCGGTTCTGTCGAGTCCTTTGAGACTGTTGGTGCATGAGAGACGGAGTCTCATGGCTTCACGATAGACAAGCCTGTCCCGCGTGCTACGCCTTGCCTCTTCGTTGTTAGCTCAAAATGTACAGCGCAGCGAACAGCCGCCGCTATAATGTATAACCATTGTGTAGAGTACCCAATCCTAGCGTCAATTCTCGTGCATCTAAGATATCTCGTCTCCGCCATGTTGCTGTGTGCCAGACGTACCAATCCTGAAAAACTTTGATACAGCAGTTCTGTGAAGCTTCCTTGATTCATGCATGGAATATAGTCTATACTGTACTGTGTGTCGCATGGCATGCTTTGGTATGGTGGTAAGTACGTACTGCTACGGACCATATAATAGTGTATCATGACAAGGGTCCATGAGCAAGCGGGGTGGAAGCGTATGCTGAATCGTCTCCGGGGATGAATGGGTGTTACAAGCACTGTGTTCTAGGAAGCATGGGAGGCTGAGGGTCTGGAAGAAATAGCGCGGATGAATTCCCTGCGATAGTCGGGGAGAATACTCATTCGGTGAGAACTAATCCTTTGGCTTCTTCCTGAACAGGCCCAGCGTGTGCTGACCGCCGGCTGCAGCCGCGACCGCCGCCCACGCGCCACCCTCGCGCCGCACGATGGTTCGTGGGGTGCGCACCTCCACGTCGGGTACGCCGAGCTCGCCCTGCGTGCCCTGGCCCCACGAGTACAACGCGCCATCCTGCGTGATCGCCATGTTGCTGTGAGGCCCACACGAGATGTCCACGACCGGGTCGTCATCCTCGTCGTCCGGCATGGGCACCTGCACCGGCTCCGGCACGAAGTCGTTGTCCTGTCGGTCCTTGAAAGCCTCGTGGTCGTCTGGAAGGCCGAGCTGCCCGACGTTGGACCGTCCGCAGGCGAATACGCGCCCGTCCGAGGTCAAGAAGAGAGTGTGGTGCTCGCCGCCGACGATCTTGATAACAGTCGCGCCGCCTAGGTCTTCTTTGGTCAACCCGATGACGGGCTTCGGCGCGAGGACTTCATCGTCAGACTGCTTGCCGGAGTGCCCGGTGCCGGTCTGACCCATGGTGTTGAGGCCCCAGCCCCAAACGTCGCCCTCTTTGGTGACGGCGAAAGAGTGGTACATGCCTGCACCGATGAGGACAGCAAGGTTGCTGCGTTTGCCGAGGGTGATCTTCCGCGGTGTGGTACCGTCGAGTTTGCGACCCTCGAGGACCTTGCGGCCAAGTTGACATTGCTCGCCAGCGCCCCACGTAAAGATGTGCCCGTGGGTGCTGAGGGCAATGATGTGGTTTCCGCCGCAGGCCACGGAAGCGACTTTCTCGTAGTCGCCGACTCTGGGGTTACTGAGAAGGTCGATGTCGACCGGAACTGGGTGGAACTGGTGCTTCAGGGCCTTGGAAAAGCCTAGAGAGCCTTCGTTGGCCTGAAAGAATGCTTGAGCACCATGCTGGATAGTAAAGAAAGTTATACTCACTCGGAAGGAGCCCCAGAGGCGCAGTTCGCCCGCGTCGCTGAGAGCGGCGTTAATGCTGTCTCCCGCGACGACCTTGACAGTCCGGAAGCCCTCGTCGACCAGAGTTTGGATGGGATGAGGAAACGATGCGAGCTCGTCGACATCGAGGAATTCGTTGGGCTTTTCGGGATTGGGGACATTCTGAGTAACGCGCCCGAGGGCTGCATCATCGTTGACACCGCACGTCCACACCTGTTCAGATGAGATCAGCAGCTGACGTGACGCTAACCAATAGATGACTCACCGTGCCACGCTCGTCGACGAACACGCTGTGCAGGCCGCCAGACGCGATGCTCTCGATGCCTGCGCCCGGCTCGCCGAACCTGCCCTCTGACACGCCCTTCTCGACCCACTGGTTGCGCCGCGGCTTGTCGATCTCTCCGAGCTCGTCTGGGCCCATCCCAAACTGGCCAAAGTTGCCCGCGCCCCATGCGAATGTGATCAAGCCGGGACGCTGCTTTGGTGGGGGAGTCGGCAGGGGATTGAGGTATGCTTTCGTCTGGGGCTTCTTTTCGACGACTTTGGCAGGCGTCTTTGCTCGCGGAGCGACGGGTGGCTTGGCTGGCGCAGGCGTGCGCTGTCGGCCACGCTTGAGCGGCGCGGGCTCATCCTCAGCCTTCTCGCGAGCTGCCTTCGCGCGCGCGGTGGGCTTTTTGGTCTCCTGCGGCACATTGTCGGCGGGCTGGAGCGTCTTGCGCTGGCGCTTCGCGGGGGGCGATGCGGGGCGCTCTGGCGAGGGCACGCGTTTGCGAGTGGTGGTGGCGGCGGCGGCGGCCACGGACTTGGGCTTCGCTCTGGTGTTCGCGGCTGGCGTCTCCTTCGTCGATGTTGGCTTTGCGGAAGCCGCGCGCGGGCGGCGAGGCGGCATTCTGCTTGATCTCGCGCAGAGAACTATCGGGGAGCAGAACGGGAAATGGCGGAAGACAACCTGCGCGTCGAAATTTATGTGCCCGATGGACCATCATCCACCGGCACGTGACGTCAACGCCACCACGCGGTAGCGTGACACAAACGCGTCGGTCTTGCACCCACACATACGCCGATGGCAGCGATAGGACCTGGATAGGACCTCAGGTCCTCAGGCCTCAGCCTCAGCCTTCAAGATCTTGAGACCTTTTATGGCGCTTTGCATCTTTCACTAGCATATAGTAATGGTCCATGTCGAGATCCACGAACCCTGCCCAAAGTCGTGGTACTCCATCGCTCAGTACAACAGATAAACCCTAGATAGATACAAAAGACAGATGGAATTCCTGCACTCATCCTTCAACTATACGTATCTGCCAGACGGCCCACAATGTATTTCTCAGTGTTCACCGGCGGGTACTTAGGCTGTAATCCCATCAGTATACGGCACAACGCATGATCCACAACATCCCCACTCACCGAGGTACCGCAATTCGGCAAGCACTCAATCTCAGCGTCAAAGTTCGGGTTGCTGAAGAACGCAATGGACTGCCGTGCCGGCGTCATAGCCTCTGTCTCGCTGATCGCCTTCGCAGGTGGCGCGACGACGCGGTGCAACGTCGACCGGAGCAAGTCATTGCTCCAGCGCGAGAGCAG
This sequence comes from Schizophyllum amplum, assembly GCA_007026445.1. Lineage (NCBI taxonomy): Eukaryota > Fungi > Basidiomycota > Agaricomycetes > Agaricales > Schizophyllaceae > Schizophyllum > Schizophyllum amplum. Next base: position 2,071,609 of record VDMD01000002.1, on the reverse strand, counting down.
GTCGCCCACGTTGATCACAATCGTCCCTGGAATCGGCGTCGCTGCGATGTACTCGCCAGTGTGGGGATGCTGGACCTGTAGTCCGCCGACCTGATCCTACACGAGAGTCAGCCTGAGACACAACCGCAAGAACAGGCACATGTAGCGTACTTGGAAGAGGAGAGTCAAGGTGCCATAGTCTACGTGCATGCTATAAGCAAGCCCCTCATGCCACGGTATTGGAAGCCCGCACCACTATGCGCGCCCGCGCGTGCCTGATTGGCGTCCTTATCCAGGAGCGCGCGCTTGATGGCTGGGTATGACAACAAGCGCAGGTTGTGGCATTGTTTGTCGATCTTGCTGTCGAAAAAATCTTCCTGCAAGTCTAAGCCCAGCGCAATAGACCGCATAACGACCATATGCAGCTCATGACATGTCTATAGTCAACGTCAAGGGGAAGTTTCGTTTCGGTGTGGACGAGGTACGCGCCTGGAAGAAATCCAGCATGAAGGGTTTGAAGCTCGGCAGAACCTCCGTCTTCGGCCACTGGTTCGGCCATACTGAGTCCCAGTCGCGCCCGATCTCCATGCTCTCTGTACATTGAATTCAGCTTCAGTGCATTCTTTGGCCTTACCATCGTCCACTCACCCTTATAATCCGGTGCCTTCTGTCGCATCGCCGCGATAGCTGCCGCATCCTTGCTCTGCGTCACCCGCTCGCGCCCGATGGTTACGTAGCCCCGGTTTGAGCGCGGGTCTGCCCAAGCCATACTGTCCTGTAGGGGGCGCGTCAGTATGTAGGAACGACGACGAGCAATCTCATCACGCACCTTGACCTCCTGCGGCAGCCCAAAGAACTGCTTGCTCTCCAAGAACGCGCGCTGCACGACCGCATCCGAAATTCCATGCTTTGCGAGGTACACAAAGCCCGCCGTCTTGAATGCGCCGACGATCTCATCCGCGGTCGCCTTCTTCTCCGCGGGCGTCGTCGCGGTGCGGAACTTGGAGAAGTCGATAACGGGGATGTGGAAGGCGGAGGAGGGGGCAATGGTCGCGAGGCCGCGGCTCAAGCGGGCGGAGCGGGAGTGGGCGAAGAAGCGCCCGGGGAGCGCGTTGAGTATAGGCATGATGAAGTGAAGGTCAGACGGACGCCGTCTGTACGGGCGCGGCAACGATGCGTGAAAAGTAACAGGGGGAGTATCGAGGGGCGTGGCGGGGTCGAGCTTTATATCTGCCTGGCGGAGGAAAAGTAGCGCGTTGTGCAATGTCCTGGTCCAGAACCCGACGGCCCTCCTCCTGCTAGATAAGGTCACGTGTCCGGACGGCAGGGTTTGCAGATGCCGGGGTTTATTGACGAATGTCACTGTGTCTGAACTGCAACAGGAAAGGTACCTATCGGCCAGAGTAGAAGCCTGCAAGCAAAGCGCATCAAGTATGAAACAACCTCCAGGAGATACAAAGCCTACCTAAAGGAGAATCCGGTACGCAGGACCGATCCCACACGCGCCGCGCGAAACTGGAGTGATGGAATATTGGAGTTCGCCTTTGTCTTTTGCAGCTTGCTCGCAATCACCATATAACGATGCCGCATACTGCTCTGCAGATACCAGAGCTCGTCAATCTTATTTGCTCGTACTTGACGCCTTACTCGCGCGCAAGCCTTGCGCAGACATGCACAGACCTTCTGGAGCCAGCTCTTGACTCTCTATGGGAAACGCAGACAGCGTACAGACTGCTGTCGAGCACTTTGACTTGCGTGCTGGAAATCTCACCCGCCAAGCATGGGGATCTCATTATGGTTAGTCATTTTTTCTCTGAAAGGATGCGGGTCACTAAGGCTTGTAAACAGAGCTGCGACGGCGAACCGACCGACGAACAATGGGATCGAGTCGCGTATTATGGACCCAGGATTAAAACCTTGAAGATCTCGCAACCGCCTGGACGTGGCCTCGGGGCGCTCTGTCTGGCCCCGCTAATGGTCGACAGTTTTCAACTTGGACACGCTACGCACAAAAACGAGGAAGAGCGACGGCCCTCTGTCCAAACGTCATACACCTCTCCTGGGTGATCACAAACCTGCCGTCGTTACAGCTCGAGCGGGCGCTCTGGATACGTCAGGGCTTGCCCTCGCTGTCGCTTAAACTGCAGGAGGCGAAGCCCGCACCCGAACTCGCAGCAGAGCTGCAGGCACTGGTGGATCCCTGCCTCGTTGAGTTCCGCGTGCAAGTGGAATACAGGACGCCATACCTCGAGTCGTCACTCACAGAGATCTTGCGCCAGTGTCCCGCGCTCGAGCAGGTCGAGCTCTCCTACATATCCGCCGAGGGCGTGAAGGCGGTCGCAGCGCTACCTGCTCTGCGCGACCTGACGGTGTCGCGTGTCACGGAAGTCGACGAGTCGGCGGTGGAGGAAACCGCTTTTCCAGCGCTCCAGACTCTGAACATGTTCTGGACGATGTCTGATCGCGTCATCGGTCTCCTCCGACAACTCAGCACTGCGCGCGACCTGGTAGAAGTCGCTGTACCCTTGCGGTCCCCGACTACCAGCCCCGCGAACTATACCAACCGATACGCGACGTTGTTGCAAACTCTCGCCCAAAACTGCAACCCAGGATCGCTGTCTCGCCTCTCGCTCATCGACGACACCCTGTACGGTCCCAGTAGGTACAGGCAAAGTCAGCCATTCTATACTCTCCTATACGACCACCTTCGACCTCTACGACCGCTCAGAGCGCTCACGAAGCTGCACATTGCGCCGTGGGGACACGTCGATCTCGAAGACAGCGATGTGGAGGCATTGTCATCGTCCTGGCCACTGCTCGAAGAATTGCGCGTCGAACGATCGCCCCAGTTCGCCGCCACTACGGAGGACTTCCCCATCCGCACGACGCACAGAAGCCTGTTGTCGATTGCCAAGCACTGTACGAACCTCGCACACCTGGAATTCACCTTCGACGTCACCGGCCTATCTGACGGTAACGGGCGCCCAGGCGAAGGGCTGACGCAGACTGCGCTGGAGCACCTGCATCTGGGTGACAGTATATGGGGCGATACGCGTACTTTCGCCTTGTTCTTGTCTGACCTGTTTCCGTCTCTGAAAGTGGTATCATCGGACGCGATGCTCGCTGCAGAACTCACGGACGAAGGCGATGAGACACCGCTGGAATACCTAGAGGTGCAGAAATTGCAGGAACTAGTTTCGTGCACGATAGAAGCGCGGTTACAAGAGAGGATGTACCTTGCGCAACAGTGATAGTCGTCCATGTACAAGAATATAAACGAGACCGTCTGCATCATGTATGACTACGATCTTGATGCTCTACCAGCCACGCCCTCTCCTGCTGGCGAGCTATAGCCAACGCGCAGACCAACTTGAGTAGCTTGTCGAATTTGTCCCTCGCCGGTGCTACCAGCGCGTAAGCAGAATAGATATTCTGCAGACTAGGGAAGACATCCGACAGGAATATGGCGAGCGCCGTCGTGGTCTCTTCGCTCTCGAGCTCGAAACCCATCATAGGTCCTACACACAGCACTCCCAAGACTGACTGCACTATTCCGCCTCCGGGGCGGCCGCGGGTCACTTTTGGTAAGACCGAGAGGTCGAAGGGAATACAGACAGTTGCGAGATGCGGACAATGCGACGCCAGCGAAAGCAAACACCTGGGAGTCGTCCGGATACGATCCGGTGAGGGACGGGGAATGTCGGAAGGCCACCGTAATTCATGGATCGACAGGAAACCAGTATGAGCTAACTGCAGGTGTTGGAGCAGCGGCCATGACTGAGCGAGGACCTCCACGTCGTCGTCATCAAGGTCAATGTGACCTCGAAGCTCTATGATGACACTTTGAAGACCGCGGAATACCAGGAGAGGACGTAGAGACTGGCAGCTGATGGTATACAGCGGATTTTCGCCGTCGAGCGTGACTTGCGAGATGTCGCGCAACTCGAAGCTCGAGAGACTCGCGGTGTTGCAGGAGCGCGCAACCAACCCGAACATCAGTGTCAGTTGCTGGGCGACGTCGTTTTGAGTGGGCCAGCACATAAAGTCTACATCGGTCAGGTTTCCGTGGCCTTCCAGCATTCGGAGCAATGCTATGATCTGGTCAAGTTCAGTGTTTGTCACTGTGAGTGTCGCTAGCACGGGGAATGAGCGAACATTGGCATCGCACTCGCCGATGTTGATCACATCCCGCAGACGAAGCGTGTGTAATGCTGTCAATGAGGCCAGAGCGCGAATACTCTCTGCAGAGGCCGCGGACAACGAGACATATTCAAGAGCCGGGCACTGGACTATCATCAACGAGAGCCAGATGTCCCAAACCAGGGCGATTGGTTCTAGCTCCTTGTCGTCCATTTCCAGCCGCCTGAGTGTCGAACTCGTCATAGCGGGCAGCACAGAGAAGAACACTGGCAGCAATTGGTCCGTCATATCAGAGATGTACAAGGTGAGAGACAGCAGACCGGCATTCAGTGCGAAGGCAAGCTCATGCGCCATTTTGGAAGGTTCCACGATGTTCCACTCCGCGTACTTCGCATTTGGGCAGAGAGCAGGCCCAATTCCGCGACGTTGAGCGTACTCCATCCACTTGCCTATCAGGCCACGAGAAAAGTGGACGTTATGAGGGGACCATGGCCGAAGATAGCTGGACACCCCTACGGTTTTCATGCGAGCGCCATACGACGCCACTCGGTCCCACTGGGCATCAGTCGGCTCGACTGCAACGTGGCCCTGTTCAGGACAGAAAGGCTGCTCATGCCCATCAGCATATAACCAACGACGTAGTATTGTGTATGATGGTCACCTCCATCAATAAGTAGCGGTCATGAGTTGTGAACGTTATGGTGTTTTCGGGGAGAACGCTGACTAGAAGGTCGCTGATGGACATCTGGTCTGCCCAAAGCGCATCGAGGGCGGGTTCGGCGATGAACGTGCATGTCTGTGCGAGATTTGCCTGAGAGCACGGACTGGAGTACTCGCATATGAGAGAAACGAGCTCTGTAATCTGAAGGGCGCGCGGTGGCATGGTGGACTGGCAGCGATGGCGGAAGACAAGGACAGTGGCCCGCAATCGGCCAACCGGAATCTTCCGTCCGTCATGTGATATACACGTGCGTCAAGTTCACCGGCCCGTGGTCTGTGCTCCCATAAGTACTTGGGACTCATGTAGCTATCAAATTTACGCAGTCGGTATCTCTTTCCAAGTTAAACTATATTGCACGATGAATATTATGACTCTCAGAACAGTTGTTTAAGCGCACGCCCTTGCAAAAAGTGTACATACACTCACCAGCTCAATGGGCAGGCGCACGCAGGCGGCGGAACAAAGCCATCATCGTCTTCCCTCCATCTTCGCCCCACCTGTGCAATCATCAGCACACGCAAAATATCACAGAAGCATACAGACTCACTCTCCCGCCGCGACTTCCCGGCAACACTCCTCAAACTCCTCGCTCGCGCTCACCTCATCCCACTTCTCGACCACGTAGTCCTGCACAAACGCGTGCAACTCCTCCCACACCGCCGTCGCTAGCAGCAGCGCGAAGCTCGACCGCGGCGTCAGCGTGTTCATCATGTGCTCCTGCGCCAGCCCAGCGAGCGTGGGCATCGCGTACCGGTGCGCGACCTGGTACATCGACAGCGCGCTCGCCGGCGGCGGCGCGGGAGTCGGATGCGCGTGCGGATCTGGGCTCGCGACGGGCGCAGAACGTTGTGCACGAGGGGAAAGGGGATAGTGAGCGCCGGCGACGTAGTTGGACGGAGGCATAGTCAGGGGCATGGGCGAGACGGGCTTGCCACGGTCTATAGGCATGGTGGGCGTGCCGTGCGAGGCCGCGCGGCGAGCAGCAGAGGCAGGCGGTGGTCGACCTGGAGTCGTCTGTGGCTTCGCAGCGGACGATGGAGGCGGCCGGGCTGTCGATGTTGATGTCGTTGACGTTCGCATATTCGGCACTGCGGGAGGTACGACGGAGGCCATCCTGGCCTTCGATGGGCCACTGTCCTCGGTAGGGTGTGTGTCGCCGCTAGTGACGCTGCCCTCGGCGACGCTCTCGTCGCCTGCAGCGTGGCCGTACATCTTCCAGTCCCACTCCCCTCCGCGCGTAGTCAGCCATCGGGCGCTCCAGCCGGTGCCAATGTTGTTGACCGCTGCGCGCGGGTCATCGTGCTCCTTCAGCAACAGCCAGTTCGCATAGCAGTATTTCAGTAGCCAGTAAATCGTCTCAAAGTCGGCTTCCTCTACGACGATTGTGTAGGTCTTGCGTTCGCCCGGCGACAGGATTGGATTCTCAGCGAAGGACGAGCTCAGCATGGTGGCAAAGTATTCGGAACGACGAGTGAGGATATCGGAGTGGGCGTAAATGACGCGCTTGCGGGCCGTGAGGGTATGGGGGAGGCTGGAGTGCGACGACGATGAGTCAGACATGCTCATATCGTGCGCGTCCGGAACTGGCGAGCCATGTTGCGTCTCATTAAAACGCTCAAGACAGACGAATCGGACATCTCCTGTGTCTGTTGACCGTCAGTAATGCTGCCTCTGTGTATGGTGAAATGCTTACTTGGGTTGTCTAGAGAAGCCTCGATGCCCTCCAAGAGGTCGCGAGGTACGTAATATCCAGAGGGATGCTGAGGGAATACGCTGACCGGGCAGTGAATCTCTAGACCTTGTCCAAGGATCAGTAGAACGTTTTCGTGTCACATTGTCGCTCACTGATGACGAGCGAGTCTTTATCCCGCACAGCGGGATTCTGCAGCAACAGTGATAGAGGCGGCAATGGACATTCTATGGGAGTCAGGTCAGCGTTGAAGTGGCAAGTGATCCTCACTCACCCCAAACTTCGCTTTCCCTTCGAAACACCCAGTCATGATGCCAGTGCTCCCATACCCAGTTGGGGCGAGGCCCGCCCACACGATCGTCAACACTCTTGATGGCTGTCATCATGGTGGCGCACATCTCGTAGTCCGGGTGTGCGAAGTCGAATGTGAGCAGGGTGATGTACAGGGATAGCGTAGGCTTCTGAATCTCATCTCCTTCGCTCACGGGCGTGCGCGCTGTGATAGCTTATCGGTAAATTGTGAGGTGAATTAGTTGCATACGCACCAATCTCTAGCTTGAAGCGACTGTCGAGGACGGGCGACTGTTTGAGAATATCGAAGTCCTCATGTTCGTCGGCCGTAGCTGCGTCTACATCGACACCCTCTATCACATCGCAGAGCTTCTGCACGTCTTTCACCATCCATTCAAAGCCCTGAGTGGCATATTTGCAAAGGGCGCCTTGATGGAAAGTGCGCGCCACGCACCATGAACGTCCACTGTCGCGTATTCTCCTCCATTGTAGACATGCGTGCCGCCGAAGCCGCTCTCGTCACCGTTCCAGGGCGCCAAACAGAGGCTGGTAGCGTTCCAGACGATCCAGGTATAACAGACGAGCGATTGTCCCAGCTCGGGGGCGCGAGTGCAGAGACAGGAGTGGAGGACGTTGAGAGCAGGGAAGACTGCGAGCTGCGACGGTTGCCGTAGAGGTTCGTGGACCACGGCCAGCCGGGGCGCGAGATAGGAACGGAACGACCGGGAGACGAGGACAAAGGCGAGGAAATGCGTGCAGGGTCAGACATCGGCTGTCCGTCCAAAGGGCAGGTCCACACGCGTGCGGCGTGGGCGCCTATTTCGATGAACGCGCCACCGGACCGGAAAGCGGCAAGTGCCGACTGATGCTTCGAACTCCCAACGTACGGTGCTCCCTTCATTCTCGCATTGATTTTGTGAACGGCGTCTATATACGAAGCATACTTGCTCTGCAAATATCGTCCTGAATAACACCTGCGCTCATTCAAGCTGTCCAAGTTCTACACGACAGGTTCATTCACGCTACCTTTACCTCCCCTCTACGCCCGTCCGCAAGGATCTACGTATGGACGTATACATCATGGAAGGATCATGCTGGCACCCTTATAAGCTAGCTTCATCCTAAGGAACCCTCCTTCATCCCCCCCAACATGCTCGACTTCCTATCTGCGACCTACATTGCTGCTGTGCTCTCTGCCTATGTCCTCATAGGGTGCATCCGTCGGTGCGCTCGTTCTTTGTTATCTTGAGCTCTCACAGATGAGCAATCATTAGACTTTACTTCCACCCTTTATCAACAGTCCCAGGCCCTGTCTGGGCTGCTCTGACCCGGCATTATGCGACGTACTACGAGGTGGTCAAGGACGGCGGGCTCGTAGATCAGCTTCAAAGGCTGCATGCCATCCACGGTACGCGTTGCTGTCTAAAGTGCTTGACACAATTGGCCAACTGTCTTTTAGGACCTGTCGTACGAATCGGACCCAACGCAGTACGTCAGCCGCCTATATGTTCATGTCAGAACTCACCGCTGAACTCTACAGCTGCATTTCAGCAACCCGGACGTTTACAGTGAAATTTACACCCGGGGTTTCTCGTTCTTGAAGGATCCGGCGCTTTACCGTGCCTTTGGACAGCAAGATTCATCGTTTGGCAGTACAGACCCCGTCTTCGCAAAGGCTCGGCGGGACATCATCAGCCCGCTTTTCTCTCGTCGTGCCATCCTGAAGCTCGAGCCGTTCGTGCAGCAGAAGGTAAGCTCGTCAGCTCGTCGTGGCGTGCCAGTCCCGCTCACCATTTACAAAGATCGACAAACTCATCGGCAAGCTGCTGGGACATGAACACTCGTCAGATCCCATCGACATGTTCCGAGCATTCAAGTCCGTGACTCTGGACATCATCCTCACGTACTGCTTTGGCGAGAGCTGTGATGCCTTGGATGCGCCGGACTTTGCGCACCCAGTTATCATCGATTTGGAGTCCACCTCGCGACTACTGTCCGTGTTCAAGGTCTTCCAATGGGTCATCCCGGCCCAAGCATTCGTCACAAAATTGCTCAAACCCCTTGGCCACCGCGTGCCCGGCCGCGCTGTCTTACGGGAGCAACTCCTCGCTCGTATCGACAAGACCCTCGCGGACCCTACTAGCTTGGAGAGCGCTTCGCATGAGACCGTTTACCACCTTCTCATGCAGGCGCATCCTGATAAAGGCTTCGCTGAGGTCCCGTCGCGCGCGTCGCTCCTCGACGAGGCGACCAACCTCCAGGCTGCAGGAAGCCATACCGTGGCGGCCACCTGCATTGTGGGCTTCTATCACATCTTGAACAACAAGGATGTGTACCACAGGCTTTTCGCGGAATTGAAAGAGGCAATTCCGGATGTTCACGACAGTATCCGGTTCGAAGATGTTGAGAAGCTGCCGTATCTGGTGAGTCCATGTAAACTCGTAACACTGACGGCCTTGCTTAAATCTCACGATGAACGCAGACGGCTGTCATCAAGGAGGCTCTACGTCTCTCGCACGGCGTCGTGTTGCCCATGCTTCGCATAGTCAACACAGATGGCGTGGTTCTGGATGGCATAGTCGTGCCTCGCGGAGTAAGTCCATACACCAGTGGTACTCGTTCAGTGTCGCTGATGCAACCTGTAGACAACAGTGGCAATTGGCAGCACCTTCGTCCATCTGAATTCGGAGGTCTTCCCGGATCCTCACTCCTTCAACCCAGACCGTTGGCTGCAGGAAGGCTCGGACCAGCTGGAACATTACCTGGTGTCGTTCTCCCGCGGACAGCGCAATTGCCTTGGCATGAAGTACGTCTTGAGCTCGCTTTTTGGCCATACGACGTTCACTCAGCTCATCCGTCTAGCCTTGCCTGGTGCGAACTGTACGCCTTGTTTGCCAGCATCTATCGGAGGCTTAACATGGAGCTTTACGGCAGCAGGTGCGTCTTGAAGCCAGTAACTCAGTACTTGAGGTTACTGATGCTGTGTCCTCCACCAGTCCGAAGGATATGGAGTTCAGAGCACACTTCATTCCGGTCTTCAAAGGTAACCATGTTCGCGCGTTCGTGAAGCCGATGAAATCTTGAACACAACACGTGTCTGTCCGATCCCTGAATTCATGGTGGTCCTGAAGGCTATGACTACATTCTGCATTGTGAGTATGTACATTCCTGCGGCGATATATTACAACCAATGATCTCAAAACGCGCGCTGAAGAGTGCAACCAGCCCTATGTAGCCTTTACTGCCTCCTTGGGTGTCTGAGAGGAATTCGTGAGAATGGAAGGACAGAAGGGCCCGACAATGGGGCGGCATACCTCGGCGAATTCAACGGGTGCCTCATCTACGAAGTCCGGGGCTTTGCTGAGGTCTGCAAGATATGATGATTCTTCCTCTTCTGGCCCTTCCAAGGCCAAAGCATCTAGTTCTGCGACAGCGTTAGCACATCTATATCGACGCGCAAGATCTGCGCAACATACCTGCTTCCAGATCCGCCTCGTCCAGCTCGTCCGGTACAGCGTATGACCTGCCCAGAGACTCTTGGATCTCGTTTGCCTGCTCTATGAGATCTTCCATCTCGAACTGCACGTTCTGCGCGTGATACTGTCATTGCTGCGCTCCGCAGTCAGTGACGGCCACCTGACGCACCTCGATCTTGTCAATGTCTATCTTGCCGTACTGCTTGCGCATCTCCTTGTTCGCAATCTTCATCGCGTCGACGGTGGCCATGGTGTTCCGCAGGTTCTCAGTCGTGAGCGCGGCGGACTCCATGTTGAATGTCTGCTGCGTAAGCTGCTCGAGCTGGCCCTCGTACATGCGCTTCTGCTTCAGTGTCCGCAACGCGCGTTGTTGGATAGCATTCTAGCGAGCATCATTGAGCTGAGCAAGACGACATGACATATATGCCTTGCGACGCACCTTCCCAGGTCCATTCCTCAACTTGGACATCTGCTCCTTGTACCGTGCGAGTTCACCGTCGAGCTTGCGGATCTTGACCTCGATGGAGGACATCCGCGCGTCTGTCTGCATGTCGGTTATGGGAATGCTAACCTCAGACTTTGGCAGGGCTGACCGAGGCTATCGCATCCTGCAGTGACGGCTTGGGCGTCTTGCTCGACGAGGACCCGAAAATCCGATTCATGACGGTTGGAAGGAAGACGGGGATCACCCCATTGTTGTCATTGATTGATGTTCGTGTGATGTGCGAACGAGTTGCCTTTTACAGAATACAATCGCCAGTGGCACTTCAAGCTTCATGGGGGCAAGCGCTAACACATGGTAACGTAAGATGCAGTAGAAAGATAGGATAACCAATACATAGACATGATAGATACAGATGCAACCTTCATGAGGCTCACATAAGACCGCCCTAATCCCCTCAGCCGTACCGCTTGCCGTCCGACGTCTCCGCGAACCAGTCATCCACGACTCGCGTCTCGTCCGCCGACGCAATGTTCACGATGGTAGACTTGCTTTGAGTGTCTGCGTACTCGTTTCGGTGCGATGCGCAAGCAAGAATGAGGGAGGGTACTTACACGCCGCAAATGCCTCCAGGCCGTTTTCTCTGCCGATGCCACTCTCCTTCATGCCACCCCTGATTGAACAGGTTAGAAAGTGACTATATCAGACGCGACAATTAATAATTACCAAGGAGAGCTGGGATCGTTACGGTGGTGCGTATTCACCCAAGCTGACAAGCTTCGTCAGAGAAGACGCAGAGCTACACATTCTGTGGCACTTACTCAGCCCAGCTTCCATCTCGGCAGAGACACGATGAGCTCTGGAAAGGTCCTGCGTCCATATTCCAGCGCCGAGCCCGTATTTACAGTGGTTAGCCAGCTGCACGCCTTCCTCTTCGGTCTGCAGCGAAGTTCTTCAGATTCCTCTCGCCACGAACGCATTTAACGTACCTGGAAGTTCTTCACGACGACAACAGGGCCGAATACCTCTTCTTGCCACAGTTCGTCCTCAACGCTTACGTCGGCCACTATCGTAGGCGGGAAGAAAGCGCCTTGCGAAAAGTCGTAGCCGTCCAGATCTGATACACCCTGCATACGCGCCCCGCCGGTGACTACAGTACCTCTGGTCTTGGACATCATTTCCTCGATTTTCTCGAGCTGCCGCAACGAGATAACAGTCCCCATCGTGGACTTGGGGTTCATAGCTGTATGGGTTGAGGATGAGATACATGGGTAATAGCGGATCACTCACGATCGCCCATCCTCGCGCGTATGCTCTCGACCTTCTCCAGGAATCTAGCCATGAACGTCTGGTATATGCCGTCTTGCACAATCAGGCGCGTTCCAGAGACGCATGTCTGTCCCGACGCGACAAAACACGCGAAAGCAGCACCATTCACGGCTGAGTCCAGGTCGGCATCGTTGAAGACCACGATGGGGGCCTGACCCGATCAGCTTAGTAGAGATCAAGCGAAGGAAAAAGCACACTTTTCCGCCCAGCTCGGCCGTGTAGCTGGCTAGATTTTCGCCTACTATGCTTCCTATGGCTCTACCAGTAGCGGTTCCAGCCTGCAACCACGTCCAGAAGCGCGCAAAGCAGATGGGTCAACCTTACCGTGATGTCCACCTTGCGGATAAGCGGGTGGCTCACGAGAGCCTTGCCTGTAACTGCCCCATAGCCGGGAAGAACGCTCAGCACACCTGGAGGGACTTCTGCGGTTTCAGCTAACTGGCATGGTCTATCGATGGTTCACTTTACCTCCCGCTAACTCTGCCATCTTTGCGAACTCAAGCACGGTGATGGGGGCAAGCTGGGTATCCGTCAGTACATGAAGAAAGACCGAAGTGTTCGGCCTACATGCCTCTGAAGGTTTGACAATGACACAATTGCCTGCAGCAAGTGCGGGAGCGATCTTCTTCACAGCGATCAGCAGCGGGTGGTTGAATGGCTGAAGGCATGTTGGCGGCGAATTCGTATGTAGAGTCCTCAGAGCGAACATACTGTGATTTGGGCAACTACGCCTAGCGGTACGCGTTGCACATAGTTCAGCAGCTTCCCTTGGGTAGGGGCCACATAGGACTCATGTGTCCGTAGCAGAGCGGCGTAATAGTCACTGTTCCGAAAGTCAGTCAGGATGCATAAATTAGAGTTTTCCACTCACAGCCAGTCTGGCAAGCGACCCAGCTGCGCCTTCATCTCGCGAAGAGCACGGCCAGTCTGACGCGTCTCTATCTCTGCAATCTCCTGTATACGAGATTCCAGAATGCGCGCTAGCTTGGAGAGGACTTTTGACCGAGTAACGGCAGGCATCTTCGACCAGATTCCCGTCTCATGCGCGAGCTGCGCATACTTGATGGTCTCGTTGACGTCCTCGGCCGAGGCGGCTGCAACTCTTCCCAAGGTGTTGGCGTGAGCCTCTCATGGAAGGGGGGGAACTCACTTGCATAGTTCTGTCCCGTTCGCGGGGTTGATCACAGAGAACCTTCCACCGTGTCAGCGCGTCAGAAGTATACGCACCGATGACTACGCACGTTTCCCTAGATGTAGAAGCTGCATCAAGCTCCTGGACAATATGCGCTGCGTAGGGGCCGTAAAGCTTCTGGTGCATCTGGCGACTGAACTGGGTGCTTCTTCAGGTAGTCTACGACGTGCAAAGCTAGGACGCCGTACGTAGCGAGAAAGCGCGTGTCTTGTATTGAATGTTGCACGACAGAACATGGAGACTTTGGCAGGAGCGGTACCGGGCAAGTCTGATAGCGAGCGTCGGGATCAGAGTCGGGATTCGAGTGGCGCGTCGTAAGTACCGATCCGATGGCTCCGGAGCAGCTACACGATCACGTGGCATAAATGTCGCCGTGGTCGAAGCTCGAGTACCTGAGTCCTTAGCCTACCTTAGGCCTTCCATCCAGAACCAGTTCTTGAGTTGTCATAGCAAGCCATGCAAGTGCAATGGCTGACATAGGACCTCGTATTGTACAGTAAATTCTGGGTCGTCGCGGTTCAGGATGATAGGTAAGCACGAATTCAGGATATAGTACACGAAGAACTCTTCAGGAGAAAATCAGTGAATAAATAGGGGCACTGCGAGGTTGATCGCGCCCACAGGGTGCATTCATGGTGGGGGCGGTATTCCTTTCATAGGTACACGTGGATAGGTAGGCTGCGGGCGTGGCATAGCGGGCATTGGCTGGTACTGTGCCATAGAAGGTGACGGAGATTTCGCACCGTTCGTAGAGCCAGGACCCATGGTATATGCAGCCGGGCTGTTGGACGCCTGATTGACATAGCCGGTAGGGTATGTGCCCCACCCACTTCTCACCGTCGGTTCGCCAAGATCCACGACATTCGCCTCCGGGGAGGGCGTCTGGACGTTGCCATAATATGCGGCAGGTACCGCGTCAGGCTGGGGCGGCGGCGGGGCTCGAGCGACAGGTGGTCGCCCCCAGTTCTGCGCCATCTCCCTCGGCTGCTGGATCGACCGATCAGACGGGCTAGAGAGCACGGTAGCTGCGCCAGAATAACGATGGTCCATGCCGACGTAACGAGCGTCGGGAGGTCCGCCGTACCATGTCAGCGGTCCGTTGGCAGGTTGTGAAGAGTCCGTTTGCTTGAGCCGACCTGGCACGTAGTCGACAGTGATGCGGTCGGGCGCAATCCAAGGAAGATCATTGAGCTCGCGGAAGAAGTTGCGGATGCGCGACATATGCCCTCCCTGGCCCCCAGGCTGAGCGGCCGGGGTATCCAGATTGGGTTTGGCATATGCTGTCTGCATAGGATACGGATAGACGGGAACATGTGGAGGATCCGGACGCACGTCCTGGTGGACCGCCGTAGTACCATCCCACATGTCATGAGTGGCGTGGTGCGTTTCCGAGGTCGGCGGGGACATGGTTTGCGGAGGGACAGGATCGGGAGCAGGTGCAGGAGGAATGGGGGGATCGTAGGGTGTTTCGTCGTATCGCGGTGACACGGGGTACTCCCAGCGCTCGATAGCAGGGCTCTGCATCATGCTCTGTTGGGCGGGGCTTTGTGCGGCATACTGATGGTTTGCGCCTGCATCTGCCGATACCGGCCAGCCTCCTCGTATGTCTTGTGCTGCGTACGGATCCGGCTCTGGTTCCTCCTTCCAGCGCGGTCGCATCGCGTGTCGAAGGCCTGCCATAAACTTGAATCCACCCACGAATCGACCCTTCCCACCCTTCTCGCTCGGTGAGTCGTCCGATGGGGCCTCCGCTGCTGACGCAGGGCCCAGATATCCCGTAGTAGGCTCAAAGTCATTATGGCCTTCCTCTATCCGTCGGAGGTTCTCTGCGGGAGCCAGCAAATTCGTGTCCTGCGAATTCACCGGCGAAGTCACTTGACGCCTCGAATAGCGGTACCAGGCAGGACGCGTCTCCCTGGAAGGTTCTCGTTGTTGTGACATGAAGATTGAGCTATGTGTTTATGGCAGTCGTCAAGGTCGTAAAGCCTGGATGGCGGCCGGGATCAGCAGGGATAGTGAAGGGATGGTGAAGAGCAAGGCGCGCGCCGCTGACGTCCGGTGGACATACATGCGCCCGGAGCCCCGGTCCGCACCCACGGATCCGCCACAAATTAGTCATCGTTGCCGTGTGGTTTTCAACTTGTTCGTGACCGTCATGTCGCTGAAGCCCGCAGTGCGTTCTGGTCGCTTTTCATTATCAACTCTCTTTCACTGATATTCTTACCAGCCAAAACTCCCTCCCGGTGCGAACCGCATACTCTTCGTGAAGAATCTCAACTACCAAATCACGGGAGAGGATTTGTACGACCTGTTTGGCCGTTATGGACGCATTCGTCAAATTCGAATAGGTAGCGAACAAAAGACGAAGGGAACGGCCTTTGTCGTATTTGAAGATGTTATGGATGTCAGTGCACAAGGCTAGGACGCGCGTATTATCACTGACGATGCGATTACAGGCAAAGAACGCGCTCGACCATCTGAATGGTTTCCATTTGCAAGAGCGCTACATCGTTGTGCTTTACCACATGCCAGCGAAGCAAGATGCTGCACAGGCCAAGTTCGAGCTGCAGCAAAGAGAAGAGGAGTTGGAGAAGTTGAAGCAGAAGCACAACATCCCGGACGAGTAAGGCTAGGCGCACGCGATCAGTGAATGCTGTTTTCAATTTCTTCACGCGTCTCGGTGAATTGGTACGCCTGTCGTATATTTATCGAGGATGGCTACGGACGGTCGCTACGTGTGCTCATACGATGTATCATAGGCCAGTCCTACAGGCCCAACATCCTTCGTCGACGCGGCGGCTTTTTCCGCTGAGCAAGATGTGCCTTCCGGTTTACGGTTATGAATAAAACAACATCAGACTTTTGCATGTGCACCAGCAAGCTCGTGGCTCACAAGATCAGGCATGTGGTCGTTCAGTCTCTTACGCCTTTCAATTTGCCACAAAGTGATTGTGGTAAATATATAAATTGCTTCTTTATTCCCTTCCCCCTCTTGTTTCCCCTTGAGGCATGTGTGTTTGCGCCACAATCATTCTTCTCCCACATATCCCTCTTTCCCGTATATCCCTCGCGTCGGATGAACGCTCTAGCCGCCTCCGCAGTCAGCGCACCTCGTAGCCTTCGTCAGGGCTGTTGTGACGCTGTCGGTAAGCCTTCCTGCTCTATCGAAACAATAATATATCAACTACTCACCAACCCAGTTCGCCGCCGTAAATGTCTGGTTACAGGTCTGACGACAGTTGTGGGCATCCCCACGATGGTATGCAGACACCTTGCAGTCCGACCTCTCGCAGTCGACCTAGTGCACACTTAGGGTAAGTGAAGTGCTCGTATGGTCTGCGCGTACTTGTTTCTGATACGTCGGTCAGCGCGGGATCCATGACAAAGGTCGAAAAACTCACCAGATCGGGCCGCTTGACATGCCCGCATCTAGACGACTCGTCAGCTGCTACCCAAGAGGGATGGGTGACGCGCTTACTGGTATCTTTCCTCGATCCTGGTGGGAACTCAGCATGGGTGACAGCGAGGACGAGGGACAAGATGCCTACTTGCGCCAAAAACACATGCTGTCCACTGAACTTGCTCGCCGAAAGTAGAAGTGTAAGAAAGCGATGGATTTCGTTCTCTCTGTCGCCTTACCGTCTTCCCTCGTACTTATATACCTCCTCAGGCTGTCCGCAACTTACTCTGGCTTTCCAGACACTTCTCCAGGTTGCCCCTTCGACGCCCAGCTGTCGTACACGCAATACAGCGCCGCCGCCGCTCCACGATAGCGAAGCGATCTCTCTCGACATTGACAGGGTTTCATGAGCCCGCGTATTCATGACTCTAACTCGTATTCATCATCCTGGCGGCGAATGTGGGTTTCTCCGTCGGTCGCAAGGGGCAACGGCCTCGTATGCGAAGGGATGTACTCATCTCAGCCCCGGCGTCCCTTTTCGGGGCAAGAGTTGCCCTGCCGCTTGGCGTGCTATACCAGGAAAGGGATGCCCAGGTTTGGTACGCGGGAGAAATGTCAAGTGGTGCGGCAGCGCTGTCGGATAGCTAGCAGGTCGCGTGGATTACCGACAGCTTTACAGTTTGAATGGACGGTCAATGGCCCTACCGGACGGCCAGCAGCTCCCTTGGGTGACTAGCAGCTCTTTCGGATGACCAGGAGCTCTACGAATGACCCGTTTACTAGGCCACTCTCGGAGGTCGCTCGCTATATCTGGCGATGGACTGTTCACACAGTGCATCACATCGGCGGCGTGCGACCGGCTGCTAATCAGGGAGTGAGCCATATATATCTACCGCGAGCTCTACAGTCGACGACTGATTTTTATGTTTCCAGAATTTTTGTACAACTCTCCGGCCCAATGTAGGTATGGGAACTTTTCCTCTTGCTTGAGTGGCGGCCGACTCGACTTGGGTGGTAGTGCCCCGCTTCCAGGGAACGTCAAACCTTCACACCGGTACAATGAGTACTCGGGCCTCCTCGCGGACCGCCCTAACTCAGAGTTGACAGGCGGAAGGCTTCAACAGCAGCCGTGCAGAGGCGCCTGAATTGCGATGTCTGCAAGTGGTAAGCCTCTTCTTGAACGACTCTCATTCCTTCTCGTTCACGTCATTCGTTACCAGCGTACTCGTCTATCGTTGCCGCTGCATTCGTTTATCATCAGCCTAGCCAAGACGAACTATGTATGTGCTGGACATGAACCGTTCTGGAACTTGGTCGAAGCCTTGCAAATGGGTCGAAGACCTCGGAAGTCATTTGGCCATAAAAGGCATTGATTTGAGGCTACTTGGAGGCGTATGTTCTCATGCCACTTCGAGGTGTCCGTTCCCATACCACTCCCTCATTCAAATTGCATGCGAGCCCGAGCGCTCTCAGTGCATGTTGCAGCATTCGTCATGTTGAACTTGGCCGTTGCCACATAATATAAGGCACCGCATACGTGCTATGTGCTGGTACCTGCTATGTGCTAGCCCGCCGATGCTTGCCCGTCTGTTGTCAGTGGCACTGTACAGACTAACGATGATAGTGATGTGCATTCTAATCACAATCACCAGTCAAACCATGTAGACGATGCCTATTCCGTAGACGATGTCCAATCTCGTAGACGATGTGCCTGTCTTAGTACTAGATCTGATCAGCGGATAGGCGGTTGGACTCTTCATCGTCTTTGTACTTACTTGACCGTCACTCATACGCTGAGTGGCGGTCGTGTTCGTGTACCTATCACCTTTGATATGTCGCGAAGAGCGCTAACAAGCTTACGTCGACATATACTTACGACTGTGGAGACCTAGTATGTTGACTCTCGCCGGCCTGCCGTAGATCATGAAACTTGTATATCGACGACTGAAGTGGCGTCAAGGATGCCATGGACCTGACGATGAAAGGGCGGCATGCAATAAGAGAGGGCGGCATTCAGTAATTAAGGGAGAGGAGCATGGGAACGGACATCTCAAAATGGCATCAAACTGGCCATAAATGCCTTTTATGGCCAAATGACTTGCGAGGCTTCGACCAAGTTTCAGGACCGTCGAATGGTGCAACATACACTGTGTACTATGCGGCTCGCCGTCTCGGCCTAATTGATGGTATACGACTTCGGGGGGCATTCAATATGCAACGTCTGCACCAATTGTCAATCAACATACCTCAAACGCCCGTTTCTTCTCATTCGGAACCACAGCGCACACCCAACTCCCATACGCGCGAACGTATTCTTTGCTGAGGGAGAGCGCAAACAGTAATAAGATACAGAGAATTATCATGAACACATGAGTACATCACAGCCTTCTGTCCGTGATCAACACCGCTCGACGGCCACCACAGGTTGTCGCGACCAAGGCAGGTCTCCGTGGCCCACCCACAGGTCCTTGCGGTCAACCTCAGTCGGCCGTCACCGACACCAGCCCTCAGGCTCTCCAGCTCCCCAAACTAGATCAGCTCCGCCGCATTGACGGGCATTTCGTCCTTTGCAAGATGTTAGCATGGCGCCGCAACAGAGGTCAACCCCACCACAACAAAAGCCAACCACCACTCACAATCTGGGTGCTGTAGAACTGCTCGATGTCGCGGAGGATCCGGACGTCGTCGACGGTGACGAACTGTAAGGCGAGCGGAATGGGTGAGCGGCCGACTTCTCCAAATGCATGTGGGCGACTTACGTTGATGGCGACACCTTTCCGTCCGAAGCGGCCAGAGCGGCCGATGCGGTGGATGTAGTTTTCACGGTTACTGGGGGGAGAGGGTGAGTACCGGGGTTCGATACAGAGCGCGGAAAATGTGGAAAGTGCAGCCCAGATGGAAGCAGGGCAGCGCGGAGGAAAATGGCGCGAGCGGAGGGAAATGGCGCGAGCGGAGGGAAATGGCGCGAGCGGAGGGAAATGGCGCGAGCGGGGGAGTACGGTGCGAGCAGAGGAGTACGGTGCGGGGAAACGGAGAGCGGCAAGACGACTTACGCAGGCAAGTCGTAGTTGATTACCAACGAGACCTGTTGGACGTCGATGCCACGGGCCCACACGTCCGTCGTTATCAAGACACGGCTGGGGTGCGCGTAAGAACAGAAGCAAAAAAAAATACCAGGAAGACATACGAGGTGCCTGCGCGGAACTCGGCCATGATAGCGTCACGCTCCTTCTGCACCATGTCGCCGTGCATCGAGGATACAGTGAAGTTTGACTGCCGCATCTTCTCCGTTAGCCAGTCGACCTGCGCATATAGTCAGTTATAGTCCCTTCCGCAGAAAGTGGGAGGCGCACCTTTCGCCTGGTGTTGCAGAAGATGACGGCTTGCGTGATAGTGAGCGTGTCGTAGAGATCACAGAGCGTGTCGAACTTCCAGTCCTCCTTCTCGACGGCGACGAAGAACTGCTTGATGCCCTCGAGCGTCAACTCGTCACGCTTGACGAGGATGCGTATGGGGTCGGTCATGAACTTTTGCGTCATCTCCAACACGTCGTACGGGAGCGTCGCGCTCAGCAGCACGACCTGCGTCGCGGGCGGCAGATAGCGGTACACGTCGTAGATCTGGTCCTTGAACCCCTTGTTCAGCAGCTCGTCCGCCTCGTCCAGCACCAGCATCCTGATGTTCCTCGTGCGCAGACTTCTCCTGCGAATCATGTCGAAGACGCGCCCGGGCGTGCCGGACACGACGTGTTGGCCGTACTCGAGCTTGCGGATGTCCTCGCCGACGGAGGTGCCGCCGATGCAGGCGTGGCACTGCACGTTCATATAGTCGCCAAGCGCGAGGACGACGGACTGGATCTGGGTGGCGAGTTCGCGGGTCGGGGAGAGCACGAGCGCCTGGGTCTCGCGCACGGTGACGTCGATGGACTGGAGTATGGAGATGGAGAAGGTGGCGGTTTTACCGGTGCCGGACTGGGCCTGCGCGATGACATCGCGGCCTTGGGTGATGGGCTGAATGGCGCGCTGCTGGATGGCGGAGGGCTTTTCAAAGTCTGGGGAGGGGCGTGAGGGGAGTACACAGGTATTGGGCCATGGCACGTACTGTACGCGTAGATGCCGCGCAACAGGTCCTCCTTCAGGTTGAGATCATCGAAGGTAGAGACGACATTGACGGCCTCGGACGACTCAAAGACGAGTTTCTGCGTTGCTCGTCGTCAGCAACAGCGAGCTCGCCATGTTGGACACCGCTCACCTCGTCGCCTGTGTTGATGCCAGCCATTTCGTCGAGTACGAGGGAAAGCCGTTGGCGAAGTTTGAACACTTCCTTTCTCGGCCGCATCCCGCCGCTTGGACCAGCGCTGTCCCTTGTTCTTCGCCCCAACAATGGACTCGATTGTCGAAGTCCAGCGCCAGACCCACGAGGAGGTCGAGCGGTTCGAGCGCGCGCTCTATACGCTGCTCTCCCGCAACCAGAACACCCACGAAGGCAAGCTCCAGACAGAACACAAGGCCTCCCAGATCCTCGACCGCATCTCCTCAAAGGCCGCCACTCTGCGTACGCTCTACCACGACCAGGATGCTGTAAAGGCAGAGAACGACCGCCTCTCCGCCGCATCTCGGCCAGACGACCTCTCCGAATTCTACTCGCGGTTGGTCAAGGTGCAGGAGTACCACGCCAAGTACCCTGATTCTGCTCCAGGTGCTCTTGACCTCGAGGTAGCCGCTTTCCTCGACGAACCGGGTCAGGAGGATGAGGAATACGAGGAGGAAGACCGTGCGTGTACACGTCCAGTTTGTTTGTATCCTAACTTGTCCTGCAGCCATCTCCCTGCTCTTCTCCGGCGAGGAAGCCTACGGGAAATATGTCGACTTGTATGCCAGTCATGCCGCCTATGCAAATTTG
The DNA here is from genome assembly GCA_007026445.1 of Schizophyllum amplum. Taxonomy (NCBI): domain Eukaryota; kingdom Fungi; phylum Basidiomycota; class Agaricomycetes; order Agaricales; family Schizophyllaceae; genus Schizophyllum; species Schizophyllum amplum. The sequence goes on along the minus strand of VDMD01000002.1, from coordinate 2,050,047 downwards.
AAGAACATCGGCAAGCGACCTGGGTACTTGCAATATCTCGACCTACTCCTAGCAGCACCCAACGGCCTCATACACCAGAACCTGCCGAAAGACACGCGCTTGTCCCGCGAGTACGAGACGTGAGCGCTCCCGATCACCCACCTCACTCATTGTATTGACGACGCGCAGCTACATCAAAGACCTGTATTCATATCTCGTGTCCTTCGTTCAGCGGACGCAACCATTACGGGACCTGGACACCCTGCTCCGTTCTGCACAGGAGGACTTTGACAAACAATGGAATGAGGACGGCTTCCCCGAATGGAGAGAGACGCCAAAGACCGCCGCAAGCAGTGGCGAGGGGATCTGGTGCGCCGCATGTAAGCACACATCACTATCCACCGGCGTCTAAACCTAACCCCCTCCAGGCCAGAAAATGTACTCAAAACAAACTGTCTACGACGCCCACCTCACCTCCAAGAAGCACGTCAAGGCCGCCGCCAAGCAAACCTCAGGCGCCGCCCCCTCCGAGCCCAAAACCAACGGCGACGCCGCTTCAAAGTCCGCCGCCGCCCCCCACACCTCCTCCACCCGCTCACGCATCTGCGCGCAGCACACCTACCTCGCCACGGACGTGCTCAAGACGCTCCTCCCCGTGCTCGAGGACACCAAGTCGAACGTCGAACGGCGCTTCTCGCTCACCGCTAACGAACGCGAGCAGGAGCTGCTGGAGCAGCAGACCCGGAAGCCGCCCCCGGCGCCGGCGAAGGACTCGCAAGGGGACGGCGAGGAGGGCGGGGATGGGGAGGAAGAGGAGGAGAGGATATACAACCCGCTGAAATTGCCGCTGGGGTGGGACGGGAAGCCGATTCCGTATTGGCTGTATAAGCTGCATGGGCTTGGGGTGGAGTATCGGTGCGAGATATGCTCGGACCAGGTGTATTTTGGGAGGTGAGTACCGGTCTTTTCTTATTTGTGGGTTGTCGTTGTTGACTGAGGCTCGCAGGAAAAACTTTGACCGTCACTTCCAGGAGTCGAGGCACGCCTTCGGGATGCGTGCGCTGGGCCTGCCAAACACGAAGCACTTCCATGAGATCACGCGTATCGAGGACGCGCTTTCGCGTACGTTATCTCACCTCGTTCAACCTGCCGCCTACCTTGCCTCTTCTGTCGCCTTGCCTCCTTGCACCTTACCTATCCTGACATCTCTCCTCTTCTTCCACCTTGCCTCCCAAATACACATCGCATCTAACACACCCCCTCCACAGTCGCTGAAAAGCTCAAGGCCGAGGGCCGGCACGAGATCTTCGAGCAGGAGACGATGGAGGAGCTCGAGGACGACGAGGGGAACGTCTACAACCGCAAGACTTACGAGGATCTCAAGAAGCAGGGGATTATCTGAGTGTGACAAGCAGGGGATTGTTTGAGCGTGGAAAGCCAGATGTTTCTTATGATGAGGGAGACACAGGATTTTGAGGCATCTGTTGGTGTCTTGAAGGACTTGCTGGTGTCTTGAGGGGACCTGCTGGCAGTGGTGTTCTGGAGGACCTCCTAGGGTCACGAGGAACGTGCTCTGGTCTTGGAGAACCTGGCCCCTGCTATTGTCGCGAAAAGGACCTGTTGTACTTACTGCTATATATCTCTTCTTGGCCGTCTATACAGTTACACATTGTGGACGCGTCCTAATGTTCATGCATCCTCGCTTGAGTGCGTGTCTGCGTGTCTCCGCAACGTCTGCGGACTACGCTTCTCTGGCCGACCATACATCTCTGGCTGACTATGCGTGTCTCCGGAAGACTGTACCTACGACTCTCTGCTCGGTGGTGGTGGTGCAGGCCGGCGCGTAGGCGCCGGAGAGGGCGCCATGGGCGTCTGCAATGACATGGCGTTCGTATACAGCTCCTCGTCCGACGACGAGGGCGACTCCGACAGGGACGAGGTGTCCGACTCGAACGGATTGCCGATGCGCTGTTGGCTGTCGGGATCCATGGGCGCTGGGAACTCGGACAACGGGATGATTCCGTGTGGGCAGTCTGGAAATTCGTGAGCGTTCTCGCGATCATCGACAACACGAAATAGGGAGTAAATGAAGACAGATCGCACTCACCCGCCGTGTTCCACCACGCCGAGTCGTCGGTGCTTGGCGGGGGGACTGGGGAGAGACTGCGTCAGCTTGCATGCTCGTAGCGACATTGTACTTCAGGCTCACGATCCGATGCCAGGTCCGAGGGCAATACTAGTGCTGCCAGCTTCTCGTCGAGCTTCTCCCCCGGTGCCGTGCTCGTTACGCTCTGCAGCAGGAGCTGCGAGAGCGCGGCGCGCTTCACCGGGTCGATGATGCGCACGTCCGCCCTGAACATCGCGTACACTGTGCAGGAGGCGTGAGTATTCTCTGCGCTTGCCGATTTACACAATAATATGTGATGCACTGACCAGGCTTGTGATCTGAGCCCTTCAGCTCCGCGCGCGAGTATGCTTGTAAATTGAGTGCGCTGCCGGTGTAGAGGATGCGGTCTGTCCACGCCGGGATGCGCATCTTCTCGCTTGTGTCGTAGGTGTCGGTGCCAAGGTCGTAGCGATATGTGGGGCGGAAGAGCAGTGGGCCCTCCTGGTAGCCAGGAAATACTGCTTTTTCGTCGATCGCTTGCTTGAGCTGTGGGGCAAGAGCTGCATGAGTTGACATCGCAGACAAGTGATGCATAAATTCTACCTGATCGGCCGCGAGTAACGAGTCATAGTCATCATGCTCCGCAAAGGCGCGCACGCTGTCGTTCTCCATGTCGATACGGTAGTTCGTGTCCGCCAGCCACACAACGTTTCTACAGCATCTCAGCAGCGCGCTATATCCTCGTAATCAAAGCGAATAACGCACTGATGACTGCCTATAGTCTTGCCCTTCTGGAAGTGCAGCCCAGTGGTGATGGTGTGGTAGTCCGCGTTGCGCTCCTCGACATTGGAATGCCCGGCAGCGAGATGCGCGGTCACGAAGCAGAAGTCCGTGTCGTGGTACGCGAGGCGGATGGCCGCGGCGCCCTTGTTGCCCGACATGCCACGCAGGCCTGTCTGGTGGATGTGCGGTCAGGATGATTATGGTGGGCGCGCGATGACAAGACAAACCTTCCTCGTTGCTGCCTCAACGCTGCGGATGACGGGTGTCAGCTCGGACTTGACGACTATGAGAAGCGCCGTGCCAACGAGCTTATTGAATTCAGCATCTGGGTGTTTTCCGAGAAAAAAAGTATGCGCACCTGCTCCGACCGCAAGAGGACATAGCTGCCTTTTTTATTTGGTCGGTTCTCCAGTGCATCCAGTATTTTTGCTTCCCATACGCGTCTGTTACATGCTTAGCATGGTGAATTTGCCACTCGCTACATGCATACCTTTTCTCTGGGTCTGTCTGTAGGATTTGTTGTGCGTTGAGGGGTACAATTTCCTGGAACCCGATGGCGAAGATATCCGGCTCGTCGAGGTCTGCACGCTTCCCATAAGCATGTGGCATAACACCGCAACAAGTAACAACGCACGGGGCCTAGGGAAGAGCCACGGTAAAAGCGACTCCGAAGAAGGAGCCTAACCGCCTACATTCAGCGTTCTATCGCACGTCAGGATGCGCGCACGCTCACCTTCCCATTGACGTTCCAAGTGCCCGCAAAGATGGTGCACTGCCTCGTCGTGGAGTACTCGGACAGCCTGCATGGTAAGCCATGCATAGCGGACCCAGATCTGATGCAGCCTACCTCTGCTCCAAAGCCGCCCTTACGGAATCGTGGATGGGGTCGAATATGATGACCTGCTTTTGATTGCTCATATTACCCTGCGAAGGCCCGTCAGACGTCGTTCAGAGCGGAAGGCTAGAGTAGCAGAGCCCACCAAGAACATGTCGATAGCGACCTGCTTTGCCTTGTCCTGGAAGTTGTTGATATATGCACGCGATACGCTCTTCGTCGCGTCCGATAGCACGCCTGGGGCTCTGTCAATGTCTGGCACGGTCCTATCTGGAGTTCGCCGTACCCGCCAGCGTACGCTTGCCGCTCCGCGTAAAGCTCGTGTTCAGAGCGCCCGTGCCAGCATATATCCGCGAGAGCGCATCGCCGTTCTCCGCCCACAATTCGCGGTGATACGACCACAGGGAGTTCGCGTAGATCCATTCGCGCCGCACGAGCTTCAAGTACTGCTCGAGCGTCGTCCGTGACATGATGTCTTGCACAAAATTGGTGCGGTCGAGGCTAGGCGAGCGTTAGGCAGGATATTGCGACCAGAAGTTTTAAATGTATACCAGTCGAGGCAATTGGTGCGGAAGATGCCCTTTTGCTCGGTGACGATCTCGTCGAGGCTGGCGTCGCACATGGTGAAGCCGAAGCCGTCAACATCGTCCGTCACGCTCTCCAGCCGACTGAGGAAGACAGTTAGACATGCGCGTACCCATGCCGCTCAAGGTGCGCATTCACCGCAAGTCGCGGACCACACTGTCGTGTCCACCAATCCGCACCGAGTTATGGAAGTCGTAGTTCGTGATGTGCAGCACGTCCCCCAGGCTATCACGGGCGGCCTGCAGGTGCCTGTTATACGCCGCAGTCAGGATCGCCTCGTTTTCCTTTGTGCCCAGCAGGTTGATCGCGTGCACGGCGCCGTTGTAGTCCTCGATGAGCTGTTGGAAGTGTCGCTCGAACGCCGGCTGCGACGCGTTGGGCCGCGTGATCTGGATGCGCTGGCCGAACGTCTGCAGGCCCTGCTGCTCCCAGAAGACTGTAGATTCACACAAAGCGTTGAGGACAACATCGATATATTTGCAAAAGTGAAATGGTACATACGCGGTACGCTGCCGCGGACTTGTACGTAGCTTACACAATGCTGGTCAGTAGAGAAGACGACCTCGGTCTGTGGGCAGGTCCTCAGTGATGGTGGGCGCGGTGCAGACTGGAGGCCGCACCTCAACGAAGTTGGCGCAGTTGCCGTCGTCGTCGACGCCCCGGGTGTTGAAGCGTGTTCCTGCGCGTTTCCAGCTCAAGCGCGAGATCAGGGACAAGGTGGCGATCGTAGGAGCGCCATCAGTTGGAGGTGCGGGAAGGGCCATGGTGAAGACTCCAACGAAGCCTTGGATAGCGAGGATCTAGCGCCCGTTATCGCAACAGGACATGTAGATCGCAGCAAGAGACGTACAACAAACTGGCAACGATCGAAATCATCGCGTTCGTGCGCGTCGAGACGATCTCTAAAGTCAAGCAAGCTGCGCACAATATACTCGTTCCAAACGAAGCGCTCGTCAAAGTTGGAGAGATCATTCAGTGAGGGATCGCGGCCGCGCGCCAGACGTGTATACAAGCGTGAGGAGAGATCCCAAGAGGTTTCGTGCGCGTAGTAGAAAGAGCCAGAAGAGAGGATTTTGGTAAGCGGGAGACATGGGTGCTGGAAGACGGCGGCGTTTTGCGGGTAGCGCTCAATGTCGGGGTCAGGAAGTTGGTCGGAGGTGAGAGGCTGGTCGTCCCAGGCAGCGGAGATGAGGCTGTAGAAGCGGACTTCGTGAATGCGCGCCACCGCTTCGGGGGACGACGCAGAGGGGCGCGTGTTGCCGATCTCCGTCGCGCTGGTCACGACAGAGAGGAAGAGATCTGCACCTGTTAGCCGTATGCATATCTTCACGAGACATGCGAGCGCACCATTCTCGATAGCTATGAGTCCGAGGCAGCCTTTGACGCCGCGCGTCGTCAGCCGTACGGCGTTTGTGAGGTCAACCTGATCCTTTGGTAGGAACTCGACGATGGCCTGCGTCGGATCGTCCGGTTTAGCGCGAAAGACGAGGGCGCGGCGAGGTTTGCCTCCGATTTCCTCTTGCGATGCGGTCACAAGCAAGAGGGTCCGAGGTTGGTTGTTCAGATAGAGGTGCATGGCGGCGACCCGCGAGATTCAAGCCGACAGCTGAACAATGCAATCGCAGTTCTGTCCAGGTATCCGCAGAAGATAATGATGGTCGATGAGAAGAAGAGCAAGAGCGAGCGGTAAGTACTAAGCAGCTCACAGCAGCCGCCAAGATCTAAATGCGAAAAACATGTCTCAGTCACTGCACTCTGGGAGCTATCTTTCTGGCAGTCTGCATTCTTCCACGAGAGATTTGACTTTCCAACAAGTACAGGTATCAAAAATTTCTTCACAGCTGTATACCTGTTACAGCGCTTTCAATTTGCGCTATTCTGCGGAATCGCCGCGCGCGATTGCGGCTTGATATGTTTGGCTACCGCCTCCCGGCAAACGCCGCCGCGCACTGTTGCCCTTCCTTTGAGTTTTGTGTACATATCTTGAACATAGACCCAACATAGACCACTCGCTGGTGCCAGATGCGTCACCGTAGGGTGGTGTCGTCTCCTGCGACGCCCCCGATGCACGCGATGTGCACGTCAAAGTTTCCGACGTCTACTGAACAATGAACTTGAATAGCAGTTACAGTGCAGTTACAGACCGCATTCGAGGTCGCCTTGTTTAGGAATCACCTTGCCGGAGCTCCCGCTCGTTGTACGAGACGTCTGGAGACTCTGCAGAGCGCGTCAGGCGGCGACGACGTCGTGGGTGCATTGCGTGACGTTGTTCGGCTTTCGCCGGTAAGGACCGGACCTCCAGTTTTTTTGTCTGTGAAACGAAGCTTGGGCACTAAAAGTCGCTAGAATATGGCATAATGTGGTCGATATCCAAGATATGTATACAAAACTCAAGTCACATAGCGTAGAAGGACGTCGGAAGGGCAACAGTGCGCTGGCGCCGGCGTGCGGCAGCGCGCGGCGGCGTTTGCCGGGAGGCGGTAGCCAAACATGTCAAGCCGCAATCGCGCGCGGCGATTCCGCAGAATAGCGCAAAGCGCTGTGAGTACACAGGCTCTTGAAACGTCTCAGGTCAGCGACTTGCTTCTCCTGCTCGATCCTACTGATCATCGCACTCTAGATAGCCATTACTAGCTGCTACTTAAGCTATATGTACAATGTCAGAATCGTGTCGCACCGTGACACTGATAGCGTTCATAACCCATCCCGAAGAGCCAGAGGCGCGGGGGGCCGCGGGGGCGCCAGGGAGGCGCGTCAAGGGCGCCCTGCCCCCAGGGCCCCGCCCTGATTGCGATCAGATATTTACCGCCATTACCATCTATCCTGAACGTCCTTAACGTTTTAACCCTCGGGCGCTCATCCCGCCTCGCGCGTGCGGACGTCGTGTTTTATAACCCTTATTACGCCCATCCATCGTAGCCCTACCCACCCGGGCTTGCACACGCGCCATGTCCTCCTCTCGCGAGCCCTACAAGCTCAACGTCCTCGACCAGTCTCCAGTGTTCCAGTTTGCGCCGCATGCGAGCAACGACACCTCCGACGGGTGGAAGGTCTTCTATGAGGAGTCCCCTGACTCCACGTACGACCTCGATCATGTCTCCAACAACCTCGGCCGCGGGACGAGCTTGCACTCCAGCCGTGCGGCTGGCGCGAGCGCGACCATCGAGTTCGTCGGCACGGCTTGCACGTTGTACGGTGGGGCGGCCGATGGCGCATTCACGACCACGCTGGATGAGGGGGACGAGCGGGCGGGCGCTCCTAATGGGACCACGCTCGTCGAGTACAGCGACCTCGACTATGGCAAGCATAGCCTGGTGCGTCTGCCCCTGCGTGCCGATATGAGCGGCTTTGACTGATGATGATGCCGAAAGACCCTCACCGTATCAGGCGACTCCGCCGTGAACGTCACATCCGTCGACATCGTGCTGGGCCTAGGCGAGAAGGGGTGCGTCCGTGCCGTAGTATCTGCATCTTCCCTGCTCAGCCTGCTCTCGCAGATCATCGACGAACCAGACGAACATCGACGCGGTGGAGGTGTCCAATGGTGGCATGGACACCAAACAAGATTCCTTCTTTTCCACATCAGGAGCGCAGTTTAGTACCGACCACGATGCTACCGGGTATTCTCGCCTCGATACGAATGGTCTGGGGACGATATCCTTCTCCTTTACGAACGCGTAAGTGACTTGCGCGTGCATGGCGAACGCTCGTCCTCACCGGCGGGCTCGCAGGTCCATCATACAAGTGCTGGGGACGATGAACTACGACCATGGACAGTACAGCGTGTCGATGAGCCCCTCCGCCGGCGTGTCAGACAGCACTCGAACGTTCAATGCTTCCTCGTTCTGGTTCGCGTACGATTCGTGAGTGGAGGTTTTGTCAGAAAGAATCTCAAGGGACTGACCTCTGTTGCGCAGCATCTTGTTCTTCGAGTCCGATCTGGACAGAACAGAGACGTATCAGATTACCATGAAGAATCTGGACCAGGGCTTGTACATGGACGTTCACCAGGTGGGATCTTCGGGTTCTATGGCGCACACCGACCATGCTCATCGATGACAGGTCATCCTCATGGACGCGATTCCAACAGAGTAGGCGCCCTCATCGCCAAGCCGACTGTAAGCTCACCGAATTGTAAGCTCAGCAGGTGACGATGACAAGTCTGGTTTATCGACGGGTGCCATCGCTGGGATCGCGGTGAGTGCCCTCTTTTTACTGCATGACTGTATAGTAAAGCGAGGCAGGTTGGGGCAGCGGTTGCTGTTCTGGCGGCAATACTCGCGCTGTATTTCCTGCGAAGACGGAGGTGCGTGTTCCCATTCCGAATGTATCTGCATAGTTCCCCCGTCCTCCCGCTTTCTCCCGTGTCGACTTGACGATCCCGCGGCCCCCCACCTACTGCGAGCGATGCCCTGACGATGCTGCGTGCCTTCTAGAAATCAGCGCGCGAACCCGAGCTTTGACATGGACGCACCAGGATACAGCATGCAGCAGCACGGTCTCTGTAAGTCATCCTTGTCCGCGGGCCCTGTTTTCCACGCTCATGCAGATTCGGAAAAGCCCCTGCTCACGTGTCCCCCCTTCCAGTTACCCTCTCGCCGTACGACGCGGTGCCCACGCCGGCATCCACGGACTTCAACCCATCGTCCCTCTACGGAACTACCACACCAGGAAAACACTCGCGCAACGATACGATCAGCTCGTTCCCGCTCACTCGTACAAACTCCGGCGCGCTGGATGTACCCCCGAGCACGTCCGGTATCTCAACCTCGTCTGCGTCAGATAGTGGACGGATGAAGAGGCGCATGCCCGAGTTGCGTGTATCGCCGGCGCCGCTGCAGGAGCTTGACGCGGGTCCGCTGCCAGAGGCAGAGCCGGAAGCACCGGAGGTGTTGCCGCCAGGCTATAACCCCGCTTGGGCAGGACCATCTACATCTAGCATTCCGAATACGCGGTAGGCCCCGGATGGACAGCTATCAGTCATTCCCGACGCTACCCGCTTGTATTGCCGGCTTGCCCACGCTGTACACCTCGCATCTCACGCGCGCCCAGCGACGCGTACCTAGGATATTACACGCGTATTTTATTGCAGACGATGTCGCTCACGATCTATCTATCATGCCTGCATACGGACTTGGATTAATGGACAGTGGCATTGTACCGGATTAGGCGTGCCGATCCTCCTGTGAACGGTGGGAAGAACTCGGACATCAGGGTGCCGCAGAGGATTCCGCAGAGGCAAGAACTTGACGAATGCGGCAAGTTGATCTTGCATCACGTGATCGCGCTTGTTCGACGCCATTCGTCATGGCGCGCAAAGCACGCAATTGCGGCTCATTCGCGTTGGTGAGGTGTGTTATAAACGCAAAATGGCGCAACCGTCCCCCACTTTGCTCTCCCCCTCGTCGTCGCTGCCATCGTCGCCATGCACGCCATCAAGCGCATCCCCAAGGCCGCCATCCCCCGCGCCCCCAAGCGCGCCCCCCGCGCCCTCCATACTTCCTCGCCCGTAGCGGCGCCCCCAAAATCGCCTAATCGCCCATTTTTCCCCTGCGTCGAGGCCCACAAAACTCGCTCGGACCGCCTGATGGCGACGTCGGTTGCACTTCCCTCTGGCCATAAATCCCAACAACAGCCGAGGGAGACCCCCAACTCCGAGTCCGGCCCAGAGCCAGCGTACTCCCGCCCCAGTCCCACCTCTTACCACACCTACCGCCATGCGAGCCCGATGAAGCTCACCTACGGCGAGGAGCTCCCCCAGTTTGACGTCGCATACGAGACCTGGGGCACCCTGTCCCCGAACAAGGACAATGTCATCCTCCTGCACACCGGACTCTCTGCGTCATCACACGCCGCATCAACACCCATGAACCCCACACCGGGCTGGTGGGAGAAGTTCATCGGGCCGCGCAAGGCGCTCGACACCAACCAGTACTTCATCATCTGCACAAATGTACTCGGTGGGTGCTATGGATCGACCGGGCCCTCATCGATCGAGCCGTCCACTGGCCAGCACTACGGTACCCGCTTCCCAGTGCTCTCCGTCTTCGACATGCTCCAGGCGCAGTACCACCTTCTCGACCACCTCGGCATTGACAAGCTCTATGCGAGCGTCGGCTGCTCGATGGGCGGCATGCAGTCCCTCGCCGCCGCCTGGCTGCACCCGGAGCGTGTAGGCAAGGTCATCAGCATCAGTGGCACTGCTCGCAGCAGCCCCTCTGCCATCGCGATGCGATTTGCCCAGCGAAGTGGTGAGCCAATCGTTTCCCGCCACCGTGCAACTTAGTCTAACGCCAGCGCAGTGTTGATGGCCGATCCGAACTGGAACAACGGCTTCTACTACGATCGTCTCCCACCACACGCTGGCATGAAGCTCGCACGCCGTGAGTACACTCTGTAGCTTCGCGCTGGCGTCATTGCTGACAGCGATTCCAGAAATTGCCACAATTACCTATCGGTCTGGGCCCGAATGGGACTTGCGTTTCGGTCGCAAGATGCGCCAGTCGCCACCCTCGCAGCAGCCCTTTGCCAGCCCTCCGGTACCTGGCCAGCCCCGGAAGCCGGCGCTCTGCCCCGACTTCCTTATCGAGACGTACCTCGACCACCAGGGCGAGCAGTTCTGCCTGAAATACGACGCGAACTCGCTCATCTACGTCTCGAAAGCCATGGACCTCTTCGACCTCACGCAATCCGCGCTTCAGGAGATGAACATGGTGCCCCCGCCCCCCGCACCGTCACCGGAGCACGTCAACCCGGACATCGCTGCCCAGGACGTGCCGCATAAGACCTCGCACTCGAAGTCGCATCCCCCACCGGCCAACCCGCCGCAGCACCTGGAGGATCTTGCGGCGGGCATGGCGCCGCTCGCCAACACGCCGACTCTCATCCTCGGCGTGCAGAGTGACATCCTCTTCACCGTCGAGCAGCAGCGCGAGATGGCCGACGCGCTGCGCATGGCGGGCAACGAGTGGGTGAGCTACTACGAGCTCGGCGGCGTCTGGGGCCACGATACGTTCCTCCTCGATGTGCAGAACGTCGGGGGCGCGATCAAGGGCTTCTTGTCGTCATAGGCTTCCTTCTCTCATAGAGGGGGCGCTCTCATCCACCTCTCGTCATACATAACGACCGTGACGCTATTTATAATGCATAGTCTCTCACTTATTTCGGGGCATTTATTTGTACGCTTTCACGAACCATATGTACATTACGAGCACATTGTAGCACACCTTATAAGCAGATTACGGATAATAGAAGTCCAAAAGACAGGATCACTTGAACAAGTTCCCGACAACGCGATTCGTTTTGTCGGCAGCTGCCTCAGGCGCCATGTGTGCCAAAACACGACTTCTGTAAGTACTTGACCTTGTTGCTATTGCTCCGCTTTCAAGGTTCACCAGCTGAAGCCGAAGGATGACGAAGTTACTTACTGGTCTCGCCGAGGCAGAAATGCCCAATGTCAAGCCGTTCGATGGCCCTCTACAAGTCTTCGAGGTGAATCTAGTGGTCCGGATGGACTTCTGTCCTGTGTCTGGTCGCTTGTGCCAGCTATTCGGCCAGCGCTGTCTTCGATTATTTACCGTCTCCTGAGCAGTCATACTTAGTGATAGTATCTAGGTGCTTACCTATGTTATGCTGATGCCTCACTGCCACGCACACCTCAGGTGGCCGGACCGTTGAACGAAGATGGCGCGTCCGTTCTGGCGGAGGCTTGGCATGGGCTTGGCAGTGATGACGGATGTCCTGAACTGCCAGGCACGCGCTCGTCTTTTCCGTCAATGAACGTGCCTTGTCCCTGGCAACCACCAGGCAACCACTATGGACCCGACGCGTCCTCCGTCTACGCGTGCTTCTCAAACTTCCTCTTGTCCTCTTTACTCTCAAGTAGTGAGAATGAAAGTCTGTCTGTCTCGTGACTGACGAGCTATAGCTACAACGCGTCGAAGTTGTCAGCTGAGTCGCGCCCATTCGCTCTCGGAAAATCTGAACTCGTTTGCACATGCCCGTCTCTTCGCCCAGCCGGACTTTGCCCATGAAGGGCGCAGTCTGTAAATCCGACAGCGGCGGCCTCGGCCAAGCCCGTTGCGACTGGACAGCGTCCCGCAATATAAAGGGCGGTCCAGCAAGCATATCCTCATCACCGAGTTTCTTTCCCTTTCCCCCTCTCTTCAACGACAGCGTCCGAGGTCGCATCTTCGTTTCCTCACTTCCCTTCTTTTTGAGCTTCATTCCCCTGTCCTAGCGACTTGACTCCCTTGCGTTTCTCCTACATAGCTATCCGCACCCCGCACCACATACAAACACTCGCCATGAAGTTCACCTCCGTCTTCTCTGTCGCGGCCCTCCTTGCGTCGTCGCTTGTTTCGGTGAGTCCCCTGCTTTCCTGCAGCACATGCGTTTACTCACGATGTCAATAGGCTGCCCCTATCAAGGCTGTCAGTCGCCGTAGTGTTATCATGAGGCGCGCGGCTGTTGACGACGTCCCCGATGTTGGCTTCGCTGCTGCATCGTGAGCCTCGCCCGTATGTCCGCATACCGCTCTTGCTGAATCTGAGCAGCACGACCGGTGGTTCCGGCGGCACTACCACCACCGTCACCACCCTCGAGGAGCTCACCGAGGCCGTCAAGGGCGACGAGGCGAAGATTGTCATCATCGATGGCACCATTACCGGCTCGGAAGTCGTCAAGGTCGGCGCGAACACGTCTGTGCTCGGCGCGGCGGGCTCGCTACTCGACGGTGTCGGTCTGCGTGCGTACAAGGTCGACAACATCATCTTCCGCAACATCAAGATCCAGAAGGTCCTCGCGGAGGCGGGCGACGCTATCGGCGTGCAGGAGGCCAACAACGTTTGGGTTGACCACTGCGACCTTAGCTCCGACCGCGACCACGACAAGGACTTCTACGACGGCCTGCTCGATGTCACGCACGGCTCGACAGGCGTGACGCTGTCGAACAACTACATCCACGACCACTGGAAGGCGTCCCTCGTTGGCCACTCTGACAACAACGGCGATGAGGATGCCGGTGGGTGAAACCCAGTAATTGAACGGGGCAGACACTGATGATATTTGCCAATTCAGCCCTCCAGGTCACCTACACCGGCAACTTCTTCGAGAACCTCAACTCTCGCGGCCCCTCCTTCCGCTTCGGCACCGGCCACCTTTTCAACAACTACTACAGCGGTGTATGTTCAACCCTGCTCATTCTATCAATCCCTCTGACGCATCCCTCAGGTGAGCGATGGCATCAACACCCGCGACGGCGCGCAGCTCCTCGTCGAGAACAACGTATTCGTCGACTCCAAGAAGGCGCTCTACTCTACCGACGAGGGCTTCGCTGTCGCCACCGGCAACGACTTTGGCAACTCCGAGAACACCGCGTCCGAGGGCACGCTGACCTCCATGGACTACGAGTACACCCTGCTCGACACGTCTGAGGTCGCCGCCTCCGTGCAGGCCTCCGCGGGCCAGACGCTCGACTTCAGCGCGTAGAGGGTGGGACTGTGCCACCGAGTTGGGCCGCCCGCCCTCGCTGGCCGGGGACGGGCACTTTTGTGCATTCAGTCAAGGAAATTCTGCTTTGTGTTGTTAGCGTTGTACTTGCTGTCGGGAAATGCATTCGGAATTTGGGGAAACATTTCGCGTGAGGAAGCTGTACTGATGCCAGCTCGACCGTCAATAGCGCTACGGAAACGCTAAGCGGGGCTCGAACACTTGCACGCTCGGGACGAGCGTGATGGAAGCGAAATGGCCTTCGGCCACCTTCCCTGACATCGATACAATGTACGTACTTATCCTCTTGTTGTAGAGGAAAAGAGAAAAGAGAGAGCAAGTAAGCGGCGTAAAAAAAACGGGTAGGAGTTCAAAAGGCTATCTTTGCGTAGTCGGGCCTCGCCGCTGTGGAGGGACCCGAGGAGACTTGGCCCGAGGGTCTATGACCAGTCCAGGACCGAGCGGCTTACTGCGAACTTGGCCGTTGCACTACTAAGGTCTTGTTTAGTACCCAGCGGAACATGTATATATGTAGACTTTGACGCGTGGCAAATGTTGTTACTGCGCCGACAGAGACACGGGCGTGCGCAGGGATGTCGGGGTGGCTGCTAGTAGACGTTGTGGGTCCATGGCAGGCGACTTCCGGGGATATCAGCAATCCCCATATTTGAATATTGACAATGACTCATTGACATGACACGTGCAGGCTCTGGCAATCTCTCCCCCTCACGCACTTGAAAGCTTGACGGTTGACCCCAGCTTGACCCTCTCTCATGGCGACACAGGGGTGACAAGTGGTGACAAGTGCCCATCTACATTTGACAAGGACAAGTGCTCTGACCTCAGGGCCTGTCAAATGCCTGTTTTCTCGATTGCATGCCCTCGTTTGCCGACATTGCTTTTTGAAGCGCGTCATGAGCTGTATGCGCTCGACGAACACTGCCTACAGGACATCCACCACTACTGGCACGATCTTGGGACTGTCAATTTAGTCATTGGCTTGCCTGCTGATAGGTCAGCGAGCGATAAGGCAAGTACCGCTGTCGACGAACCTACCCTGACTGGCCCCTGCGAGGGCAAATGGTCTTGGGGGCTGAGCTGAGGAGTCGGCGGAATAACTACGATTGTTGGTGTTGGTGCAGGCGCAGTCGCGCGAAGCAGACACTCGCCCTCTGGCGTAGTTGGGTCAAAGTTGCTCAGAGCAAGCACCATAAGTAGAGCAGTGGTCTCCGGAGAGCGAGTCGACGAGGATGTGAATGTGGTGGCTACCATTGTGCTTGCGGTGTACTGAACAACCAGTCGCAGACGTGGACGGCTGAGGTGTGAATGAGTAACCGAGTTTATAAGGTAAGTTGCGGCGCAGACTTGAGGAGGTCAGTGAGTGATGATTTCTAGAGACGCACCTCGTCCCTTTTATACACGCCGATGATTTGACTCCTTGCTCCTTTACTTGCTTCCAATGACATAGTCTGTTTGAGGCGGAAAGTTTGCTGTGCGGTCATTGAATGTGGTCGACGATCCAACTGTGAAAGGGGCTGACCGAGACAGCGACGAACCGCGATTTTCGCAGGTCTGACCTCAGGTCGACGCACGCAACGACTTCGTTTCCGTACGATCGTAGACCGAGACGAAGGGGTATGAAAGCCCGTCTAATGCTCTTGAGGCTGGAATCTCTCAGGGTACACCGAATTAATAGCAGCCACAGAGCAGAGCGCGGCTTGCCCCGGTATATCGACGTATCCATATAGATTAGTAATCAGAGCATCAAGCCCATTCCGTACAACATCTAGTACGTTTCCCAGAAAATGTCCGGCATCACTTTTCGCATCACTGTATACCATCAGCACTCAGCTCTCGCAGTCGCGAACCCGCCACGCACCTTCCCAATGATGCCCGCCCTGCTCTTCCTGGAGCTTGCCCAGCGGGTTGTGCGCGTCCGTCATGAGATATGTGGCCTCTATTGTGGGGTCGCTTTTGAGAACGCTCAAATCGACTTCTCTGCGTGCGAGGGAGGAGAGGATGTGTGCTCGGAGTGGTGAGCCAAGGTAGTCGGCCGAACCCGATGGGCGGAAAACCATGCGTTCTTCTGTAGAGGTGCAGAAGAAGACCTGCCAAACGAAGATTAGACACGGTAGAGCAAAAGAGCCACAGCGATAAATATATACCATGTTGAGAAATTCTGTCTTGTACTTGTCCTCCGTCATTTCTTGCTCGGAGTCGTGGAACGCTCGGCACTGATTGAACACAGAGAGCAGGGTGAAGTATACCAGCCTGGTCGCCTCGGAGTCTACGACGCCGACAAAGTTCTGTTGGAGTCAATTGTCAACGATACAGCGCACGTCACAAATCAACAGCCGCCACGAAAGCGGCCACTCACGAGCACGAATGCCCCTTTCGGCGACATGATACTCTTTACCTTCCCCAAGAACTCCGTCGTGTAGAGATGTTGCGGCACCCCACCCCCGCTGAAGCAATCGTGTACTACGAAGTCAAACGCATCAGGATTGTCGACGGCACTTTCGAATACGCCTTGCTTGTCGGCAGAATGCTGCACGGGCGCACGGCGCTCCACCCAGCCGCGCGCATCCTCCAAGAAGACGTGCCCCGCGCCTGGGTCGGGAAGGCCAAAGTATGTGCGCGCCGCGTTGTACACTTCGGGATCGATCTCGACTATCGTTGTAGACGCGCCGTGCCGGATGAACGCCGTTGTAGACATGCCAACGCCAAGACCGCTGTGTACAGTTAGCGCGGACCAGGGACTTTAGATATCAGCACGTACATGACAAGCGCTTTCGGCTTGTCCGAGTCGGACAGCCCGAGGTCCAAGAAACGGACAGCTTCTTGCACAACGAACGTGCCGTAGATCGAGTCGCCGAGCGGCGTACCGAACGAGTCCTTGAGAGGCGGAACACCAGAGCGTGTCCTCACGCGCGGTCCTGTCCACACGCCGCCCAGCAGGGAGTGCGAGGCCCGCAGGTATCTGACAGACTCAATCGCGTCGCCCGATAGGTGCTCCGGCAGTTCGAGCGCCTCGCCGACGACAATCAGCCCAGTGTTGGATTCCACCGAAGAGTGGATGAGTATGGGGTACTCGGTAGAGTTATAGGGCTTCTCGAGAGGGTGAGGCAGCACCGGAGACCTCAACACGGGGAAAAGTATACGTGCGCCCACGAAGAGCACCACGAGGGAGACAAGCTTCAGGAAGAACGGCGGCGGGGGCTGCTGCTTCTTTCCCTTCGGCTTCGACTTTGACTTAACCTGGCCTTCCGCCGCCTTCTGGATGGCCTCATAGTCAAAGGTAGACGTGATGTTGCGGAGCGCCGCAGCGGCGACAGCGATGCTGATGAACTGGCAAAGCCTGTATTAACGACCGGGCAGACACATACGGAGAACTGGGGTATGTACAATTTTGCTCTCGGACGTGTGGCGGAGGTAGTCTGACTGCTCCCATAGTCCGCGAAGTCCCAACACAGTGGCGAAGCAGACCACAGCTACCAATACGCGCCTGCCGATGCTGGCCGGCGCGTATTGCGGAGCCTTGTCGGCGGACTGCAAACACGTCAGCGACACGTCTGGCTAGGGGTCACTAGGACGCACCAAAGCTTGCATGGTCACGGATGCGAGCACCAGGACCAAAGGGTTCAGGACCGCCATATGCGACATCGCGGGGCCGTTCACCGGGTCCTTCTTCCATCGCGCGAGCCACACGGGAATGTAATACGTCGCTTTCGGTGCGATCCCGTATACGAAGACCACATAGTTGAGCCATGCGCGCGTAGACATCTTCCATGGCTGCAAACTCGCCGCCAGCAGGCTACCAATGACTGCTGGGTTCAGTATAGCTGTCGTCGGACCGGACGCGAAGATCGGGGTAAGCGCCCGCTCGTAGACGAAGACGACGAGCGAGAGCGCGACAATGCCTGCCGCAGCAAGTGTTAGCTGTACCGCCCCAGGGGCACCCATGCTGGGTACTATAGACACGGAACTAGGGGAGGGGGAGGGGGAAAGAAGAAAGCGGTGGTGAAAGTCAAGGTGCGGATGTCCGGTCCGGCCACGATCTGGCAGCCAATGCGAGCGCGGCCGTACGAGCGACATGGTCAAGTTGCCACGGAAAACCCCGCCAGTATACTGAACATGCGCCATCCATACATACCGTACAAATACATATTGTTGTCATTAGGGGCTGTTTGATCCGTCAAAACTCGCTCTGGACAAGTTTTGTTTGATGAGAGTTTTGAACGCGTTCAAAACTCCGAGTTCGAGTTCAAACTATGACATCAGGCGTCTTTGGCGGGGACGAGCTCGTCCCGCGCCTGTAATGCCTGCTCCAAGAGCGAGTTTAAACTTCGTTCTGAACGCGTTCAAAACTAGATTGCGCTCCACGAGTTATGTCCGGCGGCGAGTTTTGACGGATCAAACAGCCTCTATTACACATCTCCAACCAAAAGCACAGCTCACTCAGACACCCTGATCAGATCAGCAACAGCATCGACAGCCTTCTTGAGCCTCGCCAGCTCATACTCCGCCAAGTCAATATCCTTCTCAATGGTCAACGCCTCCTTCAGACCAGGGAACGTCGTCGCCCCATAGCCTAGCGCATATCGTCAGCAAGCATGCACAACCACCGTGAACGGAGCGACCTCACCTGTCCACCTGCCCGGCGACACGAGCAGGTGCTGGTACCACTCACGGTCCTTCAAGCCCTCGGGCGCGATGAACCCACGCTCGAAGCCCACCAATTTCGCGTTGACGGCCTTGATCTCCTTCATCACCTTGAGGAACTCCTGCAGCGGGAAGCCCTCTGCGTGCACGTCGAGCTTGGCCCCGTACACCTGCTGCGTAATTCGCGCGAACACCATCGCCTCCTCGCGCTCCTTCAGCTTCTTCTCCCGCATCGCCGCAGGGGCGCGGCCAATTCTAGGCTTGATCGTCTTGCCCCCCACGCGCAATGTAGGAGGTGGAGGCAGCGGCGGCAAATCCTCCAGCACCTGCATGTCCTTCAAAACCTCCGAGTCGCTGTGCGTGAACTTCTTGTCATGAGCACACCGCTTGTCAATCTTGCCCATGACCTTGCAGTATTTCTTCCACGCCTTGCGTCTCAGCTTGCGCAGCGCGGACCGCTTCTTCTTCCACTTCTTTACCAGCTCCTTCAAGTCGCTCTCCGCCTTAAACTTAGCGTAGTCCAGGCTTAGGCTGGCGGCCTGCAGCGAGCGGACCGACGATCGCAAGAAAGCGACATCCAAAGACGCTGAGTTGGCGATGGCGATCTCCTCGACCCTTTCGTGCGCGTCAGTTCCAGTGCGCGACTCACGGGCGCGCAACTCACTCGTCCACAAACTTCTCCATTAGGAATGAGTAATGGGTCGTGTTGAAGGGCAGAATAACGTCGCTGGCCAGGCGGAGAGTCTGCAGTCCAAGCAACTTCGCGACCGCAACATGGCGATGGAAGCCCGGGTCCGCGTACATCTCCTGCCAGCGCTGCGAGTCGAATATGGAATGATAGTGGTACCTGCGCCGCGGTCAGGTTTGTTCGTCGTCTTATGTGAGGTTCACGTACGCGGGGCTCCGTGAGGTGCCTTTCATGCCCATGTCACCACTGGTCACGCCCATGCGCTGGACGAACGCCGTATAATCGCTTCCCGATCCCAAGACACCAATCCCGATATTCTCTGCACTTGCGGCCTGTGCATCAAACATGGCCTCCACCTCCGCGTCTATCTTGCCCTCGTACGTGCCCTTGTCCGCCCGCGCGTCCCACAGGCTGCGGTCCTTGTCGGTAGGGTGAGGGAGGTCCATCGCTGCCTCCTGCATGAAGTGGGCGAGCGACGGAGACGCGGACATGCCCAGTTGGGGTCCAGACACGGAGGAGTCTGCTCGACAACGTAAGCGGCGGTCGAGAACGACGTTTCCGCAGACGTACCAAGGTTCAGGTAGGCCACGACGTGCTCGCCGAGGAAGCTCTCAAAGTCCTCCACGTATTCAGTCGAGCCAATCAGTCCGTATTCCTCGGCGTCCCACAGGGCGATGACGATGGTCCTCAGAGGCTTCCAGCCCTGCTTTAGCAAGGCGCCAAAGCCTTTGACAACCTCGTGCATCGAGACGGTGCCACTTGTGGCGTCAGTGCCACCCTAAACAACTGGTTAGAGGCAAGTGGGGCAAACGACAAACACTAGCGTACCATCACCCATGCTATGCGACGTACGAGTAAGCGCCATGCACCAGGACCAAAGCGTTGTACTCACCATCGCGATGGTTCCCAATGACCACAAACTCGTTCTTGATGTGACCTGGAATCACGGCCATGTTGTTCCAGATGGGCGTCACCTTCGTGTCCACTGTATCGCTCGTCAACATATATCCCAATCGCGCGAGATTCCAGCCCAAGATTTCGACGACACTCACCCTTATTCACCAGACGCACACTCTTGCCCTCCCACTCGCCGCCCTCGCCCAAGGACGACAGCAGTTTTTCCGCGTTCGTCCAGGATATCGGCAGACTAGGTATAGAGGGGATGTTCGTCCCCTCCGTACGCGTGGAGTTCTCGTACGCCGGAGCCCCTGGTGTTGTCGGATCGCCGGGGTACATGCTCAGAAACTGAACCGACCCGCGCTGGATGGAGGAGGGGTTGCGAGCGGGCCCGTCGGGATATCTAAACACACAAGCGAGTCAGATTCAGACAAGGGAGAATGCTGGCTTGGGGCGTACGCCTTGTAACCATTCTCGACCGTGACAGCGCCATCGTCCTTCGGGTCAGTGAAGATGATGCAACCGACGGCGCCGTGCTCCTGGGCGCCCTTGACCTAGAGAATGGATGAGTAAGGCTCTGGCCGACAGCACGAAAGCGTACCTTCAGCCCACGGAACAGGCCGCCGTAACGAGCGATAATGATACTGCCTGTCATATTGACGCCCTTCTCTACCAGGTCGTCGAAGTCCTATTGAGGCCAATCTTCAGCTTCAACCCATTCAACAGCACGACGCCAAATACCCACCTCTTTCGAGGCATAATTCGCATAGACGAGCTTGCCCGTGACATCGCCCTCCTTGCTGAGCCCATGAAATACCGGCACGGCCGTCCTATACCGCCCAGCTTCCGGGTCCGTATCGTCCGCCTCTTCCTCAACGTCCGCATCGAACAAAACCTCGCCATCGTCCCCGAGAACCTGAAGGCTCCTATCCAGCGGTGTGTTCATGACGGGGTAGTACTCGTCGATCCATGCGTGGGGGCGGTCCATGAGCGGTATCCCGCGCGTCGCGCTCTGCGATGCGGGCGAGCCCGCTTGGAAGAGGGGAACGGCGGGAGGAGGCTCTATATCGAACGCGGACTGGATGACGGCGAGGAGGTCCTTGGCGACTGCGAGATCTTGCGGCGAGCCCGCGAGATGAGGCTTAGTCGCATAGTACCTCGATGCGTTCAGGGCGCTCTCTTCGTTGGGTACAGAGCTATCATATAGATTGAGTCATTTCAGTTCGCAATGGGCCAGCAAGTAACGCACAGGAAAGCGTCCTCTGCGCGCTTGCCGCACAGAGGACGGTGCTTCTTGTCATGGTGTCCATGGCCGTGGTGGTGGTGGTCAGGCTTCAAGTTCTGAGGGACGTCGGACGCCACCTGCTTCACAGAGAGCTCCAGGTCGCAGCATGCATAGTAAACGCTAACAACGAAGCACACAAGCGCCAGACGGACGAGGAGGGCGCGCCTGCTGATAGACGATCGAGGCTGACGCTCACGCTGCACCGTCCCAGGATCCTTGGGATTGTGGTGGAACGGGATTTCGGGGGCCCCCATCCTGACAGATGAGTCTTCAGAGTCGATTCCAGTAGCAGTATGATATCAGAGCCTGAGTGCGAGGATCTTGGTGGCGGGAAGCAAGCGCGCTGACTGATGTCCTGTTGTCGACTTCATTGCGCGACGTCATGATACGTGAGACTTCCCTCCCGCTCCTCCCATCGCGCAAACCGGACTGCGACCGCAAGCTCGCAGCACGATTGAGAACCTGCATTCTGGACCAAGATTCATTTGCTATGTTTACCTCTTCAAGATATTATACATTTTCTTCTGTCCGACGCCAGCTTTATCAAATACACTCCTCACTTAGCCAACACCAAGCACGTCCTCGACGGGATGTAAATCTGCAACTGCATTCAATTCGGACACACACCACTCGCCAGTCCATCCACTTACATGCATCCAGTTCTTGCGCCCATTCCACTCCATCGGCGTCGTGTGGTATGTCGTGGCCATCGAGATGTTTGCAAAGCCGCCATAGTCCTTCTCGTCGCTGCTGAGGATCGCGCGGTACTCGCCCGGGTCCTCGACGCCAATGCGGTAGTCCGCGAAGCTCTGCGTGGGGTTGAAGTTGAAGATGAAGACCAGGCCCGCGCGCTCGTATACGATGAGCTTGTCGCCATCGTGCTTCAACGAGACGTAGGCCTGTATGAAGACATGAGATCAGCGGGCGGTCGAATCTCGAGGCCATCAATTCGCACCTGAGGCGCTTCGAGCCAGCGGTACTTCCCTGCGGCCCGGTTCATAGCCCGGTCAAAGTTGTTTAGGTATCTGTACCGCAGCACGGGGTCGTCCACAACATTCCACTGCCGACGCGCGTAATGGAATGAGTTGCCATTGCCCTCCCGAGGGAAGTCAAGCCACTTTTGCCGGAAGTCAGCGACATGCAAGCGAATATCTTGCGGGTCTTACCTCAGGATGTCCGAATTCGTTGCCCTCAAAGTTCAGGTAGCCCTCGCCGCCCAAAGAGTGGGTCAAGAGCCTGTACACTGTCAGCAAACGAACATTGATGCCACCAACAGCCAACGCACCTAATCATCTTGTGCAAGGCCATCCCGCGAGCGATGACGGGCGTCATAGGCGTCAAATCAGACATATGGGTGTCTGCAACCTTGTCAGCCGCCTCGCAACAACATTCCCAGTAGCTCAAACGTACACATCTCCTTGTCCATAAGCCAGAACGCAAGTGTCTTGTCTCCGACCAAAGCCTGGTCGTGGCTCTCCGCATACGCAATGCTCTTCTCCCCGTGGCGCCTGTTAACGAGAGTGTGGACGATGTTGCCCAAGTCCCACTCGTCGTCCGCCTTGTGCTTGAGCAGCTTGATCCACATGTCCGGGACGGCCATAGACAGGCGGTAGTCGAAGCCAACGCCACCCTTGTCGGTCGGAATGCACAGCAGCGGCATGCCAGAGACATCCTCAGCTATTGTCAATGAGGTCGGGTACATGGTGTGGACGGCATCGTTGGCCTGTACGCTCTACTTCAATATTGGTGCGTCTCTGGTGGAATTTCACTCACCAGCATCAAGTATACAACAGCTTCCACATCCTGAGATTCGCCAAAGTACTCATGGTAGCCGCCCGAGAAGCCTGCCCCGATACCGTGGTGCGTGTACATCATACTCGTAACACCGTCGAAGCGGAAACCGTCAAACTGGTACTCCTCCATCCAGAACCTCAAGTTGCTCATCAAGAAGCGCAGGACCTCGTAGGCGCCGTAGTTGAAGAGACGACTGTCCCAAAGCTCATGTTTGCCCTTGGCGCCTCCGTGGAAGTACTGGTGGTCCGTGCCGTCGAACTCGTTGAGCCCGTCGAGCACGTTCTTGCAGGCATGCGAGTGAACAATGTCGAGTAGCACGGTCAGACCCATGCCGTGGGCGGTGTCGACAAGCTCTTTGAGCTCTTCCGGGGTGCCATAACGAGAGCTGGCAGCGAAGAAGTTGGTGACCTGGTATCCGAAGGCTAAACAGTCGTGAGTACCCAAATGCACAGCGGAGTGGCCGAGTACATACATGCATAGTAGGCATGCTCCATAACAGCCATAAGCTGAATGACATTGTAGCCGAGGTCCTTGATGCGCGGCAGGATGTTCTGCGTGAACTCCTTGTACGTGCCCACTCGGCCCTCCGACGTCGAGATGCCGACGTGCGCCTCGTATATGCGCACATTATCGGCTTTGGGTGGACGAGCATTCTTGAACTGGTACTTCTCGGAAGCGGGGGGATTCCAAAAGCGCGCTTCGTATACGGGGGAGACGCTGAGGTCCTGGGTGACGCGCTTGATCCAAGCAGGAAGGCGTTCAACGCGCTGCCCGTGCGGCAAAATCAGGGAGATCTGCAGGAGCAAATTTAGCACGCAGATGACGACTACACGGACGCGCCGCGCACCTTCAGCTTGGAGTCGTGCGGGATGGCGCAGGCATCGTCCTTTGCAGGGACCGTGATCTCCCAGACGCCGTAGTTGTCCTTCTTCATGGGGTGACTGATACGGTTCCAGTTGTCTGTTCCCGCGTGAGCATACCACAGCGAGCCTGCATCCCCAATACTCACTGAAGTCCCCAATGAGGTACGCCTCCGTCGCGTTCGGCGCCCACTCGCGGTAGACGACGTCTCCGTTCGCCTGCAGAATCAGCCCGAACTTGTTGTACCCCGTCGAGAAGCCCTCATAGCCGCCCTCGTGCTGCTCAATCTTGTCCTTCCACTGCCTGAAGAGGTCGTGCCTATGTACGATGGCGGGAACGTTGGGCTCGAGGTAGCCGTCGACCTCAAGCACGGCCTTTGGGTCGAGGGGCGCGGTGGGCATTGCTGCTATCGATGCGATGCGGCGGTCAGGCGGCGGACGAGATGATGGCCGTTTGGAGTGAGAATGGCAAGAATCGTCGGTCCCCAATCGACGCGTCCAGGACCAGACGGGTGACGTCGTTCTGATGCGCGCACGTGCCACTTGCCCCGCAATAGGCACCCCACGGGGATCTCACAAGTCCGCGGATCTTAGGCCAGGCTGCACCAGAGAGTCCAGGCAGCCCAGGCAGTACCAGATGGCAGACAATGACATATAATACATCGCAGCGCTACACGTCAAACCAGGTGGTTTCTGTGTGGTAGTAACTTGCCAAACTCTTCGTGGTAGTATCAGTGTTTCTTAGCGACGTGTTCTTAGCTCTACCCTGTAATGGCTGAACAAACCATTACACGCAGTGCCGTCGTTTCTGACCTGTAGAAATATCCCGGCCCGCGGCCCCCGGCGCATGTGCTCGCAGGGCTGGACCTGAACCGGTCAGGTACAGATTGGGACTTGTGAAAATTTGCGTCTTGCCTTCCCCCGCGACGGTGTCGCACCAGTCCTCACCAGCCTTACGCTGACCTGCAGAATCGACGCCGTCGACGTGACGGACGTTCACCATCTAGGCTGTCGAGTGGGAATGAAGCGCCGGCAATCCCAGGGCAATCCTATCAATGCGCGGCTCCGAGCACGTCGCTCGCTAGCATAGCCCTGACAAGGCCGACAACGCATATTCACGCTCTGAAGGTGTGTCTTCACACTGACCGGTCTTACCTTATACTAATCACCACCTCAGCCATGAAGATGATCTGGTCAAGTTACACTAGCTGGAGATGACCGCTGGCGCGTCACCTAGCGATGCTGCTCTTCGCTCGATGGGGCCCTGCGTCCCTCCCTTCGCTATAATCTCCCTCCCACTGCCATCTACGTACTAGTAGTCTGTCCTGTTGAATCAATTCACTACCCACAAGTACACTTGGAGCCTGGGAAATGAAGATGGACATTGAAAGCAGCGTTGAAAACAGCGGCGATGCTCGCAGACGATGTTGCGACGGTGGCGACGATGTGCGTTGGGGTCGTCGGCATCGACCAACGCCCCATTGATGACCATCACTGGGACCTGAGTGGGACCATGTGTGCAAGCAAGCCTGTAGCACCTGCAATACTACTCAGAATGGTTTGTTCGCCACTTCCTGGTAATGCTCGCGAGATCACTCCGTGATGTTTGCAATCGTTACTACGTGGTAGAAAAAACGCGGTTCGCAGTGTAGCTACACGCCTATCTAGGACCATAGAAGGGTATGAACGTACGCCTGGGAAGTCATGTCAGCCAGCGCACAGTAGGAAGCTACCTCTTCACCCACCGATTCAGCACCAGCCCCTTCAACGCCCTGATCTCCTTCCTCATATCCTCCTCCACCGGCCCGAGATTCCCAGAAGAGCTCATGCCATAATGCGCCACCGTCGTGCGGAACGGCGTGTACACTTGCGAGCTGAGGTAGCCAGTAAAGTCGCTGAGCGTCTGCATTGTACGTTGACAGGGCCTGTTCTCTGTCTCTTCGGG
Organism: Schizophyllum amplum; assembly: GCA_007026445.1. Taxonomy (NCBI): domain Eukaryota; kingdom Fungi; phylum Basidiomycota; class Agaricomycetes; order Agaricales; family Schizophyllaceae; genus Schizophyllum; species Schizophyllum amplum. The sequence continues at coordinate 2,024,138 of VDMD01000002.1, read as the reverse complement.
CAGGTTCGTCAAGCTTGCCGTCAGGGTCTCGAGGGAGGTCAGGATAGGCGGCGTGGGCGGAGCCTCCGTGGGCACATAGCCCCATCGCTGCAACCCTTGCGCATCCTCAGACTCCGCGAAGAGGGAACACGTATTGAGTGTCTCCCATAGACGCCCCTGAACGAAAACGTAAGCGAAAACCATACAAATTGCCACATAAGCATACCTCAAATAGCAGACCATCTTCACACAACAGCCATGGGATCCTGCCCTCCAATACCCGGAAGATATCCTCCGTCGTCGGCAGCTCCTCCTCCCTCCCCGGCCCCCTTAGCTCCTCTATCGCACACCGCAGCAGCGTCACCGTTGGCATATTCGCCATCTCCACAAGTTCCACCTCGCCCCGCAGCAGCGCCGCCTTCACCGAACGGCAGTCCCTATATAACTCCGGTTCGACATTGGGATCCGGGCGCGGGAGGTCCTTCAGGTCCTCCTTCTGCGCGTCCTTCATTGTCTTCAGTGAATCATTGAAGCGCTCCATCAACTTTCGCTGGTGCGTGATGATGCCCTTGCGCGACGCAGCCGTGCGTACGATGCGGGGGAGGAAGAAGCGCTGGCGGGATGATCAGCTCACACAGTGGGGACCACCGAGGCGCAAACGCACATAGTACACGAGCAACAGCATCGCAGAGCCTCCCGCCACCCATGTGAGTATTCGCGCCGCAGCGAGCAGCAGGCCGGGCAGGTTAGACGGAGGCGGCTGAGGATACGTCCTCGGTGGCGGAAGCAGCTGCTGCTGACCGGACTGTACAGATAGTTAGCATCATAAGTGTTGCTCAGCAGCAATTCGGTACTCACTGGCTCACGCATAAGCGTCTTGATATCCTCCTCTCCCAGACCCTTCTCGGCCAAGAACCTCCGCTTCCCCGCCTCGTCCTGCTGCTGTATCTGCGGCGACGCTAGAAATTGACGAGCGCGGTCAAGCAGGCCGGTCTTGTCTGCGCTTGCAGCTACGTCGGAGAGGGTGCTCGGTGCGCTCTCTTCCGACCCCGCAGGCTCTGTAGGTGGTGCTGCTGGTGAAGAGTTCCTGAAGGACTCGCCCTCATTGTGCGACACGGAGGCAGGAGCAGAATCGACTGGAGCAGCGCCGCTGGAGTTATGTCCTTCGTCGGACATGCCTTTGTGTACCGCGATAGAGCTCTGTCGTATGGAGCACCTTGATGTTGGTGGCGGCGCAAGCAGTAAGCGCGCCTGTCCAAGCGGAATTAGGCGCGCCGGAGAACCGGTCCTGCCATGTGATTTGTCATTCATTGCACCCCTAAAGCGGAAAACAATGGCGAAAGTTGTCCTTCCACATCTGATACGCTATGCTAGCCGTAAGTGAAGGAGGGAAAGAGGGCATGCGGAGGCTAAGTGGAAACAAACAACGAAAGCACCGCCTCACAAATTAAGAGGGAAAACAGATTAGTAGAAGGTCGTACATGAGCTATACGTATGATTTGATGAGCTGGAGTAAACTGAACAAATGTTCTGGACTATAGTATTCAGGTAGCAGCGATAAGAGTTCGTGAGGAAGCAGGAAAATTTCCAGCAGCGCACGGCAGGTATCATCAATACGGAAAAGGAAGGTAAGGATACGCCTCATACGCCATTGGAAGTACAGAGCCTGCTGCTTCAGTCGCACGGTTCCGGTATATCACTCTGCAATGTGAAGTGAGTCGGTAGTTGGACTGAATGCAATGTATGGACGTACCCCGCGCACGAAGGTCCACATATGGCATGTAATATAGCCCCTCGCAAACCCTGCGCTCGCATATGCGAAAAGGTATCTCCATTTACGCTTGAAGGCGTCGTAGTCGCCCTCGTTATCTGTCAGACTCGGAAAGTCCTTGGATACCAAGTCCCGAGTGAGGTTGGCATCCAAACGCCTGTCCCACTCTCGCAGCGTCCGCGGGTAATCTGACGAAAGTCAGTACCGCGGCCAATAAATGGGGACATATGCACGACTTACGAGCAGAGTGGTTCGCGACAGAGTCCAGAGTGAACCTCCCACTACATGCGCTGTGGGCAGCCGTGACAATGGCGGTCGCGCTCGGTAAGCATGAATTTGGCCACATATAACGGCGCATGAAGTCCTCCGCCCTGGCGTACGGTAAGCACACCTATCCGCCGTTGTGTAAATAGAGAACGTACTGGTACGTAGAGTATCGTGACTCCGGGAACGTAGAGGAGCTGATTACAGCAGTGGCATCGCGTGACTTGAGCGCGAAATCAATCAGCTTGAAGTAGGTGTTGTAATGCTTCGCGCCGACATGCTGCAAGGGAGGAGTTAGTCCGAAGGTGCAGCATAAAGGTACAAAACAGAACACGCACTTCTACCATCTCAATGCTGATGAATGCATCGAAAGCCTTCTCAAACTCCGCCGGGATTTCGCGATAGTCGAGAAGGTGCACCCGGATTTTCCCCTCGACGCCGGCTTCTCGTATACGCCCTTCCGCCAAACGTTTCTGTTCAACGGAGAGGGTGATTGTATCGACCTCGCAGCCGTATTCGACAGCGGCAACGATGGCGAGAGCGCCCCATCCCGTTCCGAACTCGAGTATACGGTGGCCTGGCTGGAGGCGTGCTTTTTGTAGAACATGATGGATCTTGCGCCGCTGGGCTGCTTCGAGATCGCCTGGCGTAGGGCCAGACACCATGTCGCCGCGTACGCCTCCTTCTTCCTCGCCCCAGAGCGCACACGAGTACATCATCTCTGTGCTCAGGAATGCCTGGGAAGCAGCCGGTAAGCGGGTGGGTGTCGAAAACCAATATATATGCACCTTGAACAATTCATTTGATTGATCATAACTCGCGATGACATTGAGCCTTGAGTTGGCGCGGGTCTGACCCATGAGTCCATTATATAGCGCCGATGTTGCTGACGATAATCGGGAGAAGGTCGATGATAGTGAACGCTCCATCCCGGATTGGTTGTCTATCCATAGCTGCGGGTCGCTGAGCACCATCGGCAGCAAAATACTTGGGCGCGCGCACCTTCATGACATTTCGTAGGTTATCCACTTGAACGTCGCCGATCATGTATGCTTCGCTGACTGGGGGAGTGGTGAGTTGACTGCAGGCATCTACGCGCATCAAAAGACTCACATCCGAGGTCCGCAGAGCTGTATTGAAGATGAGCAAGCTGAATATGGACAGCACCCGATGCACATACAGCAACATTCGTAGCCAGAAGTTGTCGTTCGTGACGACCAAAGTGACCTGATTGCAGCCGGGCTCGTAGCATCCGTAGCTACGCGTCCCCTCGGTGTCGGTCACCGTAAGGACCCCAGTGGCAATCGCGTCGTCTAGAACCGCCAGTATCGACTTGCGGGCTGATATGCGTCCGTTAGCTGAACGCGTCGGGAACGCGATGAGTGGCATGGGCGCACCAAAGGAAGTTATAGACGCTCTTGGGCTGAACATGGACATAGAGAAAGGAGACCTTCGTTTTTGGAGCGTGAGCATTGACGCGGAGTAAAGGCCAGGGCGCGTCTCGATGGACGACGGCGTCATCGGGCGGATGGGCGAGGGAAGCAAGGAAGGAAACAGGCGCGCAGTGGCTATATATGTCGATATTGGCAAGAAAACAGGAACAAAGCGTAGCTGACGGGGACAGGACAAGGGTGATGGCGATCGCAGAGAAAGGTTGAGCACCCCGGGCAGCCTTCATGAAAAGCCATGGCAAGCAAGAATAATGCCGTATATCCCATTCCAAGCCCCGCTGTCGAGCGCACCATGAGATCTGGGCACGTCTGAAAGATGTTCTGCGCGACGGCTTGTCATTGAGCGGAGCAGGTAAAGAGGCTTCCCTCAGAAGAAGTCGGCTCCCATTTGACAGTCCGCAATAACGCGGGCCAGCGACGGCCAAGCACACAAGTTCTTGCAGCCATTCCGAGAAGCCCGTTCACCTCTGCAGTTCTTTGAAGGTCTTCGAACAGTCACCCGTCAAGGCGAGCAGAGCACATCGGTCACCACCAAGTTGATTCGATGAAAGAGGAGAGTTTGCCTCCGTTTTCAATCACCGATGGGACGTCCGGATTATGCCGAATGCGCCGTCTCGATCACGTGAAGGAGTTGAAGCGCGCCCACAACTTCAAGCCCTGGTGTTTGCTCTGTCACTCTTATGTGGAGTTGAGACGCATACTGATGATAGTAGCCTGACAACACCACAGTATTGTTCCATGCACGTCTCTTCAGACATCATTTACGGTACAATTGATTATTTCAGCCGAACAGATCTGCAATCCGAGCTAAACACAGGCGATCCTTCTGGCACCGGTTGTCGTCAAGCTGCACTTCTTCTCTTGAGTTACTAGCAACAACATAGTATATACATAATTTGAGGATGAGTCTCGCGCTGTACGTGCATGGAGGAGGCGTGGCTCGAGTTTCATACGGCGGGGCGTCGAGTTGGGGCGCCACGAATGGCGTCAAGAAGTCCGATTATATCGCATGGCGTAGGTCTTCCTGGCGCTGCATCTTGTGTTATCATCGGGTCAGAGCGACATTGACCAATAGATGACGCCTGCACCGTGATACGATAAGTTGGCAGACGTCGCCTTACATAGACCCTGGTGAGCAGTGCTGGAAATTTAGACCGTCATGTAGCCTCATACAGGGTACAAGTGGCTTACCGGGGCGACGCTGCAACGTCTTGCACGCTGAAAATGAGGGCGTACAGTACGACGCGACCCGCGCCGCTGTTCATCACGCGACTGAGTCTTGCGGGCCGATGTTACTTTCAAGCTTCCACAGGTGATAGGAAGGTCAATGCGAGCACATTACATTGAGTTGAGCAGAGCAACAGAAGCAATCGGAAAGTTAGCTAGTCCACCGGTGGGAGTAGCTCAGATGATGTCTCAACTTCCTGTCGGCGTTCTAAAAGCTCGGCATTGAAAGACGCCTGAAGGATGGTGAGCCTCATCATACCAACAAGCTTCAAAATAAACAACTGACAACTCTTTCCTGGCCAACGAAAGGCGCGAAGGACTCCGAGCGTTGCTCCGGCGTCATATTGAGGATCTCCTGCAAACTCATCTGGCACAGCATGACGGCCGCCGCAAACGCATTCATCCCTTTCACAGCAGCCACATCCGCCTCTCCCTGTCGTGTAACATGAGCCACCACCAAGCGTGCACAACTCCTACGCACCTCATATGGCTCATCATCCAGCCACTCCCTCCCTGCCCACAGCGCGCTGCCGCCCTCATCCCTCCTCTCCGCCTCGTTCCCGAACAGCCGCACGAACAACGCCGCCTCCGAGACCGTGTCCGCGAAGGCAAAACGCACCTCCGCCGCCTCACGCTGCGTCCCGCACGCCTCCGCGATATTGAGATCGCGCCGCAGCTTTCTCAGCGCATCGACCACCGGCTTCGTATACGCGAATGGCGCCGCGCTGCGCCGGTCGATCTTCCGCGCGTACGCGGCGGGGTACGCCTCGAGGATGACGAGCAGGCGGTCGTAGTCCCAGGTCTGCGCGGCGATGCGCGAGGCGACGTCGGCGCGGTTGGCTGGAAGGGATAAGAGCGAGACGAAGAGAACGCAAGTGCGCGCGTCGAGGATGAGGTCCACGCCGCCAAGATCGTCGCGCTCGACGATGTCGACGGCGCATTCTTGAGAGCGAAGTCCGCGCATCAGGGCCTGCTTCTGTACACAGTCCATGCAAGCTAGATAGCGGTGGACAGTCGCAGGTATTGTCCACGACGTGGGCAGGCGCAGGGTGTTCTGATCATAGATATCCGAAGGGGGCTCGCGCGGTTTCTCTGGGGTCCCAGGAAGAGAGAGAACGAGAGGCGAGGGCGGCACGGGGGGTGCAACCTTCTTGGCACGCAGTCGGGCGAAATCCAGTATTCCAAGGGACCGATTCGCAATCTCGATATCAGCCGCCTCGACAAAATCGCGGTTTATGGATGTCGGCCGGGTCGTCTCGACGATACGACGTGCGGTTGATGATGAAGAAGGGTCAAGAATGCCTTCGCGAGGGAAAAAAGCAGGAGCATCGGGTTGCGTAGCATGGAACGTGCTCTGGCGAGTTCGCAGTTGTGACTGGCGTGCGGAGCTTGGTTGCACGGTCTCGAAGGAAAGCGGTACGAAGTGGGTCTCTTCCACGTAGTCAGTTTCGGGCGCGAGCAAGGATTGTTGCGATTCGTCCTCGGTGGGATGCTGTGCGCTCGGTTCAAAAGTCAGTTGCAACGCGTTGACGATGGGTGAGTTTAGGGAGCCCGCAGCTGCAGCAGTGTAGGTAGCAGGTACCGCATGCGGCGGCATGTTCTCCTTGTCAGTGTAGCGTTCGTTGTCATAGTTGTACGGTAGTTCGTTGTCTGGGAAGCAATCGAGTCCAGCTGCAGCAAAAGGGTCGTCTTCAGCAACGTAGAACATGGTGCCAAAGTCAGCAGTGGGACGGTCAGCGAAGCTGTCTTCGTCGCGCATAGGGTCGCCGGGATCATCGTCGTTCGCTGTAGCAGACCACATCGTCGTCGAGTCAGTCGGGACATTCTCGTTGACAGGCTGGGTATTGAGAGCAAAGGCAGGAGAGTCGTCGTCGAGTAACATAATTCCGGAGTCATCAATCGTTGGCTCTTTCACGGTGTCCGTAGCGTCGAGTGACGCAGCAGACTCGGAGCCGGTGCGTACGCGCTTAGCCGATCGCGCAGATTCCTCATCGAGAGCGGCGGACGGCGCGTCTTCCTCGCCCGTATCTTCAGTGGTGGGCACATATCCAGCCCGTCGCCACCGCTCCTCTCTGGTCAGTATAATATCTCCACGCCATAGATTTTCATCTTGGTGAGTGATTGCCGGGTGATCCGCGTCATCCCAGATGTCTTCGCCGATCAGGGGACCACCGAGGATGCACGCCTTGTTGAAAAGATCCTGGACGCGTGCGTTCATGGCTTGCAGCGATGTTCCCTCGAACTGGTCCACGTCGAACAGGGCGGCGACGCCACAGGCCTCGTCGCGCGTCGGCAGCAACGCATCACTCTTGAAGAGCCTTGGGAAAATCAGCCAGAGGATGAGACAGAGGAGGTGCGATCTGCGCACATCCAGGATAAGCTGGTATTCAGCGAAGGCAGGCCTTTCGCTCGCCTCAGAAATTCGTGCGCAGTTTTCGTCTGCTTATCCCCTTTGGACGGTGGAAGCAGCTGCGTGAACTTCTGAGGGACGACCAGATCATTAGCAGGATGCACGTTCGGCGGTGACAGCTCGGGAACTAGGGGAAGATCCGTCAGCACTAGAAGGCCGCGAGTGCACAGAAAGGCGTCACCATCCATCAGCAAGTTCATCTTGTCGTCCGGCCGGTCCTTCATGATGAGGTCTGCAGGGTGCTCCTTGGTCTTCGCGTATATATTGCCGATGTCAAGGCTCAGCTCTTCATCGCCAAGTAAGCGCCGCAGCCGGTCCTTGCGGCCAACGGGAGATGGTGGCGCGCCCACGAGTGAAAAGGACTCGGCGTCCACAAGCGAAAGAGATTTGCACGGTGACGCGAGCGCAGGCTCAGGTGCACCAAAGTCTTTATCTCCTTTGGTGGCTTCATCCTCTCGGGCGGAAATTAAAGGCATGATAAAAGCGCGCAGTCTGTGAACGCCATGTCAGATGGCTATGCGACAGTGGGAGGAACGGAGTCAGTACCCTTTGTCATTGCCAAGGGGCTTCCGTGGGGTTTCTTTCCCGTCAAGTCTTTCGGTGCGCGGGAATAAAACGGGATCTATGTGTGGTCAGCGGCATAGGAAAGAAAGTCTGAGAGCACCCACCCATAAGTTCGAAACATGTATGAGGGTCACTGGTGGGCGGGGTAGACTCAAACAATTCATCTAGTCGGTCATTTTCCTGAGAGGTGGACGGCGTCGAGAGCGGCGAAGGAGACGATTGCAGGGTGTCTGTGAAGATCGTCTAAGCTTAGATGCCAATCAAAGGGCAATAGGTCACTTACGCCATCCGTCAATCGCGACCATGTTGGAAATGTGTCCTTCAAACTTCTCTTCGGCGGGCATTGCCGGTAAAGAAGCCCCAGGAAGGTCTGCTATCGAGTGAGGGACATTTGGAGGAGGGGGTGGCGGTTGACCATTGCCTGGTCGCTCGAGACGAGAGAACATAGGTTCGAAGGGAGACGGGGAGCGCGTACGAGAAAGAGGAGGAGACGGCGCCCGGAGCGGGTCCAGCCAAGTATTGACGTGGGCGGTTGGATTGGTCTGAATGAACTTGATCAGGTTGCGCACGGGCTCTAGCTCATGTGCGGGAAGCTGAAATTTGACGTCTCTGCTGAGATCAGAATTCATCATTGACGATTACGATGGAGCAAACTAACAAGAATGCAGACACGTCGATCTCGGGCTCGGGAACAGAGCAGACATCGACGGGTAACAGCGGATGGGTTGACTGAAGTTCCGTAAAAGTTGGCAAAGGCCCGCTAGACAATTCTCCCAGTCGGGGGGTTTCCAAGCGAGCGATGCGCGAAATCACAGGTGTCGGAGGTCTGTATTTTGGCGTGACGGATTCATCTATGAATGCAGGGCGATTGTCAGTTCACTGCAGAGAAGCTGAGATGGCAATGGCGCACATGCATCGTTGTAAATCGCGTCTTCTGCTCTGTTTCGGGGGACGATCTTGGTAGACCTCTTGATGAAGTTCACAACATCCTGATCAATCTGCAATTTCTCTTCGAAGGTCAAAGATTCGGCGTTGTGGCGGCGCAGAAAATTGTCCAAAGGGTCGGCATCCACATGCAGACGTAAGGAGCTGGTGTCGTATACCGGTACTTGCGTAAGGTATCCAGATATCAGCTAGAATCTGATCGCGCCGTGAGCTCTTCACGTATGCGGAGGCAATACCTGGTTGACGAGGTTCTCTGAGTACTCGATATAGTCTGTCGTTATGTGTTCAAGCACGTAGTCGAGCAGGAGGGTGCGGACGTGGCCGCGTAGCATTGGATCCTCGTGAGCCTGTAGCTCGTCCATGATGGCGGTTGAGAACAAGGACGCGTCGCGTAACATCACGCGTGACACCACGTTCTGCGACGAAAGTGCCTCCGTCGCGTTTGTCGCCGTTTGTCGCCGTCCCCACATCGGCAGGAGGCATCTTGCGCCACGGCTCTTGTCTTTCTCCATCATCTCAGTCTGTCCCCCCTTAACTTTTCATACTTATCGGTATCCGCGCGGATCCGGTGGACGGGCGCGTGCTTGCCAAAGACGGGCAGAAAGGGATCGCGATAAACAGCAAGTGCCCGAGCCCTTCATTTGATCTCATACTGATTCCGTCGGCCCTGTGCATCCAGCCGGTCTGCTGGATCATATACGAAGCGCCCGGATCGATGCTCGTCGTGTGAGAGGATGACGAAGCCGGAGACTCTTCGCCTGCTTGTGGGAATGGTCCTTTTACCGCCGGACGCCTCTCTATCCCCGTTGCTCCCTCGCTGTTCTTTGTACGTCTTGCTCTCTCCCACGAGGACGTTGCGCGCTGAACACGAGCGCACAGCCTCGCACGTCGCTCGCCCCCTCGTCAAAGCGATCATGTCCGAGGACAGAGTCGGGCCCACCGACGAATCGCAGGACGCAGCAGGCGCGCCGTACAATGTGCAAGTCCCATACAAAGAGTACGAAGAAGAAGGCGCGGCCGATGAAGACGACGATGGACCTCCCCCTCTGGTAGAACCCACTTCGTCCATGACCTTCACCTTCAACACCGACATGACACCCTACGAGGGCGGGCTCCAGCAGACGCCACGATTTCCCCATCCATCCCCCGTCGTCTCCGGCGCTTCTTTGGCTCAATTCTCGACTCACGAAGTCACCCCCCTCTACACAGATGACGCGTTCGTAGGCGGCGGCCGGACCAATAGACGACGCGCACAAGACCCGGATTACATCCCTAGGGCGCCCAACGCGTTCATCCTATTTCGAGCCTCATTTGTGCGCACTTACACCTTGGAAGGGGGAGCCGGGGGGAAGAAAGATCGTTTAGGCAAGCTCGTTGGTGCGTTTGCTAGTTGAAATAATCGCGCCACATTTTTCACACGCTCGGTGTAGGTGAAGCATGGCGCGCACTACCGGCGCATGAACGGGCAGAATGGGAAGCCAAAGCTATACTTGCTCAAGAAGAACATCGCCGACGCTATCCGGATTGGCGCTTTAAGCCTCAGCAGATCGCCGCTGGACTAGGTCAGCCCTCAGGTCCGCGACCGCGCAAGGGCAGAATCAAAGACGGAGGTGGCGGGAATTATGACAAGGGGGAAGGCTCCAGCAAGGGAAAGCAGGCCTCTGCTCTCTCCGAAACCACCGACACGGAGGATACTGCTTCATCTTCGGCGAGCGTTGCTGAAGTCTCCGGGCCTCAAATTGTGCTTGATCAGATCGATACTGGCTCACCTTCAGTGGAACATATCTCAATAACTGGCTCGTCTCCGATATCGGCGCGCGACGAGGAAGCACCGGGTCGTTCCCGGCTGTCGACACAGATACCATCGCTACTATCGCCGCCTCAAGAAGAAACGGGAGGTAGACTACGCTCCAGATCCTTGGCGACGAAGACACGGTCACAGTCCACTGCGTCGCGTCGAGGTCGTGGTCGAAGTGTCGAGCTCGGCGGGCCTTCTCGACCAGCGGCGCGCTTGCCAGAGAGTCCTCGGAGGGAGAAGCGTTCGGCGATGGTTGCGGAGCTTCTCGCGCCGGGACAGCATAGCGGTGGGCGTGGACGCAACACTGATGTATCTCCCCCTCGCAAAAAGCAAGACAAGGGGAAGGGTCGAGAGCAAAGTACCTCTGGAGGCATCTTCCGCCACGTACCAGCGACGCCTGTCGAACAGCATGAGCACCTTCAGTCAGACTCAGCGCAGGGACCGCCCTCAACACCTGAATCGGCTTTTAGCTCGCCTATCCTTGCCGAAGCCAAGGCGACCACTGGTCCGAGCCAGGCCTTTGGTGCAGCACCGCAGGGCTCACTCAACATCCGGTTCTACCATGATCCTCGTAGTGTTGCCAACAGACAGGCAAAACCCCAAAAGGGGCCTTCTGAGATGCCGCCTACTCGAGCCGGCGCATTGCAGCATTTTGGTGCCCCCTCTCAGATATCGGGACGCGATCATGGGCGTGTTGGCGCCGACTTGGCGTACGCTAAGTCGCCAGATGCATCACCGTATTTTGCGCCGGCCGATATGCAACGGCTTCCAGCTCCACCTGTGGCGCCACATACTCCAGTAATGTCTCCAGCGACGACAGCTGCATCGCCATTTACATCCCCTGCGACGTCTCTAGCCTCCCCCCATGCGCGACCTGCTGCAGGTTTCGAGCGCCACGGTATGGGCATTGTGCCGTTGACGGAAATGTTCAAGCGCTCGTCTTCCGCACCACCGATGGACAAGGGTCCATCGCCGTCAATAGTGCAGATCCCCGACTTCATTGCGCGACGCGAGGAAGAAGAGGAGTCAGACGACGCTGGTGGTAGCAGTGGGAGTACAACGCCGCAGAACGTCGTGAGGCCGACGCCCCCGGGCAGTTCTGGCATCTCCGTACCCTTTGGCGTGGGGAAGGTCGGCCAGCCTGGTGTGGGTTGGAGCATCTCTGGCTCTATGTTCACGGCGGCAACCTCCGAAGCCTCGAGTTTAGGTACTCGCCCGACACACGGACGCAGGGACACGATATCGCTCCCGATACAAAGGGCGTCGCCGGTGGAACATCAACAGTATACGTATACGCCGAGCGTCGAACCGGCGCTGTTGCAGCATCCGCAGCCCACTATCACGAGTCAGACTTCCAGCTTCACGAGCACATATCAGGACCTGCCACAGACTGCCCAGACCAGCAATGAAAGTCAGGTCGACGTACCCTCGCAGCAAAACTGGGCACCGCTCACCACGGAGGGCATGGGATATGAATGCAGCGACTGGCAGGCAAGACCGCTTTACTTACGCCGACGCCGCCCCCAGCTGACGCTTGCGCAGCCTTACCACCACACAGAGGACACAAGCGGCATACAGTGGACTCGGGAGACCGGACGACAGGGAGTCCTTGCAGCCATCGAGGCGCCCCAAATACACAACAAATGGTCCTCGGGCTACGACGAAGCAGCCTTCGCAGAAACTGCGGATTGGACAACGCAGGCGTCGCCCGAGCTGCCGTTGATGTCCTTGCCGGTACCGCACCAGCACGCCAACGAGCAACAGCAGCAACAGCCTGTTGAGTTCCCCGCCACTTACGGCACGTCATCTGAGTGGTCGTATGCGGACTGGACACCGCAAGAACCCGCACCTCCTGCATATAGTCCCGCGATGTACACCCCACAACAAACGACATGGCCACAGCAATCATCTTGGAACCAGCAACCTGTATATTACCCGCAACATTACCTGCATCCGTCTCCGTATACCCAGTCGCAGCAGTCGCCGTACTCCCAGCCACAATCTTCACAATATTCCCCGTACGCACAGGCGCAACATTCACCATACACGCACTCCCAGCAATCCCCGTACGCGCAACCAGGTCACCTCTCCATACACCCAGAGCATTCACCATACGCGCAGCCGCAGCACTTGTCAGCCCAGATCTCGCCTCTAGCAAGTCCTGCGATGAAAGGATTTTCGCCACCCGAGCAGACAGGTGGCGGACCTTGGCCTGGAACGGGTGGAGATTTGAGTGGGCCTGTTACTGGCGTGCACGGCGCGATGGCAGAGCCGGCACAACAGTGGGCGTCGTATCGAACCAGCGGATGGGGCGACCCGCCGGCGGAGGAACGACGCTGACCGTCTATACTTTGCCTCGTGTCGAAGATCTGCCTTGAAGATGCTCTTGCATTTTCCTCTGTAGTAATTCTTGAAGGGACATATGGTTGGCCTCACAAAGTAACATCATATATCACGCATTCACGAAAGAGAACACGGAACAGAAACCAATCCATCCACTTGCTAAGTAAATAGGTACAACAGACAGATGTGAATCCTCCACATCTCAGCGCTCAGCACTGCTACATTGGTACCGTACGCACTCCTCCTAGAACATATTCGCCAACTTGCTCGCCGCCTCCTTCGCATCCAGACGCGGTCGCTGCGGGTTCACCCGTACCGACGCAGTAGAGTACGCGGGCTTAAATTGCCCCAGCGGATCGAGCCCATTCTGCAATGAGGCGGGATGCTGCCCGGACACCGTCGGCGCGTTCGCAATAGCGCCGCCCATGAGCGGATCGAAAGAGCCGTTTGTTGTACCTCCTGAGGTAGGCGCGCTGAGCGGACCCAGCGGCCCCGGCGCGACTGGACCACTCGGACGCTGCATGATCGCTGAGGCGGATAACGGTGGGCCTGATGCCAACGGCGATGGCGACGGCTTGATAAACATGGACTTCGTACCATCCGCAAATCGACCACCAAGAGGGGGACCGTCCGGCGTCGGGCGCGGAATCGGGCTCGGTGCGAAGGGCAATGGCGACGGCGAAGAAGGTCCAGCGCCCGGCGACTGAGGTAGCGTATTGGCGGTCGCGCGCGTCGGCGTCTGTGGCGCCGAAAGTGGATCCACACGGGCAGTGGCAGCTGGCGGCAACGGCGACGGAGGCTGGTCGCTCGAGTATATGCCCTGCGTCGATGCAGACGATGACGGCGGCTCGGGATATGGCGGACGTACGGGCGACGGCTGGACAGTGACGGACGCGGTCAGGCCGGGGCCCTGGGGCGTCGCAGTCTGCGGTGGGGTTTGCAGCTGAGAGGGTAGCCGCACGGACGGTCCGGGTGCAGATTGCGCCTGCGGAGGTAGTGGTGGGCGAGTGAACTCTTCGAGGGGCGGGACAACTAATGGCCGAGGGACGCCGTTTGCCACAGGGGGCGCAGGCTTGTCCGCGTTATCGACATCTGCCCGCAAAGACTCCAGCTCGCGGAGGAGCTGGCGCTCGTACATGATGGAAGAGCGCGCATGCTCAATAAGCGCTGTCGTGATGTCGTCGTTGGCGTAATGGTTATGGGTCTCCAGAGCGCGATGCAAGTTTTGTGAGATGCCCTCCGCTCTCCGGGCAAGCACCTGCTCGTACTTGTTTGCCTGTGATGTTGTTTAGTGCAGGGCTTCGAGATATTGCACATAGCACGCACCTCCTCCATATCCTCCAGCGCGTCATCAACCTTTTCCGGGCGAATATTCGAGCTCGCCTTCAGGCGCTCGATCTGCCTGCGCTTTGAGATGGTCGTCTTGACTGCAGCCTGATATTCTTCCAGAACACCCGTGCGCATCTGCAGCGTCTCCTTGGCCGACCGGGCGTTCATACCCTGGTATCCCAGCGAGTCGCCAATCACGACGCATTCGCTGATAGCCTGCGCCTGGTCGAGGTCGGCGAGACTATGCCAAGTCCTGCCGATCTTGCGGAAGGCGTTGGCAAGGGGAGGATGAGCTTCAGTGATAGCGACATTAATGAGTTTGTTGCCCATCTCGGCGTGCGCGCCTGCGAGAGCTGGAGAAATGTCAGCGCGGATGAAAACGACAAGGCGGCCGACACTCACTTTTGCGCGCTATAGCAAGCTTGTCCACTGCCCGTGCCGTTTCGAAGAACTGCCCCTCCAGCTTTGTAAGCTCGAATCGCGCGCGCTGCAATTCCTCGTCCTCATCAGGCACACCGCGTCGTATGAGGCTAAAGCCCGACGACGTCTTGCGGCGCGGCCTCGGCGTCGGCTGATACCCAAAGTCGCTCTCGATGAACGACCGCAAGTCCTCATCCGCCAACAAGATCGGGTCCTCGCATATCCTTGCCATCCACCGCTGCAGCATGATCCTCACGAGCCGATCATCCTCCTCGTCCGTCGGCGCCGACGTCTGCGCAAGCGGCAGCGCGGGCACGATCGTCTGCGGGTTGCTGAGCACGATGCTCTCGTAGAACTGCTGAAACTCGAGGTACGAGCGCGAGACGTTGCGGTACGTCGTGCCCGTGAAGTTCGACAGGTTCGTCTGCGCGTCGAACTTGACGAGGATGTCGCGCCTGTTGCGGTCGAGGCCGGTGATGCGCACGCGCAGGTAGGGGTCCCCGCGCTCGAAGCGCGCGCCGTTAGCGCCAGGGGTGTCGCGCGGGGAGATGAGCCCTGCCTCGGGCTGGCCGTATATCTGCGGCTGCTTCCCGTACGGGCCCGGCGCAGGCCCTTTCTCCGGCGTCGAGGGGGGCTTGGGGGACGCGCCGCGGCCGAGATGGGGGATAGCTGCGGGCTGTGAGCTGGGTGTCCCGTCCGACGAGAACAGCAAGTGTACTGACGGGAATTGGGGAGATGAGGTGTCGTCGGCCAGGGAGGAGGTTCTTCGTTGCTGCCGCCGAACGCGGCGGCGGAGGAGCTGAGTGGGTCGAACATGGCGAGCGGAACGACGGCGGCGGCAACAGCGTTCGAGAGCCGGCGTTTCTTGAGTTTGCCTATGGCGCGCGGTCTAAGTACAAGGACAAGATGTAAACCCGTTTACATAACCCCTCGGCGCTCAGGCCATAGTCTCAGACTCATGGGCACTTCAGTTCATTCCAGGCTTTTTCTCGACCTCGCAATCGCAGTGACCAAGTCCCTCATCAGGTTCCATTCGACGTAGTAAATCCATGGTACCCATACAATACTCGAAAAGTCCATGTACATAGCGATAGCTGAGCGGAGCTCTGGGTTAGCATGTCCAACTGAATGAGTGAGCGACTGAATAGCGAGTGAGCACATCAGGATGTGGTGCGCAGGGGATAGAAAGCAATGTGACCAGTCTGAAGATCTGATAGCCTGTCTGAATTTACGGTGCCGCGCAGTCGGGAATCGTCAAATCCTTGAGTTGACGGCTGCGGAGACTGTTAGCTCTGTACCACGAAAGCAAACACGCCGACTTACTCCGCGGTAAAGAGACCCCACCAACCCTCAACACCGCCGTACTGCGCGTCCTTCCACTCCTCGTCAAAAAACTGCAAGCACGTTAGGTGGCGTCTGAAAGAGGAAGAAGAGTACACGCACCTCAAAGAAGAAGTACCCGATGTTGTTGCTATTTGCCTGGCAGACAAAGTCGTCGATGAAGATCTGAAGAGCACGTCAGTACAAGAATAAGTACGCATGACAAAATCACTACTCACTTGAAGATTTGCCTCTGACGCGTCGCTGGCACCATTGTTGGCGTTGGCCGCATCGGACGATTTCTGAACAAGCGTGCGTTAGTCAGTGTGATTATGTCTCGTGCACCCAGCTTACCGTAGGCCAGCCCGTCTCAGCAATGTACATCTGCGGAGAGTTGCTCAATTCTGACGCCGGCTCGACATTAGTCTCCTCGAAGAATGAGAACACCCAGTCCGCCGCATCGTCCGCGGTGGTGTTTGCGAACCACGCGTGGACGTTGGACATCTATGATAGTCAGCCAATTTGCCCCACATACCCGGGATCCAGCCACTTACCCCGTAATCGACATTCTCGAGCACCTCGTTGTTGAAGTAGCTGCCCGCGTCCGAATTGCCCACAGGAAGATCAACGCCAAGATCGCTGAGCATTTGCTTGGTGTCGTCGATATCCGCAATGAGAAGCTTGCCGCCTGCATTGCCAATGGCATCGTTGGGGTCCGTGCCGCCGTTATCGTTGAGGTAGTTCAGGATGTACTCGTTGCCGACGGTGACGCCCGCTATGTGGTCCGTGCCATACGTCTGGATCGCCTCCTTGAGGGCATCGCGCTGGCGCGTGTACGCGTCGGAGTCGCCGGGGACGTCGTAGTTGGCAAGGTAGACTTGCATGCTGCGAGCCATCAGTGCCTCACTCTGCCGAGAAAGCGGTCGAAACTCACTCGACCTTGGTCTGCTGAATCGCCTCAAGCTGTGCGCGCCACATCAGATAGTGCTGTAGGAAGGCACGCGGGCGCACGTACCACAAGAGCCGACTGATTGCAGTCTGCGCCATAGAGGCGGACACGCTTGGTCAGCTGGGACATGAGCTACGTGGCGCGTTAGCCCGGGGCAGCAGCAGACGGTTGACGATGCCCTACCTGAATATCCTTGATGACATCCTCTGCGCTCGGCGTCAGTCTGCGCCCACAATTGCGCGCCACATGTGCACTCACCAAGCTTCGCCCCACAATCCGGCATGATAGAGCCCTCGGGCGTGTACGCAATCCCATAGAAGGACTGGTGCAACCGGTCGTCCTTCTCAAAGTTCGACGGGTCGTCGCCTACCGAGCTGTCCGATTCGGGATTTGACGCCCCGCTCGAGCCGGAGGAGGAAGAGGAGGATGACTTGTTGCGCGAAAGACCAACACCGAGACCGACGGCCAGCGCAACGATTACGACGAGGGCGACTACGCTGCCGAGAACCTGCCAGCGGGGAATGTTAGCCGCACACAGCCCCAAGCGAGGGAGTACGACGCACGATCTTCTTCGCCCGCCGCGAGCGCGCATTGCTCTTCTCGAGGGCCGCGGCCATACCACTCTGATACTCTGACATGTTGTCGTGGGTCGTGTAGGAGAGAGATGTGGTGGATTATTCGGGGAGTAAAGTGGGAAGAAGATGAATGAGTGACAGCGACGGCCTGCGAAAGCGGTTGAAGGTCGTAGGTGGAAAGGTGGGTGACGGAGTCAAGAGGCGAAAGACCAGCAAACAGCGTTCTTGGGTCTCGACCGGTCACAGGAATAGGAGGCTGGCCAAGCAGCACTCAATCGGGATTCGGAGCAGGAGGAGACAAGCCGTCAAACAAGGCGCGACGGCCGCCACCTTAAAATGCCCGTGACGACCGGGTAGCCGCGCCGGCCGAGCCTCCGATGTTTCATCGACTTGGCCACAGCTCGGTCAAGCAGTCGACGTCGTACGGGCAGTCCACAGAGTCAGCTCTCAGCAGTGCCATTGTCGACGAAAGAGGGAAGAGTTCAAACTGCGCAGTAGCCCCGCATTTATGAACTGCTGCGGGTTCTTGCTGATGCTCCAGCAAGTGGACCCACAACGTCTCGTGACGTACCCTCCATCAGCCCAGGTCTTCTAGTTTGGCCACTGGCACCAGCAACGACGATGCAGAACTCAATAGCCAAAGACGCGGACAGCAACAACTGCTAATTCCTCCAGCAGCGGCTACTACTACAGCAAAAGTACAGCGATGTCTGTTACCGAGCGATGCTCACGTACCAAGGAAAGATGCATGCGTATCAAGGAAACAAAAATGGGTGCATAATTTTACAGTGCCGGTGACCCACCTATCGACCCAGCGTTGAGTATTGTTCATTTGTGGCAAAGCCGCGCGATTCGGGGAAAGGCGACGACAGTTTGGCAGAGACGGCGCCGCTTGCGACTAGCCGACGCGCTTTACTGCTGTTTGCATTCTTCCGGGTTGACCTGAGCGCCGCCGGCGCCCTTGCCGCCCTTCTTCGCGGTGCGCTTCCGTGGCGGAAGGTCCTCCTCATCATCATCATCGTCATCGTCGTCGTCGTCCGATGGTTCCGTGACATAGTCGTCCTCGTCCTCGTCCTCCGACTCAGAGAAGTCGTCGAAGGCCAGCGCCTTACCGGTGAAGTAGTCGATGGCGCGCGGGACGATCTGAGTTATGATTTTAGACCACAGCAAGGAAATGACAGATCCATCCACAAACCTTCTCCTTAAGATCCTCGCCAATCTGGTAGTCGATTTCCAGACGCTCTTCAATCTCCTCCATGGCGTCGGCTTCCTCCTCGGTCTGGCGAAACGTTAGTCAGGAAGCCATATGCGATTCTGCCTTGCTCACCTTCGCGTCCTCGGGATTGGGCGGAAGAGGCGGGTCGAAGAAGTTGAAGAAGGACTGTGTCGGCTTCGCCTTTCGCACGAGGCGCGTGCGGTTCGTGCCTACAATACCGGGTCAGTCATAGTCGCGCGTCGCAGACGTCCAACATACTCTTATTCCTCTGCCTCTTGACTTCCCACTCCCGGGTCAAATCCATATCCTCCTCCTTCCAAGTGATCTTCGTTCCGATTGCCTTGTCGTAAACTGATAACATGTTAGCATCTGGTCGGCAAACAACCGCCCTAAAGAAAACGTACTCCAGTCACCCAGATCGTCCACCGAAGACTGGTAAAAGTACGTCTTCACGAGCACCTCTTCCGAGAAATATGGGTTTTCTGCCGCGTTAAAGTAGAATAGCAGACTATAACCGGGGCTGGATGCGGACTCCTCGGGTATGGCCAAGAGCTTCTTGGTCTCTGTGGGGCGGCCATGAGTAATAGCCGTGAAAAAATCGCGCATGATGAGGCACCTTCGTCAGCGTCCTTTAACGGCAAGTTGACCACACGGATGTCAACGAGCCACTTGAGTGCCTCCTCATCGCGCTCAGAGATCAGTTCCATGAGACCCGGATGTGTGCGGAGAGCATTCAGCCAGAACGAGGGGATAGCAGAAGGGCCTGCGACGACGTCAGACGGACACACATACGCGGCGATGATTATACGCACCAGCCTCGCCCTCAACCTTGGACTCCTTGTACTCATCATCCTCCTCCTTGAACAATTCCGCGCCCTTCTTGACCTCCTCCTCCGTGGGCGCCAATTGACCAGCGATGATCGCCTTCCTGCGGTCGTACAAAGGCGCCTGGAGCGTGTTGTACTGCGCGATCGCCCATCTGCGTTAGCTTCCCTGCCTCTTACAAACGCGATCCGTGCTCACCTTCCGCTCGAGCTCGAGCGCCTCCCACTTAAACTTGTTCAGCAGCGCGTCCTGCTCGGTCTGGATGCCCTTGAGCGCCTCGACGCTGCGCTTGACGTCGTCAGGGAGGCTCTCGACGTAGCCACTGCTCGCGCCGACGAGTGACCCGAGGCGGCTGGTGACCATCGACTGCAGCGCGCCCGTGATCGCGCTGCCTGAGAGCCCCGCCTCGGCCGCCTCACCCTCCGCGTCCTCGCTGATCGCGGCGACGGTGGGGCGCGAGAGGCCGGTGGTGATGGGCGCGTGGTTGTGGGGCGTGTTCTGGGGTGTGGGGGCGGTGATGTTCGAGTGGGACATGGGGATGCCCGCGGGCTGGTCGCTGTCGCTGGACGACATGGTGGTTAGAGTCGAAGAAGCGAAGCGATCAACCCTCGACCCAAAATCGGATCTCCAGGTCCTGCTCTGGCGGTCATGTGCGCTGAATCAACTTGATCCCGATGAGCGGGCCATGACATGGATCCAGCACCGGGGCATTCAGAGTCAGAGTCCGATGCGTTGTTCACTTTGTACGAGCGGTAGCAAAAGAATAGACAGCACAACTACGTAGTATGATAAGGAATGGTTGGCGCTCATGCGAACGAGCCTCCTCCATAGCACGTATGAGCTTGACCATTGGCTGCTTTTCATTGCTCTCTGGTGATCCTCGAAACCATTCTCCGAGTCCGAGCGAAGGGAATGTGTTAGACAAAGAACTTGCGTAGAGGGTCTATGTCTTCCTCGCGCCAGACGCCACATCCCTCATAAAGATGCACGAGCCACCCGTGCACCAGTCCCCCGTACGGACGCCCATGAATAGCAGGTAATGGAGAACTGTTGAAATTGATACGAAGATCTGGTAGGTCCGGATAAAGGGCCGCCGATAACAACAGGCATCTCGGAGTCGTACGCACAGGACAGTCCGGGGGAGGGCGGGGGCTGGGCGGGGGAGATGTCGAAGCCATTCGTCGTATGAGACATCAGATTGGAGAATCAACACCCGGATGGCTGGCGAGCACGCTGCGAGGCATTCCACTTCATCGTTGTCGGGATCGATGGACGCCTTTGTACGGATATCCAGGGAGACCAGTCCGCGGAACACCTGAAGGGGCAAACTATTGGATAGGCCAGGACGAAATGAGGAAAAATCCACTCATTCGAACCTGGCATCCACAAATCGTCGCAAAGTCTTCCCAGGTCACGCAACGCGTCCATGTCGCAGCACTGTCCCATCGCGGTGTACAATTGCAGGATTTCGATATCGATATAGTGGCGTGACGGTTCGCAAGGGAGAAACATATATTTCATCTTCCGTCCATCGCTGCGAGTATCTGCAGAAAGGCCGTCAGGCGTTTGGCAGATGCACCGTACATCGCGAGGTCGTCCAGCACAGGAAAGATGGCCGTGTTGTCTACCCGCGGCCTGAAATTCGTCAGGCGTGTCACTGCGAGGCAGCGTAGTCCGGGTAGCGCGCCGAGGACGTGCAGACATGCAGAAGAATAACGTCCAAGGTTACGTGCTCGAGGCCGTACACTGCGATAGCATCATCACTAGACTGGGTTCGATATCAGGGATTTCACGGGCATCCCGTCCTTCCAGAAGCAGAGTTGTGAGTGTGGAGGTGGGCAGAGCTGGCAGCATGGCGCCAAATGGGATTGACTCCGTTGCGGCATGGTCAACTACGGCGAGGCGCGAGGGGTCGGGGCGCACCACGACAGCGATTTCTTGACACAACATGCGTGCCACAATATGCGTGCCGTGTCGACATCCCATTCCAACTCTACTGCACGAGGGCAAAGAGCTGGATTCACGCCGCGTCGCTCAGTGTGCAACAACCACGAGCGAAGGAACTTTGGGGATAAGTGGACTGTGAAGAAATCCTCGGAGGATGTGTGCAGGCATATGATCCGGGCCCCATAGGATAGTCTCGTAAACCATCCTCTAGTAAACTAGAGTCTGGAACATCTTCGGGGGTAGGTCCCGGACGTGGCTCGGAGTTTGAAAACTGAATTTCGAGGCCTGTTGTAGCGATCTCGTGACTCCTCCTTTCGGCCGGGCGTTCGAATCCCCGTCGCTCATCAACGAACCTCGTCATGTCGTATCCGCATCCCAGGCGATACCACGCATATATGCAGTGTTCCATCTACATAACCTGCGGCATACTGGCTTTTGCACGGCATCGACTCCGCTGCAATGCTGCCCGCCCTCCGTTCCTCTACTTCTGCGCCGGGACTCCTCTAATAACAGCGCAACAATAGCATCATAATCTTCGCGTCTCGGGCTTCTCAATGAACTGGGGACCACAAGATTGAGCTTTTCCCTTGCTCGAGGACACCCCTGTCCCGTTTCTCGACCGCGATTTGAGAGCATGCGTCTTTCTGAAAAGGCCATAGGTAGACGCTCGATGCCGGACGCGGTCCAGATGATTTGCGTGAGCTCTATTCCAAGATGGTGAGATTTCGGTCACTGTATGCGTGGTACTTCGATGCGCAGAGAAGTCTGGAGATGCAGACGCTGCGCCCGTGTACTACAAGTCTGTACTACAAGTACAACTTCAAGCTTCAAGTTGAGTACAAGTCGACTGAGCGCCACACAGGCGCCACACACAGCCCAAAACGGAACGTCACGAGCTTCGGCCGCGCTTCGGCACGGTTAAATTTCAAACTCCGTGCCACCTCGACGGAAGGTCAGTCACGGTCCCGTGACGTGCAGACGCGTTGCCACGTGATGCCAATGGCATCAACTCGGTCCGGACTTCCGCCTGAGGCTGTTGACTTCGAGCCGTCGGATTCTTATATACGACGCCGTTTCAAGGTCGCGCAACGTCGCCTCCTCGCACGCTCTCGATGTTCTCTTTCAAAGTTTGATTCGAACACCTTGCTGATGTCAAAAGTTGAGCGCCGCCTCGAAAGGTACCAGATCCAAATATAGGCCCTCGCCACATTCGGTGGTGAGGTCACCGCGGAGTGAACCTGACCGCCGCAAGCGGTGTGGATAGTGCTGTCGTGAGTTGAGTTCAACTCGATGCCGAAAAAGGCAGGTAAGTTGTAACTCAACTCAAACTCGATGATCGGTAATATGATCAATTCCTCCGGCCGTCTGATTTGTTCCCCGTGCACGTGTGCTGCACCTACAACGTACAACAAACACGTTGAACTCCCTTCGATGGCCTCTGAGAGTGCCATGCTCCGCCTCTTTTTGCCTAAGTAACCCCCTGAGCCAATGTAGTCACCATAACCCCATTGTGCAGCGTCCCGGGACGCGTCGCGACGCCCGCATGAGCGGCTTCACTGCCGTTGATCTTGCCAGCGCCGCGCGCTCTGAGTCCTGAGTGCCTTCGTGCAGTGTGCGAGCGCCGTGATGTGGCCCGCTGCCGCTACCGCCTCTCCCGCTGTGTTGTACGTGTTTCTGACCGTGGCACCTGTGCGTACCAGGCAGAGGCAAGGGCATGAAGCGGCGCGCCGCGCGGGGCGGGAAGCGCGGACAAGCGCCTCCCGCCAAGTTGCACGGCCTCCGTCACAGACAGGCGTGTGTTAAGTAGCTCATTTCTGGCGTTCCTATGACCCGGCGCGTCTGCTGGACCCAGAGGCAGCCGGTGCAGTGACAGCACGTCCGTTGCAGAACACCTGCCGATACTCGAAGCAGCATAACACTACTCAACAAATCAGTATAGAGCTGAATAGTTGACGTAATGTCAGTGAATGGGTGCATCCTGCTCTGCCCGACTAAACTTCAGCCAGGGCCGGGAGGGATCATGGCTGCAGGGCCCGCCAGCCTGAGTGAGACACCACATATTCTGTGATGACAGAGTCATCACAGGTCTGAAGGGGAGCTTATTATGGCTGCTTGAGCAAAGCCCTGCTAATGTTGAGCCATACTACCTCGCCGAGATTAGTCTACATCGCATAGCGCTGCATGAATTACTACAGACGCATTGTTCGACTGCTTCTGGGACGCCGGCGGCATTCTCCGACGCCGGCCGTCGCGTCGTCGTTTCGCTGACCCGGACCGGTTAATTGATAAGTTGACTCGAGTTGCAACTCAACTCGACTCGATTGATTTTCAAACATTTTCTAACTCAACTCAACTCGAACTCAACTCACGACAGCACTAGGTGTGGACTTCAAGACGGACTTGGCGTGGACTGCGAACGTCTCTCTCAATACCTCCATCGTCTTTACTTGCCCTCCCCATCATGACCGACTATGTGCGCCGTCTTGTTTCCGGCAACAAGGCTCGTTTCAAGGACAAGAAGCTCGATGTCGAGCTTGGTGCGCGATCTTCGCGATTCTATTCCCTCCCGAGGCGCTCATGCTAGCCAGACCTCGTCTACCTCACCGACCAGGTCATCATCATGGGATACCCTGCCTCTGGCATGGAGGGCCTCTATCGCAACCCCAAAGAGGACGTCAAGAAGTTTCTAGGTGCGTGCTCCGCGGCGATGTATAAGTGTCGATCTGACCTTGCACGCGCAGAGCATCGACACGGAAAGAACTACTGGATATTCAACTTTTGTCCCCTACGCGAGAACTCGTATGATGCGACGTACTTCGATAACCGCGTCAGCCGCTATCCGTTCCCGGACCACCAGTGAGCCGACAGGCAGCCCGTGTCGCGAATCGCATGCTCACCGCCGATGTAGTTCACCACCGTTGGCGATCATGCCTCTGGTTGCGCGTGAGATGCGCGCTTGGCTCGATGGTTCGAAGGACCGAGTCGCTGTGTTGCACTGCAAAGGTGTGTCACTCGCATGCACTTACTTGTCTTGCCGCTTACGCGCCACAGCCGGCAAGGGACGCTCGGGAACCATGGCGTGCACGTACCTCCTCACTCTGCAGAAGGAGCCCACGGCACCCGAGCTCGAAAGAAGTTATACTGCCAAGCAATGGGCCAAGCTTCGCGTCGATGACACGATGGACGTAGTACCTGAAGACATCGACAGCGACACCGGAGGCGTCTCCGAGTCGCGGCTCGCAACACCGTCCGATGTCAAAGACTGGTCTAGCAGTGAAGGCTCTACGCCGACCCCGAACAGCGATAAGTCTCCTGAGCCTGGCGAGCCGCCAAAGTCTTTCTCCGACTCCCTCAAGGGCGTGCTGGACCTCCACACTGCCCGACGCATGAAGCCGGCCGACGGCAAGAAGGTCAAGCAGGGCGTCAGCATCCCCTCTCAGCGGCGCTGGCTCTACTACTGGGCTCTGCTCCTCTCTAACGAGGCACCGAAGCACATGTGGCCCCCACTTGGCGCGCCGGAAGCTGCGCCACCTCGAGTACGACTGACAGAAGTGCGCATCCGCATGAACGAGGAGACAGGCGTGAAGTTGACCGTCGCACGCGCCGCAAACGCGCTACTGGACCGCGCAGGTGTCGGCTCGGCTGCACGCAACGGGTCTCGCGGTCAGGTGTGGGCTTCGCTCGCGCGCTACGACGACGACTTCGTGAAGAAGCTGGAGGACTGGGAGCGCCACACGCGCGGGAACTCCCTCGGCGAGCGACGCGGCGGCTCTGCCCACATGGGAGAGGAGGAGCTGCAGGCCCTGTTTGCGGACGGGCGGTGGGACCAAGGCAAGATGGTGCGCAGCTTCGCGAGGCTGGGCGTGATGGGAGAGGACGGGATCGCGAAGGCGGGCGACGAGAAGGAACGGACGACGACGTATGCTCTGCGGCCGCTGACCGACGCGTCGTGGGGGCAAGTGCTCGAGGGTCTGAAGGAGGGTGGGGACGCCAGCGACTCTGCAGCGGCGACTGCGACGCACGCGGACGTGCCAGGGTCCGAAGCGAACTCGATGTTGGACGTGACGGCAGGCGCGCGCGAGCGCGGCGTCGTTGTTGACGCGGGGCGCGAGGTGCGCGTCAAGCTGTATATGGGCCAGATTTTCATGGGCTGGAGCTGGTTCGTGCCGACGTTCCACATGCCGCAGCCTCCCCCGGGCGTGGGCTCTCCGAAGGACATCACGCCCAGCCGCACGACCATGCATCTAACGCGGAAGGAGCTGGACTTTCCGATTGGGATTGGGGAGCATGTGTTGGATGTGGAGATCGACATGGAGTGGCTACGGCCTGAAGACGCGGAAGCTGTCCAGCCTCCTGCGCGTGAAGACAGTCAGGAGGCAGTGGAGGCGGGTGAGCCTGCAGGGCTGGCAGCACAGATGCCGGCCGTCGTGGCGGGGCGGACAGTGAAGGATGTCGTAGAGGCAAAGGAAGCATCGGACGATTAGAGAATCATTTGTGGCATCGACCCTGTTTTGTTGTAATCTAGTGTTGTACAGATGGAGTAGCTAGCACATAGTGCGCGCAACCCGCAGCTGCGATGAAGACGGCTACTTGCGCTTAGATTCAGAACGCACGACCGGGCCAGTGAGAGACTCTCAGAGTGAGTGAGAGCCAATGGGAGCACGCGGCATTCGCCGCTCTGAATCTGTCGGCGTTACGTCCCAATCCGGCGACGCACACGCGTCGCGCTCAGTGACGCGTCGAGTTGCTTGTCCTCAGCACTCTGACTTTTCCCTTGCCTCCCCCAGTCGCGCTCGTTATTGCAAGATGGAGTGCTCATTCGCTCTGACGGGGAAGGACTACGTGATTGTCGCGGCAGACACTACCGCCGCGCGCTCCATTGTGAAGATGAAGGTGGACGAGGACAAGATCAAGACCCTCAGCCCGCATCTCCTCATGGCATACTCTGGCGAGCCCGGTGCGCCTGCCTCTCTATATATGCGATCTTCCTACTTATACTCATCCTTCCGCTAGGTGACACCGTGCAGTTCGCCGAGTATGTCGAACGCAACATTCGCCTGTATCAGATCCGCCACCACTACGCGCTGCGCCCATCCGCGGCCGCGTCATGGATCCGTCGCTCCCTCGCAGAGTCGCTGCGCTCGCGGCACCCATACGCGGTCAACCTGCTCGTCGGCGGCTTCGACACCGCGGCAGGGACACCGCACCTCTACTGGATTGATTATCTCGGCACGTCCACACCCATACCTTTTGGTGCGCACGGCTACGGCAGCTACTTCGCGCTCAGCACGTTTGACCGGTGCGTGATTATCTTCTCTCAATTGCTCCAAGCATTGACCCTCTGGCAGGTATCACAACCCTGAGGGAACCGTCGAGGAGGGGCTGGCGACGCTGAAAAGGTGCATAGATGAGGTCGCACTGCGCCTCGTCGTTTCGCCCGGGAAATACAAAGTGAAGATTGTGGACAAGGATGGCATTCGGGAGCTCGAGATCTAAAGCATTCTCTGTTCTTTGTGTATTTCTAATCCCTGACTTTGGAACACGCGTGATCTCCTCAGTGACCATCGCTTTGAACAGAAGAGGCAGCCTGATGTCATCGGCGGCAAAGCAACACAGAAGTGTGGATGCATACTGCTCGACCCCCAGTGCATCGTGCTGTATCACCCGCTGGCTGAGAAGTGCAGGCTCTAGACGTCTAAGTAGACACCTGCGGCGCCTGCGCTGACTGCCGAGGAACATGCAAGAACCCTGTATATCGACGACTGGATGCATTCCGTATTGATGGTTTGGGGCACAAGCAAGTATATGTCGCCTGGGCTGGTCGCCAAAGCCTGCGACTCAGGAAGAACATGGGAAGAACTGGAGGGGAATGCCCTCGGCAGATCCCGATCGCAAGCCACGTGGTTGATGTTGAACTTCTCCATCGACTGACACCTGACTTCGTCCACCACCTCGTCCGCCTTCCTCATCATGAAGAACGAGGACCCAAAGGCGAGAAGGATAGAAGACTATCTGTACTTCCTGACGTACCGAACAAGATGGTCAGCTCTCGCTCAAATACAGCGTGAACCCTGAACGAGTCAAGTTTTCCGCAGGAGTGACAATGACCAGTATTCGCACATGAACAATGCGATTTACTATCACCTCTTTGACTCCATTATCAACGCGTTCCTCGCCGAACACTGCGGGATTGAGCCATCCTCGGCGGCCCTCATCGGTCTCGTCGTGTCGTCGCACTGTCAGGTCCGTTAGCAGCGGGCTGTCCCGGCTATCTATGAAGCTAATATGCCTCCTATACAGTTCTTCCGTCCAGTCTCTTTTCCGCAGGTTCTGCAGCTAGGCATGCAAGTCAAGAAGCTGGGGCGCAGCTCCGTCGAGTACGAAGTGGGCGTCTTCGAGGAGGGCAAGGATGAGCCCGCCGCCGTCGGAGGCTACACACACGTGTTTGTCGATAACCGGACACGGAAGAGCGCGGCGCTTTCGGACGAAGTGCGGCGGGGACTTGACTCTCTGCGGCCGAAGTCGAAGCTATGATGAGAACTCCTATTCCCTTTTAGGATAGCCCGGCATGTTTGTCAACGTACTGTGTGCCCTCCGACGTGAGCCTGTCGTCGTGCTCGCCATCGTCCGCAGTGAGCGGCGAGCTGACATCGGTCTGCATTGTGGCAGGTCAGCGCTTCAGCGTCCGCGGCCAGTCAGACTGAGGTCAGCGCTTACGCCACGGCGGTTACGCGCAGATCAGATCGCGTGAGATCGGAGCATCGGCTCACTCAGCCGGTCCTTCTGGTATAATCACCATCGGCTTTCATCTTCTCCACTTTATCCTTCGTGGTTTGATTCCCCTCTAGACCTCACTCAAGTCTCCATAACTTATAACATGCACGACCACCCCGAGCTCGTTGCCGACGCCGCTCTCCTCGACTTCCTCACTGGGTCCGAGAACCCCGCGCCCAGCCGTCGTCGTCGCTCCCTCCCGCGCCGCGACGCCGAGCTCGACCCCCTGTTGCTCGCTGCCGCCGCCTCTACTGGCCCCCATGTCACGCGCAACCATTACACGCATGACTTCTTCCCTGGCGTGTCGCTCCCTCAAGCGGAAGGGGCATGGGACTGGAGCAAGTGGAAGGGCGCCGATGCGACACAGGACGATGAACCCTGTCGGGTGCACTATGTGAGCCGCCAGGCGCCTCGGAGTCAGCGCTTGGGTCTCGAGCAGGCAGAGCCATTACCGCACAACGTTTCTGCGCTGCCAGCGAAGCAAACTCCTGACGCGGAGGAGCTCGAGGCAGAGCTGAAGGCCGTGGGTGTCACCCTGCCAGGGGCGGACCTGCCCCCTGTGGAGGTCAAATGTATGGCGCGCACGCGCATCCCTACCCCGCATGGCCCCGCCTTCCTCCATCTCTACCACAACAATCGCGACAACAAGGAGCATCTTGCTCTGGTCATCGACCCCGCACAACTTTCCGACGAGCCCCCAGTCGCTCCCCCCATCCGATCGCGCTCCCTCGATGCCGTGTGGGCGCCCGACGAGACACCGATGGACCGCATCACACGCGGCGCATATGTCGGCCGGCTCTCCCCCTCTTCCCAGACTCCCTCCACTCCCGATTCACATACCACCGGCGATCCCGCCGCCGCGGCTTGCCCCCTCATCCGCATTCATTCTGAGTGCTTCACGGGCGAGACGGTTGGCAGCCAGCGCTGCGACTGCGGCGAGCAACTTGACGAGGCCATTCGACGCATCGCGCTCGCTGGCCGCGGCGCAATCGTCTACCTTCGGCAGGAGGGCCGCGGCATCGGGCTGCTCAGCAAGCTCCGCGCCTACAACCTGCAGGACATCGGGCACGACACTGTCGCGGCTAACCTGCTGCTCGGGCACCGTGCGGACGAGCGCGCGTACGACGTTGCAGGGGCCGTGCTCCGCGACTTGGGGCTTGCGACGGGCGTGCGTGTCTTGACGAACAATCCGGATAAGGTCGCCGCGCTGGAGGAGGAGGGACTGCGCGTCGTCGAGCGCGTGCCGATGGTCCCGCGCAGCTGGCTCGCGCGCACAGCGGCGGTCGCAGGGGCGGAGGACGGACTGCCGGGCACCCCGGCCGATGACTACCCTCCCGCGGGCGCGACACTCATTGGGGGAGGGGCAGTTCACGGGGAGGACTTGGACAAGTATCTGCGGACCAAGGTGCTGAAGATGGGACACATGCTGCCGCTTTGGATGGAGGATGCTGTGGCGCAGTAGCCACCCTAGCACAAACTATACATGTTTAGATCGCTAAAAGTAAGTACAGACGGTGGTTATACCAAACTGTAATGCGAGATGTCATGTCGAGGGTAACAGTTGGGCGGAGAATCCTGATGGGGTCTACAGCTGCTGAGAGTGGCTAGACAGCTGGCGGCCAGACATCCAGCGTCTGTAAGTACTTAGTCCCAAAGGTATATGGGCTATCCAGCGGACCATATTCACCAAAAAGCCCAATACCGAGGGGTGCGTTGCGGTATTCATTCATTACCGCTGCCCTTGATAACGGGGTATCAGGTCGTGTGAGTCAGCCCTCCAAAAGTGCATTGACGTCGTGGACAGCAGTGCCTAGCCTGGACGCCAGTCCCGCCACGACGTTCTAAAGTCAAATTGAGAAGCAGGAACCTCGTGGAGGGCCT
Source organism: Schizophyllum amplum (assembly GCA_007026445.1). NCBI lineage: Eukaryota > Fungi > Basidiomycota > Agaricomycetes > Agaricales > Schizophyllaceae > Schizophyllum > Schizophyllum amplum. The sequence continues at coordinate 1,994,150 of VDMD01000002.1, read as the reverse complement.
GGTAAACCTCGCCAGCTTTTAGCGGAAGGGTACGCTATGATCGAAATTGACTTTATGACGCGAATCATGCGCCGCGGAGTTTCCTTATGGAGAAGTACCCGTCCCGTGATTCTGTCAGCTGACAGAATACTTCAACCTGGACTGCTTCGCTGCCTTCGTTCTCGATGTGCGTCGACACGTCGCGTCTCGTCTGCTTCTTTTCAATATAATATTTTCATCCTCATCGGTCATGACATATCAAGATGAACAACGCCGCGCACAACGCGCAAGAATGGGGCGCTTTCGCATCGCGTCAGTGCCGTCGGTCCCGTCACTGCGATTGCCACCGGTCCCTCCTGCGTCCTCAGACCCTCTGGTACCTCAGAAACACGAGAACATGAGCGGGAGCCTAAACTATCACGAAGAACAAGCGCCGCACGAAGCCGAACGCGGACAGATGGTGCCGCCGCTACGCTGCCAGCACTGAATGCAGATTTTTAGGGCGCTCCGTAGATGCTGCGGACGTTCAAGCTTTCGAAGATAGTCCGTCGGTAGCACGGAGCCGTTGATTGTCGCCATAGCATGAGCCAAAAGCGCATCTAGAGTCTGTGCATCCAGCCATTTGAGAGTCGGGAGCGAAGGTCCGATCATTGTGAGCAAGTAATTAATCGAGGGTTTACGTCGGAAAAGCACCTTGATGGCTCAGAGGACGGAAGCGGGGGGGTTTGGAAGTACACGCGGTGCGCAGACACGACAAGTCAGGACAAGTCACTGTTGAGTCACAACAGGTCACAACGCGTACGCGCCGCTCACGTGCAGCTTTATCCCCGAAAGGCTTTTTGTTCGCCGCCGGTAAGTTTATTTCGATCATAGTGCACCCTTCCCCTAAAAGCTGACGAGGTTTACCGGTCCCTCCACGACGTCACGGTAACTGACGTCGACTTTAGTTTGGAGGGAGCGGGATCCGGTCTAAGCAGTGCCAAGAGATGGCGCGTCCGATTCGCTCTGCTCGCCCTTCACTATTGCGACGAGTAGGTCCTCCACCCACTCCTCCTCCTTTCTCCACTCACCGTTCCTGCCCCAGCTCCGGATGCGCTCTACAGCGTGTTCTCTTCGCTTGTCCATATCGTCGTATGTTTCCCCCTTCTCTTGCCGGAGCAGGTTGTAGCCGACGAGCAGTTCAAGGTCGGATTCCAAACGGTAGCGCTCGACACAGTGCAGTCGATACTTCAGCATCATGCGGAAGATGCCTGCGTATACGGCGGATGTACGGGGCACGTACATGGAGGTGCGGAGGAAGGAAGTCTGCTCCAGTTCTTCCTGGATATATGCTGGCAACGATTTGGGCACGAGATGAAGGTGCTCTATGCCGCCTAGATCCGTATGTTGCGTGGCATCGTGCAGTCGTCCACACCGTAAGAGATCGCCTTGACTGCGAAGAAGGAAATTGGGGAGCGTGGCGAGGGGAAGACCTAGGCTGGTGAGTGTCGCTGATAACGCATCAAGCTCTGCATCAGGCACAAGCAATGTAAGGCTCTGTAAGAATTAGCAGAAATACGCACGTTGCAAGATAAAGCACGCACTCTCTGAATACGAGGAATCCCGAGATGCTGATCAAGGAGAGAGCCCCAGACGATGAGAGGTGTGTGCTTGTTTAGTGTCTGAAGCGCATCGGGTGGCTGTGTGCAAGAAATGCTTTCTTTCGCGACCGCAGAATATAATAAGGCCGACAGTGATGTGTTCAGCAAGACGTCCATGGTTGTTTGGGATAAAGGCCAAATAAAGGCTCCTGGCTACGTCCGCCGCACCGGGCCGGTGTGCGCCTGAGTTTCAATTTAACACTGTTCAACTCACGTGATCAACAGTTCGCTCGCGCCCTTTGCTTCTTTCCTCAATCTTTCCTCAACGGGGCCCCTAGGCACTAGCAATAAATGTCGATCATATTCAGCTCTGTCTTCGAGCACCAGGTGGTAGCGGCGAGAGCCATATCTGCCAGGTATGCGCTGTATGTGGACTTTGAATCCCGTCTTAGCATATCCCCCTATAGGCTCGACGCAGAAGGTCTTGACCACGTCTTTATTGGCGGTTTCGCCTGTGCCGTCCTCGGGAGCTATAGGGCCACGCAGATGAGTTCCACGCATGCACGCAACAAGGGCGCAGGACTCACTTTATTGCGTGCGTTTACGACGTAGACATTCTCATAGAGACTACGGCTCAGAGTATCTCGGCTCTGCGCGAGCGACTGATAGACCTCGACTCCTTTGCAAAATCAGGTTTAAAACTCTACTTTGTCCAGGTGCGTCTCGGTGCTCATACTTGCTGCATTGAGGGCTAATCATCTGTGAACCGACAGCGATTGCCCGCGAATTTGGACGACGACACGAGCGGCACAGTCGAAAACAGCCGGAGCGCCGGCAATGTCCTCATTGAGACCCTTGCCGCAGGGACACTTGGCTTACCTTCGGTCGCAGGACCAGTTTACACTGATCCTAAGTACCGTGAGTACCCATGTATCTGCTTGTGCCACCCTCTTCTCATCGGAACAGACCTGAAAATTCTTCACCCGTCCGTCCTCCCGCTCACCAAACAAACTCAAGCGATGGACGACCATGCGCAGCTCGACGCGGCCAAAGTCGCTTGACAAGATCCGCACGGACAAAGAGGATATCATTGTCCTCCTTTACTACCTTGCAGAAGAGAATATGAAGCTCGGGCTCGGAGATTACCAGGGCAAGACCAGGAAGGAGCTGCTGCCCTCCGTCGCCACATTCCACGACAGTCTCAAGGAGGATGAAGACTTGTGTGTTGTATTGAAGCAGGTCATGCACGCGGAGGACTGGGAGGAGATGCTGCAGACCGCCCCTGTGGAGGCGGAATCGCATGTGCCACCGACTGATTAGCTATGTATGGCATTGTAGAGGTCAATTTTGAGAACGTACGTATTTAAAGGGCTCCGCCTTCTCACCGCAGGGGCGCAGGCGACAGCCATCACGCCAGCGCCAAGTCGCTGTGCATATTGACGATGTCAGCAAGCGCCGTAAGCGCTGCTGATACATATAAGCGATGTGGGAGTAGAGCGATGTATTCTTCCCGCCTTGTTCCTCTCCTTTCCGTGACTTCTGGCCTGTGTCTTGCGTCGCGCTTCCGTTCGCCGCTGTGCCAGATCTGTGACAATTGCGTTCCTCCTCTGGGAAAGAGATTCAAATGCTTAGCAGCCCAGGATGTCCGCCACAGCACCGAGACCTCCGCCATTTATTCCGTCGACGAAGAAGTCGACGTCGTTACGGACGGCCTCCCTGTCTTCAGTCGGGTCCTCGGTGATGCGTTGAACGTATATCGTGCGGATCCCTCTGCGTAAAGTCAGCATAGGCTTGCGTTGGCTAACAACAAGCGCACAATTTTGAAGCGGCGCGCAGGTCGTACGAATGGGCTGCAATCATGACGGCCTCTTCAGGCGCGCATTCGAGCATCTCGAGCGCCTTCTCGTATATGCGACGGTCGGGCTGGCCATGATGTCAGTTGGAGACATCCGTGCGGAACAGGATACTGACCTTGGTGAAACCGAGTAGTTTGGACGAGAAGAGGGCGTCAACATGTATGCCCGCAGATCGCACTATATCGAGCTGAAGCCTGGTGGTACCGTTCGCGAGGACGACGCTGGGAAGACCATCAGCTAGGAGATTTATGGTCGGACGTATTTGACGTAGGATGTTTCTCAGAGATTCTGCGCAAGCCATCCACGGTATCTGACCAGGCTACAGCATGGTTAGTGGTACATACGTGACTTGCGCTAGAGCCTAGCAGAAGCGACATACGCAGCTGATGATGCCAGGCAGATACAAGACGAGCGCGGAGTTCCAAACTCCAGTCATCCTCTGACACGCCGCGATCAGCGAGAAGCCCATCTAGGACATCACGATGGATGTCGTCGATATCGGGGGATTGTTGGCCTGAGAGGGCAAGAATCCGGCAGAACCCGGCGCGCCAGTCGGCGGCGAGTTGGGGATAGTCATTGGGGTGTATTCCGGGTGTGTGTGGGCACTCTTCGAGGGCGGCGACGATAGAGGACTTCCAGTCGACGCAGGTGCCCATCAAGTCGAACAGGACAACCTTGGTTCGGGCGGAGGCGAACGTCATGACCGTGCGAAGGAAGGAGGAGAGTCACTTGATCAGGTCACTTGATCCCCCGCCGACGTCATGCACGTGGGTGGATGCGGGGAAGCGTGCGCTGGTTGTTTCGTGCGACCAAGGCTTGCTTCTGTCCTTGACGATCCAAGAGTTCAGCTGGAACTTGGTTGGCCCGATTCTCCCCTTCTACAGCTGCGGATGCGCAACTGAACTCACCCTCTTCCCACACCGCCCGCCAGTCATGTTCATTCCCCTCAAGCTCAAGATTAGTGCACCCCCACCAAAGCGCGCCACACCCAAAATAGGCGGCTCAGAGGGAGGTGCGCCCCCGCGTGCTCCACATATTCCCGCTTCTATGGCACCCCCCTGAGCACCCCGCCCCGCTCACGGAGTCAGTCAAAAGCCGGCAGCTGATTCTCTCCTCCAGGTTTCATCGCCCTCGTCGTCGTTCTCTCTCTCATCGTCCTTGCGCTCTGCACGGCCGTTTTCATCCTCCTGCGCGACCACAGTCCGTCAGACGACGAGCGTCGTAACCGTCGCAGCCACCGCTACCAAGCCCCCGCGCCCAACTTCGACTTCAAGTACAGTCCTGCCGCTGACATGGCTTCTGCAACCGCACCCGCTCCTTCCGTTCTCGATCGTCTCCGTCGCCTCATCCCAGGTCGCAAGCGCTCCCCGGAGGCTACTCGTATGAGAGGCTGGGTGCAGACTGCAGGAGATGAGTGGGACGACGACGTGAGCGACCTCCGACACGGCAGGAAGGACACAGCGTACGACGGCGCTCCGCGCGACTCTCCTTTCCGCCCACCGAAGGGCTCGTATGCCAGCGCCGAGTCTGCATCTACAGTGCATTTCGTTGAGCCAGAGGCGAGGAAGACGAGCCCTGCACCGCCGGGCCTCGGCGGGAACACACCTCGGTCGCAGTCTCCACAGCCGATGGAGGGCTACACACCAGGCGATCCGGCGCCGCGCAGGCCACACCCGTCGAGTCGGCCATTCTCGACTGAGTCAGCACAGTCAATGCAGTCGGTGCAGTCGGTGCAGTCAATGCGCTCACTTGAGAGCGGCACACGATTCATCGAAGGCTTATGATTGCCTCTCATACAGGTCGGTGCAAGGCTGAAGGAGCTTCTCGATGAATTTATGGCTGATCGATGTCCCCAGATGCGCCTCAGAGCGGCGACCGCCGCGACCTTCTGGCGACCTCCAGGAAGGTTACGAGGACGATCCCAGATACAGCGCCCGTCCTGTGATTCTGCGAGGCGTCTCTTCGTCTCTCACGGCCGCTCCAGGAAACCCATTCATTCTGCCCCAGGCCGACGTCGCATGACCACCGTAGAACTTCCATTGTTATGATCACGTCCTTCACGGTCTCCATCTCCTTGTGTATGCGCTTCTCGACGGGCGCTGTATCGTTGACGTTCCGGACCCTGTATATAATATGAACGGGGACTTCTGCTTATGCATGTCCCCGCTGCCGGTTTACGCGCGCGCGTATTCATATCAAGTCGAAGCAGCTTATATACGTTCTTTTTTAGTTCAGTCATTCGAAGCCAATCGGAAGCTGCTTGTATACGTCCCGGGGCTGATTCTACGCGGCGCGTCAAGCATGAGGAGCTTCGACGTTCAGCGCCAGCGCTCAGTCAGGGTGACCGTGGAAGGGCTTCATCGGTAGCTCTATGATGCCATACTCGAAACGACATATGTACCTCAGATGTGCGTACTGCTCACGCTGAGAGTACAACTGAAGTACAAACGTCGTTTTCTATTTAGGCCAACTGCGGCATTTTGTAATGACTCCAGAACAGACGCGGTAAGAGTTGGGCAAGAGGCTCGCAGGAGGTAGAGTGTAAGTTCAACTTCGGTTCGGAAAACTTGGGGCAAAGTCACGTGAAAGTCACGCGTCATTTAGCGGTTGAAGTGACGGTCGAAGTTGACTCAGCTTTTGGTCTCTTGTATGGCCGAAACAGGTGAAGTGTCGAACTATCAATGGGCTACCGATGCTGTATGTTACAGACGAGCCTGACAATGTGATAATCCAGCGCAGCGCGGTGGAGAATCGCCTGCATCTGGATGTCGGATGTCCATAGGTTGAATCCCGTTCTCGTCAAGTTCGCATCTACTTACTGTGCGAAGTGCATCCTCTCCTGCCTACGAGCTTCTATCCCAAAATATACCAGCTTTTTTAGTTTCTGTAGCAGACGATATGGTACTTTTCCGCTCTCTTCCGCACATTCAGCGCCGGCCGTCAGCATCTGCAAAGATGGAAATACATCTGTCAGCATCAAGGCAAGCGGACGTGTGTCGTCTTTCCCCCAGACACTGTCACCCAGATATAGGTCTTGGAGCGACATATGCCTGAGCGCTGCGCCAGGACAACCTCTGGAAATGGGAACACCGCTTCCCAAGTTGAGAGTCATCTCGAAGGTGTAGAGGTTTGGGCAATGCGAAGCGACCAACAGCAGGCTTTGGGCCGTTGCGCGGGTTGCGAAAGGCATATCTGCCGGGTTGATAAAGCTTGGTCTCCCCAGATACAAGTTTTCCAGCAGTGGCCACGAGGCTGACAAAGCCTGCATCTCGGTGTCGGTGAGATCAACGCAACCCCAAGGAATGATATGCAGCTTTTTCAGCTTTTTGAGCTCATGAAGGCAGCGGATATGGTCGTATTGTACCGCGAAGAAAGGGCGGTCCTTCACACTACTATGTCCCCACGTCCCTTCGTCGGTCACGCATAGGTGCGAGAGCTCCGTTACATTGCAGTGCTGGACGACCGGCTGGCACAGCAATCCGACCTGCTGTGCACTATGCACAGTGTTGGAAGATGGGGGTCGATACGACAGGGAGATATCCGTCAAGCTCTGAGCTCCGCCGAGTCTTCGCAGAAGACATACCACCCGGTCGTGCCTCGTCCAGAAGACTTCTAGAGTCTGAAGCGCGAGGAACCCGGCCGCGTCTGCCTGCGCCACCAGTTCCGATATGCGCGATATGTTCAGCTGACGCAAAGAGGGCAGCGCGGCGAGCGCGTTTACGCATGCCGCGGAAGCGTAAGAGAGCCGTACAGTCTCGAGTGCCGGACACTGGCGTATGATCTCTGTGCAGGCAGTCTTGAGAGCCCGCGTCCATTTTTCCACTCCATCCACTCTGAGCTCTACAATTGAAGGTCCTGCCACGGCCTGTAGCGCAAATGGGAGTTCGGAAGAGGATTTATGCTCGCGGGGGGCTGTCATCATGCGCAGGTCGAGCTTAAGCGAGGGCAGGCTTGAACGTATCCATAGCGGGCGCTCTCGCTGTAAGGACGGAGTGTCACGGACGTTCCAGGTTACGTGTACGGCGTGGGGGCATAGGGCCATCCCAAGCCCATGCCGTGCGGCATATCGTGCCCAGCCGTCGACCATTGTCGAAGAAAGGCGGAGCGTGCTATCGATCCTATCGTTTCCCGCTACCAGTAGGCTCCTTATGCGAGCGCCATAGAATGCGACGCGGGCCCATTCTTGATCTGTCGGTTCAGAAAACTGCTGACCATTTCAGATGAAGATATTCCTGCCCGAGATAGAGGTCTTTGAGACACTGACCAATGTTGTATTATCCTGGGACCGCACCTCTACCAAAGCGGACAGAATAGCTGTTAAGAATATGTGCGCGGACTGCGTTTCCCAGAGCCGATCGAGAGCCAGTTCGGAGAGCTTTTCGCATGTCTGCGCAAGCCGTGCACTGTGGACAGGTTTCAAGTAGGAGCAACAAGGGCGACGAGCTCCGGTATGTAGAGAGCAGAATGCGGCATCGAGGGATAACGGTCGCCAAGATGGTGGTCGAAGTCAACGCGTATTTCATTCCAATTTTGCATTAGCGCTACTGCGTGCCACGTGCAAACATCTCGAAGGATCTACAGCCTCAGGAAGTTCAAGGCAATTCCGCGCTCTCTCAAGTGAATATTACCAACCAGCTCTCAACAACACGGATACATTTTTGGACAGATGAACAGCACAGACAATGCCGCGCCTCAGCGATCAAGCGTTTACTCCCCTTCCGAATCCGAACTCATATCGATTGCCGGCATCTCCTCATCCCCCTCTTCCTCGGTCAACACCATGGACACCACTTCCATCTGTGAGTCCATTCGCTGAGTTGGTGGTGCTGGGACCGTAGTCGCAGGTGCTACTGTCGGGGTCGCGACGTCTGCCTGGCCTCCAGCGCCCGAGTAGGGCGGCAGCACAGGCGGCGGCATCGACGCAACAGACGGGGCGGACGGCGGGGTCTTGCTACGAGGTGGCTGATTCTGCGAATAATCGTTGGTCGCGGAGCTGGCTGTCAGAGGTGGTCGGGGCTGCGCTGGCTCCGGTTGCGTATCAAGGTCCATCGCTGTAGGCTCGCTCGCTGGAACAGGAGCGTCACTCATGGATACGATACCCATGTCGAGTCGCGCTCGACGTTCCTCCGAGCTTTCTTCCCCAGCAAAGAGAGCGAGAGCGTCAACGTGTGGCAGCGGGCGCACTAAAGGCGGCAGGCGAGGATGGAGCAACAAATCCAATGTGCGGAAAGCATCCTGTACAACACGTCAGTGCTCTCGTAGGATACATGTGCATCGGTCGACTCACATCGTTGGCGTCCAATAACATCGCCTTCATGGCAAGCGGCAGCCCTTTGCCCATCGCGCTCGATGACCCTGCGCCTATTTCCAGGACAACCGCCTGTACTGCGCCCAGCACCTTCACATATACAGACGGGTCTTCAGATATAGCCGTAGGCGACATTCTAGGAAGCGCTAGATGCATGGACAGCAAGACTCGGCTCGCGATGGAACGCAACGTGGGTGCAAGCTCCGCGGCGCGCAGAAGGTACTTCATGACGGCAAGCGCGTAGAGGACCGCCTCGGCATCGGCTGCGGTGGGGCACACAGCACTTTTGGTGAGACGGAAAGCCTCGTCACCCTCGAAGCCGCGGGCGCGCTTCTTGCCCTTCTTGCTTGAGGCTGTGGATATGGCGGCCGTCGGTGAAGGATTGGCGTGGGATTCTCGGTCGAGGAGGATGACCAGCGAAGGGGTAGCAGCGCGAGCCAGGCGATTGATGACGAGAGGCGCGTGGAATGATGGGCTGTCTTTGAGGATGCAGGCAATCGTGCGGAGAACGCTGGCGCGAAGGGCACTGATCATCGAAGGAGATCAGCATTATCGCATGTCAGAGTTGGATGAACCTACATAGGCTGAGGCTCCTCGAGGATGTAAGCCAGACACGTCAGCCATTGCGAGAGATGGGGTGATACGTGTTGCGGGAGGCTTGATGCGTCTGTCAGGATAATAGTGGCATATGGGAAGCTCCTGCACTCACGAAGTCACCAGCTTCTGCATCAGCTCGCATCCATGCTGTACGACGAATGCGTTCAATGACAGCTGGAGGGTTCGAGCGTTGCTGTCGACGATGGACACGGCCTATAAAACGGAGTCAGCTGCATTGTCGATGGCTAGACGGTATGATTATTTACGGGATCTGCGTCGCTGACGTTGAGCATAGCGACTACAAACGCGCTGAGAGGCCCAAGTGGTACTTGCACTGCTCGATGGGTCGTTGCACTACGAAGAACGTCAGCGTGCGTAAACAAGCGGCATCTCAGTCAATTCACCTCAGCAGATCACATAAGATGTGGACAGCACAGTGTAGACGATCCTTCTCGAGTGAGATAGACATAGCGGGATCAGCAAGCTGGGGCGCGCCTGTGAGTCTCTGTCAATATATGTCTTACAAAATCAATCAGATGACATTACCTGGCGTGAACGTCGAGTGCAGGCAATGAAACGCAGCCCAACCAAACGCGAGCGTGTCGTCAAGCGTCTTCCTCCATGCACTGGCGGCACCAACCTTTCCACCAGTGAGATGAAGGCAGCAGTATAGTCTGGAGGCAGCCTCTAGAAGGCTAGGTTTGGTGGGTGAGGGATATTGGCCGCTCAGAAACTTGAGTGCTAATATATTCAATGCATTGCTCGAAGGCCGGAGCAGAGTCGGATACAGAGGTACCAGTCGCGACAACGTTTGCAAGCATAGAATCTGCTGATTATCAGCGTAGCACCACAAGTCTGTCTCTGGCGTACCTTCAGCTCGACATCGGCATACCTCTCGACGAGGTTGATAAGTGCCGCCGCGAATTTGGGTACATTGGGGGTGGGGATCTGCCTCTGAAACTCCGCAACGTCTGTTGCCCCAGAGAATATGGAGTATGTGAGCCTTATCGAGGCCTTCACCACAGGCAAGGTATCGCTCTTCTGGGACTGAAGTCAGTGATCGCGCATACGAGGTCGAGCCAGATCACGCACCGACAACAGACCGAAGGTCACAGAGAGCCAATCCTGTGCACAGTCTATCATGAGGCTTCGTGATAGTTTTGCAGACGCCTGAGCTAGACATAGTCCTGCCCAGCGACCGCCTGGCTCTTTGGAGTGTAACAGAGAGTGGATGCGGTTAGTCCACTTCGGCAGATGCGACGACGGTGCGAGGTGCTCCGGCCTCAGTATCGAGAGAATATAGGGAACATGTATAGTTGCGGTCGCGTCCGATGCTAAATGGATCTGAAGCAGGGTCTTCAAGACATGCGCCTCCATTTTGGCGCCCAAGGAGGAAAAGATTCAACCTGAGTTTAGCGCCCGATCGTTCGTGATCGCGCGTCCCACGTGGTGTGTAATTGGACACGTCGCGCGTCGCGTCTCTTGTCTTCCGCCGTCATCGCCATGTTGAACTTTTCTCCGCTCGCTTCCATCTGTCTATGGGCTGCAACCATGGTTTCTGCTCAGTTTGGCTTCTTTGAGCAGATGTTTGGTGGGCAGCAGCAGCAGCAGCAACAGCAGCATTCGCACGCATCCCAATGGGCGGCGTACCAGGAGAGCGGTGAGTACTTCACTATACATGAGGCAGATCCCATCATTAATATTTTATTGTAGTACCGTGCTCGAAGTATCTCTGCCCGGGGACGCTGGAATGCGTGGCAAGACCAACAGACTGTCCCTGTCCGGACGTGCAGGACATCAAGTGCCTCATACCCGACAAAGCCGATGGCGCAACCATGGTGTGCGTGCGCGGCGAAGAGGGATGTGCAGGGGTAGAGAAGCTTGCACGAGCAAAGGTTATGCAGGTTTAGGATTATAGTGTCAGTTGGGTTTAGCTGTCTGTAATACCCCTGTACTGACATTCGCGCAATCAAAGTACTGTCACGTTCAAAGACTCGCAAGGCTCGCTGTTGTTGAAAGCGCAGCATAAATCTACGTGGCCACGAACAGATTCGCGTATATTCTCCAGTGCCCTCTTGCTGGCGGCCTTGCTCAACATACAATATCCTTCAATTTACGCCGGGCAGCTGTGCATGGTCGTGATCAGTCGTGCACTCCCCAAACGCGGGTAATTCTCCACGCACTTCACACCTTCTGCGTCGGCGAGGAGTATCCGTGGTGTCATCTTCCCCGTCCAACACGGAAGCCAATGCACTCGCACCGCTCTGCGTCTTCTTCGTCGACCCTCTAGTGTTCAACGTTCAATCCCCGTCTGGCCAGTGGCCGCACGACTGGTCGAATATTGCGGCCGTTGCGCTGATTATGCCCGCTGTGACGCTCCGAGTTTCTCGGCGTGCTACGCTCAAAGAAGGACGGCGACTGCTCACCGAGTCGACCAGCGTATAAAAGCATCAATCTCTAGACGACCATTCTCCAGTCTTCTTCTATCATCCTCTTCTCTCCTTCCTCGGTCCCTTAATCACTATCTTCCCAACAATGATGTTCGCCAAGTCCCTCGCTATCCTCGCCAGTGCCGCGCTCGCTGCCGCCGAGTTGCACATCGTCTGGTTCGACAACCGCTGTGGCAATGGCGAGGTATGACATGTTGGCTGCTTGTCGCGTCTGTGAGACGCTGACTCGACCCCGACTATAGCCCGTCATTGTTCAGAACGGGGAGCAGCTCAGCTCAGGCGACTACTCCTACATCTTCCGCGGCCCCGCCACGGCCGCTAGTGCGTGAGTGTACACAGCTGCCCACCGTTGCGACTGTGAGCTGACGTTTCCGGAAGCTTCCTTCAGGACGGCTCCTGCGGCGCCGCCGGCGAGAACTGCACCCTCGTGGAGTTCACCCTCGTCGACGGCGTCAACAGCGCGGACATCTCGCTCATTGAACCCCACACATTCTCGCAGTCCGTCGGGTTCGCGTGAGTGTCGACGGGCCTGGTCGTTGGAGGTGCAGCATTACTGACTGCGTTGGGTAGCTACAGCAACGGCTGTGATGGTGAAGGCAAGACTTGCGCGTCTGCGGACTGCCCGGAAGCATTCCATGACGCGGACGATTTCGACGCGGAGGTGCAGTGCGCGCGCAACGACGTGAGTGTCACATATCTCTCGAGCGTTCATGCACGATTTCTCCTTGCTATATTCCTCTGTCTGTCTATATCCTGTTGCATGTCTACGTCTTTCTTTCTTCTTTCTTTGCAGTCGGTTCATGAGCACAAACTTGTAACTGACATCATTCAAAGGTCAACCTCAACATCACCTTCTGTTGAGGAGCGCAGCGTTCGTAGATCATATATACCACGGGCACGATCTTGATCTCCTACTAGGGGGACGAACTTGGTTATTTGTTTAAGTACGACAATTTTTCGTTGATTTTTTCCTTGTTTGCCGGTTCTCGCGGCCGCCCTTGCTTTACAATGAGTCTTATCTGCAAATGCAAGCCGCAGTAGGATAAAAGGTGAGCATTGTGTGTTCCATCAGTCAGGGGATATCACAAGGCGCTTTGAGCCCTGTTCAGCGAGCGGTTCGGCTATCCTTCCGCATCCAAATATCAGCGCACCGGCCCAGTGGGGCCCATCGCCATGCAGTGTCCATGAACATGAGTATACGGCTTCATTATTTGAGTATTCATTTCCTGCACTCTTGGTTTGCCACAAACTTATTGGTGAAGAATGTCGCGTAGCTTGAGCTTGAGCTCCAGGCGAACTTCAGCGAGAAGTAACAAGTTCAACTTGGGTACGTGACCATGTGTGACACTACGCGTTGCTAAGTCACGTGCACATCATTGATTCATCGGCGCGTCAACCGGACACCGCGAGCCATCCGCCATCCACTTCTCCGTTCTGTAACCTGCCCTCGACTCGGACAGCGCGTTCTCAGGCTTAAATTCCACCGCCATGGCGCCCACCGCGAAGACAAGCAAAGTTGCAAGCGGCAAGGACATCAGAACCTTCTTCAACATTAACTCAAGCAGCCAGCCCAAGTCTTCGCAGCCCAGTCTGAAGCCGAGTCAAACTGTGCGCCGCATCGCGGAAAGTCTCCTGCGTGTAGGCTGACACGATTGAACAGAAGTCATCCCAAGGAAAGACGAAGGACGTGGTGGATCTACTCAGTGCGTCGTAACATATCACCTGAATAATCGGGCGCTAACACTGTTCGCCAGGCGATGACGAGTGCGTCACCCCTTCTGTACCCCCACATACACTCTGACACGCGCACTCTTGCTACCTTAGACCTTCGTCGTGAGTTCTAGAGTTACTGCGGTGGCTGTCTTGTTCTGACTGAACCACAGGTCGAAGGCACCCGCGAAGCAGCCGGTTGGTCGAATGTGCTATCGTATGCTCCCTCGTCTCTCTGACCAGCAATACAGGTCAAATCAACTCCATCTACCTCCCGAGTGCGTGCTCTACCGTCATTCTCCCTCTCGGCGCCTAAGCTTCCACAGCGAAACGTCCCGACCGTCGATTCGGACGAGGATGAGCCACCTGTAAAGAAATCCGCAGGCGTCAAGCGGAAGAAGCCAACCGCACTAGACCTTAGCGACGATGAAGACGAAGTCAAGGCCACTCCACCGAAGAAGAAGTCAGCCATCGCGCCCGCCAAGTCAGGCTCTAAACCCAGAGCACGACCTTCCGACGTCGAGAAGTCCAAACCGAAGCCCAAAGCCAAGAAGGATGAAGATTTCGAGATGCAGTCACTCAGCGAGAGCGAGGAAGAGGAAGAGGAAGTGGTAAAGAAGAGCAAGAAAGCGACGCCGCAGAAGAAGGCGGCCCCTCGGAAACCCACTGCGAAGCCCACCGCAAAGCCAGCCGCTGACGACGAGCCGGTGAAGAAGGAGGAGCCGAAGAAGGCCCCTAAGTCAGTATTTCTACTTCATGTAGTCTGTCTTTGCTCACATCCAACAGTTGGGCAGCTGCCCGAGCAGCTAAGTTGGCAGGGCCGGCCGCGCCAGGCTCGAAAGACGTGCCGGATGGCGCTCCAAACGCGCTGGCAGGTCTCACCTTCGTTTTCACGGGCGAATTGAGCGCCTTCTCGCGCGATGAAGCGGTCGAGCTGGCCAAGCGCTTTGGCGGGTAGGTGTCTACGATCCTGCACAGCTAGGCGCGCAGACTAACGATGTCCTCAGTCGCGTTACAGGCCAGCCGTCCGGTAAGACGGACTACGTCGTCGTCGGGGACAACGCTGGTGAAAGCAAGCTGCGCGCCATCGAGAAGAAGGGCATCAAAACGCTTAACGAGGACCAATATCTCGAGCTCATCGGCACCCGGAACAAGGACGGCAAAATGAAAGTAGACGAGAAGACGAGGAAGAAGATGGAGAAAGATCAGGCAGACATCGAGAAAGCGGCGGCGGAAATGATGTCTCGAGAAAAGGCCGCCGTAAAGGGCAAGCAGGCTGTCGAGGGGAGGTATGTTTACTCTTCCCTGCATCGCTGTAGGTACCGTGCTAACGCGAACACCTACGAACAGCGGGGCAAAAACAGTCGACCCAAGCATGCAGCTTTGGACCTCTCGCTATGCACCGCAGTCTCTCAAGGACGTCTGTGGCAACAAAGCCGCTGTCGACAAGTTGCAGCAGTGGCTGAATGACTGGTCAGTAAGAGGTTCACCTGATCTCTAGTATAACCTGACATTCGAACAGGCCGGCAAGCGTTGCTTGCGGGTTCAAGAAGCCCGGCAAAAATGCCATGAACACGTATCGCGCAGTGCTGATCACGGGCTCGCCGGGCATCGGGAAAACGACCAGTGCGCATTTGTGCGCTAAACTGGCCGGCTTCAACCCCGTCGAACTGAATGCCAGCGATACGCGCAGCAAGAAGTTGGTCGAGGTAGGTGCCATCTGCATTTCGACTGCGGTGAAGATGATCGCTGATTGGCGTGAAGAACGGTATGAACATCAACAACACCACTATCGATGCGTGGTACCACGGGAAGGGTGTGAGTGCCTCTTGCGTATCTGGTTTGAGGTGTTGCTCAATCGATGTGTAGGCCACAAATTCGGACGGCCTAGCGTTCACGGACAGGAGTTGTCTGATCATGGACGAGGTCGATGGAATGTCGGGAGGGGACAGAGGAGGCGTTGGCGCTTTGAATGTCCTCATCAGGAAGACTAAGGTACGCTTTCTGAATTATCTGACGGCTTCCGTCGTATATTAATATCCACCAGATTCCCATCATATGCATCGCCAACGATAAGAATGCGCAGAAACTCATCCCTCTCAGAGGGACGTGCTTCGGCTTACCGTTCCAAAAGTAAGGTCGTCTAGCGAGCTGTTATGAATATGCTGACCGAGCCACGCAGGCCCCAAGCCAACGCCGTCCGCTCGCGAATGCTCACCATTGCGTTTAAGGAGAAGATGAAGATACCTGCGAACGTGATCGACCAGCTCATCGCTGGCTCGCAGTCGGATATACGTCAAGTGCTCAACATGATGTCGACATGGAAGCTTTCTAGCGACACCATAGATTTCGACCAGGGGAAGCAACTGTTCGTATCGTCACCTCGCGTTTTTTCAGCCTTCCTCGTATGCTGATATTTGTGCAGGGTGAAGGCTAATGAGAAGTATGCGATCATGACCCCCTTCGACATCACGCACAAGATCCTCGGTCCCTATATGTTCTCCGCCACCGCGCGCGAGACGTTGGGAGACAAGATGGAGCTTTACTTCCAGGACTTTTCGTTTATGCCCCTGTTCATCCAGGTATGCGCCCATTATTCTGCGCCAGCTCAGCTCGTTCTGACTACCGAATGTAGGAGAACTACTTGAAGATGCAGCCCGCTCGCGTACGCAACCTCGAGGGGCCCGACAAGGACATGCAGCTCCTTAAGCTCATGGACAAGGCGGCGATGTCGATCTCGGATGGCGATCTGGTTGACGCGCTCATCCACGGGCCGGAGCAACACTGGACGTTAATGCCTCTGCACGCTGTATGCTCGACCGTGCGCCCGGCGGCGCAAATGTATGGCGTGGGTGGTCACTATGGGTCGCCGAATTCCGTGTCTTTCCCACAGTACGTTCGCTTCTCGCTTTTCACCAATGCAGGGGCGTGACTGAGGCGCGAACAGGTGGCTCGGGCAAAACTCGAAGCAGAACAAGCTCGCTAGGCAGCTAAGCGACGTGCAGATACGCATGCGGCTCAAGGTTTCGGGCGACAAGTCAGAGATCCGGCAATCATATATCCCGTCTCTCTTCCCGCATATTGTGCTGCCGCTTATTAACGAAGGAGGGGTGTGTATCTTGCCTCATGAGCCTCTCAGTTAGAGCTGACGGTGCTTCGATCGCGCAGGGTGCCGTTGAAGAGGTCATTGAGCGTATGGACGAGTACTACCTGTCGCGGGAGGACTGGGATACGATCGTGGAGCTCGGGGTCGGTCCAAATAAGGATGAAGACGTACTGAAGAAGATCTCAACGGCCACAAAATCCTCCTTTACGCGCAAGTGAGGCTCTTCCGTTTACTATTCCTCGAATGGAGGCTGATATTCTGCAGGTACAACGCAGGCGAACACCCTATCCCGTTCCACAAGGCCACAGATCTGGGGAAGACGGCGAAGAAGCTGCCTGGCGGGCCCGCTCCAGATATTGAGGATGCCTTTGAGGTACGTGCCAAGTGAGATGTATGAGTGCAATTTTCTGACCAAACTGCATTTCAGGACGAGCCTGATGTTGTCTCTGACGACGACGAGAAAGATGAAAGCGACCAGGACATTTCGAAGGACAAGCTCATTGCTGCGTCCAAGAAGAAGAAGAAAGCGGCGGCTACCAAGGCACCTAGGAAGAGCGCGGGTGGCACCAAGGCTGCTGGGTCGAGCAAAGCGAAGAAGTGAGGTGGATGTTATATTTATATCGTCGCGTATCTTGCTTTCGACTGCACCTTAAAACTCGCTTGTCTCCGTTTCCCAGCGCATCCACTCCCACATACCATGGCCATAAAAGCCACCCCCCTCTCATCTCATTAGCGTCACCGTTTGTACGATGTTCCGCGCAGTCATCCAAGATATCTCTGATACAGTCGCAAGCACGTCGTCTCGGACCCGCAACGGCCAAACAGCACTTGCGTAAAGAGCCGTCCAATTTTGATACAATGGCGAAAGAAATGTCCATGCTGAGTATGTTACAAAGTACAAGAACCAGAGACTGCCTTCACCTGAACGCATTCAAAGTAAAGTTGCCCGGAATCCCAGGCATTGCAGGCATCGCAGGCATATTGATGCCCTCCGTCAACCGCAAGCCCTCCAGATCCTTCATCATCACACTCAGCCTCCCAAACCTACTGCGGCTCTCCTCCGCCTCCGGCGCCGCACCGTCCAAGCCCGTTGCCGCGAAGCCCTTCTCGACGGCGCCCCAGTCCGAGCGCAAAGCGAGGTACGGCTTGAGCAGCTCGGCGTCCACGCGGCCGAGGTAATTCTCGGTGATGTACGACTTGAGCGTCTCGGGTGGGATGAGGTAGATATTGCCAAGCTGGCGGAGGAACTCGAAGCGTTCGAAGAGAGCGGGGATGCCGAAGCCAGCAATGGCGTCTTGATAGGACTTGATGTCTCTGCCAGAAGAGCAATGTTAGTCAGCCGGCCATCGTGGGGGCGAAGGACAGCATGCGTACTTCGTGAGCATGAGTGCGCCGGTAGCGCTAACCGGGAACTTGCGCATGTGGTCGAGGAGGAGGCTGAAGACCCCTAGTGAGTGATACAAACGCCAATGAAGCGCAAAGCACATACGCATGGAAAGCCACGCCGACCTCGGTCAGGAAGACCTCAAGATTCTTCCCGCTCAAATGTTGCTTCGCCGCGATAAGCATCTTCTCCAGCATGTCACAACAGGCAACACACGGCTCCGTGTTGACACGCGCGAACGAGATATCATCGTTCCGCGGCTTGAAGTCGTTCTTGTTCTGTTTGCGCAACTGCTGAGAAAGCCAGTTGATAACCGCTGACGGAGGGGTCAGCGGAAGCAGTGTAACTACAATGGAAAGCGCATACATTCAGCAACCTTCTGCAAAAGCTGGTTCGCGCCGCCTTCGAGACGGCTGATGGTTTGGTTGTTGAACATGACCATCTCTCGCCGAGTCGTCACGGAGGAGCTGGCAAGCGGCAGCAGGGCCGTATTCACATACTGCTGCCAAAGATGGCAGATCAGCGCTACTTGGCGGAGGATGCTCAGCGGCTGGAGGCTTGGCTCTGCCTTTGTGTCTGCGGTGTCGAGACGGTTCTGCGCGCTGCGACAAGATCAGCTGTCCAGTTGAGAATCCAATGTGCGGAGCTGCTACGCACGTCTCGATAGCAGCCTCAATATATGCGTTGCCGATGGCCTCTGCGAGCACGCGAAGGAGCGCAAAGGTGTTCTTCGCTCTGCAATGAATCAGCACTCACATGCATTGAGATTATCTTGCGCACTCACACATCGTTTGGCGGGCTCAACTCTACGCACCGCCCGATAGCTTCAGCGTGCCACTTCAGCATCTTCTCCGCGGTCTCCACTTTCAGCTCGCCATCCTCCTCCCGCACAGGTTCCTCCCCCGTCTTATCCTGCTCCTTCTGTATCCCACCAAATCGCATTAGCGCAGCCGCTGCGGTCTGCGCGGACGTCGACGTCGCACCGCCCGAGTTCTGCGCAGCAGCGCTCAACTGGTTGACCATGCGGTCGAACATCGTCGGCTTGCCCTTCTGCGTCTTCTCGTGGTAGCGCGTGAAGTCGGCGAGCAGGCTGGAATACAGAGCACCAAGGCTGCGACTCTCACGCTCGAGGTATCGCTGGCCTTCGGTGTAGGGGACAAAAAGCTCCTCCATTGCAGTTTCCAGCATGCCGACCATGGATGTTGCGGTACCAGTGGTCGTTGAGGCGGCCGGGAGGGAGCGTCGAAATTCGGTAGACTCGAGCGGGGTGCGCGGTGCGACATTTGGGAGCTCGTAAGCTTTGAGGTCTTCGACGAGGGTCGATGCTTGGAGGTGGACGAGTTGTAGTACGCGGAGATAAGCGAGGTCAGAGATGGCGGTACTGCGATGCAGAAGTTGTTCCATGTGTTGTTGAATCTACAAGTGACCCTTCAGCTAAGTCAAGTGGTCGATTCGTTTTCCACTTACAGATTGCGCAAAGACGCGCTGTAGGAAGACCTGCATGACGACAGGTGGGTTGGGGAAGACGGCCTTCACGATCTGCGACTCGGTCTCCACTGTTGAACGGATCTCGTAGAAGAGCTCGGTCAGACCCTTCTCGGTCTTTGGAGAGCTTTCGTCTGGCTCCGCGACAGTAGCCCACCTGTAGCAATATTAGGCATCGTGCATGAACAGAGCAAGAAAGACGCACAGATGAGTGTCCTCAGCATCCTTCCACTCTCGAACATTGTTGATGAAGAAGTCGTGCTGGTTGACATACACCTGTACGCACGAGGAGCCGCCATTAAACTCCAACAGCGTCTGCGCACAGTGCTATACGGCTGCAGTCAGCTCCATGGTCAACATGGAAGGAATACAAAGTCTTTTACATGCATCATCTTCGGATCCCCCTTGCGGTAGCACCGGTCGAACAGGTTTAGCATCTCCTTCTCGAACTTCTCGCAATACTTCTCGATGTTCTCGCGCGTCTTGTCCGCTGTTGGTAGGTCCACCTCCTTCGCCACCGTGCTCAAGCGGCGGAGCAGCACAGCGACCTGCCGTCGGCCCTGCCTGCCCTCCTTGCGCATAGCATCGAGCCGAGCGGTATCACCGCGCGAGAACTGGTTGTAGTAGTCGATGAGGTCGTACGCGGCCTGCGCGCGCTGGCGTTCTATATGCACCGTCTCCAGCTGCTCGCCTGAGCTGGTCAGCGCAGATCTCTAATAACGGGATAGTGACGCACCGATTCGGATTGCATTGCTGCTAACCTCGTTCATGCGGCTTTCCATGCCAGAGAACGAGGTGCCGACCGTCTGCACAGCAGTCAGTGGCGTGTTCAGACGTAGATGGCGGCGACGCACCTCAAATCCGCGATTGAGATCGGTCATCTTCTTCGAGTACTCGCGCTCGGAGACGCGCACACTCTTCTCCATCTGCTCCGTCTTGGCCTGCACATCCTTGCGGATGGCAATGAGCTGGTCGACGGTGGCTTCGAACGAGCGGATGAAGGGCTTTGGGTCGAAGGCTGAGGGAACGTCTGAGTGCCAACGCGTGGCTTGCAGTAGAACAACGCACGGCCAGAGTTCTCCTTCGACTGCGCGATGAGCTTCTCGGAGACGGCGCCCACGAACTCGGTTACATCGAACTTGCCCTGACAGGCGTCGGTAGCGATCAAGCGAGGATGACTGCCATTCGTACAGTGAACTTGGAGATATCCAGCTGCTCCTCGCTGCTTCCGTTCGGAAGATCGCCAGGTCGCCTTCGCGACATGGTTTCGGACAAGAAGAGAACAATAGCCTCACTGCCGTTCGTATTCCGAATATTCATACCAACCGCTTTCCCGCAGGATCTCATATGATTGGTTGACTATGCGGGTCCCTACAAGACGAAGCGCGACATACTGACTACTAGCTAGGATGTAAAACTACTGTTCTCGAGACTGCGCTGATGCTAGACTGGCGCTGCTTCGGCCGGGAGGGTAATAAGGTTGTGGTACAGAGAAATAGAAACGTGGTCGTGTCTGTCATGAACATGGGAAGGTGGAGGTGGAGTTGATTTGGAAGGTCGAGGATAGATAGGATGGGGAAAATGGACAGTGATGTGAAAGATTGTGCGAAGATGGACGATACATAAGTATAGCAGATGGGGAGCATCGCGAAGGAGCGCCTCTTGACCGGAAGGTCGCGAGGCCAAAGCTCGCGCGGACGGTCGTCCGTGCGTGGCTCACAGGAACTCTCCTTCGCTATCTTCATCCTCAACAGCATCAACTTCGTCTTCCAGCATCCGGCGCAGCTCCTTCCTCCCCTTTCCGTTCAGCGGCGACGAGGCATGGACCTCGCGCGCGAGAGCAGATCCCGACGAGCGAGGGTTCGCCTTTGGAGTAGGCGAACCCCGACGGCTCGTCATCATCGTCTTTGCAGGCGAGATGGGCAGCGACGATGCCCGGCCGGGCACCGCCAAGACGCTCTTCTTCCCCTCGGGAGAGAACAGGAGCGCCTTGAGCTCTGGAATAGGGTCCGTAACCGACTTCTTTCCCTTAGGCCTGCACACGGCCGGCCTGTTCTCCTTCTCCTTCGCCCAGGGCTGAGAGGGCGCCGACATGGGCTCGGCGCCCTCCCCAGTCTCGTACGTGACATAGAACTCGTCAACGTAGACTTGGAAGCCGGGATAGTGGACGGACGTAGGATCGGTGGGGGGAGGCGCGACGCGGGGGATGAAGATCGGTTCGGCGGCGGAAGCGATGGGTGGCGCGGGAGGGCGTGCGGGCGATGAGAAGTAGTCGGACATCTCGCAGTCGTCGGGCGACGACGCGCAAGTCATCGACTGCAGGTCCGGAGACGGCGCGAGGCGCGCGGGGCTGGTCTCCGGAGTCACGCCTCGGACGCTGCAGG
The DNA here is from genome assembly GCA_007026445.1 of Schizophyllum amplum. Taxonomy (NCBI): domain Eukaryota; kingdom Fungi; phylum Basidiomycota; class Agaricomycetes; order Agaricales; family Schizophyllaceae; genus Schizophyllum; species Schizophyllum amplum. The sequence goes on along the minus strand of VDMD01000002.1, from coordinate 1,972,311 downwards.
ACGACACAAGTGTGATGCTTTCCTCTTCCTCGGGGGCCGATAGAAAGTCGAGTTTCTTCGCGGGGCTGCCAGGTCCGGTCAGCGCATGGACAAAGCGCGAGGACGAGGGGCTGTGATACGCCGACGAAGGGGTCTTGGCTACCTTCTGTGGCGAGAGCATGCCCTCGACTTCGAGGATGCGGCGCTTGGCGGGGCTGAAGAGACCAGCTTCTCCTGGGGAGTGCGGACGCTTGTTCGGGCGTGGCTTGGGCGACGGGGTGCCGGGGCCAAAGATATTGGTCTTGATTAGCTTTGGCTGAGGCACGTCGGGCAGGCCGAACAGGTGAATAGGCAGCTCGCGCAGGGGGTGGCGCGTCGTAGAGGACGAGGAGATCATGATGAAGTGGATAGCGGTGTGCTTATGGAGGAGGAAATCGAGTATTCACGCTCTTGTCTTGATGGCGGTCGAGGAGAGAGGGTGGCGCGCGGTCCGCGCAAATTTAAGTCAACTCGAACAATGGTCGGGCCAAAACGCAAATGACGGCAAGCAAGGACCCCGGAAGCACCTCCGTAGGGGGGTTCTAGAAGGCATGATGAGGGGGGCAGCCCGGCAAATCAAAGCTAGATATCGCACCTTTCTCCTTTGTTCTGTGGTTTCCAGCGGTGTTACACCCTCGTACGCTCCTATTCCAGCTAGTCGCGCTGCTTTATTCGCGTGAAATGGCGGTATTACGAGGATTTACACACGAGATGGTGGTTGGGTTCAACAATGTTGGACTCCGGACACCGCTGACAAAGATCTGTCACGAACGCGTCTTGTCACGCGTGACATTGATTGGCGCGCGTGTGATCTGCGTGATGACCTCCGCACAGTCCATTGTTCCTGCAAGTTCTCGGCACCGGAAGCGCACGGGAGCATTGGCTAATGCAACATGAGGCCAATCTCGGCACATCCCATCACTTCCCCAGACTCGTAAATCCGAACAGTCCATGTCAACTGTGCAACTTCGAGAATTGTCCTCTGACGGTGAAACCCAAGACTGATTACAGTTACTACAGTACAACAAAATACTTAGACGAATATAGACGAGCGAGGCGATGCTATGCTACTTTTCTGAACAACAGATGTCTGTACAATCCGACTACGGCAAAGGCATAACCACGTCGAAGACGCCTGTGCCGGTGAGGTTTGGTTTTCCGAGCACGACGTTCCCAGAGGGACTTGACAAGTCGTCGTAGTCGCCATACAACGTCGCATCTGACAGGAATGCTGCTGTGGTCTCGTACGACGCCTTCAGCAACGGCGACGAATTTGTTGAGATACCCTTTCGGTTGAAGGGCTTGTAACCTCCATCGAAAGTCTGTCCAGCCGTCAGTCAGACCTGCTGGCACTTTTCAGTAGAGATAGACACGCACCATGTAGTCGGCGATGAGCTCTAGATGCCGGCGATCCACCTGGATGTTGTACGCGCCGAAAACACCGCCCATCTCGCGCAGAATGGCGGCACGCGCCATCTCGACGCCGTATGTTTTCAATATCGCGTAGATATCGTTCGAGTACATGTCGTCATCGTCAATAATGCTCTCCTCCAGGTCGGCAGTGAAGTCCCACATGCCCGGCAAGTTGGAGCCATTGGTAGTGAGCTACAGGGAGGATGAGCAAAATAGGATGCTACGTCTATATTGAACGAACCTTGATCTCGGGATCGGTCTTGCTCTTGCTGTCGTCCTTGACTGAGAAGCAATCCGTGATACCCTTGATCTCGCGCACAACCGTGGCTTTACAAGTCCGCTCCACGATGCCAACGAACAGGAGTTTGGGCATATCTGCAGAGAACTAGGGCCGTTCATCAGCAACGACATGAAAGGCAGCAGTCCAAGTCAACGCACCTCGATCTGGAACGCGCAGTTGGATTCCGTGAAGTTGAAGTCGACGGCCTGTACCAAGTTCCTCTTGAAGACATTGCGGACTTTGTCGACTTGACCCTGAAGGCTCTTCTTCTTGGTGCCCTTGATCTCTCTCTTTTGCGCCTCCTCCTCTGCATCGGACGCAAACGCCGCCTCGAGCTCCTCCTCGCCCATCTCGCCCTGCGCCTCTTCCTCTTCCTCGTCATCCTCATCATCCTCATACGTCGCCATCTGCTTTCGTTGTCTCTGCCGCTTCTCCTCATCCGCGTCGCCGTCGCCGTCCTCGCTGCCATCGTCGTCGTCTCGCGGCTTCGGGACGGAGTCGCCTGCCTCCCCGTCCTCATCGTCCGGCGTCTCCTGGCCCTCGTTCTCCCGCGGCTTCATCCCCTTCCCGAGCTCCTGGATCTGCGCGCGCAAGTCCGCGTCCAGCTTCTTCAACTCCGCGGTCAACTCTTTCTTGAGCGTCAACGGGAATCGCGTTGCAAACGCTGCTAGAATCTCCGCCGGTTCGACATCGTACTCCGCTGTATACTCCGCACGCGGGAAGAAAGCGAGGTCGACCGCAAATCGTGTCCGCCGCGCGTCGCCCTCCACCATCAGGCGCTCCTTGACAGTGACCGAGTCGACGATTTGCGAGAGCGTCAGCCGTGATGCGCGCTTGCAGAACAGCGCGATGTCCGCTTCGGAGACGCCCTTGCGGACCTTCATCGTCATTGACGGCGTCTTGGGCTTCTGCGACGCAGTCATGACAATCTCGCGCAGACGGGGGATACCGAGCGTGACGTTGGCGGCACCGTGTCCTGCGCAAGATGTATCAGCACATCGCTGTGACTGCATAAAGAAGCATGAAACGCACCGGCGAAGTGGAAGGTGTTCAGGGTCATTTGCGTGGACGGCTCGCCGACACTGCGACAATGTTAGCACAAAGGTAAGTAGCCGGTGGTGAAGTGATCGGCGCGTACCCCTGTGACGCGAGGAGGCCGACGGCCTCGCCCGGATCGACGAGGCTGCGCATGTACTTGATGTTCATGAGCAGTCGGAAGTTGCGTGCCTTCAGCAGTGCATTCTTCCGCTTAATCGGGTCCTCCTCGCCCTTGAGCAGCAGCAGCTTTGACGGGTTTGTCTTCGCGTACTCGTCCACCGCCGTCGCAAACTGCTCCGACGTAGATCCCAGGAAACGCGATGGGTTGAAGACCGAGAGCGCCGGATCGAACTCGTTGCGCGGCGATGGCGTGAACTTGTCTTCCTTCTCGAGCGGGCGCTTGAGGACCTTCTTCATGTACGCTACAGCCTGCTTGCTGTCCGCGGCGTTGTTGACAACCGTGGGGCGCAGGCGCGTGACGAACGAGACCTCGTTCTGCGCGATGAAATCGAACTGGTACAGGTGCTTCTGCTTCGTCACGTCGAGACCATCGCCGCCGTAGTTGAACTGGTAGATGCTGGCATCGCTGCCGCGCACGGTGTTGTCGTAGTGCACGCGGATGCCCTCCAGATGCTTGATTAAGCAACGCTGAAGGTAACCAGAACGAGACGTCTTGACGGCGGTGTCGATGAGACCCTCGCGGCCGGCCATGCAATGGAAGTAGAACTCCTGCGGCTTGATACCCGTAAGGAAACGGCTCGCGACGTAGCCTCCTGCGATGGCTTTCGTCTCGAAGGCCTTGAATGAGGGCAAGGTCTTCCCGGATACCATGACCGGGACACGGCGACCTTCAAGCTCCTGCTGTCCGAGACCACACGAAATCTGGCGCACATTGACTGCTGAGCCCTTGGCACCGGACTGCGTCATAGCCTGCATGTGGTTGTGCGGGAACTTGCGAGCGAGGCCGTCGGGAAGGCAAGCGTCGGAGATCTTGGACGTAAGCGACGATAGGCGCGTCTTGACTGTGACGTCCAGCCCAGCCATCTTGTTGTCGTCGCGCAGCACTTCATTGAGCAGTGAGCGAAGGGCGGCAGGAATCTCATCCTTCGACACGTTCTTTAGAGACGGGAAGTTCTCCATAGCGGCCTCCGTGCCGAGCTCCTTGTTTTTGGTCAGGATCTCGCGGCGCTTTGCGTCGCCCGTCGGCGTCAGGATAAGATCATCCATGCGACACGTGAAGGCGCGATGCTGTAGGAACTTGGTGAAGAGGCGACTGAGGACACCGAGCAGACGACCAGCGACATCCGCGCCGTACAGCTCGTACACCGAGTGCACGATACCGTACTCCGAAGCACCGAATGCTGCCTTGTCGAGTACACCGCATAGGAGCTCGCCCTCCACGAACACGACCTTGTCCTCCTTCGACGCGTTGCCCCAGAGCTTGCCCGGCACCTTCGTCTTTGCATTCAACGTAATGCCCACGAACTCGGACGGCGTGACGTTCTTGAGGACGGTTGAGATCTGGGCCAGGCGTCAATGACTTGTCAAAGGGCGTTAGAGGTCAGGCGTACGATCTGCTTGCCAGTCCATAACGGCTTCGGTTTCCAGATGGTCGGCGGCAAAGTCACGATTCTCGAGGTCGCGACAGTCTGGTCCTCGGGTCGCAAAGCACCGTAAAGAAGCTGGTGGTACTCTTCGCGCTCGAAAAACGCATCCTGGCACGTCATCCACACACCCGCGACGACGTGATCCTGGATAAGACCTCGCAGAGGATTACCAGATGTAGGCACGAGATATTGATTGTCGGTGTTGGCAATAAATGTAGCCTCAGCGCGAGCGACCTCGTTTTCTGCAGAACGATCAGGCACGATGATGAATAATTTGAGAAGCGCGACTCACGAGGAAAATGAATGTTCATCTCTATAAAGTAGGATGAGTGTTTGGACATGTGTCGGATTTCCGGACAGCTCACCGTCACCATCGAAGTCGGCATTGTAGGAGTTACTGTATCACACACTCAGCCAATGTGAAAGTGTGAGGATTGCGCGCCATACCAGTTCGCGTAGTGCATGCGAATGGTCTTCTCGCCATGCAACACCTTCGCTCGATGCGTCATCATACTTGGCTTGTGCAGCGTCGGTTGACGATTCAGAATGAGCATATCACCATCCCGCAGGTGCCGGTAGACCTTCTTGTTGATGGCCGGCGTCCTTGTCGACAGACCGTGACGGTTGTGAGTATCACCTTGCGGGGTCATGAGCTGGTTGGCGAGTGCTGTGCGCTGCTCCTGCGTGAGTTTGTCCTGCGAAGATGGATCAGTACATTATGCCTTCCATAGTGATGATCTTCAAACCAATGACTGTTTATGGCCATCCTCGTGCTCGATAATCGTCGCGCCGGGATACTTGCGCGGGCCGTTGATGACAAGTTGGCGCAGGTAGTTGACGTTGTGACTGGTAACGGGCTCGGGGAAGGTGAGTTTGCGCGCGAAGACGGGTGGTACACCGATCTCGTTGGGCTCGATATTGGCGTCAGGCGAGATGACGGAGCGGGCGGCGTAGTTGACACGCTTGCCCTAGTAGGGCATCAGACCAACTTCAGCGCAACCAACGCACGGCGCACCATCATATGCTTGCGGAACAACCCCTCTTTCCGCTCTAAGCCCTGCTTCACACCTGGTGGTGGCAACTTGCCTTGCCGCATGGGTGCCGGGTTCTTGCTGCTGTCCATGAAGCTGTTCACGTCCACCTGCAGTTGCACGAGGGCCTCCAGCAACTGCCCCATCACCCTGCGTCGCTCCACGTCGTTGAACTCAGTCCCCTTCTCCGACGCTTGCCGCAACGTAACGTTCAGGTCGCGCAGGCGATAGCAGGTGTTCAGAACCTTCGCCAACAGCTCGTTCTGCGGGTGCTCGAAGAGGGTGTCATTCATCTTCGCAGGCGGACGGAAACGAGTCGGGGCGACTGGGACGACCTCGAGGAAGAACATATCTGCAGAGGCAGTCTGTACCGCTGGGGCACATGCGCCGTGTCGTCCGTAAACGAGTGCGCACATGTTTGCCTCCTTGTGGAATAGGCGGCGCAGATGTGCGCGGCATTCCTCAGGCGCCATCACGCGTTCGTTGCGTCCACGCTTGGTCTTGACGCGTCCGTTGGCAGCGCGAGGCAATGCATCTTTGACGGGGCCGTTGGGCGCAGTATCGTCACCCTCGCCTTCGTCGGTCTCCTCATCTTCGTCCTCAACATCAGAAGGTGGGCCCGCCGCCGCCTGCTCTTGGGCGGCTGCCGCTTTCGCGGTCATTCTCTCCATGAGCAGGACGTCAGGGCGCCGTCGCGTTAGCTGGGCCTTCTGCTTCACAGACAGATCATACTCGATGATCTTCGTGGAACCCTCCTTGCGGAACGTGTATGAGGGGCTGATCGGCATTCGTCAGTACACATGGAGGGGGGACCGAGCCAACACACGCACCAGCCGCAACCTTCATTCTGGCACTTGTTCAAGCTCGTGGAGCGAAGGAACTCATGGATGAGGTCTTTGCGCGTCTGGTACACGAGCCCATCCTTGTAGTTATCGCGCTTGCCTTTAGCGTGGCGCAGATTGACTGCGACGTATAGGTTCAAGCGCATCATGAACTGCTCGGGCGTCTCCTCGATCTCCTTCGTCTGCGCTGGCATATCCACGTCCATGGCGTCCTTGTCCCTCCCTCGTCGCGACACGCGCAGATGAATATCGTCGACGCCCTTGGCAGCATCCAGCAGCCCTACCTCCAGGAGCTTGAGCTTGGCCATGTACTTCCATAGCTAAGAGCGTGTGAGGGATGTGACGAGGTTGTGGGTGGTATGTACGCACCACTGTTCGCGACATCTTGAACTGGTGACAGAATAGACACGTCCCCCGCAAAAGGTTCAGCATATTCGGCATGAATAGTGGGTGGAATACGGGGGCGGGCAGCTCGATGTGGCCAAAGTGACCAGGGCAAGTGAAGTAGCTCAACCGGCATGTCGCGCAGCTGCGACCGTGTCAGATGTATTCCCCCGTCAACAGGCGCGTACTCACATGTCATTGCGCTCGCTGGGGCCGAGGGCGGGGTCGTAGAGACCGCCGTTGTTCGGGCGGTTGAGATCATCGAGGAGGATGGGGTTGACGATTTGCTTGACGGATATGCGCTTGACGTCTTCGGTGGACAGAAAGGAGAAGGAGATGCCTGTGACCGTGGAGGGAATGGAATGTGAGATGTTCATGGCGAAGAGCGCCGCGCGCCTACCGCCTCAGCCAGTCAGCACTTCAAAAGTTTTGGGCAAAGCGGCTCAACTCAAATCAATGATCAGCTCGATCGGTCCGCGCTCCGTACGCCGGATATGGAAGGTTTTGTTTTCGACATCCGCGGTTACACACACTGACGCTCTGACTACAAGGAAGTATGGCTACAGATACTGACTTCATGTCATCCCACTTGATCTCCTCATTGGCGCTCGCAAGTTTTTGCCTGTCCTTGCTCGCTGTGCTTCCGAGACCAGCTCCGCGATGAGACCGTTGTACGTCTCCGAGTCGTGCTGCAGCGAGTCGCGGACTTGCAGCAGATATGTCAAGAGCGCAGAGGTGTTTGCTATCTGACCGCGAATTTCGCTGTGCGTGCGCTCCAGCGATGGTAGCGGCTGCAAAGCCAGAGCATCTGCGCAAGGATAAGACACGGCGGGAATCCGCGCAAGGAACACTCACCAGCCTCTAGTGCTAGCAACTCTGCTATGCGATCTGTGTCTAATGCTGGCTTTGGGCCAAATGGTGATGCTGCTGTTCGTCTGCCACCGGGAGCAGGTGTTCCAGAGCGCGAGTTCGCAGCAGAACCTGGCGCGCTATTTGATGGTGTATAGTGCGTCCCGGGCGGCGCAGACATCGGTCGCATAGATATATGAAGGGGAGGAAGGGCAGATTTGCCGCCTGCACTCGGCAGGACTTCGTCCAGATTGACGGGTATACCAAGCGTGATGAGGTGCTGTCGGCGGATGCGTGACCGTATCCAGTTTGGCGGCTTCGTGGGGAGAGGCGCTTGCATCAAGGTGTTGAATAGATTGCGGCTGCACCGTCGTCAGTCTGCCCGTACCGGATGCACAAAGTCGACTCGCGCACCTCTCTGGCGAGGTGAGTATCTGGTTCACGCCCTCCGCTTCCCGGACACCCTGGTCGGTGACGCACGACCGCACGTCGTCGTGCTCCCATATCGGTGCTATGATCGCGTTGATATCCTCGACCAGCTCTGTGCGCGCAGGCATAGGCTCCAGCCGCAGTGGCGCCCAGTCTGCCCGCGTCGAGGGCCCCGCGACCCCGTAGCCTGCCCCAGCCCCGTCGTCGAAGACATCATTCGCCTCCGCCTCGTCCGCGTCTCCGAAGTCCCCAAAGTCGTCATCGTCCTCGCCTGCCTCAGCGGGCGCGCCGAAGTCGTCGAAGTCCCCGAAGCCGTCGTCCTCGGCGGCATCGGGCGGTGCGCCGTTCTGTTGCATGCCGAACTCATCCTCCTCGAAGGGGGACTTGGGCACCGTCAGGGAGGATCGCTTGTCGGCGAAGATGTCGACAGGCTCGGGAGCGTCCCATACGGAGGCGGCGAAGGGATCGTCCATAGTGCGTGTGGTATAATATTTGCTGCAAAGGCTTCGAAGGGTATGTGGTGCCGGCGCGCTGCGAACGGTGTGTGGGTCAAGTGTAAGTCGCGTCCAAGTCGTTCGTCGCGGTGTGGAGACTCGACTGGGCCCACGTGTCCCCCTCTGGACACTTGTGGCGTCGATCGCCGCGTCTGAGTTCCCCGCCACCATGTCCTCCCACACCTTCCTGTTCTCCTCCTTCGACAACAAACGGCCTCTCACAGCCCGCAAGCTGCACATCCGACGCCTCTGGGACGTCCTGCACCTCTGCATTCAGAAGCATGACATCGCACGCACGCGCCGCGCCTGGCTCGTCCTCGCTCGATGCAAAGAAATCCCCTGGACGGCGCACTGGAATATAGCTACACTTATCCTCAGCGAAGGGTCTGTGTCAGGGCATAACGAAGATGATCTACCTGCTGTGGACTTTTTGCGAACGATGATGCTGCAGCATCCGGATTCTCGGGAAGACATGCTTCGGGAACTCGTCTTGCATTTTATCGCGCACGATCGATGTAGGGAAGCCCTGGATGAATTGGAACTGTAAGCTGACCATGTCTTCGTGTGATGAGGCAATTGACGAGAACAAGGTATCTACCCTCCTTCCCGTACTCTGATAACCCGACGCTGCATGTATACGCGGGACTGACGAGGCTCTACCTGGCCCAGCCTTCCTCTCCTGGAGGTGAGCGTCCGAAGCTCCTCACACGCATTCTCAGTGACTTACTCGCCTCGCTCACAATCAGCTACCTTCAATAAGACAGGTCTACGTGACGCGCAGTCCCACTTCGAGCGCGCCCTGGCTTTGGACGAGAACAACGCTGCTGCCCGGGTGTTTCTTGAGAAGGTAGATACACATCTTTCACCACTGGCGTTCGCTCTTGAGCTCCCCTCCTTCAGATACCACGGCTCATGGACCAAGACGCCATGACGGTCGATCACGACTCGGAGGACGAGAACGACATGAGGGTGGACGATGATGCATCCGCTACGGACAGCCCGTCACGAAAGAGAATGCGCACTTGAGCGCAATCTGGACACCGAGCTTCAAGAGACTACACATAGCATCTCGATGCATGCGTTTGTGCGCATATCAGAAGCTTCTGCTGGCCTCGCCTTCATACTTGCCTGGGAGTGCAATAATCTGACGCGGATACAATTAAAACATTTATCCAGGAGATACGACCTGTGAGTGCGTCCATCGTCCAGCATCAGTTTGTCGTAGTTGCTAACGCGCTCACTAAAGTAGAGTTCAAGCAAAGACAATACAATCCTCGGCACGGGGGCCCCGTCCACCCGCTCATTTCAAGATGCGCCTTCTGAGGCCAGTGGCTGAGGCGAGCGGCGAAGCACTTATTGTGATCAGAATGTGGACCCTGGCGGCAGAGCACGATGGTGACCGTCTTGCTCGAACTTGGAGAGCAGGCCTAAGCTCGAACGCGCAAACGACTTGATACAATTGAGCTGACGTCGTCGTTAGCGTCTGATATGAATACAGCTTTGCTACAGTACAATATACTACAATATCATGCTTCGTTCCGCTCATTCAACTCACATAAAACAATCGTTCAGATTACAGGTCCCAATCCTTCACCCGCGTCGTCGCCGGGAAGCCCTTGCTGGGCGGGTTCGAGAACTGTGTCTCGATGAAGACCTTCTCGACGTGGGCAAGGCGCTTGTTGAAGATGTCGTAGAACGGCACAATGTCGTCCAGCGGTATCCGGTGCGTGACAACGCTGTAGGTCTAGTGAGCTCAGGTCCTCTAAGCAAATAGCGGAAGACTCACAATGAGGTGTCAAACTTGCCCGTGCGAATGTAGTCGTTCAAGATCTCGTCCCAGTACTTGAGCACCGGCGCCTGCCCATTCCCAATGAGGCGGACACCCTTCTCCATCAACGCGCCAATGTTGACACCGTTCGCAAAGCCCGAGTACGCCGCAATGAGGCCGCAACGGCCCAGTTTCCTCACCGACACAATCATCTCATTGATCGTCTCCGGCACGTCCGTCTCCAGCATCAGCGTCTTCTGCACCTTGTGCATCGTCGTCTTCGGCTCGTGGAACGTCCCGCAGTCGATCGCCACGTCGAGTCCGCGCGGCACGAGCTCGTAGATGCGCTTCGGCACGTCCGTGTGCTCCTTGAAGTTTATCGTCTCCAGACCAAGCTTGGCCTCCGCGAAAGCGAGGCGGTCGGGCACCTGGTCAATGCCGATGACACGCTTGGCGCCCTTGAGCAGAGCCCAGCGCGCGGCGCACAGGCCAATGGGACCAAGGCCCCAGATGCCCACGACGTCGCCGGGCTCGACGCCGGTGTCAACGACGGCATGGTAGCTGGTAGGGAGGATGTCGGAGAGGTAGAGTGCCTGCTCGTCGGGGACGTCTTCTGGGAGGGGCAGCAGCCCAACCTCGCCGCGCGGTACGCGGACGTATTCAGCCTGCCCGCCAGGGAAGCCGCCAGTAAAGTGGGAGTAGCCGAAGAAGCCTGCATCCCGCTGGCCGTACATGTAGTTCTGCAGCCTGCAGACGAATGAGTGAATAGGCAAGGTCGTGGGACAAGTATACTGACGAAGAGTTATTCGTGTTGTCGCAGAATGACGAGAGCTTCTTCTGGCAGTACTCGCAGTGGCCGCACGAAATCTGGAATGCGGCGACGACGCGCTGGCCAATCTTGAACTTTGTCACTTTCGGGCCAACCTTCCACACCGTGCCCATAAACTACACGGCATCTCGTCAGTACGAATGTCGAGTAAGTAGAGGGAATGAGCGCGCACCTCGTGTCCCAAGATATCGCCCTTCTGCATCGTCATGATCTCCCCGTTCTTCAAGTGGTTGTCCGAGCCGCAGACGGTGGTGCCCGTAACCTTGAGGATAACATCGTCGTCTTGGGTGATATCGGGGACGGGCGCGTCGACGAGGCGGAGATCGTTCGTGCCGAACCAGGCCAGCGCTTTCATCGTCTTGCCGCTGGGGTCATGCTTGTACTCGGGCGTCACCTCGCTGGGCATCTGCCCCATGTGCTGCAGGCCGTGTCAGTCAAGAAACAAAACTCTGGAGACCGTCACTCACGTCCTGGACGGTGTTCGCTGCTGCTTGCATATTACTTGTTATGTGTGTGGTATGCAATGAAGTGTGTGGAAGTTAGAGAGGAGATTAATGCCTCATCCCCTCTCCGCGTTTATAAGTCAGCGCGGAGGAGGACATGTAAGCCATCGTGATGATGAAAGCGATGATAGCCCAATGACGACGAGCCCGCCCAAGTGGCCACTGGCTATTGTTCTTTGTGCGTCTCCAGCGCACTGATGTCATGTATCATGATCGACGCCTCGATGTCCCGTGACCCGTTGGTTGAAATATCGACTCCGTGCGAATATTGTCATTGACACCGATTTGAAAGCACACCGAGGCAGACCTACTGCCTACTCGCCCTTGAAAACAGGCTTCCGCTTCTCCTTGAACGCCGCGAGGGCCTCCAGCCTGTCCTTGCTATGGAGCAACCCCTCGTAGCACGAGCGCTCAAAGTCGAGTCCTGTTGTCACGTATGATAGACCGTCAGCAGAGAACGGGGCCCATGACGCGCGCGATACAAACCTGATTCAAGCGGCAGATCTGCAGCCCTTGATATCGCCTGCTTCGCGGCGCGGAGAGCCAGGGGAGCTGCTGACTGAGTGAGCAAGCCGCCGAACGTGCTGCCGAGGAGCTGAAGGATGCCTCATGGTGCTGAAAGATGCGCCGCTGTGAAGGGGACTCCTCGCCTGTCAAGAGGTACTCGTGATACAGAAAGCTCCCGGAGGCGATGGGGGCTCCTCAGGACGAAGAGGGAGGGGTGCTCACGCCACAAAACACTATCCTCACACCGCGAAAGACCAGATATCCTCACGCACCATTCCCCGATATCCTCTCCGCTATCTCCAGCGCGCGGTCGAAGCCGGTCGATCCTGGGCTTGAGACATAGTCGACCAGACCTGGCGGGGGAGGGGGTAAAGGGAAGCCGTCTCAATCAAGGTGAAGCTACTCAATCAAATCGTCCCACTCACCATAATCCAGCGCCTCCATCGCATCCAACAGCCTCGCCGTGAAGATCAGGTCTTTCGCTTTCGCCACGCCCAGCAATCTTGTGGCGCGCTGTGTGCCCCCCGCGCCGGGAATGATCCCCAGGCCTGTTTCCGGGAGGCCGATTTTGGTTACGGAGTGTCCTTGGGGTGGGGTGCCACGTCAACAACAAGCATTGGTACAGCCGAGAAAAGTATAACGATGCAGACTCAGGGGCGCATGCGCCAAACGAAGACCAACACGCACGATATCAGGACCCGCACTCACCAGCCACCCTCAAATCGCACGCCAGCGCCATCTCGAGCCCACCCCCAAGCGCCGGGCCGTCAATCGCGGCGAGCACGGGCATCGGCAGGCTCTCCAGCCGCCCGAGCGCGTCGCGGAGGTCCGCGAGGAACTTGTCGACCTGCGGCTGGGACATAGTGCGCCGCTCGGCGAGGTCGGCGCCTGCGCAGAAGGAGTTGGGGGTGGAGGAGCGGAGGATGAGGGTGCGGACGCTGGGGGGTGGGGATGGGGTGAAAGTAAGTGTGGGGGCATGAGAGAAAATGGCACGAGGGAGGTAAGTACGCAGGAATATCTGTCAGCATTCTGTGAAAGGGAAGTAGACAAAATAGCACCTGCGGTCGCACCGTATCTCCTCCAGGCATTGGCGGAGTTCCTAAGTAGAGCGCGAGCTTGGGTCAGTCACCCTGTATATGAAGTGCGTGTAGCTTATTACATGCAGCAACGTCGTCGAAATCGCGTTCCTCGCCTGCGGTCGGTTGAGGGTGATACATGAGATCCCCTCGTGCGTGGCGAGCGGCTCGACAAAGGCCTGTCTGGCTGAGATTGACGAGTTATGCCTCCTTGAGGCCGACGGATTGAATCTCAGTGTCAAGTATCTTGCAGACGAGCTGCGACGTGCGTATAAACGAGTGCATCGGAGGGGTACTGCAGAGGCCAACATGGCGCGCAAGAGTGTGTGTGGGGAAATGCTGGGGTAACGTGTGCACGTGCCCGTGTCCCGCGCTGTGGAATCCCACGGTTCGACTTTGCGCTTTCGGGAGGCATGCCTGTGTTGCAGGCACGGCATAGGCATACCTGAGCACCTCACGCATGACAAGCCGCAAAATCAAAAGGGTGTCAGTCAATCATCCTTGCCCATGCCTTAGATGATAGCGCCCACAAGCTGCAGCTTACAAGATGCCAGCAATTTACAGCCTTTCGCACCGCCCGGCACAACCAGCAGAGTCGTTTTAGTAGCCGCAGAGTCACAACTGAGTTTGCGTGACTAGTGCCCAGCAAAAGTGAATTTACGGAGCGTTCGCCTCAATCATGATGAAGTGACATACGCCTTCGGACGAGTGGTGGTCGATTAGCATTTCTTGAGAGGCTACAGTGCATAGAGGCGTCTATACACTGCGCGTACAAGCAGCGATGTTATATATACTTCGCAGCGTATATGTATGTGCACCCGACTCTATGCATGATGGGTGCGTCGAGGATGCACAGTAGAAGGGGGATGGGGTGCAGCAGGACGCCGCGTCGAAGTGGGCAGTGCATGCGCTGGTTTGCGTGTCAGTGTAGAACGGTAGAGCAGGGCGAAGCATACTCGCCAGTTTGCAGTCACACTACTTGCGCTTCAAAGCAGCTTTGCCCTTCCTGATTTCCTCCACCTTGGGCGCAGGAGGGGGCGCCGGCGCAGCAGGCTCTGCCGCCATTGCAGATGCCGGGGCATTCTCAAACTGCTCCATCCATGCGTTCTTGTCGATGCCATCGTCGCCGAACCTCCTGCTGAAGCGGCCCAGGCGGCCCGTGATCGCGTTCTCGTCGTCTATACCGCCCGACTCGCCGAGCCAAAGGGACGTGTTCCAGACCGGGTTGTTCGTCACGTCGCGCGCGAGGCGAATGAAGGAGCGCGGCGAGGTGGTGTAGTGCGTGAAGGACGTGCCGTCGGCGCGAATGACGCGCTGGGGGTACTTTGGCACCACGGGTGCTGGTAGTGTGGGCGCCCGTCCGCGCTTCCAGACGTGTGTGCGGCCATAGGGCGAGGAGGACACGGAGCGCGTGAGGGCTGGACGAGTGAGCGCGGGGCGTGCGGACGGGAGCATGACCGCGGAAGGGAAAAAGCGCCTGTGTGGCTGTGCCGGGCCGAGGAGTGTTCATCATGCCGCCACGACGGAGACCACAATTCACGCAGGAGCAGATTGACCAGCAGCTGCAGCAGATTCATTTGCTTGACCAGGCTTCGAGCTCTGAAAACCTCGAGCAGCTCGGGCCAATCATCAAGCAAGTTCATGCCAGCCGCCAACAGGAATCCTTTCTCCGCACCGTCAAGGGCCTCGTCGACGCCAAGGACGCCGAAATCGAAAAGATATGCGCGGACAACTACCAGGACTTCATCGCATCCGTCTCCACCCTCTTCACCGTCAAGTCCTACACCGAAAAGATGAAGCAGAACATTCTCTCGCTCGAGGGCAGCGTCAGCCAGCTCGGCAAGGGCCTCGTCGACAAGAAGCGCGCGCTCCTCCAGACCAAGAAGACGGCCAGCAACCTCGACGAGGCCATCGACACCCTCCAGGCCTGCCTCCGCGTCCTCGACGTCGTCAACCGCGTCGGCGAGATGGTCAAGGACGGCAAATACTGGGGTGCCCTCAGGGTCTGTCTCGATTATTTACTATGTGTGCTAGGTACCAATGATCAATGCAGTCGCTTGAGGACATCGAGAGCATGCCGCCCACCTCGCTCTCGCACACCCCTTTCTTCGAGCACCTGCTCTCCTCGCTGCCCTCGCTCCGCCGCCAGATCAAGGACGCCGTCACGGCTTCCATGAAGCAGTGGCTGCTTGAGATCAGGAACGTCAGCG
This sequence comes from Schizophyllum amplum, assembly GCA_007026445.1. Taxonomy (NCBI): domain Eukaryota; kingdom Fungi; phylum Basidiomycota; class Agaricomycetes; order Agaricales; family Schizophyllaceae; genus Schizophyllum; species Schizophyllum amplum. The sequence continues at coordinate 1,957,033 of VDMD01000002.1, read as the reverse complement.
CCCAGGTCGGCGGCCTCGCGCTCGAGGGCATGGACATGCGCATCCGCAAGTGGCGCAGCAGGCGCGAGAAGGATCCCCTCCTCCGCATGAGCAAGGTCGGCAGCGCCGTCGAAATGGTCACGTATGAAAAGACCGAGTGTGAGTCCATGCATTTTTCTGGTTTGCCGCTAACGCGCTCCAGTCAACGTCCTCGACAATGCCCAGCTCCGCATCGACTTTCGCCCTCTGTACGAGTGCATACACATCTACACCACCCTCGACTCTCTCGAAGAGCTCCAGAAGTCGTATCAAGCCGACCGCAAGGTGCGTGCATGCGCATCACTGACACGCCTATACTTACTCGCCCAGGCCCAATCCGACCTCATCCTCCCCTACCCCCTCCCCCTCTCCTCGCTCTCGACTTACACACAGGAGATCTCCGGCTTCTTCATCGTCGAAACGCACGTCCTCGAAACCACCAATGACTTTCGCTCCGAGCGCGACGTCGTCGAGCTCTGGGACTCGCTCATCGCGCGGCTCATCAGCGGGATAGAAATGTCCTTGACGAGCGAGACGGACCCGGATGTATTTTTGAAGGTGAAGGAGTGTTTGCTCGGGTTTATTATGACTGTGCAGGTGCGTACACTCGCCAGGAGAATAATCTGAGTCGCTTATACAGCTCAATAGGCACCGTGCTACGGCACTATGCCCCTCAATTCCTTCATCATGGTGCTTTTCGCAAAATACGCGAAGCTCCTCCAGTCGAATTTCAGCAAGCGGTTCGAGAGCGTGCGTTGCGCTTTCGCTGGGGTTCACTATCTTGTTTACAAGCGTCGCAGGTCGTTCTCCAAGACGACCACCTGCCCATGCAGGTGGAGACGAGCAACGAGGTGGACGGCGTGGTGGAGGTCATATGGGTAACGGAGCAGGAGAAGTACGATATTCGCAGGTACGGTTTCCTCTGCTTTGCGTGTCCTGTGCATGTATTTGCCGCAGTACTCCTCGAGTTTCCCTCGATGCTCCTCGATATTCCTCGAGTTCCCCTCGACATATCATGACCTTGGCTCGACATTCCTCAATTTCACCTCTACAAAGCTGACGCTCGCCCACTATCCGCCGCTTGCCCACCATCCGCCGCTAACCCACATCCACTACAGAGCCCAACTCCCGCAAACGTTACCCTGGTCGCAGACCTTTTACTTGTGTTGTCAAGATGTGAGCTTCATTCTTGGCGTGATCAGCGCATCTGTGTGATCAGCGCATGCATACTGTATGATCAGCGCATACACACTATGATCATCGCACACATACTGCGTGAACAGCGCATCCATGCCGACTGAAAAGCACATATACTTACCGCAAAACACATATACATAATGACCGAAAAGCACATATACTCACCAACGTTTTCCAGATCCGCGGCTTCATCCAGAAGTTCTACACCTTCGTCGAGGGCGTGTCGGACCACCATAGGAATATCGACGAGTTGTTGAGCAAGGTGAGCATAACGCTGCGCCGGCTGTTCGGTGGCGAGCTGTTGGCTATGAGCTGTCGGTTTTGAGCTGCCTATCAGTTCTGACCAGACAATTGTCATACTTGACCTGACAGTTGTCATACTTGACCTGACAATTGTTGTCCTTGCCTTGGCACACCTGACGATGCTGACACCCCGCTCCAGTCCCTAGACACCCTCCTCAAGGATCACATCAGCGAGCCCGTCGCCCAACGCCTCGCCGGCACATCCACGTTCTCCCAGATTGCCCAGATAATCACGAACTTGGAGTACTTCCAGGGCGCATGCGTCGAACTCGAGAAATCATTGACAAAGTTACGGTACGCACCTCGTTCGATTTCCCGGGCCACATTCTAGGGCCATTGCCTACATCCGCTCACCCGCTCCCAGCTCCGCCAACCGCGGCGGCGCTATCGCCCTAACCGCCTCCCCCTCCTTCGAATCCACCATCACCCGCGCCCTCACCCGCCTCAACACCCTCATCACCTCCAAGCTCGACGACTTCTTCGAGCTCTCGGAGTACGACTGGACGCCGCGCGCGCGCGAGTCCGCGCCGAGCATGTATCTCTACGAGCTGATCAATTGGCTCACGACCGTCGTGGACTCGCTCGTGGTGAAGGAGACGTACAAGGACGAGACGTACCGCGGGGCGGTCATTTATATTGCGGAGTGCTTGATGGTGCGTGTAAACTTGATAAATTTGGTTCAGCGACGTCCTAATCTGGCACCAGGACTTCCTCGTCGGCAGAAACATCCCCGTCATGAACGAGAATGCTGTATCGAATATCTTGCTCGACGTCGACTTTCTCGAGGACGAGCTGAAGCGGATCGGGCGCGGGCATCTGGCCGCTGTCTTCGTCGAGCTACGTGCCGTAAGTTCCTCATGATTTTGGACGTTCATCGGTCTCAATCGTATCTCCCAGACGTGCGCTATCCCCTTGAACAATACCGTGCAGGAGTATCTTGTGCCTGCAAACCGGAGGGCCGCTTACGCTGTGGTCAAGCACAAGCGCTTGCAATCTCTCCTCGAGAAGCTTGCCAAGTACGGAGCCTCTCAGCGATCGAACCCGGAGCGCGAGGTGGGCGAGCGCAGGCGCAAGGAAGCAGAGGCCGTTGGCCGCCTTTTCCCCGGAGAGGTGTAAAGCAACTCGGATATCGACCGACAAACCCCATACTTGTATTATATCAGTACCGACATCCTCTAAACTGACAACCGCGTACCGTTCTATAAGGCAAAAAGCACTAGCATTGGTCGACCTGCAGGCCTTCGCGTGTACAAGAAGAGTGCGGAGCTCTAGGCAAACACAATGCAGAACAGAAGAATGAAAATATAGAACTCCAGAAAGAAAAGGAGGCAGTTATAAGACCGTTATGATATGGCGAGTGTACGAGGTGAACAGAGGAAACTGGGGCGGTTTTCGTATGTATCGTGGAGGATCATGACACGTGCAACAGCGGAACCCGACCAGCGATTATACCCCCCGACGCTTCATGTTGGTGCTTAGCCACTCTAGCCCCTCGTAAAGACCGTCACCAGACGTGGCGCAGGCAGCCTGTGGGGTGCATATTCGTCAGCCGACCTAGCGCCCGGAACATGCGGCGCTCAAACTCTTACCTGGATGTACCACGTCCGCTGGCGCAGCCCGTGCAAACCCAGCTTGTCGGTGATCTCCGCCGCGTTCATCGCGTTGGGCAGATCCTGCTTGTTCGCGAAGACAAGGAGGAGCGCATCGCGCAGCTCGTCCTCGTTGAGCATTCTTTGCAGCTCCTCCCGGGCCTCAGAGACACGCTCTCGGTCGTTAGAGTCGACGACAAAGATGATGCCCTGCGTGTTCTGGAAGTCTGCGGAGTGAGAAATGTGTCAGCGCACGCGTCGCGATATGCGCGCAGGTGACGCACAGTGCCTCCAAAGCGGGCGAATCTTGTCCTGGCCTCCGACATCCCACACGGTGAAGGAGATGTTCTTGTACTCGACGGTCTCGACATTGAAGCCTGCAGGGCGGGTTAGGTTCCGCGGGCGCGCGCGCAGCAGACGCGGTATGGACGCACCGATTGTGGGGATAGTCGTGACGATTTCACCGAGCTTGAGCTTGTACAGGATGGTGGTTTTACCAGCGGCGTCGAGACCGACCTAGTTCGCAGGAGTGTCAGGGTATGCGGGGTATAAACGAGGGCGCGGGCGGGCTGACCATCAATATACCTGGATACGAAAATGAGCGCACGCGCCGAGCGAGAGAACGGGGACTTACGCATTTCCTTCTTGCCGAAGAGCCCAGAGAGAAGGCGGGAGACGGAGAGACCCATGGCTGGCGAGTGGCGGGAGGGAACAAGAAACGGTTTGGCGAATTTGAACGGCGGAGCGCTGAGGGCAAGTGCGATGCGCTGGGCACAACGCTTTGCGGGCTTTGTTTGCTTGCGCCCTTTATATACTCCCACGCTTAGGGGTTCCACGACATCTGCGTACGTGGTCGCCGCCCACTGCCCCTCGACCAGCCCTCGACGCGCGGTGACTCCGACGCCTGCTCGCCTGAGGACGTGTCCGTGGCACGAGCATTCCAAAATATACAGTAGTCATTAGACGCTATGTACTCTTCGGTACTGTTACACAGGTGATACAAGCGACCTGAGCACCGACAGCCATATGTACACACATATATACACTCTGAACACCTATGAGTCGGGATTAGCATGTGAGATGATAAATATTGCATGCAAGATTCAAAGCGATGATGCCTGGAACGAACGTCAGTGACCGCGGCGCGGTGAAGGGAATATGAACCTACTGGGTTTATAGTATGCGGTCAAGAAATTAGTGCGGGAGCCCAGCGGCACGTAGCCGTCGCTCCAGCTTCGTTCGCCAAGAACTGTATATGCCATTAGAAGGCGATGGCTTGTACTGGCAAAGTTCGAACAGGACCAGCTGCTCCTGGAATCCGGGGTTGGGCCAAATCTGGTCGCGCGCTGAAGAGTTGATTAGCAAGTTGAAGATGGGTAGTTGATGAGACACCTTACCCCTTCGTACTTCTTCCAACGCCTGGGTGGCGTTGATTCGTCGTGACCACATCACTGAAGAAAGCGTTTCCTTCGTATATTTTTGCGACAGACGGACTTTCTAGACTCACAATAAGCAGCGACAACGGTGGCGCTACGAGAAAGACCTTGACCACAGTGTACTAGGATCACGCCTCCACTTTTCATCGCTTCGTCAATGAACTGACAGGCACTGGGTAGCCAGATCAGGAGGTCGTCATAATCACGGTCTTCAACCTGTGCACAAGAAATCAGCAAAGAAGACGCGGCAATTAAAGTCAACATACGGGGATGCGGTAGTGCCGCAAGCCAGAGGCCGGGCTCTCCGCCGGGATGGCATCGGTACACGCAGAAATAATGTGTGTGATCCGGTTCTCGCCCAATGTGCGCGTCGATCTGGCAGCAGACAGACTATACTGGGTTAATACATCGTGTTGGATCATAAGACGCGTCGCGGGTCTAGGGGGTCGCGTCGGTATACTGACTTGCCAAGGAGAAGCCGGTCAGAGATGACAGCGTTCACGTTCTTCCAACCCATGGCGCGTCGGCCCAATGGTGAGTCGACATACGTTCCTCCGCGTCCCGACCTTTGTACTCGAAGGCATCATCGGAATCTCTGAGCAGTGCACAGACTTTGGCACGTCGGAGGTACGGAAAGACGATCGTCCGCGTTGTCGTGGCGGCAACTTCTGGAGAAAGTGTGCATAGATGTTGGGGGAGGTGCGGGGGCGGTGTGCGCTAAAGGCGCTGATGGCGGTGCAAAAGGGCACGTGTCAGTCTACGTCACGCGCAAAAGAGGCGGACGGGCGGTGCCGAGCGCATCCACGAGGCAAAATGGGCGTTCGGGGCTAACTTGGGGGGCCATTGCGATGTTACACGCCCCCCAATGACGTCACTCGGCCTCCACGGTCCGATACAGCGACAGTCATGGCGCGTGCAGAGGCGATGCGCCTTTTCGTCGGCGAGCGGACTCTTGAATCTTCCGCTTACGGAAGAACAGAGCATTAGCTTTCAACGGACGACCGAACGTATGATGTCCACAAACCGCTCCGCTACAGTACGCCCAACAATACTGAATGCCTTGACTGACTCAGCGATGGATCGGAGGGATGCGGGTGACTTGGGTTAGAGCCTCGCGCCGTCAACCCAAAGCGGCAACAAGGACGAAGCGCAGTGAATGGGGAAAGAAGCCAGAGCTCAGAGTACAGGATGTAACCAGACGCGCGCAAGTCGTGTGGTAAACGCAAGGCACCCAAACGTGATGGTTTCCCATTACGTAAACGCCTACTTAAGCAGAGAGACGCCATGACGGCGGTCGTACCTTGCACTTTTTCTCCTTGAACCTGACCACCACCATGTTCAGCAACATCACGATTGAGTGGGATGCGCACGTAAGATTACCTTCACTAGCTCAGTAAACTCATCCGCCGACGCGTTGCTATATAGTTCCACTCTGATGGTACCCGCCGCAAAAACGGGCCACCGCCGTCCAAGATGCACGGCTGGCTAGCGAAAATGCGCGGTACGATCAGCGGGAACGAGCAGCTACGGACGAAGGTGATTGACCCGTCACGTAAAACTTCAACTTGTCACTGATAAAAACACGCGGGCAGGGCATGCGCGAGATGGCACACGCGAACGCGCGCAACAAGGCATTGCGAGAGCGCAAGCGCAAGCAACAGGGTAGCGTCCTCAGCCGCTGGTTTGGCAATCCGTCGAGACCGGCTCGTAAATCGTCCCACCGCTCTGGCGGAGGTGGCACGAGCAGGCGGCAGTCAGGCGCGAGCGCCCATCGGCATCACTCACAGCGTCGGATAGAGGCGGCGCCACCTCAGCGTCGCCCATCCCAAGCAGCGACACCTCAGCGGCGGCCATCACAAGCCAACTCTCCGCCACAACGCCGTGCCTCGCAGCCCACTCCCGTGAGGCAAGCATCCGCATCACGCCCTCGAGCAACGCCGCGTCGCTCGAACACGACGCCTGTGGGTCACACGCCCGCCGCGCGCTCTGGCTCGCGCCCAGCTCATCGCCCAGGCCAGGGCAGCAGGCGTCCGACTCGCTAAATCGGACTTCTCGTGTGGGTGACGCTCCGGCGTTCAACTTTTTTCTCCATTCCCCGGCCCCTTCTATTCTGCGTCACCTTTCCTATCTCGAAGATCTACCTTTCCAAACTTCTCTTTGACCTCGTATCTAATATCTATACTTAATATCGGGCACCACAGCGCGGGGCTGGCCCCGTGCGTTTCGCTATTGTATTGGGAGGATGGCCCTTGGACTCTATACTACATACGTACTTCATGCCAACGACAATGCGCCATGACCACTACGACCTTACGAATTTCGACGTCCATGACATGGCACGCGTACGATACTTACATTTTGGGAAACACTAGTTGCATAAGAGAGATTAATCCCCGTTTCGCCCTCCTGGGGCTAGCACGATAAAGGTACAAGAGGTGGACGGAACAAGTTCAATTTGTGATCCCGCGGAACGGAGGAGTGCACGTGGCTGAAAACCCGCGTTGTCCTAATTTGGAAGGCTTTGTGGCCGAATCACGTGGGAAGTTCGTTCCTCTCCAAAGAAACGTCCCATTACATAACTTGCGGCAATCCAGTTACTAGCATTCGTTGGTGAGGATTGATATTCAGCGGGTATCAGTACTCTTGATGCGCAGAGGCCATTATCCAATAACATTATAAGTTATCTGAGTTGCCAGTAGTCGTGAGGCGTGACATGCAAAACGTTCTGTATGACCACAAGATTATAGAGAAAGTAGCTAGTGTATACATGACGAAGACGCCGCGCAGCGGGTCGCAAATGACGCACAGGACATAAGTCGAAGACGGGGCAGTGTAAAATTAGGCCCATGATAATGTGCAAAGTGGAAACAAAAAAAGTAGAAGGCAAGCGGTATGGCATAAAGGCGAAAAAATATGAGAAGATACGGCAAGGGTGTGGCACTGGTGAACAAAGAAAAATGGTCCTATAAGAATACCTCCGACATGCGGTCGCCGGACAAGATAACGAGCCTATTACGACGCGGATCGAGGCCGCGCTCGACAGGCACAAGTCGAATATTTTCGCCGCGTATGACCTGCACACAGTCGCCGCTCTCGGCGTCATGAACTTCGATGAAAGACGGCTCCGCAGCAACGATGTACTGATCAAGTAGGGCTGGTAGGTGCATGAGCATCAGGCCAATGACGGAAAGAGACGATACTCACCAAAGCTCGTCGGCTTCCCTTGCCATAGGATCTTGGTGTTGCCCATCATGTGGCCATTCCTGTCGATCCAGATAGCACAATCTGTAAGCAGGTATGAGCGCTCAACGGTCGACTGTGCGCCAAAGACCAGCGGTGGGACATACCGTTGAAGCAAACCAAGATGCGACCCGGAACCTGAAAGAGGTCGAGCGAGTCGACGCCGACCTCGCGTGCGAATCTGACCCGCTCGTCGCCCATAACATCGAGCAGGTGCTGCAGCTCGAGCGTCTCGATATCGATAGTCTGAAATCCCTCGTACGTGATGGCGCATAACTTGTCGTCTAAGAATGCTGCTGAACTGAGAGATGTGTTCGCCATCACGATTTCCTGGTTAAAGTTAGCAATCCAAAAGACCTGCTTGGATTATGTGGCGCGTACAGTGAGGCCCCGTAGGGAGTGCGAATTTTTGGCGGGGACAAGGTCGAATACGCGAGCGGAAGCCTTCGTTTGCCCAGCCCTCACGGTGCAGACCATGGGTCTGCCGAGGCACCGCCCTGTCACAAAAAACTCCGAGTCCACGGCTATACGCTCTGTATAGCGAGAGAACAGCTCGGGCTTCTCTGGGGTGAGGGCTGCGATTGGAGATGCCAGGACTTCGTGATCTGTGGACGCGTAAGCGATATTCAGGACGAGAGGGTACCATACGCACGAACGACGCATAGAAACACGTCCATGGTCACTCCAATCTGGCGTAGACCATCCATGGTCAAAATCTTCCGAGGCTTCCCAAAATTCTCCATGTCGAACTCGTACACCCCGTCGGAGACACCGATATACAACCGGTGACCTTGTTGCCAGAAGAATGAACAGCGGACGTTGTTGAATATATTGTGGGAGGCGAGCTTGCGGACTTTGAGAGGAACCTTTTGAGCGACTTCGCCAGCCTGCGTGGTAATCCGCAGCGTCCATTCGGTCTGTGCGTCCTTGTCGTCGGCGAAGAGAGTCAAGGGCTTGCGCCCGGGACAAACAATGGTGATGCCACAGTCTGTGCCGCTGTTGTACGTCGACACGGACAGCAGAAGTAAAGGGATAGGCTGCAAGAATGCTCTTGTCAGTAGATTGTCTATAGCGAAACGTCACACACGCACCCTCTTATAATCCTTCAACGGTTTCCCTCCTGGTTTCGTGACGAGAACAGCGTCGTTGACAATCTTGACCTCGACAGGATCCTTCTTGTAGCGCGAAGCGTACATCGTCCCTTCGTAGACGGTGCCGCCTTGAATGGCCCTCTCCCACTCGAGAACGCGCGCAGAATCCCCAGAGGGTGGAAGCCCCAGCATGTTACGAACGGCTTTCATAGCGCGTATGTGTGGCGGAGGGGATGGGAGGGAGGACCGGCGATGCCCATTAGCGCCTGCGCGGGTCTGATATGGGCGGACACCTTCATTGTTCCAAAAGCGGTTACGCAATCAGCTGCCGGCCTTTTTGAGCAAACGATCCGGAGATATCGATGTAACCATCGCGATGTTGTGGATACAGAGCTGGCAGCAGGCGAATGTGAGACCGTGTAAATCCATAACCAGCAAGAACAAGAGAGACTCAGCGGCCCGCTGGTGCATGAGGCTGCGGTCGAAGCAAACGCAGATGTTGCTAGAGCTTCGCACTATTGTTTTTCTGCGACTCCTATTGTTGTTCCTACGACGGCGTTCAGCGCGTCCATCAACTACTTTGCAGCGTGCAGTGACGGGAGAGACAAAGAGCTGGCTGATGTTCTGCCGGTCACTGCCGCCACCACCTGGACCGCGACACGCGGCTCACGCGAGCCGCGTGGCGGTCCTGTTACCACCGATCGCCGGAAATGAAGTTGAACTTTCCCATCATCTACGTGCATGGCCATTGCCCGCCCGGGACGCCGACGGGAGTTCGCCAGCAAGGGGACGCGCGTATGCGTACATTAGGCTAGTCATAGCCAATCAGCTCTGGGCCTACGCCTCTGCGCCACAATCGCCGCTATGCCCTTCGCGCCCGGCAGGACAGGACCTGTCTTTCAAGAAGAAAGGAACGCTCGGCGCGATACCTCCCTTGTTCATTCACTCTGAGACACCGTCTTGCTTGATCTGCTCGGTTCCGGTATCGGAAGAGACGTTGCCGCCATGTGTACCTGGCATGTGGCTACACTCACACGCCTTGCACTTTGCATTCTCACACCCACGCCTTGTATTGCCTCAGGTGGCGAAGCCTCCTCGAACGACGAAAGAGTCAGCTGTCTCCTCCGCCGAAATGTACCTAGCTGTACTGCCGCGTTCGTGAGTCGATGATATACTGGCCGCTTTAAGCTGACGGTAGACCGACAAGTAGAGTTTTCAATACTTATAATCCGGCAGCGGCTGCAGTTAACGCCATGAGCTAAAATCATCAGCCTTCATCTGCTGTAGGTCATCTGCAGATCTGAAGCCCCGGTTCCAGCGCGTGGTCCTACGAATGCCGACCGCTATACGATTGCTACGTCGAAGAAGCTCTAGATTTCTGCATGGACTTCGCCGAGCTGTGCTTGGTTGCTTTCCTGGGGTCCCTCAGTCGTCTGGCCCGAGAGTGCCTTCTCCGGGCACTGCGGGTAAATGGGTGAACGGATAGTCTGCTCCTGACGTCTTGACGGTCAGTCAGACATCACTCTCGTGCAGGGCATATCATCGCGGAGGTGGAATTGTTTCATTTTGCTGCAAGTAAGTAGCCTCCTCGACTTGCTTCGTCTCGTCGCTCACATGCTCTATAGCAGACAATTTTGCAGCCTTCGCCGCGACAGGGTGCACAAGACGCACTAGTCAAGGCGGCCATACGAGACCTTGGCGCGTTTCTGGCTACTTCATGAAGCAGAAGTCGGCAGGCAAACAGACTTGACAGTCGGCCACCATAGGATGTCCCTGACTGAGTTTCTCTCTCTGCCCGTATCTTGTTCACTAGGATCATTTCTCTGCGAACGGCGTTGCAGCCCTGGTGCAGCCATCCTCGCCCGGATACTACCGACTTTGACAGTCAAGTTCCCCATCGCCTTTGCTACATAAAGCAACATGCTCTCGCCGCTGGTACTACATTATCAACCCTTGTGCGCGTTTCTTACATAATGTAGCCTATGCCCCCCCCCCCCCCCCCCCCCCCCCCCTTCACGGTGCGAGAAATACTCAGAAATTCATCCAGTGTTGTCGGATTGTGGGCGAACGCGCCCGAAGGGAAGCGCACCCGGCGGTCCCGGAAGGATGATCCGGGTGCATGTTGGGGGCAGACCTTGTATGTCTACTACGCGGGCGTGTCGTACCAAATGCACACTTCTTTGAAGTTCTTTCAGGCTACGTTCAAGCACTCAAGATGAGATTGAGTCTCAAGGCGCCTGACCGCACTACGGACGGCAGAAATATCATACGGTAGCCGTTCAGTGGTCTCGAAGGAAACAATGATTGTTATGTGCGTCCTCCCTCAAACCCTGGAGTCAATTTTTTGAATGAAGTCTCAGTCAAACCTGGCATAGTCTGGGTACAGATCCCATAAAGCACACATACAACATGTCATGTACACTCCTAGCCACAATGCACATATATACACGCTCACGAAGTTTGGTCGGTTGTTGCCGCCGCCGCCACTTGACCCTTCTTCTTTTTCTTCCGCCTCCTGCGCTTTTTGGAAGGCGAGCCGGGTGCGGCGCCGGCTTTCGTTTCGTCGTCGTCGTCGGACTCGTCCTGTTGCGGTGGGCCATCGAGGTTGAGAAGGCGTTGCTTGAGGAGATCCGCGTCCAGCCCAAGTTTGGTAGACAGAGACGCTGGAGCAGGATTGGCGGTAGGGGCGGGAGCAGCGGGCTTTTCTACCGAATTAGACGGGGTATCGCTCGCTTCCAGCGGTGCTGCAGGTGGAAGTATTGAGCACACGCCTTCAGAACTTTGGGCGACAGCCACGTACCGGGATGCTTCGCCTTGTCAGAGGCTTTGGGTGTCGCGTCAGAGCACGAGAGCTTCTCTGCTGCGCTGGCATTCGTCGTAGTCGTTGCCACATCCGGCGGAGGATTGGGCCCCTCGGCGTTGCCTGGTTTCTTTTTCTTCTTCCTTCGTTGGGACTTATCGGATGAAGCAGACGCGTCATCTGCGCTCGTACTCCGTGCGCATTCCACCAACATTTGCACCTCAGAGGTTTCTTGCGACGGTTGTACCGTCGACGTCGAGTCCTCCCTCGTAAAGTTCGCGTCCGCGGGCTCGGCCTTCACTGCGCCAGAGGCGCTTGTCTTCGCCTGGCCATCCCCGTCTTTCTTCTTTCTCTTCTTGGAGCCTGCGAACGGATCAAGGCGAGCGCGTTTCTGTATGGCCTTGCCCCGGCTCTCCTGGTCATCTTCACGGTCGGCGGGCGTCCCACTAGCGTCATTATCGTCGTGCGCGCGTTTCTTCCTCGTCAGAGCATATTTGAGCTTGACCTGCTCGCGGGTGAGACTCGCTGCTTGAGGAGCGCTTGCGCCAACGCCTAACCTGTGCAAAGTTTCACGTCAGAGGGAAACTTCCTCTGGATGTGTAGACATACCTAGGCGGTCGACGCATGTGCTCCTTGAGCTCAGCTTCGAAGTCATGAGTAGAGCGCTGTAGTCTCATGCTTGCTGGCTTCAGCCAGGAGGACACAAGGCTGTCCGCAAAGGACATTGAGAGGTCGACCTGCGCCTGCAGCGCCTCCGGGTCGATGTCGGGCTCAGCCATAGCGCACTGTCCCAATAGTATCTCGTATAGTATCAGATAGCCAAGAGTCGTTCGTGGGCTGCCTTGTAGCAGAAGTCAAGATGCGGGAGGAAGCAAGAGCAAGCACGAAGCGGCACAGCGGGTGAGAGTGCAAAAACAAGCGCTTAATCATACAAGTCCTTGTTGTCTCCTTCCGTCATCAAGTGAAAACGCCTCAGAATCTTCCTGTATATTCCCCTCGAGGGCTGCAAAACCCAACACATATTCTGGATCACAGAGCTCGCGCTGCGGACTCATTGAATCACCGTTAAAGATGGCCAAACGGAAGCGTGAGGACGACGACGATGACAGCGACGATGAACGACCCACCGGCCAAGCACAAATCTTGCCTGTTGCCAAGAAGCTACCTGCGAATGGAGAGATTACCGATGGGCTGGAGTATCTTTTCACAGTACGGTGAGTCTACACAGCACAGTCTCTCATTGACGCGTGAAACTGATCTGCCCGCCAGACGCGACGCGCTGCGCCTGCCGCATATCGCGAGCGTCCCAAATCCTTACGCCCAACCAGATCGCCTATTTCCCCCTCCACCGAGAACTGACGTACGATCGCTTATGCCATCGGAAGAATGGCGCAAGATGCACGTCGAACGCTTCAAGAACATGAGAATGGTACGCAGCCCCTCCCCCGCTATACCCAACTCACACCTGTGCCAATCCAGAACGTCCTTCAGCCTGCACAGGCCAAAAACATTGGGCCACGTGCAGAGCCGCCGGCCGCGACACCAGGCTTCAGAGAACGTGTGTTGTGGTGGAAGTTCCTTGCCGGCGAGCCTGAATCTGTGTGGAACGCGCCCGTCTCTCGCGCTGCCAAGCGAAAACGCTTCTTTCGAGGAGAAGAATATGATGAACCAGAAGAAGAAACAGCTGAGATGGTTTTCAACGAGGATGGTGAACTACTCCCTGCAGCGCCTAAGAACGCAGGAGTGCACGCGCAAGGTCCAGTAGCTCCTCGGGAACCGACGCCACACCTGCTGAAAGCGTTTGACGAGGTGCGTCTCTCGTACAGTGCGTGACGCGGTACCTAATATTCGATCTATGGTCAGGACATGTCGGTATACCTCCTCCGACATTTCGCTTTCTGGATACGCGGACACGTCAAGGAGGCAGCGATGTACGACATGACGGAACTGCATGCGCGATGGATGTTTGCCCTCCTCGCTCGACTGGGGCAGCACATGTCAGCCGACCACATGAACTCGCTTCGTCAAGTCGCGCGAGCATGTATCGAGCTTTTACAGCGGCGAATGCAGACGCGAATATCGTCTTCCGCCGAGTCAAACGACGCTCGAGACGACGACATCGCGTCGAGTGCTGCCTCCTCACCACGCGCAACACCAGAGCCCGGCTCAAGAGCAGAGGGTCATCCCATTGCCTCCGGGTCCGGTTCCAGGGTCGACAAGGCAGTGATAGTGGACAGCGTGCAGCTAGACAAGACGATGCCGACAATTGACGGCAACGCGTTCAGTGAGCGATCGTGCTGGGTGCTTCTCGGCACAATTATTGGTGTATGGGGACAGACAGACTTGTGGGAAGACGTGGAGAACATGCTAAGGGGCCTGCCAACAGTTGCTTAGCCGGTGAGGGGGCAGCCGTTCACGTACGCGCACATCTAGTTAAGTCACTTCCTTACCATCGTTCTCAGACCAAAATGTGCTCTACAGTCTGAGGGGAACAACGCCCGTTGGACGCGCGCATGCAGCACAGCCCCACTGCAGGACATGCAAGGACATGCAGGCGTCGGGTAGGCGTTCAGGAGGACTTGTGGAGGACTCACTCGTTCCAATTCTGATCCCTGTCACCGCCACGACTTTCTCGTGTGATGGGCGGGATGTTCAGCCCGTTGGGCGTTCATAATTCGCCGCCCAGCGCACATTCAGTGGCAGCAACTCACCATTCTCAATGCTCTCGCTGGCGAATGAGCCCTCCTGAGCTCTCTTCGCATTCCTCTCGAGTCCTTGCTCGCCTGCGCGAACACTTGCAGGCAGCTCTCTTCCGTTGTATACGGTCTTTGTAAGCTGGCGGATTGGTATCATCGCGTCGCGCCCGGTCGCGCATCGCCACCGACGCTTCAGTTTGACGCGTTTCGATCGGCTTCGAGGCTCTGAAACGGGTCGGGCCCTGGCGCCGAAATCCATAAAGGTCGCCCAGTTGGCGGTCGTTCCCCATCCTCCCTCGCCCCCTCCCATCTTCCGCCGTATTTCCTTTTGCCATTTTCTTCACCGTCTCCGTCATGCGTACCTCTGCCATTCTCGCTTCCCTCTCCCTTGCCGCCTTCGCGGCGGCGTTCACGGTCACCCAGCCGTCGCAGAAGAAGGGCTGGACGGATTGCAACTCGCAGACGTGAGTGCCCCGCGGTCGAGGCGCATGTGGTGTGTCGACTGACGCTTCGACAGTCTCAAGTGGGACTCGGTCACCACCGATGCGTCCAACTTTACCGTCGTCCTTGTGAACCAGGACGACTCTGTCCTGAGCGAGCCCGTCGTTCTCGCCGAGAACGTGGACGCCTCGAAGGGCAGCATCGACATCGACGCGCCTTCAGATGGCTGGCCGTCGGGCGACGACTTCCAGGTCAACCTCGTCCAGAGCAAGAAGCAGTTGACCCAGATTTACGCCCAGTCGAACATGTTCGACATCAAGGAGGAGGATGACTGCAGCGCGTACGTTTGGCATTCGTCCAGGTCTCGTTTCCCCCCGCTCACGGATTCTTCTAGCACGACGACGAAGTCCTCGTCCCAGACCAGCGGCACCCAGTCTGGCACCAACACGGCATCCGGCGCGTCCGCTTCCGAGACGGGCGACAACAACGGCGCGCTGTCGATGTCCGCTCAGACCGGGTTCTTCGGCGTGGTGGCCCTCCTCGGTGCCGCCCTCGCTTAGAGCATGATACGCTTTGCACACGGACTTCATTCATCCTGGCAGCACCCGTTCCATTCAATACGGACGCTACTTATGATCTTCTAATGGACTTTGGCACATCGGTGGCAGCGGTGACACGAGCTATGTCGGCCTCGGGGCAAACTAATTTATAGCGTTCGCGCGCTGTCAACCCACTACACTCATACCTCAACTACTTATCATTTGCTACGACTCGTTTTACGATAGATGCAATGGACTTCTGGTACGGCCTAGTCTGGCCTTTCGCAACGAGCACCGCGCGTGAGCTGAAGCCTGAGGCCTGGCGAGCGCTGATCTGGATCGATGTTGTGATCTTCATCCTCTTGCTTAGCTATCATGTCGTATGAGCACCTCCTTCCTCCGAGCTGGAAGCCGCAAGTAACGGCATGGCTTGCTGAGGACACGCCCTCCTTCGACTATGCTGGCTTCGTCGTCGGCGACGTCGAACGGGAGGCTTTCCTCTTCGGCAAGGGCGACGTGCCCGCCGTCCTCGCCGGTTCCCCGTTCTTTACGGAAGTCTTTAAGCAGCTTGGCTGTCAGTGCGTGTGCCTGCTGTGTCTCCCCCGCGCTCTGCTGATCAGCCTGTACTCAGAGTAGAATGGCATGTGAAGGAGGGCGACACCTTTACCCCCGTCAAGCATGTCGCGACGGTACGCGGTCGGGCACGCCATCTGCTCTTGGGTGAGCGCGTCGCACTCAACATGCTTGCGCGCTGTAGCGGGATCGCAACCAAGTACGCCCCCTCCTCACTGTATATCACGCTCTCGGCTGACGAGCCCAGATCGAAGCGCGTGAAGGACCTTGCGACCGGGTACGGGTTCAAGGGCATCATTGCTGGGACGCGGAAGACCACACCAGGTGCGTCCACTCATACCCTGCTTACAGTGCACCGCTGACAGGATCCCAAGGCTTTCGCCTCGTCGAGAAGTACGGGATGCTTGTCGGCGGGATCGATCCGCATCGACACGACCTCTCGAGCATGATCATGCTCAAGGACAACCATATCTGGTCTCATGGTGCGCGACCTACCTCACCATCACCGTCCCCTCTCACCCTTATCTTCTAGGATCCATCACCGCAGCAATCAAGCAGGCGCGCCTCGTCGGCGGCTTCAGCCTGCTCCTAGACGTTGAGGTGCGATCCGAGGCGGAGGCCGACGAGGCCATCGATGCCGGTGCAGATATCATCATGCTGGACAATATTGAGGGCGATGAGCTCGTCGACGTGGCGCGCCGACTCAAAGACAAGTGGCGCGGCCAGCGCAAGTTCCTCTTCGAGACTAGCGGGAATATCACGGAGAGCAATTTGCAGACGCGGGCAATCAATGGTGAGTGGCATAGTACACTTGGTAAACGGGCTGTGGATCTAAGTCTTTCATCAGAGGTGGACATACTGAGCACCAGCATGGTGCATCAATCTGTGCAGCACATCGACTTCAGCCTCAAGATCCAGAAGTCCGCGAACTAAATCACTCGCCTATATCTTTATATGGAATTTATTGTTGTACAAAGGGAAGGCTTAAGAAGACCTTAAGGCAAGCTTTGTGGAAGACCCTGGGAAGACCTCACAGCCGTGTATTCTTTTGTAGTAATTGTACAACGCCGCGTCAGATAGACAACGGGAGAATGACAGCTTAGGCGTACACTTCATACATATATTCAGTATGCGTATGTTCGTCAGATAGCCTGAATCCGATGTCAACGCTCATCGAATGTCTACGCGCGGCCACCGAGGTTGAAGAGCGAGATGGCGTTAGCGCCGAAGACACCGTTCCTGCTATCTGGTGTCCAGCCTGGGACGGCCTCAATCGCCTCCGTGTTCTCCGTCACACTCCGCCAGCGCTCGGCGTTACCATTCGCGGGCGGGAAGAACGGGTTGTCCGTGCCAAAGAGCATGCGCTGGCTGCCGACATTGCGGTCGGCCGGCGCGGTGCTGCCCGTGGCGGACTCATATCGCCCGGCACGCGCGACGACTTCGCTGAGGAAGCCGAGTTCCTCGGGGCCGTAGGCAACCGCGTCGTAGTAGAGCTTGCCGAGGTAGTAGCGCGCGTCGTGCTTGAGCCGGTTGGCTACCTGTGCGTCGTGCATGATGCAAGACGCGAGGCGGGATGACAACGCGGGTAGCGCGCCACCGGAGTGCGCAAGGAGGAGGCGGAGGAAGGGGAAGCGGTCGAGCACGCCGGAGAGGATGAGACGGGTTGCCGCCTGCTGCATGTTAGCTTCTGAACGCCAGGTCTTCGAAAGAAGACTGCTCACTGTGGCGGTTTCGAATGGGAAGCCAAGTGCCAGTGGGAGGACATGCCCATTACCGTGCGTGACCCACTGCTCGCCACCTACGCCGTAGTGCGGATGGATGAACACGACGAGTCCTGACTTCTCCGCTGCGTCCCACACGGGGTCGAGTGCGGGGTCGTCTAGCCCTTTGCCGAGACCCTGTGTGCCCAGGATGATACCGCGCAGATGCGGGAGGGCATGTATTTGGTGCACCGCGTTGACCACGGAAGATACCGGCGCGCCTGGGACGAGTGGGACGAGGCCGAAGCCGTATATGCGGCGGAATGTGGTATCCGGGAGGATCGGCGCGCTCATGCAGTACTCTTCGAGGTCCTCGTTCAGCTCCGCGGCCATTCCCTGAGCCTCATTCGGCGAGAGGAAGTCCAGCCATGGGTTTGCGGTGCTGGACGGGCATAGGCATAAGTATATAGGGCCTCGCAAGCGCGCGGACGACGCACCTAACCACGGAGATGTCGATGTCATGTTTGTTCATGAAGTTCAACTTCTCCGTGCGATCCCAGTACTGCGAGCCTACTGGGCGCCCTTCTGCGGGCTCATCGTTGAGGATGACAAGACGCTCTTCGGCCTTCCCTGAAGGATCCTGGTGCGTAAGGATGCGCGGAACAGTCGCGCGCTGCCGGAGAAGCGAGGCGTAACGAGGGAGGTAGACATGAGTGTGTATGTCGACAACCAGGCGATGGACTGCAGACGCCATCGTCGAATAATGCGGCGGCCAGGTATATGTGCGCTGGGCGGCGTCGCTGCGTGGAAGCTGAGTGCGGGGGACGATGCGGGACCGGTGAGATCATGGGTCGGCCGCGACCCAGATCGCAACCCCGGACCGGAGCCTGGAGGTCGAAAGGCAGGCGGGGATCCGACGATTCCTGAACAGGTCCAACGACGATGGGCTATATTTCAGCGTATGCATAAAGTCTTCAGGACCTTGACCATTGGTTCTGCGTGGTGGCAGACAATTGAATACCTACTGACACCCTGCGCCATGTTGAACGAACGAAAGTCAACTCGGCACGTGAACTTCTCTTTTGCTTCCGGACACAATGGCGACCTCGGGATCCGTCCATCAACAATTACATGTCCTCGTAGATGAGGTACTCTTCTTAAAAGGCCTAACGTATAGCTAGTCATCGACAACTTCCATGTCAGATCCAACGAATCGCATCATCTGTGATAGGCGTCCATGGACGCCTGGCGGCGGTCTCTCAACAAGCAGCAGACGAATCGGCTATGCATCTGCACAGACTGCTGGAAAGCGAGCGCCAGATGGCTGCTCTAACACACGAGTTGAACTCTTTGCGCCGCGATCGTCAACAGCTGGTTCATTCGGAGGATCACAAAGCGATTCGTCGCAAGCTTCGACATGCGAGGCAGTTTGCCAAAGACCTACTGGATGAACGAGAGCAGGTATTTGTTTTCGACTTTAGCCTTGTCGGTAGACTGTGAACTTCTCAGATCAATCCGTCCGGCACTTCGCCTGCTACCTCAGAGAAACGAGAGAATTTGAGGGGCGGTGAAGATGTCACGCCACCCATCGCTCTTTCGAGCAAGAACACCAGCGTCAGAACGTCTAACATATACGCGGAAAGCTCGCATGCAGCAGTTGATAGCCCTCCGTCCGCCGGAGGCAGCTCGAATCAAAACGGCGGCGCGGTGGAGCACGCCGGGAATACACAGTCCACGACCGACAGTCCCAGCAATGGGGTCGCCTCATCAAGTCGCAAAGGGCAAGGCACCCAGACCTACTCGACCGCAGCGGAGGAGCCAGGTGCTGACTCAAACGTCGCGTCCTGGAGACTGCGTCACGGCTGGCCTCCAGGATCAATGAAAGGACTGTCCGGGCCCATTACTGTAGACATGATGAAGGAAAAGCTGGGCTGGGCTGAAGATGAGGTAAGCCTACAGCAGCGCGCAATATATTTTTCTTACTCGCCTCACCACACGCCTCACCGTACTTCTCACTGCCCACAGGCTCTTCTGCTGGAAGCACTGGCAGCTAACCCGTCGGAGAGCCTGCAGATCGAGATCATCCAGAATTGCGTCTTCTTGTACGACCCCATGTTCCTCGAGGCACGGTTCGGCAACCCCACCTCATCGAAGAAGACCTTTCTCGTCGACTGGGGAAACCGGGGCCTGAACGAGCGCATCCTTGCCGCGATTGAAGAGGCACAAGCAACGTACTCGCACCTTCATGTCTTCACGTTCCCGTCCTCGCGGTCTAGCGAGGTGCGGCCGAGTTGCTCTTCGACGGTCATATCGCTGACCCCAGGAAAGGCGCGCGGGTGGTGGTACGTCGGCGCACACACCTGCGCTGCCGTGCCCGGGATGTGGGATGTGTGGCAAGGCCTACGTGACGCTTCTGCGGAGGTGAGAGATTTCCCACATTGCGTTCGCTGAGGACGTTCGATTCGGCGTATGTAATTAGCTGACGAGAGTCGCCTGTAGTCACGGAGGAAAATTGTCGACCGACTCTGTGCGCGCCAGGGACCAGGGCATGTTCAGCACTTGGCGACACCCGGTGCCACGGGTCCTAACGCGCTCAGTGACGCGCAGGAGTGCGCGAGGATGCTAAACGAGGGAGGACTGGCGCAGCTGTGCGTGCAGATGTCGGGGCAGGGCTTGCTGCACGTATCCAAGGCGTTCGCGAGGGATCTGCGGTACCCAGCGCGGTTGGAGGCAGAGAGGTGTACAGAGGGACGGGAACCAGTTCATTCTGCGTGAGACGACGACGTCGGTTGTAGCTCGGACTTCCTGACCTGGCCCTGGGACAATTGTGGCGGGGCCCGATGAGCTTGGCTGCGCCGTTGACGGTTGCCATCATCAACGAGCAATTGAACTGAGTGAGGAGACACGGCCCGGTTTTTCCGGGGTGCGCCCGCCCATCTCAACGCACGCGTGCGCTCCACCGCTCCCCTCATCCCGCTTTCGTTCTTCCCATCACGCCCAAGGGCTCGCGGACCTCGACTTTCGACGTTCTGCCCCCAGCCGCTGGCGCCTTTTGTCCAACGCGAGACGATCATCCTGGCTATCATGTTTGCCTCCGTCCTTTCCTTCGTTCCCCTCACTTTCATTCTCGTCCTTCAGCTCGGTTTTACGCGCGTCAGCGGCGCTCCCTCGTTCCCCAACACTCCCTCTATGATGCATAGGCGCTACCTTGCGGCGCGCCAATCGGAGAGCGACTCGTTCGTCTCGTCGTCCGCGACCGATCAGTCTACCGACATCTCCGCATCGGCGACGTCTGACTGGTCGTCCGAGTCCGCGACGGCTACTGAGTCGAGCTCCAGCGACTTGTCCTCCGCATCCCCCTCTCCCTCTCCTTCTCCCGACTCTGATGACTGGAGTGCTTCTTCTGAGTCGTGGGATTCTACATCCGCGGAACCCTCGGAAGCGTCCTCGTCAGGATCTGCTACAGACTCTTCGTCGGCGACCACCTCTAGCGTCCTGGTTGAGACAGCAGTTGCTACTGCGTGGGATACATATACAAGCGTCTAGTACGTCCAAAACATTGCACAATTGCGGCTTCCGCGTGCTCATCGAACATTGCAGCACCGCGAGCGCTACGTTCGATACCGAAGGGCTCAGAACGTTCACCGATGACATTGGGACTACACTGAACGTCGGTGACTCTTCTGGCACCGACTCTGTCATCCCCGCATCTCCCTCCGACTCCGCGGCGGTGTCTACCACCGAGTCCACCACTCCCCCCGTCATGACTCCCTCTTCAGTCATGCAAGTCACGACTGCCTCCGACTACTCTTACGAATACAGGTCTGGCCAAACATTGGCCACTACCAGCGCCGCTGCTGCCGCTTCAGATGCGACCAGCTCCCCTGCTGCCGCCAGCGGCTCCTCTGCATCCCCTGTCTCTGCGGCGGCTGCCGCGGACACTGAGTGAGTAAATCACGCCGTTGTCACCGCGACCCCTCCATTTACACCCGCTTTCAGCCACTTCTGGTCCAACACGGGCGCCGTCGCGGGTACCTTCGCTGCTGTAGGCGTCGTCATCTGCATCATACTCTTCGCGGTCGGCTACTACAAGCGTAGCAAGGCGCGCCCTCGCACAATCGACTTTGGCCGCTTCAGCAAGCTGCCTGAGACGAAGGATGAGTATCCGCAGGAGAAGGCTCCCGCACCGCCGGCCCCAGCCTACAGCGCGGCACACTACCAGCAGGAGCAGGTGCAGGAACAGCGGCGGTACCGCGATGTGGAGGAGCGCGACAACCAGACGTACGAGTACGGCGGATACAACTTCGCTATGGTGTCTGGCTACCCCGCGCTGCCGGGGAGCCCAGCGCCGATGCCAGTCATCTCGCCGCTCAACGCGCGACCACGCCGCACCCCCTCGCCGCCGTCGCTAACGCCCACGCGCCGCGCGCCCTCGCCGCCCGATGCGGTACGCTACAATGACACGCGCACGCCGTCGCCGACGACGCCGCCTGTGACGATGCCGCGCTACCAGCCACCGAGCACATACGACCTGTTCTCGACCCCGCCGCCTGCCCCTCGCCCCGTGTATAACGATGGCAGGGTCTCGCCTACATCCAAGTACTCGGATGATAACTCGTTCTACGGGGACAGTCCTACCACAGGCCGCCGCACGCCCCGCGGTGGTTTCTGAAACTGTGAGATGCACGTGTTCCTGCTTGCTTCAGCTCTGACGAAACCAGCGCGTAGCCAGGATGCGTAGATCCCGTCGCCGACCGCCCGCCGCATCTCCATCATGGATCCCATTACCGCCTTCGTCGTCGCTGGCAACTGGCCGTGCCACCCTCCCCGAGCTGATATTTTTGTTTGGGACCCGTGGAGCATATGGTATCCGCGCGGTCTTTGACTACTTACCTTGTTCCTGCCGCAGGCGGCTGCATTGTCGCGCAAGCAGTGACACGCGTATTCAGCAGTTGTGTTCACGTAGATCGAGACGCCGCGCCTGGAATGTTCACCGCAGCCAGCTGCAATATGGTCCTCTGAACTTTGGAGTATCTATTTCGTCGTATTTATCATGTGCGTATCTAGGATTTATTGTGTGTTGTTTGCATAGCCAGCAGCATCACCTTGCTTTTGCGTTTACTGCTTCCTTCGTCAGGCAGCTTGTACCACTCACGTGTAGGCCTAAGTATATGGAAGTTAGGCGCGGAAGATGAGTAGCGCCTGGACCATCGTGCAGCAAGCCCGACGCACGACATTCGACCAACCGGCGCAAACGCTCCTTCGGAACATTGGAGGTTGGCGGCGACCTCTGCAGTAGATGCCACATGCCAGAAAGACATGCATGTTCTCCATTGCCTCGCTCGCAGCCGCTCTTCCGAGTTCTTGCCTAAGAAGACCTGCCAGCGCGGGCTAACGACTGCTAACGAAGGCCAACGAGCATGCTGCTTATCGATGAGTCGCCTGCAGGGCTCGGACAACTCAATCACTTTACGTCCAAAACGGAACACGCTGCTCAAGCGGGATCGTAATTGTCGTTCAGGCACCGAGGCATGGTGGCCATGATGGACGGCATATATATACCCAGCGGCAAGAACGGGAGGTCCATCACGCCTCTTCCGCGCTGCGCCCGCTTCCAGTGCCCTCAGCCTTCGCTGCCCTACCTTTCGCCATGGTGTCACGGAGGGTGGTAGCGGTGGTTGCGCCTCTGGTAGTGCTGCCCTCAGGTGCGTCTATTATGTCCACCCTGTCATGAGATATGACTGACTCCCTGTGTCCTTCAGCGGTGATTGGGAAGAAAGTTACGCTCTACGACTACGTGCCGGAGGGAGCGACGTGGGAAGGACCCCCTCTCTTTTCCGCGTCAACTACGATCGCCGCTGTGGGGACGGACACTGTGGCAGACGAAACGACGTATGTCGAAGAGGTGGTAGTGACTTACGCGGCACAACCATACCCGACGCAATATTCTGACTTCCGGGATGCGACGACGACGTGGACACTCATTAGTGAGCCCACGACAGCGACCTGTCAGTGTGTTTTCACCTACATCCTTCTGTTCTTCGTTCCCCTGTGACTGCTCGTGCTGCTTACCTATCCCGCCCCATCCCCCAGACACGTTCGTGGAAGGCGCGACACGAATCTACCAGTCCGTGCCTGCAGATACGGCCCGCGGTCTCTTCGAGGCCGGCTCGGTGCGATCTTGCGCGGTGCGCGAGGATGGCACCGCGGACTGTGTCCTGACGGTGTTGTGGGACATGGGTGGGACGAGTGCAGATGTGGTGGCAAAGCCGACGACCTATTCAGGCTCGGTGACGCCGATTTATACCCTCACCATGGACGCCAACAACGGTGCGGCTCTGCGCGATATGCGAGGGCCGATTTGGGCGCTGTGCATAGGTTTCCTTGCCGCCACAATGGCATTATTGTGATAGAGATTGCTTGCTTTCAGAAGCTTTACTTACCTTGCTAGTTACACTCATGCTTATCAGGCCGCCGTTATTCACATTGCTTTTGGTCCACAAAGCACGCTCTGAAGCACATCCCTGCAACGACTTGAAGGCCACGGTGAAGGTGAAGGTGAGATTTAGCCCAAATAGTCTGCCTGTAGTCTGCTACTTATGTCGGAATACTGGACCAACCGTCGTGTGACGGGTAATGCAACAGTTGCGGGTAATGCAACAAACCGTTCCTGGACATTGAAACAAAGGCCGATTTCTTAGCAACTTCGTACAATGGTAAGGCATACACTTTGAGATACTGTGGTAAAGTTTGAAGGCCCCCCGACTTCTGGGACAGGATACAGAAAATCGCGACCACCTCGAATCGCTCTCTCACGGCCCTTGCCGCTGGTACCGAGGGCATTACACGCTCAATCTTGGCTCTTAATTCTCCAAAATATCACGGGCACAAGCAAATCATGATAGGAGTATTTATATATCTTTTTTTGGCGAGAAAACAAAGGTTCAACGCACAGAAGAGCGTGTTGCATTGGGTCTCGTCACAGCGTTATGGCCTGTTGCATTACACCCCCGAAATGAGCCGCCCTCAGCACACATTTGCCCCTCACTCGTGGGCTCTGAAAAATTTCGTGGTAGCGCCTATGCATGCCAAGATGTACTGTGATTATTTCCTAGAGAATAGACCGTATTTGCACCAGGTTATATTGACTTTCGCATCTGAATTTTGGCCCCACTTCCAATGAAGTGCCCAATACATATGAAGAAGAGCAAACAAAAAACTGAGACAGCAAGATAATAATTCGATCCGAACATGAGCTCAGGGCACCCTTCAACGACCTCTATCAGGCCATCGGTGAGGTTTACGGACAGCGGCCTTTGGCCACGACGATGCGTGTACAGGTCCCCATCATCTGGGCACGATCCGGGCAGTCGAGCGCTGCTCACAGCACGCAAGAAGTCCGCGGAAGCGGGTACCGTCGTTTTGAATATATTGGAGGCCGCGCGGTCTGTATTCTCGGCTCTTCAAAAATCATCAACGGCCGAATTTCCAGTACATCTGAGCACCGCGTAAGTGCAATACAAACCCAATATAATCTGGTGCAAATACGGTCTAATCGAAGATGATTACGAGCAGCGGTGGCCGGCGGACCAACTCCACCTGGAAGTCAATTATCAGAGACTATGAAAGCCTTCCGGACGAATGGGTCGGAAATTGCGGGGTTTTAGTGGGTATACGGAGTGGAGAAGGATAATGTACGACGGCGCAGAGGTGGCGCTATCCTCTCTCCGCTCTGGAGTCCCACACTCAGTGCGGAAAGCATTCCCTCGCTGTGGAAACTTGGCTTTCTTTGTTCTATGCTCTTATGTCCATGTCTCATTATGCTTCCCTTTATATCTTGTCGAGGGTCTCGTCCCCCTTGGCTAAACTATGCGGGTCCAAAGTGCTCTGTAGCGCGCCGATGAGGTCTGCTTGAAGGGTTCACGCGTCACGGGCTAACTAAACGCATCCACTAAAAAAAAAAAAAAAAAAAAAAGTGTTGCATTACCCGTTACACCACGGAATACTGGACTGAAGTTCACGGTACCGTGACGTGACTAAATCAACTCGGCGTTTCGCGAGATCGTTTTCCCCGGAATTTCGGATTTCCCCGCCGTCTCCTTGCCCTCCCCCCTCATCTATATTGATTTTGACGGATTTCAGTGACTTGCTGAGCTTCTTAAAATGCCGGTCTCAACAATCCATGTCGACGCCATGTGAGTTCCATCGCCACTGTTACCGCCTCGAAGTCATCTGAACATTCGCTCTCAGCCTCTTCGATATGGATGGCACCCTCATAGACTCAACCGCTGGTGTCAACGGCGCCTGGGAGATGTTTGCAAAGGACTACCCAGGTGTAGATATGGACAAGGTCCTTAGCTGTACGCTGGCTTTTCCTGTGCGCATCTGAATTGTCTCGAATGAAAGTTGTGCTCTGGCAGCTGCCCACGGATTCCGCACCGTGGACAATCTCAGAATTCACTGTGGACTGACCGACCCGGAAGTCATTGAGGTACCAGATTGCATCTGCGTCGCAATATCAGTTTACTGACCGTCTCATCACAGAAAGAGGCAGAGCGCTTCGAGACTGCCATTGTCACGGTTGCAAGTCAGCCGGGCAGCGAGGGCATTGTCAAGCTTCCTGGAGTCAAGGAAATCATGGAAGAGGTAAGGCTACTATGCGCTTCCTCTTTTTGACCCTGTGACAATTGTCTTTCAGCTCGAGCCAGCTAGGCATCTGCCTAACCCTGTCTGGGCGGTGTGCACGTCTGCCACCCGGAAATACTCGTCACAGGCTATCGTTGCTGCCGGTATCGCTCCGCCGGACGTCTTCATTCGCTCCGAAGACGTAGAGCGCGGGAAACCCAAGTACGTATATCTTGTGTTCATGTCTGTGCGACGCGACTGAACGCCGTCAGCCCCGACCCGTACCTCGAGGGTGCACACAGGTGTGGCGTCAAGCCCGAGAATTGTATCGTTGTCGAGGACGCACCGCCGGGTGTTCGCAGCGGTGTTGCAGCGGGGTGCAAGACCATCGGCTTGTTGACAACGCACAGCCGCGAGGCCGTGCTCGCTGAGAAGCCGACCTTCCTCGTCAAGGACCTCTCCTGGTGCGCAGTTTCATTTGCATATAGGACAAATCTGAAGCCGAGCCATGTGTAGTGTAACCGTCAAGCGCTCGCCTGGAGGTGGCGTTGACCTGACTATCGACCACGAGTGAACCAAAGAGTTCAATTAGAAGAAACCAAGCCGCTGGACGTGCTATACTACCGAAAATACATAACAATTGTGACAGCAGGAGAGTTCCACTAAGTAAGCATGGTACAAGGGCGAGCACAGCAGGACTCAAGTCATCCGCACATTCAGCAGTCAATCGTGCAGTGCACTATCGTACCTGCCGCAGGTGCTGCTGAATTATTCATTTCAGAACAGCTCGTTTACGGTCTCTGTTACTGCCGTCACCCATCACGGACTCGTGGCACAAGTCGCAAGACGCAGCTAGCACGGTTGTTGTGCTCTTTCAGCTCAGGTTATTCAAGTCCGTGGGCGAGAATGAACTCGCAAACAGTACATGATGTAAGTATAAATGCAGCCAACAAAGTTTCCTAAGCAGAAACAAGTGCATGTAAATTGTAAATCTCCTTCCGCACCGCATAATACGTCTCGGAAATGTTCCCCTCCATCTCCACATTGCCCCTCGCCGTCTTCCTCACCGCAACCGACTCCGCCAGCGGATCGGCATCATCGCTTCGGCGGGTAGCCGCACCGCAGATGAGGACACCCTCGCCCACAAGCTCGGCCTGGACGCCGATCTGCGCGAGGCGCGCCTTGAGGGCCGTCAGCTTCAGTTCCCCGATCATGGTCGAGCGGGGGAGCTGTGCTTTTGGCCGGGTGCCCAGAATGCGCGGCGCGCGGGCGGGTAGCGGTGTAGCGGAGGCGGCTGTCTTCGCGGCGGGCTCGAGGGTGGGCAGCAGCGTCGTGGCATGCATGACGACGCGACCGGTTATGTAGCCGACTTCGTTGTCCTCGAACTGAGGAACGTTAGGCGCTTGTTCGAGGTCAGGAAATACATGATGCGCACGCGGGACATGCGAAGCGAAGCAAGAAGCTCGTCGCTAATGGATATGGAGAAGCTGCTGGTTTGTTGACCGATCTGGACGCTCTGGCCGAAAGTAGGCGCGTAGATATCCTTTGTCATGGCCTGTATATTACCGCAGCTTTCGATGAGTGAGTCGGCAGCTTCCGTGGTGGCATGTACGACGATCTTTGCGTGGAAGGTCAGGACTTCGAAAAGTAGGGCAAGAGGGCCAACATACCATTTTCCGCGGATTGACCTTCGGTACGATGGTCTTGACGGCGCGACTATCGTTCAAGCCTTCCATGTCAACGAAGAGGAGACGGCAGGCCATCTGAACCTCGACCTCCGTCTCAACGAATTTTGACGGCGGCTCAAGAATTGCCCTCTATCAAAGATTGTCAGCCTGCCGTAAAAAAGGAGTCGCGTTCGCGCTTACCTTCTCCTCATCCTCTTCCTGTTGTTTTCGCCGAGCCTCCTTGACTTCATCGGTCTCTGCCTCCTCCTCAAAGACCTTGCCCTTCCGCAGCCACATCCCCACGTCGATCGTCTCGCCGTACTCGTCCACCCTTCGTTTCTTCTCCACGTACGGAAACATCCTAAATCGCTGCTGCGCCTGCGTGCTCGCATTCCGGAAAAACGACGTCGCCTTCGACACGTTGCCCTTCAGATAGATATCGAACGATACGAGCTGCTTGGGGTAGCCCTCGTCCGCATCCATGCCAGCCCAATCGGCGGCGTCGCCCTTGCGCGGAACGTCGCCATCCATGTCCATCATCTCGTCGTTGAAAGCTTTCTCTTCGGCGTCGTCCTCGGCGTCGGAGTCCTCGTCGGATTCGCTCTCGCCCTCGTCGGCTTCGAGCATGCGCTGGTTGCGGGCGGCGGCAGCTTGCTGGGCGGCCTCCTTTTCTTTGGCGGCGCGCTCTTTGGCCATGAATTCCTCGAGCTCCTCACCTTGCAGGGGGACTTTGGAATGCATCTGCGGCCTATGTCAGCGATTAGAAGAAAAAAAGGGGCCTGAGGCGCACTTTGAGCGTAATGTTCTCGTCCAACATAACATTGCTGCCGACTTTCCCCTTGTCCCACTTGACTTCGGCTCTCTGCGAGTCGTTCCACTTGTCAAAAAGGCCTCGAGCAAATGTGCCGGGGTCGCCACGTTGCGTCAACAGTATAACATTGTCCGGAATAGCTGCGAACTCGGAGAAGATACTCCGCGATGGGCCGTGCGACAGGTTGAGGGGTACCGCTAGTATCAACTTCGGGTCCTTGGACGAGTACGTTTGCAACAGGGCTTGTGGGGTCGGGAAGAACTCTAGGTGCCTTGATAGAAGTCAGAAAATCAAGAACGCAAAACGAGCAGTGAAAAGACGTACTGAAATCGTAGAGCAAAGGCGCCAAGAGCATCTTCGTCCACGTCTTCGTCTGCCCGTTTTCGCTTGTTCCCGCGCCGTCCGTTGGTGCCATCCTCTCCGACGTCCTCTTTGCTGATGGTGCCACCAAGCCATTCCATCATACTTCGCACGAACGTAAGCATCTCCCTGCCAGTTCGAGAGACGAGGCAGATTGGGTAGCGTAGTCTTGAGTAGTTCCAATGTTGGTCGAGCAGGACGAGTAGCTCCAACAACCGCGTGCCAGAGTCGCAAGGCAGCAACAGGGACGAGCGCGAAGATAAAGCTGTGGTTACGGTGTCTGTGGCGCGTTAGCCCGGGACTGTGGAAATGGGGAATAGGCATACCTATAAGAGAGGCATCTCTGTCCTTGCGTCGGCTAGTGATGACATTGGCGCGGTCGGCATCCGTGATGAATAGGTCTGGTCGTGCAAGAGGCTCGAATATTCCGCCAGCTTGACGAATGAGGATTGTGCCATCGAGATGACGCTCTCGCATGTGGTTCATGTTGACAGCATACAAAATTGTGCCGGATGACGGTGAACGTATCTTCCATATTGTGCCTCCGAGGGTATGGCCGGCGTTGAAGGGCGTGATAGTGATACCTTGACACTTCCCTGAATAGTCGATGAGTATATAGCGATATAGACGATGTAACGAGGGGACATGCCTTGCAAGTGACAAGGCTGGGAGTATCGCAGGACATTGACGGAGTCAAACGCGTCTTGTACTTCCTGCAATGTCGCGACGTACTTCCCCCTTACTTTACGCATGATTTGAGGACGCTCTTCCTCTTGACCTTCCCTTTGCTCTTGTACTGGTTGCGCCTCCGGAACGAGCACACCTTCCACATCGACGTCCTCTTCGTCGCGCAAGCCCTCAACGTCTTCGGAAGCGGCGATGCGAGCCATAGCTTGCACCGGCAGGGTGGTGTATGTTTGCGCCTTCAGATTCCATTTAGAGTAGGCGTAGGGGTACAAGCCAGAGTGCTGCAGGTCCCCATGCGAGAGCAGCACCAAGTCGACATTGGGTGCATGTCTTCGTGAACGGTCCTCAGCAACATAACTGTCCGCGATATATTTGTGTTACGCACTGTCTCAAGAGACTACAGTACTCTTCCCACCAGTGACCGGTATCCTCGACCTTCACCTCCGACGTCGACGCCTCGGGCGACCAATCGGGGGAGCCACAGTCAAGCAATATTTTGACGTCGTCGACTTGCAGAATAAAGCATAGAGGCGTCGTCCGCGTCGAGTGCGCTGCGCCCGACAGCGGCGTGAATGTCAACATGTCGAGCTCGTGGACGTGCTCGTCGAGCGCGACGACGAAGACCGAAAGTCACACAAATTACGATCAGTCACGCGCACGCGAGCATCTGGCATCCGCAAATGGAAAGCTTTGTCTCCGGCTCTTCCGTTCTTCCAGCGGTCCGCCGGCGCAGGGCGGGGTTGTCCCGCGAACATTTTGTGGCACGTTCAGATTCGGGCTATCTTCAGTAGACTCAACAAGTTCCTCATTCATGGCGATACGAGAAGTGTTTTTCCCGCTCTCAATCGATGCAAGTTGAAGAAGGCGAAAGCGCTACTCCGGATTAGCAGATCCCCTCGCCTGGGGCTGCGTCCCACGCCAACTTTCTATTGTCCGTGAACCTCTCATCACTCCGTCTTCTTCCCCGCAGGTGCCTGACGGTATCGGTGCTCTAACAGTTGCGATACCCAGCGGATTGTGTCGGCCTCAGGGTGTCGGCCAGACTCTGCGAGTGTCAGTGGAAGATGCGCACCCTCGTCCTTGCGGGGCAAACCCACTTATCTGTTCGACTGTGGTGCACGCCGCATCAACCCACCACATGATATGGACACGGTATATAAGGTCATGACGCCCATGATATGCGGTCCCCCCTCCTTGCCCGCGTCTCGACCATGTCCCAGAGCTCCGAGAGCATCGAGAAGCAGGACGCGAAGTCCGCCGCGTCCGTCAATGTGGAAGACGCGTCCATCGCAAAGGTCGCGGAGGCTTACAACCCCGACCTCGTCAAGGCGCTCGAGAACACCGAGCTCAACCCGCTCAGCAGGCGGGCGTTCTCGGTGTGTCGTGTATCCTTGTTCAGCAAAGCGGCGTACTCATTCATCCCAGCTCTACTTCGTCATCATGGTTGGCTTCCTCAACGCTGCTTCATCCGGCTTCGACGGCTCTCTCATGGGTGGCATCAACGCGATGCCCCAGTACCTTGACTATGTAGGCCTGCTCCCTGGTATTGTCCTCGCTGTCCGTCTGACTCCCCACCCGTACAGTTCGGCTACGAGTCAACGGGAGCATCGACGGTGAGCACGCCGTAGTGCAGTCATGTGTCCCCGCTCACACCCGTTTCATCAGGGCATCGTCTTCATGATCTAGTGCGTGAAACGTAGCCGCCGCAAGCACGGTCACGTTGACAGAGCTCTCTAGCGTTGTCGGTAACTGCGTGGGCTCATTAGTGGCTGGCCCTGCCTCGGACAAGGTACGTCGCGGGACTGAAGCTATGAATCAAGGCTAAATCAATAATCCAGTGGGGTCGCAGGGGTGGCATGTTCATCGTTAGTCCACCACAGTGATATCAATACTGTTCTCGAGCTCACCGGCATACAGGGAGGCTTCTTCATCCTCCTGGGTGCGGCCATCATCACAGCCGCCCAGAACAAAGGCTACTTCCTCGGTGGTCGCGTAAGTAGCCCAACGTTCCGCTGCAGACTTTGAAGTGACGGTCAACGCTTCCAGTTCTTGCTCGGTTTTGGCATCGCCATCTCAACGACAGCCGCGCCTACATGGGTCACTGAGCTCGCTCCTCCTCAATGGCGTGGTCGCATCGGTGCATGCTACAACTCGTGCGCGCTCAAAAGTACAACTGCCTACCCAAGCTGAATATTATTTTCAGATGCTTCTTCATCGGTTCCATGCCTGCCACCGGCGCCATGGTCGGCACGCAAAGGCTGGCCTCAACCTGGGCTTGGAGGTTGCCTCTCGTACTACAAGTCATCCCTCCCGTGCGTTACTTGCTACATAGCCCCTCTGACATGCAGCCCTCCTGACATGTAGCCCATCCGACCCCAAACTGACAACAAACACAGACCATTGTCATGACCTGCGTGTGGTTCTGCCCCGAAAGCCCGCGCTGGCTTATCTCGCGCGGTCGCGAGGAGGAGGCGCGTCAGGTGCTCGCGGACTACCACAGCTCCGACGGCAAGACGAACTCTATCATTGAGGTCGGTGGACTGGGCTAGCGTGACAACCCGCAGGCGTGCTGACAGCCCGCTAGCTCGAGATCGCCGAGTTCAAGGAAGCCATCCAGGTCAAGAAGAGCGAGCCGGTGAGTGGTGGCGACTATGCGTCACGATATGACTGATCTGATATCCTGCTCGTAGTGGTGGGACTACCGTCCCCTCGTCAACACTACGAACGCACGGTGGCGCACGCTTTGCCTAACGCTTATGTGTATCAACGGTCAGCTAGCCGGGAACGGGCTGATCACGTACTATCTGCCTGTGTAAGCTTTCGTTTACGAGTACGTCTTCCCGTGCTGTACTGAAGTCGCCGCAGCATGTTGGCCAACGCTGGTGTGACCGACGCACACACTCAGCTGGTGTACAACTTTGCGAACTCTATCCTTTCGGCGTTCGGGGCCTTCTCTGGTGCGGCGCTCACCGACAAGCTGGGTCGCAGGAGGCGTTTGTATATCGGCGCCTTTGTTCTTGGTGTTCTCCTTGCGATGGTTGCTGCCTTGTGAGTAGACCACACCCGTCGCAATTTTGTCGTTCTGAAAGCGCTCGATAGGTCTTCCGAGTATGGTAAAAAGGGCAACACGAATATCTCAGGCGCCAATGCGTCGATTGCCATGGTTTTCGTATGTCCTTGAATGTTTGTAGCACTTGAGGCGTACACTGACGTGCCTCAGCTTTTTGGCATCATGTACAGCTTCACGTACACCGGCCTCCAGGCGCTTTACTGCGCGGAGGTGATGACACAGGAGATGCGCGCTAAGGGCATGGGCTGTGAGTTCTGGCCGTGCGGATATGCCTTCGTGAAACTCACCGCGCTTGACAGTGCACATCCTCATCTCCAACTGCGCTGGGTTCATTAACACCTTCGCCAACAGTATCGGTCTCCAAAAACTTGGTTGGAAGTACTACTTCGTCTTTGTCGCATGGAACTTCTGGTACGTAGACTCTCGCGTCGACTGCCTTGTCTCTGACGTCTTGCAGCGCATCAGCCCTTTGGTTCTTCTTCTGCGTGGAGACGCGGGGGTACGTTCGCACTGCCCTGACAATTTCTTGCCGCTGACAAAATTGCAGACGTACGCTGGAGGAGCTCAACGAGGTGTTCGACTCCCCATACCCTGCGCGGTACAGTGCGAAGAAGATCAAGGTCGCTGTCAAGGCGGACGGCGACATCAAGATCGTGGGCGACGCGGCTTGAAAGCTTGAGGGTTGGGTTGTTGGTAGTTTCACCTTGGGTTCCTATGATTTTTGAGTTGGCTGAGGATTTGGAGCTGCCAATCATGTAGCCCTATTTATATGCGTAGATTACCGTACACGGCTTCGTCACGATGTCCATTGTCCCACAGAAGGCCGAAGAGTTGAACATCGGCAAATACCGACGTCGAATTTCACGCGCTTCCGACTTTCGATGGATGACATCATGCGCATCAGGGCGCTTCCGTTCGGTTCAGCATGCTGCATGTCAACTCCGCCGTCCTGAAGCCGGCGCAGTGCACCTTGGCCCGGACCACCACAACTTCACACCGAACATTACTATATGAGTGGGGGGAATGGCCGCAAGCGGCGTGAGCCGAACCTTTTATGAGTGGTATTTAGTGGTACCTGCGAAATTCAGCACAGTTTTTTCTTGCCTGTGAAGGGATGACACTAGAGAGTGCTAGTGAGCGCTCGAGCAACAGTCCCCCCGCAAATCAGAGATTACTTGATACGTGAGACAGGGAGCAGGTGGAAGGGGCTATGCAGAGGTCTTGGTAGTCTCCTTAGGCAGTCAGGGTATTGGCGGGTTTATTCACCACTTGATCATCTGACAGAGAAATTCAACATTTTATTTGCTGACTACTGGTGATACAGTGTAGCTAGCGAGTGTGACGGTACAAGTGTTCAGCGAATGTTTAAAGAAGGGGTGTGTTCGAGAACATCTGTGATGATGGTCAGCAAGTGAGGGAGAACAAGAACGTACATCTTAACGGAGTCATGTCACCTGCAACGAACGCAGCGCCGGGTACGGCTTCATGAATCATACTGTGTACAAGTCTAGGAAAAACTGATTCAACCGGGTCGTGTAGCTCGAGAGGGTAATGCACCGATACGCATCGGGTCGTCGGCTGGCGGCAGTGACGATGAGAGTATAGTGGCATCATCGACACAATGGAGGCTAGTGGACACTTGACGGCATTTTGAGAATTTTCATAACGTTGGGGCATTATCGCCCTTGCGGACGATCCGCGTACGCGCCAGTGATGACTTCCCTGTGGTACGGTCAGCGCACGGACGATTGGACATCATGTGAAGGCGAGAGATAGCGTACGGTTAGGCGCGCTACGCACAACCAAGGCAACACGGCAGTCCCCGATGCGATTGAGACCTTGGATGGTCTGCTCTCGGCGTACAACGCGCAGGAAGATTGAACATACAAGGTTAAGATGACCACGCCTTTCGATGCCAAATCTTCCCGCAGGGCGGCCGGGGTGTCTTCCGATGGCATTCCTTCTCGTTATGCGCGTGAGGGCAGGTCGGACGGGTTGCAGGATGATCACGTACACAGTAAAGATAGTAGTGTGCCGCATCTGCGGGCCTGCAGCGCGCAGCTGGTCGATTTACGTTGAGCGCCGCACAGCATGCTGCTGCATGCAGAGGCGGGAGGGGAGGCGCGAGCAGCTTTGCCGCTATGTTGTGTGATTGTGCGTCCGCCGCCCTCCGTACTCGCGGAGAGCGCGGGTTGGCGATCGATGCTCTCATCAGCTACTCCCATTGTGAGTGTATACGGCGTGACACACCTGTGGGTGTAGGGGGTGCTGGCATCGTGTATCTATCCATGCTCCCACTGAATCTCAAAGCGCAAAATCCCCGTGTTGTGAGTCCTCGAGCGGCTCGGCTCTCGGTTGCGGCGCCTAGACATCTGGGGAGAAGATGTGAGGTGGGGGCTTGGTGAAAAGTATCGCAGACTGGACGCGCGTCGAGTTACGTGATTGCTGGCGAGGGCATAGAGCGCGCGGCCGGCCGTGCTGACGCGACGGACGCAACATACGTTCGCAGGCTTCACCCAAGATGACCCCTATGTACAAGTGTAAGACATGAGGGCAAATGCGCGAGCTACATGTTGCACGTACCTGCAGTGCACCAGCGCGCTCGCAATCCTGCAGCTTACTCGCGCTGTTACTTATTCTTACTGTGCTCGAGGATGTCCTCGGGAATGTCAATATTGTTATTTGCGGTGCGCGAAGTCCAAAGAGAAAGATACAGAACAAGAGGCGCATTTCGCGGAGCCAAGATAATGAACCACGATAAGTAATGGTGGTTCATAGCAGGTCAAGAGAGGTCAACGCGTCACAGACGCGTTACAGAAGCGTCATCGGCCCGGTTCGCCGCCAGCGCCTCGATCGGCGCGATCGAGCGCTCTTGACCCGGACCGTTGAGCTAACCATTGACGGACTCGCCGCGACGACGGCATGCACCTCCCCCACGTCTCTTGCCTCCAGCGTCTATGACGCTATGGCAATTGTTTATCCGCGACACGGTCCCTTACCGCCTTACCTCCTCATCGTCTCAACGCCTCGGCCTCCCTTACGCTGCACCACAGTCGCATAAACGAGCGGAACCTCAGCCCTCCTTGCAATCAAGCTCGCAAACGTGCTTCTGACGACATATGCCAGTGCTTTTTGCATCGATGGTTGCACCTCACCAACGAGACGCGGAGAGCGCGCGCCTACGTTCGCAACTCGGACTGTGTACGGGTACGTCGAGGACGTTTCAACTCGCGAGACCGCGCTCATCTTTCGGACGAGTAGGTCGCCGCCGCGGCAGGCACAATTTCGGCCAAGGGGACGAGAGCCGCGGCAGCCAACGCACGCTGCACGCCAAGGCTTCCGTGGTGGCCGCCTGTGTGATGGGGAAGCCAGAGAGACCGGGACAGCAAGTCGGGCGAGCGCGAGAGAACAGGTGAGGGCGAGGGACGCCCTCCGCCAGAGGGCGCAGACGGCGCATGCCTGCAGACGGCCGCCTCGTCCCTTTCCTCATCCCCGCCCTTGCGCGCTCTCGCACCTCCCTACGCCACCGCATGTCACTACGAACGCCCACAACTCCATCACCCATTCTTTGGCGTTCCCCCAAGCCCGACGACCTCCCTAAGCACAGCTGGGCCGACCGATCAGGCGATATTGTCAGTTGCTCGCGCACCGCGCTTTCAGCCGCCCCTCGCGCGGACTACCTCCCGTGTCGGCTTCTGATGCACGGTAGCGCGCCGTAAACCTACACGGGCGCTCAGAGCGCGGCATCCGTCTCTCGTCCTTCCTGCATGACATCCATCCTGCTGCCTCAGAACACAGCTGTCTACAATCACCGACGGCCTCGAATGCTCACCCAGCGTGACTGCACAGCTGCGGCTGCGCGATGCGTTCTTTAGCTGTGAAGACCTTCTTTCCCCCCTCTTACACAAGCAGCGCGAGTGGTTCAGATCTGTGAGGACCTCTCCTCTTCTTCTACATTGTACCATAACATGCCTACATGCGTTGATACACCCTTCCCGTCTTGTCTCGCTCTACAACGATGCACAGTGGCCTAAGCATTCAGCATGCGCGATGCATGCCGCGTAGGTGATGCACGGTAGTTATCAGCCCAAAAATACGAAGGAATACATGTAAATTGAGAGCCACCGTCAAGATATCTCGTCGTGTGACGTGTCAGCCGCGTCCGGGCCTCCTTGCCGACCTGTGTGCTGAAAACAATTTCCACACCCGGGGGGGGGGGGGAGGAAGGTCTCATCTCATCTGAAGCTCATAGCAAAGCAGCAAACAAGGGTGGGGAAGCGCACCTGCAGCTGCAGACGGTGTACTCACGGATGTTGCACGGATGTGTGCGTGGTGTCCCATGTCGGTGCCACGCGACACGACAGACTGACGTGGCAGCGTCGCCCAAAAAGGAAATGGGACAGGATCGTCTTCACTCCAGGCTCCAGCTGCTTTCCACCTACTGTGGCTGTGCAATGCTCAAAAAGGAAATGGGACAGACATAGGATTTCAATAGAAAGCCAAACCAAAGGTTCGGCAATAAAGTCGCTCGTTCTATTCTTTTTCTACTATCTCGCGATGCCCGTCAGCACGCTTTCTTCCGCGGTTTATATCACGCCCAGTACGTTGCCAGCGACGCGTTAAGCGCCCGAGCGCGACTGACCAGAGGGTCACCAGCTGTCATCAAGACCTTCGCTAAGCATGGCAAGCGCAAGGCGAAGAAGTTCAAGGAGGGCGATACTCAGGAGGACGCCAAGGATGATATATTCTTCGACGAGTGCGTTGCAAGTAGTTACTGCTGCACAGTTGGTTCATGATCGTAACAGAGCATTCCACATCGTGCAGGGCACGTATTACTGCCAGTTCTCAGTCTAGTTCTCTCTAAACGCTCCGACTCTATAGCATTCATCGAGATGGGCACCAAGAACACTGTTGAATCCCTTCAAGCCTTGTACGTCTGCCAGTCCCAGGTCGCGTTGATCACGTTCTCACCGCGATGCCGCAGTACCAACACACATGTCCCCTCGCCATATTGGGCCGCCGTCGCCCCAGTCCAAATTCCCTTCCACACATGCAACCAAGCCGCCGACGCACTCATAGAGTGGTTTGGCCCCGAAGACCTCAAGCGGGTCGTAGGTGGCGAGCGCTGGTGGCAAGTCCGCGGTTTGGACGGCATAGACGCGGAGTGGATTACGCAGAAGGACTACCTGGGCGATGTGGGGATCCAACATGGTAAGGATCTCACATCCGAGGAGGAATTGATTCAGAGAATGGAGCACCTGGACCGCGTCATGGTGAGTATTTTCGAATTTTCATGACGCGCTGGGCTGAACACATGCTCTTTCTTGCTAGCTCTACGTCCACGGCGGTCAGTCATTCTTACAATCGCTCGGCTCTATTCGCGCTTACAAACTATATAGGCGGTTATTTCTGGGGCTCTATCAGTGTGTCGAATCGGCCTTTCACACGCAGCCGCCCATTGACTTTCGACTCCCAGACACCCACCGATACCAGATCATACGATACGGTAATGAACTAGTTTCGAATGTGCGACCTCTTATTGACCCTGGGGCAGCTCGCAAATTCAAGGGCAGAGCTTTCGCAGTAAACTATAGGTAATGCACACTCAACTTCCTCGAACTCAACTAATGTAGCAATGCAGGAAAGCCCCGCAGTATCCGTGGCCTTGCCCAGTCCACGACGTTCTAGCCGCATGTATGCAGAATTCGGTCTCCAGGGACGGCAGTGACTGACGTGCTCTACAGACCTCTATCTCATTACTCCTCCCCCGAACGCGCCTCACAAGCCTGTCCCGGCGCACAAAATTGTTTTCGCCGGTGACTCTGCTGGTGCGTCCTCAAACCACTCTCAAAGCCTCAACTAATGTGGCTCAGGCGGCGGCTTGTCTCTCACCGTCATGACCATCCTACGAGACCTTGGACTGCCCATGCCGGCCGGTGCCGTCCTCATCAGTCCCTGGGTCGACCTCACCCATAGTTTTCCGAGTGTCATGACCAACACTCCGACGGTTTGTGATTGTGAACCGTAAACGCATCGCAAGCTCTGACTATATGGTCGTAGGATATAATACCTCCCCACGGCTTCCTCGCAAAGCCATCGCCCGTGTGGCCGATTGATCCGATACCTCCACCGGAGGGCAGAGTTCGCAGGGCTGCGCACGATCCTCCGCCGAAGCCAGGTCACGCGGGGAAGCTTGTTCCTTCGAAGGACGACCTCAAGCACTTCGGCGAGAACGCAGCCAACTTCAAGAAGAGCGAAGGCGACGGTGAAAAGGAAGGCGACGGCAGGAAGGAGGCTCACGATGAGAAGGAAAGCGACGCGCATAACAAGCACGAAACGATTGGGAGGAGTCAGCAAGAGATGCTCGACAGTCCTTCGTCCAGCGACGGGACAAAGACGGGGGCGCCGTCGAGACGGGACTCTGGGGCGAACGAATTTGAGGACAAGGAGGAGCTTGCAGACGAGACGTGGGAGCCCAAACCACCGAAGGTTCTTATGCGAGATCCCCAGTCGGTGCCATTGGAGTTGTACTCGCAAATTCAGCAGTATGGGACGAATGAGTGAGTTTCGCTGATGGACCCCTTATATCTCGCTCTGACACTTCTCAGGCAACTGTCACACCCGCTTCTTTCTCCCGTCCTGCAAGGGTCGCTGGGAAATCTACCGCCTTTGTACATCATTGCAGGCGACGGAGAGGTGCTGCGAGATGAAATAGTGTACCTAGCTCACAAAGCGGCCCATCCTGAGCGATACCCTGCTCGAGCTGGGGTGCTGCGAGAAGGCTGGCGGCAAAAGCAGAATGCAGAGAAGTTCAAGACGCCCACGAAGGTACTGGTCGCTCTTTTCCGCAACACCTCGGCTGATCATTTCTTTCGTCCCTCAGGTTCATCTACAGGTTTTCGACGGTACGACAATATTTTTATACGGTGCCACATATACTTAATTTACGTCCGCTGGCAGGGATGTGCCACGTCCTCACGGTCTTCAGCTTTACGAATAGCGTGAGCTATGCGTTTCTCGAATACTTCAGCGGCTCATGTGCTTTTCTAGGCCAAATACGCGTATCGCTCTATTGCGGAGTTCGTGAAGCACGTCACGGACAACGACGCCGCCCATCTGGATGTCAACCCTTTCCCTGAACTTCACCGCCCGGTCACGGACATCTCGAGCGGTAGCTCTTCCGACGAAGATTCTCTTCCGCCGCTCAAGAAGAAGCCTCTCCTTGTCCCGACGAAGTCGGCCCAACAGGACAACACAAGTACTGTTCTGTACAAGGAGAACGAGGCTGAAGTGGCGAGAGAAATGAAGGACCGTACATTGGAGACCATGCCGACGCCAGAGGACGACAATCTCAGCCGAGTGGAGAGCATGACCGAGGTCTGTTTACCCGCAGTTCGGTCTGATGCACATGGCTTATGCTACCTAGGATATCGGCAACGCGCTCATGATCCGCGAGCGCGTAGACGTCAAGGGATTCACCAGAGCAATGGAGCCCGAAGAGGACATACCCGCGCTCCAGCTCAAGCCACACGAGATTGGCATGATCAGGGAAGAGCCCGCAGTTCGTTGGCACGAAGGTCAGGAGATATGGGACAAGAGGTATCGCAAGACAGCCGCCAAAGTCATCAGGAAACGCAGGAACTTGGAAGTGAGGGCGGCGGAGCTCATCCAGCAGGCTAAAGACCAGGGCTTGCAATTTCAGGCGAATGGCAGACCCTCGCATGTAAGGCAGGTTTCGACAGCATCCCGCATGTCGGTCCGGACGACGGATGGGATCATTCAAGAGGACCGCAGGTGGGGTCCTTTGGATCTCGAGGAGGAAAATCCGCCGCCTAGTGCGATTGCCGGACGTAGAGACAACGTGAGCCTGATCCTTCCCTCGTCTGACGATACTGACGATGTCCAGTTTGAGGCATTGGCACTGCTGAGGAAGTCGATCTACCACACAGCGCCACAGACGCACACGACCATCCCGCGCATGAAGACGATGCATGTCATCCGCGCCGCCTTCGACCCGCACGACGACCCGCTGCGCCCGCCTCGGCAGTCTGTCTCGGAACAGCAGACGCGGTCGCACATCGTGCCCGGCATGCACGGCCTGCGCATCTGGGACACGCTCCTCAGCTACTTCATGCGCAAGAGCCGGAAGAAGGCTCTGGATGGCCACCGGACGGCGTCTGCGGCTCTCAAGCATACAAAGGGAAAGATCAGCGATAGCACGCCTTCGGCTTTGCCGACGCCTCCGCGGTTGGGCGAGGAGGCAGAGGAAGAGCGAAAGCTCGAGTAGGACAGTACCGCGCATACCACAGACTACTTCTCGAACTAGCTGCTCGGAACTACACCGTATACCATACATTTATCCTACTGTTACCCCGCTATTATCTATGTTATTGCCTGCGCCGACGACGCTTTGCATCTAGGGGCCTTCAAGCTTCAGGACTGCGCGTTAGCGCGCGTAATGCACGTGGCAAAGTGTATAAAATGACGCGCTAGCCGACAACATACGGGTTGTCTCGTCTCATCACTGGAGATTATCCTACCCTTTCTTACACGCGTGAGCGCGGCTCTTTGCTCGCCTTGTCTAGCTCTCGCTGACTGTGCTGCGACAGTTATAATTTACGAGAATGCGCGAGGTCGTGTCCGTCCACGTCGGTCAGGCTGGTGTCCAGATCGGCAATGCCTGCTGTGAGTAGCGCTCCAGACCATCATATGGGCGATTGTCCGTCGACCATCGTCCCCAGACGCGTGCTTTCATCCCGAATATGCGTGTTTTCTTGCATAGGAATTTCACCCGAACGTGCGTGCTGATCCCGCCTTTCAGGGGAGTTGTACACCATTGAGCATGGTCTCAGCGTGCGTCCTGACAGTATTTCGCGCCGATCAACAAAACACTAACGATCATACAGCCTGACGGTCGTCTGGCGGACAGCTCGCCATCCAAGC
The DNA here is from genome assembly GCA_007026445.1 of Schizophyllum amplum. Classification (NCBI taxonomy): domain Eukaryota; kingdom Fungi; phylum Basidiomycota; class Agaricomycetes; order Agaricales; family Schizophyllaceae; genus Schizophyllum; species Schizophyllum amplum. The sequence goes on along the minus strand of VDMD01000002.1, from coordinate 1,915,247 downwards.
ACGATGATGGGTTCAGCACATTCTTCTCCGAGACGTCCTCAGGGAAGTATGTGCCGCGCTCGCTCTACGTTGACCTCGAGCCCAACGTCATCGACGAAGTCCGCAACGGGCCCTACCGCAGCCTCTTCCATCCCGAGACCATGGTCACCGGCAAGGAGGACGCGGCAAGCAACTGTGCGTACTCGGTATACCATCGCGCAACTACCCGTTGACACGCACTTCGCAGACGCCCGTGGGCACTACACGATCGGCAAGGAGCAGATAGACATCGTGATGGACAAGGTCCGCCGCCTCGTGGACAACTGCAATGGGCTCCAGGGCTTCTTTGTCTTCCATTCCTTTGGTGGCGGCACGGGCTCCGGCTTCGGTGCGCTCATCCTCGAGCGCCTTTCGACGGACTATGGCAAGAAGTCCAAGCTTGAGTTCAGCGTGTATCCAGCGCCGACGCTCGCCAGCTCCGTCGTCGAGCCGTACAACTCGGTTCTGACGACCCACACCACGCTCGAGCACTCGGACTGCTCCTTCATGGTGCGTGACGCGTTCTTCGCGCCGTACATGTGCTAATGTTGATTGTAGGTCGACAACGAGGCGATTTACGATATTTGCAAGAAGAACCTCGGGATTACGCAGCCGGGGCTGACGAACCTCAACCGCCTCATTGCGCAGGTCGTGTCTTCCATCACGGCCTCCTTGCGCTTTGACGGCTCCCTCAATGTCGATTTGAACGAGTTCCAGACGAACTTGGTCCCGTAAGTGGTCCATATATGCGCGTAGGTCGACGCTAATCTGTTGTGCAGCTTCCCGCGTATCCACTTCCCCCTCGCTACCCTTGCTCCCATTGTCTCGGCTGACAAGGCTGGCCATGAGAGCAACTCGGTGTCTGAGATGACTTACTCATGCTTCGAGCCGGGTAATCAGATGGTCAAGTGTGATCCTCGGGATGGCAAATACAGTACGTACTGACGAAATTTGACGACTGCGCAAATATTTACATTTATTCCAGTGGCCTGTGCACTTCTCTACCGTGGCGATGTCGTGCCGAAAGACACGAACGCTGCCGTTGCGTTGATTAAGACGAAGCGCACGATCCAGTTCGTCGACTGGTGCCCGACGGGCTTCAAGCTTGGCATCTGCAACGAGCCTCCTGCGCACGTCCCGGGGGGCGACCTGGCGAAGGTCAAGCGCAGCATGTGCATGTTGTCTAACACGACTGCCATCTCCAGCGCATGGAGCCGCCTCGACCACAAGTTCGACTTGCTGTACTCGAAGCGTGCGTTCGTGCACTGGTACGTGGGCGAGGGTATGGAGGAGGGCGAGTTCTCGGAGGCGCGTGAGGATCTCGCGGCGCTCGAGAAGGACTACGAGGAGGTCGGCATGGACTCGGCCGACGTAGAGGAGGAGGTGGAGTACTAGATATACCACGCTTTCGTCGCTCTCGTTTCCTGCTTTGAAGGATTCTCCATTCATCTGTACAGCATCATTCTACTTTAATTTTGCATAGTTTCACGACTGTTACGCGTACTTCTCGAAAATTCACGCACTGTCTTCTTCGAACCTTCAAATGTTCACAACTTCAAGCGAGTCGAACGGAAAGCGCGCCGGGACTCGGCGTGTCGTTGTTTGTCCATGTGAGTCTACGCGTTGTGTGACGTGACGGTAACGCGGTGGGAAAGGCAAATGCCGGGTGGGATTTTTGCCCTCTGACCACACGTCGGGTTGACCATCGACCGTTCAGTTCCAGCTTTTGTCACGAACCATGCGCGAAGTTATCTCAGTCCACGTCGGTCAGGCCGGTGTCCAGATCGGAAATGCCTGCTGTGAGTAACGGCGAGCGCGTCGTCGCGTCCAGCGAGCAGATATTGACGCCTTTATCAGGGGAGCTCTACACGCTCGAACACGGGCTGAGCGTGCGTATCGCCCGCGATTTTCGCGTTTTTCTCGCTCACAGTTGCCCCAGCCTGACGGTCGTCTCATGGACGACTCGCCTTCCAAGCATGACTCTGGTTTCTCCACTTTCTTCTCCGAGACGGGCAATGGGAAGCACGTCCCGAGATCGCTCTACGTCGATCTCGAGCCTGGTGCCATCGACGCGGTGAAGACCGGCCCGTACAGGTCGCTCTTCCACCCCGAGACGATGATCACCGGCAAGGAGGACGCTGCCAACAACTGTGCGTGCGCGTTGCCACGTTCGATAATCATCGGCTGACGCGCCTTTTTTCTTCCGTCAGACGCGCGTGGCCACTACACCGTCGGCAAGGAGCTCATCGACCCGGTCATGGACAAGCTCCGCCGCCTGGCGGACAACTGCTCTGGTCTCCAGGGCTTCTTCGTCTTCCACTCCTTCGGTGGTGGAACCGGCTCTGGTTTCGGTGCGCTCCTCCTCGAGCGTCTTTCCACGGACTACGGCAAGAAGTCCAAGCTCGAGTTCTGCGTGTACCCGGCCCCGCAGCTGTCCAGCTCCGTCGTTGAGCCCTACAACTCGGTGCTGACCACGCACACCACCCTGGAGCACTCCGACTGTTCTTTCATGGTCAGTGGCTGCATACGTAATCAAGCAAGGTTTCGCTGACATCTTTGTAGGTCGACAACGAGGCCATCTACGACATCTGCAAGAAGAACCTCGGTGTCGCGCAGCCCAGCTTCACGAACCTGAACCGCCTGATCGCCCAAGTCGTCTCTTCCATCACGGCCTCGCTTCGTTTCGACGGGTCCCTCAACGTCGACCTTAACGAGTTCCAGACCAACTTGGTGCCGTGAGCTCGGGTCTTTTTGACTCATGGATATGTCCTGATTCGCTTTAGGTTCCCGCGTATTCACTTCCCTCTGGCCTCCTACGCGCCTCTGCTCTCTGCCGCCAAGGCGCAGCACGAGCAGAACTCCGTCGCGGAGATGACCTTCTCTTGCTTCGAGAGCGGCAACCAGATGGTCAAGTGCGACCCGAAGGAGGGCAAATACAGTCAGTAAAACATGACCGCCTCACTCTGGTGCTGACTGTTCCATAGTGGCTTGCTGCTTGCTCTACCGCGGTGATGTTGTGCCCAAGGATACCCAGGCTGCTGTTGCCAGCATCAAGACCAAGCGCACCATCCAGTTCGTCGACTGGTGCCCTACTGGCTTCAAGGTACGCATATATGCGCGCATATATTGAGTTTCATCTAATGAAAATCTCCTGTAGCTCGGTGTCTGCAACGAGGCACCTGCCACCGTGCCCGGCGGTGACCTCGCCAAGGTTCCCCGCAGCCTGTGCATGCTCTCCAAGTGAGTCATAACTGCTCTTGTCTCATCGTGATACTAAGCCGGCTTTCAGCACGACCGCCATTGCCGCTGCTTGGAACCGCCTCGACTACAAGTTCGACCTCATGTACTCCAAGCGTGCTTTCGTGCACTGGTACGTCGGTGAGGGTATGGAGGAGGTATGTCATTATTTAGTCTTCTACTTGCGCCTGACGCTGAGCATCACTTCAGGGTGAATTCTCCGAGGCCCGCGAGGACCTTGCCGCCCTCGAGAAGGACTACGAGGAGGTCGGTACCGACTCCGCCGACGCCGAGGAGGAGGGCGAGTACTAAGGGATTTCATCTTCGCGTTCATTGTCGAATTTTTGCTTCCTTTTGGCTTACGAGTAGTCCTTCCCTCCCCGTCGCTATTGCTTCATACCTCTACTTGTGCTTGTTAGTTTAGCTGTCACGCTTTTATTACGACTTTTAAGGAAAATGGTTTGTGGATATCATCCTCGAGTCTGTGTACCGTCCTCGACGTTGTGCCCTTTCTCTGGGGCGATGGCTTCTTCTGATGTTGCGTCGTTTTACCAGTAATCTCGCATAGTGGGCAATGACATTCTTGCCAACCTTGTACATAGGGCTGCTTTGAGGTTGTGGCTGGTCGAGGAAGAACGAAGAAAGTAGTTTGAGGCTCGCGCCAATGCATTCGAAAAGTGATTGTGTACATCAGAGCGGCATGGTCAAGGGAGCAATGAAGAATGGGTCCAAATGTCAATAAGATTCGAAGCAGATATCAAGTTACAGGTATAGTACAGGGTTGCATATGGCTAACGTTCAGTCCCGCTTGTTGAGTGACGTGTCCGACGACGAGCGACTATCCCAGGCGCCTGGTACGGCGGTCGCCTGAGTGCCGAAGTCATTGGGATGAAGGTACGCCGGAGCATAGGACGAGTGAGCAGGGCCGGTGATTGGCTGGGTACCAGAGCCGCCAAACAGCTGGCTAAGCCGTAACGGCTCAGGACCGTTGCCTGGTTGAGCATCGGAGCCATTGACCGGCTGAGCACCAGGGCCGGTAACCTCCTCCGTGACGAAGATCCTGTCCGCATTCCTTCGACCCACAATCGCGGCCTCCTCGAAGAGCGTGCGCAGCTCGCCGAAGATGTCGCGCGCCTCGAGCGGGCGCCGGTTCTCGGAGCGCTCGGCCAACCGGTCGAGCAGCGCGCGGACGTCGCGGCCGTCGCTAGGCAGTTCATTGCCCTGCTCGTTTGCCGTCTGCCTCGCAGCGGTATGCGCATCAAAGAGCCGGCGCGGGAGGTTATCGGTGACGGGCATGGACTCACAGAGCGCGTCGAAGAGGGCGCGGATGTCATTGGCGTCGCCGCTGGCGCTGGATGCGGAGGTGATGGAACGGCTGTTGCTGGAGCCACCGGCGGTGGCGGAGTGGCCGGCGAAGTGCGACTTGTCGAGCTCCTTGCGTAGGGCGGCAATCTGGTCCTTGACGACGTGCTCGAATGTGGGCCGGTCATCGCCTTCCCAGCCGGCGAGGACGACCAGGGAGGAGACGCTGGGGGAGGTGAGCGGGTGAGGTCTAAAGTGAGTATGGGACCTGCGTACAAGACCTCCTTGAGATACGCGAAGCTGAACTTGGACGTTCGCTCGGCGATGTCCTTGGCGAGGCTGTCCGGGAAGTCAAGGCGCTTGTTGCTTTCGAGCTTGCGCTGCCAGTACTGGCAGTAAAGGAAGCGCTCGTCGGCATCGGGGTCGTCGAAGAGACTGTGGTTTCGCGTAAGTAGCGTCCCATATATAATGGAAAGGTGGGTGGTACTCACAACTTCCTATCAAAGCGGGACGGCCGGTTGGTCAAGCTGGAATCAATCTTGTCGAGGTGGTTCGTGGTGCCGATGATGAGCATGCCATCGTTGCTCTCAAGGCCGTCAAGTTGGTTGAGGAAGAACGAGCGATTGGAATCGTTGACCAAGCTGTCTAGGTCCTCGAGGATAACTACACATGGCGCGAGCTGGCGGGCCTTGTCGAAGACATCGGTCATGGCGCCCTCTTCGCCCTTGTAGCCTGGGAGCGTGCTCGTGAGTACCAAGTCGAATGGCGGTAGTTGTGATGGACTCACTCCGGAAGGAACGGACGTAGAGAGGCAGGAAGCCCTTGTCGCCGCACTCTTTCATGATGGCCTTCAGACTGATTGTCTTGCCGTTACCCGGTGGCCCATACATGACGATGCCGCGCTGTACATTCGTGAGCAACGTGTCTCCGTCATACATCAAGCAGATTGCATACCTTCCAAGGAATGGCCAGCTCCTTGTATATGGCCTCCGAGTCGAAAAACCCGTATACATCCTTCTTTATCATCTTCTTGAACTCGTCCTTGAGGATGACGTCCTTCCAGTTGGCTTTCTGAACCTCGCTGTACAGCCGCGCGTTCTTGCTCCAGAACCCGCTGTCGAACACCCAGATCTCCTCGTGTGCCTCATAGGCCCAGAGGCCCGCAGCACGTATGAGGTCCCGCGAGGGCGTCTCTGTGCCCTCGTGCAGCACAGCAGTCGTCGTGCGGACGCCGAACCCAAAGGGGTAGCTCATCACATAGACGATGAAGTCGTACGTTTGCCAGGCGAGCCGGAAGGCGCCGTACTCGACCTTGTCGACGATGGCGCCCGGCTCAGGGCCTGCGCTCCGGGCGAGGGGGACGTACTGGAGCTGGGTGATGAGCGGGTCGGTGGGCATGGGGACGGCGACCGCGTGCGGAAAGCGAGTGAGGTTGAGCATGCCGTCCGAGCTGAGGACGATGGAGTGGTTCGGGTACGCCTTACGCAGTATGTCCGTCCTAAAGCTGGGATTTAGGAGCAAGCCCCTAATGGTAATTGGGGACGTACATATAGATGGGCGGATTGCTGTTCTTGCCGGACGACTTGTCGAGCCAGCCCGCAAATGCGCCCGACTGCGCGGGACCGGGGCTGGCGGTCGTCGGACCAACAGGACTGTGGGGGCCATGCTCGCTGTCCGACCAGGCGTCCACAAAGTCGTCGCCCAGATCTGAAGGTGAGAAAGACATGGTTGCAGGAGACAGGTGCGGCCTGGCTGTGCTGGCCACCCCACTCCGATAAGATTAGATCGTGCGCGGCAGCAAAGTGCCGGGCCGGGCGATCCGAGTCTCATTCCCCACTTCTCTGTTCCTTCCACCATGGCGCTCTCAGCGGCGGACGTCCGCAGTGTGCTATCTCTGCCAGAACCGTCAACGTCCTCCTCGCAGAAGAAGGGGAAGCAGAAAGATGGGATCCCTCGCGAACTGTACCGCCTCATTGGCCCGTCTATGCCTTCACTTGCTGTCCCCAAGCCACCGCGCTTGAAGCAGAAACCAAATCTGGGAAGCAAGGTCAAATGGTGCGTCGACGCTCAAGTATGTCGGATCTGTATACCTACTGCTCGCAGGGAACTACGCAAATTCAACAACAGCGCGCGGAAGGATGGTTTGGAGCTTGCACACTGGGTGAAGGCCACTACAGACCCCAACGAAGGCGCGTCCCTTGAACCGTATACATACCACTACGGGACACTAATCCGTCTCTAGACTACCCCTTTGCTAAATACAACACCCGACCACCGATACACCGATACACCGAGGAAGAGTACACATCATGGCTGCAAGGTCCGTCGCGATCCTCCTACCGTCTGCTCCCTCCCATGACCCCGAACAGACAAGGAATGGTCAAAGGAAGAGACAGACTATCTTTTTAGCATGCTCAACGAATACGACATGCGGTGGTATATCGTCCATGACCGCTATGAATCCCCAGCTGGCAAGAAGCGTACGCTCGAAGTGCGTTCACTGCTCCACTTCCTCGCATACGTCGCTGAGCTTTCGCAGGATCTCAAGGAACGCTACTTTAGCGTCTGCCGTAAGCTCATACGCAACCGCAACGCCCATCTCGATCTCGACGAGAAAGCCAAGCTGGAACTGCTCTCCAACTTCCAATTCGACAAAGGTACGCATGTGCATCCTACACGATTCTATACCCACTCTCAACCTCCACAGAGCGCGAGAACACGCGGCGTAAATACATCACGATCCTTGACTCGCGCGTAAAGGAAGCCGTGGAAGAGGAGGAGGCGCTCTATATCGAGATCAAGCGTCTTGAGCAGAACGAGCGCAAGTTCAAGAAGGAGCGCGACGACCTGTTGCGCACGCTTGGAGGAATTGACTGTGGGCTGCCGGACGTTATCGAGGACCAGGACATATCCTCCATTGCGGTCGACCCCAAGAGGCGAAAGAAAGGCAACGACTACGACACGCCGACCACGCCCTCTGCGGCTAACCTCGGCGGACCTATCAAGCCGCGGCAGGTCAAACCGCTCCCGACAGGTATGCTACCACCGTGTTCCCTCCGCCTCACTAACTCACTCACTTTGCCCTCAGACGCTGCTAACTGCATCACCCGCACTGAGCCTTCCTCCAGCCTGCCCTCCACTAAGGCCGCGCACACCGCCGCCTACGTCCGCTCATACAAGATCCCCGTCGCCAAAACGTCTTTGGCGCCGCGCGTGCAGGAAATCATGGCCGAGCTCGGCCTCGCCTCCGGGCGCCTCGTCATGCCCACCGCGGGCAACATCGCGCAGATGGAGCAGCTCATGGAAAATATCTATGTGCTCGTCGACGCGAAGAAGATGGCCGACAAGGTCGAGCAGGATATCCGCACCGTGAAGGAGCGGCTGGAGATACGTGCAGCCGGGGGCGGAGAGGAGCGGGAGGCCAGCGGCGCCGCGGGGCACAGCCGGTCGCAGAGCGTGGCGAGCGGGCGGGGGAGGAAGCAGGCGCGGCGATCGGCGTCTGTAGCGTCTTCCATCGATGCGGCGGGCGGCGCTGGGGGCCGGCCTACGAAGCGGCAGAGGCGGTGATCATTGACTGTTCTGTGTGTAGTGTCCGTTCTGATATTATATTTCCTACGCGACAGCACGCATGCGGCGCGATCGGGATAGGAAGCATACACAAATGGCGGCAGGGCGAGCCCCGACTCGGGTGAGTATCAGTACATAGTAGCGCAGAGCGACGAGGGGGGAAAGGACAGGACGGGGGTAGGGTGGGGCTGCCGCATCTATTCCGGACCAGCAAAGCGGAGGGCGAAATTGACGATGATCGCCACTGCAGCAGCGTCAGTGGCGTGCAGAATGCAAAAAGGGGGGAAACAAACGCACCAAGCAGTGCGATGCACAGTACTGTCTGCACTCGATTGTCAGTGTGCTCATTCCAATTAGCAGCACCAGAGTACGCACTGGTCCTAGTCTGTCATCGTACGGGCCCTTGCCCCCTCTCCGGATAGACGCCGCGCGCCAGTGGTAGGTATACAGCGCGTATATCATGATCGCCACAGCTGTGCACCTATCAAAAATGACACCTAAACGGGCATACGACCAACACCCACCGACAACGGAGAACATAGCCGCGCTGATCTTTCCTATCTGCATGGGCGTTAGCGCGGAGGCGAGGGCGGGAGGCGTAGCGCACGCACCTTGTCGCCAAAATTGAGCAGCCCGACGGCGAGACCGCCGAGCACGACCGTGAAGTGCAGCCACGAGAGGAACGTGCGCTCGTTCGCGAAGGAGACTTTGGGCTCGACGCGCACGGGGAGCGCGATGCGCTTTGTAGCTGTACGCTGGAGGAGCGGCTGCGTGGACATGGTGGGCGGAGGCAAGGGTAGAGCGCGCAGAGCGACGGCTGTGGTGGGAAGGAGAGGTGGGAAAGCGGGGCGCGGCGCCTAGATTCAATAAACGTCTTCAGCGTCACATCGGCGCACGACGCACGTTCGTCGTCCCGCAGCACGAGGCGGCCCCGGAACCTACGCGCCCTGATCCGTTCGCACGAGAGCGCACTCAAGCCTCAAGTGACGCGGCTTCTGCATTCACAAACGTACACTACAAGGGATCACAAGACTGCAACAAAATTGATAGGTAGATACAGACACCGTCTTTATTACCAAAACACACAGGGTATCGACGGACGAACCTTGCGCAAAAGAAGGGGACAGCCCAACGCTAACTGCATTCACGGAAGCGCGTTACCTACCGCTACCCATCATCCTCAACCGGTCAGGGTGTATGCCCGGCGCAGCACCGCCCATTGGTGGAGACCCGGAACTCATTGGGGGCGGCGACGGACCAGAGGGCCCGTTGGGGCCCATGCCAAATCCGCCACCCGGTGGACCGTTCGGAGCGAAGGGGGGCGCACCAAGACCATTGGGAGGGAAGGGAGGAGCAATACCACCAGGAGGTCCGTTGGGAGGGAATGGAGGAGCGCCTGCAAACATACATCTCAGCTTTTCGTTTGCATCACACGTGCTGGTCACTCACCGCCGGGGAAAGCACCAGGAGGTGGCATATTGGGCGCAAAGGGAGGAGCATTGGGACCTCCGGGGCCACCCATGGGTGAAAAGGATGGCGCAAATGGAGGTGGGCGTATAGCTGAAGGGCCGACGACTGTGAGCTTGGTAGAGTGAGAGAGCAAGGCATCACTTACGTGCGCCATAGCCGGGCGGGGGACCGAAGCCCATGGGTGGACCCATCGATGGCTGGGGACCACCTAGGTGTTGTGGGCCAAAGCCGAAGCCTCCTGGAGGCGGCCCGCCGCCAGTCTCGTACGCTGCTGTGATCTGGTCAATGATGTTCTGTGCCTTGTCATGTCCCAGAGCTGTAGGCCGCATCAGCAAAGTCGCGCGCGCATAAAAGGAAATGAGACGGCGCACAGGCGTAGTAGTCCCGGACGTTTGCAAGGTGATTCCGTCCATTGTTGTGGGCCTTGCGCACTGCAACGCGTGTCAGCGCCTGCCGGTTCAAAAGCGCACTCGCAACACTCACCTGACGCGGAGTCGTGCGTGAGGAAGACGTCGCAGTAGTCGCAGTAGTGTTTCTGCGGCGCGTTTGTCAGTCGTTGTCGTAGACGAGCAAGGCAAGACTCACGGGCATGATGGGCGCGGAGGACAAGGACCTCGAGAACGCCCTCGATCAGGCTTCCACTTTCGCAAGTGCGCACGTGACGCGGCGCTTGCTTGACCACCGCCTCCTTCGCCCTGGATGGACGCCGCATCGACTAGCATCCAGGAGCCCTTCGATCTCATCCGCCTCTCCCTCAGTGAGCGCGTCTTTGTGAAGCTCAGAGGAGACCGCCAGGTGGAGGGTATCCTGCACGTACGTCCGCCCCACCACCGCGCGTCGCGGGGATTGACGCGTCCTCAGGCGTATGATGGACATATGAACCTGATTTTGAGTGAGGTCGAGGAGACTATCATGATACTCGATGTTCCAGAGGGCGCCCCAGAAAGCCAGGGCACGGTGAAGGTGCGCACACAGGCTCATGCGATCGGTCACATATGCTGACCCTTTGCTTGTAGGTTGCGAAAAGAAAAATGGGCATGCTCTTCGTCCGAGGGGACGGCGTGATCCTGGTGAGATCTTGGTCTATAGTTCCTTACTCCATGCTAACCTGGTGCGCAGGTTTCGCCTCCCTTGCACTCATAGCGACTCTTGTGATTCACGTCTCGCCTGCTGGGGTCGCTGCTGCACACGATGATGACCGTGCACAACCGCTTCCCCCTGCCATGAATCGTTTTTGGCAGTCACGCCGCTGGTACTCTGGTGGCTCATACATCTCTACATTCTGTATTTGTTGTATTTTCATCGCTGTCGACGCTGATAATTTGTGACCACGGCGGAAATGATCTTGGAAGGATGCTACAAGCGCTCCCCGCACTTTGCCGTTCGCGGCTTGGCGCACTGCTGGCGAGCTGAGGGCCGCTCTCACGTTATAGACCATCCATCCAGGCCAGTAGGTGACGGACCTGTGGCCGACGTCCGTTTATTTGTAGTCGGCCTAGACCGCTGGAACGCTAGCACGCACCTGCACGTGTGCAGGACCCACAGTGTTTCTTCCTGAGCCGCCTCCTCAACTTCTTGGATCTCGCTGTCTTGCCGTGAATGATGCTGCGGAGATGAAGGGTGGTATCTTTGCAGTATCTAGCTGGGTCTGGTGCTAATACATAGGCTGTGATACATCTTGAGCAGTTGGAATACAAGTGTGGACGAGTGTGCTGGGAATAGTGTTGACGGGAGAAGGGGTATCATGCGTTCAAGAGATCATCGACTCGTCCTTCACTTCCTCACTCTCGACAACCGCCGTTGTCGATCCGGAAGGATGCTCCGTGGATGTCTCCGCGAACGTGAACGTGGGCGCGCCGGCCTCCTCGTCCGAGCTCGATACGACGACCATGCCCGGGGGCCATATGTTATCCCGCAACCAGGATGCCTGCGCGATTCTGACCTGCACAACAGATCAACGTCCATCGACAAGCGCCGAGAACACAAACGCACTACAACGCGTAGGGGCATGGGATATTTGAACCGGTCCCCACTGCCTAGGGATTTCCAGATTTTCTGCAGGTTTGTGGCCCAGACCTGGTCGTTGTAGATCACATCCGGCGAGGCTGTCTGCTCCTCCAGCCGTCGACGAGCGTTTGTGGCAGCGGGGAGAGTGCGCGGTTCTCGCGACTCGGATGCTTTCCAGTCAGAGTTCCAAAGAGCTCTCCGTGCGGCGTAGTATTCGGGCCCAGGGGGTGGCATGGGCGTTCGCCGGAGGACCTCTTCGAACGTGTCGGCTGTGACGGCGGGAACGTGGGGAGGGGACCCTGCGGCGGGCGAGCTGGCATACGCGGCATTCAGCTGGGCCTGCCAGGATTCATTGGCCATGCCTAGGGCGTCGTTGTGGACAACTTTGCCGTTAGTAGGCCACTGCACTTGTTGAACTTGAAGATCGCCACCCGGTGATCTTTGAAGTTCGAAGCGCACGTGGAAAATGCTAACCCAAATTGTTAACTGATAACTTAACTGGCTAACGGTTAACCCGCTAAGTGGAGGGAGTTCGGTCCGCACGTGCTGCGTCAACAACGGCTTGTCCGCGTCCACGATGGTATTCTACAAACATACAGCGCCCTCGACGACGTCGCTCTCCGAAGACGACGACGACCGCGACGATGTCGACGTCGGCAAACAGGTCTTTTTCCCCGCCGACCGCTCGTATGTGGTATCGCCCGCGCAGTGGTCGGGCAGGTCGCACAAGCAGCCCCCAGCCTCGCTGACAAGGGCACCGCGCCATCACCGCTGCCCCATCGCCCGTCTCCCCGCCGAGCTCCTCATCTATGTCTTCAAATTCCTACACTCGCCCCGCGACATCTACAACTGCCTTTTTGTTTCCCGCACATGGTGCGAATGCTCCGTCGAGCTGCTCTGGCACAAACCTATGTTCTCCCGCATCGATACGCTCGCCAAAATGCGCCGCGTGCTCTCTGCGACGGAGCACACGTTTGCGTACGCCAGCTTCATCCGACGGCTCAACTTCTTCAACCTCGCCAAGGACATGCAGGACGGCAACTTCTGCATCATCTCCCGCTGCGATCGCCTGGAGCGGCTTACGCTCGTCAACTGCGAGCACATATCTAGCATTGCGCTCGAGCGCGTGCTCCCCTCATTCCCCTCCCTCGTCGCCATCGACCTCAATGGCGTCGTCAATACGACGAACGAAGCCATCGTCGGACTCGCCTTATCATCCAAGCGGCTGCAGGGTATCAACCTTGCAGGATGCAAGCATGTCTCGGACGAAGGCGTGATGGCGCTCGCGATCAACTGCCCCCTCCTCCGCCGCGTCAAGCTCAGCGGCCTCGAGCAGCTCACCGACGAGCCTGTACGCGCGCTGACCCGCAAGTGCCCCCACCTCCTCGAGCTCGACCTCCATCACTGCTCCCTGATCACCGATATCGCCATCCGGGACGTGTGGTTCTACTGCCAGAACATGCGCGAGCTGCGTGTCGCCTACTGCCCCGAGCTCACGTCGGCCGCGTTCCCGGCCCCACTTCCCGAGACAAACCAGGCCGCGCCGAACCCTTTCCCATCGCAGCCGCCGAAGGGCGGGCGCAACGACGACCTCCCGCCGCTCGTGATCAGTCGCACCTGCGAGCAGCTGCGCATGCTTGACATGACAGGGTGCAGCGACGTAACGGACGATGCCATCGACGGCATCATCGCGCACGCGCCCAAGATCCGCAACCTCGTTCTCTCCAAGTGCTCCAAGCTCACAGACCGCTCGGTGGAGAACATTTGCAAGCTGGGCAAGCATCTGCACTACCTGCACCTGGGGCATGCCTCCAAGATAACGGATAGCTCGGTTCGCACGCTCGCGCGCTCCTGCACTCGCCTGCGATACGTCGATTTTGCGAGTGAGTGATGGCTGGCAGTCGTGCGCTACAATCGGCTGAACATCGCTTGCAGACTGTGTCCTGCTGACGGACATGTCCGTTTTCGAACTGTCGTCGCTGACGAAGCTGCGCCGGGTAGGCCTGGTCAGGGTGAACAACCTGACTGATGAGGCTATATTCGCTCTTGCCGAGCGGCATGCCACCCTCGAGCGCATTCATCTCTCGTATTGCGACCAGCTCACGGTCATGGCCATTCACTTCCTGCTGCAAAAGCTGCACAAATTGACGCATTTGAGCTTGACGGGTGTGCCTGCCTTCATATCCCCTGACCTACAGCAGTTCTGCCGCCCTCCGCCTCAGGTCAGTGACGTCGTTCCGTTCGGCGAAGCAGATGCTAAAGTAATCGCAGGAGTTCACTTCTGTGCAACGAGATCAATTCTGTGTCTACTCGGGCAAGGGTGTCTCCAACCTCCGCTCATTTCTTACGGAGCTATTCGACCACATCACGGAGATGAACTACACGGATGATACGGACTACGACGAGGAGACGGACGGTGAGGATTACGGTGATGAGCACACGCCGGCGCCCACACCGGAGGAAGAAGAGGCGCAGATTCCTGTGAGCGCATACAGGATGACGTTCGACATGCAGCAGCTGTCCGTCGCACGCCAAGCGGGTGGCTCTACGCAGCCCATCACTCATGCACGCGGGAGCATCGACCCTCTTCAACGAACATCGCGCTCATCACCTGCTGCCTCGCTGGGGAACGCGCTGGACGGAGATAGGTCGAGGTCGACCTTGGCCTCGGGTCCGTCGTCTGCATCGTCGAGTCAACTGCGCCTACACCCCGGGTCATCGAGCAGTCGCGCGCAACTGCCTACGCGCCGATCTATAGTGGATGATATTCCCATCGTCGAGCCTTCCACATCCCCGCCACTCAGCGATGTCGCTTCCAATCGCAGTGCCGCCACCAACCAGTCGAATGGTGCGGGCTTCTTTCGTCATTACGACCCCGCAGTGGTCTCCTCGTCGCGCAGCAACGGCGCGCTGACACCAGACCTGAACTATGCGGAGCTGGGGCACGGGCGCGGTATACAGTCGACTCTTATGATGCGGCGAGGCGGCAATGAACTGCCGCACTCTCGGTCATCCGGCGATATACGCTCGTTGTCACCCTCGCGCTCACCTGTCGTCGAAGAAGACGAGTACGATGATGAGGACGAGGATGGGCCCTCGATGTCGACGCAGACGCCTGTACCGCCGCGTCGCACACTACCAGCGGAGGCAGGGCCATCATGGCCACATCGCGAGCCGGCGAGCCCGACGGAGGATACGGCAAGTGATGCGCGAGGGAGGAACGTGAAGCGCAGCATTCGGAACACGCTCAATATGGCCGAGCACTATGCCAGCTCGCTTCTTTTCGGTGGGCGACAACAGGAGGGCTCGTCGTCGGGCCAGATGCGGATGTAGGAAAGGACATGACTATGTGGTCCGTTCGCTCATGTTTGTCTGCCTCTCAGTGAGAGGTATCCAGTTCAGTCTCATTCCTTTCTATCGTCTGTTGTATCTATGAACACCGTCTATCGTATTATATCCGCTCGCTTTTTAGTAACACTAGCTATCGCATAACTTACTATCGTTTGGTCTGCACTAGAATCGCATCTGACCTTGTCCTTGAGCTCGTCGTCGGCACAGAAAGGGATGTCTTCATTGGGATCAAAAGACGGATGACGCGATATCGCATCTTCTATCATATGTGGGGAACACGTTCCCCTTTGCTTCCCCACCGCCCAGCGACGAACAGAGCTCCTCCTCGCTGTCTCCCAGCTGTTGTGAACCTGCGCAGTCCCGGAAACCCGATTCACACTTATCAGCAGCCTTGCTCCGGGAATTCGTAAGCCTCGGCATGATACCGGTGGCTTTATAATAGTCTGAGCGCGAGCATGTAACGAGCGGCCAGCGTCATCCTATCCTCCCACCACCATGATGTTCTCCGAGAAACCCCTCCCCGACGCTGTCGACCTGCGCCACCACCTGTCCGAGCTCGCCAAGGCCCGTTCGGTGTCGCCCCTCAAGGGCTTGCAGAAGTATATGGATAAGCCGGGCCTAATCTCGCTGGCGGGAGGTGCGCCCCGTGGTTCCCCCTGCATGAGTCAGGAAGCTAAGCAGACGCGTCCGCAGGCCTCCCGTCGCCCCAGTACTTTCCCTTCCACTCCCTAGGCGCCGAGGTGCTCGTGGAGGACCAGTTTCCCCTGAACCCGTCCAGCCACCCCTCGTCCTTGTCATGGTTCTGGAAGTTGTTTGGCTCGAAGCCCGCCGAGCGCACGACTTCGGTGTCCGTGCCCAAGTTCGCGGATAAGACTGGAGACATCGATCTGGCGACCGCGCTGCAGTACAGTGCGTATCCGGTCGAGCTTCATACTTTCAGGGTGCTGACGGCGCAGGCATGGCGAAGGGCCTTCAGCCACTGCAAGACTTCATCAAGAAGTTCGTGGAGAATGTCTATCAGCCCGCGTACGGCAATTATGTTACCCTCATTCACGCCGGTAACACGGACGGCGTCAACAAGTCCATCATGACGCTCTGCAACCCAGGGGACGGTGTGCTTATGTCGGAGTGGACGTACCCGAGGTATGTCAGCACTATGACACACGACCATCGCTGACGCGCCTGAAGTACGATGGCGACGATCAAGCCGCTGGGTGTCGACGTGGTGCCCGTAGGCATGGACGGGCAGGGGATGTCGGCGATCGCGCTCGAGCAACTCCTCGCTGAGTGGGACGTTGAGGCGCACGGTGGCATGGCCCGTCCGCGCGTCATGTACACCGTCCCTATCGGCCAGAACCCGACTGGCGCGACAATGGGTGCGCAGCGCAAGAAGGAGATCTACGCGGTCTGCGTCAAGTACGACGTGGTCATCATCGAGGATGACCCGTACTACTTTTTGCAGCAGGGCGAGTACGTGCCCAAGGCGGAGCGGGTGGAGGAGGATGTTGTAGTTCACAAGGATGAGGAGAAGCACTTTGTTGCCTCGCTTGCGCCTTCGTTCCTCAAGTCAGTGACATCCATCGCGAAAATGACCTTAACTCATCGTACGCCAGGTTTGACTACCAGGGCCGTGTCATCCGATTGGAGACGTTCTCCAAGGTACGTTTGGCCTGCCTGAACCATTGCCCCAAGGCTTACGAGGCATAGACCATCGCTCCGGGTTCCCGTCTCGGGTTCTTTACCTGCAACCCCATGTTTGCGGAGCGTCTTGAGCGCCAGGGCGAGACCAGCACGCAGGCGCCGTGCGGCTTCGGACAGGTACTCATATCTGCTATGATCATCCTTCACCTGCCTAATGCACGTCTCATAGTCAATGGTCGCCTCACTTCTCCTTCAATGGCAGTATCCCGGCTACATCCGCTGGCTCCGGGGTAAGCACCTGACTCGGTGTATTTCATTCGCAGGAGTTTACATTCATCATAGCTTTGCGCCTGCAATACAAGGCGCGCCGCGACTTCTTCATAGATTGCTTCGACGAGCAGTTCTCTATGAGGCGATCGATTGCTGCGTCGGGCGCACATACCGGCGCGGTCGTGTATGAGGGGTCGCTGAAGCCTTTGCGTGGCGAGAAGTTCGCCGCGTCGGGCAAGACGCTCTTCTCCTTCATCCCGCCCAGCTCTGGCATGTTCATTTGGATGCAGCTCCACTTTGATGACCACCCCGAGCTGGCGACGCTTGGCACGAAGGAGCTTGAGATGAAACTTTGGACGGCCCTGGCGGAGGCTGGTGTTATGTTCGGCCCAGGTTTGTCCCATCTCTCTCCTACCCTCTCCGATATCACAAGTAACGCTCGATATAGGCGCGATGTTCTCCTCTGTCAACATTGCCGAGGATGCTGGTGGCCCTGGTCACTTCCGAATTTCTTTCAGCAACGCAGAGGTACTTGAGTTCTTCTCCTTCGCCACCTTCCAGTACTCATTATTCTACAGTACGACGAGCTTAAGAAGTCCGTGGAGATCTTCCAGACCGTCATTCGCAAGTTCTTCAAGGACCTGTGACGGGACTGATCAGACTGGACGCCGTTGAAGCAAACTATATGGGACGGGCTATATGTATGCGTGTATCATAATCTATTCCGGAGACTGAAGGGTATAGACCTTGGATAATTTATGGACCTAGAGGAACACGCGCCTAGCGTCAACATAGGGAAATTTCATGCGACACTTCTTCAAGGCCAGTCATCGGCAGTGGCGTCCACAACGTGCCGCCACCGCTCCTCTCTTCGAACACCTGCCTCACGCGTGGCGCGCAGTCTTTGTCAGTTGTGCGTAAGAGGTGGGCGGCCCTGGTCAAATGGCGGCTGATCTGGCGTGCTTCCACTACCTTCCACTGGTGCGCGCTTTCCCCGTGTTGGCCTGATGCCCTCCGCCCATCGCGCGTATAAAGACACGAGGGCGGCGTAGCCGAGGTGCGTTATCCGACCATGGTCGCAGTGAGTGCCACTATGTCATCGCGCAATACGTAAATTCACAACGACCTGAAGAAACAGCAGTCGAGGCGACGCGATGCTCGTACTATGACCCCCTCGCGGGACCAGTGTCTCTTCATCGCGGAGTTGGCGGGAGAGGCTGAGCGATTTGACGGTGTGTGGACTCCCCTACGCCTTTCTCGTCCTTTGCTCACTCGACCACGAAGATGTCGTCGCGCAAATCAAGACCATCATCACGAGTATCGACCCGCGGTTAGCGCTCGAAGAGCGCAACCTGTTGTCTGTCGCGTACAAGAACATCACCAACAACCTTCGGAGTAGCTGGCGCATCGTCGACACGCTCGAGAAGGTACAGGCGGCGCGTTCGAAGAACACGGCCTCACGGCAGATCTTGCTCATCCGCCAACAACGCGAGCGCATCGAGCACGAGCTCACCGAGGTGTGCAAGGACATCGTGAACGTCCTCGACCGGGACTTGCTTCCCCATGCGCAACCCGGCGAGGAGCAGGTGTTCTACTCGAAGATGTGCGTACCAGATACTGCGTCTGAGTTAGAAGGAGATTGACACGTTCTATAGGAAGGGTGACTATTATCGCTACCTCGCCGAGTTCGCACAGAAGCACGAGCGCGAGAAGTTTGGCGACTGCTCATTAGCAGCTTACAAGATCGCGTATCAGCGTGCGGTGACGACCTTGGATCCCATACATCCAACACGACTAGGCCTTGCCCTCAACTTCTCCGTTTTCTACCATGGTCAGCACGTTTAGCGCCTCTCAGCTACATATCTGTCTTCTGACACCATCGCAGACGTCCGGAAAAGTCCTGAACGCGCTTGCTTCGTCGCAAAGAGCGCCTTCGACGACGCGATCTCCGTCCTCGAGGGCACCGACCCTTCACAGAGTACAGCCTTCCGCGACTCGCTCATGATTCTCCAGCTTCTAAAGGATGATCTCCTGCTCTGGGCAGAGGAGATGAAGGACTGATTCATCTATCACGCTTTCCTCGCATGCACGCCTCATGTATCGATGCTATCACTACAACATATACCTGTATCCCGGGGTATCATCTCCGTCCTCTAGCTCTTTCTTCGCAGCTTCGTCGTTCAAGCCATCCAGATGCTTCCTGAATGCTACGCACATCCCGATGGCGATGAGGGCGGTCAAGGACGTCAATACGAATGACCCGCGATACGTGGGTCCCCATTCTGACGGCCACTCGTATCTGTGAGGGGTCAGTAGGAACATCTTGACAGGGAGAAGAACAAGTGACACTCACGAGCCGAAAACATTCCCGAATGAGGCGACCGAGTTCATAAATGCAAGCGCGACCGCGCGCTTTGCTGGCGGATGAGCGACAGATCCGCTCGCCCACGCTGTGAACATGATGTTTCCAGCGTACATCTGCGCCATCAGGAACCTTGAGCCAGTAGTTAGTATACACTTTGGTAGGCAGGCAAAAATATGGCGTACATGGCAACATAACGCACGAAGGCGTTCATACTCCAGAATGCCAGTGCAAATCCCAAGATTCCGAGGAGTATGGACGCCACAATGTGTTTACAACGCTCGCCAGTTAGGTCAGAGTGTCTGGGCAGGGTGAATAAGCGAACCAGCACCGTCCAAGGTTCCAGCTCACCTTGCCCACACAAACGCCTCAAATGTGGCAAACAGCCACGGCGGTGCGCACATCAGTAGCGTGGTCGTGCGGCCGTATCCAAGAGTGCTGACCAGCGTCGGGAAGTACGCGTTGAAGGACAGCGAGAGATTCAAGAACGTCATCGTAAGCATGAGAAACCATACTTTGCCGTCGCGCAGCGCGAGGGAGAGGCCAGCCATCTGCCCCGTCTTCAGACTGGTGGACTTAGACCCGTGCATATCTGCCTCTTCAGCCATACGCTTGAGAGCGACGGCGCGCTCCTCCGCCGTTATCCAGCCCGAAGAGGTTTCCGGGAAGTCCGGCAAGACGAAGATGGCGATGATCGCGACGAAGACGGTCATCCCACCCTCAACGAAGAATAGCCATCTGCGCTAGATCAGCGACGTAGTACACAGCACTCTTGGGTCCAGAAGTTACCTCCAAGCTCTGTAGCCCCAAACACCCTCCATGAGGTCTAGGATGCCGGATGCAATGAGGGAGCCGAAGGCGTTGCTGAGAAGACTGCCGCAGACCAGCATCGCCGTCCGTTGCGATAGCTCATTACGCTTGTACCATCTGGATATCAGGAACTACGAGCAAATTAGTCTCAAGGGCGGCCGAAAGATGTGTGCCCGTACCAGTGCTCCGGGGAAGAAGGCGCATTCGGTCACTCCGATGAAGAAGCGGGTAATGACAGCACCGTAGAAGCTGCGCAGCGGGATGAGACAGATATCTCATCAGAGGAGAGAAACGCACTTGGTAGCCAGACCTAACATAAAGTCAGTCAAACGACGGAGACGCGAGGAAAGACCGCTTACCTGTAGCCATAGATAGAAGGCCCCAGACGGTCATGCAGCAGCCCATGTAGAGCGAAGGCTTCCCCATGTAGTCCAAAAACATATTACTGCGAGAAAGAGCATACAGCGCGGCAGACAGACAGATGTAAGCGGAGACTCACGATGGAACTTGCATAGTAATATAACCGATATAAAGTATCGAGAGCACGGTGGCGAACTGAGAGCCTTCGAGACCCAGGTCTTCTTCGAACCCTCGCAATCTGGCAGCCCTGAAAGACACGCCATGAGTTCATGCAGGAGGTCTCTTCCGGTCAGTGACAGAGTCACTGTACTCACGCTGCATTATTTCTATCGATATCTGCGGTTGAGTCCGTGAGCCTGCAACTGGCTAATGCGTTCATGTAACAACCCACAGTTTAGGATATAGATTAAGATGAGGATAGACATGCGCCTATCAAGCTTGCGCAAGAGCGTCTTCTCAACCTCTATCCGTCTCGGGGAGTCTTGCGCACTGTCAAACGCGAGCTCGTCGCCTTCCGCGTCGAGGGGCCCTAGGTGGCGTCAGCGCTCGCCTCTGAGTCTTTAGAGGGCGGCGGCGGACGTGCCCGAGTGCCTATGCAAAAGTAGAGGAGCCTCCTCTTCTAACTCAGCGAGCCCCGTCGCGTGAGATACGTCCGCCATGGTGGTTAGGAGATACCGCTATACGGGCGGCGACCGCCAGCTTGCGACGTGCGTGTCGCGATAAAGGGTTCGGCCCGGTACGCCGACTCAGCCTCGTTCGGTAAAATCCGAAGTTCAACTATGCTCGTGATCCACACATGCGTTGGGACCCACCGGCTGGATGCTGGTGTCACAGGTGTCTCTAGACGGTGGCTTACACTGGTAATACATTTGTAAATTTGGGTGCGAGTTACGCTACACTTTCTTCCATGTCTCGCGCGAAGGTAGCCGCCACGAGCATAGGGAAGACGAGCGTCGCATCCGCAAAGACCTGCAACGAGCGTGAGTATGCTGAACGCCGACAGCTTGGTATGTTCTTACCTTGACGGTCTCCGCGCCACCTTTGATCTTTCCCCAGGACACTGCTTCGTCTGGGCGAGCGCCGGAGTCTGACCCATCGAACTCTTGACCGGTGTTCTTTTGTGGCAATGAGCATAGACAAGAGGAAGAGATGATTTGATGCACGCACGATATAGACAGAATAGTCTGCACCATTTCGCTACGAGACTGTGAGCGAATGCCGGATTGCGAGTGAAAAACACTTACGATGAGCATAGCGTTAGCGATCTGATGCTTGCAGACACCACCGCCCAAGATGATCATCCCTGCTTTTTTGGATGTTCGCGCTTTCTCATTGATCCCGCGAATATCTTGGACGATATCTAGGATCAATCCAGGATTCCGGAAGGAGTGGAAGTAAATCATGTCCCCGATGGATCCATCCGTAAGCGCAGGGCAGAAGACGGGAATGTTGTTCTGGAGAACACCGTCTCAGAGATTGCAAATTGCATAGTAAGAGGTGTCTATTCACTTTGTAGGCCCAGTAGTACACAGACTCCTCGTCATTGATCTCCTTCCCGAGCCGGCGGATGAAGGAACTCGGCGTCCACACTTCCCCCGTCGCCTTCTGCTCCTCCAGCATAGCATCGAGAATCGGCATTAGCCAGTCCTCAAATTTGCAGTAGTTGTCGTTGGGAACGATGAGGTTGCCAATGCGGTTCATTCCGCGGCGACGAAGATCGGCACCATCGAGGTGGAAGTCGGCGAGGTAGGTCTTGCCTAGGCATTTGATGAAGTCTTCCTCTATCCCCCCGGCGGTAGTGACAAGAGCAGCGACGTGCTTGTGCTTGACTAAATGCAGGATGACTTCTCGTAGACCGGAAGAAATAAGGTTGGAGGTGTAGCCAAGGAATATGTTGCACTTCGTCTGAGCGCGGACTTCTGGTGACTTGTACTCCGTCGCCTCGTCCTCGGTGATCGGGTCGTCAGATAGCCGCCATTTGCGCTGTGAAGTGCTATCAGTCGCGTTCGCATAATGAGTACAAGGCACACACCATTTTGTTGACGATGTCGATCGCCTTCCCTAGACTGTTTGCCTGAAAGCCGATGCGTTGGTAGCTGCCTAGAAAATCTTGCAGGGAAAGAGGCTTCTCAAAGTTGGGTCCTTCAACCGCAACAGCGGTATCCGGGACCTCTTCGGAGGGCTGGAGAACGGCGGCAGAGGCACCCGTGGGGACGGCGGCCATTGTTCTTTTCTTGTGTCGTGATGGCGGCGGAGAACAAGAATTTTGATGCACGTGACGGACTCACGCACCGCATCCCGTTCAACGACCGCGTCCGGTTAACGTCCGGTCTCGTCCCGCCCACCACACATACCCGCCTGCCGTCGCAGCGCTCGCCGTCGCAAATGGACGCGACCGACGCCGCCCTCAACGCCCCGCTCCCCAGCTCGCCGCCGACAGAAGAGCCCGCGGCGACCGCGTCACTGGCTCAGGCTGGACACATAATCGACCGCGATATGGAGGGCCCTTCCTCTGGACCTCCTTCCCTCGGACAGGCGGACAACGACGTCAATGGCGCTGCTGTGAACGAGGAGACACCGGCACCGGACACCGCGCCATCTGCACCGGAATCCGTCGTCTCGCCAGTCGCCCAGGAGGTCACCTCTGAGACGGCGCGCGACGCGACGGAACACGTCAGTGAGCGGACCGAGCAAATCCCGGTCGCTCAATCGGAATTGCCAGCCGTAGCGGCGATGGGTGCTATCAGCAACACAGCGGACGCGCAGGACGCTCCATCGTCTCTGGCTCCCGAACCAAGCATCCAAGTGCCTGCACCCGTTCCCTACCAAAATGGCGTTGCGCTATCGTCCTCATCCCATCTCCCGAGCCTCCCGCAGTCGCCAGCTCCTGCCCCTGTTCCTGCGCCTGCCCATCGTCGATCGCTCACGCTCTCCAAAGGCAACACCGTATCCGTGGTCCTGATATCCTCCGCCTTGGAGACAATAGCCGCCTCTAAAGAGGCCAAGCGCTCTGCTCCCCTCAAGGAGAGTACGCAGAAGGCCCTCGACCTGGTCAAGAACAACCAGGGTGGCGACCGGCCCCGCGAGATATTCGAGCCCCTCCGCCTAGCGTGCGAGACCCGCAGCGAGAAGCTCATGATCGCGAGTCTTGATTGCATCTCCAAACTCATATCGTACTCGTTCTTCGAGGAACCGGTCAGCGCAGATGCATACACCTCCCCTCCCGGAACGCCCACGTCTACCTCGAACGGCACACGGCCCAATGCTCCGCCGCTCCCTCTGGTCGACCTTGTGGTCAACACCATCACCCTCTGCCACAACGAGACTACGCCGGAGACAGTATCGCTGCAGATTGTGAAGGCCCTCCTCTCTCTGGTCCTGTCTTCCACGATCCTCGTCCATCACTCGTCGCTTCTCAAGGCCGTCCGCACTGTATACAACATCTTCCTTCTCAGCAATGACCCCGTCAATCAGACAGTTGCGCAAGGCGGTCTTACGCAGATGGTTAACCACGTCTTTAGCCGCGCACGTAGCATGGGATCTTCGGATTCGGGCACTTTCGCCTCGGACTCGTCTACTTTGCATGAGCAGGAGCCGTCTTCCGCAAAGCGGACTTCCTTTGCCATACCGCGTCCGTCGTCACGGATGTCCAGGACGTCTTCGCAGTATGACCCCAGGTCTCCAGTGGATCTCCCAACGAAGGACTTGCCAATGAATGACTCTGTTACGTCGCTTCCTGCTGGTGGTCACCCAGACGTAGCGGGGGAAGATGGCGAGGCTGAGAAGCCTGGTGTGCAGCACCTGACACTGTAAGCCCGTTGTTATGCGTTTTGCGCTAAGCTCATCGTGTATGTCAGCGAGAGCTTTGAGGCTGCCAACCCTCACGATGCAGTGCCGTCAAACGGCGCCTTCCCTCATCAGCTGACCACGCAGGATCTCTTCATCAAGGACGCTTTCCTGGTTTTCCGCGCCCTCTGCAAGCTGACTATGAAACCGCTAAACACAGAGAGGTGAGTCGGCCCAGTAACACTCGGAGCTTGACGCTTACATGACGCAGCGAGCGAGATCTCAAGTCGCACGCCATGCGCTCGAAGCTGTTGTCCCTGCATCTGGTTCTGTCGATTCTCAACTCACATATGCCTTTGCTGGTCGATCCGTCAGCCGTCATCTACTCCAGCTCGTCCAATGATGCCACGACCTTCGTGCAGGCGGTGAACCAGTATCTATGCCTCAGCTTGAGCAGGAATGCGGTCAGCCCCGTCTTGCAAGTCTTTGAGCTGAGCGTGGAGATCTTCTGGCGTGTGCTGGCTGGTATGCGGACGAAGCTTAAGGTGAGGTGATATCAATTTTATGCGTCATGATCCTGACACTCTCGTCCAGAAAGAGATCGAGGTGTTGCTGCGCGAGATCTTCATGCCAATCCTGGAGATGAAGTCCTCGACGCTGAAGCAGAAAGGAATCATCCTCGGCATGTTCTCCCGTCTGTGCCAGGATCCGCAAGCCTTGGTGGAGATCTACCTCAATTACGATTGCGACAGGGAGTCTGCGGATAACATTTATGAGCAGTCAGTCCCTTTGCGTATCTGCAAAGAAAGTTTTTGACGTCGCGATCCCAGCCTCATGAACATCATCTCCAAGATAGGCCAGACAAATGGACCCGCGCAGCCTGGGAAGGGCAATGAACCTCCCCCGAGCCCCGGCATGCCACCGCAGAAAGGTCACCAAGGAGGTGTGCCACCGGCCCTCAGCACGCATGCGATGTCCGTCGCCGGTAGCATGGACACATCGGGCATGGGCCTCACCGACGCGCAACTGAAGCGTCAAGGGCTGGAATGCTTGGTCACTGTCTTGCGCTCGCTTGTGTCTTGGGGAACTACAGCGACGAAGTCGGCGGTCGAGTCTGCTGCCTCGGCATCAGCGTCGCGCCCACATCTGACTGAGGACGCTCGTCGAGATTCAATGACACCAGACAACTCGATCGACCGCTTGTCCTCCACGGCGGCAGGCAGTACTGAGGCTCTCAGGCAACCTACGCCGGACTATACCGACGACCCTGGCAAGTTTGAGACGGCCAAGCAGAGGAAGACGACGCTTCTGGAAGGTATCAAGAAATTCAACTTCAAGCCGAAGCGGGTACGTTACAACACTCAACGTATCTAATTCCGAGCTCACCATGATTTGCGTCCAGGGGATTCAATTCCTGATCGAGACGGGGTTCATTCCGAGCTCTGATCCTCAGGATATTGCCTCCTTCTTGTTGCATACCGATGGCCTGAGCAAGGCTATGATTGGCGAATACCTTGGCGAGCCGTATGAAATTTACATCTTGTGGTTGGTACAAACTGAACTCGTCTCGCAGTGATGAAGCCAATGTTGCTGCCATGCATGCTTTCGTTGACATGCTCGACTTCAGAGGGCTGGGCTTTGTCGAATCCCTGCGGACCTTCCTTCAGTCCTTCCGCTTGCCCGGAGAAGCACAGAAGATCGATCGTTACATGCTGAAGTTTGCTGGCAAGTATATGGCTGACAACTCGAATACACCATTCATCAACGCCAGTACGTTCGTCGCGGGTGGTCACTGGTCGATATTTGACCCCTTGTTTTCCAGATGCCGCCTATGTCTTTGCCTACTCGGTGATTTTGCTCAACACGGACGCGCATAATCCGCAAGTCAAGAAACGGATGACGCTGCCCGGCTTCATCAAGAACAACCGCGGGATCAACACGGACGAGGACGCTCCTCCAGATCACGACCCCAATTTGCCAGAAGACCTACTCAGTACCGTCTATGACGAGATCGTCTCGAACGAGATTCGCATGAAGGACGAGGTAGAGGCCGTGGGCATCCCGGCCGGAAGCGGAGGTGGTATCGCCGGCGCGCTTGCGAATGTTGGTCGTGACCTGCAGAAGGAGGCTTACGTGATGCAGTCCAGCGGTATGGCGACCAAGACTGAGGTAAGGCGAAAGATGGAAGCCCATTTGTTGAAGCTGACGAACTCCCTTAGGCTCTGTTCAAGACGATGATGCGCTCGCAGCGCAAGACCTCCAGAGCTGCAGGACAATTCTTCAGCGCCTCTCACTTTGTCCACGTCCGCCCCATGTTCGAAGTTGCATGGATCCCGTTCCTTGCCGGGCTATCCGGTCCTCTGCAGGAAACGGACGACCTGGAGATAGTCGAGCTCTGCCTAGACGGCTTCAGGAGCGCCATCCACATTGTTTGCTTCTTCGACCTGGAGCTCGAGCGCAATGCGTTCGTGACCACTCTTGCCAAGTTCACGTTCTTGAATAATCTGGGCGAGATGAAAGCGAAGAACATGGAGGCGATCAAGACTCTGCTGGATATGGCATTGCACGAGGGCAATAATTTGAAGGGCTCCTGGCATGAAGTCCTGACCTGCGTCAGCCAGCTGGAGCACATGCAGCTTCTGAGCAGCGGTGTTGACCTTCCTGAAGGCCAGAAGGGGTGAGTTCAAGCCATTCATCATGCAACGTGGCCTCACACGTCGTAGACGCCCTAGGAAGCTTCCAGCGGAGGCGTTAGCGAACGAGAGTCGGTCCACGCATATCACCGTTGCGAGTGACATGGTGTTCTCGCTGAGCCATTACCTTACTGGCGTGAGTTTGTATGTTCATCGTTGTGTTAATCACTGACCCTGCCGTAGACCGCCATTGTCGACTTCGTCCAAGCGCTGTGCGACGTTTCATGGGAAGAGATACAATCCTCTGGTCTCTCGCAGAACCCGAGGCTCTTCAGCTTGCAGAAGTTGGTGGAGATTTCATACTATAACATGAACCGTATTCGCGTCGAGTGGACGAATATCTGGGCGATACTCGGAGAACACTTCAATCAGGTATTTTTGCTCGAGGTTGTTTGGGAGGACGTCTGCTCACGATGTCGGCAGGTCTGTTGTCATAATAACCCGCATGTCGGCTTCTTCGCGTTGGACGCCCTTCGCCAGCTGGCCATGCGGTTCTTGGAGAAGGAGGAGCTGCCGCAGTTCAAGTTCCAAAAGGATTTCTTGAAGCCATTCGAGTACACAATGGTGCACAACAACAACCCGGAAATCCGAGACTTGGTGAGCCGCGATGTATCGGTTCTGCAGCCACGACTAAGTACAAATATACAGGTTCTAGTCTGCTTGCAACAGATGATACAAGCACGAGTACAGAACATGCGCTCTGGCTGGCGAACAATGTTCCATGTGTTCTCCGCCGCGTCTAAAGTCCTTACAGGTGACGCGCACAGACCATTAGCTCAATATGCCTCTGACATGTCTCCAGAACGGGTCGTCAACTCTGCCTTCGAGATCGTCACCCGGCTGAATAAGGAGCATTTCGGCGCTATCGTCCGCCACGGAGCCTTCTCTGACCTTACCAACTGCATCACACAATTCTGCAAAGTGAGCAAGTTCCAGAAGATCAGTTTGCTGGCGATTGCCATGCTGCGCGATGTTATCACCGTCATGCTCGAGTCGCCAGAGTGCTCTGTCACCGCCGAGGGCCCTATGGGAGTCATTCCCTCGGACACCTACTGGCACCCTGTCTTGTTTGGCTTCTACGATATCATCATGACGGGTGAGGACTTGGAAGTCCGAAGATTGTAAGCGTGCGCGCTTTCCGAGCAGGGCATGCTCTAACGGTTTTTCTCGCAGGGCTCTGGATTCTATGTTCAGCACATTGAAAACGTACGGCGCCGGCTTCCCGTTGGAATACTGGGATGCTGTCTGCGGCGAGCTGCTTTTCCCGATCTTCTCCGTCTTGAAGTCCAGTCAAGATCTGTCGCGCTTCAGCACGCAAGAAGATATGAGTGTTTGGCTGTCGACAACGATGATCCAGGCGCTGCGGGATCTCATCGACCTCTATACGCACTACTTCGAAATTCTGGAGCGTTCACTGGATGGCTTGTTGGACCTCCTGTGTGTCTGTATCTGCCAAGGTACGTCCACTGCGTACGCCTTGACCACTTGAGACTCACGCGTGAGCAGAAAACGACACCCTTTCCCGGATAGGTACTTCGTGCCTGCAGCAGCTCCTCGAGAACAACGTCAAGAAGCTGAGCCCCGCAAGGTGGGAGCGTATTGTCACCACGTTCATCAAGCTCTTCAAGACAACTACACCACATCAACTCTTCGACGAAAGCCTTCGTGTCGAGATTGACGGTCTTGGCAACGGCACCGAGTCCCCGGATACGTCTGAGAACAACGGCCAAACGATACTGCCTGCACCTCTATCGCCCAGCACGGAACGTCCTCGCTCAGATCCACGGACAACACTGGCCGACAGACGACGGATTTTCAAGCAGATCATCGTCAAGTGTGTGCTGCAGCTGTTGCTCATCGAGACGACCAGCGACTTGTTGCGGAACGAGGACGTGTACTCCACGATCCCGCCCGAGCATTTGTTGCGACTGATGGGTGTGTTGGACCAAAGCTACCGCTTTGCGCGCGACTTCAACGAGGACAAGGAGCTACGGACAGGCCTTTGGAAAGTTGGTAAGAGTCGTCAATATAGGTGATGTGAAGGTGCCCGTTAACGTCCTCCCAGGCTTCATGCGACACCTACCAAATCTTTTGAAGCAGGAGTCCAGCAGTGCCGCCACCCTTATTCACATCCTGACGCAGATGTACTTCGACCCTCGGCCAGAGCATAGGAAAGCACGCCCGCAAATATCGGAGCGGTTGCTGCCACTGGGTCTGGGTGTCATCGAGGACTTCAACAAGCTGCGTCAAGAGTCTCAGGCCAAGAACATCCTTGCTTGGACGCCTGTCATTTCAGAGATCCTCGATTGCTTCAGCCGCCTGGACGACAAGTCGGTGAGTGCTTTTGTGAACATGTGCTGTCTTCGTGCTGACCCATTGTCGCAGTTCAAAATGTATCTCCCCGCCATCTACCCATTGGCGACACACTTGCTGGATCGCGATCTAGCGCCCGAGATTCGGACGGGTCTCAAGGCATACTACTTCCGCGTAGGCTTCGCGCAGGGGATCATAGACAGCTCGTGAGTATTTTCGTAGTGTAGCATATTTATTATTGTATTGCATCATCTGGGATAATATTGACTCGCACATACGGACGGAAAGCCAGCTGAAAAGCTTCTAACCACTGGAACTACATGTCTTTCGTGGCACTATCTATGACTTGCCCGCATCCTCCTTCAAACTGACGATACGGTTGAGGACAAGGAAGTCTCCCTCATGTCCCCTCGGCTCCATGTTCTCCGAATCATCAAGGCAAGCCAGTCGAGAATCCTTGTCGACCGCGAAGTACGCAACACGCAAGCCCTGGAAGCGCACGCATTCCTTCCCGACGAGCTGCCCTGCCGTTACGCTCGGCGCGTCATTCGGGGCACCGCCCTCCTTCGGTGCGTCACCCGACGTCGCTGCAGCATTCTCCGTCCGTGACTTTGCATCCCGCAACGCTTCCAGATGCAAGCGCTTCGCGAGGGACCAGAAGCCAACCTCCACCATCGCGCCCTTGATAACCTCGAGACTATTCCTATCCACGTCCGCGCGGAAGTCGGATGGCGGCTCGTCGCTCTTAAACAGCTTGTGGAACACCCGCGTCTCGTCGATGCGCACGGGGCTGCCCGACGGTGCGTGCTCTGCCACCCACTGAATGAACGCCTTCGGCTTCTTCTGCGCGCCCTCATTCTCGAGACGGCACACCAGCTCCGTGACCGCGCCCGCCGCGTCCGTCTTGAACGACACGCAGGTGATGGGGTGCGGCGCCTGGAACAGGCCGACCGTCTTGCCCGGTGCGAGGCGGAAGTAGTCCGGCGCGTCCTCCGTGCGGAAGTCGTCGCGGTCGATGTAGAGCACCTTTGTCAGCGGCACCGCCGACGCGCCGAGCGCGGGCACCTTGGGGTGCAGCGGCTTCTCGACGGTGACCAGGTAGTTGTCGGGCACGTTCTCGAGAGTGACCTTGAGCGGGCTGAGCACCATGAGCAGCCGCGGGGCGGAGCTCTCGAGGTACGACCGCACGGACTGCTCGAAGCGTGCGAGCTGAATGTTGGAGGGCGAGGTGGTGACGCCGAGCTTGCTGACGAAGTCGGTGATGGCGCCGGGCGGTATGCCGCGTCGTCGGAGGGCGATGAGGGTGTAGAGGCGTGGGTCGTCCCACCCGTTCACATAGCCCTCGTCGACGAGTGCGAGAATTTTGCGCTTTGACATGACGGTGCCCTCGAGATTGAGACGACCGTACTCGCTCTGGCGAGGCTTGTACACCTCCAGTGCGTCGCAAAGCCATTCATAGGACTGGCGGGATGCGACGAACTCCACTGTACATAGCGAATGTCTGCGCAGTGGTGAGGACCTGTGACAGAGACGAGTGCACCACCACTCACGAGATGTTCTCCATGCTGTCAACCAGACAGTGCGTGTAGTCGTAGGTCGGGTAGATCTTCCACTTGTCCCCTGTACGATGGTGCGGCGCGTCGAGCACACGATACGCCGTCAAATCCCACATCTGAGGGTTCCCGTCCTCCAAGTCTTGCTTCATCCGCAAATTTGCCTCCTTCGGCCGGTACTTCCCATCCTTCATCGCCTGGAACTCGCGTAGGCTCTCCTCTACGGGCCGTGTCCGGTGTGCACACGCCCGTGGCTTCTGCCCCGTCTTCTCCCCCCGCGCCTGCTTGATCTCTTCCTGGGTGCAGTGGCAAACGTACGCCTTGTCGCGTCGGATGAGCTCTAAGGCGAGGTCGTACAGCTGCTGGAAGTAGTCGCTCGAGTACGTGATCTTCCATGGTTCGTACCCGAGCCACCGAACCATCTCAAGGATGCTCTCAAAGTACCGTGCCTCCTCCTTCTCCGGATTTGTGTCGTCGTATCGCAGATAGCACTTGCCGCCGTTGTGGGCGGCATATCCAAAGTTGACGAAGATGGCCTTAGAGTGGCCGATGTGCAGGTAACCGTTGGGTTCTGGTGGGAATCGTGTCCAGACCTGCCCGCCGGTAGCGGCGAGATGGGCTTCGCGTAGGTGTGGGTGGATCTGCGGGTTCTCACCGGGCTTGTGTAGTGCACCGAGGAAGCCCTCCTCGAAGACTTTCTTGCGGGAGGATGCCGCGTCTTCACCAGCTTGGGAAGTCTCTGCTTTGGTTGATTTCGTGGGCTTTTTGGGCTCCTGATCACAGTCAGTATATGGAGCGGCGCCTGGATATCGACGCGCACCTTGGCTTTAGGCTTCGCAGCCTCCTTAGGCCCGAACTTTTCGAGGAAGAGCTTCTCAACGGTGGACTTGATCTCCAACGGGTTCGCCCAACGCAAGGAGGGGACGGCTTTGGTGGCGCTGATCACGGCACCAAGCCCGGCCCAGCCCTTCGACGCACTGGGTCCTGCAACCTCGGCGATCCGCTCGTAGAGCTCCTCGGGGGTGATGTGGAACCCTTCAGGAAAGGATGAGCAACACCCCGACCAGCATATATGTGTACGCACCAACACCACATTCCTTGTCGAAGTCCTGCACGTCGATGGGCGGGGGATGCGTCTCGACATATTTTGCGGCCGCTGTTGACGCACTAAGTGGCTGTAAGCCTCACCAAAGCAGGACACGTACCGACAGTCTGATCTGTGGACTTCAGCTTGCCTTCCAGGATCTTGTCGACGACATAGTCGCGTGCCTCCTCCGTCGTGTTTGGTGACTTCGCAACCTGCCCTGCGAGGGCCGAGATCAAACCTGCCTGCTTGTCCTCTAGCTTGGGATCTCGCTTGTCAAGCTGGTATCTGTTGATGATGTCCTTGAGCGCGGCTGCGCCCTTTGCAGACTTGGCCGCCTCGACTGCCTTCGCATGCGGGAGGCCGATCGCTTCGAAGAGGGGAACGTGCTCCGACACCACTGGGGGCTTTGCGGACGCCGACATAGCAGCCGATGGGTCGCGATAGTTTGTGATGAAGGGGCAGAGACGCGATTATATCTTCGTCGAGATGATTGAATGCACTCGAGTCAGAAGTCAAGTCAGGTCAAGTCAAGATCGATGATGACGGCCACCGTTCGCATTCAGCTGAAGATTGCAGTCTATTGAGACTGCCTGCACCTATCATTAGCAAGGCGCTGTGCAACGAGTCGCATATATGTTCTGCGACGCTAGAACACGAGGAGGGGTTTGCAGACCATTGACAATTAGCTGGGTGTTAATGTACTCCACCTATAAAGGTTGGAGATATCCCAGACATGCCCGCCTAGCTCAATCGGATAGAGCGTCAGACTCTTAGGCGTGGCTTGGGCAATCTGAAGGCTGCGAGTTCGACCCTCGCGGTGGGCTAACCTGTAGCGCATTCCGCTTTTTTGTCAAAAAAAAGGCGGTGGTAGTTGGCAGGTTTTTTGTTGCGAGTCGCATTCGTGCAAGGTTTTCGCGCAACGATAGATGTACAACAGGTCAATAATTTGATTTGAGGTAATGTAGGTCGACGATGCACTGCTACTCGGCAATGAGTTTTACAAGCATGGGTCAGTAAGTCCACATCAGCGATAGCAGCTACGTTGAGCAATGGCAGAGCAGTAACGAAGAGACAGTGCGCGTCGCAGTGTCCTACGCCTGCGATAGGAAGTCTAAGCCACGTATTCAGTGGCGACCTCAGGGCAGTCGCGCGCGATCTGCATACATCAGTGAGCTGAACGATGGATCCGATGAAGAAACTTACATGTCCCTCTTGATGGCACTACGACGGCTCACATCAGCTTCATACACTGATTGCCTCTTCAGCAGGAGGCGTACCTTGTAGCATGTCTTGCTCCTGTTACCGGCAGGGGCACTGGGAGCGCTAGCCTCGTAGCCGGGACCGGCAGCAGCAAGACAGTCCCTTCAGAACATGATGAGGCGTCGCAGCGTGTAGAGAGGGTGAACGCACCTAGCCATATGATTCGGACCACCGCAACGATAGCACTTGACCGGGGGCAGGGCGGACGTGTTCAGGCCGCGGCCCGGGGGTGGCGCGCGAGAAGCGAAGCCCCCGGCGGCAGCGCTCGGGCAGTTGCGCGCAAAATGCCCAAACCGACCACAATTCTGTACCATCGTCATATGATGAGCAAGTACACACCCTCGATCGACGCTAGACGTACGTAGCACTTCGAGTTCGCGCCCTGCTGCTGCAGACGCAGGCTGGGGCATTCGGCTGTCGAGATCTCACGAGTCAACAGACCGATCGGGGAAGGGAGGGGGAGGACAGACCTTGAATATGGCCGACGCCACCACACGAGTAGCACTGCTTGGACGCGACCGTGCGTGGGGAGGGGCACGCGGAGCTCTCATGGCCGGGCTGGCGGCAATTGTAGCAGAGCCGCTGCTCAGACGAGCAATTCTCGGCGATGTGTCCGACTGGGGCGGGGGAATTTAGCACAAGAAGCACATCCGTCTGCATGCCTGAAAACTTACGATTGCCGCATTTGAAGCATCCCTTCCTGGAAAACTGGTACGCCATGCTCACTGCTGTATCCTGCGATATGGGCACTGCTCAGCCGTTGTACGCGCGAACTGTGACGGGGGGCGCGCACCTCAGCACTTCACACCCACTCGACTATCGACAGCAATCCCAACTCCTCAGCGCCTCCGGTATGCGAAGGGGAGTAGTCAACGAGGTGATGGTTGATGGTGAAGGAGGCCCGGACGCCATCGGCTATCGGATACCCATCCCGCCCGGCCGACGCCGCCCTGCCTATCTCCGGCCGTGCAGGCCGCGGATCGTGACGGCGCGCCCACACTTCCGGGAGATGCCGCGGTTTGTTCTCCGCGACGTTCAGCGCCGCTGAGATGGAAATGCAACGCCGTTGAGTCGCAATCAAGTCCATGGGGTGTGGGAGACATGGAAGGCCGGATCTGCAGACCCTAGTACCCGATGGCTTATCGCCCATCGATGGTCTGCTCAGGGCCGCCCCCAGCGACTGTGGGGTATAAAAGTGCGTCGAAGAAGTACTGCATCCCTCAGAGCCTTCCTGCTCCTTCCTCCATCCTCAAGCCAGGTTTACAAGGTGAGTACTAGCTTGCTCGACTTGTTTCGTTCAGGGGCGCAGTGCCGTGCTTCAGACTCTCGTCGTATATACTCTAACCTCAGCAGCTAATCTTTGTGCATCGCAGATCCCTGTATACCTTGCATTATTGAGGCAACCTTCGTCCGTCGTCATACATCACGCTTCCTGTAAGGCCTGCTGAGTGACTTCACTTGCGGTGAGTAGCTTTGTCTTCTACCAAACTTCGCGCGTGCCCTTCTCGCAATATTTATGTGACTCTGTCAGTGGTTCGCGCCCTCTTGTGAAGCAGTTCACCAGGCATGCAGCAAGCGGAGTAGCCAGCGGACGCAGTATGGTTTAATTCGTGGAAGCCGTATCGGGGATCCTTGGCTCGGAGGATATGCACTGCTGTTCTTCTGGACATGTCCATTGATGTCGCTGGGTTTTCCTTGGTACATGCAGCAGACGTCTCCGAGTACTCACTTAATCCTGCTTATTGGGTTCGGAGAATACATCGATCTGGGAGGCTCCACTTCTTGTGCTGAAGATCGACCTCTGCCCGACTATCGAGAGCTCAGACGGGGGCGCTTGTTATCCTCCCACTGGCACTGCGCATGCAGGCCAGGCAGACTACTTACCCGCAAGTCAAGTATAATCCCTGCCTAATCGGGATGAATAGCCCACAATGAAACGTGCTTGAAAGGGAAACATGTATGACATGATCATCCTCGCCGCGCCCTTTTCCGCAGCCCCGTTTCTATCATCAGACACCCAGAGATGAAGTTTTGAAGGTACAGTCATCCACCACTCAATGAGCAGCTACCACTCAATGAGCAGTCGGCCTTGCAGGACCACTTGACAGTCCGGGAGGGCCTCGGAAAATTGATAGGCGTAAGCATACCTACAAGATGTACATGTATGCCAACTTTCGTCGCGACAGGCGACGTACAGAACGAGGAGCAGGCCGAGGAACGTGTTTGAGCAGCACGATTTTGGCCCATGCCAAATTATCTTATTGTCTACAAATACGAACCGATGTCCAAATCGCGCAGAACAATTCTACAACATCAGGACTCACATATCGAGCAGGCCTGTGCTGTTTAGAATATCCATGCTGAGCGTCAGGACAATATGGCTAGCATCCGATGCTCGAGCTGCTCGAATGAGCTGCGATTCGTCACGTCACCTATCGGGTCAATCGTCCCGTTCTTCCGAGTCGGCGGCACGTGGAGGACGTCGCTCGTGCATGGTGCGCCAGAACAACCCAATAATGACCCAAAAGTCCTGGGATATCTAGACATAGTATTATAGCACGCAGTAAGAGCAGCATCCCCGGGCACTTCAAGGCCCACGGCGCGATGATCAGCGAATGGCTGGTATATACCAGCTCAGATGGAGAAGTACGAACAGCAGGACGAGGCGGCCGAGAAACGGCGCTGGGACGCGTCGGGCTGCGAGGGAACTTACTTCGCTCGCAGGCCTCTCGGAGCCTCAACAGGGAGTCAACGGACGAGACATGGGACAAAGGCTTTATTTCGTACTACCTACATGTAAAGAGGGGAAGGACCACCATAGGTAGCACCTGCGGTCCATAAAATGATTTCAAAAAAAAAAAAAGAGCAGCATCCCAGTCCCTCCACGCCCCAGGAAGCAAATGTCGGCAGTTGCCGCGTGATGTGACAAACTGCTCAGAGAGCGGTTTGCCCCTAAGCCGGGCATCTCACCATGATCCAGTTTTCCTACTCTACCCACGCATATGAATGCCAGGAAAGTTCATGTACCAGTAGGCATTGACACTTGCATATGATCGTTGTACTTACAATTGCCCAAATACGTGCGTAAAAAAAGTCCGAGCCTCGAGAAGTTCCGGCTGCTCATTGAGTGGTGGATGACTGTAAGGAGGATAGCTACTAACACGAAAAAACCACGATAGCTATCCACTGCATATTCGAGGAGGGATGCATCATTGAAATTTGATATCGTGGCGTATAATAAAGTGCGAGGAATAAGAAGACCTGCTGTGCAATACTGATTACGAGGGAGATGCAGCTTAAAACCTTAAGTGAGAACGAAAAGCAGCAAACGTAATAACAATAGGACCAACTGAAAAGGTCGTTTAGCCACATACATAAACCAGGGACATGGATGGATGGTCAAGCGCGAACTCGAGAAGGCGTCAAAAACATCGTCGACCGTAAGTCACTTGCCCTCCACAAAATCCAGCGCGTCCTCCAACCCCTTCACTATCCACTCCGACCGACTCATTTTCTTCTTCTTCGTCGAGCCCCCCTCGCCCTTCTTCGAGCTCGTCTGACTCGCCGCGTCCACCTCCCTCAGTTCGCCGTGCGCTGCGTCCTCCCGCAGGTTCGACCCCGACGCCGCGCGTCGCAGCATGGTGCGCGTACGCGACACGCCCGGCTGCGGCTGTGTCGACGACGAGAGCGACAGCTTCGACCGGTGCCCGCGGTCCTCCGCTGGGCGCCCGCGCTCGCGCTCGAGGCGCCGCTGCCGGTCGCGCTGGTCGCGCTCGCGCTCGCGCACGTCGCGCTCCCGCGCGTCCTGGTCCACGCTCGCCTTCTTCTTGAGCCCGTTGAAGCCGAGGATGCCCGCGGAGCTCGCGCGGCGGGGGAGGGGCGCGCCGCCAGGGAGGGTGCGGCTGCTGGAGGAGGATGCAGCTGTGGCGATGGGTGAGACGATGGGCGTGGTGGTGGCGCTTGCCATGGTGGTTGTAGCGAGGGCGGATGGGTTCGAGGCCGCGCGACCGGAGACGTTCTTAGGTGGTGGGAGGGGTAGGTTGGGCAGGCTGGGCCGACGGCCAGCATATGAGGGAGACAGGAGATCGTCTGGCGGGATAAGGTTCTGGCCGGCCCATTGCGGCCGTGCGTGCTGGAAAGCAGGTGGCAGCCCCATGCGCGGCGGCAGCTTGTGCGAGTTCGTGCTCCAGGCGTGACTTCGCGGGCTGCGAGTACCGCTCGGATACACACTCGACGACGACACCGACATCTGCGCGGATGAGGACATAGAGTCAGAGTTGTACGTCGCCGATGCGCTGGTCGTTGACCCTGATTCTTCACGATAGTGATTGATCAAGGCCTGCCGTTTGCGCACACTAGCTTGTCGCCGTATATCCCCCATCCACCCGGGCCACTCAGCCTCGCTCTCGCTCTCCGAGCCCTCCAATGGTTCAGCAGTCGACCACGAGAAGGACTCCGCGACGCTGGCGCCGCGCTCCCGCTGCTTCCCGCGCTTCTTCTCGCTCATCCTGTCCGGCATCCGAGTCTGGGCCGCGATACCCATGGCCACTTTGAGAAGGGCCGAGTCGCCAAAGCCAGCATCGCGGGCGCGGGCTGTCGCCCACAACCGCCATTCCGGATACTGGGACGCCATGGGCCGCCCGGAGGTGGCGGCGTGTTCGACGCTTGCGGTAAAGGGCGCGCCGTCGTTGACTTCGTGGTCGTCTTGGTAGAAGCCAGGTGCGGAGGCGACCCAAGGAATGTAGGTGGAGTTAATACTGTAGGTCTCATTTTGCGCAGGCCACCGATGCAAGACGCGAAGGAAGGATGTATATGCTTGAGAATATACTATCAGCCCCAAGCGTGGTACACAGTCAGAAGATACGCACCATCATCATTACTCAGGTCAAAGACAACCCATTGACCCTGTGAAGAATCCGTAGTATGTGTCTGCGTCGGAGTTTTTGAGCGCTTGTCGTTTCTTGCCTGCGGGAACGACGCCTCCGAGTCAGGTGTGCGCTCCCCATAGTCGTCATGTAGCTTCCCACCCAACTTCACCGAGCCAAACTTGGGCTTATAAAGCTCCCTCAACCGCGCTTTCGAGTCCAAGCCTTTCAATTGCGGCTGCTCCATGTCGCTCATCTCCTCATCGCGCTCCGTCAAGGGCGTATGCGCGAACACTGGCGATGATAGCCCGCTCTCGGAGGACGAGTGATTACCGGAATCATCGTCGCTCAGGAGCCGACGATGGCTCTCCGTGGTCGTCGCCGTCCGCGACTTGGCGCGTATATTGCCATCTGGCGCCACCGCCATCATGATAGATGGGATGCTCTGCGAAGGAGGTGTGGGAGACGAAGGCTTCTCGCCAGAAAGAGCGGTGATGTCGAGGGTGGGTCGCAGTCGAGAGGAATTAGCAGGTAGGAAGGAGCTCCTGGCTCTGCCCGTACCGGGTGGGGAGCCAGAGCCGGATTCAAGTGTCAGGGGGCTCGATCCGAGAGCGATGGGGCCGTCGTCCTTGCTCTTGCTGAGGCGCAACTTCTTGAGGGACTTGCCTTTATCTCGCTTTGTAATGTCCAGGGTGCCGATGTCGCCAGCTGCCATCGCGAATCTTGCGCAGACGATCCGCCGCTGCTCTGAGCCAGACGAGGACCAGGAGATCGACGGCAGGTTGAGGTGGTCCGGCGTGCAGACAGCGACAAGGGCGGACATGGGCAGTTCGTGCGTGGCTTCGTGGTCCTGTAAAGCATGAGTCATAAAGGCGGCAGCGTCTACATAGCACTTACGTTCTCACTCCGGCATATGTGCAAGGCGCAATCGTGCGCGACGAGCCACTTGTCGCGCCATTCGTAGTCGGAGTCACGCATGGGCTTCAAGACCTTGACGGGCCCTTCCCAGAAGGGCATGCAGTAGTCTTCGAGCGCGTCTCGTCTCAAGGGTACAATAAAGCCCGAGCGATGAACTTCGAGAAGCTCGTAGGGCGAAAAGTCGTACATGGACACATTGAAATCGTCCTCCAGCGCCTGGCCGGTGGAGAAGCGGATGATGGTGAGATGGTGCGGGCGGAGGCGCTTTTTCTTGCTGGAGTCCTTGGATTTCGCTGCCGCCGGCTTCTGTGTTCGATGGACGAAGACGACCTCGTCCACGTCCTGGTCATCCCATTCGTCGTCTTCCTGGTAGCCATCGTCTTCAACTTGCTTCGTGGCCTTCTCCTCGCCGCCGCTGTCCGCGGTGGGCGACTTTGCGCGCGCGAATTGGATAGGGGAGACGGAGCGGCGGCGGTCGTGGGGGTGCGGCTGCTTCGCGAATGTGATCGGCGAGGGGGGACGCGCGCCCTGGTGAGGGTCCGGCGGCGGGGCGCCGAGCTCGGTGGCATCGTAGTTCGAGAGACACTTGCTGAGGACGTACGATTTGAGCTGGTGGACCTTCCAGTCGGGGGAGAGATGGGTGGTAAGCCACTGATCGTAGGGGACTGGTGGCGCGGTGAGCGGGAAGCACGGACAGAAGACGGGCGGGAAGACGCACGGAAGCGGCAGGTAATCGGGAGGAGCTTGTCCTCGCCGTCGTCCGCATCGAACGCGGCATGCATCTGCGCGTCGGGAGAGGCTGGCGGCTGCGGTCAAGGATCATCAGACGGCGGTCAGCGGTCAGCGGTCGCGCTGATGGCGGCGAATCAGTTACCCCTTTCTCTTGCCGGGAATCCCGAAGCTGAAGTGACGACGCGCGACAGTCCGGTGCCCGCCACCGCCGCCGCTGCTTCGCTCGACGACGCCGGGTATTCGACGCGCTGATCCCGCGGCCGCAATAGAGAACGCGGGCCAAGCGGGCCTTCACCCGAACCATCATCATGTTGAACGCGCTCCTCCTCCGCCCCGCCGTGCGCGTCCCCTGCGCGCGCTCAGCTGCAGCTCGCCGCCGCATATTCTCATTCCCCCCGCTCCCACAAGCATTTTCAAACGCACCGCAAACAGTACACGAGACCAAGGTTCTCCCGTCAGTCTCCCTCCCCTCCCCTCTCCTCCCCGACTCACACCTCTTCTCAGTTACACACAGAAACAGTTGTATGACGTCGTGTCCAACGTAGAGTCCTATCCACGCTTTATCCCCTACTGCTCAGGCTCGCGAATACTCGAGCGCCAACCGCTTGAAGACGGCAAACACTTCATGAAGGCGGAACTGACCGTCGGCTTCAAGCCCTTCAACGTCAGCTACACCAGTCACGTCACCTGCATACCGGACTCCTTTGTCGAGGTGCGTGCGCCTCAATGCTCCTCTCGCCTTCATGTTCTCCTTGTCTGCTCGCGCGCTGACACTTTGCAGGCCGTCGCCGCACCGTCCGCATCCAATACCTTCAAGACCCTGTCCACGGTCTGGCGTTTCAAACCTGCTCAGGGCGATCCTCAGTCCACCCTCGTTACAATTGACCTGGCTTATGCTTTCACAAACCCATTGCATGCCGCCGCCATGTCAGCCGTCTTCGGCAAGGAGCCCAACATAATGATTCACGCTTTCGAAAAGCGCTGCGCGCATGTGTATGGGACGCGGTAGCATCTGGCCAGTGATGAAAATATCATATCGACGGTTACTTGGACTTGATTACATTACCTGGACAATGCATTTTACACTCGTCAACACATCGACGAAGTGCTCTCGGGCAAACCCGCAGCTCCATCATCTACAGCTTGGCCGCCTTACTCACAACCGCATACCTCATCCGCGGGAAATGACATAGGCAAGTCCCCGCTTCCCCCTTCACCTCCAATATGTACTCTTCGTCGTTCAGGCCAACGAGCAGCCCCGTTGTCGGGTAGTCGCGCGCTGCGAGAATCGTGAGCGGTTGCAAACAAGGTGTGCAAATGAGCAGATCGCGAGCCAGCTGTGCAGATGAGCTCGCGAGCCAGGTGAGCATATGAGCAGATCGCGAGCAGCAAGGCAAACAAATGGTTGCGGGAAGCTTGCAAGAATGGAGAATCAAACAAACATGGACATGACTCACAATTATCCTCCGGCACGATGGATACCACCGCGCCCTGCTTCACGCCCAGCAGGCCCGCGGCCGTCTCGTCAAATGCGGGAAACGCCCTCCTGCTTTTGTCATCGAAGGCCAGAGTCTCGACCGACGCCGTCGCTATCCGAGCCGCCGCCTCCTTCCCAGAGACCTTCTCAGGCTTGGGCAGGCTAGCTTTGAGGCCTTTCAGGTGGGCGCTGAGGTTGTCGAGCCACTGCGAGGTAGGGTGAGCACGAGTACGTTTGCAGGATCGGATGCTTGCAGGATCAGAT
This sequence comes from Schizophyllum amplum, assembly GCA_007026445.1. Lineage (NCBI taxonomy): Eukaryota > Fungi > Basidiomycota > Agaricomycetes > Agaricales > Schizophyllaceae > Schizophyllum > Schizophyllum amplum. The sequence continues at coordinate 1,873,904 of VDMD01000002.1, read as the reverse complement.
TTTAGCAGGATCGGACGCGTTAATATGCGCAGACCAAGCAAGCCTATCACCCCAAGACCTATCCAATCATAAACCACTCACCTCAACTGTCCTCCCAAACTTCACTTTATCGAACAGCTCCCCACCCACGCCCGGGAAGCCGCGCACCCAGTCGAGCACGAAGAACACCGCGAGGTCGGCCAGGCCGGGGGTCTCGGTGTCGAAGAGCCACTGGCGGCCGTCGGAGAGCTGTTGCTCGACGAGGGTCTGAGGAATTGGAGGGGGCGGTGGGTGAAGGCGACGTCGTAGGTGGGTGAAGGCGACGTAGGTGGATGAAGGCGAGTGCATGGGATGGTGGTCCGTTAGGGAAGGGAGGGGTTCCATTATAATGGCGAGAGGCTGCACTCACCATATGCGATCTCATCGCGCTCAAGCTGCGGCCCCGGAGCGCTTTCATGGTCGACGGGTTGATCTGCGCGCCGGTCATCTGGTGATGGAAGAGTGAGCGTTAGCTATAGAGTTGAGCGAAAAGTGGGCCGTGACAAGGCTCGAGCAGAACGGTGCTGCTGCGGCTATTCCAGATTAACGCTCGCCGCTCGAGAAAGTGGAGAGACACGCAGATACGCGAACCAACATGAGGAAAAGACAGGATAGAAAAAACAGACGCACTTTGCTCCTATCGCTTAGAAAAGCAGCGGGCACCTTGTCCCATGAGAGCAGCGGTACCGCGGTCGGGAAAAGCGCGCTGTCGGCATAGAACTGGGCGAGCGCCTTGACGAGGCCTGGGTGGGTGGCAGAGTTAGCACTCTGAGATTTCATAAATGCGAATAGCAGGTTGAAGTAGCATCATATGGGGAACGGGGGTAGAAATTGACAAAAAAAAACCCCGGGACTACCGACGTAGGGGCAAGCACGAAGAAGTACACGTATTTCGAGGGATAATGCAGGATACGGATAACTCTCGACTCACCCGTATCAACACTCCCGCCATCTTTCCTCTTGGGAAACAAGGTGCCGTAGCCCGCAGAGGGTGGAAAGCGCCGCTCGAGGACGGAAGCAATTAGGCTGTGGGGTAGGTAGGTTGGTTTGTGGGTGAACTTTAGTACACCGGGTGAGCCGGATTCAGAATGGAGATAGACCGTTGCTCTCCTCAACAAGAACACCCAGGAATAGACAAGGACAGGTGGTCCCGACTCCGGAACCGTCATACCGAGCATTCACGCACCTGGAATCGCAGTACAGATCCCTCCCGATGGCCAACACCGGGATGCGGCGGTACCCGACGCCCAAAAGCTCAAAAATTTCCGGGCGAGGGAGGATGGGGGAGACCTGTGAGACGTGATCAGACGCAGGTAGAGGTGAAGGTGATTTGGCGTCGGTAAAGGTTCATTCGGAGCGGGATTTTGTACGGGACGGTCGCTGTGCCGCACGGGATCGTCCTGTGCATCACATCGAGTCGCGCTGCCACACCGACGATACCCTCTGCCACACCGAGCAAAGATCGCACGCACGTTGACGTGGGCCGCAGGCAGACTTTTGAGCGCCAGCATGCTCTCGACTTTGGCGCCGAAGGGCGAGCCGTCGTAGCTAGTGGGTGCATCAGCTATGGTTGTACGGTGGGCGCTCCGTGAAGTCTCACCGGTAGAGGATGACGGACATGGTGGGTAGGATGCTGGGTGTCGAGAGAGAAGTGAGAGGAGGGGAGTGTGCACCGGGCAGGCGCTTTCATGTGCAACGGCGAACGGCATTTCTGTTGCCGGTCGTGTCACTGTTGGTTGAAGTTCGTTCGCTGGATCTCTGGTCATCGCGGACCATGCTTGTTGAAGGTGACGGAGTTCAGAGCCCGAAATCGCGGATCTATTCGTGAAAGGCACATTATTCATGGCGATGCGGGGAGTTTGTGCCACCGCCGGAACAAGGACAAGGTGCATAATTATTGTTTTGAGTACAATAGAGTGCCAAGTGCTGTAAAGGTCATCGCAATCCGGTGCAAGTGCAACCAAACAGCGACAAGCCCGGGACAAGAATGGGGTCGTCGGCGTTGCCATCAGAATATTAAATTCGTTTTCCCGACTACCGCAGTCCAACTACTTACTCGCTCCTTCTCCCACACCGTCACGCCCACCGTCGTCGTCGCCGCCGTCATCGACCGCGCCCATCGCCCGCCGCCATGACCGATAACCGCGCCCCGTACGGGAGTCACAGCCAGGAGACCTTTGGCGATCCCTTCGCCGACCGCCCGCGCCAGACCCACTTTGCGGAGCAGGCGCGCCCATACGCAGCGGACAGCACATCCTCGCTCCGCCCGTACGACAGCACCCCGACCCTCGCCGGCGCCAACGAGTTTGGCCAGGCCGACGACGACTATGTGGAGAAGCAGCCCTTGACCCAGGGAGGCGAATTCGCGGGTGGTTTCTATCCTCCAGCGTGCGTTAAGTTATACAGCCTCGCCGATCCAGCTGACGCGTCGCCTCCAGCGCCACCGATCCCACCGCCTATGGCGACCCGTACGCGCAAGGCCGCCCCGGGTCCATCATGTCCACGTCGAGCGTGGGCGTCGACTCCGCCTGGCGGAGGCGGCAGACCATCAAGCGCGGTGTCACCAAGAAAGTCAAGCTGACCAGCGGCAACTTCATCACCGAGTACGCCGTTCCTACGCCCGTGCACAGCGCCATCGAGGCCAAGTACGCCGCCACCAACACCACCGAATTCTCGTGAGTATCCATTCTCAGAACACGTGTACCTGTGCTCATGCCTGCGCAGCCACATGCGCTACACTGCCGCCACCTGTGATCCCGACGAGTTCTCGGAGGCGAACGGTTACTCGATACGCCAGAAGATCTACAATCGCGAGACGGAGCTGCTCATCGCCGTCACGTCGTACAATGAAGACAAGACGCTGTATGCACGTACATTGCACGGCGTAATGCTCAACATACGTGACATCTGCAAGACGAAGCAGTCCAAGTACTGGCGCCGCCAGGCCGAAGAGGGCAACCCCGGCTGGAAGCGCATCACTGTCGCCCTGGTCGTTGATGGTCTCGAGGCGATGGACAAGAGTGTCCTGGATATCCTGGCCACTATCGGGTTCGTGCGCCTGTGCTCTATACGGCCCTCGCTAACCTCCCTTCAGTGTATACCAGGATGGTGTTATGAAGAAGCAGGTCGACGGCAAGGAGACAGTGGCGCACATCTTCGAGGTTTGACCTGAACGCCCGTCGCTTACAACCTTTGGCTAATCTGCCTATAGTACACGACTCAACTGTCCGTTGATGCCACGCCACAGCTCGTCTTGCCCCAGGCGAACGACGCGAACAACCTCGTCCCGGTACAGATCATCTTCGTGCTCAAGGCCAAGAACCAGAAGAAGATCAACTCTCACCGATGGCTGTTCAATGCCATCGGCAAGATGCTCAACGTGCGTTGTCCTTGCAAGACAGACTAGCGCGTACACTAAGCTTCCGCCTCAGCCCGAGATCTGTGTTCTCATCGACGCTGGTACCAAGCCCGGTCACAAATCCATCTACTACCTCTGGGAGGCCTTCTACAACGACGCAAACCTCGGTGGCTGCTGTGGCGAGATTCATGCTATGATCAAGGGCGGGAAGAAACTCCTCAACCCGCTCGTGGCCGCGCAGAACTTCGAGTACAAGATGTCCAACATCCTCGACAAGCCCCTTGAGTCCAGCTTCGGCTACGTCTCCGTGTTGCCTGGTGCCTTCTCGGCGTACCGGTACCGCGCTATCCTCGGTCGCCCGCTGGAGCAGTACTTCCACGGCGACCACTCGCTAGCAGACCGTCTCGGGCAAAAGGGTATCTACGGCATGAACATCTTCACGAAGAACATGTTCTTGGCGGAGGATCGTATCCTCTGTTTCGAGCTCGTCGCGAAGAAGGGCGCGCAGTGGACCTTGACCTACGTCAAGCCTTCCAAGGCCGAGACAGATGTGCCGGAGTCGGCCGCCGAACTCATCGGTCAGCGTCGTCGGTGGTTGAACGGCTCGTTCGCCGCGTCGATTTACGCTCTGGTCCACTTTTTCTCATTCTACCGGTCTGGCCACAACATCCTTCGTATGTTCGTTCTGCATGTGCAGGCGCTGGTGAGTGACATGCGTGCGACGTATTAGGGTCAGACTGACCCGCGCTGCAGTACAACATGTTCTCGCTCGTCTTCTCCTGGTTTGCGCTCGCCAACTTGTGGCTCACGTTCAGCATCATCATCGACCTGCTCCCGGATCAAAAGCCCGCCATCTATATCTTCTACAACGAGGTCATCGTGAGTGCACGTTCCTTGCATTGGGTCGCTCAGACCTTGACCGGCATCGCAGACGCATTGGGTCAATCAGTCATTCAAATGGATATACCTGGGCTTCCTGGCGCTGCAGTTCGTCTTGGCCTTGGGTAATCGACCAAAGGGAGAACGATTCGCGTACACTCTCACGTTTTGGGTGTACGCATTCTTGGCTATATACCTGTTGGTGTGCTCCTTCTGGCTTACAATCAAGGCGTTTGCGGTACGTCCTGTATGTTTTGCATGAGGGAGCGTTGCTGATCGCTACGCAGGCTATCCCGGATACATTGGCTGGCAAGTCAGGCTCAGAGGCGGTCCAGGTCTTCGTTTCGGGCGATGTCGGTACGCTTATAGCGGCCATGTTTGCGACGTTCGGCATCTACTTCATTGCGTCCTTCCTCTATGTACGCGCCCGATCTTTCACTCTTCTTGTTCATCTCGCTGATCATACTGCAGCGCGACCCGTGGCATATGTTCTCGAGTTTCCCGCAGTACCTCTGCCTGGCGCCCTCATTCACGAACATCCTCAACGTGTACGCGTTCTGCAACTTGCACGATGTGTCCTGGGGTACGAAGGGTTCCGATAAGGCCGAGGCGCTTCCCTCCGTCAAGTCCAAGCAGAGCAAGGACCAGGAGGCGCCCGTCGTCGAGGACACGGCGCGTGTGCAGGAGGAGGTCGATGCGAACTTCAAGGAAACCGTGACGCGCGCGATCACGAAGTTGGACACGAAGGAGGAGGTCGAGAAGCCGACGATGGACGATCAGAACCGGACGTTCCGCACGCGGCTCGTCAGCTTCTGGATGCTGTCGAATGCGGCGCTGGCGATCGCGATCGAGAATATCAACGGCTTGCCGAGTGACAATGCGGAGCAGGACGAGGCGGACTTGCACGAGAAGCAAAACGCGTACTTCAAGTTCATCTTGTGGTCAACGTTTGGGCTGGCGCTGGTGCGCTTTACAGGCGTAAGTCTTTTCCTTTCGGCCTTTTCTTTCCGTTCGGCTGACCTCCCTTTCACTAGTGCTTGTACTACTTCTTCCGGAGAAACCTCTTCCGGTGGTGCCGCAGGAACTGAGGCAACGACCAGTAATGTGTTGATAACGACCCCCCGTTCCTCATATACGTGCATATACGGTGACTTGCTACGTCGCTTTTTGGCTTTGACATCGGCGCTGTCTTTGGACTTTGGCGCTGTCTCGGCGGACACATACGTTAATTTTGGAGGAAGAAGCTGCTTTCAATCACTCTGCACTCATTACGCTACGATTCTTATTTATTTCCCTACGTCTATAGTTCGGACCCCGAAGCTTTGGAGCTCGATGCCTTCATTGATGTAACTACCAGATATATGTGGAAATGCTGCCTGGAGCACCTGGACTCGAGATGGATACGTGGGATTGGACAGAGTAAGGTGATACCACTACATCCGTCGAAGAAACGTTGGCGAGACGGTCGATGAGAGTCAAGGACAGAAAAGTATCCCTGCAGTATCATGAATACATCCCTGCAAACTCATGCCTGTCATCGTCCGCTGAATCTCGGGGCGACGAAGCAGAGACGGATGTGAAGAAAGCTCTAGCTAAGTTTTGTATACCAGGGGTCATCGTGAAACCCTCGAACATGGCCAAGGGGTCCTCGTCAATGGACAGCGGTTCATCGCCTCCTTCATCGCCAGCAGGGGTGGGTGAGTCTGGTGAGCGGGCTTCTGTGGTGTTCTCCGAGGTCTTGATGAGCTTCCCCCGGCAAGCAGGGCAAGAGTCGTGCTAAAGGATGTGTGAGCGCGCGCGAGGGCAGTGCAGGATGGATGGCACGTACACCGTCTCGAATCCATTTGGATATACTATGCCGCGATGAGAAGTGGTCGGTGAGGGACTATCAGCGGTTAGGAATGGGACGTACTCTCGACGGCAGAATATGTGACCACATTGCCAGTCTGCGGCCAGGCGTGTGACGCCTAGCTCTTCGATAGGGTGCGCAGGGGAGTCCATCGCGATAGCCGTTTCTTCCTCTGAGAGGATAGACAGCAGGGCGTTGAAGCAGATGGGGCAAACAGATTCTGTACCTCGGTCAGTTGACCGGGCAAAGGGGAGATGAAATGGGGATCATCCATGTTGATATGGAGAGGTCAACAAAGGAACTGCACTCACCCTTGTGGCCCAGTTTATCTACCTGTTCTTCAGTAAGGCGGGGCAAGCCTTCCAGAAGATCATCTACTTCTCTAAGAGGTGCATAAGCATCTGAGCAGCTGTTTGTGAGGCTACAACTGACTGCGGGGACAGCTCTTTCACCGGTAAATCGAGAGCACTGGTCAGTTCAGCTAGACGCTGGCGCAGTTGTTCCTCGTTCACGAGAGGCTCCGATGAGAAAAACAGATCTGCCATCGTCTGCGCGTTGATTTCATTCGACATAGTAATGAGCTGCAAAGAGTAAGTTAGAACGTGGTATCACTGGTAGTGGTGGTGGTGGTGGTGGTTGGAGACAAACAGACAAGCGACGCGTCACGGCGCTCATTACTGAGATCAATTGTTGCAACTGCCACGAGCTTCTATAGTTTTAATGTGAAAACCACATGCATCGCCCGCCTAGCTCAATCGGATAGAGCGTCAGACTCTTAAGCTTGGCTGGGCAATCTGAAGGCTGCGAGTTCGACCCTCGCGGTGGGCTAATGTTTTCCTTTTTGCTTACTTGAACTTGAAGACATCTGGGCAGACGGCCTGGCTGCCTCTAAGGCGTGCCAGATTCTGACCAGAGCAACTTCACACCAGACCGACACACAATTGAGATATTGGCGGTAATATGTATTGGCGTACAGACGAAAGCAGCTAGTCAAATCATAGAGCGTCCTGCAGACGGACTGTAAATGGTACACCGAGCAATACAAGGGTCATAAAGATGCGACAACGAGTAGACAGCGAAGGGAGGTGATACATGAGAGCCGATTGGGGGCAGCCCAGGAAGGGCGTCCGTAAAGGGCTGAAGGTATAGGCCGAACAGACTGCCAACCAACGAACGGCGAGCAGAACGTCTAGAAAGGGTTGTCGTCGTCGACATCCATCTTGCCGTCCTTGGGCTCCGGGGCTGCAACATCCTCCTCGTCCTCTCCCTCGCTCTCCTTCTGCTCTTGAGGCGCTGCGAAGAGCTGCGTGGGCTTCGCCCTGCAAATCATCGGTCAGCTTTGCCACGCGTACTATAGCAGGACACGCACTTGGTGAACTGCTTTTTCTTCGCGGAGTTGAGCTTCTGCGAGCACGGTGTCATCATATTGTCTGTTGGCGAGACGTAGGAGGCGTTGCTAGGGGAGGAAACGCTTTAGCCACACGGTCCAACATCTGTCAAGTGGCGTCACGCACTGGGCCTTTGGCATGCGCCTCGCTAGGAGAGCCTTCGCACCCATCCCAGGTGCCTGGTTGAGGACGTTTCCGAGCGGTGCTTGCGGGAGCACCACCTTGGCTGCCTGCGAGGGGTTGTGCAGCGGTTGCACGGAGGCGGGCGAGTCGTTGGGGGTCGACGCGGAAGACATGATATGCAGATATCAGAGAAGTAGCGGATATGTGCGGGCAATATAGATGCTAAGGCGGACGAGCAGCGACCTAAGGAGTCAACGATGAAAGTTGAACAAGAGAAGGAGTCGCACGCGGCAGCCTTTTATGCGTTCAACGATCACGTGTTCGCGACCGCGGATTGATATACGCTTTGACCGGGCGCGTCGTGACTTGTCTGCTTCCGCCATGTCGCTGCCACTGCTGGCTTTGCCTCCCGAAATACAAACAGAAATTCTGCGCTACCTCAATCATGCTGATCTTGTGCGCATGAGAATGGTACGAAGGTCCGTCTCACGCGACTTCGCCCTCTGACGCGTTTTCAAGGTCTGCTCGGATCTGCGCGAAAAGATAAACACCACCGCGTCTTTGCTATATACCCTGGCTCTTGGAATGCACGAAATGAAGGATGGCACGAGAAGCGGCCTAGGATCGACCGATCGCGTGAGGAAGCTCAAGGAATACCAGCAGGAATGGCGGCGCTTGCGATTCTCCAAATCCACCGATCTGCACTGCGATGAAAATTATCAGTTCGAGATCGCAGGCTCATTTGCCGCCTTTACTTTCACTGATGACCACAAACGCATACGGTTCACGCAGTTGCCATCTGAGCTGCGTGGGATTGACAAGAAGGAATGGACGATCGACTTGCCGCACAAGGTCAGGGACTTCACGATGGTTCCAACCGCAGACCTGCTGGTGCAGGTCGTTGAGAATGCGTTAGTCCTCGCCTCATACGGATACGACTGTAAGCTGAGTGCTCCACAGGGACTTCGTCTACGAGGTCCACTTATTGACCATGTCTACGGGGCAGCCTCATCCGCGCGCAGTGATACACATGCTCCAGTGCAACGTCGGGCATCGCGTTATTGAACTCGAGTTCCATGTAATGGAGGATCGTCTCGCGATACTATTCATGCCAGTAGAACCGTTTGTTCTGGCAGTGTGGAACTGGGAAACGGGCATGCCATACGCGGTGCGCAAGACGTCTATCATACTTGATCGCGTCCTTATCCATGCTACAGCTTCCCGATCAAGTATCTTGCGACATCGCGTCCGTTTCTTTCCTTGACCGCGACTTCATCATCACACCTTGGATATACGAAGAATACGAAGGTCGACATGTAATGAGCACCGTTGGCCTGGATGTCACGGACGTCTCAATACCGTCGCTGCCCCGTCGTCCTTGCCAGCTGATACTGCCACAAGTCACTGCGGACAAGGCCCCTAACATCAAGCTCATTGGCAACATGTCCGCTCCGCCAGGCTCTGGTCGCGCGGAGGGTAGTGAGCTTGCCGTGTCCACATGGTTCTCGCCAGCTCCTCGGAATCGAATTCTCGGCATCCTGATCAATGTCTACGACGACGGTGTTCCTGTACACGAAGGTGACGATTATCCCTACGTGCTCATCGTCTCTGTCAATGACGTCCTACGATGCATCCGCGAGCACATCAAAAAGGACGAGGGACTCGTAACTCTCGAATGGGAGACTTGGGGACCGCATTCGACTCGATTTTTGCCGCACAAGATACCCGACAATTGTGAGCGCTTCATACATGGGACCAGCTTCGCTACCATCGACGATGACCGCGCTGCCCAAAAATTGCATGTCTACGATTTCGGCTCTGCCAAATTCGACGCCTGTCAAAGTGCCGATGAATGGGCAGGATTGGATGAAGAGTATGTGACTGAGCCGGTAACGCATGACCTGCCAAAAGCATTCCAGGACCCGCTCACCACATTCCTGGCTTACCATGTCACCCGTTCCGTGGTGCCAAAGACGACAAAGGGCAATCTTAATATTGACGCCGCTGTAGGCCTGCTTCACGATGGTCTAGCTCTAGCCCGGGTGTGTACCTTAACCTTCAGCGGTCTACGCAAGCTGACGTTGACCAGGGTGGTGCGTTCACCGCGCTCACATTGTAATCAGCGGCGTTATTTCTCACCCAGCCAAGGGGACGATGATGGAATGGCTGTTGCGCTGTATCAACATACATATACACGTGCATGTATCGGACAGTGCATATAGTTTCTCTGGAACATCTGCCTCCTCAGTGCGTCAAAGCTCGTTTTCTTCGCAAACACGTCTGCTTGGTGTTCAAACTCGAGGATCCTGCAGGTGTAGCTTAGTCTATGTAGAGAGGGAGCTCAATGCTAATTCCACGTGTATCTGCTTTACTTATTGAGCCTTCGATACTTCGGTCAAGGTGGTCTCGTCGTCACGTCCAAATTGAGAACAAAGCCTTCCTTGCAAGCTGGAATCTCATGTGACGATCGATGCACCACCATACGGCGGAGTCGCAGCGCGCGCACAACTTTAGTGACTTTTTTCTATGATTCTGCAGGACACAATAATGACACACCTGCTACCCAAACCAACCTAACCAACCTAAACCTAACCAACCTAACCCTAACCAACCTAAACCTAACAAACCTAACCTAACCAGGTCACAACCTGACTTCGGGACGGTGCCCTGGCGGGCACGTGACCGTAAAAGTTGTGCGCGGGTCGGAATTTCCCATACGGCACATGCGGGCCGGAAAAGATCATCACGGCCTTACCTTGCTCTCTACACTCATCTTCGCCTCAACTCAGGCTTTCGAAAGTCCAATGCTACTGGAACTACCGACGGAGATTACGCTACAAGTTCTGCATTTTGCAGACCACATCACCCTCGGCAATTGTAGAGTTGTGAGAGCTCGTCTCGCGTGTACCTCAACTGCAGTCACTGATCGCGAACAACGCGTACCAGGTCTGCAGGGCGCTACGCGATGCCATCGACAATACTGGTACTTTGCTTCACAAGATGATGCTAGAACCGACGAACATGGTCGATGGGAGTGACTCTCGCTGCTCCCTAACAGAGCGCATGCAGAGGTTGAAGCCATACGACAAGGCTAGACGCGCCCTGCAATGGTCGTCGGAGACACACGTCCCGTTTGGCGGACGCTTGTGGGATATTGCAGGGAACGTTGTCGCATGCACGGACGCGACATCCCCGACCATCAACTTTGTGCAGCTGCCTTCGACGCTCCGGGGGATAGAGGAGAAGCGGTGGTCAACGCCCTCTTCACAACTCTTGTGCGACTTCACATTCGATCCTTCTCAGGATCTCCTCGTTATCATCAGTGCTCGAAAGTAAGTTATCCCCGTCAATGAGTCGCATATCAATGTTGAATGACTGAAAGGCGTACTATATATGAGGTGCATTTGTTGTCAATGTCCACCGGCGAGCAACATCCCTTCGCCCAAGTATCCCCGTTGGTCCACACTGTCCGTCATCCTCCCGTGCAGTTTGAGCTCCTTGTTTTTGGAGACAAGCTAGGTGTACTCTTCGTGTCCAACGAGGAGGTTTCCGTCTTTGCAGTCTGGAACTGGCGCACCAATGAGCAGTACGAGGTGAGTACGTTCGTTTCAAGCAATAAACTTTGATTAAAAGTAAACTCGCTCAAAGGCTCCCTTCGCCAACGATTTCATCACATCCGCGTGCTTCCTCGACGCCAATACGGTCATGGCGACTGCGTATACTCATCAAGTGACCGCGCCTAATAATGTCTACCTGAAGGTCGTCGACATCTCAACTCCAGCGCGCCCTACGCCGCTTTGTCATCTTCACTTCCCTACCATGCACACCAGCACAGACGCGATGGCCGACATCACCTGGGATCTACCCCCTACCTGGGAAAATGGCGCGCCTCCCGGCTACTTCGCCCCGTCTCCCACGCAGCGCATCCTCGGCGTTTCCATCAGCGCCTGGACTATCGAGGGTAATGTCATAGCAGGGGCCGCGGCGCGACGGGTCCCACTCATGCTCATCGTATCGGTGCCCGCTGTCCTTGCACAGCTCCCGCCGCGCACGACCGCGTCGTTCCCGGTCTCCATCTCCTGGGCTGAATGGGGTCCGCCCGCGACGCGTATCTTTGACCACGAGTTCTCCCCGGTGTGGGTATGCTACATCCGCGGGCTACGATACGTTGCGATCGACTTGAATGCGAATGTGCCTAGCACATACTCGGTATTCGACTTCAGCGACGCCGGGGCGTCAGCGGCGGCGAAATCGGAGCAACGTTCTGTGTATCATAACGACAACGTCTTCAGCGAGGATGTGGAGACGTTTCTGCCGTGCCATGAAGCTCGCGGAACGATACCACGCCGTCCTGAACTACCTCTCCTCTCCTATGCGATGCTAGCAGATGATGGTATTGTGTTTGTTCCGGTGAGTCCTGTATGGAAGCGGATACGATGCGCGAACTGATGATGTGCCCTAGCACGAGGGTCAAGGATTTTGGGCCTGGACTGTATAAAACAATGATCAAAACATATCCTCCATAGTGTTGATCTACAACGCGAGTACCCAGCGAGTACCACTTTCCAGACAGGATAATGTTTGCCAAAGGTTCGGAACGATTTGTTGAGTCAAGGCAAAACCACGAGCCAATCAAGGTTCCGGCTTTCCGATTCGGCCTTCTATGGGCGCATCCGGTCACTCGCAGGAAGTGATCAGGTGTGAAGAAATGAGGGACAGAAGACATGGGCGCTGCTCTTTCAATACCTTGGTGAGTCATACCCAGTCCATCTCCTGTGCTACTGACAATGCCCTTCGTCAGAGTACCGGTCACTGAGCGGTCCTCCTCGTGACCTTTGCTTGACGGCGACGGCCCTGCCCTTCCCCAGCCTCAGGCAGGGTATAAAAGAAAGCAGCTCCAAACTCTAGTAAGGTCATCCAAACTTTTCAGCGATGACTTCCAAGATCCTCATCGTCTTCACCTCCGTCGACAAGGGCCTCACCGGCGCATCAGCTGTACGTATTGCGCACTCTTGCTCTGCGACTTTGAGACTCAATGATATTGTGGTCAGGGCTGGTACATTCCTGAGGCGGCGCATCCGTACTACGTTCTCGCCCCTCACTTTCCTATCGACTTCGCGTCGCCCGAGGGCGCAAACCCACCCGTTGATCCCGTCAGCGTCGCAGGGAGTATACTTACTCCCAAATGATGGGTCCCTCATCCTCGTTTTGTAGAACAACAAGGTCGACGGGAGTGTGAAATTCCTCGCCGACGAAGTCGTGCAGCAGAAACTCGCCACTGCTAAGAAGCTCGCCGATGTCAAGGCCGACGAATACGCGGCCATCTTCTACGTTGGCGGTCAAGGACCGTGTATTGACCTGGCCTTTGATCCCGTCAACATCGAGCTCGCAAACGAGGTATGAAGAATTGTGCTTGCTTTTGCCTATTCTGACACGGCCATCAGTTCTGGCGGGCGGGGAAGATCGTCTCCGCTGTTTGCCACGGCCCTGGTGCGCTCATCGGGTGCACGGACGCCTCGGGGCGGTCCATCTTCAAGGGTCGGTGCGCTACGTGCTTCACCGCCGCCGAAGAGAAGAAGCTCGGGACTCAGGACAGCATCCCGTTTCAGCCCGAGGAAAAGCTGAAGGAGCTGGGAGCTACTTTCGAGAACGCGGAGTCATTTGGGGCGAGTGACAACACGGTCTGCGTGCGCTATAGAAATTTCTAACGGATCAACCCTCAGGTGAGAGTCGTTGCTGACGGGAAGCTCTTGACGGGCCAGAACCCCGCGTCGGCCCTCGCGCTTGGGGAGGCGGTCCTGAAGGCTCTGGAAACGTGAGGTTGGGTGTAAATGATCACCAAGTAGTGTATTATGTAAACCTTTCTTCGAAGGAGTACTTAGCAGTGCCATATTTTGCATCCTATCCTTGCTTTACTTGAGAACGCAGAATGTGCACGTGTGAGTAGCATGCGTGTACTGATTAGGCAGTGGCGAGCAAGATGAAAATAGTAAATACGCCATTAGACGCTATTTGATCGGTTGAAACTCGTCAGCAAACAGAACTTTTGACAAGAGGACCGCGTCCAGAATGCAGAAAGTTTTATTCAGAACAAGTTGAAACTTCGTTCTGGACTCGCTGGCCGACTGCTGTGGAGACGCGCCCCACGGGCCAAATGACGGCGCAGACCCCTACAAGGGCCTGACGTCAAGTTTCAACTGCGTTCAAAACGACGCTGTTTAGTTAGATTTGACAGCGAAAAAGTTCTGAATGACGACCGAACCAAACATTTCTTGGATGAGTTTCAACCGATCAAATAGCGTCTATTGTTCAGCAAGCCGACTCGGACCGTGATGCGTGACAAGTCGCGTCGAGTCTGTCAGCCAATGACCTAATCAGACCCCTTCCTCGACTTCCATGTCTCCAACTCGTGGAAAACTGCACGCGCTGGTTTCTCCTCCAATGGTCATTGCCGCCGACTCGGATGATTTTGCAACAAACGGTTGCTGGAAGAGCCACGTGATGACTTCGACGTCTCCGTATATCGCGAATGCTGAGCGATGGCTTGGTATAAAGCCAGGATTCCTGCTCGTCTATGTATACCCACCGCTTCATGCGCTTCAAGTGCTAGTGCCCTTACCCTCAGAGCCGTCATGTCTGACGCCACTTCGACTCCGAAGCTCTTCCAGCCCGTCAAAGTCGGCAATATCGAGCTGGCCCATCGCGTCGTCTACGCGCCCACGACTCGCTTCCGGAATAGTAGCCAGCATATTCCTCTTCCAATTGTCAAGGAGTACTATCACCAGCGCTCGAGCTTCCCCGGAAGCCTCATCATCTACGAGGCCACCTGTATCGCGCCCAAAGCATCTGGCATCTGCAATGTCGCCGGCATGTGGAATGAAGAGCAGGTTGCTGCACTAAAAGAGGTATGTTCTTATAAATGATCTCATGCTGACACTACGCCTCAAACTGACTTTGGTCAGATATGCAACACGATCCACGCGCAGGGCTGCTATGTCTACTTACAAATAGTCGCTCTCGGATTCTCCTCCCGCCTTCAACAGCTCGCGGAGGACGATCCTGCAGCGGACTACGTGGGCGCATCTGACGTCCCGGTCAAGGGTCGCGAGCACGAACGTCCTCGTCCTCTGACGGTCGACGAAATCCACCAGTACGCCGAGCTCTTTGCGCAGGCAGCGCGTAATGCGATACGCGCTGGCTTCGACGGCGTGGAAATTCATGGCGCGCATGCGTACCTCATTGAGCAGTTCCTGTCGGACGTCTCCAACAGACGCATGGACGAGTACGGTGGCAGCATTGAAAACCGTGCCCGGTTCGCTCTGGAGGTTACGGAAGCCGTCGTCCGCGCCATTGGCGAAGAACGCACCGGATTTCGCGTCAGCCCCTGGAGCCCATACCAGGGTGAGTGTATGGAGATCGACGCGACCGAAAAGCAAGCTGATATTGGTCGTCAGAAATCAACATGCCCGACCCTGTTCCGACGTTCGGATACCTCGCAGAGGAGCTGCGCGACCGCTACCCGCGACTTGCTTACCTGCATGTAGTGGAGCCTGGTGCGGCTGCGGCGGACATCGCGGACCCCGACAAATATTCCAAGAACGCGTCCAACGACTTCCTGCGCAAGATCTGGGACCCGACAAAGCGGCCGTTTATCAGCGCTGGCGGCTACACGCGGCAGACGGCTATTGCCAGAGCTGAGAAGGACGGCGACATCATCGCATTCTCGAAGTATTACATCTCTAATGTGCGCCGTTCTTTCTTGCCAGTAGAGGAGCACTGACTGACTTTCCACAGCCTGATCTCCCGCGCCGCCTGATCGAGAATGCGCCACTGGCCACGCCGGACTCAAAATATTTCTACGTTTTTGGGTCCTCCGATCCAAAGGGATACACGGACTATCCGCCCATGGCGTCTGTTCCTTCCAACTAGAATCCGAGGATTTCTCTTCAGACCTGTAAGCAGTAGACATATTCCACTAGACGGCGCTCATGTGAGTGTGGCTAAATCGTCACAACCACATACTGGCAGAAGGTTTGACGCTGTAATACGCCTGAAATTCACACTCAATTTTGGCTGCAGAATTTCTGGAAGCAAGCTCGAGACGGCCTTTTCAAAGTCCGCCGGACGCCGGGGCCGCGTCGACCGGTCAACTTGCCCATGTTGGGTTGACGTTCCCCGACCATGTCCAACTCCTCTACATATTGTGTTGTTGCCTACGGTCGAAGCTCCCGCTCTTACATACCTAGGGAGCTTTCAAGAGCCGCAGCGTCGGACCTTGACGTCGGATGACACCCAGGATTGCGCACGAGATTCCAACGGCGACAAGATTCCCTCGACGTACACTTTTCTGCGGTTTGGACGACATTAGCGGCCCATCCTCTCCACTTCTTACTCAAGCATCTAAACGTCTCACGTGAAGCCTTTTCAATAGGATGCTTTTGTGAGGGGTTGTTCTTAGTTCGTGTTGGCGCGCTCAGACACAGAACAGTAGGCGTGACTTACTTAGTCGCGGCTCTGGGTCATCGCCTCGTGTCTGTCTCTCGCACGCCCCAACTTCATGCTGACTTCATCGCGCCTTATCGACGAGCGCCTGTCATGTCTGGGCGTCTCTACTGTCCCGGAACTCCCCCTACTGCGCCCGAGGGACCATCGATGCCGAGCTAAAAGGAGAGCGCAAGCAGAACGCATGGCGTGGCGTTCATAACACTGTTGCGCTGCCCAGTGGCCTACAGCGGGACACACTCTGTACCGTCACCTCCGCCCAAGCGCACTTTCGCGTTCGCACACCCTGTCATCGCTCCCGCATCTCTCTCCACCCTCCGGTAATCTTGCGTGCCCGACGTGATCGCTGAATATCCTTCGGGGAAATTCTAGGAGGGCACGAGTTGGGGTGCGCATCAGGTCGTGGATCCTGCCGTGCCGTTCAAAAGCGCAAAAGGCCGCGGTGCGCGCTTTCCTTCCCGCACCCTCTCCCCTCTCTTTTAGTCTTCGCCGCCCAGATGTCGCAGACCGACGGTTTGAGGCGGCGCAAGATTGCCGTCATGGGCTCGCGCTCGGTTGGTGAGTCATCACTATACACCGCTCTTTATTCATGTAAATCGCCTTATGTGCAGGCAAATCCTCCCTTGTTGGGCAGTTTATCGACTGCCGCTTCGAAGATAGCTACTATCCAACCATAGAAGACAGTCATCAACGAAATATCACCTTCAATGGTTCGGAATACGAAGTCGAAGTACTGGATACTGCTGGACAGGTGCGCGTATCGATGCTGTCTGACTTCCGAAGTGCATACTGATCGATCGCTTAGGATGAGTACTCATTCTTGAATCCCAGTCACGCTGTTGGTAAGCTCATCCATCTTCATACTCGTCGTCTTGTGCTACTGCTGATGCGACGTGTGCGCCATCAGGCCATATACATGGCTATGTGCTGGTCTACTCCGTAGCATCGCGCAAATCCTTCGAGATGATGTATGCCGCCGATTCCATCACTCCGACTTATTCTCTCATGCTATACACAGCCAGATAATACACGACAAGATCGCAGACTGGGGCATAGCAGACGTCCCTTGCGTCATCGCCGCATCCAAGGTTGATCTTCGAGACAGGTAGATACAGCACTGACTTCTCCGCCTCTCCCGTGCTGACCATCGCAGTCGACAGGTTGATGCCACCGAAGGACGGTCACTGGCATCAGCACACAACGCTGCTTGGATCGAGACCAGTGCAAAAGAAAATGTCAACGTCGGTGCGTCTCAATGACTGCGCTCGCACGCTGTGATCTGACTGTCCATTGCAGGGAAGGTATTCGAGCTTTGCCTCGGCGAAATCGAAAAACGGCTACCTCACCATATGACCGACTCACCCAAGAGCTCCCGCTACAGCTGTGCTATCATGTAGTTCTGTCGCCCTACCGCTGAAGGGAGGTGCGTTTGCTGTGAAGATCGCTTTCAATCAATCATCCATCTTGTGTACTTGTTCTGTATCTGCGATGTACTTATCTCGCTTCATTGTATGTGTTATTACTCTGCTACATGTCATTTACTCGCCTCGACCATCGCTGTACCTCGCTGTACGCAGGCTTCACCCTGGTTTTGCCATCTTCTTGCCAGCACGCCTGTAATGACACCGTAGTCATCCTACCTATTCTAACAATGAAGCTATGTACTTCCAGCTCCCCGACGATCGTCCGATTCGTTCTGGCCTGCTCATCGTCACCTCTACAGTACTTGCCTGTCCGTCGCCCCTCCCCCTTCCCCTTCGACCGCGTCCGGGGCTGTTCGGGGAGACGCGGATGCGGGGCTGGACAGTGGTCAAATCCCCCACGGTGCCTGGTGGGGAATGTGGTCGACGCGCCGCGCGGGGGCGGGACAATGATCTGCCATCAGGAAAAAATAGCCACTGAACGTCTCACAACGTCCCTCGCCCTTGTCCTCCTCTGGGACACTCGCGTTGATACAGGATCACGACGGACTTAAGCGCGGGCGAAGTGGTCGCCTGACCCAGTCGCGAATGGCGATCCTTGAGGCGCCTACAAGTTCAAACGCGGACAATTAAACCCTCCGCCGGAAGCGGAGCGCGCCCCACGGGCGAGCATATGCCATATGGTGCCTCCTAAGTTTGTCCCCAGATTCAGCGAAATCAGTAGTTCCGGGGCGGTCAAAAACCCTGTAGTTACCGAGGCAGGATATAAGAGGGAAGGAGGTGGGTTTGCGAGCCCTCGGTTGTTCTTCCCGCTCCGGCTTCCCCCCTTCGTCCTCGTGTCATTTCGAATAATCGACGGCGATGTCGGCAGGAAAAGCAACGTCCATCCGCTCGGAGGATGTCGAGAAGGGCGGCGAGCAGTCCACGTTCAACCAGCCAAACGTCGACCCGGACGCCGAGTTCGGTGGTACGGAGGCCAGGAAGAAGATCGAGCGTCGGCTATTGTTGAAGATCGACTTGCGGATGGGGATCCTCATCGTCCTCTACATCCTGAACTACGTGAGTGCCTGCGTGAAGGTCCGATTGAAGATAGACCTGACAGACCGCGCCCGCAGATCGACCGCAACAACGCCAGCGCCGCGCGTTTGAAGGGCTTCGAGGCTGACCTGAACCTCAAGCAGCAGGAGTTCCCCACCCTACTATCAATCCTCTATGTTGGCTACATTCTCATGCAGGTGCCATCGTGAGTCGAGGTCCCCATCCTACGGTGCCGGGAAGCTCACCAAAAAATTCCTCCAGTAACATGTTCTTGAACTGGGTTGGCCGGCCATCGATATACCTCCCCTGCTGTATGATCGTCTGGGGTATGATTAGTGTCCTGACGGGTATCTGCAATAAGTACGTATCGCATCACTGGCAAATGATGCGCGCAGCTGCTGACTGAGTCTTGTGAACAGCTTCGTTGGTGCGCTCCTCACACGCTTCTTCCTTGGCTTTGTGGAGGCAGCATTCTTCCCCGGCGCACTTTTCCTGTTATCGAAATGGGTGCGTGGCGGTCGGGCGTCCCAAGGCATGCCGGCTGACGGGTGAATCTGCAGTACAAGCGCGAGGAGATGGGCTCACGCACCGCAATCCTCTACTGCGGCAACATCATCAGCAATGGATTTGGGTCGCTCATCGCCTCAGGTATTCTCTCCGGTATGGAGGGCAAGCTCGGGCATGCCGCATGGCGCTGGTTGTTCTACATCGAGGGAGCTTTGACAATGTTCTTCGCATTGCTGGCGATGTTCATCCTTCCGGACTTCCCCGCGACGACGCGCGGACTGACGGACATGGAGCGCCGTTTGGCAGTCCGCCGTATGGAGGAGGATGTCGGTGTGGGTGACCAGGCGGAGACGGAGGGCAGCGGCCACGCGCAGGGCTTGGTGATGGCGGTGACAGACTGGAAGGTCTGGTGGATGTCAATTCAGTTGACCAGCATCGTCGTCTCGCTGTCCTTCAACGCGTACTTCCCGACGCTGGCCGCGACGATGGGCTACGATAGCACGGTGACACTACTTCTATGCGCTCCGCCCTGGGTGTTCGCCGCCATCGTGGTGTATATCTGGGCCAAGTACGTTTGCAGTTGTTGACCTAGCGAGTGAGCATTCGCTGACGCACTACGCACAGGCACTCGGATATGCGCAACGAGCGCTGCTTCCATATCGTCGCGTCTATCCTCCTCGGCATCGTGGGCTTCATCATCGCAATCGCAACGATGAGCACCGCGGGGCGTTACGTCTCGCTCTTCTTGATGGCGCAGATGTACGCAGCGCAGGTGCTGATCTTCGCGTGGACAAGCAATTCGTTCCCGCGTCCGCCATCGAAGCGTGCTGTCGCGCTCGCCTTGCCGAATGCGTTCTCGCAGCTCGGGAACGTTGCTGGGTCGTAAGTCTTTCCTTTCCTCTGTATAGAACCAGCGTTTGCTCACTCGCTGCACAGATATGTGTGGCCCGACCCATGGGGCCCTACGTTCAGGAACTCATACGGCATCTGCATTGCATGCGCAGGGCTGTCGGCGATTATGTGTATCCTCTTCCGCTTCCATCTCGCCTCACTCAACAAGAAGATTGACGCGGAGGAGGAGGAGTCCGGGAAGAAGACCAAGTTCCGCTTCACGTTATGAACGAATCTGCCATGAATAGGATGTAGATCCTACGACCACCATGTAAAGCAGGAGTTGCCTTCCGCGTAGTAGTCCTTTCGGGCTTGTTCCTTGCAATGTAACATCATGCACTTTCTGCTTCTCGACATTAGTACTACAAATCCCAAGCGTCCGAGCGAGGGTCAAAGGAAGCAGTATTTCGTCAACAGCAGGAGGAGAAGACGGGGGGATGGTGTGACTCACAAGCGGAAGGTTGAACTCGGACCGGAGCCACGTGTAAGAAATGATGTCGATCGTCCATCGCCGATCACTGGGCGAATCGACGAGTCTGCTCCCGGGCGCTTGTTTCCCTTCCGCCACTGTCCATCGCCGCAGCAAGCATGGCACCGTCCCAAAAACGCAAGTCCTCTCAGCGGCGCATGGCGCAAAAACCTGCTCGCCAATCCAAACAGCACAACCGTGCAGCTCCCCCCTCCCCGAAGGTTCATACTATGCTCAAGTTCACTGGGGAGGATACAATCGTGTCAGCGGATAACTCGCACAAGAACCATTCCCCGCCACCAAAACGTCAGGCAGCTGATTTGGCTGTCGGACGACGCAAGCGCCGTAAGCTTGATGGGGGAAGTGAAATCAGCTCCGAGGCAGAGAGCGCGCTTGGCTCCCAGGACGACATCGTAATGGAGAATGTGGATGGGGACGATGAAGATGACATGAGCGGTGGATCAGATGGAGGAAGCTCAATGGACATTGGGAACGAAGGCGACGACTCAGACGACGAAGAGGGCGAAAGCGACGAAGGATCTCGCAAACACGAAGAGGACGCCAGTCCTACCCATGGGAGCGCGGCCAACCTACCTACTCCACAGAACGACTCAGAAAGTGAAAGCGACGACTGGGAACCACAAAATGACCTGGGCAGTCGTCTTGGTGCGATCGCATCCCGTACCCCGAACTGCCTCACAACTGTTGTCACCGATCCTTCGAAAGCTAGTGAGGCTGCCAAAGTGAACAGCAACACTCGCGACGGGCAGAACGGAACACCTGCGTCTTCATTTGCTGCGCTTGGTGTTGGCAATCCGCTGCAGGCTGCACTGCGCTCCATGTCCATCCGCGCGCCGACGGAGATCCAGAAGGCCTGTGTTCCACCACTGCTCGAGGGTAAGCATGACTTTTCACGGGTGTAAGGTTCTGCTTACATTGCTTGGCAGGTCGTGACTGCATCGGCAACGCTAAGACAGGCTCTGGCAAGACGATTGCTTTCGCATTGCCTATTCTGCAGAAACTGTCCGCGGATCCTTACGGTATTTTCGCTCTGGTGATTACACCGACAAGGTATGCATTTATACCGCAGAGGTTTGCACCGTATCCAATATGCTCCATCAGAGAACTGGCCTTTCAGATCGCGGAGCAATTCGCTGTACTGGGGGCGCCATTGAGCGTGCGGACAGCGGTCGTGGTCGGAGGGATGGACTTCGTCGCACAAGCAATTGAGCTCGGGCAACGACCGCATGTCGTGGTCGCGACGCCAGGACGCATCGTTGACCATCTGAAGAGCAGCGGGGGCGAGTGGGACTTGGCGCGCGTGCGGATGCTAGTGAGTGTGCATTCGGTCGAAATCAGCAAACACCTAACGCTGTTGCACAGGTTCTAGATGAAGCTGACCGGTTACTCACGTCGACGTTCACGCCGGAGCTGTCCTATCTGTTTAATGCGCTCCCGAAGGACCGGCAGACATGCCTGTTCACAGCCACGCTGACAGACGCAATTGAGAAGCTTGCAGACGCCCCTCCTCGACCGGGGAAGCAGAAGCCATTCATACATCGCATGAAGGAATCGTGAGCGAGCTCCCATATTCCTTATTTCTTTCTGGCGTTTCTAACACGACATCCAGTGTCGAAACTGTCGCCACCCTCAAGCAGCACTACATCCTCGTTCCCTCGCAGGTCCGCGAGGCCTATCTTTTCTACCTCCTGTGCCACCCGCCCGAGTCCACCCTCGCCCTCCGCCGCGCGCCGCCCGAAGTCCCCAATAAGAAGCGAAGGAAACATGACAACGACGCTGACGCTGACGCGCCCGAGCAACCGCCGCCCACAATCATCTTCTGCCACCGCCCCCGCACCGCCGCATATCTCACTCTCCTCCTAAAGACGCTCGGCATCCGGAGCACAGCGCTGCACTCGCGCCTGACGCAGCGCGAGCGGTTGGCCTCCCTCGGTCTGTTCCGCGCCGCCGTCGTCCCCGTGTTGATATCCA
The DNA here is from genome assembly GCA_007026445.1 of Schizophyllum amplum. Taxonomy (NCBI): domain Eukaryota; kingdom Fungi; phylum Basidiomycota; class Agaricomycetes; order Agaricales; family Schizophyllaceae; genus Schizophyllum; species Schizophyllum amplum. The sequence continues at coordinate 1,851,469 of VDMD01000002.1, read as the reverse complement.
CCGACGTCGGCGCGCGTGGTTTGGACATCGCCGACGTGGCGCTAGTAGTGAACTGGGATATCCCCATGGAGCCAGAGGAGTATACGCACAGGGTCGGCCGGACGGCGAGAGCGGGGCGGCATGGTGTTGCCGTGAGCTTTGTGACGGAGAGGGATGAGGAGAGAGTGCTGGGAATCGAGGAGCGGATCAGTGAGCGGCTTGTTATTTAGGGGTTCTGAAGGGAATGCTGATAAGCATGATAGAGACGAAGCTGGAGGAGATGGTGCTGCCGGAGGAAGGCGTGCTTGCCAAGTTGAACGCGGTAGCGACAGCGAAGCGGCTGGCCAATATGGTGAGTGGCTGCATGAGCTCAAGCTGAATGTCATGAGCTGAGAATGTTGACTCGTTCACAGGAACTGCATGATTCTAACTTCGGGCAGCGGGAGGATATTCATCGTGCAAAAGCAGCCAAGCGTCGGCGTGCCGACGCCGAGGGTGCGGACGATTTTTGAGCGACGGGTAGGAGTACTTATAAACTGCTTGTCGCTATGCGACGTCTTTGACCTGAAATTGTACTGTAATCGCATCTGGGGTCCGTCGGTTACACAAGGACTTTGTCTGCCTTTTCTATCTGGACGCGGGATCGGATTCGTAACGTCGCCGTGACGTAAGTCACGAGTCCAACATGTATCACGTGCTACTATGGGCATCTCTTCACACCGGGGGCAAAACCCAGCTCACTTCGATTTGAAGGGCGCTAAAGTCACCATGTCAGTCACCTACCGACTCACCATGTCAGTCACTTACCAATCTTGCAACGTGGAGCAATATCTGCTTTGCTAGTCTCCCTGCTTTGCGAGAGGTCGATCGTTCGAGTCCTGGTAGGACCCCTGATTATCGGTGGGGAGGTCTATGTCATGGTCCGCCAAATTTGCCCTTTTTTTGTCCGACATTTTTTGCGCAATCTGGGTCGTTTTGTCCGGCTTTTCCAGAGACATCCTTTGAATTTTGGACCGGACCGGAGGTCCGGCCACCCCATATGGTAAGTCGGCAGCCCCCGGGCACCCCCGAGGACGTTGAGGGGGGTCCCAGAGGGGCGAACAGAGGGTAATCTGGAGATTTTGTCCGACATTCGCCAGAGACATGCTCCCGACCAACCCTCAATTTGTCCGGCTTTTCCAGAGACCTTCGACCTTCAAAAGGCCAAAATTTGTCCGACATTGACATATACCTCGCCGCTAATAAGCAGGGGTCCTGTCCTGGTGGAAACAGTAAGTGCCTCGACCTTATTTGCCCCCGCCTGGCTGCCCGGTGAGGCCCCTCGCTGGTACAGGACAACTATCAAGGTGCTCTAGACAGAGTTTTACACACAAAAATGGCAGTTTTGACTGCAGCAAGAGGCAGAATTGTTGCAGAACAGCGAAGTGACTGACATAGTGAGACGGTAAGTGACTGACGTAGTGACCTTAGCGCCCTTCAAATCGAAGTGACTTGGACTTTGCCCCCGGTGTCAGAACCTTCAGCTCATTCCACATCAGCCTCCAGGACCATACGTTCAGCCTTTTCGATCCGCTCCGACGCAGTGATCACTGGTAATCTCCTATGTCTATCGCGGAAGTGCTCGCATCAACGACGATGGAGCAGGCTCCTCGCCTGGCGGCGGCCGTCCAAGACAGCGAGCACAGTGCGGGTGCGCCAGGTACGACCTGTTGACCACACACCCCGAGATTCCTCGCCTCACAGTCTACTGCGACTGACCGCAGCGAAGAGAAAAGCACTGACGGAAGAAAATGGGCTGCTATCCGAACAAGCAGAATTCTCGTGACTCCAAGCCTCCGTTCCTTTGTGCGCCAGCGCCCGCAGATCTTCAACACCCTTGCTGCCCGTCCGTCATGCGAGTACCTATAGGTACCTGCCCTGTCAGCACGCATATCCGTTGAGCAAGCTAAGCGGCCCAGGTCTGACTCTTTGGTCTGCCAGGATATGATGGGGAGAAGAAGAGGAAAGGCAGATTATACTAGAGAATCTGCTCGTATGTATATAGCCAAGTATGATATATACAAGAAGAAGAAGAGGAAGAAAGAGGAACCCGTCTTGCGTCGTAAGACGAAGCGGGGTGTGCCATGTCGGCGAAGCCGACAAGCCCGGACAGGGGGAAGCCCACGGTCAGCTGACCGGTTGAACTTCCACACCTAAACCGTGGCTGTCGTGCGTCGCCGGCAGTACACTGCGAGGCGACCCCGACACCTGACCAACGGCCGATAGCGACCGTCAGCCAAGGCCGAGGCAGCCCCGAGCGTAGCGAGAAATAGAAGGGATGGGATGGTGGGGCGAGAAAAACGAAGTGAGGGGATGCCGAGCTTCAAGCGGTGGACGCGTCTGTCCAAGGATGGGAAGGCTGCGCGTCCAACCGGCCCGTGATCGTGGAGGCATGCACGTGACAGTCACGATGCCCTGAGACCGACGTTCGACCGTTGGCCGTCTTAGCTTGCCTCGCGCCGCGGTCGGGCGTTCGCGTTACTCTCTGGCCCGCGGCTCACAACAACGGAGTCGCGCTGCCTGCAGGAGATCAGGATCCTGATTTGCACCACTCCCCCCTCGCGCCCGGCACCACATCCCGCGGGACCATCCTTCGTTGTCATTCGTTGACCATGCCGCCCGAGGGCCAAGAAGGACTCAATGGCACTCAATGGCGTACCCCAATGACGTCGCGCACCACTAGAAGGCGCTCTTCAGGATCACATCGGAGGCACGCGTCGGTCACCGGTCAACACCGTGGAGGGTGCAGACGCGGCGAGGACACGCGTCGTCGACGAAGCGGTGTCTCGTGGACATGCACTCAACCCGCGTAGCGATATACTACATTGGTACTAGGTACTCACCTCCACCAATCATCACAACTACAAACATTCACTACAGGACCTCCAATCCGCGGGGACCTCTAACGATTGTCTCCAATTGAGATCTCCACTGAACACCAAGAGATAAACGTATGCAATCCTCTGTGCATCGTACAAGTAAAGTAAGAAGGTAGCGCGTATATAGTACATTCAAGTGCTTTCGTGTCGTACAACAAATAGACAGACCTCGGATGCGTGTGTGGCGAGGCTGGGTGGAGAAGGTAGGGAAGACGAGGAGGCGGTCCGTGGTTGGGTTATAAGGCTCTGGGTTATCGGGGTGGTATGCTATGGGGGGACGGGGAGGGAGGCGCCTAGCAGGAGAACACCCGCTGGCTGGTGGGACGACTCGGGAAAAAGAAAAAAATCGTGAGTGATGATACTAATGCACACAACTGCCAAGTCCGTGTATATGTGAGGCAGGTACAGTAAGGATGAATGCGAAGTGCGATGCGACGGGCGGGGGCCCAGGTATCCCGAGCGAATAAATACGACAGCGAAGCGGGCGTGTGTGCGAGGTAGGGTCTAGAGGCGTGTGTGCGCGGGGGATGGGCGGGGGGTCAGAAGACTATCAATACAGTTCTGGAAAGCGATGCGAGATATGCGATTTTTGAGCATGTGGGTCATATTGTGCGCTAGATATCTATGTGAGCGGGGAGGTACCGCGTGCTAGGGGAGCCCATACCTTGACGAGCGACCATTGTATCAAGAGGTTCTTGATACGTTCGGTGAGCGTTTTGAGGCACTCGTCGCAACTGAGGTGTTCTGCGAGCGGGTTGAGTGATGACTCGATGACGCTCGTGGACAGATCTGCATATCGATATCAGTGACTGCGCGCAGTGAGAACACGGCTACGCACCTGGACGGGCCTCCCAAGCGAGGTAGGCGGTGGCGAGAGCCCATGCGCGGACGAGCTTTTTCTGCTCCGTAAAGTCGCACCATGGCGTAGGCGCATGCGGATGCGGTGGTTGCAAGAGGAGGCGCTTGAGTGCTTCCGTGCGGCCGAAGTGCAGAAAGAAGAGCCGCTTGAGATAGACGGGACCGATACGCTGCGCCATCTCGTCCGACACCGTGTATAGCGGGAGCGAGAGTAGGTGGCTGCTTGTTGCCTGGGCGAGGTCGAAAAGATCGTATTGTGCGGCGAGCGCGTATGATTCCAGCGGGCGCAGGGGGGAATGACAGAGGAGGAGGTTGTAGAGCGGCGAGCCGGGCGCGAGGTGCGTGCGCACGCTGACGCCGTATGCGGGCAGGCGATGGATGGCGGTGACCAGAGTGTCGAACGCGGGCGAGTAGTGCGCGCAGGTCATGTCGTACACGGTGTGCGCGATGACATTGAAGACCTGGCTGGCGTCGTTGATGCGAAGAACGAGCGGCTGGCCGTCGCGCGCGGGGGCGGTGAGCAGGCCCTCGAACGCATTGTCGGACGCGGCGAGGAGCACGTCCTGGTGCAGGTAGAAATACACGCCGTCCTCGGAGAGAAGGATGATGTTGGGCTGGTGCGAGCGCAGCTGGGAGGAGGCATGAAAGGTGGTGGAGACGGATACGGTGGGGACATCATGGATATGGGTCTGGGCCTCGGTCGGCTCGTCCACGGGTGTACCCTTGTGGGACTCCTGTAAATCGCGAGTCAGCGGGCCGCCGCCCAGGGCAGATAGGTGGCGAGGGCAACGCACGGGCGGTGTAGGAACCTGAAGCGCGGGTGCGTCGAGGGAGGGCGAGCCGAGCAAAGAGCGTCCGCGGACGTCGATGTCGTCGGAAAGGAATGAGAACGTCGTCTGCCAGTCGTCCATGGTCGTCGAGAGGAAAAAAGAAAACAAGTCTTCTCCACTCGCGCGAACCGTGCAGAAGTCTGAGGAACAGCAGACGCGTGACGTGTCGGCATCACACGCGCCTCGGAATCAGTTTAAGTACGTCACTCGACCGCGCTCTCCCTCAGCTTGCTCCCCGGATTTGCCCCGGACACCGCTCCGGGATACCTTTCATTCTTCAGGTACCTGACGCGGTGCAAAGGTCAACGGAAATCAGCTATCTGTGCGTGTTTGTTGACCCTGTAGGACCGCCTCAACAAGTCGAGTTCGACTTCAGTCATCGTCAGCGGGCGGTACGCAGCCGTTTGGTATGGCGTGCGTTGAATACAACGCTGGCAGCTGAGCCCAAGGTGAGATTTCTCCACCTCGGTCAGGACGCGCGCGTCCACAATGCGCCGCAAACGCTCCTCACAGGCATAGGATCTGAGATCCCTACCATCCTTGCGCCACAATGTGTGAAGGTGGCGCGCACCGGCTACTCCAACTGCAGTCTCGTAGTCTTCCCAGGTTGCCCTGATCTTTTCTTGGTCTTCTTCAGTAGTCTTCTCTAGTCTCCCGGGCAACTTCCGGACCTACGTTACCGTAAAAGCTCCCATGAATGCCGGTGGACTGGCACCCTTGGTCCGGTGGATTGCTGGTATTCATTCATAGAAAGGCTGTACAGGTGTACACGGGTATTACACAGCGCGCTATACGTCCGGGTCGATGCGTATTGACGGCAGAAGGACGAGGATGGGCGGCGAATGTCGATGAAGTCTAAGGATAGCCGAAGGTTGACTTCGATAGCTGTATCAGTAGAGGTATGCACTCTGAGCGATGAGCATTAGCACAATCAGATGGATCTAAGCAATCCGAACACATACAATGTTTCCCTTCGCATCACCGCGCCTTGTCTTCCGCCAAAATCGCGTCGTTCAGCTCGTCGAGCGGGGCGAGCTCCTTCTTGTCCACGAGGTCGAACTGCAGGGCGAAAGGGGTTCATAGTGGGTTAGCACGCAGGGGTTGGCCGATACGGAAGGATTGGAGCGCGTCAGCAAAAGGAAGAGAAGATAACGATTCACGATGACACGGATGCGAATAATTTGCGATTTATGGCGTTGAAACAAAGAATCAGGAGTGCGAGGACGACAATGGCAGGGCGATGAGGAAAATGACAGGGCGATCCGCAGGTTACCAGTAAGAGAAGCGCGACCAAGATTGAATGCACAAGAGCACGCGACGTTGAGGCCGGCGAAGGTCGCAACACGAGGGCGAAGGGACACGTGCACACAACAGGCCAAGGCAACACGGGTAGGAGGAAGAAGATGCGTAAAGTCATAGAGAATCGTGGTTAGCGTCGGCAGTCGCTAGGTGCGTGGACGAAGACTGACCTCGTTGACGAAAAGGAAGAAGTGCCGGTAGCTCGTGTTCAGGTGCGCTACGTAGGAGTGGGGTTAGCAGGAGTCACTGGAAGTCGAACAGCAGGTATCATTAGGGGCCGGATCGCTCGGGGCTGAGGATATCTCTGGGTATGAGAGAACTGCGGAGAAGAGGCCACGCGAAATGGGGTGCACAAATAACTAGACGTGTCCCCGGACCAACAGATGCAAGAAATTCGCATAACCCCGCGTTATCCCCATGTTGGGGATATATGGCCGGCTTGACCGCCGCAGAAGACCAAACCGAAAAACTTGACAAGCAAACGCGACTCACCTTCGATCCCCAGCGCGCATATCTGGTCAAAGTGGTTGCTGTAGATGTGCGCGTACACTCGGAACAGCCGGCGCGTCATGGTGCGCACGGTATCCCGGAAATTCTTGGGGAAAGGGACGCCTGGAGGGTGGTGTATCAGCGCGAACCGGGAGAATGGGCATGATGAGTCTAAGAGAGCACAAGCTTGCACGACGCGCGCCGAACGTACACTGTGATGCAAGCCAGCAAGCCAGCATGACGGACGCGACGCGATCAAGCGCGCATATACGCGCACTTCGAACATGCCACTCACCAATCTTATTCGGGAACACCGATTCGTCGTCTAGCAATCCCTGCGCCCAGTTCATGAGCGAGTCGACGTACTCAGGCGCGGGCAGCTTAGTTGGGCGCTTGTACTTCATTCCATCCTCCCAGAGGTATTCGTATCTGATGATGAGAGTTGGTATGGGCAAGAGGTGTTCATGAGGGCGAAAACGAAGGCGCTGAATGAGGAGGGATGAACGGCTTACCGTGGCCCAGCAGACATAATGGGGCACTGTAGTATGAGGGATCAGTCAGGCGCGTCAATAGCGGGGCCGGAGCACACGCACTTCATGCGATGTGCAGAACTCGGTGACCGTGCCATAGAGCATGTTGAGATGATTGAAGAAGTCCACGGCTAACGCATGCCATATGAGGATCGTAGTGAGCCGCAACAAGGCAGGGCTAACGCACCGTGCACAGCTAGCCACTCGTTCAAGTCCTCGCCATCCGGAAGTTGGACAGCAAGGCGCAAGTTTCCCGACCCCTGTCGCACAAGCACACATCAGCAGCGTCTCCATCTTTCGATCCGCCACCCCACGCACCAGCGTCGCCTCCGCATACTTCCTCAGCTGATATTGCTTGGTCCCTTCCGGGACGTCCTTGCGCGGCTTAAACGTGCGCGTCTTGCCGCTAGTCCAGCGATCAACAGCGGATCCGGCGCGCGCAGGGAGGCGCCTTACATGCCAAAGAACGAGGACATGGTAATCTGAGTGCGCTCTTGCGGGCGATGGGGAGGGGAGGTCGGTGGCGGCAGCGACTTGACCGCGACGTTCACGGTTCAGATGTGCAATGGCGGGCGTTGCCGAGATGTGAATGCGTCTGCCGGCCCGGAACGCGTGACGCGCCTCAAACGAACTCAGACTGCGACTCTTGCCTTGCACGGCCAGCCTACGCTCTATCGCCCCTCCTGATCCTTGGAAACGCGTTGCTTGAACGCAGATTGGCTCGCGATGCGCTTCCGGAGGTTCTATCTCAGTCCTCACGCAGGCCTTCGGTCACCATAGCTTCGCCCGCCCGACCCTGACGCGATGAGGGACGCAGGCGCGCTCTCTGCGGGGGTCACCGGTTCAAGGGCTCAACAATGGTGTCCGAGGGCCCAGCAACGTACATAGACTCGGCTGCTTTGACTCAGCCGCGCCGTCGACTCTATAAAAGACTCTCGCTTCTCCTTCCTTGCATCACTCAGCCGCCTCTCAACCTCATCAGCGTCTGCTCACCCCTCAGCAATAACCTGTCGCGATGCCTGTCTCTGAGCAGACTGTTGAGTGCCGTCTCGTCTCCTACGAGACTTCCTTGCCCTACGACAGCATCATCGGGCGTCTGGACGTCGCTCTCAGCAAGGACAAGTCTCCGACCGCCGTAAACAACTCGGCCGGCGCCGTTTGGCACCAGACCAACAAGGAGGCGATCGACGCGCTTCTGCCTCTCGACAGGTTCTTGTAAGTAAGCAATCCCTTCCTATATCTCAGCTAACAACATTCCATCAGCTTCTTCAACGAGTACCCCCACCACAGGTGGCTCGACAACTACAACGGCACCAAGACTCCGCGGACGACCGTTTACGTTATCGGTACGCACATCCTTCCCCCCACTGTCTCTGCCGTTTGTCTTGACCCGCACACTAGGGAACCCCCGCATCGCTGCCACGATGTTCAAGTACGGTCTTGATGCCGGGTTGCACATCCCCCCGCGCCTCCTCATTATGGAGAAGCCAGCGGGCACAACAATCAGCTACATCAAGCCGTCATCCGCTGTCGCGCTCCCTGGGTGCGTTCCAGAGCTGCGTGAGGCGGCGGAGAACGTGGATGCCAAGCTTGCAGGTCTCCTCGACGAGATCACGAAGACGGGCTGAGCTGCGGGGGGAGCGGGAAAGCGCTGTGAAGCACAGGGTGTCGTGCTGCAGTCGTGTATGAAGCAGGACATAAAAAGCAATTTTGACGCTCAAAGCGATCTAATTCTCAACGCATATTGTGGAATGCGACCACAGGTCAGATTCGCAAAGCTACGCGAATTATGCCAGGTACTTGTCCTCATCCACTTTGCACTATCACGGCATGTGGCTCGGGCACCAATGCATCTCTTGGTGCGCGTACTGTCTCCTGTTTTCCACCCTTCGCACTTGACTGCAATGATAGCGCACCGAGAGCTTGTCCAAATGTCGTCATATCAAGAGAAGTATCGTCCAGCAGACGCGCCGCCGTCGCACGCAGCTTGACCTCGTCCGCACAGCTGATGATTGTTCTTCTCGGTGAAAGTGACCGACGCTTGCGCTGGCACGAACGATCGGTCTCGACCGACTGTGCACTGCAGGCCGGTTTGCAGGAAGTCGAGGCAAGTATCGGCAACTCGTGTTTCGTCCGTTGCGCATGATTAAACGCCCCCAGCAGAGCTGCCGCCGTAAGGTTCGGGTTCATATCTGCAAGGCCGTTCGGTGGCGTCGGAGTCTCGCCGAACAACCACTGCTGCACGGCCGGATGTTCCAGATACGGCTTGTGCGCGCAGGCCTCGAAGAGCGCGAGCGTCCGCTTGAACGTGCTGCTAGCATTGAACAGCGGCATATCTGTGAATGTTACCGGAATGAGCACAACCGAGCGAGATCATTTGTGGCGCTCGCCTATAGCAAAGGAAGGAGACCGTAACCTTTTTCAACCTTGTCGCGCGCTGCTTGTGCGGATATGCCTCGAGAAGCCATCACTGAGATGATGGTCAGTAAGGTAAGATAAATTCGTAGATCTGTCGCAGTGCTCACAGTAGGCGGAAACTGCCGTGCACGCTTTCGACTCTGCTTGACTGTGGACAAGGACGATGCCGCCGCCACTGATCGCATCAGAGATATACTGACAGACCGCCGGCAAGGAGAGCAGTAGTTCCTCCTTCCTGGTCGGAGACATCACAATGTTCTCGCAGCTGGTCAGCAACGACGACGGGGGTACCTTCGACGCCGGCGACAGCGTGAGCATGTGAGTAACACCCAGCATCGCAAGCAAGGACTCTGCCTGATGGGTGTCCTCCGGGAAGTCACTAAACAAGGCCATTCAGTACGCCACGAAAGCACGCCGAATGGCAAGCACGCACTCGCTAAGGTATAATTGGTCGGGTATGATGCCAGTGGTGTCCACAATCTTGTTTAGAAATGCTGTCATCTCCTGCTTGTGTCGCCGCTTCCAGGAGAGGTAAGCGGGATTTTCTGGGGAAGGGGCGTAGTTGCACTCTGCGAAGACGTCGAGCTGCCTGAGAAAGCCGTAATTCGGACGGACCCGTGGGCGCGCTGTGCAGTGTGAGGGAGAATGCTATGGCAGACAGCGCAATATGAATGGCCCACCTGACTTGATGAACGAGAGAGCTTCTGCAGGCGTACATCGGCGCAAACGCATCACTGAGACCGAATAGCATCAGCACCCGGTCACGAGCGAGACTCCAGTGAACACGTACGGTACGCGGCCAGTACAGTCGTACTTCTCGAGACCCCCATGACGCAGTGCACCAGCACTTTCCCGCCATCGTCCAGCGCGGCCTGAATGAAGTCGCAACCCCGAGGCAGGTGGACGAGCAGGTCGTCGTACTCCGTGTCGTCCACAGGGATCATCATATGGTCCCGCTTCGTCGGCTCATATTCTGGACATACAGAGAGTACGTGCGTAATCCCGTGCTGCTGGCGGTACTCAAGCGAGAGCGCCGCGGACAGGCTACAGCAAGCGATCGTCAGTCATAGGCGTTCAGAGGCAGAGACAGGCTACGCACTTTCCGAGAAAGACCTGCCCGGGAATGATCTCGTCGGCGCTGACAGAACCCACGAACATGGCGAGCGGGGCGGGGACAGCAGATGCGCGCACCACACGAAGGTTGCGGTTAAGGAGCTCGGGTGAGGAGCGCCACGGACCCACGGTCAGGCGCCAGCCAAGGAACGTCCGGGCCGGAGCACAAGCCGATCACACCGCCCGACATCACCCCGATACAGCCCCGATATCGGGCCGGATGTTGAACGCGGTCACGATCCACGTGCCAGACACGCCTTCCAAGTTGAACTTGACCGCCATCGTCCGCGTTGGGTGCTTTCCACTATCCTTGTCTGACGCGCAAGGTGAACATACGAGTGACTGCCACATCTCTCTTCGAATCTCTGTCCTTCCAGTCTGGCTTTAGGGCTTGATCGCTCTCATCTTGCTTGCCGCTTATCATGCCCTCCGATGTTCTTCTCCAATACAAGGGGATCTCCGACGTGCTGTTCGCGCTCACCCTCGCAATAAAGCCACAATACATCTACGCGTCACTGCCTGTGCGCATAGTAGCATTTGTGACGGGATGGGTGAGTCCGTTCATGCATGCCGAGGTCGTGGCATACACGCGTTTCGACGCGTAGTCTAGTCACTTCTTTGACCTAACTGCCTCGAACTTCTGGGTCTACTAATTCCAGGCTTGCTCTCCGTGTGCTGATGTGCTTGATCAGCCCTCGTTTGACGCCAACACCGCACCGGCCTTCAATCAAGCGCTCGCATGCATGACCGCGACGATGGGTGTTGGGCACATCGTCGCGAGCCAGCAAGGTCCCGCAGCGCGTCCTGCTTTCTGTGAGTGTAATTCTACATCCCTCCAAGCTCTCTATCGCTTCAGGGGAACTCGCTATTGTCAAAGTCGCTGATCCAATCACCAACAGACTGGATGAACATCACTTGGGCGATCCTCTCGTTCTTGACGTGCATATTACCTTCAAGTTACGATCTCGGAAGCGCGTATCTGATCGTGAACTCAATTGCGCATGCGTTGTTTGCTTTCTTGATGTATTTATCGGACTTTTAGGACGCGATATGGCTGGACTTTGGGCTGTCACCCTTCCCTGCTTGGAAAGGTCCTCGTCTCGTACTAGTTACCCTTCTCTTCTTTGTATATATTCTAGACTCTTCCTGCTGTTGTATGTATGTTGATCCTAGCTCTTCACCTGCTTGTATGTACAGTTCGATGCCCCGGGATACATGTGCGAGAGCGACGTCAACTGTTCAGGTCGGTTTACATAGTTCAGTATACACTTCATATTGTACAATTAAGGTCAGACTTTCTTTAGACCTACACGACAGAAGCCACTCATTCTACTTCTTCAGCGCCTTCAATAATGCCTCCCCAAGGGGACCTGCCGACGCCGGGTTCTGGCCCGTAATCAGGCGCCCGTCGACGACCACCTTCACCCCCCACGGCTCGGTGTTCTCGAACTTGGCGCCCAGCGCCTTCATCTTCTCCTCCGGCTGGAAGGGAATGTCATTGAGCTTCTGCACCTGCGTCTCTTCGGCGACGGTGAAGCAGGTGGCGGAGCGGTCCTTGAAGATGGACTGGCCCTGGGCGTCGGTGACGCCGACGAGGGCAGCGGGGCCGTGGCAGACGGCGGAGACGATCTTGTTGGATTGCCAGAACTGGATGAAAAGGGAATTAGTATGAGGAGTGTTACGGAGGCGGGGTGGGCAGTCCGTGCGGTGAAGGATGATGGGGGCACGATAGGTGTATGCGGGGGATGAGGTTTGAGGGAGGGTGAAGGGGCACATATGGCGGGAGACAAACTGGCACGTACCGCATCCGCCAGCTTCACGTTGACCGGGTCGGTGGCAAGGTCGAGAACGGGGCCGTGGCCTCCGACGTAGAAAACGGCCGCGTAGTCGGCGGCGTTGATGTCGGAGAGCTTCTTGGCGGAGGAGAGCTTCTTCTGAACGGTCTCATCGGTGAGGAACTTCTGGCTTTCGTCGTCCTTGAACATCTGGAAGTGGGCGTTAGAGACGGTGCCCTCCGCTTTGCTTTGGATGGGAAACAGGACTCACCTCAACGCTGATACTGTCGAGAGGCGGGTTCGGGCCCGCGGGCGAAGCGAAGTCAACGTCGAAGTGCGGAGCCAGGATGTAGTAGGGGTGCGCTGCCTCAGGGAGGTACCAGCCCTGTAGATAGGTGGGAAGTCAGCGAAAGATCGAGTATATGCGTCGCGCGAAAGGCGTACGGTTTCACCGCCGGTGAGCGTCTTGTTGCACGACGTGAAGACGAAGAGGATTTTGGTCATTGTTGCGAATGCGGTAGATGAAGGAGGGAAAGAGATTGAGCTGGTGGATGGAGGGGATCGACGCGCGCTTCCTTAAGTATGGGTGGCGCGCGTGGGGATCAGAGAAGAGCCGTTGGCGCTGCGTTGGCGGGACGTCATACTGATTCAGAGCTTGGCGATTTTCTGGACTTGGTCAGCTGAATCATCTGGAAGAAGAGCATAGAATCAGGCTTTGCTCAGCCTGAAGTGCGCGCTTGGCTAGCTCGCGGGCCCGAATCGGAATGGAAGACTCAGCAAAGCACACGTTCTGTGGCTACAAACCGGCTATTAGTCGTCTCGAGATAGCCGGTCAGAGCGCTAGTAAGTGAGGGCGGAGGAGTTATGTATTCGCTTTATCGCAAAGATACAGTATTTTCCAGTACTTTTCCCAAGCCTTTGCTGGTAATAGTGGAGATGGCGGGCGCGGTGTGGGTCCAACTTTGATGGCGGCTGGATGGTGGACGATTGATCGTGACTCCATTGTTCTTTTGCTGAATGGTTATCAGGTATGCGACGGCTCTCCTCCTCCCCCGACTCCGGCGCTGCGTATCCACAATGCCGTGCCAGCTTCTCCGCTGCGATCCCGCGTCCATAACGTTCAATGCATCAGGCGAACCCAACTTTACAGCCGACGCGACGCGCGATGCGCTGAGTATCGCCAGCCACCATCTCGTCGCGCTCAAGCGCCCAGTCGTCTTCCCAACAGAGACAGTATATGGTCTCGGAGCGCTAGCGCTAGACGGCACTGCTGCCTCCCTGATATTCAGCACGAAGGGACGACCCGCAGACAATCCCCTCATCGTGCACGTCTCCTCCATGTCCATGCTCCGTTCCATTCTTCCCCCAGACTACACACTCTCAAAAACCTACGAAGCCCTCATCAAGCACTTTTGGCCCGGACCCCTCACCATGCTCTTCCCTCGACATGCCGACATCATCCCCAACATCATCACCGCAGGCCAGTCCACTATCGCCGTTCGAATGCCGTCCCACCCCGTCGCCCGAGCCCTCATCGCGGTCGCAAACGCACCTCTCGCAGCACCGAGTGCAAACTCGTCGGGAAAGCCCAGTCCTACGCGCGCCGAGCATGTACACCGCGACCTCGGTGACAAGGTAGACATAATTCTCGACGGAGGTCCATGCGGCGTAGGGCTCGAGAGTACCGTCGTAGACGGCCTCGGCGCGGACGGCCACCTACGTGTCCTCCGCCCAGGCGGCGTCACAGTGGAAGACCTGCAGCGAACACTGCATCAGGAGTTGCATGCATCGGGCGACATGCCTCGCGTACTCGTGCACCGACGTGACTACCGCGACGATGCGATGGAGCTCGCGCCTACCACCCCAGGCATGAAATACAAACACTATTCGCCCTCAGTACCCGTTGTGCTTGTGCATACGCTCACAAGTCCGCCCGAAGGCATGCAATTACAAACTGCCGCTAGCCTCGTGTCGTCGCTACGAGACCGCTTTCCCGACCGGCCTGTTCACATTGGCCTGATGACGCCAGACGACTCGCGATTGGCGCAGCTGCTGCACGGCCACGAGGGTGTCTCGTGGCGCCTCTTTCCCTTGGGCAAGGTCACTCAGCCCGCGGTCATAGCGCAGCGCTTGTTCGACGGCTTCCTCACTCTAGATCGGGAGGGCGTCGATGTGATACTGATAGAGGGCGTGGCGGAAGTAGACGAAGGACTGGCGATCATGAACCGTGTCCGCAAGGCGGCGGGCGAGGCGGCGTGGGTCTCATTATAGAGACGCGTGTTCTCAAGTGGCACATACTTCCTAGTGATCTCGCGGCACTCCATTTCACGCTCTGTCACCCGCCAGCATAGGTGCGCCTCATGTATACGGCTCGGTACTTGCCTAACTCGACGCCAATAGACTACGTCCTGTCACACACGAGGCCTCCCTAACTCATACGCGCCACCCACTTCAAGGCAATTCACAAATTTCAAACCACTTCTTCCGGGCTCCCCTCATTCCCCCCCTCTCATATACTATGTTTTAAGTCACGTCACACACGAGGTAGCCTGCAACGTGCCCGAGCGCTACATCCCGCCTTTGTCTTATACGCCAACACGGTCACGCTTTCCATACTCCCTTGCTTTGACGCGCAATGTGATGTGATGGGGCTGGAAAACGTGGGCCGCGATACCAGCGGGACCCTGCCTTTGAACATTGTGCGCCTGCTCTTTAAAAGCATCGGAGCTTTCAAGGTCATGCGTTTACGACCTTTACGACCTTTCCTCCCCTGTTCGCGCAGGCTTCTTGGTCCTCCCGCCGCCCGCAACGTACTATGAACTCTAACGGTATGTGGGTAACGTATAACGTGCTTCGCTTTGTTCTTACTCGATCGATGTGTCGTAGCGCCCGGCTCGCCCGACGATTCCCATTCACCCCAGCAGCAGTCGCCACAACATCAGCAGCAGCAACAACGTCAGCAGCAGCAGCAGCAGCAGCAGCAGCAGCAACTGCAACATCCTCAGCAGCAACAGCAGCTTCGCTCTTCGCAACATCAGTTGCTACCGCCCTATGACTTCTTCGGTTATCCAGCAGAGGCGGGCGGTGCCCTCCCACCTCCCCCTCCAGAGCAACATTACCGTGGATTCCCGTTCCCTCCGCCGCCGCTAGGCTTCCCGCCCCCCTTGCCCTACCCCTATCCCCCGCCTCCGCCGCCGCACATGATGCCTCGATCCATGCGCGGCGTCGAGCGCTATCGCCCCGATTTCTTTCATCGCCCTCGCGGCCTACCCTACGGCCTCCCACCACCGCCCCCACATCCCTACTACTTCCCTGGCCGCCTGCACCCATATGCTATCCCTTACCCACCTGCCCTCCCGCCTATGCACCAAAGCGCGCGCCGCGCAACGAAGAAGCCCCATGTGCCCCGTCCGCCCAACGCGTTCATGCTGTTCCGCAGCGAGTTCCTGCGCAAGACGCAGCATGTCGAGAAGCGGCAGCAGCACCTGAGCCGGATGGCGGGCGAGGAATGGCACAGGATCTCGGATGCGGAGCGTGCGAGCTGGATGGAGCGCGCGGCGGAGAAGGCGGCGGAGCACAGCGTGGCGCATCCGAACTACAAGTTCGCGCCCGCGCCGAGGGAGAGGGTGCCACCCATGGACAGGCCGAGGGTCGAGCGGAGGGGCAAGCGGCGCGCGCGGGACGACGACGATGACGATGATGAGTACATTCAGAGTCCGTCGAAGCGGCGCCGGCGCGCGAGCAGCGAGGAGTCGTCGGGGTCGCTACTGGCGTTCTCCCCGAGCCCAGTCGCGTCGTCTTCGAAACCGCCCTCCTCCTCGTACCCGACTTCGTCTGCCGGGCCTTCCACTCAGCTCCCGACGTTGCGCCCGACCCTCCCGCCCGCGCCCCCGCTGATGATCGATCCTCCGAAGCCGCCGCCGGCGCTGCCGCCGATGCTCGGCCCATCGATGCCGATGCACCGCGTCGACCTCTCTGTGCCCTACCACCACAGCATGCCCCCCGCGATGCTGGCGCGGCGCCCGTCGACGGCAACTGGCGTGCGCCCCGCCCCGGAGAAAAAGGCGGACGAGACGGTCGAGCGCCCAGCGTCCGCGACGGATTTCGACTCGATGACAAGGAGGCAGAGTTTGCAGGATAGAGTGCGTTTAGGTCGCTTTCCACGGTCTATGGTGCTGATACTTGTTTTGCAGTCCTTTGGCTTCCCGATGGGCGGAGACTTCGCGCAGGGTAGCGGGCTTAGCTTCCTCGATCCCTGGGGACCTGGCGCGTACGGGTTTGGAGGCAGCGGCGGGGGGATCGGGCCAGACAGCATGTTGGACAACCCAGAGTTTGACACGACGTTCTCGCTCTCCTTCGATCCTCCGTACACTTGGAACGGGGATGCGTCCGGCACGCAACCGCCCTACCTTCCTGAACCGCCGGCCGAGTAAGGGGTACGCGTGGGCGCAGTCTTCGTGGTCGCACTCCCCCCTGGCCGACCCTTGTTGTTTTGTTGAGTTTACTCTTGTTATTGCTTACGCTCATGACCCATGCCATCGCACTCACATCGCACTGTACTGTATTTATAGCCATTGTTGTATCTGGATACGCACGCGCTCATGTTTTCTGCATCGTTATCTCGTAGTTTCCACCGTCTGTACTGCTAGCCCGCTTCATAGAGGATCTTTGAGCTTTTCACTTTCTTGCTCGTGCTTCATCGTGAAAACCAAGACGCACGCGCAGGGGCTCATACAGCCATGGTGTAAGGAAGACATTGCTTCCAGATGGGGAAATCAAAGCCATGGTGTGTGTGACTGTTTGTCGCGCGCCCGCAACTTCATCTTCATCAGCAAGCAGAGTATCCTCAGGCCTCTCTTTAGTCGTTGTCTTCAGCAGTGTCCATAGTGTATGAACCTGGCTGGTAGACCTAGACTCCATGTACGCAATCGATGCTGCGCTGCAGGATTTCGCTAGCGGAACAGAAGGACAAGCGCCTCCGAATCCCGATTCCATCGCCGCGGCGCCGACGACACAAGACAACACACCAGTAGGACGAAACATGAATGCCACTGTGAACAGACACGATGCTGAACGGGTTCGCTTCTTTAAGGTACAACATATCACAACATCCTCCGGCGCGCTCGCTAAGCGATCCACAACGACTACAACAACTGGTAATACATGAATAGATACTCGTGACATGTCTAGATACAGAATATGGGTAGACGTGAAGAGGCGTTAAGAGTTCGTGAAGAGTGGAAGAAGTGAGTAGATCGAAGTGCGAAAGAAATGACTAGATCGAAGGTGCGCAACACAAGACGACACCTCCCTCGCAAATACAGCCGTGCGATATAGTGACGCAAGATAATTACGTGCGAGCGAGCAGTCCGATACCAAGTCCCATGCAGAACCCGCCCAGCATGGCCAGTCCGGCCGGGATAGACGCCATCCACCCTGCCACCCGACGGTGCAACGGACCGACTAGCGACAGCGAGAACATGAACAGAGAAGGGAGATGGAGCGGGTCGAGCGCACCCTGTACCCCGCACGGTGACTTCGGCGGCGCAGCAGTGACAGTGCCCCGCCGCTCACGCAGCCGCCGCGACACATCCTGCGAGAGCGTTGCCTCCCACTCGGCCTCCCATTGCGCCTTATTCCATGTGCGGTCATTATGGGCCTCCAACTGCCGCTGGGACGTGCTGATGGCGCTCGCCACGCTCTCGACCTCGCGCCAGCGCAGAAATCGGTCCGCAGCCTCCCCTCGTAGCGAGGTCACTGCTTCGGGCGAGCGGAACAAGGTGGCGCGGAGCGCAAGGGCGGATGAGGGGTGCAGGGAAGATAGCCGAGAGGTGGCCGGGTACCGCGACCGCGCGCTGCGCGGCAGGACGATGATGGGTATATGGAGCCCCAGGCGATCGACCATCGTCTGCTCGTATGATGATGGCGCTAGAATGGTGTCAGAAAATCAGATAAACAAAACGTGCAGGCCGCGCACTTGATGGGGAGAGGAACACGAGGCAGGTGTAGAGCGGGGAGGATGAGGAGGCGACGAGGTTGGCGACGACGGGCGAAGGCGCGGTCTCGGGCGCGAGTGCTTGAGCGACAGATATGAAAGGCGCGTGCACGATCGACAAGATTGTGGCGACGATGCCGTTGACCTGGGACGCGTTAATGATTACTGCAAGCGTGTATGTAGAGTGATACACGCACGTCGTCGTGGTAGTCGTACCCCGCGAGCTCGGTTATCTCGATGTTGTGCGCGGGCTCAAACTTTTCGAGGCCGTGCGCATCGCGGTGTTCGATCCAGTATGTGGAGGCGCGCCGGACGCGACCACCATCGATGTTCTCCCATGTACCCTGCTCCACAACCTCCTCATTGTCTTCGACGAGTAGATTTGCAAGGGTTGTCTTCCCTGACCCGCGTCCCCCCAGCAGCAGAAGGCGCACATCGCCGAGTGTCTGGCCAAATGGAGTCGGACGTGGGAGGGCGTCTGGCAGCATGAGTGACGGGATGACCAAGCCCTGAGTGCTGTCGCGGGCGTGCTCAGAGTCGGAGTGGTGATGCGGGTACGGGCTGTCCGCATTGGAGCTGAAAAATACGGAGGAGGCGACGGAGGGGAAAGAGGAGACCGAATCGGACGATGGGCTGTCTGGCGGCGAGGGCAGCGCACTTGAGCGCGGGGAGGAGGGCAGCGAGCTGGGCCCTGGGGCAGCGGACTGGGGGATTTCGAGGGTGGGAAAGTGGAGGGAGCGGACGGTGGAGACGCTGGTGCTGATGCTCTCCTCCATCGTGGCGGTGGTAGGAGACAAGAGTATTCGAGCAGCCGCCGCCAGTCGCCCGCAGGGACGGGATGCGGGCCGAGGCGCCTTCCCCATCGGGCGCCGCGTGGCCGAGCGCTGCCGCAGTGGTACTGGTCACCCGCGTCACTCACTGCTTGCCCTTGTACTCCCCGCCGCCGCGACATGATGTCTGGATTCATGGGCCTCTTTGGCGCGCGCCGTGATCCAAAGCAGAGCGCACGCGATGCCATCGTCTCCCTCCGCCAGCACCTCCAGATGATAGAGAAGAAGGAGGAGTTCCTCCAGAAGAAGATCGAGGAGGAGCTCAAGAAGGCGAAAGCAAACGCCGTCTCGAACAAGCCAGGTGCGCGACGTACGTTCACCACCCGCGATCAGCCGCTCATCGCATGCAGTGGCCACCGCTGCGCTGAAGCGCAAGCAGATGGCGCAGACCGAGCTTGACCGCCTCGGCAACACGCGCCTACAGCTCGAGATGCAGGTCAACACGCTTGAGAACGCCAACCTCAATGCCGAGACGATGCAAGCAATGAAGAAGGCGACTGACGCCCTCAAGGTTATACACGGCAACCTGTGCGTCGTCAATACCTACACGCCTGGCGCCCACCGCTCACCCCGCTCCCAGGTCGATAGACAAAGTCGACGCCACGATGAACGATGTGAACGAACAGCGCGAGCTGGCGAACGAAGTCGCAGAAGCGATATCCAACACCGGCAATCTCGGTATGGAGATCGACGAGGTGCGTACTTGGTATCGCGCGCTCACGACATCGGCTGATTGTGCATATCAGGACGAGTTGGCTGCCGAGCTGGGCGAGCTCGAGCAGGAGCAACTGGACGAGCGTCTCATTGGCGCAGAGCATGTGCCGCTCCATCTACCTCCTGGCGCAGCGAAGGCACAAGAGCGTATGTCGGCCACTATTCGAACTACGCACACCCTGACTCATATCCGTAGCGGCACGCGCAGCAGTGGAGGACGACGAGGAGGCGCAACTCAGAGAGCTCCAAGCATCCATGGCGATATGACCTTTGCTCGTCACGTTCTTCGGACTCAGCCTTCATCCTCCTGTCATCTCACAGGTGCCGACCGCTCTTCAGCGTCCCCACTTGGTGTTCTATCCTTCTTCTTTCACTGTATTTCGTTGATCTGCATTTTGCGCTATCATATCCATCCTCATATCCGGGTTTCTCTCGATGCGCCCTCTGCCGGCGCGGTCTCTCGCAGCGCTCGCTGTCTGCGCGAAGCACATGTGTTCTGCTGTTCCAATAATTATCTACACATATCCAGGACCAATGAATGTACTATCACTCTAGACCGACGCTGCGTGTGCTCGAGTGAAAGCTCGAGGACGCCCTTGAGTTACCCTTCAGAGGGACCGAGCTTTTCTAGCATGTTGCGCAACAACACGCGTGCTAGACACGATATGCTGTTTTTCTTCTTTACTTACTGCTCATCTGCCTCAGCCTCAATAAATACTGCGTAAGGCTCAGGCAAGGCTTCCCGAGGGCTGAAGCGCTGAACGTGAACGTTAACAGATACGCACGTGATTACATGATACATCGTGTTCGAGTTCGGACCGCGTCACGGACCACGGTCGCCCATTTGTTCCTTCACGACCTGTCATGATCTTCACGATTCTTCTCTTCTCATTCCACACTCTATGTGCCTTCGCGGACTACTATCCACTACGTGAATACTCTGGTAGCGAGTTCTTCAACGGATGGGAGTTCTATGACTATGTGGACAACACAACTTGGGGTACGTTCCCCCGCCGGCCTGCCATCCGTAGGACTGAAAGTTGTACAGGAAACGTACTCTACGTTGATCAGACGACTGCGATGAACCAAGGTCTTGCCTACGTGACCGACGATGGCCACGCAGTCATCCGGGTCGACGACCAGACCTATATCCCAGGCGGATGGGACTTCACGAATCGGCAATCCGTGAGCCTGATGACGGTCCAACAAACTCTACACATGTTCAATCGCCGCTCTCCTCGTAGGTGCGAATTAC
Organism: Schizophyllum amplum; assembly: GCA_007026445.1. Lineage (NCBI taxonomy): Eukaryota > Fungi > Basidiomycota > Agaricomycetes > Agaricales > Schizophyllaceae > Schizophyllum > Schizophyllum amplum. The sequence continues at coordinate 1,830,466 of VDMD01000002.1, read as the reverse complement.
AACGACGGACACGTACCCCTTCAACACCCTGGTCCTCATCGACCTAGTTCACATGCCGTATGGCTGCTCGGTACGAACGCGCCTTCCCCCAGCCTGCACAGGCCCATGAATCGACGATCCCACCCGCCGTTAGGTCTGGCCGAGCTTCTGGAGCTTTGGACCCTCCGCCGGAGAGTGGCCCGCGGGTGGCGAGGTCGACATCATCGAGGGCATCAACCTAGTGGGCGAGAACCAGATGGCCCTGCATTCCACGGAGGGCTGCTATCAGGATCGCGATAATGGTGGCTTAGGCGATACAATCGAGCGCGACTGCTCGACCCCGGAGGGGTGCGCTGTGCGCGAGAAGAAGGCCAATAGTTATGGGCAGGCGTTCAATGAGGCTGGTGGCGGTGTGTTCGCACTGCAGATGGCACCGTCAGGCTTCTATATCTGGTTCTGGAGTGTGAGTGTGAATCTCGGGCGGCTGGTGTGGCGACTGACGAGCAGCGTCTCGGTGTTTGTTGTATAGCGCGACGATGTTCCAGATTCCATCAGCGGTGCGGACTCCAAATCGACAATGGACACCACGAAGGACTGGGGCACGCCCAGTGCCGCATACCCCTCATCAGGCTGCAACGACACACTGTGGCAATACTTCGCCCCGCAACAGCTCGTCCTAGATATTACCCTTTGCGGTATGTACTTGCGAGCGAAAACAAATCGGTCGCCTTCACTTACATTTTCCGCCAGGTAACTGGTAAGTTCTGCTCATTATATGGTACTCCTCGCCTGACTTGCGCAGGGCGGGTATCCCGGCCGTCTATGGCGCCACTTGCGACGACCAGTACGCCTGCGTAGGTGATCCTCTCGAGACTCGCATAGACCTATTGAGCTCACGCCTTATCTTCTTTCGTATCGTCTCGCTCGCGCTCCTCGGATCTTGGCTTGCTCCTGTTCAGGTAACCGACAACATTGTTGGCGACGGCTCAAACTACGCAGAGGCCTACTTCGAGATCCGGTGGATCCGCACCTATACAGGCGACAAGGCGCTCGCACTGTCATCGACGCCTTCGCCCACTTTTACACTCTCTGTGCCGACGTCTTCAACGAGGACGGGCGCGCCCTCAATGACGACCGCGAACAACAGCAAGCGCAGACATCATACGAGTGGCTTCCTATGGAGGAACGTGCTTGGTATATTGCTTGTTTCGTTTTGTGTCTTGCTCTCTTGACGCTGCTGGATTTGATCTCTGATTGTGTATGTTACTGACGTTTGAGTACTGTGGAAAGCTGTGGATCCTGTATCGCTAGGCATGCTTGATACACGCTGTCGTGTCGTTCTAGTCGCGTGTCGGCCCCAGCGCAGACTCTAGAGAACTTCAACTTGAACTTCGGCTCTGCAGGCCGTGTGCGGCAGGCGGAAGGTGTGTGCGAGTCACTGCCGCGAGTCTGGACCGTCTCGCCCTCAACTTGGCACGTGACCGAGTCTTTCGACCGCCATCTGACTCCGCCGGCCATGTTCTCGACGTGGACTGCCTCGTTCTCGGCTGTACGCCGTATGCGCATTCTCGGAACGCTAAAAGTACTTAGGGGGCAGCCTCGCTTGCTCACTTTTCTCCTCACGCCATATCATTGACAACGACCCCAACTCGCTATATGCTACGCACACTAACCGCTCCTCTTGCGCTCTCGGTTCTTCGTCCCAGCCACCTCCACCGTGCTGGTGTCTATCTCTCCGTGGCTGCTGCCAAGCGGCGCATCGCGTCCTCTGCGAACCCGAACAGCACTCACTTCAGCCCCGATGACCCTCGCAACTCGCCCCTATTGAGGGACCTCATCACAGCTGCTGGTGTCGGCATCGTCGCCTATGTGAGCCCTAGTGTTTTCCAAAGTGTCAGATCGAGACTGAGGGTTGACCTTAGACTGGTTACGTGCTGTGGCCCAAAGACTCGCATGCAAGCCTTTCCCGTATATTGGGCGAGCCTTCGCAATTCTTGCCTATCATCCAGCCTGAAGAGGTCGCGCGGCATGTCACGCGCGACAGCTGCTGGGTGATCTTCGACGGAGAAGTGTACGACGTGACGAATTTTCTCGACAAGCATACAGCAGGCGCGAACACGTTGCTGAAGAACGCCGGGAAGGATGTCACGTAAGTGCATGTGCGCTGCTTGTGACGGCCATTGCTGACCTCGTCTCAAGCCCGATGTTCGTGCACTTCCACAAGCCCGGGACTATCGACAAGTTGCCCGCGGAGTGCCATATCGGCACATTGCCCGTCGTGTCAGTCTCCGAACAGGACCACGTCCATCCCGACAAGGAGGACGTGCTCAGATTCTTCTCGGCTTTGTAAGTTGGGTGAAAGGTGCCGTATCACTTGTGTCTGGAAAGCACCGTGCTAACCTATCTTTGCAGTCTGTATTTGTACGTGCCGGACGTGTTGTGAATACACGGAGAACTGCTTCAAGGCTGCTTTCGAATTTGTACATTAGTCTCATCATTTGTATATCCTTACCTACATAAGTCACGGCGTCAGCTATATCATTCCGAACGTTTTGCCCTTGTCTTTGTCCCGCTCAGCGCTTTGAGAGAGGACTTTCCGCAACGTTCGTGCAATTTCGTTCGGGCCGGCCACCTGCTGGCGATTGCCAGTGCGCACGTCCGAGATAGAAGGCCGATTATCACAGAGCCATCTCGGGAGTAATCACGGGTGAGGGCTACAGAAAACCAAGGCATTCTCTTTGAGGCTCTCCTTCAACCATCGCGCAACTCTCGCGGCCTGACTGTGTTACCGCCCCAGCGCACAAATATTTGGTTGGGGTTCTATAGGAAACCCACAAGTCGAGCGACTCGGCAATCGGGCCGTCTACCCGCACCTCTGTCTCGTCGTTCCGCGCGTTCAGCTCGTTGCTCTCGCCGTCGTTACCATCGTCGAGCACGTCGCCAATCGCAGCGACGGGGCTCTTGCCTCAATGAACTCCCTCACGTATCTCTCGCGCCAGTTCGACGTCCTTGCCGCCCCGCACACCCCGCCGTCCACCCCCACCGCTGAGCACTCCGAGTACGCGCTGCACAATGACGACGCTCGATATGGCGCTATTCCCCGCGTCAAGACCTGGTCCCAGTCGTTCTTGTTCCCCCAGTCCCGCCAGCCACACCCCACGCTGCCTCCACGCCCGCCGAGACGCTCGGTGTCGTCCCCAGCGGACTTCGTCACGCTTGCCACGCTCCAGGAGACGCCAATACCCGCCCCTAATACCGCCGCCCCTGCCGCCCCCGTCCCGTCCGCGCTCGAGACAGAGATTCGCCGCATATTCCTCATTCGAATATGTCTGCTCGTATGGCGCTGCCTCTGCATGGCCTGGACGTCTCTCTCGGGCTCGCCGGCCGCAGAGCCGACTGAGAAGCGCTCGCGGGAAGGCACGGAAGAGCTCAGCTCTATTGCGGGGAGCAGCATTGCGGACAGCGAATCGGACGGGACGGACGAAGAAGCGCCGCCACTCGTCCCCAAGATTAACGTGCACCCCGCCCCCCATCCACATCTGCGCACTACGTCTACTCCCGTCGTCGTTCACTTAACACCGCCAGAGGAGCAAACAGCGGGCACGTCACAGTGTACCGCGCAACAAGCGGCCTCAGCATCGGAAACGGGCACGGGCACGTCAACACCTCCGGCAAGCAAGCGCAAGACGGCTTTCCACCAGCAAAAGACACTTGTACTCGACCTTGACGAAACACTCATTCACTCTACCTCACGACCCCTCGCGTCTGCGAGCTCGGGCGGTTTCTTTGGGCTCAGCCCCTTCGGGCGGCGCAACAAGGGCGCGGCGCATACAGTCGAGGTCATGCTCGGGGGGAGGAGTACCCGGTACCACGTCTACAAGCGACCGTTTGTGGACTTCTTCCTGCGCACGGTAAGCATGCTGCATCCGGCGGTGGCGTACTCCAGCTGATCTATCGCAGGTGTCGGGCTGGTACACGCTCGTAATATTCACTGCGTCAATGCCGGAATATGCGGATCCTGTGATCGACTGGCTGGACGCTGGACGGGGAATACTGGCGCGGAGATTATTTCGTGACGTGCGTGTGCCGTCCTTCAAGCTCACGTCCACGCTGACAAGAGAACATAGTCATGCACGCAGTTGCCTAACGGGTCGTATACCAAGGATCTCGCGCTGGTTGAGGCAGACCTCGCACGGGTATGTCTCATCGACAACTCGCCGGTTAGCTACAAAGTCAACGAAGGTGCGTGTCGTGGTCTCCTTCTTGCGCCACTGCGCGTGTTTTCCAGCTGTTCTCCCTCTACTCATACAATGAGTCCACGAACCCCACTTCTATTATTCAACTCATATCGATGTTGGTCCGCATGACTTACCTCGATCTAGCGAACGGCATTCCGATCGAGGGATGGACGCACGATCCATACGATGAAGCACTCCTTGATCTGCTTCCCGTCTTGGATTCACTACGCTTCACCTCCGACGTGCGGCGCGTTCTTGGGCTACGCGGCGCAGGCGCCCCGGGTCGGTGACGCGCGTACAGAGGCGCAGCCTCCATTCGAGGCCGGCCGTCTCTGATCCACCTCTGCCCGCTCAACGCGCGCAAGCCCCCGCACGCCTCGTCTCTCGCACGCGCCTCCCGCTCAATCCGGCCCGCATACGGACAGCAAGCACATTGATCTTGAAACTCACTTATTCACTTCACGTTCGCATTTGCTCTGTACATAGACTAATCACCGTCGTACTGTTGTCGCGTTCTTTCTGGGGTCCTATAATCCTTTGGGATGTTGTCGTAATGGTGCCGACTTATATCGCCGGCTGGCGCGAAGGGGACGCGAAGCTGCTTCTTGGTCGAATTGTCGACGAGCGTCGGGCGGTGTTGGCGACGATAACTTAAGAACTACATACTTAGCGTCGAGCGTATTTTTGTACTATACCGCAAGGGAGCTTGCTTCTGCATTTGGGCTCATGCCTTACTTAGAACACTCTCCAAGTCTTCTTCAATATCTTTACAACTCAAGGGGACACGTGCACGAATAACTTGCTACATCTTCCCGCTGCACGTCAACCACCATCCTCCCACAAACGCGCCGTCAGCTCGGCAAGCTGAGCGATCCCAAATCTTCCGCTCTTCAACCGCTCCAGACAGCTGGGCCCGGGGCCTGTAAGGGATGGTCCCGGTCAGAGACGATGCAGCTCCGCAGATGTACACCAGCTCACCTGGTAGGTGGTCTCAGCCGCCGTGGCCGAGTCGTAGATGTCGATGGTGACACCGGGGTCGGACATCGAGTAACCGCCTGCGTAATACGTGGTCAGCGTGTGTCCGTCGACAATCTCAAAGACAAGCCACTCACCAGGGAAGGAAACGAGAGCATCCCCGCTAGGCTTAGCAGAGCCCGAGCCGGTAACCTCGAGCTGGGCACATTCGGGATAGAACTGGGGAGTGTTGGACTGGTGGAGGGCGAGGAGCTCGTGCTGAAAGAAAGAAGTCAGTGGTATCGTTTGCGAGGGCATATGCGAGCATAAACATACGCGGATAAGGTAGTTGCCGGGCGCCAGGCTCTCCGGGATCGTCGAAGTCCATTCGAGCGTGTCAACAACAACGCCGTTGCCCCACTCGCCGTCGCCAACCTACATATATCGATTTTCATAGTCAGGCGAGGTATGCCATTGCTGCCTCAATTACGCACCGTCCCGGACAGTAACCCCGCCTCGTCGATCTTGAACCACTCGAGCGTCGAGCTGTCCACGGCAGAGCAATCGCCCCCGCAGTCGGCCATGTAAACCATGACGGGACCCTCGCGGTGCGTCCACTGGTCCCACTGAGCCGTGATTTCAGCGCCAGCGGCGACGGTCGCGGTCAATTGGTTGGCGCTGGCGGAGCCGTCATCGTTGCAGTGGATGGTCTGCAGGTGAGAATGTTGTTAAACGAGGTGTGTGGAGTCGTGCGGAGCAGACTCACAGCATCGGCAGCATCCATAATACTAAGGGGTGAGATAAGTGGACAGCAACATTCATTGTCGCAAGCAGCGCTTACGGGTTGTAAGAGCCTATAAGAGCGTGCATGTGAGCACATGAGCACCACATAACAACCAATACACTTACTGTACGGTCTCCCGATGGTTTCCTGGTCAGCTCCGCCGCTGAACGGAGCCCATCCTTCGTACAGCTCGCCTGCCGAAACAAGTCAGGAGCCATACTACGCGCAAGAGAAGTCTTACACACCGTCAATGATGTATCGGTTGACACCGCCGTGCGCAGCGGCGTTGGAAGCCAAGAAGGCGGCGACGAAAGCAGTGGTCAGGGCGAACATGATGTATGAGGCTTGCCTTGCAATGTTGCTGAGCAGTGGCGTGTAGCCATGCCTTATATACAGACGGACATCGCGGTAATGAGGAGCGGATGGGCTTCTTGCTCGACGCACCGACACCAGACAATTCACCGAGGAAGATCGTCGGAGGACGAGCATCAACCGCGATCCCGGAGAAGCGCACGAGGGAGGGCGAAGAAAGGTAGGACTTCTGCCAGACGCATGCGAGGTCACCAGAGGAAGTGCTTCAGGTTGCGATGCAGGCGAGCTGGAGAGGCGCTGAGAGAGTCCGAGGGGAGTGCGGACCGATGAATGACCGTGATGGCCTGCGGGGGGAAGTCCGAGGGAGCACAGAGGTAGAGCCGTGCCTCGAGATCGCATATACCGCTTTTGTAAGGATAATCAGTAGGTAGACACCAATGGCCTGAGTGGGATGGGCAACCAGGGTAACAGAGGTCAACCAAATTAAACTGTGGCACGAACTTCACCGTGATCACGTGAGTAAAGGCCGAACCTCTTTCATCTTCATCCACTCGTAATAACCGAGCGACCGGGGGAGGTCGCCGGCCTGTATGTTCTCGGCTAAGACAATGGACGCAGTCCGCGTCACCGTGTTTGGCAAAATGAGGTCGTTTGAAGGGCAAGACCCAATGCATGGAGGATTTAAACATAGGGTACCTAATCGTACATATGTGTATGTACCTGGTAGACACGTCAGTGCGCGAAAACTCGTTATCATGCGGACCACGCACCAGAGCAGGCCTGATTCATAGGTATAGATAATATAGATGGTAAGTGGCGATGATGTGCTGGACGGATGAGATCTGCGCAACGAGCCATACTTGTTTACGCGCCTCAAGCTGCTTGACGAATTCGTCCGCATCTGACAGATCTAAACTCATGGTCAGCCCGCGCGTACGCTCATCAAAGGTATGCAGGACGCACCATCGAGTGGCTTCGGAGTGAATCCGTCCTCAGCATAAAGCTCATGCGTCCTGCCGAGCTTCGCCGCCCTACGCTCGCACTCCAGACGCAAGAACACGGCTCTGTCCGCGGGCGACATGTCTTCGGGCGAAAACCCACCATCGCCCAGTTGGTCGTCCCCCAGCTGCATATCAAGCTCGAATATCGAGAGCAGAAAATTGCGCAAGTCGCCAAGGGAGTTCTCTTCCTTCCGACCGAGCCCGCCGCATGATACAATGATGCCTGCCACCAAGATTTTCTCGGCGATGGAGAGGTCGTAGAAGTATTCCCCGACGGTGCCGGCGTCGACGAGCTCCTCTTCGTCGAGCTCGGCGGTTTCGATGAAGTCGAGAAAACATTGGCGCAGTTTCAGGCCTTTCTTGAGATGGTCCATTCCGCTGTAGGTCGTCTCCGAGGATGGGGGGACCTGCGTCTCTTCGAGGACCTGCGCTATGGTGTCCACTTCTTCCTCGCGGATTAGGTAGCGCTCATCCATATCCGAGTGGTACATGTTCTTCAACGGTGCATCTCGACTTAAAGAAGCTTGCATGGTAGGCATGAGATGTGCGGTGGCCGTGTCCGGGCATTGTCGCCGACTAGTTATAGCAGCCTTGAAGTCGCAAGAGATGGAGGCGGGTGCAGCCGTGGTTGCCATGGAAAGGGCAGGCCTGACGTGGTCAAGCAACAAAGCGACTCAAAAGAGTGATCAGCTGAGTATGCGTGTCTTGAGGACGTAGATGGTCCACACAAGTGTTGCAGTTGTGGACAGCGATGAGCAGCGTTGGACTGTGTTCAAAGATCAAGTTCAGGGGGTGAAAGCACCATAGTCAAAGCACCGTATTGTCGCGCAGGGATCTCAGGAAGGAATTTTCAAGGTCGCCAAGGACAAGGAAGGGCATGAGCAAATAGCAGCTAGACATGACCAGCGGTCGTTGTCCAAAGACGGCAGCGTGCATCATGTGTTGTTTCTGCGGCCCATTCAAGTCAAGGTCCCAGCAGGGTCCCAGTATCAATCAAAGGGTGCCATAGAATGGCATTTGAGGCGGAAGAGATGGAAGAAAAGGAACGCGTGTGCAGGCCTGGTGCAGGCGATCATATAACAATGCATGCTTACTCCGTTTGGCAGGGTAATTGTTGGATTTCTTGTTTCGACTGTTCGATGCATTCGTTCAACGCACTCGCGGCAGGGCTCCAAATCGGCTGTGGCAAGTCAGATTTATAAAGAGTGGAGGTCGGCAAGCATGTGTGTCTGGCTGAGGTGCATACAGGCGAACAGACACGGACGTCCAGGGCCACTGGACAGCGCGGAATTCGAATCGCGGGGGCGTAGTAGGCGCGTAAAAATCTGTTGAGAGGCATGAGACATCTGTGTGCGAATTCCCAGATGCCTCACCTCGTCATGACGGCTTCGACTCGGCTCGTGCTACAGCGTCTGCGATCATCTTCGCCTCGCGCTCCTGCTCCTCCGTGTCCGCCTGATACGTGTATTGCGACCCCACGATGTTCCCCCGGAAGCGCTTGCGCATATCCAGCTAGAATGCTGATTAGTGGTATCCGAATGAGGTGAGAGGGTACACGCACCATACCGCGCTTGCACTCGAACGTCGCGCGACGGAGGGTCTGGCAGTCAGGTGGAAGTTCGTCGACGTGGTTCTTCAGACAGTCTGAGGGGAGACGCCCATCCTTGATCACGCAGTCGGAGTGCATCAGGCAGTCCTTGAGGGCGGCGATGAGCCCTTGGCAGGAGGAGGACATGACGGGCGGAGGCAAGGAGCGGGCCGGGTGTCCGAAGAAGGCGCGCCCGCCACCGCGATGTAAGCAAAAGCGCTCCCGTCCCTGCTTCCGCCCCTCACATAGACGGGCTATAGACTGGCTTCACTCAATAACTGGTTGCGTCAGCCCTATTCAGATTCACCGTTCGACCTCTAGCGAGGGTTCGGCATCAAGGATCTACTTACCCCACGACGTTCTGCACGCTCGTCTTCCTGTCTGAATCCGGCTCCTGTTTGCCTGACAGCACCGCTCGGGCCTAGCACCCTTATCGCAACGGCGCTTGTGTCTGCTGCCCTCCCCTTGCGCGGCAAAGTCGACGCATCCGAGTCTAGATTGTCGGCCTCGACGCCGCCCGCGCATTTAGTCGCTGACTCCTCCCCTCTCGATCATCGACAACCTACATCCGCCCTCCATGTCGCTCTCTCCGCTGAGAGCACTTATTTACTATGTGCCGACCGTAGCACCGGTTACAAACCGTGCATTGCTGGCCGTAACGGGCTCGCAGGCCGTCGAGTTTCTCAACGGCATCGTTGCGTCGGAGGTGACGGGCCATAAGCCGTTTTACACTGCTTTCCTACACCCCCAGGTGCGCCGCATTCCCTCCTGCCCATCTAATCTGACATTCTTCAGGGACGCGTACTACACGACGCCTTCGTGTACACCACTACCGACCCGACCTCTGGCGCTAAAGGCTTTGTGGTCGAGTACGACAAGCGTCCGGGAGAGCTCACCACCAGTCTTCCCGGCATCCTTAGGCGCTACATCCTTCGCTCCAAGGTCAAGCTGCGGGACGTCACCGAAGAGTACGACGTCTGGCAGGCATGGGGCTCACCACAAGCGGAACGCTTTTGGGACCACGAACGCCGATGGACGTTCGCCAAGAGCGGTGCTGTCGAGCCCGCGTGGGATATAATCAATGCGTGGCCTTGGGGAACTGCAGACAATCTGCTACACGACCGCCGTGCACCTGGGATGGGTACACGTTTGCTTGTACGGAAGGGGAACAAGCGTACGTCCTTGTAACAGTGCGACTGGTCTTGTGCTGACGAACCGGGCAGCGGAAGCGGCAACAGATCATGATATGGCATCCTCGGATGCTTACAAGCTACACCGCATACTACATGGAGTGCCAGAGGGAACTTCGGATATCACACCTTCACAGGCGTTCCCAATGGACTCGAACATGGACGTTATGGGCGGGTGTGCGTTGCGGCGCATTACATCGAAGCTTCTCTTGCTCATCATCTCACAGTAAATTTCCGTAAGGGTTGCTACGTAGGACAAGAGCTCACTGTGCGCACATACCACACTGGCGTCATCCGCAAGCGCATCCTTCCTGTTGCCCTACACTTGCCCGGCGAGAGGTAGGCAGTCCCTATGCCCTTTTGCACATGCCATGCTCACTCTGAATGTCAGACCAAACCTCGTACAGCCGTCTGCTTCAGCACCCCACCTTCACGAAGGCCTTCCCGTCAACGCTCGTGTCGCGCCTGACGCCGGCAAGCGCATCGCCCGACCGCGCGGCACGGGCAAGCTGCTATCCAACACACAAGGCGTCGGGCTGGCATTGCTGCGCCTGGAGCAGGTCGCCGGCGCAGAAGCAGGAGACATACGCTTCGAGCTCGACGTGTCGAGCAGTGTGGACGGGAGCGAGGTCACCCAGATCGAGGCGTCACACTGGTGGCCGAATTGGTGGCCACGGGCGCCGGAGGCCGCAGCAGGAGACGCGGCTGCAGAAAATGAGGTGGACTAATGGGTACGCGCTCAAAACATGATTACAGTTGTACACTAGGATCAGTGACTATCCTTGCTCACAGGCTTCGGGGCTTTTGTATCTGTTGCCTTTGTTTGTCCCGTTTTGGCAATTGTTGTTCTTCGAAGTCACTTGACCGTGAGACTTTCTTGTTGAAGCCGATCTCCACGGTGATCCGCGGGATAGATTTTGAACTTCAACCGTCACTCTGCTTGCCACACTGACAATTCGCGGGAGTGCACTGCTTCAAATTTTAGCAATCTGAACAGGGCATTTTCTTTTGCTCTAAAGTCCTGGACAAAATATGGACACATCGACCGTATACATCGCTGCGTCGACGAACCGACATCCGCATGCAGCGGATATCTCAAGTGATGACCTCGTCGCGTTCGGCACTGGCAACATGATCGCGCTCTGGCCAGCCGGGGACTCTGTGGACTCTGGCGTACGAGAGACTCTCGCTAGCGACCACTCACGCGTGACCTGCGTGCGCTTCCTCGCTGCCGACCGGCTGGCAAGCGCTGATGACCGCGGGCTGCTGCGTCTCTGGCGTAGGCGGGATGAACAGGTCAGATGAATGGCGTTCATTCTTGAGTAGTACTCATGGAAGTAGTGGACGTCAACAGCGCGCATAGAGGCGCATACGCAGGGCGTCTCCGCGCTTTGCGTGCGGGGCACTTGTCTGGTGACAGGCTCCTCGGATGCGACTGTACGCGTATGGACTGTAAAGAACGATGAGGGTAAGTGTAGGCGGAATTGCATGCGCAAGGCTGACGGAAAATTTGCAGGTACAATTGTCGAGGCGCAGACGATCTCACTCGGTGGACGCTACCCGCTCTCGCTCGCTTTAGCGCCCCTGCCAGATTATTCCGGTAAGCGGTCTGTGAACCATGGAAATATCTATTGGAATGCTGAGATCGTCTACTCACAGCGCTGATCCTTGCCATTGGTGACACCAACCGAAATGTACAGCTGTGGACACGGTCAGACGACAAGGTGGGCGTCAAATTTGCCACAAAATTCAATCCATTCACAAGAGGCGATACCGCAGTTTGTGCGCGCCGCTACGCTCGCGGGACACGAAGACTGGGTACGAGCGCTCGCCTTCCGTGATGCAAACCAGCCGGCGTCATCTTCTGGGGCATCGTTCGTAGAGCCGTCCGTACTCGTCTTGGCGTCTGGCGCGCAAGATGCGTCTATCCGGCTTTGGAATATTGAGCCACTTCGCAAGGGCCCTGCCGAAAGCGCTGATGACCTGTTGGACGCCTTTGAGGCTGCCTTGGGAGACGTCGCTGACGGCGAAGAAGGTGGTCGGCAGATCACGCTCAAGCGGCATCTCATCACGGTGAGGGCCAGTGATAGGTATGTGTCTTCAATCTTTTGTCAAACGGCCGTTCTTTTACACATTATTCTTCATGTTACTATCAGCAGCTCACAGCAGTTCTCTGTCACTTTTGATGCACTTCTCGTGGGCCATGAGGCGGGCATCACCGGCCTTTCCTGGCGTTTACCGTCCTCCAATAACTTGGATCCATCCCCGACTCTTCTGTCGACATCCACCGATTCGTCGCTCATCCTATGGTCGCCTGCTCCCACAGGAACGCTTTGGGTGACGCGACAGCGCTTCGGCGATGTTGGTGGCCAGCGGCTCGGCGGATTCGTCGGCGGACTTTGGGCTGCAAGCGGAGCAGGCGCACTCGCGTGGGGTTGGGCAGGTGGATGCCGGCGCTGGCAATGCTCGTCTTTCTCCCCTACAACAGGAGAGCAGTGGGCAGAGGCAGGCGCAAACAGTGGTCATAGTGGGCCTGTGCGAGGCCTTGCTTGGGCCCCCGGGGGAGAATATCTGCTATCAACTGGGTGCGTGCTAATTGCTTAAGGTTCACGGATAATTAATATTGATCTTACCGCAGGAGCGATCAGACAACACGTATTCACGGTCCAGTAGAGGCTGCTGGTGGTGCTTGGCATGAGATTGCCCGTCCGCAAGTGCACGGCTACGATTTGATACGCGGCGTCTTTCTTGAGAGGCTACGCTTCGTCAGCATCGCCGACGAAAAAGTCGCCCGTGTTTTCGATGCGCCACGCAGCTTCGTCGAAGTCTCGGAATTCCTGGGTGTTGCACAGTTCGATGCGTCCGAGGTGCATGATCAATGGTACATTGACTTCGAACACTGTCAAACTAACGCTGTTCTTCCACGTCGGTAGCGCCTTCGACCGCACATGGCGAGTTTAGCCCCGCTACAGTTATCGAACAAGGCGACAAGTCAAGGTGCTGCCGGAGACTTACCTTTGATGCCACCCTGTGCCATTTTTGACATATTTCCAGACCCTTCGGCCATGTCCGCTACGGGCAACTTCAAGGACCACCTACCTTTTGAAGGCGAGCTTGCCGCGATCACGCTTTGGCCTGAGACCGAGAAAGTCTTCGGGCACGGCTACGAGGTAGAGTCGGTTTATGGCCACATGTACATGCTCACGCTATATCTTTCAGCTGATCGCCCTTGCTGCCTCGAACTCCAAGCACCTTATAGCCACTGCCTGCAAGGCCACGACGGCCGAACACGCTGTCGTACGCCTGCACGACACGGTGCGATGGCAGCCTGTCGGCGAACCGCTCGCAGGACACTCGTTGACGGTGACACGGATTGCATTCAGTCCGGACGATAATCTCATACTCACCGTCTCGCGCGACCGAACGTGGCGCTTATTCTCCAAGCAGGACGCTGGAAGTGAGAGGGGTTCCTTGTGTTGGGGATCATACTCAACAATTTGCCCAGACTACATCCCTATCGCTGCCGACAAGTCTCATGGCCGTATAATCTGGGACTGTGCGTGGGCACTCGAAGGAGACGCATTCGCTACCGCTTCGCGCGATAAAACCGTGAGTGGCACGGCGACGTCGTAGTGTGTGCTAGCTAATGCCTCGAAGGTCAGGGTTTGGCAAAATAATGGCGACAAGTGGACTGCTGTCGCCAGCATCAAGACGAAGGAGGCAGCGACTGCAGTCGACTTCGCCTCAGGAGACCAGGGAGGACGGTAAGGGCTGTCGGCCATTCTCATCTTCACAGCAACTCATGAATTGGCAGCCGCCTCCTGGGTGTTGGCCTCGAAAACGGGGATATTCTCATCTACGCCAGCCCAACCACCGATCCTACCAAGTGGGAACTCATCACGTCAAGGTGGATTAGCCATGCCCGTGCCATCGTCCCCTACTTACTCCTCCAGAACACAATGGCACGTCGGCCAACTGCATCAGCTCAGCTGGCGGCCCTCCCCACCACCGGGCGCCGGCCAGCAGCTTGCGAGCTGCAGTGAAGATGGTACATTGCGAATACTGAGTGTCCGAGACCGATAAAGTATGGCATCCTAATGGCTACGTTAACGAGATGAGAATCTGGATACAGTATACAGTCAATGCTAGCGAGGTAAAAGGAAGAAAATATTCAGTATCGAGACAGTAGGCTGCGTGCGATAGGGTATCGTCGATGTAGTGCTTTGGATGCAGCAGGGAGGTGAGTGAGTAGAAGACGAGGGCGAGGACGGGAATATGAGAACATGGCAAATGGACATAGAACGAGGAGCAGGGGAACCTGTGCGATAGAGATACAAGAGTTTAGACATTGGGCGTTATTCAGATTTCAGACAATGTCACGGAGACTCATAGGAACTTCAGGCTGTTCAAAGATGAGTACACGGCCAAGGTGACTTGGAAGGGGACACTTACACATTTGATCTTGTAGAAGCACTCTATGGAGCGCAGCATCTCGACGTCGCCTCCGGTCGCCGTCACGAAGTTGACGACGACACCAGCACGAGCATAGTTGGGGGCTACGGCAGGGGCGACGCGATGAGCGTACTCCTCCACTGCCTTTGGCAGGTCTACGAAAGTTGAGCAAACGTGCAGCATCGTGCAATACTTAACGCACCGTAATTCACAATCAGCGGCACATGCGCCACTTCGTTCGTTTTCACCTGCACGTCGTACACGACGAGGATCTTCGCATTTGAGGGCCGCATGAGCACCGAAGTCGTGCTTCTGAACTTGTTCAGAGCGGCCAACTTCGTGCCCGCGTTCATGTCACCATGCTACAAACATGACCGTTAGCTCAAGATGGGCCTCACACGCTTCGCAGACACTCACCAGCGGCACCGCCTCCAGCCCCCTACTAGCCAGCTTATACACCACAGCGTCTAGCGAGGTCATCCCGCCAACATGCACGATCGCTTGCGCCACCTCCACGTCGTCAAACAGGTCCGCCAGCGCATCCAGCTTCCACTCGCGAGCTTGCGTGCTCTCCGCATTCGTCGCCCCACGACCTGAGCCGATAATTCCCAGTCCATTCGAGCCGGGCGTGCCCCCTGGCGCGTCCGTCCTGCCTCCGCCCGCCGTGAAGGCCAAGTATAGGTAGAACTGCCGCAGGTTGCGCGAGCCCTGGTTGTCCGAATGCGCCACATTTCCGTCGCGCCTGACGAGGACTCGCACGGGCTCCTTCAAGTTGATCGCGGTCGCCAAGTTGAGCACATCCTGAGGGACAGTATTCGAGAAAAGGGCAGTCTGCCGCTCGATGCCGGCGGACGGATTCGTGTCGCCATTGCTTGGAGATGGCGCAAGGGAGAACTTGCGTGGCGGCTGCCCATTGGCCCCGACATTGCCGAACGGATTGGGCCCGTTTGCGGTAGAAATGGGCGGCGTGTCCGGGAATATGCTGCCGGGGGCTGGCGGAGGTGCAGGGAGACTGGGTCCACCAGATGGACGCGAGCGCGGAGGCGGCAGCAGCTTGACGATATGAAAAACGAACTCATGCAGGTTGCGCGCAATCAGCTGGTCAACCTCGTCCAGTACCAAAAAGCGCACGTCGGCTCCACTGAGGCCTCCCGGGCTCGTGAAGAGTGCATGAAGTTTATGCGGTGTCCCACAGATGATGTGTGGCATGTTCTGCTGCAGCAGGCGCAATTCGGCGCTAAGGTCACTAGACGCTGACGCCGCGCCTACGCCCAGTGCAGAACGGACGCCGATCGGACCGCCGAGATCTCGAATCATTCGTTGCGCCTGAGTGGCCTGGTCAACGGTCGTGGAGACCATGATGGCCAGAGGTCCTCGATTCGTGTTGCGCGGGGACATGTGAGTGACCGCAATCTGAATGGCTGGAATCACGTAGGCCGCGATACGCTCCTGGGTGGGCGGCGCCTGTGCTATGATGTCCGATCCGCGAAGAAGGAATGGCAGGGCTCTCTGCTGGATCTTGTTCGGCGGTCCGAGGCTGATGCGCAAATGAGTAAGAGATCGAAGTGCGGACTCTTTAGTGCACTCACCCGAATTTGGTGAGCGATCGCAGCAATTCCGGTGAGAGAGGCAACTGCTCCCATTTTGACAGCAAAGGGCCTTCTCCCCGGGCGCCTCCTCCTTGAGTCCAATCCCCGTTTGGATCTATGACCTGGGAGACTGTAAGTGAATAGTAAACCACTAAGAGGTGGAGGCTTACGCCAGAGGAGTCCCGACGCTGCAAGCCGGACACTGAGCGTCTTTTCGGGCCCAGCAGACTTTCATTGACGTTGACGCTGACACTTCCTTGTCGACTGATAACGTTATCCGCTGGTCGGGCTGGGAGGTCCAAATTGCCCGTTGACCAAGTCCTCATGGGCGGATTCGGTAGATTCGCGAGCCGATTTTGCGCCAGGGAGGGTCGACTCGGCAAGCCAGCATTCATCATCGGGTTATTGTTCTGCATCATCGACCCCGGGGACATAACTTGGTTGGGTGCTATGTCGCCCGAAGCCGAATTTCCCAGCATACCCTGATTGTGGGGCTGATTGGGTAGAGCGGGTGAATTCGACTGGATCTGCTGCGTCTGAATCGCAAGCAGCTGGCCCACAGAGGACGTGAGCGTGTGCAGCCGCTGGGAGATGGATGAAATATCATCGTTGGGCGCAGGTTGGTTCGGCGCGATGTTGCCATAAGACGGGCGGGGTCCGGCCAGCGGAGGGGATAGCACAGACGGGTTGTTGGGCGCAAATGGGTCCTTGAACTCTGGCATGCCATTCTGGCCCGACATAGATGGCCCCGACATCGAAGGCTGCGGCGTATGGAGCGATCGATCAACCAGGAGGTTGACCTTGCGATGCATTTCGCCGATATCGCGCTGGATCTCGCGCGTCGTGAATTCACAGCGAACAAGACGGTCCAGGATGTCGCGAATCATCGGGGACGCTTTAAGCTGCGCCTCGAAGCTCGGCTCGCTCCCGGTGAACACGCTCCCCGAGTCGAGCGAGGACACCGGTGACGACGAGGAGAAGGGGAAAGACGAGGAGATGTGGTTTGAGCTTGCTCCAGGGCCTCCGCCAGAAACGGGGAGTGGTGGGGTGCCAATGGGTTCGCGGCTCTTCTGATGTTGCAGGAAGAACGCGGCCGCTCCCGGCGTGCGCATCTCGTCCGGTGCGGGTGTACTATGGAGGATATCCACACCCTCCGGGAAGCCGTCCAACGTGCCTAGTTGGCTGACCTCCCGCGCAACGCGGCCCTCGAGGCCGGGGAACGAGCGGCTCGCCTCGACCTGACGCACGGTCGGGCTCGGTCGGCGTTGGAATTCGTCGCCAAATGAGCGGGCTGCGGGGCTGCCGCGCGTAGAGAGACGCCGCTGGTTATCATCGTGTTCCGATGGCGGGCTTGGGGACGAGCGCACGGAACGGTACTCGGAGGTCGAGAGCGAGATGGTCGAGGAGGAGCGCTCCTGCCGCTGCGGACGGGCGGCGAACGTGGGGCCTGCATCGTCTGGCGGGCGCGCAGCTCCGGGGAAGAAGGGCATCGAGGACGGATTCAGCGTCCTCGCCATGGTGGTTCAAGACAAGGGAAAAGTCCGATGGTCGCCGCGACAATCAGAGCTTGCTGGCAATCGTTGTCAGCCGGTCTGCGGCCTGCACTGCCTGATCCCGGCGCACCTGTCTCGAGCAGAACGTTCACAGTGCCACTCCCATGCGCTGTCGTCGTCTTCAACCTCTGCTCGCAATGTAGAAGCCTGGAAAGCGCCTTTGAGGTGGACGCTCGAGGATCAAGAGATGAATTTAGTTCCGCACGCCCGCGCCGTACCGAATGCGGCAATCATCTCTCGCGCTCATGCTTATTGTTCGACTTCAACAGACTATCAACAACGACCAACACATGCAATCCATAGATACTACGCCGCATACCGCTCGCAATTCTACATAAAGTACGATGGCCAGGAAGTCACAATTAGAGATGAGGGTATGGTAGATCTACGTCTCTCAAGCTCTTACTTCGCAGCTTTCTTACCCTTCTTGCTTTTGCTTAGAACCTTCGCGGCCTTCTGCAGAGTATGCGCAGAGGTCAATTCTACTAGTTCTCTGCAGCACGAGTGAGAACTGTCCGGTACAATCAAGTAAATTTGAGACATACCTTTGATTCTTGCTGGTTGAGCGCGTGTTAGGTCTTGACGGCTGCCCACCCTGGAGTTCCTGCATCTCTAGGAGCTGGACTGCAGCGTCCGTCAGTAATGTTCAAAACATATACGACAGCGTGACTGCTCACTGCGGGTCATACGATGCATCTCCGGCAGCGCATACGCGGAGAGGGTCACCCCGATCTTGACATCGTTCACCACGCTTCCGTTCAGCCGAAGAGCAATCGGCAGCGCCGACTTTTCCGTAAACTGCACAAGCGCGTACTGCGTGTCCTGCGAGTCGAGGTGGCCGTTGGGGAACATGACGTCCGTGTAGCATAGATGTCCATGGGCGAACCGTATCTGGACATCCCGAACCCGCGCCTTCGATTCCGCTACGCGCAGCGCGCGCTCGAAGTGCAGCGACAAAGCCTTTTTCGTGACACGGTGGTCGAGCTGACAGGTAAGGAATCCTCATTAGCCATAGAACAATTAAGGAAGAGCAATATCACTCACACAACCCACATACACATACGGAGCCGGGGACTCCGGCAAGAGCCCCGCCTTTGCGAGCTCCTCCCAGCGTTCGCTCTCCTTCTCGCGATACTTGTGGACGACGCTCTGCACGAAGGCGTCGCGGGCCTGGTTCGTCTTTGCTACACGTTGCATGTCGCGCTTCTCCAACGGGACGTGAATGAGGCCCGGGTTGCCATTGTCAAGGCCCTTCTGGTTGACGAAGAGGCCACAGTCGAACATAGACTGGGCGCGGGCGAGGGGGCGAGACTTGCGAGCGATGGGTGCCGCGGACGCGTGGTCTGCCACGTTGGGCGGTGCCGGAGGGAGCATCGAAGCGTGGTTCGCGGTCGCAGCCACATCCATAGGAGCCGACGCCTCTGGCTTGGTGTTGCTCATGGTAGCGTCGCCCGCGGGCAAGTCGACCGGTCCAGGTGTGGCAACGGACTCGGAGACAGAGGATAGGGCGGATGAAGAAGACATTTCGTGGCAGAGTAGAGTTCAGTGGAAGAACACAGCTGAATCTGACTTGATGACGGCTTGATGACTGCTACAGAACGCGACGAGGAGAAGAGCAAAAGAACGCGACGATCTTCAACGCTGAGGACCACCCGTATTTATATCAGCCTAGCACGGGCCCCAGTATGACCTTGCCGGCAGGTATGACCTTGTGGACCAGGCGTGACCAGTACCCATTGTCTACCCGCCCATTGTCGTCCCGTTGGGACTGGCCCAGGAATGGTGGCGTCGGTCAA
The DNA here is from genome assembly GCA_007026445.1 of Schizophyllum amplum. NCBI lineage: Eukaryota > Fungi > Basidiomycota > Agaricomycetes > Agaricales > Schizophyllaceae > Schizophyllum > Schizophyllum amplum. Next base: position 1,811,030 of record VDMD01000002.1, on the reverse strand, counting down.
ACGCCAATGTCACAGCGTTTGTAATGTGACCGAAGGCCATTGTCAGTCACGCGGCACGCGTGGGCGTGTGATCGTTTGGCTTCCACGTGGCCGCGTGCTTGGAGCCGGTCCGCTCCTCCGATTTCGGCGCTTGCTGCATCCACCATGTCCATGACCACCTCCACGAGCGCGTACCGCGCGCTGCTACGCGAGCTCAGGAAGTCCGTGAGTAGCTCGGTGGCTGGACTCAAGTAAATGGCTGCTGACATGATGTTGAAGGCGGTGAACAAGGGTAAGGTGCCTCCAACCTTGCGCACACACTTTCGTACGTTGGTAACGCGGTACGGCACCGACGAGCAAGCACGTACGTCGCTGGTTACTCTTGATGGAAGTGGTACTGACCTGAATGAATTTATCTGCCTATATCCATTGCTATTGTGCAACCCGCGTTCTATTCGTCCACTGTCTTCATACCGCTACTCGATCACCAATACTTCTTCTCTGTCCTGCGCCCCGTCGCCTTCTATCACCACTTGTGACGCTCCGGAATCCCATCATACTACAGGCTCAGACTTTCGATACGATATGGAAAACACTGTTCTTTTCGTGAAGTCTCAGCGCGAGCACAAGGTTCGTCCTGTGCCCATTTCACGTCCTTCCCTCATTCCTTCGCTTCCTAGACATATCTCCCGCTCTTCCTCGAAGTCTGCTACCACAAACGCCAATTCCAGCTTCCCCAACAATGCATCTCATAACTCCTGCCTTCTAATTTGTCTGGCTTGCTTACTTGCTCCCGCCCAGATCCTCCTCGACCGGTATAACCCTCTATTCGACTTGACTGCCGAAGAGCGCATCGAGGCCACCGCAAGACGGGTGGGCCTCAACATGCCCCTCATGCCGGAGGAGCAGGGCAAAGAGCCCAAGGAGTAGACACCTTCGTTATGCTGCAATGGCGCACATCCGATCTCAGTTTCAAGCATCCGGCCTTTGCATTTCAGGCTCTGAACCGAGCGCTCCAGTCAGACGCCGTCAGAAGCCCTCGAGCTTGCCCGCCATTAGAGGAACTCGGCTTCAAGTGCCATTAGACAATCTTGTGTGCCATTATACGACCTCGAGTGCCATTAAGAGACCTCAAGCGACATTATACTCTCCATATAAGTAGTGTAAGAGACGCAATCCACAGGAAGAGTCCCTCTAAGCAAGATCTGCATATACAGGCGTGTGGCCGTATGCATGTTAATTTTCTGGCGTAAGCAGGCCAGGTGAGTAATACACGGGGAGGGGGGAGAGGTGGCAGCCCGATCCCAAAAGTCTGGTGTAAGTAGCACCGTAGGGTGTAGTAGTACCGTAGGGTCCTCTACTACGTCGTCCTTTTCTACTCCGCTCAAGGTCGCCGTATACACGAACACTGGGGAGGGAGCGACTGAGGCAGACGCGCCAGGGCAGATCATTGCTCTTTCTTGTCGTCTATCAAGTCGCTGTACGGTTGTTAGTTCCCTGGGAGCAAAAGCAGTGTGTGGGCTCACTCTTCCTCGTCACTACGGTCGTCTGAGGCCGCGTCGCCCTGGAACACGACGCGATATGCTACACGCATGGCGATAAAGAACCACATACATTGCAGTACCTGCGGAGGGCCTAAGAAACGGGGAGGAAATATGCATTGATATACGCACCTGCAATGCCGCCAAAGACGACACGAACACTAGCCAGAATGTGTGAGTTATGTAGTGTCCCTTTTCAGGCGTCCATTCAAAGTTGATGTTGGCAGGGAGGCCTGTCCAGGTGGACCAGAGAACGCAGACGAAGAGGACGTGTCGCGTAACGAACCATGACACAAGGAAAAAGGCGAATGTGTAGTCGTAAATCTGGTGAGGTATATCCAGGTAGCGACCCATCTTGGCTGCCTGAGGGAACATGAGACGGGGGACGCGCAGGAAGCAAAGGAAACGCGCGTACCGGCAGCCAAATGTCACACCAGTCCATGAGTACCATGATGATGCATCCGACGCGCGTGAAGTTCGTGTAGTAACTGGCCATCATGAGGAATATGGTGATGATGTGGTGCGTGAACATCTGCCAGTGGTCCTTGCGACGCGCCTCGGCGTTGATAATGAGCAGTTGGTGGATGTAGAACGCGATCTCTGTTAGGTAGTAGAATTTGACCGGGGCGGCGATGGGGATGTGGGGGTAGCCGGTCCAGAGGACGGAGAGGTCGGACAGTTGCGTGGGCAGGTTCAGATGTACGTACTAGTGGTTGCGTGGGTCAGTAATATGCCGTGGCAGGTAGAAGAACACGTACGAAGCCGTAGGACCATTGGCAGGTGTAGTAGACGACCGACCAGCCCTGCTCCGCGAAGCGCATCACGGAACGCTTCATGTGTCGCTCCTCCTGCGCGTATGTCGACACGTGTCCATTGCCTACGCCGTTCGCGGAGCCGTTGGTGGCTGCGCGACGCTTCTTGCCTTCCCAGCGCGTGTTCAAGTCCTTCTTGAGCTTCCACTCCGCAAAGGGCTCGAAGACGTAGATGCGACAGACGTCGCGCAGGACGGCCATGACGGCTATCACGGTGACCATGAAGCAGAGGTCGAGCGGACCAGTTTCATAGTAACGCGAGTCGGGGAAAGAGTCCGGGCTTTTTGGCGTGTCGATGGGGTAGGAGAGGGAGATGAAGGGCGCAACCATCTCGGACCATGAGGTGGTGGCCATGGCGGGCGTGGGGGACGGGTTGGGTGGAGGGGGGAAGAAAGCTACGCGCCTCACCGCAGTTGGGGATGGCGGCTAACTTAAAGTACAAAAAAGTCGGGCGACGCGCTCATTTCGGGATTCTGAAGCGCACGTGCGCATGCGTGGCGCGGGCTTGCATCTCCTACAGTCTACTACATAGGCATACCTACAGCGTGTCTAGGCTCTAACACACCAGATATCTCTCCCTCGAACACCGGAGCATCCAACTTCCAACGAGAACTCCGAGCGCAAAATGCATTATTCTTTCACGTGGCGAGAAATCCAACCGAGGCCCCCAAGCGCCCCCCGCAGCGCCACAAATTCCCTCGCTTTTGCTCTCGACGATGGCGGCGACGACGAGCACGCGGCAGCCGAACACAACGCTGTACCTCAACAATCTCAACGACAAAGTCAACAAGGATGAGCTGCGCGGTCAGATATATGCGCTCTTCACCACATACGGCCGCATCATCGACATCGTCGTCTCCAAAGCCCCGCGCCTACGCGGCCAGGCCTTCCTCGTCTTCGCCGATCTCGCGAGCGCCACCACGGCCTTACGCGCATGTCAGGGGATGGTTATTTATGACAAGCCCATGGTGCGTTGCGTCTCCCACTCGCTCGATCGCCGGTTGAGCCTCTGTGCAGCGCATAGACTACGCAAAGACCAAGTCGTACGCGACTTCAAAGCGGGAAGATCCCAACTTCGTCCCCCCGACCGCAGTACACGCGAGCGATTTTGTGAACGGCAAGGATGGCAAGCGCGCACGCGACGAGGACACCCTCGAGACGCGCAACGCCAAGCGCGAGAAGGCGGACGACTCCGATGAGGAGATGGAGATCGACGACGAGGACGAGCAGCCGGTTCAGAACGCACCACTCCCGACGATCACATGTACGTCTCCCCTGCATTTACGCGCGCTGCAACATCCGCTTCACGTCTTTCCCACCATAAGCTGCCGCCGTGCCCGCCGTCGTGCACCAGGTCTCTGCAAAATTACTCTGCACAAATTTGCCGCAAGAGGTAACGGAAGCCGTACTTTCGGTACTATTCCAACAGTGCGTTTCCTTAGCTTTGACATCGGTCACTCTTCTGACGTTCTTTGCCTAGATATCGGGGTCTGCTTTCGACGCAAGTCGTGCAGTCCCCGAATCCGGGGCCCGATGGGACGAAAGCGAAGATGGCGCAAGTCTTGTACGAGACACCAGAGCTAGGATCTGTGGCGAAGGAGGCCCTCAATGGCTTCCAGCTGAAAAAGGGTTGGAACATGGCCGTGGCATACATATAGTCGCCACAGCGAGCCTCGCTGACAATCGACTAGGCCTTGTTCACCAACCACACATCCGCTTCCTGCAACTTCATGTAGCATTTTGTTTTCCAAGATGTATTCATCACTATATTTCTTGTACTCTATTGTTCTGCTTGCAACTCCACGGGGTCTTGTCCAGGTCAGGCACTGGCTGTCGTCCCAAGGTATGGTATGGTACACCAGCAAAAGCTTCATGCACATTCAAGAACATCAGACGCGCTGCACACACACATGGCCCAAGAAATATGCAGATCTTCGTGCGAGCATGCAAGCAACAAATCACACAAATACTTAGCAGCCAGCCTACGAAACTTCGGGCACGCCAACTGCCCTCCTCAGGTGCTCTAACATCGCAATTCCACGTTGCAAATGCGGACTGAGCTTGTGCTTTATGTCGGCATCGAGCGCGCCAGCAGCGTTGGACATGGCCGTCAAAGCAGGCCGCACCTCCTCGTCAAAGACTTCCTGCACGACACGGTCGACAACGGACTGGAACTGTTGCAGGAGGGCTTCCTGCGATATGCCCTCCTGCTGACGAGGCAGATGGCGCATCGGCGCCGGGTCTCGCGCTAGAAGGTGAACTGTCTTGTCGTTCAGTCTTTCAACTTGCTGCCTGAGCGCCGAGCATTCCTCCCTCATCCGTGCGAGCTAGGCATGACTGGTCAGGAAGAGGAAGACGATGAGACAGAAATAAAACGACACCTGTTCCTTCACCTCCTCGTTCTTCGCCTTCTGCGCGCGCAGCTGAAGGATGATGACCTGGTTCGCGCGGATTTGCTGCATTATGGCGAGACTCTCGCTCGCACGAAGCGTTTTCGCATTTTGCGTGGCTTGCGTCCGTGCGGCCATATCGTCCTCCATCTCCCTCTGCCGAACCTGGACCGCTGCGTGGACACGCCTATCCAGTCGGTCGTGCAAATTCTGCTCAATGTCCTCTATGCGCTGTCGCACCGGCGGTTCGTACTCGTAGTTGTCCTCCATCTTCGAGAGGTCCAGCTCAAGCCTACTCACGCGCGTGCGCAGGTCCGGCGGGGGCAGCTCCACGATGTCTTCGTCAACGTCCATGGTGTCTTCCATAGGCATGGGCTGACCACTCGTCTCCTGTCTCGTAGTGGCACTCGGGTCTGCTGGGCCGGGCATGGCAGGCAAGCCTGCGATTGCGGGGCGGATTTGGGCAATCCACGCAACCAGCTGCGTGGTGTAACCGTCGATCTCCTCGAAGTCCTGATTGGGATCGAACGCAGGCGGTGCGCCAAAGACATCCTTCCCCGCAGACACGGTTTCGAGCTCGACAAGGGCCTTCTTGAAGTCCGCCTTCGCTTTCTCGTAAGCGCGACCCAAGTCTGTGCTGGCGATAGTTATCTTCGCACGTGCAGCGACAGGCGCATGTCCATAAATGTCGGAGCGCTTCGCATGACGCCAGCTCTCATGCCTGGTCTGCGCCTCTAAGAGGATAAGTTTGCACTGAATCGCAGACAGCATAGCCCTGCAGGCGAGTCAGTATTTGTGAGCACGGGGTGAGGCCACCGACGTACTGCACGGTTTCGGCATACGCTACAGCACGCTTGGGATGGTGTGCCACAGCAGCCGGGTCCGGCTTTGCGCGAATGTTGAGGACTTTTGATGGAGAGCCTCGGTCAGTTGCCTGAGGGGTCGATGCCGTGCCCTTCGGAGACTGCGGCCGCGGGGCAGCACGACGGGGTAGAGATATCGGTTTTCGCGCGGGTATCGACTGAGCAGGGGAGCGGAAAGAGGAAGGTGAGGGGATTGCCGGCGGAGGCATGTCTGATTTTTTCGCAGATCCTTTCGCTGAATTCTGAGAAGTCGATTGGCGCAGGGTATCCTGCTTCAATGCTTCGACTGGCGAAGGCGGAACGGCAGGTGCAGCGGGCGTAGTGGACGCGTTCGTTGCATCCTGCCCACTCCATAGGCTATCCCAGCTATTGTCGTTCCCCCACCCGCCTCCGACGTCATTGCCAATCTCCCAAGCGTTCGCACTACTGTCATCTGCGTTGCCACTGCCGCCCCAGTTGCTGCTGCCCCATCCGGCGTTCGCGGTCGTGTCATTGGATGTCCAGCTAGAGCCTCCCAGCGAGCCCCATCCGGGATCTGGCACCGCTGTCTCTCGTGCCTTGCCCTTGTCTTGAGAAGTAGAGGCGATGGAAGAGAACGACGTGTTGCGCGACCTGTTGATTGGATTTGCGGGTGGCGATGTTGGATTGGATGCGTTCCGCCTAGAAGAATCCCATGCGCCCCGGTCGAAAGGGTCATTCCCAATGGGTTCCCGGTTGCGCGGAGGATTCACAGCTGGCCCGTTTGAGGAGGCCGGTGGGGGAGGCTCATCGTCTGACGAACTAAACCGTATGGGAGGGGGCGGCGCGCGGTTAGACCGGGAAGAGGCGCCTTGGTGGTGTGAGTTTGCCTACGCAACATGAGTATGTGGATACTGTGAGTGATGCAAGCAAACACACACCGCGGTACGCCAACCTTCATCTTCTGGGTGCATGAAGCCACATGCCCTTCCAAAGCTGCAGATGCTCTTAGCGGTGCCATCCTCATTAAAGTGCTGTACATCGGCAGATTCAGACGTCAGAGGATCTGGATGTTGAAGGGAGGTCGTACCATGCAGCGAATGCGTCTCTTTTCCCTCTGCATTATCAGCTGTGAACTGGGTCCAGTAGAGCGTTTATCAAATGAGGCTGTGAGACGGCGTGAGCGACAAGAATGAAAGACGATGTCATGACCATCCTGTGACCATCCGAAGGAGTTGAGCCCCCACGTGTTTTTGCAAGGTCAACGTTCAACGGGCTACGGATTTCAAGTTGAAGCTCGGGTTTTCAAGTACCAGAAGTAGTAACGGGTGCCATGTCGAAAGCAACAAGTATCAGACATAAGTATGTACACCGAGTCAGACTCTCTACCAATATTTATGTCTGGACGAGACTACACATCGTGCCGACCTCCTACCACGTCCCGCTCAGCGACATCCAGTCGCGCAAGACCACCGTGCGCTCCGTTCCAATCTGCCTAGTCATCTCATCCTGCCGAGTGATAGGCAAATGTTCAAAGTATCTAAGCAGGTCGCCGTCCAAGATGCCCTTCGACAGAGGACGCGACACATGGTCGTTGCGGACGGTTCTAAAAGCAGTGTAAGCCTCAAAGAACAGATGATATACTATTTGGTGTACTGACCTGAGCGCCTTGGGGTTCAATCCAGCAACATGCTGCATGTTTCGCGTGAGTTGTAATTGCAGTGGCTGCAGCCTTTTGGCCGCCTCATCTGGCACCGGGGTCAGGCAACTCAACGTGCCATCCGTGCCACCTGTGAAAGTGTGAGCCTTCCCGAAACCGCACTATCGAGGGCTCTGTCCGCACCATAGACCAGAATACCCTGCGGAGTAATGGGATCATCTTTGGATCGCCGTGCGATCAACGTCGATGAGCGATAGTCTGTTTGCACGTTGAACTCCGTTTGCGTCAATAACAGTCGACCGTCGTGAGAGTCGATCGCTGCAAAACCTCAGAGAAGGAAGAGTAGGAGTTGACGTGTAGCGCACCTTGCGGATCGTAGTTGTACATCCGCATGACACCGTTCTCGTCGCACGCCACAATCGTGAGAGCTTCCTCCGCGAAAAAGAAGTCCACGACTGTCACGCAAATGCGGCTCACGTCCTTTCCCAGTGAGACCAGCTTGTACGGGTCCTCCTACGGGCCAAGTTTAGCAGTAGATACCGTACAGAATCGAAGCACTAACCTGGAAGGCGACGAAATGAATGCCGCGGACGACGTCCCCGATCAACAGCAGATTCTTCAAGGCGCGTAACGAGGTCACGTATACGCCGACATCCATGAATGCGACGCCCACCAGCCGCTCGTCGAGATCGAGAGCGCGCACATAGATCTTCTGGCCCATTGACGACACCAGATAATTGTTGATGCCACATAGTGCCGTCACAGGCCCCTTGGCATCATCACGGCATCGCAGTTTCAGCCTGTACCACCGACGAGGGCCCTTGTCATGGTCGGGAACGACCTCGACAACTTCGAAGATGTACGTCTGGTCGATCATATCATCAGTATTGTTCACAATGAGCATGGGAAGCCGTGACATACCGCGCCCTTCACTGCCAGGTCCTCGCCGCGCACAATGCTGGTGCCGACAGCGATAAACTGTTTCACGCCAGCGTCCGTACTGACGGTCTCCAGCGGCACACACTCCATGGCGTTCACGTACTCATTCGTGGCAAACTCGTACCTGCGGTATTGTCAGTGCCAGACCATCCAATACATGTGAGATGCGCACCCATCCACTGTCGTCCAGAGCTCTGGAGAGATCAACTCCAATGTTGAGCACTCTACGAAGGGCTCGGTAATCCCTGGACCTGCGAACGTCTTAGCATTTGTGAGGCGAAGCGGTTTGACAAGTAATCATACCGTCTGGCGTCCAGACCTGTTCCCCATCCTCATCGAAAGATGCAAAGCGGCCATGCAGTGAAGCGGCAGCAACGATCATGGAGGACGACGGCTCGTATACAACATTCGAATATGCCCGGCCCCGTGGGACCCTGCGCGACAGCAATGGACGCCCAATCTCATACTCTGGAATCCACTCGCACAAAGTCTGGCCCTGCAACTGTTGTTAGAACCGGTCGAGCGCTGCCCGAGACTGTCACGCCCACCTCCTCGCTGTAGATGAGGAATTCGGACGCATTCTCCCATAGCGTGCACGCGCTAAAAGCATACACCGCTGCATGTCCCGAGGGATACATCTGCACCCCGCCCTTGTCTGTCGCGACGATCCAGTGTGGACGATCGCCGGTGAAGAACACGCCCGCCGGCGCGGCAGCGCATGCGAACGGCACGAACGTCCGCAATGCCTTCTTCTGCTCGGCCAAGATTCCCTTCTCGCCTGCATCCATGCTGCGCATTTCAAAGGCCTTCGAGGCGACCTTAACAAACTGGATTTGCAAGCTGCCAGCACGTGGCGTGAGCGGGGCTTCGACCATGGGTGGCTGGTTTGTGGCGTGTGCTTCGTATACGGCTAGGTGGCCGCTGCGAAGCAAAACCTGGAACGGGTGAGTGAGATATGTGGTAGTCTGGAGTGACTCGCACCAGAAGATGTGGCTTGGGGTCAGACTGGCCGAGGTTCGTGAGCAGGATTTGCTCGATGTCGAGTTCTTGGGGTTTGCGTGGCGGGTCCTGCGGGGGCGAGAGGGCCGCCGGCTCTTGTGAGTCAGTCAGGACATTTTGCAACGTCGCCAACAATGTCGTAGAAAACACCAGGCTGAGCTTGGGTAGTGTCCATATCTAAACCCGATTAGTTCCTGCTCAGGTCCGTTCATCTGTACTCACCTCGACAACACCCTGCGGGCGCACAAGCACCAGCCACTGACTTCTACTCGAGGCGTCGACGATAGAATGCAGAGGCGTCGTCATTTCCGTACCCGCGGCGCTGTTCTGATGATATACTTGGAACAGGCCTGATGTATCCGTAAAGAAGCCGCCCGCCGAATATCGCGATGACTGCCTTCAAGTTAGCACATATATCAAATCCATAGTGCGTACATACCTTGTCCCCCATGGGCGACATGTCCTTCCGCCTGATTTTTCCGCGACCCGTCTCGCCGAGGAAGAGCCCGATGGTGTCGTCTTCGCGGAAAATGAGTACATATGGGTCGCATATGCTGCAAGTTTTGATTCTGGCACGCGGAACGTTGCCTTCCATGTCTTTGATGATTTGCCGCTCGTTGCCGTCTGTTAACATGCATCAGCGGAAAATTTAGTTTTAGCGAGACAGCCAACAGCTACCTGGTTCGAGAACGCGTATGGCGTTGGTCATAACGTGCAAGATGCTGGTGCGCTGGAAGAAGGGCCCGGCACCGATGGTCATGCCATTCACACGCGAGACGACGGACAGATCACCCTTGGCTGAGCGCACAGCCAGCTATATGGCATCAGCACTGACTGCGGGGCCAGGCGGAAGAATACTACTTACTCGAGAGAAGCCCGGAGAGGGATTAGCGTCGGTGCTGATGATGAGCGTGTCGTGTTCGGCCATAGCAGCGCTACTGCTTCTTCGAATTGGCAGGGACCATACGCCACGTGCACCGCTGATTATGGGAAGCTTTCTCTTTTTCCTGAGGGGTAGGTCACGCTGTGGCGGGTCAGTGAAGCATACGCCCGTGAATAACGCTCGACGAACCTGGAACAATGTGAAGCCACCAAGATGGCCGGAGCCAGTAGCAGTCACAAGCTCTGGAACAAAGCGGTCCTGGATACGGTCAGATTAGTAGGATATAGGCCACAGCAATGAATACACGCACCCCGTTCTTTGCAACCGCAAAGGTCAGGTCTGCGATGGGACCATACGCGGGAAGTGCGTCGCAGTACGACAGCCGTATGACAGAGCGCGTCTTTCTCCTCACTGGCGCGGCATTCTCTTTGACCCCCATCATCGAGGATCCGGTCTTACTTGTCGACGGACCATAGATATCTTCAGAAGAGAAATTCCATTGAATCTTACGATAGATGACACTGGTGTAAATCAACTGACCGTCGTCGTCATCATCCACGTCCATGCCCCGCTCCTCAACCTCTACGACTGCAGGTGCCGCATCCATGTTCACGTCCTCGTCGATTTCTTCCTCGACGCGCGTGGTACGCAAAAGAGCAGAGTCCCCGGCAGTGCTAGCAACAAGTAGGTGGTTGTCGTTCAGTCGTCGCAGAACAGAAGGAATGGTCGTTTGTGCGAGAGGCGAGCCTAGGTTCATATTGGCAACGATACGACCGCCGGTCACGAGTTCGAGAGGATAGATTGTGCCGTCCTTGAGTATGACGAAAGCCGTCTTGTCGTCGACGAAGATGGACCGTGAGCCTTCAAGTTCCATAGAGCGTGCTTGTTCCTCCGGCGTAAGAGTAGGTAAAGGTATGTCGCTCATGCGTGCGACCCAGCCGTTCACAGGAAGAACGATCTTTCGCGCCGATTGCTCCGCATAGATGATGCAGTTACTCGCCGTGATCATGACACCGCCGACACTTGCGGGGCAGACCGTTAGGGACAAACAGTCACAAGGTAACCCGCTAGCTTGGCCGATCACGGGATAACTCCTGTTGATGATGTCGAGAGTGAAGAAGGCAAGCTTCACCGAGTCCTTGTGCTCGCTTAAACGTCTGCTGAGGCATTGAGTCATGGTATCATAACTGAAAACGTAACGTACCCTGTCCACGTCTGCTGTGTCTCGTACAAAACGGCGACAGTGGGGTTGTTGAAGCCTGGTAAAAAGGCAAAATCTATGACGTTCCTTATGCCTAGTTCGACGTCGTTGGGGAGATCCAACATGAAACTAGGCGAGTATGGTACATCTCTGTAAACACAATAAGTGCACGATAGCGAATATCAAAAAAGGACTGTACAAACCTCAGCTGCACTTGCTCCTGGTCCATCATGTCGATGTCTGCCTGAGTCTGGTAGAAAGGAAGGATGGCAAAAGCATCATTGGGAAGGGACAGTGCAGCACAGCGGGATTGTGGGTCTACGCGTAGCTCAGACGTGAACGTTGAGATGTCTGTGGCTATCTGGCAGTAAATGTCAGCGCTTCATCGGATGCACTGCGTGAAGCGACAAACCATCTGAATGGCACGTTCATACGTATGGATGGAGACGGTGAGTAGGTCTTGCGTCGCAGTCGACCACTCAAGCAGGGCAATCTACGTGGAGGATGAGACTAATCATGCTTGCCACAGCGAATGTACGTACTTTGGCATCTTTGAATGAGACCAACAGACGGTCCAGATTATCTTCGAGAGATGATATAATTTTGACGGCCTCGAGCCCAGTAACGATACCGTGAAGACGATGCTCGCGAACAAGATGGAATCGAGTAACTGTTAATTGCCCAGACGCATTTGTCCCTGACGACTGACATCCCATAAGCCACTGTACATTGTCTAACAGTAGCGACTTTACTCACCTTGACCACAGGACCCTGTTGCTCTGTCTTCACCCCCTCCTTGCTGTCTTCCTTTCGTCGGTTCTTCGCTGCGGTGGGGCTTTTCGCCGTCATGAGTTCTTCGCGGACCTCATATACGCGCAGAGTGTTCCCCCTGGCAGTGACAACGTTGCACAGGACTTCATGTCGCGACGACTGACCCAAAGTCGAAGGCGTCAGTCTGAGGCTTGCAGCAAATTCGACGCCGCTAGGAGGGAGCCATTCTTCGTAAAGAGCATGCATCGCAAAGTCAAAGCAGATTAACCCCCTTCGTTGTCGCTTGCGGCAGCAAACAGCACGTTCGGCGCGTCCTCGTCGTGGCGGTTGAGCAGCAAGCTGGCACCGGCAGCAAGTCTTCCTGCGATCGGAGAGCTCGGACCGCTGAACCGGTTCTTATTCTCACGATAGTGACTCATGGTGCGTCGCCGTCATGGCGCCGCCGTCGGAGTCCCCCCTCACAGAGATAGCCACTCGATATTCAATATATGACCTTTCGATGTAAATATATTCTGTGTCAACAGACCGTATTTGATTCGGTATATATCAACTTCTGCACTTGCAAAACGCTGCTCCACTAAGTGTAGCTGATCATTCAAAATTACATGCCCTTCGTTCAAAATCAAAGAGCCGCTGTTGTTGTACAGCCCATTGCAGGTTGACCACAGGCTCGAACACGCGTAATGACGCGCACGGGCGTATGCCACCTGAGTCTACAGGCATGTCGGCGATGTCCGACAGCGTTTTCCGGCGGAGAGCAGCGACAGCCGGCCGTTCTACCACTCCTCCTCCCAGCCTCCGCCTATGTATTTTATTAATCTCGTTTTGAATTTCATCTATCTTGCCCTCGTAGATGAATTTCGACGAGCTGCTTAGTTAAGTAAATCCTTGATATATACCGAATCAAATACGGTCTAACGCTTCAGTTTGGATCAAGTTTGATTATCTCGATTCTCTCTTCTCTATGCAGCCGCGGGACCACTGGACTCGGCCGGGCACTGTGGCCGCCTCGAGAATATCTCGTCCAACGTCCAACTCCAACGTGACTCCACATTATTCGTTGACATTTTCTCGCGGGATTCATAGTCTTTGTCTGCCACGGAGCTAAGTATGCAAGACGAGGAACTCCCCTCCTTTAGGTGCCATCAGGACAGTCCCAAGCTGATCAGAACTGTGATAGAAGCAATCTATCTCCTGCCTCTGGAGAAATGCAGGCAGGCGCGCACGGTACACCGACGTTCGGAACTTGAGTCACATTGAAGTTGTAGGTCCACTGCAATGATACCACGTGACTCCACGCGATTATCTATGCGTGCCTAATTTGGCGCCGCTTCTGCTGTTCGCGCTCCTTGTCTTCCGCCACCACATTCGTTTTAGCGCCGCATATTCACCTCGTGTGAGCGCCCCCCTCCATGTCCCGTCCTCCGATCAAACCAGATAAGACGACCGCCGGCATCGCCGTCGATCCCTACACCCAGCGGCGTGTCATACCCGAGTCGCGACGCCCAGATGGAACGTGCGTGGTTGTGTCCATGTCCTCAGCGCAGTCAACTAACTGTCATGGTGTGTCTCAGCGTTCGCAAAGAAATAAAGATTCGGCCTGGCTTTACACCACAGGAAGATGTGAAGCGCTTCCGTGGCACGCGTCAGGCGCAGATGGACTCGAATCAGCTTCCCAAGGGACACATCGTTGGCTGGGTTGCGCCGTCGATCGCGGCCCCAAAAAAGCCTGGAGCCTCTGGTGCTGCAGCGAGTGGCGCGGACAAACCACTCAGCAAGAGCGCGAAGAAGAACGCGAAGCGCAAGGAGAAGCGGGAAGAAACACATTCGCAGAAGATCAAGGATAATTGGGAGGATGAGGACGAGGATGATGATGCAGGAGGAAAGGAGAGCAAGGGAGGTTCCACAACCAGCACGTCCGACAAGACGCCTGATGCAGCGGATATGCTGGCGGAGGAGATGGATAAGCTCAATGTCAAGAAGTGAGCGCCGCGCGCCGGCCACAAATGTTTCTATGACTTCCTCGAGGTAAGCTCATCTGGCCGTGCGTGTCTCTTGCAAGGTATCAGTCATGCTCATGCCTCACTATTCAGCTTGACGCACGATCTCCTTCAATTTATACCTCGATACGTCGTCTCATTCACTATTCTTCTTGTTGTATCAGTAAGTACCATTGTACATATACCACTGTCAGGGATGTCGATGCCTCATCGAGCGTGAATACACAAAGTACAGGGAGTAGCAAGGGTGTATGGAAAGCGGACATAGATAGAGGGCAGCAGTGAATCATCCTACGACCCAAAGCGCGCTAACCTCATCCTCCTGATCTCGTCGACGCTGGGGGCCGGTGCCGATTCTGGAGCATCAGACGCAGCCTCAAACGACGACTCCGACAATTCATCATCCTCCCCTGAGGGCGGTACCAGGTGTGAAGACGCCTGGGTTGGTGCTGCAGGTGCAGGTGCAGGAGGCGCCGGTGTCCTGGCCTCGAGATCAGGAGGCGGGGTCCAACCCTCCGGCAATCCCTCCATTGAGGCCTTCAGCGCAGCTTGCAGCTCCGCGTCCTCGTCGTCATACACTCTCGGCGCGGATGAAGCGGATGGCGGCGCTCGGGGGGCTGGAGTGTGGCTGCCATTGTCCTCTGACATTTGATGACCCTGCTCGCGCGCCATCGCCTCGCTCTCAGCGATGATGCGGCGCATCATCTCCTCTTCTTCCTCGTACTGCGGATCGGGCCGGCCTCCCCCCGCTGCAAGGAGCTCCTGGTGCGCCATTCGCTGCTCCCGCTGCATCTGCTGGAGCTCCGTCTCTGCGGTGCTGGACCCTGCAGGTGCTGCAACAGCGCGCATGTCGTCCTCGTCCCAAACGTCGTCGTCCTCATCTCGGAGACCGTGCGGGGCGGAATACGAAGGAAAGCTTGAGGCCGCTGGTCCGGGCGTGTCATACGTCTCTGGGAATTGGTGATGGTCGCCGCGTAGTGATGCCTGTAGCGCAGCTTGCAATTCCATGTCTTCATCCTCCAAGCCTTCTATTTGCCCGAAAGCAGATTTGCCGTGCGCGTCGCTCCCTGGCAGTCTTCCTGCTTGCGCTCGAGGTGCGGATGCATTGTCTGGGACCGCCGAGGCAAAGGCATCCGCGTCGGTTTGAGGCATCGAGATCGCCGCGTCTGGGTTCTTCTGACGGACGACGAAGACGGAGTAGCCTGCACGTAGTCACTGAGTATGTCTTGTGAACTATATGGAGGCAAACGCACCTTCGCCTTCGGCCTGCTGGATGAACATGCCGAGGTAGAGCATGCTGACCCACTGCGGGACCTCATGGAAGGAGTTTAAATCGAACCAATGGCCGCTTGTACTACCCGGTGTGAGGTCGCCAAAGCGGCGTAGCGTATACCAGTGCTGGTTCTGGTTAAATATGAACGCGATTTGCGAGCTGGTGATGCCTCGTCAGCACTGTAACGTTTCGCCGCCTGCGCAAGCATTAACACGTACTGAGGCTGATCTTGATAGGGCTGCATCTCTTGACTTCGCCATCTTGTCAATCTAGAGGATCGGAAGGAGGAGGTTAGACCGATGGGTGCGGACAATGTACAGACACGCACGTTAGGTTCCACACGTCCACGGCCCTGTCGAGAACCTGCACGGAGAAGAAACCCGTGTCATCCATGTTCATGCTTGTGCTGCCGGTGTTATCCTCATCGTAGCTCATCTCGAGCGAATCCAGCTGCCGCGCATGCTCTGAGAGATCGGGCGCTGTGAACTGCGAGCCACCGTTGAGCGTCCCAGGTGCATTAAAGGCAGCGAAGGGCGTACGTAGTTTCCCTCTGCAGACGATACAATCGTTATTGCAACAATATAAGCGTGAAAGGCAAATGAACTCACGCAGAAGGGCATTGAGCGCGTGTTGTGCGCAGAGCATCGATCCTTCCTGCTGTCTCTCATGGTAGATTAGTGGCACCAGGTCGTCCAGCGTCGCCATCGTGTCTCGTCTTAGTCTTGACGGTGCGGAGAATGCTTGATGAGGTGTGGAGAGTGCGCGATATGACAGTCTGGGTCTGGGTTAAGGAGTGAAGTGATGGTTAGGCGGGGGAGACGCGTGACGCGTAATTCACGATCGCGACGCGACGCGCGTCGAGAGGCGCGCGTCCACTTTGTGCATTATCATTCTTGGCTATGGTATGAAGACTCAAATTGCAGGTCGTGATATTGGGAAAGCATAACGATATCTAGCCTGTCTAACATGATAAGGAGCGGTGTGGATATTCGTACAGATTCGTCAACTATTAGTTACAGATGCTCGCACCCGCGTCTAAGTAGTAGCTTCAAGGTCCCGGATAGTCCCTCAATACATTTCCAAAAGGTATGCTCACGCCGCGACGCCTGGGTGCCTTCAGTACATTAAGTCCACTCGTCCTGCTCCCTTTCTCCCTCTCCGCGAGGCTGACCAATATCCATGTGTCCCCTGGGCAGGAGGCCAATACCGGCACTCGGCATGACCATAGAGGGTGCGTGAGGAGGAGGAGGAGGTGGAGGTTTGGGCCTGAGCTCCATACCCAAGACCGTGGTGATAATGAGGACCGCGATGGTGGCTTGAGTCTCGTTAGACACTGTACACTGCGGACTTTAGACACGAAGGACTCACTAACGGTGCGTCTCATATTCTCCCATTTATTCTCCTCGACAAGTGTGCGAAGGTCGCTGCAGTCGACGACCGTCTTGTTGAGCAGACTCTCGATGGCGATGTCCTGCTGCTTGATCTGCGACCTTGCTTCGTTCTTGCGCGTATCGAGCTCCATCTGGATCTCGTGCTTCAGCGTGCCCACATCCTCCTTCATCTTGACGTCCAGGCGGTCAACCTCTCGCCGCAGCGCGGCCGTAGTGGTGCGGATAGCCGCAGAGTCGTTCTTGGTGCTCATTGTGATCTCTGCGCGTAGTTCCGAGATGGCTGCGCGGAAAAGGTACGCTTGCTGCACGGCGTCAGTGAGAGGACGACACGCGAAAGAAGAGTACAACAGACATTGTCAAGGTCCTTATGCGTGACAGCCTCCCGGCGGACGCGCCCGATGCGGTCCACGAGCAGTGCACGCGTTGCGCGCATGAGATGACGCGCCGTGGTATGCGGGAAGGTCTTCTGGAGCTCCCGGTAGAAAGCGTGGGTGTGGAAGGGCGGTGCAGTGTAGGCGGGCATCATGTATGTCGGTACGGGAACGGGAAGATTGTCCTCTTGGTTGGGGACCTCATCTCGGTCGTGGACGTCGGCTTGGTCTGTAGGAGGAGGCGGCGGCGGTCGTGAGGTGCCCTGGTTGGATGGCCCGGGATCTCGAGGGTGTGGGGCCAATGATATGTTGCTCCCTGTCGCGTTTGGGTCGCCCATGGTGTGTGCATCGCGGTGGGGGATGATGACGGGGACGGGGAGGTTGACGGCAGAAGTCGTATACGCTTCTGTGTGTAGGGAGCGCGAGAGACGCCAGAACTGGCGGGAGATATTATGCATAGACGCTGAAGGTCAGAGAGATTAGATTAGAATAACGTGAGAGGCAGGTTAACGAGTTCGAAGTGTTGGCGGCTGTGAGTGCAGAGTGTATAGATCGATGATGTGAGAGACCGGGAAAGCCGGGCGCGCGCCGGAGGCAGCGCCATGTGCGCACGCAACGCCACATATTGCCATAGATGTGGGCGCCATTGTTGAAGATTTGATCTCTTGTTTGTTCTTCAACTTGCATCCATCATGCGCTACGCCGTCCTCGTCACCGGCCCAGCCGGCGCCGGCAAAACAACATTCTCCAACTCATTCATTACACATCTCACTGCGGCAAAACGCAGAGCTCATCTGGTCAATCTCGATCCCGCGGTGAATCCAGCCAGCTTCGAATACGAGCCAGCGATCGACATCAAGGACCTCATTAGCCTTGAGGATGTGATGAGTGAGTTGAACTACGGTCCTAACGGCGGTCTTGTATACTGCTTTGAGTGAGTGAGTGCTTAGTCCTCTTGACGGCGTGCGAGATGCTGACCCAGGACCCAGATACTTGCTCCAGAACATGGACTGGCTAGAGGAAGAGCTGGGCGGCTATGATGATGACTACCTCATCTTCGACTGTCCAGGACAAATCGAACTCTACACTCACCATCCATTCTTGCCGACGCTTGTCAAGCATCTACAGCAGATGGGCATACGGACAAGCGGCGTCTACCTGATCGAGTCCCAGTTCATGGAGGACAAGTATAAGTTCTTCAGGTAAGCTCTCCTCACTCAAATGCCTCGTTCGCTGGCTCAACTGCTCTCAGTGGTGTACTTTCGGCGATGTCTGCCATGGTCAACCTTGAAATCCCCTGGATAAATATTATGTCCAAGATGGACCTCGTCACAAGTCAACATAAGAAAGACGAAGAGGGATTCCAGGAGCCGAGGAACGGTCTGCGCGTACGGAGAGATATCGCACGGTATGCTTTCTCATGCTTTACTCGAACATCGTTCTAAAATCGCTCTAGGTATCTTGACCCGGACCCGATGCTCCTTGCATCACGGCGAGGTCAAGAAGGCAAGGCCGAAAACCCCAAATTCCACACTTTGAATCAAGCAATTGTACAGCTGGTACGTCTACTTCGTCTGTACCCTACTCTCGCTATTCCGGATGTTGACGCAACTATACAGATCGAAGATCACCCTCTGGTCTCTTTCTTACCTCTCGACCTCACCGACACCGACTCTCTGGAGACGGTTGTATCTCATGTCGATCATACCATGCAGTACGGGGAAGATGAGGAACCTCGAGAGCCCGCTGACATGGACGAAGGCGACTTTGCTGAAATGGAGTGAGGCTGCCACCGAAGTAGGCCATGCTTTCAGTGTGCGAGCCTTGTACGTAGCAGAAATGTATGTATAGTACGTCCTTCGACGCGTGTCTGCGCTAGCGTCCGCTGTTGAAGTTGAACAAGGGCCACAACCTACACGTGCCGCAGCGCTATAGTCACACATCAGCACACGGATGATCTTCGCCTGGACCCTTGTTCGCGTTTTCCTCGCAACTTCGATCGCGTTCTCACCTTGTCTCTGACCATGTCCTATCGCACCCCCAGCCACGCGCAGTCTCATCGCAGCCATAGCCGCTCGCATTCGCGCTCGTACCAGGGCTCGCCGTATGGCTATGACCCCAATAACGCCTACCAATATCAGCAGTCCGCCAGCCCGTACTACGCCGGCCAGACGCAGCCGTCTATGGGCATGCCCATGCCCCAGGGGACGGTCTATCAGAACCAGGCTTTCCCATCCATGGCGCAGACGCAGCCGTCCGTGATCTACACGCCCTCTTCGCACCGTAGCCACAGACACGGCAAGCGCCACAGCAGCAGCGGCCGCCACCATCGCCACCACTCGGAGCCTGTAGTCATGTCCGTGCCCACTGTAGCGCCAACGATGATCACGGTGCGTACATCCATTGACGTGGACGTGAACCTTGCGTGCTGACCTTTGACGCCGCAGAGTGGATCTCACCGCTCGCGTCGTTCGCATTCGCATGGGCATCGCCGGCACCACTCCCAGCCACATTACCAGTACGTCAGGAAGGACACGTTCGGCGAGAAACTCAAGCGCTTCTTCGGCTTTGGGACCGCGCCTGGGGTGAAGCATGAGTCGAAGAACAGCTCGTGGGGCTTCCTGGGCCATTCCAAGCGGCGCCGCTACATCGACCTCAACACGGGCATGGAGGTCGACAGACGCGGCCGCCCTATCATGCGCATCTGAACGGGGAGGCGGTGAAATCACAACGAAAACAGCAACCCTTGCCGCTGGGCTGAGGGTTCCCTTTCATCAGTGAGGGGGAGCGTCATCGATGGTCGTCGGGCATTCGTTACTATGCTTCAGGCCAAGGCCGATACGTGCGTTTATCATCGCGCGTTGTACTATACGCATCATTATTTGTGTTGTACTTACTTGCTCAGTGGGAGATTGGACATGCTATACGGTAGGGCCTTGTATCCCTCGGACTCTTTGGTTATTCGCAGTCTGGGTTACTTTCTGACCTGTGAAATTGTATGTACCCAGCTTTGACACGGCTACTCATGCTTCCATTATACCTTCACGACGCGCTATGAACAATATCGACGATTCGGAAGATGAGCCCTCTTATATTACCTGCAGTTTGTAACGAGTGTTTGACCGGAGACTCAGTGGCACAGTTGCGACGATGCACGAATGCGAAGAGCTTGCCAGACAGAAGAGGTATCCTTAATTTACCTGAGATTCTAGAATGATCCAGCACCCTTGAAGAATGCGTTGATAGGACCAGGAGATTTCGCGGTCGTGTCTGACTCGTCGACGCGACGTGCCGGCGAGACCATCTTCGCCTTCCTGCTGTTACTCCGCTTGCGCTCCGCAGGAGTCGACCAGTCCGCCAGCCATGTCGCCATCGACTGAAGCGCGCCTTGCTGGACAGCGCGTACAGTTGGGTCTGCTGTACCAGACGACGTGCCCAGATCCGAGCAGTGGATGCCGTCGCCGATCATGATGGGTTGCTCGGGCGTGCTGGCGACATTCAGACCGCTGGCGGACATGGTGGCCTCGCGCCAGGGGTCCTCTGAGTAATTCCGGTCAGCGATGAGAGGAAAGGTAGACAGAGCGCGCGCGCTTACTCTGGCCGTTGGCAAAGAAGAGCCGTTCCTCACGAACATCCCATCCCGCGTATGCCGAGTTCGTGTGATTGATGTTCGGCGTCGGAGGCTCGGCAAAGACGTCGGAGAACATGTATTGGCATTGGCGCTATGTACCACGACATCAGCAAAAGAAAACGCGTCCCCAGCAAAGAGCTCACCAGATCATAATCTGGCTGGACGAGGCGGGTCACGAGAGTAGGTTGATCTTCCGGGGCACCCTCCTACACGGCCCTTGTCTATTGTATGACCTCGAACTGACTTTGCGTAGACATACCTGTAGGTATCCCACTTCGTTGCAGCTGCAGGGATACGCGTAAGAGCGATGCCCGCAGAATCAAAGTCACGACTTACACAATCCAAAACCATTGAACGATAGGCTGTCGACACCAATCAGACACTTGAAGGCTGAAAGGAAAGACGAACTTGCCGTTATCTGTAAAGAGCGCAGAGCTTCAGGTCAAGCGCGCGAGTTTTACACGAGGAAACCCACCAATTGACGTGTCGGTCCAATATTCTTGGGTAGGGTCGTACGTGCCCAGACAAGTTCTAGGAATAGGTCAGTGATCATGTCGACTTACGCTCATAGTGCCGCTCACTCAGCATCAGTATCGCCGCAAACTAGATTGTCTCAGTAAGGCTTTAGTGAAGTGGGCTGAATAGACTCACGCATCGCGTAGTACTTGTCCTTGAAGTACGTAGACCAGGCGGCGAATGCGTGCTCCAGCCCGAATCCCTCTTCGGGGGCGGTCTCCCCGCTCGCGTCAACCTCAAGGGCATCGCAGAATTGATAGAATTGCGCTGAGGGTTGATCAGAGCCATACGGTGATATGAAAGAGCCACTGCTTTACCGTTCGGCCCACTGGTGATCTGCAAGCTCTGCCAGTCCCACAGGTTATTGCTGGACGCGGAAGTCAGTCTTACATGGCCTGAAGTTTTGAGCCGACAGAATTACCGAACTGGGAAGACATGAACTAAGTTTCGGGTAGTAAGTTATGTCACTCACGCGCCCCGGCTACGTCGTCCACATGAGAAAGATCACTGAGGCCGAAGGCATCCTTCACTTCTTCAATAGCAGTCTCGTTTGTACTTGTGAAGACCTGATCGACGTAGGCAACGACAGCCTGGACGTCAGCAGAGCAGTTTTGTGGCATATTCTCGCGGATCGGCGTGAAATAGGCCCAGAAGTCGCTGCTGGTCGTTCAGAACTTCCGTGGCAACGACTACATCTACGATCACTCACAGAATGGCTTCCACAACTGCAGAGCTTGCATAGCCTGCGTAGAATGTATCGTCCGTGCTATGATATGGTCAGCAATGGTGCGTGCCGGTTGTGCTGTTGACGCACTCAGCGACCATCGTCCAGCTTGTAAGGGCGCCGGAGTAGCTTCCACCAACGAGGATCCACGGAGCATTGTCCGGACCGACTTGGCCCCCACTCGGCATTGGAAGGTCGACGTTGTTCGCGAAGTAGATGAGATCCTCAATAGCCTGGTCAATGGTGTGTAGCTTCAAGCTGTCGCCAGAAAGGTCCGGGTAAGGGTTCGATAGGCCGTAAAAGCGGTGCTCGAGAACAATGGTACTGCCGTTTTGCTGTTGTGCAATTTGACCATTTATCGTTCGGTTCGTTAGGTAGCCATCGTAACCCTGGGCGTTCGCCTCGCCAGGAGTCATGAGAATGATTGGACCGCCTTAGGACTGGCCGTCAGTGTACTCAAAAAATATATCGTAGAGGACTCACCCTCGACATAGTACTCGTAAGTGTGCCAATAACGTTGCGAGAAGGTGCCCAAGTCAGGGTTGTCGTGGTCTGGGACGATTCGAAGGTCAGCCAAAGTCATTGTTGCGCAGTATGTCGTCTCGCACCAATGAGTTGGTCGAAGTAGTGCGTCGTATTGTACGGGGGCAACACAGTCCCATTGCGGCTGGTTACAGGGCTGACAATATCTGTCATCGGCACCATGGGTACTTGAGCGCGGGGCATAATGTTCCCATGCAGCCGTCCATCTGGGAGTCGCGCTTGAGCCCCGGACAGACCCGTAGCGAGCACTAAGCCCAGCGGCAAAAATTTCGCAACCGCTCGATACGCCATTTGGGGGAAGGAATGGGTGCTCCGCGCGTCTCCCACTTGGCAGACACCTTATGGCCTGCTGTATCTCCGCCCTATCGGCCGGTGGAAGGACCGCCATTTTCGCAAGGGGCAAATCCTTGTGGGTCTCCATACAGAACCAATACAGAACGTTATCTTCGGATGCGCTCTCATCTCAAGGCAAAGCACCACCGATCAACACCGTCACGATGGACGAGAGATGATCAGATGCGAGCCGCGATTCAAGCTCTTCAACAGACGGTCGGCCCTTTTGAAAGGACTCATGCACTTTCTGTAAGTACTCTGAAGTTATTTCAGGTCAACGGTAGACTTTGCAGAGGACTACTCAAGTACTCACCAATACATGTGACCCGACGATGGCGCGAATATGTCGAGCGAAGATGGGCTCTTGCGAAGATGCAAAAGACTCAGACTACTTTTGTCTTGAGTTGTAAGAGGAATAAGTAGTACCATTGTCAATGGCACATACGTATAGACTCTGCGAACTTTAGATATCGGGAGAGATAGCTGATCAAAATGTGAATCTTGGGACGCCCAGGGAAAGGTGGTCTATTCCAGCACGGGACAGTAACACACGCGAAGATAAGACGTCCAGGGACATCCAGGGCGTCGTACATGAACATGAACACAAGATCATGAGGAAGACCTGGCATGTCATGTGCAGGTGCCAGACCATGATGAACGCGGAAGACAATTTAAGGACAATGGCGCATACGGCCCGGCCAATCCGACCGCGCTCACGTGGGCGCGAGTTCAACTTTCGGGTACAGTGACAGTCGGAGCATCGAGCGCTTACACAATGATCCTCGTATTCATCAGGGGGTGCCCATTCAGATACAGTATCCTGTGTTCCTGGCTCGACGACTCCTCTCCTTGATGCTCGTTCTCCGCCTCATCAAGCGGCGGAACCTCCGCTAGCAAGTCATCCGGATCCAGAAGAAGCATCACTTGCCCTAGCCGCCGCTCCTCCGCATCCTTCAACATTCTCTTCAGTGTAGTTCCAGCCTTGCGCGTGAGCGTCAGAAGGACCTGACCGCTGAGGTCACCCGCTGTCGCTAGCTCGTCCGCGTCAGCGGTGGGGTTGACCGGTGCATCCTCCGCGCCCGCCACTAGCACCCCAATGGCACCGGCGTCACGCGCGCGCACTAGTTTCTCGAGGAAGGTGCATTGCCCGCGGTCCACTAGCAAAACGCCTCCCACGAACCGTTCACCCTTGAAAGGGGTACAGCCGAGCGGGTTGGTCGGATCGGCATACACTGGCACGCCTCCGCGATGCGCAAATGGTAATGCGGAAGTGACATCGCCACCAAAATGCGCAGTATAGCCAGTCACGAAGACGGCGTCCGATGGGTCATCGTTGGCAGTGAACTGTGCGTCCGCGAGCGCCATATCGTCAGGATGCGCGTGGTATAGCTGCAGCTGAACATCGTGTTCGATGCGAAGAGCGTCTCCGAGGTCGTCCGACACCTTGAACAATCCCGTGTCGTTGATATACACTGTCTGCCCCGACCGGATTGTATAATGGCCGACTGACAAGAAGATGAGGTAAGTATAAGGAGTCCGTGAATGAGGGTTCACTGACGTTTTCGCACGTCGTATCCCCGACCGTCCAGGCGCTGCACGATGTGCGTACGCACGCCCGTTACGTTGTGGATGATAAATCCATCGCGGACAGGTGCCAGCTTCAACAAGCTTGGGCTCAAATCCTCCGGAGGAACCGTCCCGTCCGTCGATAATATAAAGTCGTATGCCTGTCAACTCCGTCAGATGATTGTGCCATCCAGATTCGTAAGGAACTCACGAAGAGGTCGACTTTCGGCCGCTCACACCATCCCTCCGGAGTCCATGCCTTTACATCAGCGCCATACGCGTCAGCGCCCACGAGCTGACGAGCGTAGTCGTAGTCTGGACGACCCCTAATGCCCGTCGTCAGACCACTGTGCGTATTCGAGGGGTCATGGGTCACGATGTGCGGCTCGTATGCCGGACATTGGTGAGCGTCGACTCTCCGCAGCTTGCGGCGCTTCGGGCGCTCGTGCTCGCGGCCCAGCTTGAGGATATGCCCCTCCGTGGTGAACACATAGTGCGAGTCATCGCTATGTAACGCGTTCTCCTCGTCAAAGATGAGGTACAAGTACTATGAAACGGTCAATTGTGGCGAAGACTAACGAGGAAGCCACCTTGCCTTCAACGTCTCTGAGAGCGCAAATGACTCCATGCGGTCATCACGCTTGTTGGTTCGTAGATCTTGTATGCCAGAAAGCCCGCATTCAACCCTACAGCGCATCTCGATATCGATGAGGATGCGGTCGGCAATGTCGAGATAGTAAGGATCATGCGTCGCCCTGTAAAGATACCAAGTGGACTCCACAAACTCTGGAAACGATTATCAGCCATCAAAAGGGCGTACAGACCTTGACGCTCACTCACCCGGTCGCAAAGGATATTGGTGCGATGTCGCAATCTTGAAGCTAGTGTCAAAAACCTCCGGGATGCCGGAAAATAGCTTCCAGATGTCAGCGTCTGCATACTTGTCATTGGCGCACATACAAATTGTGCAGAATGCACTTACAGAGCATATGCAGTCGTATAGCGCTCTGCACGTCACCGGCGAGCACTTGCAGTCCAGGCCAGAATGCTGCGAGCGAGTCGATGGTGGCATACGCGGTATCGCCCGTATTCATGTTTACTGGGCGGTACTGTGGTGCTTCAGGATCCGCGGCGCGAAGAATTATTATGCAAACTTACCCAAAAGCCGTCGGGCGCCCTGACGTAGCGCATGATTGCAGCGTACGCATCATCCCACACATCGAGAAATTCGACATCGCCTGTTCACATCGTCAATGGATCCTTTTTACGCCCGGAGAACTACATACCACTCAAAATATACCACTTGAGAGCGTACTCATAGAACGAGTCAATGCCGGCCCCAATGCCAGTGGCGAGGGGACTGGTCCATGCCTTGATTTGAGTAAGCAACTTCACCGCAATGTGGCACAGAGCTCTCACCCCCGTGAAGGTGTTTATGGTATTCCCCACCAATCCAACATCCGACTTCCTGTTCCATATGGCAAAGAACGCTTTATGTGCCGCTTTCTCGAACCGATCGTCGCCAGTCAGGCGGCTGAGGGTCGCGAACTCAAGCATGAGGGAACCAGCGCCCGCGGTACCTGCAAGACCCGAGAAGTTCAGTTTGCTATTTCTATGTGTCCATTAAAGCATTACGATGTACTCACAGGTCTCGAGAGTTTCGCCCTTCTGTAGGCCATGCCGTAAGTTGATCTGTTGGATGTTCAGCACTCGACGGGTCGCAGGAGCGATGTACTTACACGCGCCAAAGGCAATCCCGTCGGCGTATGGAAGGCCGGCAGCATTCTGTTGCCTAGGTCGTGAGCGAGCTCCAAAAGCTCGCCACGGTACCACGGGAGATGGAACGGTCCCTGCTCGCTAGCAAATATATGTCCGGAGAGTAGACCGCCCATGACACGGATTGTCGTCTCGAAGACCTGCGGCCTGGTGTTGACATCGAAGCTCACCCAGTCGATGACACCGCGGACAGCGTTATTGAAGCCCTCGGTATCGTTGAGGACGACGAACGTGTCCAATACGTCGATCAGGGTGAGGGAGAAGTTGCCTGCGACATCGTTGGACGCAATGTTTGCGCTGCGCAAGGGTGAGTACGGGTGGGGGAATCTTCAAGGCAAGACTCACTCACGGGTTCGCCCAGTCGGGGCCTTGGCCATTGCATGTAATCGGTGTCAACTCGTCCAGAGGGAAGGCTGTCACATGCGTCAGTCTAAGCAAGGTCGGCTCGGTGCATAATGTACCATGCTCCATGTAGTTGTCAAATCCATGATACCAGAGTTCTCGCGTTCTCTCGCTGTTTACACTTTGGTCAGCGTTTTGCGCATGTCTCGTGCTTGGAACACACACCGACTCGAGAGCTTCTTCTCCGTAGTCCACGTCTTGTCGAGGCGACCCCACTGGTGCTTAGCAGGCCCCCTTTCAACTGAGTACTGAATATGAAGCGCGAAGCATAGCAGTGCAAAGAGTGTCGGAGGCCAGAACCTGTGCCACGGCATAGCACCTGGCCAGAGGCGCGCAAGACCTTGCCGAGTATTGTGCGTTCTAGTTACAGAGGGATCGTCCGTCGTGGTAGAGTCGTGGGGATGAGTGGGACGAGAGTCAGAGTGGCGGCGTCGCCGACGGACGCGTCGTGGAGGTGCGCAAGTTACTTACAAGATCGAAACCAACGTGGCGCCGACTGGACCTGTACATAACCCCGCGGCAACCTCGGACTTGCCTCTTGACCCCCACCGCCATCAAATCAGCGTCTCGACCAGGACTCGACGAACAATGCCAATGGACATCGACAAAGCTACGGCAAAAATGGGCGGGTATATGCTTAGGGGATGGGTCTTGACCGACAAAACCTGCAGCAACGCAGGCTGTCCCGTCCCGCTCATGCGCTCGCCGAACGGGCAGACTCCCGTCGTGCATTTTTGCGCGAATTGTCATGGAGGACCTGAGGGTGCGTCGCCTGCATCTGTCGCATGTCCTGCACTCAACCAATCTACAGGTGCTCCTACTGCAGAACCGTCCGCCAGCACCTCGACATCGGCGTCCACATCTACCGCGTCAGCTTCTCACATATCGCGCGCCTCAACACCGCCTACCGACATCTCCGATGATTCAGGCTTTGAGGAATTCGTGCTTCCACCTGAGACCGAAGAGTCTAGAAGACGCAGGGAGCAGTCGGACACCGCATCAAGTGAGATCGGCAAGCGTCTTCTAAAGGGCTGGGCAATGCTCGCTGAGGAGTGCGCGTCTGCAACATGCTACGGTGTTCCCCTAGTCAGGCCTCCCAACACTGCAGCTGGAAGGGATCCGCGCATGGTGGGCATTAGTTTCGTTGGTACAGCTCCTTACTCACTCAATCGCCACCAGGAGTGCGTGATCTGCGGAAATGTATACATCTCAGAGCGCTCTGCTGCCGGTGTAGAGTCTTTGATCGCTCAGAGTTCTCCGCCGACGACAGTCACCCCGTCGAATAGCGCGACGTCGACTCTTGCTGTACCACTGCGTAGTGCTATTGTGCAGGAATACGCCACTGCGTCGCCTTCTGTGCCGCCGATGGTCGCATCGCATCAACAGACTCAAAACATTCGCCACCCCGCGGTTCCATCGCAGCCCGCATCAGCTGAGAACTTGCGTAGGCCGACGCCACCACTGGGCATCAACAACACGGTCACCACTGTACGTCCGCATGATGTTCAGCCAGGTTTGACCTGCTCATTGGCCATTTCAGAGCCGACCATCCTCGATTACCGCCACCGTGTCCGCGCTTGAGCTTAGCCTCATCACGCTTTCCGACAAGGTGACATCGCTGTGTACCAACGGCGGCTCGGCTACAGCAATCGCATCCACAGCGGAGGCTATCGAGAAGGTTGCGCACGCTCTGCAGACGTGCAAACAACTGGAATGGAGCCTCAATCATGATCAGTAATACAAACAACCCATTGTGTGCCTACAGATGGTATCTTCGGCCGTTGTACGCTTGTCCCTGCTGGTGCCAAACCCCAATACTTACCGACGATGGGACATTTTTGCTCACATACGTGGTCGAGCACACGGACAACCTTTTGGAGGTGCCTACGAGTAGGCATCTTGCATCGTGAGTGAGTGATGCGATGGTGCTATCGCTTGCGATGAAAGCACGCATGCTCCATCCACCCGGGCGTTTTGCGGCTGAGCTTGGCGACGCATCCTTTCACGCGCGCGAGTCGTCCATTCATTCAGTCCCAGTTCAGTCCGCATCTTTCCTTCCACTATTGACATATGACATATCGAGCTGCGTATGGTCGTGTCACCGCCTCTGGCTGTGTTACGGCATGTTCTCTGTTGTCCCCCTCGCACCTTCTGTGTCGGAGCACTTCCACCGTCCTTCAACCAGCCCAGGGACGACATCCAGGTACTATCTCACTATGGGAGCCGGCTCCGCTCCCTTTGACGCGTCGCGATAATCGAATAGCGCTTGCCATCATGTCTCTTCCGACCAACCTTCTGCGTGACGGGGCCGCCCGCGTGGTCTCGCACACATGAACCACCATACAGCGGGGAAATTCAGGCGGGGCATTTGCATCAAGCGCCGGCGCCCATTGGACGTCCAGGGTGCTACTATCTATCCCCGCATGTCTTCACAATGGCAACGCCGCAGGGCCGCGCGCATATAAAGCGGGATAGCTTGCGGACGTCCCGTCGCCCCGCGTTCCCACCGCGCACCCCAGCATCAGAGCCAACATGAACGGTCTGACCTGGCGCACGCTTCTCTCGCTCGTCCTCGCCGCCGCGGCCGTCGCGTCGCCGACCAAGCGCGCGGACTACAGGATCAAGCAGACTGTGAACGCGCCGTCGTACTGGGTGCAGCAATCGTCCGCCCCCGAGGACCATGTCATCCGCCTGCGCATCGGGCTCCCCCAGCCGAACTTCCACCTGCTGGAGGAGGCCGTGTACGCGGTCAGCGACCCCATGCACAGGAGCTACGGCAAGCACTTGTCGAAGGAGGAGGTCGAGCAGTTGATCGCGCCCCACGACGCGAGCCTTGACGCTGTCAACGAGTGGCTTGCAGAGTACGGGCTGCAGGAGGAGCACATTGAGCGCTCCCCCGCGCGCGACTGGGTGATCATCAACATCCCTGTCGGGCTTGCGGAAGATATGCTTGACACGGTGCGTGCATACGCGTTCCCCTGACGCGACGTATGCTCACCTGGTACTTTACAGACCTACAGCGTCTGGAAGAATGCCAAGACGGATGAGACCATGGTCCGCACGACCGCGTACTCTCTCCCCGCGTCTCTCCACTCGCACATCGAGACCGTCCAGCCCACGACCATGTTCGCCACCTGGTCCAACTTCAAGGCCGGCTATATCATTGATGATGACTTTGTCGACTTCCCCTCCTTCGACTCAACTCCCGGTGCCAAGGCCTCCTTTGCGCCCGCTGTCAACAGCATTGCCGCTGCGACCACGTATCCGCCCGTCGACGCGAGCTGCCAGGTCAATGTCACGCTCTCCTGCCTCCGCCAGATCTACAACATCTCGGACTACATGCCGGACGCGAGCCTGAACAACTCGATCGCGACGGCTGGCTACTTGGAGGAATTTGCCAACTTCGAGGACTTGCAGAGCTTCTACGCGCTCGAGTTGCCGGAAGCCGTCGGCACGAACTTCTCCGTCGTCTCCATCTCGGGCGGCCTGAACAACCAGAGCTTGGAGGAGGCTGGTGCCGAGGCCAACTTGGACGTCCAGTTCGCATACGGTCTCGCCTGGCCAATTAACGTGAGGTTGGCTAATATCATTGTTCCGATAATCGTCTAAATTCCGCACAGGCGACCTACTACACCACGGGTGGTCGCCCGCCTTTCGTTCCTGACCTTAGCACAACGGAGAACACGAACGAGCCGTACAACGACTGGCTTGACTACGTTCTCGCCCTCGACGAGGTCCCGCTCGTCATCTCGACCTCCTACGGCGAGCACGAGCAGACCATCCCGGAGGACTATGCCCGCCGTGCCTGCGCGAGCTTGGCACAGCTCGCCGCGCGTGGCGTAACGCTCACGTTCTCGTCCGGCGACAACGGCGTCGGTGACGGCGAGATCGACCCGGAGTCGCACACCTGCTACTCCAACGACGGCTCGGACACCTACAAGTTCCTGCCCGCCTTCCCGGCATCCTGCCCCTTGTGTGTTCGATTCGATGCTCGCCGTGGACCATTAGTTGACAGACTTGCAGCGTCACTGCCGTCGGTGGTACGACGATCGTCAACGGCTTGCCCGAAGTCGCCGTCTCGCGGTTCTTCTCCGGTTCCGGTTTCTCTGACTACGTGAGTTCCACTCCAGGCAGGGGGGATGGCTGGTCTCATCAGCCATGACAGTTCGAGCGCCCAGAGTACCAGGCAGATGCTGTCCAGGCGTACATCGACGCCATGCCCGAGGGCGCGAACGAGGGTCTCTTCAACACGTACGTTATGCTTGTCTCACGCACGCCCTGTTTTGCTCACAATCATATCAGCACTGGCCGTGGCTACCCCGATATCGCCGCGCTCGGCGACTACTTCCTGATTTACCTCTCCGGCACGCCACGCCGCATTGGTGGCACGTCCGCGTCGTCGCCTGCTTTCGCTGCCGTTATCGCTTTGTTGAACGACGCGCGCCTGAAGGCGGGTCTGTCGCCGCTGGGCTTCCTCAACCCGCTCATCTACTCGCTGAACGGGTACGGCTTTAATGATATTACCGTTGGCAACTCGACGGGTGCGTATTCGTGCTGTTTGACTCTGACAATCGACTCACCGAAGAACTCTAAGGCTGCGGCACCACCGGCTTCAACTGCACCCCCGGTTGGGACCCCGTCACTGGCTTTGGCACGCCCAACTTCGGTCTCCTGAAGGACTACGTATTGTCACTCGAGTAGTGGCTGGCAGCGGCTGAGTACAAACAATCAACAGCCGTTCTGTAGTACCTATCATTGAACATCGAAGTTGTCCTTCAACGCCCGTGCCAGTGTCATATCTTCCAGGGAAAACGTTACACCGCTTTATCTGCTCTTTCCTTGTCGCTCTGCGTTCGCGAGAGGGAGGCGAGCTGGATATTAGGGAGGTGTCACGACATCGAACACCATGAGTGGCAAGCCGCATTGTTTTTTTGCCTCCTCGCGAGTCGCGACCAATTGAGGTATATATGTACGCTGATGTAAGAT
The DNA here is from genome assembly GCA_007026445.1 of Schizophyllum amplum. Taxonomy (NCBI): domain Eukaryota; kingdom Fungi; phylum Basidiomycota; class Agaricomycetes; order Agaricales; family Schizophyllaceae; genus Schizophyllum; species Schizophyllum amplum. The sequence goes on along the minus strand of VDMD01000002.1, from coordinate 1,779,522 downwards.
ATTATATGCTACAATGACCGCCACTTCATACCCATCATCCTTATACCCGTGCCCATGCCCATGCTGAACCGAAGCCTAGAACAACACACCCTTGACCTGCTCCAAATCGGAAAGCTTGATGTTTTTGATCAAGAAAACGAACCCCAATGCGAGCGTCATAATCGCGGTACCAGCAATCAACATCCGACTCTGGGCGTCGCCGTACGCCAGCTGAATGGCCGTTCGTGTAGGGTCGCCGACGGGGTAGCTGAGCTGGACATCAATGCTGTTGTAGATGTCCTCCCAATCGGCCAATGACTCTGCAGGAAGGTACTTCTGCAGCGCGCCAGGCAATGTGTTCGTCCAGATCGCACCGGACACTGCGCTACCGACCGCGCCGCCGATGTAGCCGAACAGACCGAGCAGTGCGAGGAGAGCGGCATTGTTGTTCTGCGAGGAGACAGCGAGCACCGCTACTTGTTCGCAGATGATGATCGCGCCGCCTCCGATGGCCATGAACACCTGGCACATGACGATGTAGCCGATGCTCATGCCCGGGCGACGGAAGTAGATCATCAAGCCCTGGAAGAGCATGAAGAGCGGGACGGACCACACGAGGAGCCACCTGAAGCGGCCAGTGCGGCGAATAAGGAATCCCACACCAATAAGCCACACGCCGTTGACGACGTCGAAGATCGAGGCGATGTATCCGGCCTCGGCGACGGACGTGTCGAACACCACCAACAGGAAGGACTGGTAGTAGTCATCCCAGCAGTAATACGATATCTGGTAGGTGAAGTCGATGAGGCATGCGCCGAGCACCGTCCTGTTGGTGAGCAGTCGCCACGGGATGAACGGCTTCGGCGCCACATATCTCTCCACAAGACCAAAGGCGACAAGCGTGAAGAAGCCGATGATGACCATGGCGATGAACCCGGGCGAGCGCCATGAGTCGCCGTACTGCTCGATGATGGAGAAGGGGAGAAGGAAGAGGACTAGGCCGCCAGCGATAAGGAAGACGCCGAGAACTGGTGGAATGTTAGCAGCAGCTTGAGCTGATGAAGGGCACTCTGACCATCGAATTCAATAATGTAGTAGATTATCGACTGCATCAAGGTGCGATCGCTGCTCTCCCTCGTGACGACGAGACCATTCTTCGCCGCCAGGCGTTTGTTGTACTGCAAGGTGACGAAGAGTGGCAGCGCGACGAATGGAAGAATGATGGCGAAGATGCCGAAGCCCCATCGCCAGTTCGTATCGACGAAATGTTCTGATGCCTTAGAGCCCGCGTACGCGGTGATGATGTATGGGGACGAGGTGAAGGCATATGCCAAGCCTCGGGACTTGAGCGTCGAGGTGTCCGCCGTGATGACATCCACACAGAAAATCATCCCGGAGAATCCGATGCCGTAGAAAATCTGATGAGAGATTAGCTGCAGTCAGTTATATACAACGTTCATGCTCACCTGGGACGCGGAGTATGTGCCGATGTCCTTGCAAGTTGCCGAGAGGACTAAGCCTAGCGTCGCGAACATAGTCATGACTGCGAGGCCGACTGATCGGTCCCAGAGGTTGAGGACCTTCGCTACCACCATGTAGGTTGCCGCGCTCATGACGTTGGACACGATGGCGATGACAGGGAGCAGCGAGTGGGACTGGAAGTCGGACGTGACGAAAGCTGACAGGTTGGAGGTGATGGACGACTGGAAGGCGTTGACCATGTAGAGCCCGAACATGCTACAGTGATATGTTAGCGAAGCTGATCACCCTAGGGCTGAAGAAATAGACGTACAAGACGTAAACGATGATCAACGACGTCTTGGTCCACGTCTGTGTGATAGCGGCGGCTTGCCTGACGCCAGGCTGAGCGCTCTCGTCATGTAATCCATCGAGGCCGTGACCTTCGGAGTGAGGCAAGTGCGAAGGGTGCACATCGTTGGGATCCTGCGCGGCGTCCGACTCGACGTCCTTTTCCTTGACATCGTCCAAGTTCTGACTGTCCCCATCGTCGCGACGGGAATCGGCGACGCTATCCGGGCCGGATCGTCGAAGGAAGGAGAACTTCGTTAGCCTCATAGTGTACGGATGGGGCAGATGCAGTCCCTGGGCCTCTCGCTGGCAGGTTTCTGCCTTTCAGTTTTATAGGGACTGATCGCCTCGGAGGCGCCTGTAAGAACTGAGAAATCCGCATTTCCACCAGGTCCGGCCGGCATGCGATATCCGCACTCCAGTCATGGCCGGCGGCCACACCATCTTGAGCGCTGTGACTACTGGTCGGGGTCGAGGGAGCCGCCGGGACCAGGTACAGTAAACGCCAATGGTCGGGATCTAATCGGAAGCTATCTAATCATGTGCAATCTAATCAGATTTTGATAACCCGCAGCATCAGGCCCCTGACGGTCAAGGTTCTTCCACTGTTGCAGTCTCTTCGAGCGTGGAGCAACTCTGAGGGCCTATCGACATGCCAGACTCAGAGCGGCCTGGACCATGCATCTGTTGGCTGAAGATGTCCATCACGCCAGCATCAACAAGTGTATACGCGCGGAAGAGAGATGAGGAAGTACTGTAACTTGCATCAGTGATTACATATCGTATCGCGTTTCGTGAGGTTATCCTCAAGGTTCTTCGCAGGTTGATCCCTAGAAAAACCCTCCCCCTAGCCGCATGCCGGCCCAAAACGTCTGTTACTTATCAGTATGCTTTCTTGTGGGTGGCTGCAGGTGAGAGTCACGTCCTTCACGTGATTCGTCACGATCACGGGCCACCCGGGCCGATAGCCGATTTCTCAGAATCCCGAATCCGCCCTGCAGGCTGCAGCAGTACAGCTGCTCGAGTTGACCATCCTCCAGCCATCCTCTGTCATTCTCAATTCTACCGCACCATGAGCGTAGGATGCGCACTTCCATCTTTGTTGCTCTTTTGGCTGCGCATAAGCCATACGAGTCCCTGCCAGTCACCGTTACGATTCATCGTTAGCATCTCGACTCTCGTGGGCATCGCTCCGAAATCTGCGGTGGCGCGCGTTTGGTGTTGCAAACAGCCGGAAATCAGAGCTGCGAGTCTCCCTTTGACTTCAATGTACCGTATGCTTTCTTTAAGGGGTTTTTTTTCAAGCGATATACATAGCTGAACAGACTTTATCCCTCACCTTCAGGTCTCTTCAACAGTATCTGGTCCATGAAACCAACCAAAGCCTGCTCAGCTCACTATGTTTACCCTCATATCAGCCGGTAAATGTAGTCCAGGTGGTACGAGGAGGAACTCGACGGCCGCAATAATGAGACGCGCGCCCTATTAGACTTTAGTAGTCACTGTGAACCTCAGTTTCGTGAGCTCACTTTGCGAAACTTTAACGATGACCTCGAGGTAAACAGTCAAGCTCATCTATGGTCATGCGCCTCGCACTATCGTATCTTGCTCACTCCTCGTGTTCGCTGCGCACCTTTGTCCTTCACTTTGCCTTTGACCCCCACGCCTCGCCTGTTTCCCTCCTCCATCACTACCAACATGCAGCGCAGAGGCATTCCGACGCCGTACAGAGCTCACTCACGCGGGCCTATATGGGATGCAGTGGCTGCTGCTGAGCAGGTAGAAGCTATCGTGTCCACCGTCGAAGATGCGACATCGAGTCTCGATACAAGCGATATGCGCAAAGCGACATGGGCAGGGCAAGCTGACGAGTAAGTGGCATTCCTCCATCATCGTTTCCTTATTCTGACGACCACTTATAGCGTACGCCAGTACGCTCTCGATCAAGAAGCCAAGATATGCTTTGTCGGCGGCGAGTTTCACGCGTTCCGGTGATCTAGCGAAGGACTCATCATACTCTGTTCCAGTCGCTGGAGGTGGCAAGTCGTCAATGCTGAACGCGCTACTTGGGAGTGAGCTCGGCAGACCATACTTTTATTGTGCAAAAACGCTGATTGCTCGCACAGTGGACGTGGTCCCCACCAGCGGGAAGCAAGCATGCACCGCTTCTCCCTTGCGCATCGAATATCATGATTCATCCGTCGTATCAGCTCAAGTCACGTTCCTCAGCCGCGCGGAATGGATGGAAGAGCTTTGCAACCTGTTTCCTGCTGTCCTGGACGAGCATGGCAGGATAAAGACATCCGAAGAAATTGGCAAGGACGGTACTGCCGCCCTTCAAAAGGTGGAGTTTTTCTGTAGGTCAACTGTTTCGCTTCTGACGGGTTCGTAGCTCCGCGTTCTATGTCCCTCCATGACAAACGAACAGATCGAGAGATGGGGTATGAACCCTGAGCTCTTCATCGAGCAGAACCCGGGTACGTGGCCTACAGACGTTGTTCTGTCTCGTGGTGCTAACATTGCTGCCGTTTAGACGTTCATCGTCACCTCGGGCATACTTTGTCGATTGAGGGCACCGATGCTCAAGCCTTCCAAGCCAATATTTCTCCATTTGCATCTTCCAAAGACATCCATCGAGGCATGGGACGACGTGGAAAGCGAAACGACTCGGAACCTCAGGCGCAACTTGTGTGGCCACTGGTCCGTCTGATATCATTGCGCTGCAACGCCGTGGTATTGTCCACTGGCGCTATCCTCCTCGACCTGCCCGGTATGCGTCTTGCTCTTTATTCTAACCTCAGCTTTGACTGTGTGCAGGCGCGGGCGACAGCAACCGAGCAAGAGTGCAAGTCGCCGAGAAGTGGATGAAAGAGTGCAAGTTCGTTTTCATAGTCGCGCCCATTCAGCGAGCTGTAGACGACAAGATCGCGCGAGGTCTGCAGCAAGGTTGCTCATGCTTTTGGCTTCTCACGCTGCCCTTCTAGATTTACTCGGAGACGCTTTCCGCTACCAGATGCTCAGTAAGTATTACACTTTCTATCTGCCAGCAAGCCATTGTTAACAAACCTTTCACAGTGGGTAAGGCTTTCGTTCAGATGCTAATTATGTCACGCTGACTGGGACCTGATCTCTGTAGACGGGCGGTGTGTACAATATCTTTCTTCACCGGAGTAATACTGATTGATTGGCTTTTCAGCTACGACAACCGCGCTATAACCATGCTGGGTTAGTGATTGTCATATGATTCCCTGTCTGCATGTGTACTAACCTTTCCCAAAGCTACAAAATGCGATGATGTCTCCGCCGCAGAAATCATACGCGAGTTGAGTTTGCGTTCGGATCCTGACTTCGATGATTTGTGCGTGCGCCGAGATGAAGTCGAAGAAGAGTTCCGAGAACTGGAAGAACTCAAAACCACTATAGGTACTTCCAGCCTCGCCGCTCTGGTTCTTGTCATTGACATCCGTTTCCAGAGGAGAAGGGTCTGATCATGGACTACGACGATTACATCGCGCACTCGACACTCAAGAAGGAGCTTGACGCGCTAGAAAGAGACCGTGATGCTTATTGTGCAAAGCAGCGTTCAGCTGTAAGTCGCTTTAATTGTCTTGGCGTGTTCTGACAATTATCTTGGAAATAGTGGATAATCAATGCCGCTCAGCAAGACTTCCGGCAAGGCCTATATGACATCGATGGTGAGCATCTTTGCGCGCTCTCTCTGCATCAGAACTGACGTTGATGCAAGGTGCTATGGCTGAACATCGCGATCCGACGGGTTTCGATCCCTCTGCCAGAACCAGAGGTGCGAAATCACAATCAAAGTCTGTTTATCTGACCAAACCCATCAGACTATTCGAACGTCAACTTGCCTGTCTTCACATGTTCTGCTCGTGACTACATGCGTCTTTGTGGTAATTGTTTCGTTACGCAAGTTTCCTTCATGTCAACCTGACGGACTGTATCTAGGGCTGGTTCCTGGAGACAGTAAGCGAACGACGTTCAGCATTGTCGAGGATACAGGTGTACCGGGCGTCACACATTGGATTCAGACCTTGACGTATTCTGATCGCGACAAGCGAGCCGTCCGCAAGCTTGAACTTGGCAGGGTCTATTGCGAGTCCGTCCGCAACTTTTGCCAACAATCCGGCGACAACGACGACGGTTCAAATCCTGAACATCAAAGTGGCGACGCATCTGCACTTGCCGTGTACGGATCATATTCCAGTGCGCCTACGCCTGAGGGTCGGACTCCAGCTTCGACTGCCGCACAAGTAGGACAGTACCTATCCGAAGTAAGACTTTATCCCAACTGGTGGATGGTATGCTGAGCTTACTCCAGGAGCTCATAACACTGGCGAAGGCGTCCGCGTCTACCATATGCGCGCAGATCAAACAAATATTGGCTGACGTCCTTATGTCTGGAGCTGACCGTGTGCGTAGAGTTGTGTACTGAATACGGATCTGATAATGACCACATTTGGTGCCCTCAGTCTGTGGATGCCGCTGTCGAAGTCTTCCGAATTTGGGCCAACAGCCTACATTGGCAGACTCTGCGAGCAGGTGCGACCGTGTCTCGAGGCGCGCTGCGATTCGCCACTGAGCTACGTTCTGCATAGCTTTCCGAGGGTGCGGCGAATACCGCGGTCGCACTGGCTCTTGTGATCTCAATTGGGCCGAGAGCGAGTCCATGCTCAAGCACATCGCAGGCACCTGGCATCTTGTCTTCAGCGCGCACTCGATTGCTCCGCTCGCGCAGTCAGCGAAGGGTATCATCGACGAAGCTTTCGGGATGGTCCCAGAGTCCATCGGCAAGCGCGAACAATGTCGCGCAGTGCACAGCGCTTGCCATGACCAGGCGCGGGTCGCATTTGAGGGCCTGTCGGACAGTTCGTCTTTGCTACTCACCGAAGGGCAGAGGGATGCTTCGCGGTTGCTGAAGCCCTCCATTCAGAAGAGTCTGTGCCCAGCCTACACCAGGGCTCTTGGATTCTATGGCAAAGGCAGCGTACAGAAGCAAAAGGTAAATGCCATGGCTCATGATCAGTTTGCCTCGGGTCAAGTTTGGCTGACACCCTTGCGCAGGACTCCTTTGCGAAGTACCTCGATCGGGCGAAAAGCAACATGTTTCACAAAGCTGGGCACGAGATGCTGCGCCGCCTAGATGAAGCGACAGACGAGCTGGCGCAATCTCTCGTCGACGCGATGAAAAGGCTCGCTGAACAGGTGGAACTGAACATGTACACTTTATGGGAGTGTGGCACCATTGTGGACACACGCCAAGTGGAGGCCCGCCGTCGCGTCTTCGAGTTGACGACTCGCCTGATAGAGCAGATCGATCTGTGGCTGCAGGCAGCTGCCCGTACATCCTTGCCGAACCGTTTATCGAGATCGCTGGCAAGCTTGTCTGTAACGAGTTTATAGACTCGCATGGGCGGTATGCATACATACAACCTCTCTAGTTCCTGATGTACACAACATATGTATTATGCTCGCACGATCTCGATGAACGAAGGCGGCTGCTCTCGCGAACGCAGCTGCCCTTACGCGCGTATGCTCACCCGCTTCCTCTTCTTCCCCTCTGCGATTTTCTCGCGGATATTCTCCTCATCCATCTCCTGCTCGTAAAACTCCGCCGTCCGGTCCGCATCGACCTTGCGCTTCATGAACTGCAGCGCAGCGAGGTTGTAGCCGAGCACCTGCTTCTGCTTCTGCAGCGCGTCACGCAGGTGCCTGCGCAGAGGGATCAGCGCCGTGCGCATGATGCGGTTGGCGACAATTTGGTGGTGATGCGTACGCAACAGGGAGAAAATGATCTGCGAGGTGAGGATGATGTTCCAGTCCTGCGATATGCCACGCGTCAGACAAGCTTAAGATTGTAACACTGAGGCAATACCTTCTGCGCCCACACGTTGAGATACCACATCAGCGATACCACCTTGTCGAACGGCAGCACCAGCAGCGCGTCCTGGAGCGCAGCGCTGGGCACCTTCTCCACTACGCGCATCACATATGCGTCCGGCTCCTCGTCGTACGCCGCCAGGATCGGATTCCGCGGCGGGGGCTGCAGACCCATTGCGTCCCCGCGCGCCACGGCTTCGTCGTAGCCCGCAAACGCCTCACGCTCCTTGTCCGCGAGGTCGAGCGCCTCCATGATGCGCTCGCCGGCCATGAGCGTCTCGGTGGTCTGCTTGCTGACAGCGGTCGCTTCCGCCTTGGAGGTCTCGTCGTCGACGTTCATGGTGTCCGCGATACCGGCTTCGTAGATGCCTTCGAGTTCACGCTCGCGTTCTTCTTCGAGAAAGAGCTATACCACAACTCAGAAATCGATATATGAAGTCAAACAGGGATACTCACCGGTTCGTCTAGCTTTTCCCAGACTCGGATGGACTTGTCATGGGATCCCGTTACGACGAACTTGCCATGGTGGCTGACCGCGAGCGCCCACACCTCGCTATGGTGCCCCTCCAGCTTCTGAATGTTTTCGAACTGCAAAGTCGCCATGTCAACTTCAGATGACAGCAATGCAAGGCTAGTCAAGAGGTAGCGCACCTTGTCCCCATCCCAATATTTCAACAACCCATCCTTCCCAACGCTCCAGAAGTAGTGACTCCCGCGCTCGAATGCTACCTGCATCACGCTCCCGTCGTGCGCGAATAAGGAGCGGTGGCAGTCACCGAAGTCGAGACCCCAGATCTTGACGTTCTTGTCCGCGGAGCAGGTCACAATGAGTTTTGAGTCGTCGGAGATGTCCATGGAGAGGACGGGGAGCTAGCGAAGACGGATGATAATGTTAGCTTGCCTGTCAGGAGGAGGGTTCGATAACCGAGGAAAAGTACCTTATGCCCGTACAGCGACAAGAAGAACTTGAGGCTATCCTGGTAGAACACCTTCACCGTGGCGTCGAGCAGCGCTACGGCGAGCAGCTTCCCGTCCGGGCTGAAGCGCACAGACAGCACCTCGTCCGACATCTTGAGCGTGCGGGTGTGCGCGAGGGTCAAAATGCGGCCGCTATGCGCCTGAGAGGGAGGGTCAAAACGACTTTACAAAGCAAGGTGAACCGTTCGCGCCCACCTCGTCACCCGCCTTCCTCCACTCAAACTCCCAGAACTTGACCTCCTTGTCCGCGCTGCCGCTCACCAGCACCTCATCGTCCTTCCGGACATGTAGGGACCACACAGTACTCGTGTGCGCCTTGACGGTGTCGATAAGGGAGGAGGAAGCGACGTCGTAGATGAGGATTTCGCCAGATTTTGTGCCGATGGCGAGCTAGGAAGGACATGAGTATGAAGAATATGATTGCATGATGAACACCACTGCATAGAAGATGAATGTGCCTACATGTCGATCGCCCGGGAGGAAGGTGCTGCATATCGCATATCCGCAATCCATAGTACGAATACATGCTGTGGTTTTCATGTTCCAGATTTTGAGAGAACCTTCGGTGCGATGTTGAGTACGAGGACAGGCCCGGGAGAATTGTAACGTACCATTAGACGCTGAGGCCAGCATCTGGTCGTCTTTAGTCAAAGAAAGCGCCCTGACGTCGGTCCTGTGTCCGGGGATGTCTACAGTGTATTGACGCGAAGCTTCAGGTGGTGAATCTTTGTTCTTCGTGGGTGGTGGGATGTTGTAAATCTCGACACAGTTGGTGCTGAGGCCAAGGAGGATCTATTTGCCTGGATCAGCATAGATGTCAATGTTTGCGGGGAGGGCACGCACCTGCACAACGCCTGTCTTCGCATTGTCCGGCCCAAAGTTGAACGATCGGCACTTGCCACTCGCGCGGATGACAAGGTACGGCGTGAACAGATCCACCAATTGTATTTCCTCATCATCCTCCGCCGGTGCCACTTCCTTCCCCTTCGCCTTGGCGCGCTTCTGTCTCCTGGCCTGCTTCTTCCGCACCTCCTCGTCCGTGCGTATACGGAAGATCTCCACCGAGCGATCGTGCGATTGCACCGCGAGATACGGTTGCGTCGCATGGAACGCAATCTGCGCGACGCGGTGCTTCGAGGCAAGGGGGAGCGTCGCCAGCGGGGTGATGATCTTCGCAATGTCGCCGGACTCGGTCTCCTTGAGGCCCTCGGCGAGGGCGACGCGGTCGATGCGCCAGGCCTTGAGCTCGCCGTCGGCGCTGCCCGTGAAGAAGAGGGCTTCGGCGGCATCAACGGCAAGGGACCAGACGTCGGTACGATGGGCGACGAGAGTCTGGATGCAGTGCTGGGTAGAGAGATCCCAGAGCTTGACGAATGTGTCCTTGGAGGCGGTGAGAAGAAGACCCGCTGCAGTGGAGGTAGAGGAGGAAGGGGCGTTTTCGTCGCTCTGGAGGAACTGGATGGCAGTGATTTGATCGCGATGGCCGCGAAGTCTAAGAGCCGTTAGTCTTAAGAAGTAAGAACGGAAGCAAGACGCACCTGAAGAGCCCAGCCTCCGCCACGACGTCCCACACGATGAGATCTGTGTCTTGCGATCCGGACGCAAGTCGCGTGCCTTTCTCGTCGAAGGCTAGGGCGGTGACTGCCTTTTTGTGGCCGTTGAAAGTGGTTGTAACCGAGGCGGCAGATGCGCTCCAGAGACGCACTGACCCATCGGCATAGCCTACTGCGAAGATGTCTGGCTGGGGCGAGTGCAGGATGCAGGTCACTTCAGATCTGAAGCCCGTTTCGTGCCACATGGCGACCTAGCAAGTCAGTTAGTAATGTATCTCGTTCTCCAGGTGACTACACACCTGCACACCCTTCTTCACATCCCAGACGAGCACATCCTCTAGCGCCGGAACATACGCGTATTTTCCGTCGTATACCGAGTTAGACGACGCGCTACAGACAAGTCCAAACGCCTGATAGGAGATGTAAGTCACCCCATTAGAGCCATATTATTCTGTGACCTACCTGTGTCGGCCCGTGGCGCAAATAACTCTGTACCATGGCGCGCTGGAGAACAAGGACCGTTCACCGAAAATCTCGATCGCGATCACCTGAGCCCGGCGCTTGCCGTCTTAGCCCCGTTTGGATCTCGCCTTGTGCATCGAACGCCGCGGCAGTCCCGCGGCATCTCGTGGCATGCTCGTCCGCCGCACCTTCTCCTCCTCAAGACCAGCGATGACCATGCTTTACGGATCCAGCCCAGAGGCTGCGACGCGCTTCCTGACTTTTGTCAATGCATCCCCCACGCCATTCCATGCGGTTTACAACTCCGCAGCGCACCTGGAGAAGGCAGGCTTCACCAAGGTACGTCGAACGGCTGGAGGCGAGAACTCTTATCTGACGATCCGCTCAAGCTCAGGGAAAAGGATGGATGGGAAAAGACTTTGCAGGCGGGGGGCAAGTACTACTTTACACGGTCCGCGTCCTTATCATCATCCATCCATACGTGCCCCGATCTGACTTCAGAGTGACAGCAACCAAACTGCCCTCGTCGCTTTCACCCTCCCCAAGAATTGGAAGGCGGGCACCGGGCTGAGCATCGTCGGCACCCATGTCGACAGCCCCAACTTTCGGGTAGGCTGCATCACCTCACGGGGAGGTCAAGCTCACGCGCCACACGCAGGTTCGCCCAGTCTCGAAGCGCGTCAAGGCTGGTTATCTCCAGGTCGGCGTCGAGACTTACGGCGGCGGCATCTGGCACTCCTGGCTTGACAGGGATTTATCCATCGCCGGCCGAGTCATTTTGTCCGACAAGAACGGCGGCTTCGAGTCCAAGCTCGTCAAGATTGACCGCCCTATCCTTCGGATACCCACACTGGCTATTCATTGTGCGTACTCATATGTCTATTTGATCCTTCTGCTGAAACACGTGCCTCTGCTGTAGTGGACCGCAGCGTCAACGACAATCTCAAGCTCAACCAGGAGACTGATCTTGTCCCTGTTCTCGGGATCGTAGAGTCGCAACTCAACGCGACGAAGGATCAGAAAACAGAAGATGCGACAGAGGGCGTCAAGATCTCCGCTACCAGCGTGCATGCCAACCATAACTCAGAGCTCATCTCCGCGCTCGCGAACGAGATGTCCGTTGCCGCAGATGAAATCTACGACTTCGAGCTGTACGTATCTGCTATCTTTGCCATGCCTTTACTGTGACCCGAACCCTCTGAAGCGCTCTCTTCGACACCCAACCCGCTGTGCTCGGTGGCCTCAACAACGAGTTCATTTTCAGCCCGCGCATGGACAACCTTGTCTCCTCGTGAGTCTTCCCTTCCTACCCTCCCCTCCCTTACCCATCCCTCACTCCCTACCCCAGCTTCTGCGCTGTCGAAGCCCTCGCCTCCACCCCACCCCCCGCCACCGGCAACGTCAACGTCATCGCCCTCTTCAACCACGAGGAAATCGGCTCCGTCTCCTCCACCGGCGCCGAGTCCAACCTCGTCCCCTCCCTCTTCTCCCGCCTCAACCCCGGCGCGTCCGACTATGCCACCGCAGTCGCAAAGTCGTTCTTGGTGTCCTGCGACATGGCACACGGCGTGCACCCGAACTACGCGTCGAAACACGAGGAGAACCACAAGCCGATGCTTAATGGCGGGATTGTGATCAAGACGAATGCGAAGCAGCGGTACACGACGGACGCGGTGACGTCGTTCCTGGTAAAGGGCCTCGTCGAGAAGAAGGGGGGAAAGGTGCAGAACTTTGAGACGAGGAACGACATGTCAGTTTTCCAAAGCTTCCTCAGTTCGTATCTTTTTAAATTTCGCTCGCAGGCCCTGTGGCTCCACTATCGGTCCCTTCCTCTCCAAAATGGGCGTCCGCACAGTTGACGTTGGCAATCCGATGCTCTCCATGCACTCCATCCGCGAGACCGCGGGTGCGCACGACGTGCAGACCTGCATCGACCTCTTCGAGTCATTATTCGAGAACTTCGCAGAGGTAGACTCAGCGCTGGACATCGACTGAAGCCATTGACGTCGACATCGACTGGCAAGCCGGATAGCGGCTCGTCGGCGTTGGACAGCGACTCAAGCAGGACAGGGAGGACGGGACTAATCATCGACTAGGACGCGCAATGTGAAAACAATAGCCATGAATTACAGCATCATCCATTCGATGCGAGGTACTGATGATGATAGATAAAGGAACAGTACATTCCGTCGAGTTGTGTATGTGTACTTAATGTGTCTGTGCAGCTGCGGGGAGCAGGCTAGTATGTAGCCTGCAGAGCCGTATGGTGCTCAAAGCAGGATAACTCAGAGCAGGACGACACCCACGACGTCCATAATCCAAGCACGAACCGGCGCTCAAAGCTTCGCCTCGCCAGCGATGGGAATCTTCGGCAGCCACGCCCGCTTGTTGTGGTCGTAAAACTCCTTCGTGGGGGCTGTGCGGACGAATGTCAGTTCGCTCTGCGGGTATAACCACGGAACACAAGTGTACTTACGCAGGTTAGCCTTGCTGGCCGCATCCAGTGAGCCCGTGCTCACGGTGCGGATGCTCGGGTCGACCATGGGCGTGCCGAAGAGGGTGTTACCGCAGGCCGTGCAGAACGACCGCTCGAACGGCTTGCCGGAGTCGGTCGTCTTGTCCGCGAAGGTCTTGAGCCCTCGTGCGCCCTTGGTGATGGCGAGTTGCTGGGAAGGAGTCAGGAAGGGAATTCGTGAGGTGCGCGTCAAGAGAATGAGGGAGTGGAGGATTGGCGAGACAAGGAGATTCGGGATGGAAGGGGCGCTTTGCATTATGGAGGCCCAAGTGGAGATGGGAGTTACTCACGTCTTTGTGGCACCAGATGTTGTGCGTGTAGGTCGAGCCGGAGACCTTCTGGCAGGACGGACAATGGCAGACGACGCTCATCATCGGCGCGCCCGTGACCGTGTACTCAACGGCGCCGCACATGCACGAGCCTTGGAATTTCGGGGAGGCGCTCATCGTTTATTGGTCAACTGGCGGTGATTGATGGGCGGGGCTGGTGGCACGAATGACTGAATGGACACTGGTTGACTGGGCGGGACTGATAGCGGGACTGAGAGGGTATGTGAAGGACGTTTATGTAGCTGGGCGCGCCCGACGCGCGTGCTGCCTAGCCGCCGGACGTAGGCGGATCTTTGTTGGTCGCGGGTGATTGCTCGGAGTTGGCAGGGCACGTCGCGGGCAGCCCCGTGCGGGAGACATGGCGGAGGGTTTCAGGCTGCAGTTCCAGGCTGATGCTGATCAGCGCGGCGCGTTCCGTGTTGAGCAACAGTTTCTTGATTCCACCCAGATCGCACCTCTCAACTTGAACTTCAACTTGGCTCTTTGAGCGCCGAAATCAGGCTGAGCTTCTGGGCAGTCAAGCGATGATGCATATGTATACTTGTGGCTACACGAAGAGCAGCTGTCGTTCAACGTGTCGTGACACGACGTCCGTCTCCACATAGTCCTACCACTGCCGGCAGTCGGCAACCAGTATTCAGAATCAAAGCTTCGCCTTCGAGCTCCAGTTCGACAGTTGGATGTTGCGCAACCACGATCGCTTGTTCTCCGTGAATCCCTCCTTCCTCGGCCCTGCGAGCGAAAATCAGTCCGTGGCTCGCGTGCCAGCTGCTCCAGCGACGCCCGACTACTAGGCGATGTACTACATCACGCTGACACGCACCCCACTGTTTCACATCCAACGCACTCGAGGCCACAGTCGCCACCTTCGGATTCAATTCCGGATATCCCAGCAGGGGCGACCCGCAGACTCCGCAAAAAGTACGGTGAAGTGGCTTGCCGGACCTGGTGCCACAGTCCGCCCACGACTTCAGCTGGTCCTTGCCTTTGGTGATGGTGATCTTCTGGGGAGATCTCAGCAACTACAATCGGACACGAGAACAAAGATTCTGTCAATCGGGAGATGAGTGGCGAAGTTGCAATGCTCTCTCGGTCAAAGAACGTGCATTCGTCGCCCAGCGAACCCCATTGTGGCAAGAACATCCAATCTACGCACCTCTCTCTTGACGAACAAATTAGATGCAAATGCGCTCCCACTAGCCTTCTGGCAGTTGAGGCAGTGGCAAAGATTGTGTTGAAGGGGAGCTTCAGCTAACTCGAAGTTCACTGCGCCACAAAGGCATGAGCCAAAATACTTCGTCGTGGTAGACATGCTCAGTCGCAACTGATACGATGGCTCAACAACTTGAACAAGGGTTGGCTGGCAACTGATGAGCGACGTCGGAACAGTGCACGTCGAGGTCCGGGCGAGACGGGCAACTACGGGCAACAGTCAGATGACGGTGAGAGCCAGGTGCCAGGAGCTGATAATCACAGTCCGAGAGCGACCGGCAGGCTGATACCCGGCAAAGCCAGCGAGTTATTACAACCCAGAACTTTGGAGGCATGAACGTTGAACGCTGGC
Source organism: Schizophyllum amplum (assembly GCA_007026445.1). Classification (NCBI taxonomy): domain Eukaryota; kingdom Fungi; phylum Basidiomycota; class Agaricomycetes; order Agaricales; family Schizophyllaceae; genus Schizophyllum; species Schizophyllum amplum. The sequence goes on along the minus strand of VDMD01000002.1, from coordinate 1,764,435 downwards.
GAGTCGCAAGTTATACACGTCGATTGCATGCGAAGCGGGGCTCGTCAGCCTCACAGATACGTATACGATGTACAGTGAGTAGTATGTCAATACAGGATGCGCGAATGAGCGGATGTCTAGGTCAAAGTGCGATAATCAGTCTCCTTGCCGTCGCAAGATCTAGAAGGTAACTCGTTGTGATGAATGGTATAGAATGCGGGAGGATGTCGAAGACCAGAGGTTGGCGTGCAGCAGAGATTCGTCGCCAGAGTTAGTCACCCAGGAGCCGGGCATGTGTGCGTAAGATATAGTGTTGGACATGTCGTTCCAAAAGATGCGGTACAGAGTCGGTAGACGTCAGGAGAGATCCGAGCCAGCGAGATTCCCTAGCCCTTGACCTTGGGGCCCCAAAGGTTTTCAAACCTGAATGGGCGTAAGCCGTTGTTACTTGCGAGCAATGCCAGATAGACTAACCATCCCTCGGGATCCGTAGCACCGCGCATCTGCACGGTGGCTATACCCTCGTCATAGTCGGCGAGAGTGCCAAACGCAGCGCGAGTAAGATCGACATGTCGACTGCCTGCGGCACATCCTGCACAGGTATCGACGACGCGTACAAAGACGCATTTATTCTTGCCCCTGCAGACTGTACATGGATAAGCGCAAGCACGAAGGATGTAGTAGATAACGTACGCTCCAGAAACTTGAAGCACTTGGGCTTGTTCTGCCACCCCTGAAGAGTGAGAGCAGCAGCGAACGAAGCGTCCTGCGGGCGTGTACGTTAGTGAGGGGCTTTCCTTATGCTAACGGAGGTTTACTCACAGTAGGCGCCCAATTGCCGTTGGCCCAGCAACTTGGGTTTTCGAGATCATGCCCGGTGTACCTGTCTTTCATGAGCAGTCAACGATGAAGGTGAGGTAGGGGCATACCATGTAATAGTCACCGCTTCTGGCTTGCCTATGGCTTGAATCGTCTTGATGACCTTCGCGACGGCACCGGTGATGCCTTTCCCGACGCCCGTTATATGATCGGATAGCTTTCTCTTACTCTCGAGCACGACGTCCCTAGCGGCAAGTTCCTGAAAAAGCGATTCCGAGACTGACGAGCCGTTGCCGGAGAGAAGCGAATCATCCATAGGCGAGTCACGGCGGTACTTGTACTGCAGGTTCGTGACGTTCACGGTCTCCCAACCATCCCGGGGATCGAAAACATAGTCGTCGCCTAGTGAGTGAGGGCGGGTATAGCGGCTTTCAAGCACAGCGCGAGAAGGCGACCCAGCAGACGCTTGAGTGATGGACGAGACCACGGCGAGGATAGATGCGAAGAGCGCGAGCTTAGAAAGCATGGCGGGCGTCGACGTCGAGACTTCGGGCAAGAGAGCGAAAGGCGAGCTCGCGATTTTGCTCAGTGGTTGAAAGTGGGAGAAGGCGAGTTGGCGTGGATGTCGGAAGGTGGTGATGGAAGGAAGAAAAGAGCGCTGTTGTTTGTGTTTAGCTCCCGGCTGGTTTTTCCTGCTGGTCAAAGGTTGTTTGACGTTTATCCACGTTTGCAAACGGATAATTGAACGGCAGGCATCATTGATCACTTACAGATTCGAGGAATAGCCCATATGGTGCACTCACAAGGCGTCTGAGTGAAGCGGGCTTTCACGAGGGATATCGTTTGATGTGTTCCATGCAGACTGCACCGGCTGGAGATGTGGCGATGGGCGCCTAAAGCTGACTCACTCAGTGATCGCATAGGTATACTCGGTCCGGGGCAGCCGGGAATTTTGGCCCGGTGAGCTATATACAACTTGCGGCTGACCAACCACTGCTGTGATTTCTTCTGGTCGACCCCCGGCTCTGCAACCTCGGAAATCCCCCACAGCCTGCCCGGCTGCTCTGCTTCGGTTTACCGGCGAACTATGCCGGCAGACACGTCAAGCGTGCACTCTCGACGTGCCCACACCGTCCGTAAGTCCTCTACCGACGATGACCTCGAAGTACGGCGCGCAAGAGGGGAACTTTCCTGTGCAGAATGCAGAAGACTCAAGGTACGCTGGAAGACACCCATCAGACATCGACACAACAGATTGATCGCCGTATCTCAGCTTAAATGCGACAAGAAAATTCCTTGCGGAAGTTGTGGTACGCAGCGTGCACAAGACTGAAGACAAATCTCCGTTTCTGACGTACGCGAAAAGTACGAAGAGGATGCCCCTCCATATGCCCAAACGGCAGTCTGTCCTCAGGTCAAGGCATGAGGTGCGTAGGGAAGCCTCGGATACTACGTCTTTTGACACCCCCTTTATAGCCGATTTGTACTAGCAGACACAACTGAACTGCATAATAAAATCACGGAGATGGGACAGCGTATACGGCAGTTGGAGGTGCGTATCCACCAGCATGTGTACACCCAGTTTAGTCATGTGTATAATCTCGCAGGACGCGCTCGCAATCTTCCAAGCAGGTGTTTCCAACGAGCCACATCCTCTCCTCCGACCAGAACTACTCTCCATCAAGTTTGGGCCTGAGCGTCTCCATGCATCTGACAAGGACAAATCCCCCCGAGAACATTTTGTCGACTCTATCGACGCTCTCGGCACCCTCACGATTGGCGAGCGCGGCGATGCGAAGTACTTCGGTCGATCCGCGGGATCCGAAACCCTATTTCTTGCTGGCGCTGATCTCGAGCCCTGCTGCCCCGAAGACGATGACTATACGCCTCTGGCTGCTGAAATCGCCCGCCTATCATCCTCTTTCCCTTTCAACGACGGCATCGCGGCCACAGAACGCACCCTCGATATTCTGTATTCCTACCTGCCCGAACAACCCCGCGCCTGGACCTTATGCGAGACCTACTTGGAACACGCCGCCTGGGCCTTCCGCCCCTTGAAAAGGGATGAAATCATCGACGAATTCTTGACGCCGGTGTACAGACATAGGAAGGAGAGAACCCTGGACCCCAACATCCCCCACTGCGTTTCGGCCCATAAGCTCGCTGTACTTTATCTCCTCTTCGCCATTGGCGCATTAGTCGACTTAACATTACCTGCATGTAAGCAATTCAGTCATTCGCCCGGCAGCTCTGATAACACCCTTACAGATAATACGGAGGCGCGTAATTATCATCATCTTGGCCGCGCCGCTCTTGCGCTGCGCTCTGTCTTTGATTCCCCCGAAATTGCCACCGTTCAAGCTATCCTCCTCATGGGCAGCTACCACACCATGGGCGGTAAACGATATACCATGGATAGCGCATGGAGTCTTATGAGTCTAGCCTGCAAGCTAGCTCAGAGTGTGAGTGCTCCTTTCAGCTTGATTATAATCGTTGCTGACTCATCCCATAGCTCGGTCTTCGTAAGTAGCATCGCTTTCTACGATCCGCATATTCTAACCTGTTCTTGTCAGATAGAGATAGCGCACGATGGAACATGGACCCGAAGACAGTGCAGCGGAGGCGGAATCTCTTTTGGGAGATGTTTGCGCATGAGCAATTCATGGTAGGCGAACCGTGTCCCAGCCGAGGATGTGATTTGACTCCTTCGCAGAGCTTAGCCCTCGGCCGACCGGCAGCAATACGACTGTCCTATGTCGATTGCGAATTTCCCTATGACGACGAGCAGACACTTGATGATAGTGGACAACCGCTGATGGGACGTGAGTACTATGCTACTCTCGTTTGACTACCCAACTAATAAAACTTTGACCGCTCAGATTGGCGTTGGAAGGTTGAGTTTGCCCGCGATGTCCTGTGCACGGTTACGGAGGCCGTCCTGACCGCCGAGCCTCCAAGCTACGAAACGATCCTCGATCTTGATCGCAAGGTCCGCGAGAAGACGCTCCCTGAGCATCTCGATGTATTCTTGAGCCTGCAGGATGCGCACTACACGCCATATGCGTACATGCACGGCGGTCTGCTGTCTCAATTCCGGGCGATCAGTATGTCCTCATCTGCATGTCCATGTCGTGCGTACTGACAGCATATATGCTAGCCCTCTTATATATCCATCGTAGCTTCTTCGCTCAGGCCATGCTTGACCATCCTGCCAACCCCCTTCGAAGTCCATACGCGCCTTCGTTTTTGGCCGCATATCGATGTGCATCCAAAATGATCAAGACAAATCTCAACCATTTCGAGCGCTTTCCGGAGCTTTGTTATAGATGGTGGAACATCTGGACACATCGTGCGTCTTGTTCATATGGCACGGGAGCCCGGTTCACTGACTTTTCACAATAGTTTTTTCTGCCGCTGTAAGTTTGCAACGTTCAGGCAAGGGTGCTTGGTCTTATTTTGCAGATCACAGTAGGGTGTATCGTCACACGCGCACCGTCCTCGACCATGGCATCCAGCGCCTTCATCGAGCTCGGCCTCGCCTGCGACATGTTTGCCAAAGGTGCCGTGCACTCTCGTCGTGCTCGTAGTGGCTTCGTGCGCACATTTTTCCTGACTGACCCAACTCATGTTCACATGGCTATTTTTTTGCTTCTATCAAGGCCATCCTATGCAAGCTGCGGCTCAAGGCCTTCAAGGCGTACTCGCAGTTCATGTCCGGCGGCAAGCTTCCCAAGTCCGAAGACACGAACTATTGCGACGACGAGCTCGCCCTTTTTGGAGGTCACACGCGCGTCCTCGTTAGCAAGATTATGTCGCGACGCAAAGTTAACAAGCCGAACATAGCTGGCACGAACGGCACCAACGGCCCACTCGCCGCCGCCTCTCCGGCATCAAGCTCGGATGGACTGAGTCCAGGCAGCCCTATGACGACCGAAGTACATCCCTCGCTCGTCGAATACCTTTCTCTTTTGCCGCCGGGGCAGCAGGTGCCGAGCCCACCTGCCACTAGCGAGGGGCTCACGGACTCCGAAGCCGCAGCAAAACAGTCCGCGTACTCCTACGTCACTGACCCTTCCCGCAAGCCGCCAATGCTGCCAGGTCTAACGCAGCAGCTGGCGCCGTCGTTTGGTGGATGGCCGACGGATCTGACACAGCGCGAGCTTGATGATGGCTCCTCGGGACTACCGAACGCATCACAGCAAATGCCAGACGCCAGCATGTTCTTCGATGTGTATAATCGGTCGTTCCCCAACGCGGACGCGACCGCGCCGCTGCACGCGACTGAGGACGCGGGCCTCATGGACCTGGGAATGCTGATATCGGGGGAGAGCGCGATCGACGAGCAGTGGATGTCTTTCATGCGTGACACGGTTCTTACGGACAACAAGAACTCGCGGTGGACATAGTCGCAGTGGATGTAGCTTCGATATAGAACGTGACAGTAATATTTTCAGAGCGGAGTCGGATAGATACTACTTAAGTACTGTACGTGTAGCCCAGGTCTTCCCTGCCTTTTTCTTCTGAAACCCGTGTATCATGTAGCCTACGTATTTGCCTTTTAGAGAGCCGGGCGGTTGGCGCGCATACTGATCAGAGTGTAAGTAGCCCCGGACTAGACTGACCAACTGGAGTCCGACGGTAGGAATGTCGACGCCTACTGGCGCCCATACGCAACTGGTCTGCTTCTTTGATGCGTCATGTCACCTGACCGTGATTCCTCATTCCACACGGTCATGTCAGTGTCGCTGTCGGAATTTGTCGTGTACTTCTGCTTCTTCTCTCGACTCACCAAGGCACAAGGGATCTTACCAGGATCCTTCCTCTGAGGGATATCCTTCGAACTGTCATCGCTTTGAAGATGGCGCCTCCCAAGGTCAACGGAACAGACCTCATTCACGGCGATGGCGTACTCGGACACACGCCCGAGGTCGCCCCTTCCATCTCTATGTCCACAAGTGAGTTCGCCGCTGTCCTCATCATGGTGCACAGTCCTAGAGATTCGAACGGCGCTTTGGCTGGTACGCATTCGCCCGTAAACATGTGCTAATGCACTTGTGCAGCGTTCCGGGCACCTCTTCCGGACCCGGACGCTGGCCCAATTGACCTCTCCAACGTTGATCTACGCAACCCAACGCGCGACATTTACTCGCGGTACACGCAGCCCGTAAGCACCCGAGTCGAGCACATACTGAGCAAGGTCAACGTACGTCATTTTTTCTCCCTCGTATTGCACATGAAACTAACGGGCAAATAGAACGGTTTCGCTCTTACTTATGCGTCTGGACTCGCTGCGTTCTACTCGGTAATCGGCATGCTGTCGCGTCGAGAAACCCTACTGACTGCTAAGTTATCAGGCGTTGGTCCACGTCCGCCCAAAACGTGTTGCGGTGCAAGGCGGGTACCATGGCTGCCACGTCGCGCTCCAAGTCTACAATAGGGCCAGGGACGTCGTCGTGCCAAGCATTGGCTTGGACGATGAGTACGAGCCTGGAGACATGTGCTGGCTGGAGACACCGCTTAATCCCACGGGAGAAGCTAGGTTCGACAATCTTCATCGCTTCCCGAGGCGGACTCGGCACAGGCTTACCATCCTTTCTGAAGGGACATTCAGCACTACGCTGACAAGGCAGGTCCTTCCTTATTGAAACCGCGAGTGCGTCAGCTATACTCACGAGGTCTCCAGGTTCATAAAGTTGGCGGCGTGCTTCTTGTGGACGCGACATTCGGGCCGCCACCGCTACAGTATCCGTTCAACTTTGGAGCGGACATGTAAGTTCCAATTCGTTTGCCGTTTGCATATGCTGATATAGTCGTAGCATCATGCACTCGGGTACGAAGTACTTCGGAGGGCACTCAGATCTCTTATGTGGAGTCCTGATTGTGAAGACGCACGAAAAGTGGACGAAGGTCAGTACCCCCTGACAACTCTCGGTAATCCTTCACTCATCTGCCGTGTATAGCTGTGGACCGACCGCACGTACATGGGCAACATGATGGGCTCTTTGGAGGCGTGGCTTCTGCTTCGTTCCTTGCGCACGCTGCATCTGCGTGTCCCCCGGCAGTCTGAGAACGCGGCCCAACTAGCCCAATGGCTTTCGCAGATCGCGCATACACCTGTCGGACAGAAATACGATGGTGTTCCAGGTGGGATCATAGCGCGAGTTTGGCACTCATCTCTGCAGGGCATCGACGCCAGAGGCTTTGATCCCAAGAGGCAGATGGCGGGCGGATGGAATGCGACATTCGCGATGGAGGTATGTATTCCTTTTTACTATGATTCGAACATAGTCTGACGCTCGCAGATGGCCAACTCGGAATACGCACGACTTCTGCCGCATGCGCTAAAGTACTACATTGTGCGTATGAGTCTGTTGCATCCCTCTGTCTTGTCTCAAACATATCACAGGCGGCGACCAGCCTTGGTGGTGTAGAAACCTTGATTGAGCAGCGCATACAGAGTGACCCGGGCGCTCCCCCTGGGCTCATTCGCATCAGTGTCGGGGTTGAAGACATCGAGGATCTCAAGGCGGACATGAAGCAGGCATTGCTGAGGTTGAAGGTATGCTCCGCACCGTTGAAGTCTTCTCGTACTGAGATACGTTCGCAGGGCGATGCGAAGCTCTAGCTTACATAGACTTGTGCTGTGTTGCTCTTGCTTGAAGAGAGGCTTTGTCAGGGAAAGTGAAGTGACAACCGGCCCGAGTCTGATGTGCGCCAAACTCGGCGAGAACCTTTACAAGTTCTTCGAAGATCCTCCCTACGTTTGCCGGGAAGAGCTGTCAGCTTCATCTCCATTCAGCAAATCAAACAGATCGATATAAATATTGCGACAGCTTGTTCGGCAGCCAACAACCTCCCTCTTCTTCCCCCTCATCCCCGTTGCGTGCTCGTCAATAACGATGTCGCGGACGCGACTTTGTCTTCAAAGTAGCGGTTCCGACGTGTCTCCATTGCGCGCAAGCTGACTAGGAGCTGCAGATCTACCCCAGGATATTAGAGAAGAAGAGCTCAAGAAGGTGGGATGGCACGTCCTCGGCGTATTTTGAGTGCTGAAGACGGGTTTCTTTCCAGTATCTAGAGTGCTTTGGCTTGGTGATCTCTTTCAAGTTCGGCCACGGCGAGTCTAACTAATCGCTCTCGATTGGGCGCTAACTTGGCGCCAGATAAATCCCATGCATTCGTACGATACGAATCGGAAGAGGTACGTGTCAGCCCTAATCCCGAAAGAGTACGCTGATCACAGCTTACTAGTAGGATGCTCAAGACCTTTGTCGGACCGCGAAGCGTCACCGCCTCATGGGCGCAGGTACTGATGAGACCGATCCCCCCACGCTGACTTACTGACATCCACCATGAAGACATCAACGTGGAATACGCTTGTAGCCGCCCTAGAGAGCGGTACCCTGTGCTCGTCAGTAACATACCCAAGGAGCTTTGTTGGTACGTTGTACGCTATTGTCTTGGTCGCCGTCTTGACGTGCGCTTTTACAGGCAACAGTTGAAAGACTTTGGACGTCTCGCCGGAGGCCTCGTAGCATACTGCGATATCGATCGATCTCAGCGGACCAGGGGGTCAGTGCATCGTCTCTGCTGTGCGCACGCGTACTCATGATTTGCAGCTTCATTGAGTACTGGAGTATGGACGAAGCGTTGGATGCCATCAGGAAACTCGATGGTCATGACCTTGGAGGACAGCCAGTGTCTTTATCCGCTGACGTGAGTTGTCCACCTCCATCTGTAGTCATGAATTCCAAGACGCAACACAGTTCCATGCTACGAAGAGACATCAGATATTGCCCTCGTGCGTGTCAACGACGCCACGTCGCAGGTCACCTTCCTCGTCGCGTCCGAGACACAGGTCGCCCTATCAGCTGCATCATGCTCAAGTCCTCGACGTGAGGCAGCTGGAAGGCACACGCCGACAGTCAATGTCGCGAAGGGCACCTCGCCGTTCGGTCTCTCCCTGGTCCAGGCGGAGGGACTCAGGGGACACACTTGCATCGGAAGTTGGCCACGAAATATCGGGGACTTTGAGATCTTCCTATCTTTCGGCCAGCACTCGTCTCTCAACAGCATACCACAACCCCTATCTTCACAACTCTTCGTCCCTTCGTCGTTCAGCGGACACAGCGCGTGCCTCTGTCGACAAGCACTTCCTCCCTCGGGACTCCCGCACGACAACCAGGGGGTATGCCAGCGTCAATAGTTTGCCGTCAGGACATGACGAGCATAAAGCTCTTGGTCCCTACGACGACGGGGCCTACACCAATCTCTATCGGGGCACGCACGGCCGTCACCGCGCTCTTGACCAGGACTATGGCTACATCGACCCGTACACGTACGAACAACGGCTGACGCCCTCTTGGGAAGACTTTTACCGCTCGCATGCCTACTTAACTTAAGAAACCCATATCGTATGTCTCACTTCGCAAGGTATAATGCCTTTCTATATACTTCGCTTCGTCGCTCGTGTCCTCCCCACCGAATCCATCGTACTCATCGCATTCATCGCATTCATCGCATTCATCGTAGATCTCGTTCTCCATATGCATAGCTATAGCATTCCGTCTCGCGTGCATCCACGCCGATCATACCAGTGCTTATATTTCAATCGTACCATTGCTCGCATTCCATTGCACATCATTCGCTCTCGCCAGTCTGCATTACCATACCTACAGGCGCTCATGTCTCCTGGGGGCACATAGGTCGCCTCGTATCTTGTCGTAGCATTCATTGTGTACAGCATAAGTAGTACTAGCCCGTAGCTCGAAGCACAGTCCCCAAATCAGTCTCATTATTGAAAAGCTGCTTGGTCTGCTGAGATATGGCGCTAATGACCCTCGGCCTCTGGGAGGGTCCGACATGCGGAAACTCAATGACCCAAGGGTCAAATGACTCGCTAGTCAATGCCGCATGCGGCCCCGGGGCACTGAATTGAAGCTATGAGCTGGACTGGGCCCCACGACGGTTACCGAACGGGGCCTAAGTTATATGCGTTGTTCGTGGGCTCGTAAGTGGGATACACAGCGACCTGTATTACCGATGAATTGGTGACTAAGCGGCGGCAAGAAGGGACGCGCAGCATACTAAGACGACAGTTTCAAGTTGCGACCGTCGGACCTTGTTGGCGCATTTCCCGACGATTGGCGAAGCGCAGAAGAGATACATACATTGAGCTGCAAGTCGAAGACATTTGTTAGAAGTAGTAAATAGTCAGAGAAAGCGGACGAAAAGTCGTTCGGCATGGAAGCTGCGTGGCAATGACCTGTGGCTGGACGCGAATGTTAAATAACAAGAACGGCGTGAGTCGGGCGCTTGATGCAATGGAGTCAATGATGACTCAGGTACGTTGGTGAGAAGCCAAGCCACCTTTCCAAGTCAAGCTAAGCAAGCTCAAGGTCCGTGCCGTGGACGTCAATGGCGTCTACCGCGGGACATCATGAGAACCTGAGCGCCACCGACTCGGAGTCTGCCTGCGCTTGGTTCGCTTGAGCCAGCAGTGAGTCAGTGATCTGACTTGTAGAGGTCCAGCTACACAACGCGCTCAGCTTGACTGATGTACTGTAATTCCCGCTACCATTTATGGTAGTGGGTCTTGGGATGGAAACTCGAAAACGCCTGGGCCCTCGATCGCGCATTTTGGTAACATCACGTGTTCATCACATGACCTTTTGCCACGTCAGCGTGCGCTCGAGTTTCCTTCCTGCCCAGTGCCATCTCAATCGTACTGGAAGACCCGTTGATCTCAGAGAGACAATACCTGATTCTATAGGCTTCTGACGACTGCCTGACTCGTTTATATCTCCCTTATCCGCTCAGTTTGCGGGTGAAGACCTAATTTGCAGCAAGTTGCTGGAGCTCTGGTGACTGGTCCTGCGATGTGGCACTATGAAACGTGGACTCGTCCGAGATCTCTGCAAGCCTCTCGTGACGACGACGTGAAGGCTGTGCTTTCAAAAATCATGAGGCTTCAAGCTTCATCACACGCGCAAGGTGGGCAGGCGCGGTCTCGAGAGCAGAGCGGCGCGATCGCCCCCGTGGCCTGATGAGGTGCGCTATGAGGTGATGGTCGGACAAGCAATCCAACGAAGGGTAGAATGGGGTTTATCTTCATAGGGCCGGACTATGAAGTAGTACAAAGAGACCGATATTGTGGCTTTGTGTGCACTCGAGTATCGCAGAAGGTATCTCAGCTGCTTACAAGTAGTGCGCGCACAGCCACCGTAATAAATGGTAGCGGGCCCTGCCGTGCAACGGCCTTTCGCGAGTTATTGAGAGCTGTATAGGTAGACATGGCGGGAGAGGGAATGTGATGTTTGATCGCAGCCGGAACATGCCATGATCACGCTCCTGTCACGTGTGTTGTTCGTTTTTCCTATCTCTGACGCGGTGACTGGAAAGTCAGTCGACTGGCTGCACATCATGGGCTGTACGAGACCTGGACGGGACTTGCTAAAAGGGACGTAAATATGGGCCAGATCCTTATATCACCAGGCGTAAGTCTGTAGATCTAGACAAGGATCCTCTTTATATACGCTTCCAGTTCGATCACCTTGTCGTAAGGCGCGACCATACCCACGTAGCCGTCAGGCCGGACTACAACGACAACACCTTGCCTGTCTATCCCAAACTCGTTGTAGCCATGACCCCCCAGGCGCCTACTCGCATCCAAGTCATCTACTAAAATCCTGCTTCGGGTCAGCGTGAACTTCGAGACGAACAGCACGACGCACTTTTCTGGCCACTGTGATGCCAGCAAAGGCGGCAGCTGCGTCCGAGACAGCTCTCCTTTCCTCACTGCACTTATCAAAACGAGGTCGAAGATCCGTCGAGATGAGGAGCTGCTCAGGAATGATAGGCTGTCAGACAATTTGTGTAAAAGCCGTAGCTGCGAGCGATCTGAGGTATTTCCTGCGAAAACAACGAATTTGAAGCGAGTGTCGGCGGGAAGAACGTCTTGTATGTCAACTGGTCTTGAATCTGCTGCGCGCATGAAGACGTATGAAGGCATCCTTTGCCCCACGATCAATTTTGGTGCGCAGTACTGGTGCCGCGCATCGACAATGGATGATTCGGCGTACTGTACGCCCACTCTATTTGGAACGTCAGCGCAAGGGAGCCTTCCCGCTGTCGTACTTACCCGCTCGTGAAGCCAGAGAATGTGAGGTAGATGCTGGCAATAGTCGTAAGTTGCGCTTGATATGGTAAGTCCCGGGACTTACTGAGAGAAGTCCTTGTGAGAGACGCCATTTTGATTCGTCTTCGACCAAGGCTTTCCGGAGAACATGCCGGCAAATTTCTTGTCGAAGTCGATGAGGTCTTGCGCATAGGCGCGCCGCTCCGTTTCGTACTAAAAGAGGTTAGCCAGCGGTGTGTACGGAACGGCGAACATCCTACCGTCCGTAGCAAGCCGGGATGCGCCGTTCCCCTGATGACATGAGCCAGCTTCCAAACTGCAAACGACAGTCAGTAGCGCAAGAGTCCAGACAAGAGTCAGTATTGACCCAGATTGTGCGAGTCTCTTCTTGACGTCAGAAAATTTCGAAGATAACGGACAGGAACCTACGCACAACATCCCAGCATTCATGCCTTGCCCTGAAATATCCGTCAGAGAAATTTCGAACAGTGCAGCATATCCTCACCTGCTTTAGGTGAATGCGTATGGCACGCGTCCCCGACGATCAAGACACGCTCGACAAAGGAGGAATAAGAGGATGCAACTCTTTGTCCAACTGCAATGCTGTCAATCAGAGTTGGACTGATTTGCCACATAACGCACTTCTATAAATTGTCCACCATTCGACGTCACCTTTGACGCCTATGGTGTAAGGATGGAACGTCGCGCGAGCGACCTAAGCAGAGAATCAGCATCTGTGCGCGCCCGTCCTTGCGCCCGGAATCACCTCCATAATTCGGTCTACCGTCGTCTTCGATTTATCCAGGCGCCCCTCGGATTCAAATCCGGCTGCCTGTCGCTCATCTAGCTGTATATACAGCCGGACCTTTTTGCCTTCTCGCGGAATGACCATGCAGGAGCCATTGTGTGAATGGATACCACACCAGTTGCGGATGTCTGGGAAGTCGGTGTCCGGCACGCAGTCAACGACGCCCCACGTGTAGTTCGTCTGCTCGCCGTCCAACGCAATACCGAGGGTCTTACGTACCCAGGAGTGCGCCCCGTCTGCGCCAACAACATAACGCGCGCGGACGAGCTCCGTCTCTTCGGTGTCTAGACGCTTCAGCACGACCTAGGGCGAGTTAGAGAGCTCGAGAGCCGGGCGGGCATCAAGCCAGAATCAAGAATGATCGACAAGGAGGGCGCCTGCCACCTCGCAGGGAAAAAAAGTCCGAGTGAGTGAATTGCACAGTGGATCATCGTGGGATCGGTGCGAGCCCTGAAATGGCCGTTCGAAGCCGAAAGGAGGTCACATACCTGTATAGGGTGGCTCGTGGGATCGAGCAGCTCGCGCTCGTCTGATGTGTGCAGGGAGAGTGGCTCCGCCGGCCGGTCTACAAACACTCCCATAGACTCGAGCGAGTCGACGAATATTTCCTCAATAGCGCCTTGATGTAGAGTCGCCTAGATGAGCGCGGTGAAGACGAGCGACCGGCGTAGTGATCAAATAAAATTACCTTGAACGGGTAGCGAGCCGGGGCATTCACTGCAGGGCAACGTTCCGTGAGCTAGCAGTGCCGGTATTGGTGAGTTTATCTCTCAGTCCAGCAACGGAAAGCTCACTTCGATACCACCGGCTGAACCAGGGTTGTAAAAGGCGGCCATATGCATCTGGTTAGCTTGCTTGAGGAGGCGCTCCTCAAGCCCGTAGCTCTGCGCATGACCATCGTTAGCGAATATCAGAATAAAGATAACCGAGGTGCTAACCCGCAGAACTTCTATGGTGCGTGGCTGTATGCCATCAGCGTGCCCGTTTGACACTCGCTCAGGACTGTGGACGAGTAGAGTCAGTTTCATTTCGATTCGTGCGTGAGGAATACTGACCGTTTATCGACGACGCGGATGTTGAGCCCTGCTTGAGCAAGTCCGTGAGCGCAGAAGAGCCCGCTGGGACCAGCACCGATAATCAAGCAGTCAACGCGAGATTCCTTCAGTACCGGTGTCGGCATGATGAGAAAGATCAAGAAGCAGAGGACGATGGATGGTGTGAAGGACGAAGAGAGATACAAACGTTCAGGCGCACGATGCAACGCGTGTTATCAAGGCTTTAGGCTGGCGTAGCAATGCAGGGACTGAACCGAGTCGCGCGTTCGCCGTAATTCTTGTAGCCTAGGTATGTGTCAAGTCCGAGACGAAGTCATGGAACAGGATCTACGGTCCACCGTGTCGCGGTCGGTTCGCCGCTCAATCTTCCGACGTCCCCGCGATCGTTAGCGGCCCGTCAGCGCGGTAAGTATTGACCTATGCACGGGCAAGATATCGATGCCGAGGTCCACGCAGACGCCGCGTACGCCTGCGCAGTGTGCACGTCGGAGGGATGGATTCTTGTCAGACTGAACATCCTCTGTGACTCATCCCCAAGGAGGAGCAGATGATGAGTGCGGTATAAAACTGGCGGCCGTCAGTGCCACAGGGTACGTCCGTAAAGATCAGAGCAGGGTTTCATTATTGGTGCCAACAACAAGCTGCAGCAGCAAGCCGCAATGAGCCGACCGAGATGGTGAAAATGATGGTTTGCAGTCGGATGGACATCCGGAAGTGGAAGCTATGGGGTCCGGGAGGCCGTGGTTCAACTTCAAGTTGGAGTTGAGCGCATGCACGTGTTCTGGGCGGACCAAGCTGGAACAGGAACCGGCGCTTGTTCCGATTTGGAAATGTGTGGTTCACCCAGGGTTCACCTCCGCACCTAGGCCTCATCGCCCATGAAGCTGAACTGTTTGCACCCCATGGGCGTACATAACCAACAAAGTCGCGACGGTGATGCACGCGAAGATATCGGAGGTCCAATCCACGATCCATTTCTGGCGCGTCCGACTTCCGTCGAGTTCCTGAAAGCATTCGACCCCGCCAACTCCAAGCACCGTCACTGCCATACGTCTCTGCCACCTCTCTAAAGTCAGCCATGGCCCATACAAGTCCGAATTACGCTGTTGCCGGTGCTCTGGACAAGTCCTACTCGGAAGATATACTTCTCGCTGCGTTGGCCGCCGTTCACTTCAGGTTCACTCTGGTGGAGACTTCTAGGTTCCGCTTGCAGAACCAAACAGTCGTATTTCGCGTCGAATTAGAGACGCGCCTAGGAGAAATTAGCTGCGTCTCGGATGGCGCGTCGGTGCGTTTGTAGAAAGCTGCCATCGCATGCTGCAATGACTGACTCCGCCTCAGGTAGCAGACTCCGGCCTACAAATCTTGCGTGCGGAACATGCAGGTCATGCGAAGCTGCACTATGATTCTGAGATATACGACTCCGCCACCGCCGAGTCCATACTCACATCTTTGCGGGATGCTTTGGACCATTGGGACGGCGAATGCACGGTTGAAGGTCTACACTTCCCTTCAGCGCGCTCGCGTCTCGACGAGATCGGCGCAATATCCTTCCCCACTGTCCCATATCCCAAGCAAACATGTCTGGGGGATCTATTCCACTCTATCGCTCGGCAGTACGCGAATCAAGTTGCCCTTGTCGCCGATGACACTGGTCGACAGATCACATACGCCGAGCTGGACGCTCAATCCGACGTTGTGGCGCAATGGGCTATTTCACTTCACCCGAGTCTCAACGCGGTCGACGGCGAGCGCGCTATCGCCGTGTGGACCGAAAATTCCATCCAGTATCCCATCGTCGTTTTCGGCATACTGAAGGCAGGACTGGCGATCTTACCGCTTGATCCACGCACACCTCGCTCCCGAATAGAGGCCATTCTCGGAGATCGGCGTCTCAAGCAAACTTGCATACCGATTATCTCGCCTGGCAATACCAACACGGCCGGCTTCCGCGACATGGGATATCCTCTGCACGAATTGTCTTCCGTTTTGCTGGGCTCTTGGCCAACAGCTCAGCTGACTGCCCGAGCAAACGGGTCTACTCTCGCATTCTATTGGTAAATTCACGCTTGATTACTAGTTTTGCTCTTTCTGATTTTGTTTCTTCGTCGTAGCTACACGTCAGGCTCTACGGGCAAGCCTAAAGGGCTGATGATCAACCACCATACCATCGCGCGCGTGTCGAAGTCGGCTTTCTTCTCCGCTCCTTCCGCCTCCGATGTCGCTCCTTCAACCCCCGTCACGCGTCCAGCACCTTCTCAGATATGGACCAACTTGTCAAACAACGCCTGGTCGTTCGCGCACGTTGAGATGTTCACGCCCCTTCTGAATGGCGCCACCAGCCTTCCCATTCCTCATGAGCGCGTCGTCGACCTGCCATTGCTATCGGCAACTTTCATTAAGCGTGCTGTAAACGTCGCTTTTATGGTCCCTGCGCTGGTGGCGGCCTTGTGTCGCGAACATGCTGAGGCGCTAAAGGATGTCAGTATGATCGTCCTCTCTGGCGATATCGCGACCATCGACGACGTGCGTACCGCCCGTGCGTCGTTCAAGGGACACCTCATCAACTCGTATGGCTCCTCGGAGACTCATTTCACGTCTGGATTCGGTGTGCCGGTCTCCGACCAAGACAACTCAGAGGGCTTGCCCGGAGACTACCGTCGACTCAAATCTGTACCCGTCGGCCGGCCCTGGCCGAATATGGGAATGTATATACTGGATTCTCACCGCAGACTGGTCCCACCTGGCGTGATCGGAACGCTCTACATCGCGTCGGAGGTCCTGGCACGTGGATATACGGAGGATTGCCTAAACGAGGCTTTCTACCCAGCCTCCGAGGTCACGACTGCCTGGGGTTTATCGTCGTCGTCAGAGGACCGAAGGAGGTTCTTCCGCAGCAGCGACCAAGCGCGCTGGCTGTGCGCGACAGGACAACTGGAGTACATCGGACGCAATGACACGGAGGTGAATATTCGCGGACAACGGGTTGACTTGGGTAAGTCCTGATGCATATGCGCGCCTATTCTCCATCTGACTTCGTGATGTAGCCGGCGTCGATCATGCGCTGCGCAAGGATCCCAAGGTGCTCGATGCGGTCACGGTCATTCAACACGATTCCCAGCGCGCGGCTTTCCTGGTGTCTTTCGTCGTGCCCGCGATGCAAGCAGTCTCGCGTGATGACGGTGTGCGCCTCGGGGTCGCGCAATCTTCCACGGGTGTTTTGGCAGATGTTGGCGACGCAGTGGAGTTCGAGACAGGGTTGAAGCATTCGGTGTCTTCGGTGCTCCCCTCCTTCATGATCCCTTCCTTCATCGTTCCCTTGCCGGCACTTCCTCACACGATCAACGGAAAAATTGACCGGAAGAGGCTGACATCATGGTCCCATCTCGTGGATTATGCGCGGGACGGGGACGCCAGTACGACGGTCGGAGGCCATGATAGCACATCTCCCGCGGAAGATATCATCGTCGAGATCTTCAAAGAGATCTTGCGGCGCAAGCAAGTGCGTGCTGATCACAGGTATGCCATACTCGTCTAGCCGATCGTCCGTATGTCTAATGATCTGCAGCTTCTTCCACCTTGGAGGACATAGCTTGCTCGCGACGCAAGTCATCTCTCGTGTGCGCAAAGCCTTGGGCGTCGATGATAGGCTCACTGTGCGGGCGCTCTTCGACGCACCCACGGCCCACTCTCTGGCCCAGGTCGTCGATTCACTCTGCTATCAAGATTCGGAAACCTCAGGGCCGGTGTCCCACATCGCCAGCGGCTATCAACTCATTTCCCGCGTTCAAGCAAGAGATACCTACATCTTGTCCTACGCTCAAGAGCGCTTGTACTTCTTGGAACTGCTCCACCCTGGGCAGACTGGGTATATCATCCCCCACGTTCTTCACATCTCGGGAGAGCTGAACATCCCTGCCCTTGGTGCCGCGTTCCGGGACCTCTGCGAAAGGCATGAAATGCTGAGGGTCACCTACGAGGAGGTCAATGGCATCGTCACGCAGCGCATACATAACGTGCTCGAAGACGAGCTGCATGTCGTTGACCTAGCTTGTGAAGCTCAGCCAGAGCTGTTGGTGCAGGAGAAGGTGCGGTTCGACAACAATGCTTCCTTCGACTTACACCATGATCTGCCCATACGCTTCAAGCTCTATCGTCTCGCGCCGGACACGCATGTGTTATGGATGGCATTACATCACCTCTCGACGGATGCATGGTCAGACAGGGTCATACAGCGCGAACTTGGCTTGTCATACTCCGCGCATCGCAAGGGTGTATCGGCCATGCTGCCGGATCTACCCGTCACGTATATGGACTACGCCGCCTGGCAGCGAGAACCGGATCAGAGCGCCCGCCAAGCAGAGCAGCTGAAGTATTGGGTTGATACTCTTCAAGGAAGCATACCGGTTGAGTTCCCCACCGATTTTGCCCGTCCTTCTACGCTGTCGGCCAGGGCAGGTGTCGAGCACATCGACATCATCGGCGAGGAGGCAATGGCGCTCGAGCAGTTCGCGGCGTCTATGAACTCAACACCCTTCATCGTATTGCTGTCGGTCTTGCGGACGCTGCACTACAGGCTGACCGGCGTTGAGGACGCGACCATCGGCAGTCCTATCGCCAATCGCAATAGAATGGAGCTGGAGGGGATGGTCGGCTTCTTCGTCAACACGCAGTGCATGCGGATACCACTGGAAGGAGGGACGACATTTCGGCGGCTTTGCGAAGACGTTCGCAGCACCGCAGCGGCGGCCTACGAAGCCCAAGACGTCGCATTCGAGCGCATCGTGCACGAATTGCAGCCCGCGCGCGATTTGTCACGCAATCCCATTGTGCAGGTCATGATCGCGGTACATCCCGAGGAGGACACTCATCTGGGCGACGACGAAGGAAACCTGTTGGAAGTAAAGACAGTAGACGTCGACCCTGTCACTAGATTCGATCTTGAGCTCCATTTCGTGAAAACCCGAAATGGTGAAGGGTACGGCGGCCGTCTGCTCTACAGCCGCGATCTCTATAACCAGGAGTCGGCGGCCCGTCTAACGACGCAGCTGAGAACTATCTTGCGCCAGGCCATCGGGGTGGAAGGCAATCATATCAATGCGGACCTGAGGCTGGACGAGTTCATGTTGCCGAACGCTGTGGAGTCGCTGGAACGCTTCGGCTTGCTGAAGGATACGACATATCCCTTTCCCGGCGATCAGGGCCTCGGCGATTTGTTCCGCGAGTCTGTTCGGATGAACGGCGACCGCGTAGCAGTCAAGGACGCATATAGATCGGTGTCGTACAAGGAGCTTGACGCTATGTCCGACCTCGTGGCACACCATCTTCTTGCGCTCGGTCTGCCTGCGGAGACTCTGGTGGGACTGTTCTGTGTGCGCTCAGTGCATTACATAGCTTGCATTCTGGGCATACTCAAGGCCGGTCTGGCCTACCTTCCTTTGGATCCTCAGCTTCCTCACGACCGCATCGTCACCCTCTTGAGCGACATACCTCAGAGGTCACCCGTGTACTGCGACGCCAGCGTGCAGGATCTCAACCGCCGTGACGTGGTTCACAACTTCGTCGATGTGGAGTCCGTCTTAGCTGAATCATATGATCCCAAACGCACCACCCAGCTCGCCGGTCGCGCTACTGGTCGCAGCTTGGCCTACGCTATGTACGTACTATTTGAAACATCATTCCCGCCATTGCCTAACATATAATGCAGGTACACCAGTGGTTCGACAGGGAAGCCAAAGGCGGTTCTAATTGAACAAAGATCGATCGCTCGCCTGGCTTTCTCGATGTCCGTCGTTGAACCTCGGCCTGGTCAAGTTTGGGCCCATATATCGAACACCGCCTTTGATTCGTCGACTTGGGAAATTTGGACACCGCTGCTCAATGGCGGGACGGTAGTGTGCTTCGATCGGTGCGTCCTATGTATTCCCTCTATCATGTAAATGCTGATCACGCCATAGCATGACCGTCCTTGACTTCCATCTTTTGAGGAGTGCTTTTGAGACGCATGGGGTCGATATCGCCTTTCTGACGACGGCCCTGGCCGCGAAATGCTTGCATGAGACTCCTTCCCTCATCGCCGGCCTCGAGGTCCTTGCCACGGGCGGTGAAAGGTGTGACTCGCGCGACCTCACAGCCATGAGTGAGTTAATCAGAGGATATGTCGCGCATGTCTACGGCCCCACGGAGAGCACAACGTGAGTTCTTCCAGGCCGACTAATGGTTTTGCGACTGACTTGCCTTACAGGTATGCCACCGTTTATCGTCTGTCGCGAGGAGAATCTTTCAAGGATGCTGTGCCCATTGGCAGACCGCTTTCCAATACGACAGCCTACATATTGGATTCTAAACGACGTCTACTTCCTGTGGGTGTTGTAGGGGATCTCTATCTAGGTGGTGATGGCCTCGCTCGAGGATATGGTGACGACGAACAAACACGACGGGCGTTTGACAGCGTGAAGCTCTTCGATGTCGAGCTCCGTCTTTATCGAACTGGCGACAAGGCGCGTTGGAGGACATCGGATGGACATATCGAGTTCATGGGTCGAAGCGACAATCAGATCAAGCTTAGAGGACAGCGTATCGAGCTCGGTGAAAGGTTTCTCCCCCTCATTGGTTTACGCCTTACTCACAACATTTCAGGTGAAATTGAGTACGCGATACGGCAGAATCCAGTCGTGCAGAGCGCAGCTGTCGTCTTGCATGAACAAGACGGGCTGGAAAAATCAATTGCGGCTTTCATCGTTCCACGCTCCTCCGAAGAGGCGTCGCAGCTTACCGAAGGCGACAAGGTCGAGGGATGGGCCCAAATATTCGACGACGAGACCTATTCCAAGGTCGAAGATGTGTCTATCTCAGATGTCGGGCGCGACTTCGTGGGATGGACAAGCATGCTTGATGGAAACGAGATACCACATTCGGAGATGCATGAATGGCTCGAGGATACCGTCCGAACCATCGTCGAGTCCGGCGAGGTCGGAAACGTCGTGGAGATCGGCACTGGCAGCGGTATGATCCTCTTCAATCTCCAGGACCATTTCAAGACCTACATTGGCGTTGACCCGTCCTCGACCGCTGTGCGCTTTGTCAATCGTGCCTTGCGCGGCAAGGCGCACCTCGTCGATCGGGTTGATGTTCGCGTCGGGACCGCGACCGATATCTCCAAGTTTGGCCACATACAGCCCGACCTATTCATCATCAATTCCGTCGCCCAGTACTTCCCCAGCGGCGAGTATCTTGCGAACACTATCAGAGCGGCAATCGACTTGTGCGGTGGAAGACCGTCCCGCATGTTTTTGGGTGACATTCGTAGCCTGGCGCTCAGCGACACGTTCTTCCTCTCCTACGCGGCACATCAGCTGCGCAGTGAGGGCGCGCCTCTATCCCCAGACAGATTGGTACATCGTGCGCGCATCCTGTTCGAGTCGCATACGGAGCTTCTCGTCCATCCCGCATTCTTCTTCGATCTTCAGCGGGCTTGCAAGAGCATTTCCCACGTTGAGATCCTACCGAAGCGGATGGTAGCAAAGAACGAGCTCAGCCAATATCGATACCAGGTTTTACTACACTTCAACGACTTTGCATCGCAGCTAATCGAACTCGACGACGCTCAATGGCGAGACATGGCAGGACTCGACTGGACTGCAGACGCTCTGAGGACCGAGATAGCAAGTCTTTCCCCGCACAACGTTATAGCCTTGAAGAATATTCCGAACGCACTGCTCAGCGAAGAACGAGAACTGGCAGAGCATCGGGGTGCTATCGGCCCTGACTGTACACATTGGACTTTTGCCATGATGCATGCACTCGCAGAAGAGCTTGGCGTCCGCATCCAATGCAGTTGGGCGGCACACGATGGCCGTGGGACGTTCGATGTCGTGTTGGCTGGTTCTCAGGCGCGGACAGGACTGTACCGCTTTCCCGAGCCGCATCCTTCAATGCGCCAGACGACAAATGATCCGGCAAATGCGATTCTGAAGCAGTCGGTCGATCTCGCAGATCTGAAGGAGTATCTGCGCTCGAAATTACCTGGCTATATGATACCTTCACACATTGAGGTGTTGCGCCAGCTACCTGTGACTGCGAATGGCAAGATCGACAGGCGCGGGCTACTGGTGATGCTATCGCAAAGAACTGCACCCCATATGCAAGTCGACTATGCTGAGCCTACAACTGAGATGGAACGCCGCATCGTCAGCGTATTCGAGGACGTCCTCGGAGTGGATGGCATCAGCGTCGATGCAAGGTGATCACACTCTCATCGCGTTATACTGCGATTAACGTAGTTGCAGCTTCTTCGACATAGGTGGACATTCACTGCTAGCGACGAAAGTAGTGTCTCGCCTCCGACGCATGCTTGACGTGCAAGTGGGCGTACGCGATCTCTTCAACGCACCATCAGCGCGCAGGCTCGGCGAGGAACTGGAATCAAGAGACGCCTCGGCGACCATGATTCATGTACCCATTCCGAAACTTGTTCACGACGAATTTGCGCCTCTGTCAGCATCCCAAGCCCGCCTAGTATTCCTGGATGAGCTCAATCCCGGAAACCATTGGTGGCACATCAACATAGCGCTACGGATACACGGGAAGCTTGATACGGACGCTCTTGAATGCGCACTGAATGACCTTCGTCTTCGCCACGAAACCCTACGCAGCATCTTTCCGACTATCGATGGGTCCTCGGCCGTCAAGGTCCTGGATTTTGTTGCACTGAAGCTGCCACGCACATCATTCAGTCGCCTTGCGAGCCCCGAGATAGCGCTGCGCGACACCCTCCGCGCAGAGAGTACCAAGGGCTTCCATCTGGCGTCCGACGTTCCGTTCCGATGTCATCTCTTCGATATGGGCGACGACGAGCACGTACTGTCGTTGACGCTACACCACATCGTGTATGATGGGTACTCCTTGGACATCATCAAACGCGAGCTCAGTCATTTCTATGCATGTGCGACCACCGGGAAACCGCCCTCTCTGCCCCCCTTAGCTATCCAAGTGCGTCCGCCGTCATAACCTTCTAACATTATGTTCTTCGCTGACTACACATTCCAGTACCGTGATTATGCTGCCTGGCAACAGCATCCCATGCAGCAGGAAAAACAACAGCGCCAAATAGACTTCTGGAGACGTGAGCTGAGTGGAAGCGTCCCGGCGGAGTTTCCCACGGACTACGCCCGGCCTCAGGTTCTACAACACGCAGCTGGCCTCCAGAAATTCCCACTTGACATCAAGACATCGGCTCGCATAGATCATATATGCCAGAAATTGGGCGTCACCCCCTTCATGGCCCTTCTTGCTGTCTTCAAATCGCTGCATTATCGTATGACCGGGGTTCCCGACGCGCTCATAGGTACTCTTAACGGCAATAGATCCCGCGAAGAGATTGAAGGGCTGGTGGTCAGTATATCTTGACTACTTTCGAGTCGGCATGGCTGATTATGCGTATACAGGGCTTCTTCGTGGACACACAAGTAAGCACGCCAACGTTGCCCATCCTTATCTTTTTTGACTTCCATTGCTCTTTTAGGCCCTTCGCATCCCCATCGACGACGACACCTCCTTCGCGGACCTTGTGCTGACTACGCGAGAGGTTGTCACGAAGGCATTCGAGCACGAAGACGTCTCGTTTGACAAAGTTGTCAGCGCGTTGCACCCGGCACGCGACCTGTCTCGCAATCCCGTGGTTCAGGTCATCTTTGCCGTGCATTCGTTTAACTACGACTCGTGGGACGTCTTATCCGGCCTCAAGACAGTGGCGACGGACCCTCAGCCGACCACAAGGATGGACCTTGAATTGCATATCTACAAACGCGCGAACGACAGCACATACGAGGGACATCTTCTCTTCAACAGTGGGCTCTACTCAGAAAGCTGGGCGAGGAATTTCGCGTCTACTTTCACAGATCTCGTCTGCGGCGCTATGAACGACATCGATCTCTCCATAGGCACCCTGGCTTTCTCAAAGGCTTCTCAGGATCTATTTGATCATGGACTGCTCTCGATTAACTCTACGGATTACCCACAAGACAAGACTGTCGTCGATCTCTTCGCAGAATCAGTAGCGCACGATCCCTCGCACGTTGCAGTCATTGACGCCACAGGAAAGCACTCCTACCGCGACATCGATGAAACGTCTGAGAAGATTGCTGACGCTCTCATGAGCTGCCTACCATCCCCAGCAGCGGAGACGACGGTCGGCATCTTCGTTCACCGATCAGCTCTAAATGTTGCTGCGATGTATGGCGGTCAGTGAAGGACGCCGGTCTGACGTCTTTCTGTACTGATCACTTTGATAATTACAGTGCTTAAGGCCGGCCTCGCCTACGTGCCTCTCGACCCCGCCTTGCCTGTCGCTCGTTTACGGGACCTACTAGAAGACCACAACGGACCGAGAATTCTGCTTCATTGCACATCGCAACTGCTACCAGACTTGCGCGTCGATGATTGTGTTGTCCTCAATATAGATGATATCCTCAAGTCCACTCCGCCCGACACGATGACCATGATCGAGTCGTCGCTCAATAATGTTGGTCGTCAAGCACGTCTGCCAATATCTCCTCGAAGTCTCGCATACATCATGTACACTTCGGGGAGTACAGGGCGTCCCAAAGGAGTCATGGTAGGTGCAGGATCGCGAAAGCGCCAGCGTGCTGACCGGTCCGACAGGTCGAGCACAGAGGCATTGTCCGTCTCGTACGCAAGACAAACATTACAGATATTCAGCCGGGCCAACGAGTCGCGCATCTGTCTGCCCTCTCCTTCGACGCATCGACTTTCGAGATATTTTCGACGCTGTCGAATGGCGGTATCATCGTCACCTTAGACCAGATGACTTTGCTGGATCCCGAGGCTTTGACAACATTCGCGGAAAGCCATCGCATCCAGATCGCGTACATGACCGCCGCTTTGTTCGCCCAGTTTGTTCGCTCTGCTCCACGCTTCCTCAGACAGCTGGATCTGGTCATCACCGGCGGCGACATCGTGGAGGTACGAGACGTAGTCGAGGCGTACAAGCTGGGCGTCAAGAGGATCATCGATGCCTTCGGACCGACGGAGGTGAGGGTTCCACAACTATGAACAACGCGAAGACTGAATCTCTATAGGATACGGTCTGGAGTACCTTCTATGAGATTCCGCCTGCGAAAGCGGACTTCCCGCGGTCAATTCCTGTCGGTAAATCCATCTCGAACAGTCGAGCCTTTGTCGTCGACACCAACCGACGCCTGGTGCCCATGGGGGTCGTAGGAGAACTGGTTCTTGGCGGCGATGGAGTCGCGCGGGGATATACCGATCCTGAACTTACGGCGCGCTCCTTCGTCACGATGGATGTGGCTGGACGTTCGGAGCGTGTGTACAAGACGGGTGATAGAGCAAGGATCAGCCCTCTGGATGGCAATATTGAGTTCCTGGGTCGTATGGACAACCAGGTGAAGCTTCGCGGTCAGCGCATAGAGCTTGGTAAGTGTTCTCGCACCTTCTGCACAAGCTTGGCTGATCAGGCCGAAGGGGAGATTGAGCACGCGCTGCATCGTCACAAAGCTGTCGTCGATGCCTGCGTTATACTGCATACCGGAGGCGACGGCGAGAAGCAGATTGTAGCATTCGTCATTGCCAGAAAGACTATTAGCGCCACCTCGCCATCGCAACTGAGGCGCCATGTCGCCAGCCTTCTACCCGCTTACATGGTCCCGACGTCGGTCCAGTTGATCGACCGCTTCCCGTTGACGACTGCGACCAAGGTCGATCGCAAGGCTCTGTCGCGCGCGTACGAAGAGGGACCAGGACGTGCGGAGCAGGAACCAGATGACGACGCTTTCGAGTCGCCCGAAGGATGGATTGAGGAGACGGTGGCGGAGGTGTTCCGGTCCGTGCTAAACGTCTCGAGTGTCGGAGCCAATGACGAGTAAGTGCTGGCTCGTATTCAAGTTGAGCATCTGTTTTAATCTCTATCTAGTTTCTTTGAGTTGGGCGGCCATTCCCTGATGGCCGTTCGCGTCGCTCTGACAGTGTCCGAGTCCGTGGGCGTCCATGTTTCCGTGCGCGACATGTACGAAGCGTCGACGCCTCGCGGCCTAGCTTCACGTATCGAGAGGACGATGCGGCAGGCGCCATCTACAACGAGCGCCAAGGCCGGTCCGTGCACGACGCGCATCAAGAAAGCAGACGGTGGGCCCACGATGTATATGGTGCACGATGTATTCGGGCTGGCAACACCATACCGTGCGCTCGCCCCGCACCTGGACGTCAACCTGGTGGGCTTCAACGACCCGTACTTCGGGCGGGATGGCTTCAAGACCTTGTCGGCAATGGCGGACCACTACGCCGCGCAGATCGCGCCATGCGAGGCGGGCATCATCGTCATGGGGTGGTCGTTCGGCGGCACAGTCGCCGCGGAGGTTGTCGCGCGGCTCGAGGACTGCGGCATCCGGGCATCGCTAGTACTTGTGGACGCGGCGCGGGTCGACACCTTCACGGCGGCTAGGACAGACATTGATGCGTTCATCAAGGGCCAAGGACATCCGGCGGCCCTGGAGGAGTGCCTGCTACACGAGGTGCATAAGAACGTGGAGATCCTGCGTGCGCACACATCGTCGCGGCGGCTGGGCGGTGGGACGAGGATCACGTCGGTCAAGGCGATGAAGCACCCCGATGAGCGGGAGCGGGATTTGACGCCGGAGGATGGGGAGCTGTTCGATGAGCGGAATGGGTGGGGGACGATGCTGGGCGACGACTGGACGACGGTCAAGATTTCGGCATCGCACTTCGAGCTGTTCAATCAGCCAAACGTTGAAGAGATGGCACGTATACTGGAGGAGGCGATGAGGATGTAGGAATGGACTGAGTGGCGTAGTAGAACTGTACAACGGCGGGAAGCTTGAGAACACCATACTTGTCTTCGTGCATAGTGAACAACCCGCGTTACACTTACAACCTCATCGTCAGCTTATGAGTTGAATTCCCCATCGCTTCTGATATCGACTACAGATGCTATCTGCGCTTGCTGTGATAAAAGTCCAAGAAGGCTACCTTGTCCTCCCAGCCCAGCCCAACCCGCTTCATTTTCCCGATCTGCGCAATGAGGGTGGCGCATACCTCTGTGAGCTGAGCGTCTGTACCCAGCGCGGAGGTGCCTGCAGGTGCAGGTGCCCCCAGAACCTCGCTTGCGATGAACGTGCCCGTGCTCGGGAGCTCGGCGGTCGAGAGCAGGCGTATGGACACCGCGGGCGGGATGAGGGTGGCGCACAGCTTGAACACGTGTGCAAGTGGACTGAGGGTGGACAGCGGGATGGACAGCGTCGGCGTCGGCGTGAACGTCGTGGGCGGATCGCATCGCACGCACATCACGAACACACTACAGCCCTTCGGAGCCGAGGCGCGGCCGAAGACGTCTGCAAAGCGGAGTAGCCCGCGCCCGTTGCTCGTCGTGCACTCGGGGAACACAACAAGCGGACGGTCGGTCATTTTGCGGATGTCCTCCAAGCTGCGTGCCTTGTCATTCGCCGTAGCCGCCGGTAACACAGTCCCGGTGAGCCCGACCATTTCCAGGAGCGAGGCGGTGCGGAAGCCGGTGAGGGGGACGCGAGGCGCGGCCTCCCGTGCCGCGGCGGAGCCGGTCCCCGTGCGGCGGCCTGGGGTGTGCGCGATGGGTGAGGCGACCTTGGGAGTGGAAGGCACAGGGAGCGCGTGAGCCACTGGGCAGACGAAGATGGGGTCAAAGCTGCAGTAATGTTAGAAGGTTAAGGGAGGGGGAACACCGAGCGACGCACCGAAACGCGAGCCAGAGGAGCTCGACCCAGGAGACCCAGTTGCTGACGATGATGTCGCCTGCGCGCGGGCGCCATGCGGTGGGTGGCTTTGCTCCGCGTCTACAGGATATGGATGAGCTGCGTGGTCTGAGAGGACGCCCGGTACGGCGCACCCTCTCTGCCTTGTAACGACTTCGACAGGGATCCAGAAGAAGCCACAGATGAAGAGGATGGCGCGTGTTGTGAGTGCGGTGAGGATTCCGGTGACTAGCCTGTGCAGCGGCGGTATAGGCCACTACGGAGATGCAGAATGAGTATGAGGCGAAGAAGGAAGGGGGACGTACGAAGAGCAGACATAGGCCGTCCACAAGCAGGACGTGTATGAGGGTGAACGCGAGTACGAGTACAAGGCGTAGGGCTCCGAGCGCGTACGCGAAGGGCACGATCAGCTTGCCCAGACTGCTGGACGAGAGGGGCGGGACGGGCGTTAGAAACGGCTGGGGTCGCGATCAGCATGAGTGCATTAGCGCTCGAGAGATGCGTCCAACCTGGATGCCAGTTCCCGGGTCCTAAGGAGGGTCAGGAATGCATGGCCTCAGCAGCGAGAGACTCACCCTGTATGCACTGTATTTTTCCATCACCGACCGCTGAACGTCGCGTTCGAGCAACAAGCGCGCAAGCCACGCGGGACTCTCGCATCATGATCCCAACCATTATGTTCTGGTCCCCGTTCCTAAATTTCAGTTTCTCCTCCCTTTCCTCTCCCCCAAAGCCTCCATGATTCCCCAGCTTGACGGCGAGCTCGCGGGCGGGCGTCTCATCAAGCGCGTGCCCTCGCGTTTCTCCGAAGCGGAGGTCACTGAGTACCTCGCCTTCATCGACTACCCGAACGCGGCGAACATATCCCCTGCGACCTTCGACGCGAGCCTGGAGAACCTTGCACTCGTTGTGCACAAGCAACTGCTGCACCTCCCGTTCTCGAACCTTGATGTGCACTAGTGAGTCTGCGTCGCCTCCTCATCCCTCCCCTAGCCCTCACGCCCTTGCCCCACCTCCCCCCGGGTTCGTGCTCGCACCGCTTCCCGACACTCATGAGGACGGTACAGCACACCGTGGCATGCAGTTGTTATTGACCCGCGGGACTACTATGAACGTCATGTGAAGAAGACAGGTCGCCGCTTCGGTGACCTCTGCTTCGCAGCGACCGGCCGTGCGTAAATTCCCTTCCCTCCCCGCTGGACGTACCAACAAATAATGTAGTCCTGTTGGAGATGCTGCGCGGCCTTGGGTACCGGTGCGTCTGCTTCCGCTCTTCAGTTCCTCATACGTCGATGCTCATTCTCCCGCAGCGCCTACCCCGGCGGAGGCCGCATAAATCTCGCGCCCGACGGCCAATCCCCACGCTTCGGCACTCTCCAACACGAAGTCGTCTTCGTTCAGCTCGGCGCCACCTCCTCCGCCACCTACCTCGTCGACGTCTCTTACGGCGTCGGCGGCCTCACCCGGCCGCTCCTCCTCTCAACCGCCCCCTCCAACGTCGTACCAGGCGCCGCGCCACCCGAATACCACCGCCTCTCCCGGGCACCTAATCCCGAAAGCTCACTCGAGGGCGTGACGGACTGGCGATTGGACGTCAAGTGCGGGAAGCTGTACGGTGGGGGTTGGCGCACGGTATACTCCTTCACGGAGGAGGAGTTCTACTATCCGGACTTCGACGTTTGGATGTACGCGTATAGCACGAGGAAGGGGGGCTCTTCGCCGTTCTGGACGCACAACCCGTTCATGCAGTATCTTATGGTGGTGCGTGTGCCAGCTGCCTGCCTGTTTCCTCTGCCAATCCCTATGCTACGTGCCACATTTGGCTTTCTCTTCCTCCACTTGATTTCTCTTTTCTTGCTCAGTCCCTCTTTCTCCTTTGACTCACCTCCCTACTCCACGTCTGTTGCACCCGCCCCGCCCTCTTATCTCTGCTCGCGCACGCCCTGTTCCGGCAATTCATTCAAAGGATCTACCCCCATACCTCTCAGTCTACTCTCCGCTGCGTACCCTTCGATCCATCGCCAATGCATTCCATCCTCCGGGCTCATCGCACATCATGTCATGCACATTGCCGCCTATCGCCTTATGTTAACCCACGCCCAGGTCAGATCCTTCCCGCTCGATGACATGGTCCACCCGACCGCAAAGGGATCTCAACAACGCCACCATCCCGTTGGTAACAACGGCTCTTTTACAAACAGCAGCTCCCCCATACACAGCAACTCCTCTTTGTCGTACTCCCTGTCACCCATGGGCCGCCTCTTCCTCTTCCACGACCGCATCACGCGCCACATTGGCGACCAGGTCGACGTCGTGCGGACGCTGAAGGACGAGGCGGAGCGGGTGGAGGCGCTGAGGGAGCTGTTTGGGATTGAGGTGGGGGAGGAGGCGGCGCGGTGCGTGAGGCCGGTGGCGAGGTTGGGCAAGTTGTAACTGGGGGTTGGGGAGGGGGAGCCGAGGTGAGGGGTGGTGTAGGTCAGGATGATGGAGGCGCGCTTGGAGAACCCTGTGGGTCCACCTAGGAGCCTTTGCAGATGGGGATGTTGTCCGCAATTCATTTGGCAAGGGTGTTGTCGCCAAGCTCCTTCCGCTGCCATGCATCGAACACGTCTTGCACTCGCGCAATACCTGACTGAATCATGTATAACTAGGGTAACCTGAGTAAGTAACGATGATATGCAGCCCTGCCATTGACAGTGCTTGGGCGAGGTCGCCTGACCTGCGCCTGACCACTTTGTGGTGAATCGCGCCTGGTTGCGCCGCAAATCATCATGCATCAACATCAGGATGGAGATACAAATTCCGACTATCGACGCCCTGAAGTGTTTGCTTCGCAGCTGTAACACCTCCCTGAGCCAAATTGCGAAGACAATCGCCTGCCAATGCGACCTGCCCAGCGGCTGCTCCCCTAGGACTGGACTGGACTGGACTGGACTGGATTAACCTATGTAGGCTCGTCCTCGTTCGTCCTCCTCCCTGCCTCCGTCAGCGTGGGGCTATGAAACGGATCAGCGTAGGGCAAATTGGGAAACGCCCATTTGCAGATCCCATTTGCACTGGGTTGCGGTGAACCTGGCGCGCGACAACGCTGTCGGAATGTCCGCTCACTGCCGAGGCGGGCTGATGCACATTGCACGGTCGTCCGGTCCCAGGCGGCAACGAGCTCGATAACAGGCTCCATGGGGCAGCTCATGCGCGCGATAAGGACAGCTGGGCTGGCTTGAGGCAGTTCACAGCGCGTATGGGCTAGTTCAGAGCAGGTTCAGAGCGCGTACGGGTTAGCTCAGAGCGCGTACGGACTGGCGCAGGCTGGCTTAGACGACGGTGACCGTCTCGCGTCGATTGTGAACTGTCGCGGACTCGTAGACCCACCTTTTGCCCACCTCCTCCGGATCGGGCGGGCGCTTAGGCAAAGCGTGCGTCCAACAATGGACGCGGGGGACTTGCTGAGGACCCGGACTTGTGTCGTCTAACTCCCCAAGTCCGCCATGGGCTCAACGGTTATCATGGACTTCCCTGGCCCACTCGCCGAGCACCCACTTGCGGCGACAGTGGCGACCGCGGTGGTACGTGCGCTTGCTCTCGTGCTCCTCCCCTCGCTGAGCGTATACACCTGCAGGTCGTCTACTACGTCTTCAAGCGCTATGAGCCCGACATGCCGCTACCGCTGCTTGGACTGCTAGGCGTTATCCCAGGCGCGCTGAGCGCCGCGTTCTACTACGCATCTAGCAACGGCCTGCTCTACACGGCCGCGACGACGTATGCGTTGTACTACACCACCATCGTCGCGTGTGTCCTCGCATACCGCGTCTCACCCTTCCACCCGTGCGTATTGCCCCCGTACTCCGATGCCCTGCTGATCGTAGTCCATCCGCCAGCCTCGCTCAGTACCCCGGCCCCTTCCTGCACAAGCTGAGCAAGTTCCGCATGGCTTGGGTGCTCTTTGCGCGCAAGGAGCACCTCGGCGTCGACATCACCTACTTCAAGAAGCTGCACGAGAAATATGGAGTGCGTGCTCTGCCTATGCGCGAGCGCGAGATGTGCTGACCTCACCTTCAGCGCTACGTCCGCATCGGTGCGCCAATCGTGTCGTGCCACTGTTGCCACTTTGCTTACCTCCTCACAGGCCCGAACGAACTCTCGATCTGTGACGCGGACGCCATACTCCCCGTTCTCGGTGCGCAGGGCTTCCCCAAGGGACCGTGTACGCGTCCTTCTTTCCCCCTTTGTTGAACCTAAGCTCACATGATGTTCCAGTCTGGGACGGTCGCGTTCCTCCTGGTGCGACGCGCTCACTCATAAGCGAGAGGGACCCTGCCGAGCACCTACGTCGACGCAAGGTGTGGAACCGTGGGTTCAGCCAGTCTGCGTTGCACGCATACGAGGAGATCATCCGTGACCGCACTGTGCAATTTGTGCAACTGCTCGAGAAAATGGAGGGGTCATTCGACCTTGATCAGTGGTTGAGCTACTACACGTGCGCTGCGTCCACCCTGCATGACATGATGAGGGAGCTGACTAGCGCGTAGATTCGACTTCATGGGGGACATGGCGTGTGTGCAGCAGTGGTTTCGTGAGTAGCACGCACTGACCAGAGCCTAGATTTGGAGGCGGCTTCGAGCTCATGCGCCACGGGGACGACCACACTGGTGTGATTGAGCTCATGGATGGCTCCTTCCGGTGCGCCTCTTGATCTTTGTCCTGACGGCGGAAGTCTTATGAATGCTGCAGGCGCAACAACATTACCGCGCATGTCCCGTACACGCTGCGCTACCTCAACATGCTCTCTAGGAGCGCAGTCACGAACAAGTTCGCGCAATTTGCAGCGGAGCGCGTCGCCATCCGCCGCCGTGAAGGCTCTGTACGCAAAGACCTCTTTCATCATCTCGTGCGTTGTGTGGTTTGACACTCATTTCTTGATGTGCATGTCGGCTTACCCCGCTCCCAGATCGACGAAGATGGACTAGAGCCGCATCCGCCGCCCATGAACGAGCTGATGAGCGACGGCCTGCTCGCTATCGTCGCTGGCTCTGACACAACCTCTCACGTTATGATCAACGCCTTCTACTACCTCATGCAGTACCCCGAAATGCAGAAACGCCTGCAAGCGGAGATCGACGCGATGTTCCCGCCGGGCACGCCTCCGTTCGACTTGGTGAAGCAGGCAAATTTGCCGTTCTTGAATGCCGTACTGTGAATATCTTTCTCTGTCCTGAACTCGCTCCAGAGTCGGTCCTGATGTCGTCTGCAGAAACGAGGCTATGCGTCTGCAGCCGCCTGTTCCCAATGGCGCGCAGCGTAGCACGCAGCGCATCGGTTCGCGCATGATTGGATCCCAGTACGTGCACTGTCCTGGGTATCCGTCTGTCTCTCATCCGTATACTCAACAGTTACATACCCGATGGAACACAAGTCAACATGTATGGCCTTCTTTTCGCAGGCAGACCATGGCAACTCATCACCTTACAGTAATACGTATGCCCTCCAACGCGATCCGACGTACTTCTCCCCCGCGGCTAACGAATTCTGGCCCGACCGCTGGCTGCCGGAGGCCGACCGCGCGCCGGCATTTATCGAGAAGATCGAGAAGGGCGGGTTCGTGCACGACACAACTGCCTTCTTCCCCTTCTCGTTCGGTCCAGCGATGTGCGTCGGCCGCCCGCTGGCGTATATGCAGATGCGGATGGCGATGTGCGCGGTGCTGCAGCGCATGACGCTAAGCCTGCCGCAAGGCGTGCGCGATATTGAGGACTACCGGCTTGCAGGACGCGGTGTCTGCCCGACGCTCTGTGCAGTAAGAGAGGGATCGAAGCCGCTGGTTGGTTAACAGCGTCGTTCGGGTATATACTACAGCAGTGAAGTGCTCAGAATGTCAGATACAGTGTGCCAACATCCGGGTCTAAAAGCGATGCCGCAATTCGTCAGTTGTGGGTTGGTTGCGGGCAGGTTGTGGGTCCCTGACCAGTGTTCACAGGGTGTCTAAGCGACTCGCCATTGCTCGTGCACGTCCCGGCTGTCGGGCCGATTAAAGCTCACGGTCGTGGTGACCGCAGTACCGCCGCCGCCAGGTCAACGCTCTGCGCAGTCGCGGCGGTTAATACAAAGGCAATATATATTCCTCCTCCTACTATCATCATGCCAGCTGAGAAGAGCAAGCTCTCTCGCCGTCCGTCGCGCAAAGAACCAGTCCAGCAAGATGTCAGCCCGCAGGCTCGAGAGATTGAATTGAAGCGCGCTCGAGGTTAGCGCGCCCAAGGGCAACATGGGACAAGTGCTAATGACCACTTACTGCAGGCGAAGTTAGCTGTGCGGAGTGCAGACGGTGCGCCACCGCCGCGGCCCTCCCCATACTTCCCCCCTGACTTTCTCCCGACCCCTCCAGTCTGAAGATTCGATGTGACAAGGTGTGTTTCTGTGCTGAGATGTGTCTCCTTATGCTCAACATGATCAGCAAATACCATGTCAGTCTTGTGTCCGCCGGGGCTGCGACTCCCTCTGCCCGAACGGGGCGCTCGCGACAGGGCAGGGAACACGCTTTGTGCTCGCCGCAACACAACACCTACACCGCCGCCTGGGGCGCCTGGGAGAGCGCATTCGTGCGCTAGAGGTCGCGCTTGAAGTCGCGCAGACACGTGTGTCCAAAGAGCCGCATCCCCTACTCGCAGAAGACAAGCTGCTTACGGAGGTCAATCTCAATGCGCGAGACGATGAGTCGCCAAGTCCATCGCCTGCGCCACAGCCTCGCGACGACATGATTGACGCGTTTGGGACGCTGTCAATTAGCGCGCACGGTGTCTCGCGCTTCTTTGGGCCGACGGGTGGCGCAGAGGTGCGTTGGGTCATCAGAAAAACAAGAGTTGGGCTACTAACTAGTTCACAGAGCCTGCTGATGTCTGCAGGTCCATCGACAGGTGGCAAACCTTCCCATCGTAAAACAGCCTCGCAAGCGCCCTCAACACCGAGCCCAGCACCATCCTCGCCGCCAACATCACCGTCATCATACACGGCCTCTCCCAACCTCTTCTCTCATGCTTTTCCCTTCACCCCTATCGGCAGTTCAGGCAATATCTATGCGCTTGTGATGACATACCTTCCACCCATACGAGACGCGCTTACGCTCATTGACGCATACTTCGACGGCGTTAATGGGCTCATGCGCGCCACACCGTGGGCACAGGTCAAGTGCGACATGCTCCCGAGGCTATATCCTGATTACACACCTCCGGCGCCGCCATTAGCGGACGAAGACCACCTTGACGACGACCGATACGGGAAGGACTGTACCGGGCCGCACGCACTTGCGCTGCTCTTCATGGTTTTCGCGGTTGGCGCGCTCGTGCGCGGTGCAGATGCAGGCGGTGCGGAGCTTGCGGTGCACTACTCACAGCTCGCGCATGCAGCGCTGCAGCTGCGCCACCTGATGGAGACCCCGAGCATCTTCACGATCCAGGCTTTGCATCTCATGAGCCTGTATTGCTCACTTACGAGTCAAGGAGTCGTCGGCGCGCACGATGAAAGCGCGGAGACTACTATGGAGATGTCGTGGAGCTTGCTCACTTTTGCTTGTCATTTAAGCCAAACCGTAAGAAGCGTCATTTTTGGGGCTTGACATTCTACTCACTCCTTCGCAGATCGGTCTGCGTGAGTCCGATGCATACACGCAAGGTTGTTCGATTTA
Organism: Schizophyllum amplum; assembly: GCA_007026445.1. NCBI lineage: Eukaryota > Fungi > Basidiomycota > Agaricomycetes > Agaricales > Schizophyllaceae > Schizophyllum > Schizophyllum amplum. The sequence continues at coordinate 1,729,178 of VDMD01000002.1, read as the reverse complement.
TAATGAAAACGTTCAGATCGTGACTCCGAACGCTGGGGCCTCTCTGCCAAGATGATACGGCGGCGGCGACATTTATTCTGGCATTTGTTCACAATGGACGTTTGGCAGGTACACGAGGAGCTTGATGCATGGTAAATGGACTAGCGCTCACTGGTTTCCAGAGTTTAAATACAGGGCGGCCACCTTCCTTCTCCAGACTCTACATTGACTGCAACTTCCCTGAATACCCGCCTAACGAGGAAGATATCGGCACCCGTACGCATCTGTACTACCCTGTTTGGGCGAGACCCTGACGTCTTTCAGTCGATCTCTGGCACTTCAAATTTGCATCAGAATGTCTCTCGGAGGTCGTCGCACGGATGGTGGTAGCAGAGGCACCGACATACGTTACCGTTATGGCGCTCGACAAAAAGGTCCGCGAGTTTGCCCTGCCGGAAGGAGTGCAGACCTTCAAGAGGGAAGCAAGCAACAAACTCGGATATGGTGTGCTAGACCACGTCAAGGAAGCTGGTCCGTGCATCGCTCTTTAGCTCTCGAATATCCTCTGACTCACATATCGCAGTACTTCTCTTCATCCACCGGTCTTTCTTCGCCCAGGCAATAATCGAGCAACCAGTCAACCCGCTGAAGTCGAGCTACGCGCCGTCGTTCCTCGCAGCATACCGCGCGTCGACAACGATCCTGAAGTCTGTCAAGGAGCTGAACAACCTAGCACCGCTGGCTGTCGCGAGATTCATAGGCATGTGGACAAATGCGTTCGGCGCTGCGGTGATTAAGTTTTTGCCTTCATTCACAGCAGTACTGACTGCTGTCCATAGATTGTGCTTGGAACGGTGGTTACCCGTGGACCAAAATCGCCGTTGGCTCCTGCGGCGATGCAGGAGCTCGAGCAAGCATGCACCTTATTTGCGACAGCATCCGTTCACAGCAAACGCGCCGCCGATGCATGGGTGCGAACCTACTCGAGTCCATGGATCTTTCTCTGACTTACCCCTCTTGCAGCCTATCCTGCACAAGCTTTCTATTCAGGCTCGTTCGGAATTGGCTCAGGAAGGCCAAAATGCCGCACCCCCACCCACCAGCACGCCGCAGCCAGACCAAGATGACGAGGACATACTAGCTATCTTCGCCGGTCACGCTCGTTTCGTCTCTCCTGGAACGAAGTCGACCTACTCGCGACGCGGGGCCACTAGCTGTGCACCCGTCAAGTTCCAGTACAGCCCGCCCGAGCCCTCGCCCGCACGCCAGGGCCATCCGCCGGCGCCGGCGCAGTCGCTCTCAGCCCTCATGCTCGACGATCGAGAGCTCGATAGCCTCCTGTCGCGCGCGTTCCAGCAACAGCAGCAGCAGTTACAGGGAAGCATCATGCCGGGAGACTTCGATAGTTTCCGGCCTGCACGGCTGGGCTGGGACACGAGGACTGGCCAGCCAGCAGCACCGCCAAGCTACGCCCCTCCGGGAGCGTCGCATTTCGACCCGGCGTTCCATATGCCTCAGCAAGTTGCATATCATGGCACGGATGGCCTGTATTCGATGCCGAGTGGTGTAGGCTACGGAGCACCCCTCGGGCAACGCAACTCGATGCCTGCGCGGGGCGTACCGCCGTCAGACGCAATGCTTGATCCGCAATGGGCTTCCTTCATGATGAACCGATAGTTCAGCGTCCAATGGGCATCTGTACTGTTTGTTTCACTAGGCTATGTCATAATCTTTTGTATCATATAGTTTTGTTGCAAACCACATCATCCATCTAACAGTGCAGCCGTCTGAATATGTATATTAAGGTTAGCTGTGGTCGACGGAACAGTCCACTGATACTTCTGTCAACGCTTTGAACAAGCTTCGAGCGGGAAGCATATAACCTGACTTCCAAGCCGCGGCAGCAGCTTGCCACGAGATAAATTCCCACAATATATAATCCATGGTCCATCAATAATAATGCAGAAAGAGCAGGCTGAAGCTCGCGCCAAGCAGAAAGACGAGGATGAAGATTCTGCTGTCCTGCGCTCGCCGTCTCGCTTCGCGTAACTGCACATTGCCACTCTCGACGGTCTCCGTCGCGGAAATCGCATCTTCATATAACTGGTCCGTGAGTTCCGTCTGCTGTGTAAGATGCGTGACGAGTTTCATTTGCAGAGCGCTGATGTCTTGTAGTCGAGCCTCCGCCTGTTGAACGGCTTCCAGCGTGTCCTGCACCCCTCTGAGGATGCTCGCGTTCTCCGCCTCAAATTGTTGAATTTGGGATGATGACAGCTCCATGTCGTCGTATTCATCATCGGAAGTCGTTGAGGCGTAGTCGTCCACAACGGGAGGGTCCGTGGACGATGACGCGCCTGGAGATGACGCTCCGATGGCAGTTGCGACTGCGTCGCCCAGCCAGCTACCACCTGTAACACGTGCAGGCTGTTTCTGCGCAAAGATGGGATCGATGGCCCCAAGACCTGCTGCTTCGCGCGCGGCGCCGGAGCCCAGTGTTCTCGTGCGTTCCAGTTGTCTCTTGACCCGCTCCTCCTGCATCTCTTTCTGCCCCTGGCTTGCCTCTGCCAACCGCCTGTTGAGGTACCAGGTGATCCCAGCGTGGTGCGCAGCGACGAAGTCCGACGCTTTATCCGATGCATCCTGGCGTAGGCGTGCGGGCAGGAAGCGATTCAGAGGGTTCGCGTTCTGGGAGACTATTTGAGCGCGTCCTGCGATATACAGACGTTAGACCTGCACAGTTCAAAAGGTACAGCTAACGCACTTTTCTCCAACGCTTCCATCTCCTTCACGCGGTCCGCACAGCGGCTGAGAATGACGCGCGCCTGCATGTCGATCTGATCGCGCTCCTCGTTCGTGAGCTGCTTTATTGCTGCCCATGACTCTGTTCCCCCCAGGTCTATGTTTCTTGGCCCTTGTCGTGATAGAGGTGTCGAGCGAGCATCCACATTGAGGTATGGCTTGCGTATAGACGCTAGCATGCGCGTAAGAGTATTTATGTGCTCGAGCTGGATAGCGTTAGCGCATCGTACATGGCAAAGGAAGGAGAGGTGCGCACAATAGTATGGGCCTCCTTGACATACTCCTTGTCGACGAGAGGAGCTCGTTGCGGCTCGTGGTTCTTGGAGAGCTTTCGCCTCTTCGCATCAGGGTACATCTTCTCCTTCTCGCGCGAGAGTTCGCGGAACTCTGAGGTTCTAACTGTGTAAGCCATGATAGACCAGCAAGGGTACTTGTATGCAAGAATTGAAATGCGAGTAAGACGAAGGGAGGTGACGAGGTGAAAGGTAAGTCGCTGTCAGTCTGAGTGTTGACTTCATTGAACACGTCCAGTTACGCCACAAAACCAGACCGTGGGAGTCGGCTTCCTTAAAACCCCGTGCTAAATTTTCGGCTTTGTCCCACCGCCTTCCATCTCGACGAACACATCGGCGAAGCACTCCATGCAACCGGTATCGTCGGGGTACGGTGGTAGAAAAACATGTCCCTGTTTGAGGTCGGTCGTGTGAACCTCACCACTTCTAGCCATAGTTGTGGACAGACATTCGTCTTCGACTCTCCACCGGTCCTCATCATCATTAATCTGAATCATTGCTTTCCCGTCGTCTATCTGAGGTGAGGTGAGGTGAATTAACCCACTCTGCATGCAGTGAATCTTTATATGTAGTGCTACATACTCTGCAATGATTCAGGCGAAATGACCGTCCTCATTGCTCAATGCGACACACAAGTACATAGCTGTCCACCTACACATCGTACGGAATGTTCAAAGTCCTCATCATCAATATCCATCTAGCTGCTGAGCTGCTAAGGATGTATTGGGGGCGACTTGCAGCGGCGTCGTCATAGGATTTGAGGAGGATATGTATCGGCGAGTGACGCATTGCGCGATAGTCGACTCCCACATCTTAAACCACTCGCCTTCGCGAATGCCCTCAACCCTCCGCGGACCATCTGGCGTGAGTACAACGTCGTGCCGCGGGGACGGCATTGACAAATGGTGGGGGTGCGGCACCATTTGCGACGACGAGGCGGTTGAGGTGAATGGAGACGCCGACATCGCTTTGCTGGTCGATCCGACCGACGCTTCGAAAGAGGGTGGCGCGTCCCGTTCGATTGGGTCAAGCTGGGAACTGGGTAGCGGTACCCATCGTTTCATGGGATAGGCCGCACCAGCGACCTTCCACTGGCCGCCTCCTCGACTATGGAAGCGCTTGAACAGCCATATGAAGGGAAAGACGAGCAGGATTATTGACAAGAGCTTGAGCCATTTGTTGGACAGCATCCTGGCCAGTCGATTGTCGGGGCGAACGTATATCTTGTTTCGTAGAGTTTGAATCTCTACAGACAGGGTGTCGCTGTAGAAGGTGGAGATATACGACCGTATGGCGTCCTCTAACTGTTCGATGTTCCACCCATGAACGACCTACAGATGACGCGTAAGCCTCGAGCTATGAAGAAAGGCAGATCCGCGTTGCAGTCAAATATACCTTGACGAACACAAATTCCTTCAGATGCTTGGGACTCGCGCAGTACATGTCTGCCCACTCGCGTACAGTATGAGAGCTCAAGAGTGTGCGTGCGCTCTCCGCGTCTCCGATTTGCAGTGTTGGATCTGGTGTCCAGGGTGGCATGCCCCTCTGACGGCGCTCGTTGACCCAAGCATCATGTCGCTTCCGCTCCGCTCGCGTGACCTTGTGCTTTCCCAGAGGACCTTGCACTTGCTGAACCATTAGACCACGGCAGGCCGGCTCCTCATCTGCAACAGTCCAATGCACAGGGGATAGTGGGGGCTGGACGTCGATGGCGAAGGAGAAATCGGTGACGGTCTCGGTGTAATGCTCTGTCACGGTATGTCCATCGCGCCTGACTTGCCGACTCCTGTGTTCGGTGTGGGTCCCTCCGCAAGCGATGCGAAGGACGGGAGGTGATGAGGATTGGGAGAGTAGGAAACGGTAGAGCGCTTCGCCTAGGAGGTAAGAATCAATCAGTATGTCGGCAGCTGGGAGAACAATGCACGCACCATCCTCGTTCAAGTGCCGGTCATGAGAGATGATATTCCCGTTGCTCTCCGTCTTATACTCGGCTTCATATGACGTGAAGTCCGGTGGAGGCTCCTCGACTGCAGGATTACTGGTGGCGTAGCCGATGGCACTTGGATCATAGAAAGGGATGTCGAAGGCATTTCCATCCACCGGCTTCAGCGCGATGCCTTCATGTCGAGGTTGACTGAACCGCCACTTCAAGCTGGCTGAGGCGCCCGGCTCTTCTCCGGACATTGCAGGTCGGAGGCGGGAGTCGCGGCGGCTATCCAGAACGTCTGCGTCAAGATCCAACAATGGTCGTGTTTCTTCAGATTCATAGCCTGGCAATTGAGACATAATGTAGGCGCCTAAGATGGTGACACTTGCGGGCAGGAAGGCTTGGCTGCCTGGCAGTATGGAGTACCAGAATAAGACAGAGTGGCGTCCAGACTGAGACTCTAGACAGGTCCCGGCACAATGGCCCGAGTCGAATCCTGTCACATGATGATCAACACGGATAGACAAGTTCGACTTTTTTCGGGACAACGGCGATATTCCTTCCGCATACTTCCATAGAGCACGCTAGAGAGGAAACATATACATCTCTATTCTATTTCACCTACATAATGGACAGTACATGAGAGGATCGTCCCCACCTGCGCAATTCCCGGCTCAGCTGCTACTTGCGTCAAAAGTTCGTGCGTACATATTACACATTGCCTTCGTGCTGCGTAGAAGCCGTCCATAAGTAGCTGCTTCGGGGCCCAGTCATATGATGAGGCGCTTCCGATGAGATTGATTCATGCCATGAGCAGCAAGACGGCGGAGCTGTAGTCGCCTGCGATAACGCTCGTTCTGGCAGCATCCGAAGGGCCCTGCAAATCTCTTCAGCAACAGCGTCGCATAACAACGGGGTAGATCTTACGGCAGTAGTCGTTTTCGTCGGTGATGACGAGTCGACAGACGGTCCGCTCTGCGAGCGCCACGATATCGTCGTCCTCTACGAATGAGCAATTGATCATGACAAGTTCCCCAACCGGAACGTGACCGTCCCTTCGCATCTTGTGTTCCACCAGGTCGATAATGGCCTTGCCGGATACCTGGCCGCACCATCGCAATTCCAGTGTTGACAAGGAAGGGCAGTTCATGAGACGGAGGACGTCGTCGTCTTCAATGTCGCTCTCATGAAGCCGGAGGTGCTTCAATTGTCGGAGATTCGCGAAACAGAAGGCGAAGGATGTAGGTGGAAGATCTATGTCGTGCAGCTCCAGCATATCTATCGGCGGGGCACATCCTTCGATAAACCTCCGCAAGCTGAATGCCAGCGGAGCGCTCGGCTCGCCGCTGGGTTCCACGCATGAGCGTATGAGAAGTCGACGCAGCACCGGGGCCTGAATATATTCGACGATTTCGAACATGCTTTCAGTCCCGACAAGCGTGAGCGACTGCAGGTCAGGGAGCACGACTGGCAGCGGATGGTCGTTGCCCCTGAGGATGAACGCGTGCTTCAACCCAGCCGTGAGAGCAATGGATAGGTCGCGTAGATTCGCGAGCTCTGTAAGCACACTGGCCAAAGCGGATATCGAGTAAATCGTGGTCGGGTGCGAGGAAAGGTGTAGCGTGAACACCGTGAGATGCGATGGGAGGACACCGGGCTCTGGAAGGAATGGTCGAGCGACGTGGAGGGTGTTGAGAAGAGGGGCTTCACGTAAAGCGCTTCGCATCGGATGGAAATCCTCCGCGCCTAGTCCCGGGACGTCGAGGACGGTCGTCTCCTGTGCAACAGAGAGCGACACAGTACGAAGCTGTTGAAATCCCTGCACGCGTGCGCACATGTCGAGGACCTGATTGGCGTGGGAGACGGTGGTGGCATCCAGTGAGAAGGTTTCCCAGTCCGAAGCGCGATACAAGAGCATATCGACTGAGCTGGAGATGTGGGCGACGTCGAGACCGACGTCGAGCGTGATGCGCAACGGTACATTTCTGGCACGGCTCAGCCAGAAAGCAGTGCGAGCGTAAGGATTACGATCCCCTGCGCTGACATGAATGTATCGCCACAGTGTAGGGGCCTTGGTCGCCTCTCGCCACTCGGAGCAAACATGCGAAACGTAGAGGGGTGTCCGTGTGTACCCGTCCTGTACGCATAGCTCGAAGATCAGCGCGAGGAGCTCCGGCGGAAGCTTCCGCGCAAGGGTTATGAGGCCGAGATATTTCGAGACCGCTTGCTGATGCGTGAATTTCTGCAGTTGCAGATCGCGCACGTCCTTGAGAAGACCGGCGATCCGTATGTCGAGGTGCCGTATGGAGCCCTCGTGCCGCGATATGTGCTCCTGGATCTCGGAGCGATCGAGGGAGCGGTCCTCTACCGTACCTCGTGGCGTCGGAGGCGAGATGAGAGGGCGGAATGACCACAGGGAAGCCATGGCGCGTGAAGTGCTGGACTGCCACTGTCTATGATAAAGCCCGGGTACATAGTAAGATGCGAGCGCCGATTATAAGCTATCGGTGAACAAACGAGCAGATGAATACGTACCGGATGGGCTTCCAGAGATGGCGAAATGACTATGGGCGCTCGACGACGCGCCAGGCGCTTAGCAGACCAGAACGGGTTGCACGACGATGCGACTCGGCATAGAGCGGTGAGTCAGCAGGGCCGTTGACGCTGGCCACGTGCGCATGATTCACGGCCCGAAGCACCGGCTTCGATCGAGGAATCATCGGTTTGTGCTTGGTTCGTGCTCACGTTCAACTCCGCGTTCGTCTTCTCCAAGTCTTCTCAGTTCGTGCGCTACAGGAACATCACGCCTCAGTCTTCAATAAGGTGAGAACGCTCTACATTGGGTTACGAGAATACGTATACCTGCGATGACTTTCAGAGTGGAAGCGTACGGACCCAGTTCTTATACCAGTTCTCGGGTCCGCATGAAGACTTGTAATGTTCTAGATACTGCTGAGGATACCTTCTCCTGCTCTTTGTGCGCGTCGTATATTATTATTGATACTTACAGTGCTCTGTTCAGATCATGGACCCACGACGCGCCAGAGACCCGCGCCTTGCGCGCCAACAACAGCGCCCACCGCCCGCAACTCGTACACCGCCAATATCATCCACTCCTCCCATTCATCAAGGATACCACAATCAGAATGGAGCCGCGGGACAATACTTGTCATCCCCCTCACATCCATATCCTCCAGCGGCGCCCTACACCACAGGGCCTCCGGCGCCCTCATATACCGGCCCCTCGTGGTCGCCTGCGACTGTACCTCTGCAGTCGGCCGTGCAGCCATCCGTAAATTATGCAGCTCCGCCCCCAGTCAATAATCATCCGTCACCCGCATTGTCTTCCTCTGTTCCCGAGAAGGTCTCGACCCACAAAGCCAGGCCATTATTCTGCGTGGTTTGCGCCAACAATCAGGTCCGTATGTCCGTTTGTATACATTCTTCATTCCACTGACAATTTGCAGAATCGCTCTATGGAAGGTCATTTCGTGCTTGCGTCAGTGGCTTTTTCACTGCCGCGGTCTTTGTCTCATCAACCGCGCAGAAAGGCCGGGTATCGAGTCTGTTCATATGGGACAGGATCTGCTGTTCGACTGCCGGGACCTTCAGTAGACAAACCCAACATATACCCATTCGGTACACCATATAATACCATTTACGAAGAGCTGTCAGGCAAGGATAACCGCTTGTACGTTGAGTTCGTCGCTGACCTCGCGAGACGGTTGACAAAGAGGTCATAGATACACTGCAAACGGCTTGCTTCAGATGCTTGATCGCAACCGCAACGTCAAACTGGCACCCGAGCGCTGGCAAGAGGGCAGGACCATGGCTGACGTGGTCATCACCTGCGAAGAACGGTGCTTTGATGCTGTCTGCGATGGTATGAGGGTCTCGCTGCATCCTTGACCCACGCTGACCGGTGCGAATAGATCTGCTGGGGAGAGGCGGGGACTACAACCGTCCTGTCCATGTCATCAATATCGAGATCACTGATAATCACGAAGAGGCATTGAAGGCTGGGAAAGTCATGCTGGAACTGGCTGCTGCAGTGCGTCCTTCATAACGTTTCTCCTCTTCGTCAGTTGCTCAGCTGCACTGCAGATTGAGGCATCTTCCGACCTTGATGAGGACATGGAAAAGATCGTGCAAAGATCCCGGGAGAAGCACCCGCATAACTTCATACATGTTGTGGCTTATTACTGACGGGTGTACAGAGTGGATTCTGTGCGTAAAATGGGACATCGTCGTGCGTGAAGAGTCTGTTTGCTCATGTCAGACGGACAAGTACGCGAACATCATGGAAGGCGGCGGTATTGTTGAGTGTCTGCGGACGCCTCGTATGCTGTGATTGTACGCGTTGTTGGTGTTGTTGAATTGTCGTGAGCGGAGATCTCGGTGCCGCCGAGCGGACGAGCCGAGGGAAGAGCTGGGACAGAGGCTGGACAGAGGCCTTCAGACATGCATAATCCGTCGGACGGACGGTCCGGTCCGGGAAGGGCTACTGCCAAATCAAGCCAAATTCTGGACGCGCGTCTGGGGAACGCGTTGTGTATTGCGTGCACTTGCTTTCCTGAATCCCTCGCTCTGAATAACTACCATGGCTAGCGCAGACGGTGGCGCCTACAGGTGCGAAGACAAGACAATATACCAGCGCTCAAGACGCTGACACAAGGATCAGCTACTCCTTGACCGTCTTCTCTCCGAGCGGCAAGCTCGTCCAGATCGAACATGCGCTAGCCGCCGTATCGCAAGGAACTACAAGTCTAGGAATCAAGGGTGCGTCGTTGGAAGCTTTCTTCACGTATCCTAGCTTACAATTCCACAATAGCGACCAATGGCATCGTCATTGCAACTGAGAAGAAGTCCTCATCCATTCTCGTCGACGACTCTATGCTGGACAAAGTCGCGGTCGTCTGCCCGAACATCGGCATAGTCTACTCAGGGATGGGTCCCGATTTCCGGGTGTTGATTACGAAGGCACGCAAGACAGCACAAGCGTACTGGAAGATCTACGGCGAATATCCTCCCACCCGCGTTCTGACGCAAGAGATCGCGACGGTCATGCAGCAAGCTACACAGTCTGGGTACGTGATTGCGATCTGAGGGTATAGACATCATTACTTACAAGCTTCCAGCGGCGTGAGGCCATACGGCGTCTCCCTCCTTGTGGCTGGGTGGGACAGCAATCGGGGACCTTCCCTCTACCAGGTGGATCCATCAGGATCATTCTGGGCATGGAAAGCCAGTGCAATAGGGAAGAACATGGTCAACGCGAAGACCTTTTTGGAGAAGAGGTACATCTTGATTACTTCGCGTTGTGAATCTTGTGAGCTGACGCCTCACCGCAGATACAACGACGACATCAGTTTGGAAGATGCCATTCACACCGCACTGCTTACTCTGAAGGAGGGCTTCGAGGGACAGATGACAGAGAAGACCATAGAAATTGGTGTAGTCACGGTGCCCTCCGTCGCCGAGCTCGAGGCAGAAGCGCCCGACGGCGCCATGCATCGGCCGAAGCCCACATTCAGGAAGTTGTCGGAAGAAGAAGTCAAGGATTATCTGGCTTTGTAATATCATTGTACGCATATACATGTTGAGGACTGTCGCTGGCTGAAAAGCAGATCCCCAACGCGTGTGTGATCATCATCGACGGTCGACGAGATTCGCCGACTTGGCAGCTCCATGTGGTTAGGAGCCAGGGGCTGGCGTCGCTCTCGGGCTCTTGCGAATCGTCATGCTCTCTGTGAGGTCGGCGACCGATGGCGAAAGTATGACCGCTTCGTGAGGCCGGACTTCAGACGGCGGACGCGCGTCAGATGGGCATCTTCACGTGAACAAACGAATGCAGACCTGAAGTTGAACTGTTCGGACCAAACTCGTCACTGATGAGAATTATCCCCACGGGGATGATCCTGTGGACCCTCGCAGCTCACCCTCCACCGCTCTTCCTGAGTGATACACAGATCAAGGTATTTATTTGGCGTTGATTTCCTGCAGTAGGCGTATAAAACTAAGTACACTTCGACCAGGTCCCCGGCTTCACCCACCCATCTTCCACCAAGTTCGGGCCCTGAAGTCTTCCGTAGAATGGAGCCGACAAGTCCCAGACCTTTGATACGACAGCAGCGGGCCCTCGTTGCGTGTACACATTGCCGGCAGCGAAAAATCAAGGTACGGAGACCTGCGCCTGCAGCGGGACTGTTTGTTGAACCTGCGCCACAGTGCGAGCCGTCCAGCGACAGAAGTGGCACCGCCTGCAAACGGTGCCAAAAGCAGGGTCTATTCTGCGAATACAAGGCTGTTTCCGAGGACCTGAATCAAGACGAGCATTCCCGCCGAGCCTACCATTCCTACTCTCCCGAAGAACGCTCGACAAGTCCGCTCTCCCACCTCACGTCCCCACCAGTCCAACCGTACAGTCCAGTCCTGCTCCACAGCATGGCCCCTTACTCTCAACACGACGCTGTACTGTATCCCAGTACGCAGCACACTGGGACGCTACCATCGGGACACGCTGCCATTGGTCAACGGGGCGTCTATGGAGACTTCGCGGGCGCCTATTCGAACGGCGCTCCGTGCTCGCCGTCCTTGCAACCTCACGGTCTATCATCTGTCGCTTCTACAACCTACGACGAGCATCGCGGTGTTGTAGGAAGAGCGCAGACGCTCACGCCAACACACGTCCCATACCCTGCAACCCACGACTACCACGCAACCTGGAATGATCGCGCCGCACATGAAGCGCTACAGGGGGAAGGACTTCTTTCTTCGACGTCTCCGGCATACCACTACCAGAACGCTATACCTTACCCCGGCTTCCCCGTCGCCTATAGGTCAGTGGAATATGTGCTCAACCGATGTGTGCTATACGTTGACAATGCTAGCAGCGGTCGCGGTGCCGAAGATTATCGAATGCACTACCCAGACTGCCAATGTCATGCCTGTCTGGAGCACAACTTCAATTACGAGCGCAACCGTTGACATCGGATAGGGACCAGACGCCGATGAGAACCACGAAGTTACCGGCACCCACAGACGACCCATGGGACTTCTCGACTTCTGCTGTATAAAGCAAATATTACACGCTACGTGCGCATGTCGTGAGCTCCGTATGGTCTGCCGGCTTGCCTGAGTACGACGCACCATAGGCTGTCTCGCTTACAGTCCTAGTGTATGTACGAATCGCCTTCCAGATGACAGCTCGTATCCTGCTCCTCTCTTCCGAGGCCTGGCACCGTATGTATGTACATGTTATCTCTATCTACTTATGCTTGAGATCCCCCTTACCTCCGCATTGTGGGCGCTCAGGCAACGCGGCGAGACGCGTAATGGGTAGCAGTAGAAATTTCCGAGCATTTGTCAGTACAGATACAACGGATTGTACATCGTTCGAGTATTCAAGCTTTAAGACGCCATAGCTCAGAAAGGCCAGTCCAACTGTTCGCCGAAGTTCCAGTGAACACCCTTGACGCTGATGTACTCCTCGAGGCCATAGCTGCCGAGCTCGCGACCTGATGAAGATGCGTCAATCTAGGTGGTCCACATGCGTACTCTCTGGCCCATCAACTTACCCATGCCGGACTGCTTCTTGCCACCGAAGGGGACGTTGTTGGTCAAGATGTTGTATTGGTTGATCCAGACCTGCGCGGGCGCTGTCAGACCAAAATATGCGAAGCGTCAAGATCAACTCACCGCTCCGGCCTCCAAAGCCCCAGAGACGCGCATGCACTGGTTCGCATCGCCTGAGGAGTACATCAGTTGCTTGGTAGACGGGCACAGCACAGCGGGGCACAAACGAGAATGGAGACCAGCGCCTAAGCCGTAGTTTGTGGCGTTGGCGATGGACACGGCTTCCTGCTCCGTCTCAAAGCGACCGACGGACAAAACGGGTCCGAAAATCTATATCAGGGCCTTAGGTCGATGCAAGGAATCTGCTGTGAGACGCGCGCATACCTCCTCTTTGACCTGCATAAATCATTAGCGGTCTGAGCATAGCCACCTCACAGAATACATACAATTCTCATGTCTTCTTTGATGTCGGTGAAAACTGTGGCAGAAAAGGTCAAATGTACTGCTGAAGGCAGATGGACGGGCGCTTACCTGTAGGGTCCACGAAGTAGCCCTTGCCCGAGCGCTTCTCTCCGCCCAGCGCTACACGGGCGCCTTCCTGCTTTCCTAGTTCGATATAGCCCCAGACGCGATCATACTGAGCTTTCGACACCTGGCAATAGCAGTAAGTGCCGGATATGGCATCGTGTAGACCGGTCTTCACGAACCAGGGGACCACCCGTCACCGAATCATCGAAGCCGTCGCCTATAACGGTGGCCTTGATCGTGGTCGTGAGGATCTCCATGAATTTGTCGTAGATGCTGTTCTGGACGTAGACGCGCGATCCGGCGGTGCAGTCTTGACCAGTGTTGTAGCAGATCCCCAAGGCAGCCCAGTTGGCAGCTATACGATCGTGATCAGTGCCAATCACATCTTAGGGTATGATTTGGGAGGCCAGCTCCGAGTCGGAGAGAGGATGATGCCGTCGTGAGTCCGGGCGTCTAATCCCTCGAGGATGACAGATGAAGATGTTCGAGGTCTGACGAGCGGACCGCTCGGTCTACCGCAGCATCCGGTACTTGTAGGCGCAGTACGGCGCCGTAAGTATGAACGGTCTTCTTCGAATGAAGTAGCCGGAGGAGAATTCCTCCGTGTCGAGCCTCGGAACCGCTGATGCGCCGAAGCCCTACTGCAGGCACCGAGAAGGATGCATGTGCGCAGTTGGAGGAAGCATCGTGTCGAAAAGAATACAATATAGATGCTGATACACACCTTGCTGCAAGTCGGCGGTCTCAAAGACAAGATGCGGCGACTTGCCACCAAGCTCGAGCGTGACCTGTTCAACTCGTCACGTCACATCAATACTCCGGATAGAACTTCAACAAGACTTGCCTTTTTCAGGTTGCTCTTTGCGGCCGCCTCCATGATTTTGCGCCCGGTGGCTGTGCTTCCAGTGAAGGCGACCTTGTCGATGTCCATGTGGGATGCTATAGCGGCGCCTCCTACAGAGCCATATGCGTTCACCGTATTCATGACACCGGGTGGGAAGCTACAAAAATTAGCATGAGTAATATGTCCAGTACGCTGAGAGCACTTACCCAGCTTCGACAATGAGCTCGGACAATTTCTACGCTGCTGTTTACGTCGTGCTAGTTGCGGAATTTTAATTGCAACGTACCAATGCTGTGAGAGGCGTCACTTCCGACGGTTTCATGATGATGCAGCAGCCCGCGGCCAGCGCTGGCGCAATCTTCCATGCCCTACATGCGCGGATGCGCTTTCAGCGCCGAGTTGCAGGAGTGCGGGCGAAAATGCGTTACGTACCACATCATAATAGGGTAGTTCCACGGGATACTGTCAGGCGACGAGTTAGATTCATTTTATATAACTATGAAGGCATTGGACGTACATCTGACCGCAAACACCGATGGGCTCGTGTCTGGTGAAGGCCCATTTGGTCTTGTTATCGATTTCGAGGGCCTGTCAATTCACCCGAGTGAGCTGTTAGGATGACGAGGATAAGTATTCGGGGGAGACCTGTCCAGTTATCTTATCCGCCCAGCCTTTGTGAGCCACAAGTCAGTATTGAGAGGCTTTGACAAGGACAAGGCCCACCAGCATAGTAGCGGAGGCATCCGACACTGTCCGCAATGTCGAAATCCCTTCGCAGACTATGTCATAATCAAGGGCGGGAACACACAGCGGTCGACATACCTGGCGACCTTGACCGGCTTGCCGTTGTTCAGAGTCTCCAGCTCGGCGAGGGATTGCGCATCGCGCTCAATCAGGTCAGCAAGCTTGTTGAGGAGACGCGATCGCTCGATCCCCGTGACGTTCTTGCCCCATGTGGTCTCGAATGCCTTCCGCGCGGCGGCTACGGCGACATCGATGTCCTTCGCAGATGCTGTTGTGGGTCAAGTGTTAGTCGTAGTATGTGCGAGTCGTGGGTAGGGGAGATGGGAGAATGAGGGGACTATAGGGAAGTGCGGAGGGACAACCCACCAGCGACAACAGAACAGATGACTTCCTCGGTGAGAGGGTTCACAGCGCTGTCGATTATGATCTACATCGCAGCGGACATGCTCCTGGGGATGGCTCACTCGATGCGCTCATTAGAGTCGACTGAGGGTACGAATTCGTTGTTGATGAAGAGGCCCGTCGGGACGCTGTAGGTGTTGCTGCCGATTTTCACGCTCGCTGCTTGGGCCATGGGGCGATGAGAGATGTACGAAGACAAGGAGCGAAAGATACGGATACGCGGTGCCAGCCCATGATAATGACGCCGCGGCGGCGAGCGTGGACCAAAGTAGGCCGGATAGCGTAACGACCACATGACTGTTTGGTTCGTGATAAGTGCTTAAGCAGGCAAACCATTATTATTGAAGTAGACTTAACCTGGTTACCTCATTGGTCTCCTAATTAGACTTCCCCGCATTTCTTTTCGTTCCTTCACCGGCACCTCAGGCTCGCTCGCCATCGACCGTTTATCGTTGGCCGTGGACTTTCAGAACCGCAGTCGGATTGGAACAATGACTTCTGCCGACTAATGCTCAGCAACCTGGATCATTCACAGCGGGCAGAGCTACGGTCATCCACAAATCCTTCGCGGTCCTTCGTATTCAAGTCTTCTCGATACGCCAATGCGGATCCCGAAGTCCAACCCGGCTGGGTGCGCAGACGGCCAAAGCTCTCAGACAGTCTGCTTCGCACCCATGCCACAGGTGCGACCAACGTTGCCACCAGCTTCCCTATCAATGGCTTTGTCCCCTTGCCGAACTCCAAAAGCTTCCCCCAAAGCCTCGCCAAGATGCCATCCTTCTTCCAGACCTCTCCGTCTACTTCGTCTGCAGGACTCAGCCCCGAAGGATTGCAATGGACCCTTCCTTCGCCCTCGCTGCCCCGCACTACCCCGCAGACTACCCCGACTTCATACTCTTCATTCTCATCGCTGTCGTCCACTCCTACCACCCTTTGCGCCCCAACGCCACTGCCCTGTGCGAGGAAGGACACCCAGCATGTGCATAGCTTTAGCCTCTCGCAGGTGTTCGCAGAGCTGCGGACACCGCCGACTTGCAACGATGGCGTGGGCGAACCCTGCGGCTACTTCCCCCTTGTTTCGAGCCCCGGCAGAGAAACGACGGAGGTGCATATCCTGTTTGCCTTCATGAGCGCTTAGTTGACTCAGACCTTTAGTCGCAACATACTAGGAAGTCGACGACCGAGAGTTGGGGCGGGGGCTGGGCAGACAAGCGAAACGACAAGGCCAAGGCGACTGCTGAGGAGAACGTACGCTCAAGTTTTTTCTGATCAGTGGACCACTGCTAATAGTGGACTTCAGGTCCAGGCGCTGTTACGGGCCATGAACTACCAAGGAGCCGACGCGAAACTGCAAGAAGCCAGAGATGATCTGGACGATATCATCGAGAAGCTGGCTGCTCTACGTCTGGAGTCCTCCGTACGTCACGTCACCCGTTATGCATTGCGTTGTCTCACGTTGGGCAGGGATCGGACTCGTCGTCAGTCGCTGGCTCGGACCATGAACGGGATGAGGACCACGACAATGAACTTGCACTTTCAATGAACCATGTACGCCATTCTCTTCGAACTTGAAATGAGATCTCACTGTCTGTCAGATTTCACACTCGGCCGATACTCACTACACGCAGACCATACCGTCTTGTTGATGAACTCTTGTGTTGTGCCCGTGTTCCGCCTGTCATAACAGGCACGATTGTACCATAGGCTACCGTCCACTACACATTACCGCCTTATACCTCTACACATCGGTCATGCACTCATGGGAACCCCTCCGCACAGACACCATATCATCGCATTAGATTCAGACACGGACACTGGTCGATATATTATAGCTACATTATGCATTATGGTTACCTACAGTTGATTGGGACTCGTTTCGGTGTTTTCTTGTGCTTGCGTTGTTGGTTGAGCTTTGTCAAATCATATCTATTGCTTCCAGGCTGCGAATATATTACTTACGCAGCTGGACGCTATTATGTTGAGTTCGTTTGGTGTTTGAATCTTGCAATTGAATAATGCACTTCTTGCCGTGTACAGAGCATCAAGACGTTTGCCGGCGCGTTCGGAACACGCTGGCGCACACAGCGAATATACACGTATACTTTGCGTATACCTTCAAGACAGGCTTTATGAATATAGGTCACTGTGGTCCTGGACGCACTGCCACCAGCAGGCTCGCACCTGATCTGTCGGCAAAGTCCGACAGATGACGTTTCCGGTTCTCGGCGTGATTTTCATGTTTTTGTCACCATCCACTGCAGAATCATGTCTGCCGTCCTCGCCCGCTCTGCGCTCCGCGCCCAAGTCTTGGGTCGCTCTGGCCTCCACTCCACTGCAGTCGTCCGTAGTGGCAAGCACGAGGTCGATGGCTCGGTGAGTTCTTGACCATCACCCGGGGTCCCAGTTCACTGACGCTTGCGGTCTTCAGCACTTGCCCTTCAACTCGCCTCCCTGGGGTGGCTCCAAGGCTGGCTTTGGAACCAAGCTTGGATTGTTCATGAGCTTTGGCTTTGGCCTCCCCTTTATCGCTGCTGCGTGGCAAAGGTACGTGGCTTACAGAATGGGACAGGCTTCCGTCTGACCCGAATTCTTCCGCAGATACAAGGCGTCGTAGATTCGATCCGCGTCTTGCCTTGTCTTCATCCGCATCACACATAGATGGCAGTTTCGTATCGAGAACCTTTGGAATGCATCGCTTGCTATCATACACAGGCTGCATCGAACAAACGATCCCGCCATCCGGCTCAAGTCTTGAAATTCAACAACAGCTGATCGAAGTTCTTACCCTTCTCTCTATCTTTCCCGGCTCGGCAGCTGCAAGCATTCCGGATGAGCTGAGGTTCACTTTCCAAAACATTCAGTGCCGCGACAGATGCTGCTTTCGCAGCTAGGCTGCCATTTGTCGCAGTTTCGCTAGCGAACACTGCGCCATGTACAAGAACTGAACAAGCGTCGATGAGCATGGACAGCGACTTGGCGGGCTCAGCTTACCATCGCATCGTGTCCGCTTATCCGCACTGCTCCTGACAAGTTCAAGATCGTGGCAGCCATGGTTTTGAACTAGCTCAAGTAAGGTTTTGGTGGGGTGGATAGCCAGCGTGCTGAGTCGTACGTGCTTGTCGTAGAACGGCTGCAAGATGTTGTCGAAGAACTGTTGCACGCCCGTCGCATCGAGATTATCAGAGACGTAGATGGCGCCTATGACGGATTCCACGATGTCGGAGAGAGGCTACGGGATTTCACAGTTAGCATTGATCTGTAGTGAGTCAAGGGACGAACGTACCTTGGGTGGGTTGACATTGAACCAATACTGCCCGCGATCTCTGAGGTCGTCGTCGGCCGCCTCATACTCCTCCTGCTTCGCCTTCTGAAGCGTGGTGATATAGGTGTTGATGATGGCTTGCATTTGCTGCGATTTCTGATTCAGATACTTGTACAGACCCGTCTCGACGCAGACTGCAGCCAGAGGTGAGTTCGCCACCATGGCGCTCTAAACAACGTTATGAATATCCTGCTAGCGTTATACGAGAAAAGGCGTACTTTGAGCAGAGTGAGGACTCCCGGAGGCTGTTGGCTATACTTCTTATACAAGTGTTGAACGATGACTGCCGTGGGATTAGCGCTGAGGGATAGTTGTGTCTGAAGAATCGGCGTACGAAAATCCAAGATAGCGTCACCAAGAAATTCGAATCTTTCGTAGCTGCCCACTGGACTTTGCATGTTCGCATGAGTCTGACGAACATAGTAAGTAGCCTGCGCGCAGCGCGAGGATCGCCAGACTCACCAGAGCGTGTGCCAATAATTGTGGTTGCGCCAACTTTCGTCCTATCGCTGCTTCGACGCCCTCGACGGTCCCCGGACGCAGTATTCCCACTCCCGGAGGTGGTGTAGGCACGGTCACCCGCGCACTGAAGTCGTCCCAGATGTCGGTAGTTTTGGCAACTGATAATCCTAGAGCCTTCGCTACCTGCAAAGCTGCGTCGCGGCCCCCACTCAAGTGGGCGGCGCCGAGAATGGCCTCCATGACATCGGCAAGTCCCTGCCGAAGGTTAACTAGGCAATGTCCCCAAGACATAATTTGCCCTTACCTTGTCGCTAAGCAGTTGTATTATCCGATGGCCATCGTTGTCTGCCCGCTTTTTCCTCTTTCCCCGCTTTTTACCTCCTCCGCCTTCGTGTTGCGTTGTGTCATCCGCGGGTTTTGTTGGGACCGGCGGCGAAGCGACCTGCTCTTTCTCCTTTGCTTTCTCAGCCGCGCCGATACGGAAGTTGGCCGGTGCCCAGTACTTGATAACAAAAGGCTTGCTGATGATAAAGGACGGAAGCCCGAGAGCGAGCGCGGACTCCATGAGCCTTTGATTCCTGATGAGTGGGCGCCGCGCCGCGTGGAGTCTGCCTTCGCTGTCGCTGTTAGTGCTCATTGAGAACAGGTGCAGCGAGGCAAGGTATTTTAGGAAAGCGTCGCCTGAATGTGCGCATCAGAAGGTTGTACCTCATCTACTATGGGTTATTCGTACCGTACAGTTCAAGCCGCTCATAGTTGCGATCAAAGGCGGCAGCCGAAGTGGTCACGGCGGCGTGAAGGAGGTCCTCGGCGATGATGTGCCTAAAGTGCACGGCATTCAACTCCTTGACGAGCAGTATTTCATCAATACGGGTCAAGACGGAGGGCAGCAGCATCGCGGTTCGCAGCACCCTCAAAATCAGTCAGCTTTGGTTGTTGGCAGCGATTGTATCGCCGCTTACCTAGCTGGTATAGTTGTTTTGGCACACAGCTCCGGTATGAGGTCTAGCAACGATGAATGGTACGTCATAAGATTCTATGACGGAGGACGTACACTTCGCTGGCGAATCGCCTTTTTCCGGTTGCGCCACGATTGACGACAAGCAATTATGCATATGTGACACACGCTCAACTTCAATTAAGGGTTGGTTGAAATCCTCTAGCGTCACCAGCTCGCGGCTCGCCGACCTGGCGAACTCGAAAATATTCTCGTAGAGCGCTTCGCGCTGCCAATGCTCGTTAGTCGGAATTATGCACAAATGGCTGCCAGATCACCCACCGGACTATCTGCGGGCTTGCTGAGCGGTGTAAGGTCCCTTCGCACGCGGACGAAGAAGTAGCGGCGTGTCATCTCGGAGCGGCGCCCCTGCACCACAGCATCCTCCATGAATGCTTCCAGCTCCTCCGCAGTTCCCGGGCGGACAGGCACGTATATATCGTCCACACTCTTCTTCGTGCCCTGCCAGTCTATCGCGTCGTTGACGTCGCATGGCGCAGTCCTGCCTGACGACTGCCACCCCGCGTTCAGCGGCGCCACGGTCCACAGCATACCCTCCGCCACGCATGTGAAATCCTTGTTTGCAATCGTGCGCACGATCCGCTCCGTATACCGCACCAGCAGCTCCCTTTGCGCCTCGTCGAGCTGCAGCGGCGCGGCGCGGCGCAACCGCACCTCGCGTACATTCGGCACGTCGTACACCCGTATCGCAGGCACATCCGGCAGCGGATAGCGTGTCACCAGTAGCAAAGGGCGATACTGCTCCGCCTCTTCGTCACGGTGGACGCATTCCAGAATGAGAGGGAACACACCCTCCGTGGGTGGCGCACGTACGGATGCCGCCCAGAACGGTGGGACGCGCCGCGGGTAGGAGCCTCCGGAGGCGCCATTCGTGGGTTTGTTGTACGGGATGGGACCCATGCCGGGGTTGAGGCGATGACGGAAGAAGCGGGCGTCAAGAGAGCCATAGCGGTAAAGTGTCGTGCAGGCGACAATACAAGCCGCGCGACGAGCTTCCCAGCGTGAGGGCGCCGTAGGACCGCGGATGTGCGTGATAGGTGCACCTGGGAGATGGACTGTGCACATGAAGCACGCGCGTCCAGCTTCGCGTACACGGCACACTTCCAGCAGCGGGGTTTCTGTGGCAGTTTTGTGCATTGCTGCATAGCGGAATATAGCGCTGACTGCATCGTGCGAACTCAGGCGACCGCTACTCGCGGCGTTGTCGAGAACGCTGGGCTGGTCATCCTCGTCATCGTTGTCGGACAAACGTACTGTGCCAGAAGGAGGTTGCAAAGGGCGATGTGGCACCAACGTCCTATTTCCCACCAAGGTTGAGATCCAGCGATCCATAGCGTCGTCCTGGAGAGTGAGAGCCTGAACAATACGGCGATGCATTTGTTTCTCGCACTCAGCGAGCAAGACTAGACGGCTTCGGCCGTGCAGTCTGGAGTACGCGTAGGACACGTAGTCATCGAACAAGTCAAATCTGGAGAAATAAGCCGCTGAAATCTAATCCGATAATGACTGTGGCACTCACTGCACGACGAGCGAGGCCTTGGGGAATTCCAAGTCCTCAGTAGACCTTGTAGCAATCAAAATATTGACGACCCCGTCAGCGAAGTCACAAAAGACGGATGCCTGTAAAGTTGAGCAATGGTTTAAGTGAGCACAAGTGTCGTACGTACCACATCTGCACTACCCGTGTTACCGACGACGACCCTAGGTCGGATGAACGGAAGAAGCAATGGCAGAACGTGCATCGCCGCGCGGGCTACTTGACTGCACCGAACTGGTCGAAAGTAGGTTTAAGGCTTATGTAACTCCTGAAATTCTCTACGCACCGAACACAAGACTGCGGAGGTCCTCGTCTTTCGCGTGTTCCTCCTTCAAAATTGCTAAAAGACGCCCAAGCTTAGTCGAGACGTTGCCATCCACGGGAGCTGCTTTGTGGTTCTTCAAGACCTCGAGGATACGCTCCATTGCAGCCTCTTGAGTGTCCCCCTCAGTCACGGCCGCCTCGAGCTCGCCTTTGGACTGCATCAGCGTCCAGTCGCTCGCCGAAGGGCCCAGCTCCCGCAAGACCCGTCTCCCCCGCCTGATAAACGGCTCGCACAAAGTAGGCGCCGGGCTACATGCCTCGCGCAACTTCGTGAGGAGCGGGGTATCGGGCGGCTGGGATGAGGGCTCGTAGGTGACGACGGTCGCAGTTGGAAAGTTTGGCCTGCGCGCCACCTCTTCGCGCTGGGCGTCGGTGAAGCCGTACGTCAAGGATTCTGAAAGTCTTTCTAGAGCGAGAAGTTGGTGGTCGAAGGCGAACCAGGGGGCGGACGTTCGTGTGACGGTTGCTAGTACTCGCGGGCGAGCTGAGGGTGCCGTCGGGAGGTAGAAGTCCTGGGTGATCTCTTCAAAGGCCTGCGTCATGTCGTACCCCAGGGCTTGGATGTCGGGCACAATGATTGCTCGAGCCTGCGTGGCTGCCACGTCGGTGGAAACCATTCTATCCAGCAATGTCTGTTTGCCTGGATCAAATCTACGCAGAGACTGTTCAGGAAAGGGTGCTTACAGAAACCGTCAAGAAGAGAATATCGTGCCCGTCGATGTTTGAACTGATCTCATCGCGGCTCTGAGATGGCGTGAGCATGCCATGCACAAGGTCCTCTTTGTCTAGCGCGAGTTCAACTATGTAGCTGCGACTTTCTTCATCACTCCTGCAGGTGATATTAACAGCGATGATCATCTATAATTCGGCGCGCGCACTTGGTTAGGAAGAGGACGCATCTTTTCCGATTGATATAGGCAGATCCGCTAGGGGTTTGCTCTTCGGCGCAGGCGCGACGGATGAAGCGCTTGAGCAGCTTGATAGTCTCTGATGGACGGTAATGAGTTATTAAAGTGAAGGGGGGGAGGGGACACTGACGTTTTGGTCCTGGAAGCAAGGCGATGGCTGATGCAATGAGATGAGCGGTCTGAACAGGGAGCATGATGAGACGCACTATTTTGCGAGAGGGCATTGGCCAATATCTCCTTCCTATATGCTTTTAGGTTGGTCGGAGAATCACTTTTGTCTTGTGATCGTCCATGCGATAGCTCTGCTGATTCTTCTGGGTCCACGTCCATCGCGTCTGATTCGTCGTTTGCAGCCTCGAGTTTGCGCCTTTTCGCCAGCCTGGAGGGCGCATCATCGTCCTTCGCAACTACTCGTCTCTTCGCATATCGTGGGGGCAGCGCAGATTCAGACATGGTGGTGCAAGACGAGCGACGGCCGGCTGTGGGGATGTCGGTCGGACATCTGCCTCCGGTTCCGGCTCCGGTTCCCGGGAAGCTCGCAACCGGAAAGCCCGCTCTCGCATAAAACCACAGACATGATGGTCAGGCTCCCTCCTGATTCCCTCTCCCGCCATGGCCACTATCACCACCCCCGTCACTGAGCTCTTCGGCATCAAGCACCCCGTGCTCCTCGCAGGTGCGCTAGCAGTACCCGCGAGCGAACAGTCCCACTCACAGCACCTTAGGGATGAACGTCGCTGCTGGCCCCGAGCTTGCGGCCGCGGTCACCAACGCGGGTGGTCTGGGTGTTATCGGCGGCTTCGGCTACACCCCCAAGATCCTGCGCCAGCAGATTCAGGCTATCAAGGCCGACCTCAAAGACAAGAACGCGCCGTTTGGTGTCGATCTCCTGCTTCCCCAGGTTGGGGGCTCGGCGCGCAAGACAAACGTACGTTGCACTCCATTCACGTTAACATCTTCTCACGTTGTTTGCAGTATGACTACACCAAGGGTGCGCGTCCGCGAGCCACCTTGCATAGCTAGGACAGCGGCTGACAAAATCACAGGTCAACTCGGCGAGCTCATTGACGTTATTATCGAGGAGGGTACACGTTTGTTCGTATGTGCCGTGGGCGTGCCACCAGTGCCTGTCGTCGAGCGGCTGCACAAGGCGGGCATCCCCGTCATGAACATGGTGCGTGCGATGCCCTGTGCAACCATCGTCAACCAGCTGACATCCCATCGCAGGTCGGGCACCCGAAGCACGTGAAGAAGGCCCTCGACGTCGGTGTCGACCTCATCTGTGCACAGGCCGGCGAGGGTGGCGGCCACACGGGTGACGTCCCTGCTAGCATTCTCATCCCGGCGTGCGTGGATGCTGTGAAGGGTTACAAGTCTCCGATGAACGGCGAGCCCGTCTATGTCATCGGCGCGGGCGCTGTATATGACGGACGGTCGCTCGCCGCCAACCTCATGTGGGGCGCGCAGGCTGTTTGTATGTACCTGCCATATCCTTTGTGGTTCAATAGCTGATCAAACATCAACTCGCAGGGGTCGGCACGCGATTCGTCGCTGCTGTCGAAGCTGGCGCACCGAAGATTCACAAGGAGCTCGTTGTGAAGAGTGGCTTCGAGGACAACGCCCGCACCATTATTTACACTGGCCG
The DNA here is from genome assembly GCA_007026445.1 of Schizophyllum amplum. NCBI lineage: Eukaryota > Fungi > Basidiomycota > Agaricomycetes > Agaricales > Schizophyllaceae > Schizophyllum > Schizophyllum amplum. Next base: position 1,704,871 of record VDMD01000002.1, on the reverse strand, counting down.
GCCGTTACGTGTCTACAAGACGGACTACGTCGAGGATTGGTAAGTTATCCCTCTATGCTTCGAACAACAACGCTCAAACTTTACAGGGAGAACAACCGCCAGAAGGAGATCAAGGAGCTCACCTCGAAGGGTGTGATTCCACACATACATGAGCTCGAGTCCCACCCCGAGAAGAGCGCTTCGACAAGGCCTTGGCTCATGGGCCGCGTCGCGGCGCTGATCAATGACATCAAGCCTGCGAAGGTATGCTCTGACAGTTCTCGCGCTGAGTCTCCCTCTGACCCAGCACTGCAGGCTATTGTTGAGGACATGGTTAACGAGGCCGTGGAGCAGCTGAACACGGGCTCCTCGTTTGTCAAGGCGAAAGCAAAGCTGTAATCTGGGCGTTTGTCGACCGTTAGCATAGGTAGGACTTCGGATGGATGTGGTACACACTATAACATTGTACAACGCGTGGTCTCTTCATAGCCTTGGCTTCAAGCTTGTGGGTGGCGTGCAATTGAAATCGCTCCTGTATAGGGGTGCGCGGGATCCTCCGTTTGAGTATGTAACCCTGACGCCGGCCGACGTTCGAGCTCGGGGAGGCCTGAGAGAGATCGACTGTGAGCTTTGTGCTCGTCCTCGCCTACACCCTCCCTGCATCGACTTTGCCGCGGACACGCCGTGCACGTCGTACGCGAGCAATCTGATCGATGTGGCGGACCCCACGCCAGAGTCAGAAATCATATACGTATGGCCGTGGGCTGTGATAGTTACAGTGTGTTCGGCGTCGCCTGTAATTGTGCAGGTAATTGGGGTTGCTCGTCGTAAGTAAGCGGCGGAGGCTGGCAATAGAGAAGGCAGGGGCCGAGCAGCTCAAAGGAGGCACTCCTGATCAGGGCATGTCGGGAACCTGGCTTTCAGCGTACCAGAACCGGCGACGCCGTATCGTATTACCACTGCTGACTATGGGTGATCAGCGAGCGCTGGACGGTGACAAGGGCTCGTCCGCGGCGTATAGGAAGTCATCCGCGGTGATCAGCTCACCGCACCGACTGATGACTTCATGTGAGCGGTCGTCGGCAAATCCCGCCGGCAGGCGCGTAGGTGCCGGGAATGGCCCTTAGAGTACACATATTGCCTTGTAAATCTTCCACAGCATATACCTAGTATCCGGGGCCCGACTACGACCAAACTTGAGACCCGAGGGACCTCACCGCAGTGAGTGTGCTCGTCTCTCATACCGCGTCAACGCCACAAAGGCGTCCAAATCTGTCGGCAAACGCCGGGCACCGTATTTGTAAGCTCAGCGCACGCTCAGGCCTTGTCTCCCAACGTCATCACCACTCGCTGGGCGCTGAGCGCTGAGCGTCGACTTCGAGCACCAGTGACCCGACCTCTGCCTGACACTAAGCCAAGCCGGCACTCAGTGCGGATGTGTCTCAGGTGAGCCAGCGTACGTCGTTGTCTGCTAACGAGAGTCCCACAGAGGTCATACTCGTGCTCGATGTGGTTAGTCATGCTGGTCGACGCGGACATGCGCCACTCATCTCAGGCTCCTTTCGGTGGCCAACTCTACCGATTGCAGCAGGTGCGTTGAGCACGATATCTCATAGATCTGTACTGATCTGGCTTGACAGTGACACTGCGCAGACCGTCGTCGTCTCTCACATTCCGCTTGTGTCTTCGCTCTGGTCGACACAAGGCCGTCGCTCCATCTATCATGTCTCTTCCCCTTCTCCTATCCTTTCCTCTATGTGCATGTCACTACGAGGCCTATGTATCAGGTGTCATATTGATGTCTTCTGTACCACGAATATGATGTTGCCCTGTGCTTTAGAGTGTAGTATTGTTCAGTGTGGCGGGTTTGGCCGAATGGCTGAACCCGGCTATTTTTTGAATGTGGGGAGCTCGTGGCTGATCACCCCGTATAAGTCGTCGCAAGACGGATGAGACCTTACCGGGGTGACCAGGCCTGGTCAAACCAAACGGCGTTACCGTTAGTTATCACCCGCGCGGGAGCGGATTGGGGTGATCACCGCTTACAGAGCTCTTTCACCCGTGGTACGCTGAAAGCCATTGTTCGCTGACTGACAGTCAGCGAACAATGGCTTGGTACTACATACTCAACTTACAGTAATCTTGACTTGTCTCCGTAGTTGTATCCGCAGTGAGCGGAGACCCATCGGGGTTCCTTAAATGGAGCTTTTGCTAACAAAACATAGGTGAGCAACACCTCCTAAGCTTGAGACGATCAGGGGACCCGAGTGGCATAAAAGAGTCGACTCGAAGAAATTCATTGGGATTACGTGCGTCATGAGCGTGCTTGGTACATTGGGTGCAAAATAGATACAGCAAAGCAAGCGATATGGATACAAGGCATCGACATTTGTGGCCACTCTTCACTCCCCTCCTCCCGCCAACTCCAGGATCAGCCTGCATGCCACATCCATAAACACAAATGGCGACACCACCTCGTCCTCCTTCGCCACCTGCTCCTTCTCCTTCCACTCGACCATCGTACAGGGACGCCCTTCCCCGTGATGGTGCTCGGCGAGAGGTGCAACATCGAACCTCCCAGCTTCTGGCGAGGTGCTCGCCCGATATGACCCCTTGTGGTGGAAGTCGACAAGATAGTTGATCGAGTCGACCATGTATAGTTGAAGGTTCATCAATACGACCACATCCGCCACGCGCGCCCGCGTCTCCACGAAGTATACCTGTGCAGCTGCCTTGAGGTCGACTCCGTCGAGCTCGGATGCGCGCTCGACGTGGACGGAGCCCGAGTGGCGAGGTGGCACGCCACCCAGCCCGCCGAGAGACTTCTTCTCCTTCCACTCCATACCCAACGTCTTCAGCGTACGGTAGATCTCGAGCATGACCTCCATCGGCGGGCTGCGACTGCGAATGCCAAAGTGCCACTTTGTGCGATGCCGTCGCTCGCGTTCCCGCGTTCCCGCACCCGCGCGCTTTGCAGACATGTACGACTGGAGGTGATGTTGTTCGGGAAGCTGCTCAGGTAGTGATGAATTAAGGACCGCAAAGTTGTTCACGTCAGGATGCGGCTCTATTGCCGTAGGTGAGATGAGGGACTCGAGTTCCTCATCTTCCTCTTCCTCTTCGTCATCATCATACGTGCCAAATTCGGACTCGAAGGGATTTGACTCTTCGCCGCCGCTGGGGCTGAGGACAGCTGGTGAGAGAAGATTACGCGGCTGATAGGATATGAGTGGGAGTAGCAACCAGAGATGAATGGACGCACGTCCATTACGGCCAGCTGCGCATCTCGTTGCGGTTCCTCAAACTGAGCGACTGCGAAGACATAAGAGAAGGCCGCCATAACTTGCAGGATTACTCACTGTCCTTGCCCATTCGGCCTTTATCTCGCAGTAGCAGATATGCAACCTTGACAGCATTGCCTTGAATGCCGTCGTCGCGCCGCAACGCCTCCCAGATGTCATCCTTGTCAACACCGGACATCCGCGAAGCCAAATCGTCGATTATGTTCTCCTCTATCCTGCCGAGACCCTCGATGACCTCAAAGTCTAGTGTCTTGGGTTGCGTGACCAGTGAAGAGAGGGTTCCGAGCACAGGGCCCGGAGGAGGAGGTAGAGGGATGAGGTATTTCGGTAGATTTGTCGTAAAAAAGGGGTGTTGTGTGATGTCGGGGACGGATATGCGCTTGACAGGATCGACAGTGAGCATCTGAGTGATGAGGTTGCGGGCTTCAGGAGGAACGAAGGCAGGAATGCTGTAGCTTCCCTCTGCGCAGAGTCAGCAGTGTACAAATGAATGAGAACGGAGTTGCTCACGGCAGATTTTGTTGAATAGCGTGGTCATGTCCGACTCCTCAAACGGCAGGCGTCCACAGAGCATGACAAACAGAATCGCGCCTGCACTCCAGACATCAATCTCTGGACCTGCGTACACAGCGCCCATTATGACTTCCGGTGCAGCGTAATTCGGGCTACCACAGCTTGTGCTGAGGAAGTCGCCGTCGGAGATCTGGTTGGACAAACCGAAGTCTGCAATCTTGATATTCAAGTCATCGTCGAGGAGGATGTTCTCCGGCTTCAGATCGCGATGCACAATTTTGAGACGATGGGAGTACTCGATACCAGACACGATCTGCTGGAAGAAGTGCCGTGCCTGCTCGAGAGGTAGTCGTCCGTTGTTGATGAGGTAGTTGAAGAGTTCGCCGCCAGCGTACTCCATGACGAAGATGATGTCTGTGGGCGTTGAGATGACTTCATAGCTGCGAAGACATGAGTAAATCGTTGTGGGCAGGACGGGGGACGCACAGCTTGATGATATGAGGGTGCCGCAGGGCGCGCATGTACTCGAACTCCTTGCGGACTCGTGTCTTGTTCTTGTCTTTGTTGATCGCCTCCTTTGGTATGTACTTCATAGCGACCTTGTGTCCGGTGACTATATGTCTTGCCACTGTGAGGGAGGTCAGTGAACGTCGCGCTCGAGTAAGCAACGAGCACGTACTCTTCACTCGTCCGAAGGTGCCCTCTGCGATGTCTTCAAGGACTACATATTCCCCGAGCTTCGAAGGGGGGTACTTTTCCGAAAGCTCTCCCATTGACACCATCGCGACGAGAGGATCGGGCGTGGATGGATGCGGGGGTGTCTGACAAGTGACGCTGCAAGGACGATGCGGGGATGTAGCCGAGGTCTAAGCACCTCCGGTAAGTATGTTTACAGTTGCTTGCCAAGACCCTTGTCTCTGGCTCGTCTCCGTTTGGAAGCTCTTGTTATCACTGGCACCTTACACAGTAATTGTCATCACGCGATTCACGAGAACGCCGAGGTCTGATATAGTAGTACGCAGGCTCTATACTCATGACATTAGCTTCTTGATATCTTCTGGCACCTCCGGTCGCTTCTCCCATTCCATCATCCACCCCCTTCTTGGCCCATCCTCACCAGCTACGCTAGGCATGGCGAACACGCCCGTTATCAGCCAGTAGCTCTTGTCGCTGGCCTGATACTCCTGCAGCAATATTGGCATGATCGCACGCGGCACATATAAATTCGAGTTCGCGTCCGTGCGGATCGCCTTCCCTTTGCGCCCCGAGAGAGCAAGGTCCGCCACGCCCGCGACACCTGCCTTGGATGCAGCGCGGCTTTCGCCCGAGTTCTCGATGTACCCGAAGTCCTCGCCCTGCGCCGCGTCCAGTGCGCGACCATCCTTGCGCTGACCATGGATTGCAAAACCCGCCTCCGCAGTCTCCAGTGGACGATCTGTCCGGATTCTGTGAACACGCAGGTGCCACAGCGGGCTCGCTTCTGTCGGCGGCACCAGCCAGGTTTCCACCTCGACGCCCGGCCACGGGTACCACATGCTGCGCAACCAGCGTCCGCCCTCAATACGAGCCTTTCGCGTCTTGATGCGGCATTTCCACGTCTCGCCGCCATCGTCGCTCAGCGCGAGCATGTTATCCGCGGAGTGCTCTTCGAGGGTCAGGTCGCCTGTGGGCACACTGTAGCCGAAGGCTGACGAGTACGCAAATTTTCCGTACTTGGCCGCGCTCTGCTTCACCGGATAGGAGCATTGCTGGCCGGAAGACAGGATATACGTGTGTCCACCGAGGTTCGTAGCGATGTGCAGGGGCTTCTCTAGCGGAACGACCTTGTTACGCAACGCAGCAGGGTAAGGCTCCTCAGGTGTCGCCCAGAAGGGGTGACTATCGGGTAAGGAGAGTGCGACAAAGGCTTTGCAGAACCAGTATGGGGAGCCAGGCGAATTGTAGTTCTCGGTGATGTTGAGATTGGGATAGCCGAAGCCGATAGGCATGGTGCCGTCGACAGCCCAAGCGCCGGGCTCGCGCGCCCAGAAGCGCAGATTGCGCAGCTGAAGGCCTTTGACGACTCCCCAGGTAAGCGGTGCCGGCAGTTCGAGATCGGCGAATGCCAGGGCGCCCCAGAACGAGGACATGGCAGCGCGGTAGGTCATGCTGCGGCCGAATGGAATAGCGCGCCCCTCCTCATCGAAGTAGGGCACAAAGTCGAGCGCAAACTTCTTCGCGCGTTGCCTGAACTCCTCACAGCGCTCGGGGTCTTCCGTCTGCATGAGCTTGGAATACGCGAGCTGAGCGAATTGAATGGCGAAAGAAGACGAATAGTAGTCCAGCTGGACGACACCCTCAGGACCGTCCCGCGACCACCCATCACCGATGTAGAACGTATCGAGATGATCAAGGTCCTTCTTCATCCTGTTCAGATCGGCGCGCGGAGATCCTACTTTGGATAGACCCATGTTGGCAAATACCTGTGTCCGATGAGCGTCACAGTCTAGCCGTAGGTATTGAAAAAACTCACCCTGAACCAAAGCCAGTTCGTATTCGGCATTTCCTTGTCATTCATTCCGCCCAGCCATTCTCCGAGGTTCTTCTTCGCCTCGTCGCTCAGTGGGTCCCAGAGGTTCTTGCCAGCGACAGCGAGTGAGAAGCCGATGGCGCTGCATTCAACCATGCGCTGATCCTTATCGCGCATGTTTCCCCAGAACTCCTCGTGAGAGGGATCTGTGCCGTTCTCGAAACCAGAGACCCAGCGCTGCACACCTTCATATGCGCCGCCGCCGGCAAGGAGGGATGCCAAACCCCAGAGGGGGCGCGACCAGCCTTCCAGATGAGCGGCTGCCTCATCGTAGTGGGTGCCTGTGAAGCCGAGATGAACGCGAGCGCCACCAGGGGACGTGTGGCGAGCGAGGGGATCGAGAACGTCCTTCAGGAATCGCGCGAGGTCCGCCTTGGTCTCTAGTGGGTTCGCCGCGAAGGGCGTTGTGTAGAAAGCTGCTTGCATGTCGTAGTTTGGAAGGAGGGGGATACGGGGAAGCCATCGATGTGCGGTCGCTTTTGAATCCCATGTCGCGAAGATGGAAGTGGCTGGAATAAGGACACGGTCCGACGGTCCGACTTCGCAAAGGCGGGGTCATGCGTCACGAGATCTCTGGCCCCAGCCCCCGCATCAGCCGCCCCGGAAAGGTGGTTCCGTAGTACGTACATACTTACGGTCTGGACCCACAACTCAAGCCGCAAAACTGAGATCAACGTGATGTTGAAACAAACAGTGAATACCAGCAAGCATACAAGGGGACATAGATCCAGTATACCTCCCTCACAACTTCACAGTCACGGTGATCATAGCCGCCTTCCGCGCCAGAAGAGGCCTCGTCGACCATATTTTTCACGATTATCTTGAGGCCCGGATCAGTTTACGATCTTCCATCGCACAAGAATCAAGGATTTGGTGGGTGGCATACCTTCGCAGGTAAAACATCTTCGATGAGTGCAGCAGCAAGACCCATGAACCACGGACGTGCTTCCACACTTATTTGAGGCCGCTCGTCCACGTCCTTATTGTATGGTATGACGCCCTGCGATAGTAACTTGCGAATCTCATCCTGTCTATTCATCTCCCTGCCGGGAAGTTAACGATATGTAGGGAGGAAGTTACAGTCCTTGAACATACCAATCCTCCACGTAGGGGGTCTTGTACAGTCGAAGCGGCCTCCCGGTATATATCATAGTGCGAGCGTTGTCGTCGAAGCCACTCTTCAGCACGAGGTCCTTATGAAGCTTTGGCGTCGCGGCCTCTACCGCCGCTACAAAACGGGTGCCTACCCCTGTATTTTGTCAATATACCGACGAACGACAGAGGGTGCCGTACGTACAAACCGCCTGCGCACCCCACATCAGATTCGCCGCCAGGGACCGTCCATCATATACGGCGCCTGCGCCCACAACGTACACAGGCTTGCCGCTCATAGGTGAAGTGCGTCCTCGTACGGCGTCAACGCATGCGGGAATGAGGATGCTGGCTGGAATGTCGCCTGTATGTCCACCGCCCTCGCCTGCCTGTGCGCAAATCAAGTCCACTCCGACGTCGAGGGCTTTCTTCACATGCTTCGGATGGCCAACCTGGAGAAGATCGGAGGGATTGCGCGACGCGAACCAAGGGTTACGTACCATGTTCATCACCGGTATACCTGCTGTATGCAACCGCTGGACGATGCACAGCGGAGGCACACCGACAGCGCTGACAAAAAGCGCTGCTTTCTCCTCAATAATGACGTCCACAAGTTCGTTGAGATGACCTTTGATAATTACGGCTCAACGATGTGGCAAGAAGATGCTGAGATTGCCACTCACCCTTCGTATAATCGTACTACTCCAGTCAATCGACAAGCAACATTCAACGAAAATACGGGGCTCACGTTGGTCTTCCTAGCTGTTCCACCGACTTGCGGGAGCAGTAGATCCACACCGAAAGGAGCATTCTTGTCCTTCAGTCCGTCTCTGATGGCGTGTATCTGCAGCCGAAGCTGCTTCGGCGTGTAGCCGTACCCTCCGATGACGCCGAGACCGCCTGCGTTCGTCACCGCGGCTGCGAGCTCTGGACCCGCAGCGACATTCATGCCTGCATCCGGTCATCAAACGGTGGCCATGAACGCGGATGTACCGACGCATAGCACGTACCAGCCAAGATGATAGGGTGCTTGAGGCCAAATAGTGCGTTGATGGGCGTCGTAATTGTGGCCATGGTAGGGCGAGATCAAGGTAGAACGAGAGAGCGTTTGCCTCCAGAGAATCCCAGAAGGTAACGGTGGGAGTAAAGGCACCTCGGGAGAAGCTTAGTTGCGAGGTTGACACGGGTCAAGTCCTGCGTTGGTTTCGGGGCCCACTATGAGTACGCCAATGTCACTGCATAAGCGCCAACCTCACGTTTCTGCAACCGGCTGCGAATGGAACGGAGCACAATGGCAAAACAGCGAAGGATATGTGCAGATTGCATGCTCTGCTATCGGGATACGAATATCCCGTAAGGTGTGAGCGTGTGGAATTGCGATGGAGATGAGCGACGAAAGATATGAGGTACGGGCCGCTCGACTTGTGTCACGAGAACTTCTTCCACGGTTTCCGCGGAGAAGAATGCCACCGTTGAGGACGCACTTTCGACTTCGTAGGGATAGTCAGCATACTTAGCTCTTGGCTAGCACGATGATCCACTCACCACCTTGTCGCCATCTCTACTATAGCACCAACCTAGCCCATTGCGGCGTCATGAAGCACCGGCTGAGCACGCCTCATGATCACAGAGAAGGACGGTGTATTGCAACAGTGTCCGTTAGGACTCAGCGACGAAGCATACATACGTAACGTAAGTTGCGAGTCGCCTGAATCATCAGTATGAAGTGAACGAGGTACGTACGAATACAGAGGAACCATGGGTCTGGAGTCGAAGCCCAGCTTAGTCGTATATGGCTCGCTCAGGAGCATCGCAGGAGACCGTAAACAAGGCATTGTAGTAACGATTTGGAAGACCCTCTGCTTTGCCTCATTTTACAGCAAGATAGAGGCCCTCGACGGCGATATTTGCTTGCCATACTCCAAGGCGCCGCACAGCCCGCATGGCGGCGGGCGCCGTCACAACGAGCACCAGTGCGGGAATGCCAATGGCGACAAGCAGAAGGAAGAGGACCAAGGTGATGCCTGGCTTGACCACGAGAAAGTAGAACAGCGCCTGATAGGTCGTGGGGTCTGTCGCCTGAGAGGATCTTAGCAAGGAAGTGGATACGAAGCCCTGGACGCACCATTGAGTACGTGTTCTTGTAGAATGACCTCTCGGGGACGAGCGAATCGTGGGCGGCGAGGCCAGCCTCCACCTCAGACGATGTGGGAGAGCGCATACGCGTGAAAATGGGACGCACAGGGTACGGTGCGGGGTAGTTGAGAGGACGGTGGAAGTGCCATTGTAGAAAGAGCTAGAAGAAGATGAGCACAGATAGGGATATGGTTGAACCTGGAGAACACGCACCTCTCCCCGTGCGAACGCACGCGCGCCGATCATACCAAAGAAACAAAGCACCGCTCCCAGCGGTAGGGCGACCAGTAGGATTGTACCTGTCTGCGCAACAATCAGTTAGAAAGGTTGATGCATACATGTGGATGACGCACCAGGGTGAACACGAAAAGGTATATCCACGCAGCGAGCGCGTACGGAAAGTTGAGTACGAGCAGGTGGGCCAAGGATCTATAGTAGCTTGCTTGTCCAAAGGGGCGGAAGTACCGCTGCCATGTCCGCCGAGCAAACAGCTCTTGCCGTGGAGACTCTGTCTGTCCTTGAGGGAGGTCGTCGGAAGGGCTAGTGATAAGGGTACCGTCGCCTCCGTCGATGCTATCGTCCGTGTCGAACAACGACACAACTGTTTGCGCGAGCGAAGGCGCATTCGAGTTGGCAGAGAAGACAGTACTGTGGGACAGAGATCGGGGTCTGCTAGAGTAGTTCCTATGCGCCATGCGCGGGGACGATGGGGAAAGGAATGGCGTCGTCTCCGTCGCGTCGATAGAATCCCTGTCGAAGACTGGCGGCGATGAGCGCGCCTCATTATCTGAATACGACTCTGGCGCCGCAGAGTCGCTACTGCCGCCAGTGGTCGATACGTGCAGTAACCGGCGGCTTGCACGCGCACGCCGCGGTCGATGCTCGCGTGAGGGATAGGGGGGCGGGGGATCGTTGGGATTGCAAGCGCCCAACGGTTCCAGAATCTGTTCGATGGCGGGCACTTCCTGAGCAGCAATCATGGTGGCGGACAGGTAGCGAGTATGAAGGAAGGAGTGTAATCAAATGCCTGATCAGCTTGGATCCAGACTGCGGTCTGACTGCGGTCAGTACTTATTCCCTCGATGACGGTGGTGGCCAAAAGCATTGACAGATTACTATATCCAGTGACTATGGTTCCCACATGTGTCTGGAAGCTGAAGGTACCAACGCAGGCGATACATTTTGCTGACAACCGCGATGCGTTGAGCTTATTACGCGACAAGGCTGAAGAAGATGGACCTCGCACGCGTAAGCCTTGCCATTGGGTAAATGATAATCTCGGCCTCCATATGCATCGTTGACTCTACAGTATCAAGGGCGCGCCAGCTGAGTCCTCCATTGACAGTGAAAAGCGATGAACAATGGAATTACCGAAGGGAATGTGTAGTATACGGCCCAGCATGGCCAACTAAGCGGCGAGTAAATGAGCGACGGCGTACAGGTTGCAGAAGAGAAAAAATACACCACAATTTAAAACCATTTGAGCGTTGAACGTAACCACTTCTGGAAGTCAGCGAGGGAATTAAAGGGTAACATGGAGGTGGGTATCACCCAAATAGGTATCAGTCAAGTCAGCGCCGACATGGAGAACGAGAGAAAGCCCATAATAATAGGTGGAAAAATTATTGCAGCATGAAGAGCAAGGGAATGCATAGACGATGAACGCATGGTAAAAAGCGTTCGTTGATAGGGAACAGCAACTCGGGCATCGACATCGAGCAAGGTCCACCGCCACCATCTAATCTTCACAGATCCACACCCACAGCATCGACGACATACAGCACCTGCTGTGGCCGGACGAAGAGGCCTCGCGTCTCTCCGCACGACGAGTCCGATGGGGCCGGGCTGACGCTGCGCATCCGCTTCGCGTGAACGCCGAGATGGTCGCCCGCCTCGCGTTTGGCGCCACGAGTCGTCCAGCTGCTGCCGCTAGCATCCAGCCGCCTTCGACGTGCTGCACGAGAGACGCTATCGTCGCCGTAGTAGTCCCATTCGCTCCCACCGCCGTGTCCGCCGAGTTCGAAGTATCGAATGCCGCCCCACGACCCATCGTTCCACTGTCTGCCACCTCCTGTGCCCGGTTCCGGTGAAGTGGCGTCTCCAAGGCCACTTGGCATAGGGACCTCGACGCCAACCCACGGGCCATGCTCGCCTTCCACCTCCCCGATGTAGCGCGCGAATGCCTTGAATCGTTTCCGTTTCGAAGATATGATGCATGGGATTCCTATCTCTAGCATCGCGCCCCGCGGCTGCGGCGAGGAGGGTAGATCAGGCTTCTTGATAGTGCCCACGGTGTCCGTAGAGCCCTTGCGCTTGAGCGTGGAAGCGGAGCCACCACTGCCGGACTTGCGATGGGCTTCGACGACTTTCTGCGCTGGCGTAGGCTTGACGGTGATGCTGCTCGACGTCTGTCCAGGGCCAGCCGTGTCCCTGACGGACTTTGCCGCTGACTTGGGTGCGACGGAGGACACGAGCTTCTTCTCTGCCGGCTTCTTCGCTGCTGGGGTCGAAGCGGCGCCTGGGCGCCGCACACCAGAGATTCCAGACCGAACGGAACTCGCAACCGAAGCTGGTTTTCTCGGAGAAGGGGTGGACTTCGACGGGTCAAGCACAGGGACTGGTGGAACGCTCGGCTTCTTGGCAGCTGCCCGAGGAGATGTGGTCGAATTTATGCTAGGCCGTCGAGACCGCGTAGTTGCTGTTGTCGCAGTACTGGTCGAAGACGCTACCGACGTACGGCGCGACCGCGTACCAGCCGTAGGTGCTGTCGGCGCCGTCTTATACGCTGTGTCTCCCGTGGTACTCGTGCTGGCCGTGGACACGCGAGAAAGGGGGCGACTACTGGTCGACGTAGATGCTCGACTAGCGGTGGACAAGCGAGAGGAGGAGCGAGCCGTTGAGACCGGTGGCCGCAAGCTTGTCGCGGGGCTTCGCACGTTGCGCAACGTGGATATAGTATTCGTTGACTTCACGGACACATTGCTAGGACGCGGGCGAGTGGTGCGGGACATGGTGGTGCTGACGGATGAAGCTGAGGACACGGAAACCAGCTTCTTGGGTAGGGGAGCAGATGGAGTTGTATGAGTCTCCTGCTCGCCAGACTCCTCCGGGGAGTCGACGTCCATAGTGGATGTCGAGGACGGAGGGCGGGAAAGCCCCACCTCCGATGGTGCCGGGGTGAGCTTCGAATCTGGACGCTCATCCATGGTGGACGTCTTCGCGGCGGACGCGATCCGACGTTTGGTAGTGGTAGTGGTCGTCGCTGTCGTTCGTGAGACACCGCTGCGAACGCTAGCAGCTGCGCTCGTAGGCGTGACGCTGCGCTTGCCCGGCACCTGCTTGCTCAGCACAGATACACGCATCGAAGAATGCATGCTGATAGAATCGTTGAGGCTCTCGTTGTCACGCGTCGAATTGCGCACAGTCAACCTATGTTGCCCATGTGAGTATGGTGTGGGTGACTTCGCGTGACCTGTCTCCGGAGCTTGCAACAAGTCCTCAAGCGGAACTTCAATATCTAAAATAACATGAGCAACCACAAATATACGATGGCAGCAACTCACGGTCGCTGATCTCCTTGAGCGCCCATCCTTCCAATTCCTCGAAACCACCCTCTTGACGGATACCGAGCCAACGCTTGCGGATATAGCGCAACACGTCCAGCCGTGTATGCTCGACCCTCTGTCTGATAGGTGATGTCGCAGAAAGCATGGCGGAATTGGGCTCTGTGTGGTGAGGAAGAATAAGGATGTTGGCGACCAGCACCTGAAATGCGTGTCATGAGTAAGGTATGACAGACCAAGAACAGACGGCTAACCTGATAGACCATAGCCGCAGTGCGGTCCGAGAGTCCACGAATCACGGCAGCCATGGTCCAGTCCACTCGTTCGCCGTCGTTGAAGCCCACGCCATCGTTTTCCATCATCTCCATCCATTCCCTTTGCGCAAAACAAGCTTCGCCCTTCTCGCAGAGTTGTTCGTCGATGCCCTTCCGGCCCGCAAGCAACATCTCCCGTACTACGTCTACCCAGGCATCGATCATCGGCCTGGCCTTCGCGAGGGCATGTTCGGCTGCGAACAATAGTGCGAACACGTTCTGAGGAGTTGTCCGCTTCCCAACACCCTTGAGCAGGTTCTCCCGAAGCTTCTGGGGGAGCAAGGCGAACTCCGTCGTAAGCCAGCCTTCACCGAAGAGACCGACTAAAGCGCGGCGTGCACCCCTGTCTAGATGCTGGTTCTTCACGTCTTCGGCCATAGCGAACTGCAGTACGCGCGGCGCTCGACGCGCACACTGCCGACAGCGGCAACCACCGGTACCCCACCTGCCTCCCGTGAGGCGTTCGTACTCGGAGAACTCCAAGAACGCGTGGAAGAGTCCGTGCATCATCTCCTGAACGATGCGGGCTTGTATTTCGTCATAGAGCGTTTGAAGCGAGAGGTAGGTCGCGCTCCGCATGATAGCGAAGGCGGTGTCAAGATCGTACGAGCGATTGGAGAATATGAGGGTCCCTGTGTATATGAAGCCGAGGGTGAAGTGGAGCGAGGCTGGCGTGAAAGGGGGGGAGGGAAGAGTGAGCGTCTGGGTCCCTGCGTGCTTGGGCCAATTGACTAGGGCGTTGTAGAAGTATGGACAACGCGACACGAGTATGAAGCGGTGTGTAGAGAACACGGCGGTCGATGTTTCGTGATTCGTGGACGAGAACGTGCCGGTGAGAGCTATCTTGATGTCGGAGTAGAGGCGGGACCGCCACATGAAGACGAGGTCCTTGCGAAGTTTGTCTAGGCGCAGCTCCTGCGGGTCGATCTCCTCCCCATCTGCAGTCTCGGTGGCATCGAAGAGGAATTCAAACGCTTCGCCAAATCCCTGGCCGGTATAGAGGTACTCAAGTTCGTTGGAAAAGAGAGTAGGGTTGATTGCTGTTTGAATTCGAAGGATACCGTTGGTGGTATTGGTGGATGGCGACGGGGACGTGGCACGTGCGGAGGCAAATGTTGGGGATGGTGTCCGCCGATAGTCCACGCCTTCCAAGGAGAGATACGATCCTTGAGCTGAGTAAGGGAGCGGCGACGACGTGGGATTGGGACGAAATGAGAAATAACGAGTTTGGAAGCTTGGTGGCGCGCGTGCGTACACGATGGCTGTACCCCTGTCAGATGAGGTCTTCACCGATGGAGTTGGTCTACGCGCCTTTGTGCCCCCACACTTCTTCAACATTCGTTCCATTGTTCAGCTCCCATACAACGTCAGGGAACCTTTCCTTTGCCTGTTGGAAGATGCTCTCGAGGTGATTCTGCCATGTCGTCGTCGAGGCACTCGTCGCTTCCTGAAGGGACGGAGGGGAGATCACCGGGGACATCCCGGGCGCGCGACAGGCAGCGCGCAGCCGCCGTCAGACGTGAGGAAGAGATAATCACGGAAAACACGAGTGCAACTGTCACCGTAATGCATTTCCGGAAGTAGTCAGACGCGTCAACACTGCCAAATATGTGCCCATATGGCTATAGTACGGGTCGGTTGCGATTGCTAACTTCCAGTCAGAACCGACTCGACCCTCGAAGACCAAGACCGTAAAAAGGTCGAATAAGTGCTATGTGTAAGAGCCACGGTGTTGGCGGAAGTTATGTATGAGGCGAATCGGGATTCAAATAGCCCTACCTCCCTCTCGAGTGGTGCGCCCTCGATGCAAGTAGTCAAATAGTGAAGAGATGCCCACAGATAAATCGATGATAATTCATACAGCCAGCCGTGCTGAAATTGGAGTGTTGCAACGTCCTCCTGGGCGAGACGAACATTGTCACCAGGCTCGTGACACCGTGTACACGTGTTTTGCTCCCGAAATTGATCGATCAAATGGCGCACTGAGCACCTGCCGAAGACGCTGTCCTTTCCTTGTCCCCATCTAGTCCCCGCCGTCCATCTCGTCCTGCACATCCTGTTCCTTCTTCTATACCTGACTTTCTACATCTCTATCCGCGACACCTGCTTCATTTGATGACCTCTTAACGCTATCATGGCCAAGTTCAACCTATTCAAGGCGTTCTCCAAGAAGAAAGGCACCAAGGAGGTCCCGAACCATGCATCCTCATCCGACTCACGCTCTATGGGGACGGCTGCGCCGTCTACGTACTCCAAGAACAAGAAGCTGAGGAAGAGCAAACCCGGCAATGCGTACGAGGTGCGCCTCTATAGGCCGTTGTCTGCTATTTTACTGAATCTGTCTGCAGGTGCGGGGTGCTTCCTGATAGCTGTTCGGGGACTGATATAATTCCCCAGCGTGGCTATCAGCCACCTTTGTCTCCTATACAGTCTGTTGGAACGGTGCCGACGGAGACGCAGGGTAGCCACTACGGTGGGCATGTTCCGGTTAGCCTGCGTGACGAGGGCTTCCTCCCACCACCAGGCGCACACTCGTTGCGCACCAGCACTGGTCTGCAGCGGGGGCCCACCATGCAAGCACGCTCACGAAGGCACGGTACCAGCCAGGTGGCAGGATCATCTGTGCGTGGCATGCGCTACCGCCATATTCGAGATGTGCTAATGCCGGTATAGCGCGCCAGGCATGACTCTCCGCTTGAGAAGGAGTACGAACCAACCATTTTTGCCACACCCACTACACACCACGAGGGGACGAGAGCGGGTACCCACCGCAGCGACGACGACTCGCCTACTCGTTATGAAGGCTCTCATTACACGGGCACACACCGCTCACGGCATTCTCCCACGCGCTACACCGGGACACATTACACTGGAACGCATCACGCGCCGACGCACCATACTGGCACGCATCACACCGCCTCTCACGGTGGCCACAGGCGTGCGGCGTCACAGCAAGTCCCAACTGTCGCTCATACCCATCGAGACCACGACCGGGAAAGGGAACGTGACCGTGGTCGTCGGCGTCATAGGTCGGCGACGGCTCCTGTCATCGTTCCGCCGGAGCCCATGCGCGCTGCGAGAACCGTACACGAGGGCGTAAACCAGGTCCGCAACCGCATCTATACCTACCGCAGTCAGCTGACTCTGGCCTCAATAGCGGCCCGAGATCGTCAAAATACCCCATGCCGGCGAGCCCAGCGACTTCTACATCGTGCCAGACGGCGTAGACGTCGAGTTTCGGGACGCTATGGGCAATGTCCTTCAGAAGTACGTTGCTTGGCAAGTCTTCAGCGTGCAGGCTTACATCTCGTCGTAGGGTCGGCGATCCTGACTCTAATTTGCCGCGACGAGTGCGCCCTCTCATTATCCAAGACGAGAACGGGCGCGAACTGGCGAGGTTGGTGAAGAATCGTGGTATGAGTTGGACAAATTGCTGACATGTGTCTTATTGCAGGGTCGGTGACTTCAGCAGAGTTAGATCGAATTGGCAGCCCTCTCCTGGCCGTCAAAGAGTTTCTGCGCCGTTCCCGGGCAAACTTGAGTGAGTGACCGATCACCTTATCTGTCCCTATGTCTGACTCCCGCGTAGGCCAAATAACGGTATCATGCTCGTCGACGAGAGGGGCACATTCCGTACTATGTGCGTTTACCACATGAGCCTGCCTGTCTCTTCCTTTCCTTATCTCCCATTAGCGTGCCCCGCCAAAGCAACAACGTACGACCGCACGACATCACCGTCTCGGTGTGACTAGACTGTCGTCTCCATCATGTCCATGATCTCTTCCGCTCCTTCACGTTTGTTCATGTTGTAACTGATTTCTTGCTTGACGCGTATTCACCGACCTGGATGTGCTGTATTTATACCACTGGATGCCCTACCCTTCGCATAGTTGTCTCTCGCGATACATACTTCTGTTGCAGTTCCTCCTACTATACATGTCTGCTTGCCCCCTTCGCCCAATGCAACGAAGACCAATGCATGTTACGTCAGACCCTGCCTGATAACTGCTGCACTTTGAAATTGCTGCACCTGTCACAGGGCGCAAAGTCAAGTCTTATTCTCCTTGCAAAAAAGACGTCTGAGAAGACGCTGCGGCGGCGTCACAGTCACGTGACGGCCCAGCCCACCGATCGGGGCCCGCGAGGCCCCCCGAAAGCATATGAGACGCGGGCGGGAGCAAAGGAGACCGGGATAACGACTGATAACGAACCGAAAAGGGGGAGAGGAATGGATGTATAATAATAATAAGGGGGAGGAACAGAAGAATGATAATAAAGACAACACGCGACGCGACGCCGGACAAGGGAGGGGCGGACGCCGACAACACGCACTTGAACGCGACACAGACACGGGCAGAGACACCGGGGCACAGACACGGGCAGAGACACCGGGGCACGACAAGATGGACATATGTAACGAACGTCACGGCGAACACGGCGTGAAAGGCGTGAAAGGATCAGCTCACCGAACAATGACGCGCACTGCGCTTGCTGAGGACGCTACTGGCGGTGGCGGTGGCATCTGCAGACGGCCAAGATGGGAATGAGGAGAATGAAGGTGAGCAAATGGGATAGGTGGACAGAAGGGAGGGGAAGAGCGATGGGAAGGAAGAAGGCAGAGCACCCTGCCTTTAAAGGGCGGAAGCGCTCGTTCGCCTCACCCGCCCGCCCGCCCAATACATAACTTACTATACGTACGTACAGTACCGTACCGTACCGTACCGCGTGATGAGATGAGCGCAACGTTCCGGGGGCGTTAGTAAGGTTGCGGTGGCTCCGCTTTGCGTGCGCGCACAAGGACCGCAAACTAGTTCGATTCTCTGCGTCTTTCTCGTCACCGCGCCACTGCGTCCCTGATCCTCCCACCGCACAAATATCGTTGAGGATTCTGGACAGCGTGTATAAAGACGCTCGAAAGACGTTCAAAAGACGCTATGGCCCTCGAAAGACATCCGGAAGCGAGCCGGTTTGCTCGTACATGTTCTGCGAAGGCCGTACCCTTCAGCAGTTGTCCTCCCGCCCTCTGGGAAGGCTCAGAAAGTTCGCGCCTACCATATCCGCACGCTCAGTACTTAGTAGTTAGTCTCTCGCTTGTCGAGCAACCGTGCCTGACACGAGGACACCAGACGCCACGCGGACCAACGGTACATTCACCTACACGAGACTGGAATGTACTTGTTACAATACAATGAGGTCAATTACAGAGATATGGTCCCTCTCTCCATCCTCATCACTGCCTTCTTTCGTTCTTTCGTCCCCTTCCTTCCTTTCGACAGGAACGGAAGGCGGGTGTAGCGTTTGGGGCATCGATGGCTTGATCAAAAAGGTTGTCTGTCGGGGAGGATGATATTCGCCAGTTGTCTATGTAAGGCGCATGATGCTCACCGTCGCAAGTCGCACGAATTAGCTGCAGGGTCATGGCGTGATGGCGGACGAGAGGACGAGAACGGCGGAAGGTTTGGATTGTCGACGGTGCCACAATTGACAGTTGGGTGTTCGTGTTATACCATGGCTGAACAACGTGTAGGGTACCTCCAAAACCACGCACCTGTGCCCTCAGCATCAAAGGACTTGGCTTAACACCCGCCTTCGGGCTGCCGCCAAACAGCATCAAGGAGCTCGTGACGACTCTGAGAACGCCAGAGTAAAGTTGGGTGCATGTACCTCCCGAGGATGCGGAGGAGGCTTATAGCGAAGGGGATGAAACGACACGCTTGATGACAAAGTATATGTTGCGCGAAGGGTAAAGGCGGCAACGGCGTCAAGAAGGTCATTCCGCACGAGGACGACGTCGGAGGGCCTCGATGGCGACGGAGATACATGATGAGAGCGCGCGATGTCAACAACAACGAGCGCAGGGGAGTTGTAGATACCGTCACCGACCTAGAAAGCACGCGTGTTAGAAAGTATTGCAGATAAGATTTCGCATATGTGGCCTACCATCCCAACACTGCCCTTCTGCTGCTCCATCAGCTCCGTGTCCTTGGTCGCCTTGCCTTGCGGACTCATGCTCGGCATGACTGCACCTGCGTCTTGCTGGACCTGACAAGTTTGATTACTACTCTAGATACATATTAGATACAGTGTTCTCGCGGGAAACGAGGCCCGTCGTCCTCACCTCATCTCCCGGGTCTCTCGCCAGGGCAGGGTCAGTTGCGACGCCTCGGTCGTCTACAACAGGGTCGCGTGGTGATGTCCCTCGACGTCCGAGTCAGCGAGAGGCGCAACGCAGACGGTCCTACTCATTCGTGAATAGCGACGACGGGACTTTGTCAGTGTGCTCACTCGCTCGCTCTTGCACGTCGCGGCCAACTGATGCTGCAAGCAAGGTCAGCTGGACGAGCCAGACTCGCCAATGGCGATTCGCTATATCTCATACGGCAAGCACGCACCTCTAGCTATCCCCACACTCACGGTGGCGCCCTCAGATGCAGAATTCGGGTGGCACGCCCGACTTCGCGCTCGCCGATACCGGTGTGCAGCCCCCGCGTCTCCTCCACCTCCCCTCGTGCTCGACGAGGTTCCCGTCCGACGTCGCCATCCTTTCCGCCCAACACTTCAAGAACCTCCTCTTGAGGCCATCAGCGTGTAACCTACGAAACGTCGGTACCTGCATCATCATCAGCGTGAGCGCGACATGCCCAGCAAGTAAAATGCATGCATGGTCAGCACTTGAGGCGTGTAGCGAGCGCGCCGCATGGTCAGAGCGAGCGCGTGAGTCCAACCTCGGCACGCGACGTACAAGATAGCGGCAGTGCACAGCGCCGCCGCCGTGGGAGACCCCCGCCGTCGTTGCGAGGTCCTCCAGACCGTCCGCGTCGCCCCCGGCGATCTTGAGTTCATTTTCGGCGTCTCCGGACTTGAATCTTGGAGACGCCGGGAACAGCGTGGAGCCATAAGAGCGCCGGTGTCTGCGTTGATATGAGCGTGAATGCGACACGCAGGGCGAGAAAGGTACGTATTCTGTGTTCGTAGCGAGCGCTTCTGCCTACAGCGCCGACGCGAACCCAGCACGACTTACAAGATCGCGGCGGCACTTCGCGAACCCCCGCCGTCGTGGTTCACCCTCCCGACAGCAATCTTGAAGGTGCTGTATAACGCTTGAGTGGCCGTCAGTATCTTTCTAACATGCGAAACAAAAATCGAATGCAAAGCGCGGTGTGATAGAAAAATGTGTGCAAGGAGCAAGGGGTCCCGTCAGGGGTCATGGAAGCATACGCGGGTCGATGCATTGACGCGGGTTTTCGTCAAACGGTGGAA
Source organism: Schizophyllum amplum (assembly GCA_007026445.1). Classification (NCBI taxonomy): domain Eukaryota; kingdom Fungi; phylum Basidiomycota; class Agaricomycetes; order Agaricales; family Schizophyllaceae; genus Schizophyllum; species Schizophyllum amplum. Next base: position 1,684,143 of record VDMD01000002.1, on the reverse strand, counting down.
TTGGGTTGTAGGCCCAGAGACGGCGGGGTATGAGGCGGGAGGACGGACGGCGACGAGGGCGGGCCGAGGGCGGGCGGCGTCGGCGACGAAAGTGCTGACGTGACGCGGCCTGCCAAAGTCGTCAGCCTCTGAACTAAGCCTCAAGGTAGCGTAATACTCACTGAGCCGCCGACGCCGTTCGCTGGTGCCGTCGAGATCGACGGCGATGACAGGTCACGCAAGTTGGACTGGTGTCACGTGAGCCAATGTTGAACTTGAGTCACAGTGGGTAATTTGGTCGAGCGCGACGCTGCAAAAGGTAAGTTATCTGGCCGTGAGGGACCTGATTCACGTGTCATATTCAAAATGTATAGTCGGCTGGGAACGTGGTAGGGCGGGCTGCGCGACGACCGGGGCCACGCCCGTTGACGCGTAGGACGACCAGCTAGACGCCTATGTGAGCAAAGAACTGGACGTCGACCTGAAAAACAAACTTGTCGTTGAGCCGTATTGCATGGGAGGTAGATATCTTGAGGGGGGATTCGTTGTTGTTAGTGATTCAGGTAGTCCACATGTGCCGACGATCTGTGCGAGCTAGTTAGACGATCATTGACGTGAGGTGATGATGCGCCACGCACCACGAGGGCCGACGCCGACGTCGCGTAAGTCCCTGTCGCCGTCTCAAACAAGCATCGTCACCAAACTGCTCCAACGGACAGCAAGGTGATCATGTCTGCCAAAATAGTCAGCGTGTCCGATGAAGGATACACGCGAAGGCCGTGATGCGCTCAGCGACGGCCCCGTCGTCCTGCTCGTGGAACGTGAGGATAGCAAGCGAGAGCGACGTACCTCGAAAGCGATGCGCGCAGTCGCGAAGAGGCCCGGCTTCGACGCCCGAGGGATCGGGGACGTACTTACGAGGTCTCGTGGGGCGCCATCAAGGACGTGTAGGCAACGGACACCGCGAAGGACGCGTCGGCGCTCTCATGAGTCGCGGTCGCCGCAAATATCGTCCAGCTCGTCGAGTACGTACTCTTCGCCACGCGTTGGGGACACGGGGTTGGTGGTTGCGCAAGACTCTGAGGTCGTCGTAACAGCGTCGAGCCCGACATTGTCCAGAGCAACGCGCGCTCAGTGGCGAGGACGACGAAGGGGACATGGTGGGAAATGGACAAGCTGCAGTGATCCGTCAGTTTCAGTAGCACAACTCAAAATGAAACCTTACCAAAACGCGGTAATCGTGGGTGACTTGGTAGTCAGGCGATCACGGGTGACCCGGGAGTACAAAGGATCCATTGACAGGTCCCAGACAATGGAGTAGACGGACTTACCAATCGACAAACAACGTGCCACAATGAGCAGCTGCGTGTGACAGGGGAGGGGGGCTGTTTGCAAGGTCAATGTACAACGGTCAAGGTGATGGTGTACCAATGCCTAGAAAGGATAAAGAAACCTAAAACGAAGTAGTCAGAAGACTGCTATTACGAGAGGGAAAGTGAGAAACATACCAAAATGAGCCCGTGGTGCGCGAGAGCCGACGTTGAAGGGGGCATGGACAAAGGTAAGGGAGTAAGAGAGAATAGATACAAAATTCACCAATAGAGAAAGGTAAGAAGGCGGCGCAAGTGCAGACGTCGCGCCGCGTATGCCACACCCTAGCCCTCTAGCAACGCCGCTGCCTCCTCTTACAAGTCTCAGGCTGAAGCTCGAGATTGTGAAGTTGTAGCGCGCTTCGGGGAGCTCTGCAGCCAACACTGCGTCTGAGTCTTGAACTGGGAGGTCAGCATTGAGTGCGAGCACTGACATGATCTGCTCACCTCGCCAGACAACTCTACGATAGGCTAATGATATAAGGTCAACTCCAGCAGACACAGCGTCAGCGGTAGCGACTCTATGTCATTGTCCCACGACGTCTGCCGAATCCGTATGGCAAGTGGCAGCGACACATGCGCAGCCTGCGAATGAGGAGAGCTGGTCGACGTCGCGGATCCGACCTCGTCATCGGGGATCGAGCACGTCGGCGTCGGGAATTGCGCTCGTCGTCGTGCAACGAAGCACGTTCTCGGTACATCGATCCGGCTCGTCAGAGTCAGGGATTCCACTCGAGGTCCTGGAATAGAGCTTCGACGGCATCGGGCATGGAGCTCGTCGGCGATTGAGCTCGCTCGTCGTTAGGCGTTGTACTCATTGTCGGCGGGAGCTATGGTCTGGGCTGAGGCGCGATGTCGAGGCGGAGATTGAGCTCGACGTTGGGGATCGAGCCTGTCGTCATGGGATGGAGTGCCGGAGTCGGGGCCCGGGCTCGTTACCGGGGATCCGAGCGCGTCGATGACGGAGCGCCTCGTCGTCTTGGAATGGAGCTTGACGATCGGCGAGGATGGGGCCTTGACGTTGTGGGACCAAGTTTATCGTCGGGGTCGAGCTCGTCGTTGGAAATGGAGCTACGCAGGTCTTAAGGGGTGGGGTTCGATGGCGTGCATGGGGAACGGGGCGCTCGAGTCACTCCCTCATTCCATTTGCGGCACGCGGCAACGAGGAAGAGAGCTGCGCGTTGGTACTCATTTACGGGTCGCGGCAGGCCGCATCGCGAACTCCCGCACCGCGCCGGGGCCCCTCGACATGAGTCCTGAAGGAAATCTTCGGTGAACAGGCCTCGTCGCAAACCATGGGAAGCTCACCGGAAGAAGACGCGGCGCTGCGAGCCGCCCCATCTGCGCGGCCTTCTGTCGCGTGACCGTCTCCCTCGTCCTGCGCCCCATCGCCGGGATGCTCCACCCAGATCCTAGCCGAAAGATTGGTGGAAAGGTGTGTTAGGAGCAAATGGGCACTCATCGTTGACAAAGAGGGCGCTGCGCGCCGCATCCCAGCCGCGGTCGTCTCCCTCGTCCCTCGCACATCAATCGCGACGCGGGGTCCCGCGCCGTGGTCCGTTGCCGAAACACCTAAGTTAAACGTCAATGAGCAGTCAACGGCGCGCAGAGTAAACTCACCAAAGTACAAGTACATGATGATACTATTCTTTCTATAGCACCTATCCCGCATATAATCCTTACGAAGAGACACCCGCGTAGTGCCACTACCCTCAGTTATTTACTCACTCTCATCCTCTTGCTGGCGCACTCATCTCATTCACTCACTCTCTGCTCGTTCTTTCCTCCTCACCCACTGCTGCTCACGCTCAGTCTATCTGTCTTGCGTCTCAGATCATCCATTTCGAATACAGCCAATTGTACATACTACTACGTACCCTTCATCGCGCGGATCCGTCGGCGAGTGCAGGCATCGCGCTGCATCTACCACCCGCCCTCGCGCCCCGCTACTCCAACAGCGTGACCACCGCTGCCTCCTTCTTGCCTCAAGCTGCAACTCAAGGTTGCGAGTATTCGCGCGCTTTCTTTGCCGAGCTCCGCCACCAGCACTGCGTTCAAATCATTAACTGTGGGGTCAGCGTTGAGTGCGAGCACAGGCATATTCTACTCACCTCGTCTGACGACTCTACGCGCAAAGGTTCGGCACGCGCGAGTGGTGAGCCAACAGAGCTCGGACCGGGGCACAGGCTCAAGATTTGGCTCAGGTGCAGGTGCCGTGAGGGTCCGGGTGGATGTTGGCCACAGGCGGTGACATGGGGCGAGGTCAACGAGCTTGACGGTCTTGGTTGCAATTGAGAAGCGGCTGCGATGTGCGCGGGCTCAGTCGAGAGCGTGGGTCCGCAGATGTAAAATTCCGACCGAGGGGTGCCGGCCTGCGTACGGGGTCAGCGCGCGCAATGATGGCGAGATTTGCACACCGGGACCTACGTATCTTGTACAAACAGGCAATCTCGCACCCGGCAATGTTGAGGGCGCGGCGGAGCGCGTTGTTGCCAGCTGCGAGGGGATCAGCTGAAGTGCGCATCGCACAGCTAGCAGGGTGGTGTATGTATGCCCCCGAAAGAAAAGAAAAGCTGGGGTTAGAGCATCTTTTTAGCGAGCCGTCCGTGGACCAGTGGGGGGGGGGGGCGGTCTACCTTGCTTCCCTGCGCAGGCCCCACAGCTCATTGACCAGCTCGCGGAGCTTGTGATCGCGCCGGCGCGCTGCGGCCTCAAGCTCCTCAAACTCGCGCGTGGTGGTAAGCGCGGACAGGATGGTGGCTACCTTGATGCGCTCATGTTCCCGTAGACCTGAACGCGGGCCATGATCGGCTGCGCGGGCGGATTTGGGGGTGTCGAAGCGGAGGTCGCCGTTGGGCGGGGGCGGGGGTGGGGGCGGGGCAGCGGGTGACGGCGATCCTAGATGAGGAGTGGGAGGGTGGCTTTGCAGAGGCGGCGGGCGGGCGCTGAGGCCGCGAGTGAAGCCGGCGAGAGTGGGGGCGCGGAGGCATCTTGAGCGGCTCGGGGCCCCTGCCGGACGTGAGGCGTGTGGAGGTGGATTGTGCGAGGCTACTGGTGGAGATGGAGCGCGTGGCGAGGCGGGCCAGTTTCACGGTCGAGCGCGAGGGCTGCAGGGGTCGCGACTCGTCGTTGTCGTCGACGGTCTTGCGCTTCCGGGTGGCCAGTGGGGCGGTCTCCTTGACGTCTTCTTCTTCGGTGGTGGCTGTGCGTTTGCGAACTTGCTGTGGGCGCTGCGAGCGATGGCGCCGGTCCACCCGTTGGCGACGACTGAAGGCACGGGAGACGTGACATTTCTGCAATCTGGTCAGCAAGCGATGCGGGCGATGGCAGGGAACGCACACAGCGATTGTTGTCTTCCGTGGCGTAACACGTGGTGCACGGCAGGGAGGGAGCGCGGGGGCGCGAATGCAGTCGAACAGCGCCGGGGGGAGGGTTCATGCTATGCAGGGCGCTGCTTTGTAAAGGGGGGGGGGGGGGGTGGTGGTTTGAGACTGAACGCGGCCGAGCAAGGGTCTACGTAGCGCGAGCGAGGCACATTCACAACGAACGCGAGGTTCTTTGCGACCCCCGCCGCGCCAGATCTTCCCATTGCTCCTACCCTCACGGCACACGCCATTCGCCTAGCCATCCCGCTCTCTCGGCGCACCCTGTCCTGGGCGTGCTCTCCCCCGCGTGCTCGCATGATCAGTACTGTGTCTTGGTTTGCTTTGTTAGTTCAGTACGCACGGGCTGAGCGTAGGGGACGCACCTGCGGAGGCGGTGGGGGAAACACCACCTCATCCACGAGATATACCACAGCGCGCTCATGAATGGCCAGTTTCATGCGGAAGGCGAAGAGAAATAAGAAGGGTGTTGTAGGCCGAAGGTGATAGCGCGCCGAGGAGGCCAGCAACCGCTCGTAGGTGCTGGTAGAGTGTTGGGTGGAAGAGACTTGATGATCGGACAACCGCCACTGGTACGCGACCCACACTCAACGATCGTTCCCAAATCGTTCCGTAAGCTGAGAGCATTCATGAATTACATGGGCAATTTCTACCACAAGTGCGACACCACCTCGCCACTTTTTGACCTGGTCGGAAAAAGTCCGCTCTGGAGCTCATGGGCTCGTCGACCCAAGATATAAGATATTTAACGATGGTAAGATAGGTGAAGTCAGTGCTCCAGCCACCCCACTCGCAAACCCGGCGTATGTTCCACCTCCGGAACAGGATAAGGTACTGGCACCCTCCTCGTCGGAAAGAATGGGTCCCATAGGGGGTGAAGTCGATGTTGACGTCCAGAAGATTGTTTCGGAACATCTCTAGGAATACAGCTTGGCTCTGGAGAATATACAGCAGGCGATTAGCTAGGTTCAGACAAGGGTGGGTATCGCGTACCATATGCTCGCCAGCCTTCCCAGTCACACGCTTGATCGCCCTGCCATCTGATGTAAGCTTGGGGAACAAGTAGCCCTCTCTTATGCCTGAAGCCTGAAGCCACTCGCAAAGGGCTCGCTTCGGGCAGATGGCAGCCTCGTCCTCCTCAAGCGGCCATATTACAAAGGGGATAATCTCTGCAGGGACCACGGTGAGTTTCAGGAAGGCGTCTAGGGAAACACACACTGACTTCCGGTTTGATGAGTCTTTCTGAATGGTAAACGGAGTGTGACGCTGCCATTCTTGCTCCATTCCAGGTCCTGCATGCGAATTTGAAGCACCTCTTCTATCCGGAGCAGGCAAATCAGAGACAGCGTGTAGGCGCATTGTAGAAGGCGTGGCCTGAGATTCTCGATCTCCCCTCGCTATCCATCGCATCAGTATGCAGCACTCGATCAGCAGTATGCTTCACTGACGTCCAAGGCCTGGTAATCCCGCTTGTTTTTGACGTGAGTTCTCGTCAAGATGTTCTGCGTTACAAGGAAGGGTTAGAAAAGAAAGAGGGAGAGACAAGGTATCGCACGCACAAGAGTGATCGCCCTTGAGGCCTCTGTACAGTCTCCTTCATGCGCCTGCATGAAATGATGAATCAGGGCAGGCAACCCGGGCGACAACAGAAAGACTAACCTTGCGCCTCTTCAAAGCCACCATATAGCACGAGACCTTGGGCGATATTGACGGATTGCCAACCATCTTGCCGGTAGTGTGATCTCGCCGCCATTCCTCCCTCCCAAGACCACATAGGATGCCAAACAGGTAAGTCATTGCCGCCCTTATCTTCATCGCAGTGGAGATTCCTGAGCGTAGTTGAGATGCTGGTTTCTGAGCACCGGTTTTGAAGTCGATGCTGTCACATCTGTGTAGGATAATGAGTGGGGGCACCAAGCGCTGTGATACTGACAACGCACTCGCTCATAATGAAGGCGCAGATCAACTCAGCCATGTACTCGCATGGGTTCTCTGCCCAGTCATTATCGGCTTTGTCGATGAATTGGTTCTCGACCAGCCATTTCTGAAAGCGTTTGGCGAAGCTGAGTATGTCTCTGTGAGTCCCACTGGTAGAAAGGCATGGGCAATTATTATAACGCACTTTCGGTAGTCTGCATCTGTACCCCCCGTCACAGACTGGGCCACGCTGCCATTGAAAAGGTCCCTGAGCTTGATCAGGCCTTCCCTGAATTGAGAAGCCTCCCTTCCTTCCACCATAGTTTGTTTCTCGGATACGAGATCGTCCTTGGCCGCATGCATGTTGATTTCCCCCTCTTCAGATTCAGGATCAACGCCAGTGTTCATAGCAAGCTGGACGCCAGCCAGCCAGTCACAGGAGGTATGAAGGAAAGGCATGAGGGATTCGAGGGACCAAGTGAAAGAGAAGAGAAGGCTGCCTTCCTGGGGGTTGGGAACAGAACGCAAAATAAAACTGCGCTTTATAACAATGCAGGAGGTTCAACACGTCCATCACGTGACATTGCCATCACCCAAAAGTATCATGTGACCGTGTTGAGCTTGCTGAGGGCTTGTTGATGTTTTTCTTTGAAGCAGCAAGCAGTCTCAGAAGGTTGCAAAGAAATTACGAGTGCCCATTTGATTGACTAGTTAGTGGCTATACAAGACCCTCATGATAAGCGCCTTGCAACTTGAGTAAGTATCACAAAGAATATCATTCAATGTAAGTACTGTAAACAGACAAGGAGTCACAGACAAGTCAGAGATATTTTCCCCATACTGACAGGTACCCCATGACCAGCAGCGCTCTCGTCGTAGCGATGGCCTGCAGCCAGAGGTCCGACTGCGATACACACGTAACCCGCACCAACTTGCCGAACGACCGCCGTCAGCCTGAGTCAACTTACATAGTCATCATCAATGTGTATGGCCAGCGCTGAACGCAGCGATGCGACGCGCTGCACGGCGAAGGGCGGTGCAATATCATGAACCGAACCTTACCGCCAGGACGCGTACAAGATCGCGGGAGCGCTGATGCACACCACCGCGCCACGAAGGTTCCCGCCATCTTCGTCCACGTACATGGCAGCAAAAGCGAGGTGAAACCTCCCGCACCGTCCCCAGCCATCTTAAGTTCATTCTTGTACCTTGAGGCTGCCGTGAACGGTGTGGAGCCCACGAGCGCGTTGGTGTCCACATACGCATCAGTGTGAGTGCAACACGCAGGGCCAGCAAGGCACACATCCTGCGTTTGTAGTGAGCATGACACGCCGAAAGCGGCGGCGCTGCACGCACGTCGTCGCTTGCCCTCCCGAGAGCAGTTCGAACGTACTCTAGAACGTCCGGATGGTCGCCGATATCTCTGCCCCGCTTGAGAGAACAGCCCGGCTTATGAAAGGCAATATGTGGAAGGAGCAGGGGGTGGGGGGGGGGGGGGGGGGGGGTTGGAAGCATTAGCTGGGTGATGCGCGTTCAAGACAAGAACCTCACCTTAGAGGCACATGACCCCCGGTAACGAGTCTGAAGGGAAGGTTAGTTCAGGTACAGTACTGGCGACCGATAACCCACAACCGATAAGAAGTGCGGCAGCGCTGCGCACCCCCGCGGCAGACCCGTCGTCTTCCTCCACACAGGAGATGACAGTCGCGAACGGTCCCGAGACCACTCTTGTCATCGTCGGTGATCTTGAGTTCGTTTTGCATGAGTCTTGACGCCTGAATGGTGGTCAATCACCATCCCGCTTGGAGGTCTTGGGGCAAGGACAGCGTCCCGCGGGGAGACCGCCGGCACATCGAGAAACCCGGGGGACCTTGGCTACTTAGAGGGGCGGCTTCTGCAACAAGCATAGGTCAAGGCGATACCGTCTACTGACGTCGTTAGCCGTATTACATGGAGGGTCAGACACGCGGGACTCACTCACCGGGAGCGACAAGACATACAGAAAGTGAGAAAACAAAGACCGCGGCAGCCTACGCCGCTGACTCCGCATGCCTAACTGCAGCCCGCTTGGCTGCGCGCGCCTCGCGTTTCGAGAGGCAGTTGTCCAGCTTGCGCCTGCTGCCTTCTTGTGAGCGGCGATCGTCTGTTCCTCATCGCCTTCCAGCTTGCCGAAAATCTCTCCGTGGCTGCCGTCAGTCAAGGCCTATAAGCAGCGTAACACGCACGTGTTCCACCAGCGGTAGGTCTCCTCGATCCAATCCTCAAGGTTGTCCTTGTCAAGACAAAGCAAAAAATGTTCTTCTAGAACGCCTGCATAGTCAAGTCACCGTCCGCGAGACTCCGATTCCTGACTGCGGAGCACACGAAGCGCGCCTGAGAAGCGAAGTCAGTATAGGTATCAGGTTACGAATGAAACGGACCTGCATCGCGACATATGCGATAGTCTCTGCAGTGACGCGCAGGTGGCCGTGTACCCGCGCGTTACACCCTGTCGGGACCGAGTTCGGTGCCGCATATGCACTGTTCTTGCCTAGCAGACGGCACAATAGAGCTGTGCATAGCAGTCAATGCCGAAGATAAAGGAGTGTAGTCACTGACGCACGCACAGGAGAAAGGTCTACAGACGCGCGATGGTTCTGCATGATATGTTAGTATTCGCGATGGTCAAGAGGGGTGACTCACCGGTCGTGCGCGTGTCCTCCTCAACGAGATCATCGCAGTCCCCCAGCGGGACGGCCTGCCGGGCGAACTGAGAGTCGCCTTCGAACAGGGCGGATCGAGACGGTCAGGGAGGGGATCGTTGAGATTAGCCACGAGGACGAGATTTTGGGGAAGATTAGTGCCATCGCCTCGAGCGCGGTTGCAGACGTCGCGCATCTGCCTCGTTATCAGCACAATGCACTTCAAGACGGAGCAACTCACTTCGTGCATGAGTGCCATTATATACTATGCTGCGGCATCGCCGGCAGTACTCGGAGATGCCTGGAATGAGCGCCATGACGGCCTTCAACAGCGCGCTTAATAAGGCTGTGTGAGAAGGCACGCGAAGTTTACTGCATATATGCGCACCTTTCAGTCTTCTCGTCATTTTCTTCTACTTATCTCCGCTTTTTCATCGAAGTCATGGCCAGCGGCTGCCGCCTGCAGAATTGAATCAACGCCGTAAGTCGGGATCTCGAGAACAAGGCGAGGAAGAACGCGTGATGCGTATAGGTATGGGAGGAGGGGTGATTCGTGGCTGTGAGAGGATGGGTATATGCGCTTGAATAATATAGAGTGAGGCAGGACGTACTCGTCAACACGCGGGCGCGGCTTGCCCCGCTCCGTTATATCGTCCAGAGCGCCCATCGCCTGCGCCCAAGTCAGGATGCTCCTGCTCGATCGGAGAGCTTCGTTCCGGAGGCTCGTCGATAAGATCTTGCACAGGCTCGGAGCCGGTGGCCTGCGCAATGGGAGAGGCAGAGGCGGAGACATCACAGGAGGCAGTACAGGAGAGGCGGGTCGTTCTAGGAGTAGCCTGCAATGCATGCGGCCCAAGGCAAAGAGGTACGGCGGACGCGGATCGAGGTTGCTGAGACGCCGACGGAATTGGAGCTCGAGGCCGAATCTTTAAAGCTGATCTCAAACTTGTTGATGCGGGAGGTCATGCTGATGATGGGGGTAGGAGGGAAGGAGCGCGATGCTGAGGTTGTGAACGCCCTGCTTTATACGATCCGCAAGAGGGTGTAAGGATCATGTGATCGCAAAGTCCAGGAATCGACGTCATTGATTCCCGGATTCAGTGTTCGCGCGACGCTGTCGATCTTCACGCTTCACGGCTTCGCTCTGGTTCCTTCCATCGCGTACTTCGCTACATTTCGGCCATTCGCGAGCGCTGCGCTATAGGTGCGTGCTACGTCTAGCTCGCGTCTCATGCATCATGGCTTACACTCGTACATTATAGCCACTGTGATCGAACAATTTGTATGCCGCGTTCGTCGCGTCAGTACGGCCGGCCGCGCTTCACGTCCTCGACAGACACTGGCGGACGTGGTCCACGTCCCACGCGCTCTGCCTGCGGTGGCTAGGTGCTGGATCCCGCCTCCGTCTCCCTCCCATTCCCGAGAGCAGGCCGCTCGAGGACTCATCGCACCGGGTCTTCGCGGTACCACTTTTGGTCGGGGCTCAGAGCCAGGACGTGCGCGCTACGAGCGAAGGCCGGTACCGCCACTGGCCACAGGCGCCTATGCATTTGCCCCCGCACCAACAGTTTTACCGACATCCACCGCCCTCTGTCCCCCGCGATCGTGTAGCTCAAGATCAAGATGCGTCGACACCGACGCACACCGACGCGTCCCCCGAGGTTTCTCGTTGGCGGGACTCTCGCAGTCGCCGTTGCGCGCTACACCCGCGTCATGCGCATCAGCTGCGTCGCGCCCTTCGAGCGCGACCGTTGCTCGCGCGGTGCACTCTTCCTTCACATCCCCCTAACCCGCGCATAGCCCCGTGCAGTTCCACACCCGCGAAATGTTCCACACTGCCCTTCGTACTATTCGAACCCCTGCGTCTTTTACAAAGACTAAGTACGTGTGTTTCGAATAGACATATCTTACGCGATTCGGGGGAGCGATGAGATGGTACTAGTAAACGTCGACGGTGGCTGGATCAGGGACTTCGCCGTAGACGCTTCCGACGGGCTTGGCTTCGTCGCTGGCTCACCTTACCGCGTATTATATGCCAGCCAGACTTCCTTACCACGGTACATAAGGATTCACAATGAGTATACGGGCTTTCTAGTAGCCCACAATACGTCGTTCAGTATATAAAGTAAGCTGGCTTGCATGCGGCCTCGCGTATAACAGTCAACACTTCAAACGATGATCTCAGTGGGAGGCCACAGATCTCTTGAATCTGACCAAAAGAGCCTTTATGGACTTGCACAAGCTTGGACCCACAGCGTGGCGGTGCTGTCTCAGAGCGATCACAATGCTGCTAAATTCTTGACGCATCTATAGGGGAAGACATTCTGCCTTGCAGCTTCCTACCATGGGCATCAAAGGGGCTTGGAATGTGCGTGCTAAAGCCCAATATCTTTCACTCCGAGCTCACACGCACGCAACTAACAACCAACAGGTTTTCAAACACGTAGAGACCATCGAATCCCTCACAGAGCTATGCCTCTGTGATGGTGGGTTTTCCGATCTTTCCAACAATGCGCCAGAGTATGTTCTGGGGATTGATGCCAAGTACGTTCCCGAGTACACCGTAAATCCTGACGCTGAACTTATCCCAGCCTTGCCCTCTCTCGAGCTTTGGCTCCGGTACTTGAAAAAAGAGGGCTTCCACGTCGCCGCTGGAACTTTGAAGCGCGGTCCAGCGATCTTCACGAAGCCGTCGCCTCACTGGCTGGATATCTCAATTCACCCGGCACCGTCGTCTTCGTCTTTGACGGCCAGCTGAAGTCAGACATGAAGCATGACGCAGCTATCGTGCCACGGAATCGTAAGGTCATCAAAGACTACAAGAGATTGCTCAACGCAATTGGCTTCAACGTCTTGGAGGTGAGAATCTCTTCCCTGTGCGTACTTGTCTGCTTGGAGGCTCACTCGGGGGTGCTCACAGGCTCTTGGAGAGGCGGATGCTGAACTAGGGGTCATGTCGAAGCTTGGCCTTGCGAACGGCATACTCAGCGACGACAGCGACCTTTTCATCTTTGGTGCTAGGACGGTCATACGAACGTATGTACGATGCCGCAATCTACACTCACTGCTCATCGTAGATTCACAGGCGTCATATTGAGGGCGGTTTAGACGACCGGGTCGCTTGTTATCGTGCGGTCGATATCTGCCAGCAAGGCATGTGCGGGCTCAATGCGACGCAGCTCGTTCTCTTCGCTATGTTGGTCGGGAATGACTATGAGCCGGTACGTTCTGTCTGTTACATTATTCATCTACTCATGTGCTACAGAACGGCTTGACGGGCTGCACACCACAATACGCAATCGCACTCGCCCGCTCGAATCTTGCGCGCCAATTATGCGACATTCTGAAGGCCCCCGAGGCGGACGAATTTTGGCGGCGGAAAGATCAATTCCGTGCGCGCTTGCGCAACGAGCTCCTGCATAATACATCAGGTATTCTCCCTCAGCCACTTCCCTACATCGTTGCCGAGATGCCAGACTCTTTCCCCGACATGGACGTTGTCCGCCTACTCACCCGCCCAACGACAACTCCACTATTCGAGTTGCAGGATGCGCGTCGGGACTGGGTTGTTCGCATGCCTGATCTGCCTGGACTGACCTCGCTATGTGCCGAGCTGTTTCAGTGGAATTCCGAGACCACTCTTCGCAAGCTCAGGGTAAACATGTTCCCCGGCATCTGTATGCGATTCCTCCTACGGGTACGTCACTGGTCCCGCTACTACACGCTCACGGTGCACTGACTTCGTCGACACAGGAGATTAGTATCAAGCACCGCGTCAAAGACGTCGACAATGCTAGAGAAGTTTTGCAAGCAAACGGCTGGACCCTTATCAGCGGGCGGATGGGCCTAACCGCGAATCCCGCGTCGTTGTGCAAGGTCGAGGTGGACATGGGCATGGTTTACGGTAGCATGGCGGTCAGCTTGCCTGCACATGGTGGCAGGGAAGTGATGTATTTACCTTCGGTCCTTGTACTTCGTTCTGGTCTTTTCTAGTTGTCATTCGTTCTGTATTGTATATGTAAAGCCATGTCATGAATATTGAGTCCCCTGCCAGTGGTCTGCACGCATGCATCCGCACAAGACTGTAGCCTCAGCAGTGACCGAGTGCGAAGTTCCGCATCTCTAGCTTGCCTGCTCGATGCTTGCCCCAGCGAGTGCGCCCGCGAGTCTTGCCCCAGCGAGTGCGCCCGCGAGTGTACTCAGAGCTCGAGCACACCCGCAAGTGCACCTTAGGCTCGCCCGAGCGACCTCCCTGTCAATTCGCGGGCTGTCGAGAGAAAGCTCATGTGAGCCCGCACGGCAGAGAGCGACCTGATTCATTGAGAACCGTCCGACTCGAGAGCTTGAGCTCCACCTCCTGGACGCGAATCGTCACCTTGATCATCAAACTCATCTGAGAGATCATCGGGCAACAAGGCGGCGCAAACAGTGTTGTCCCAGTACGGCGGCATGGAATCGCGGGCAGATATAGATGCAACGGCGCTGAGGAACCCCGCCACCCGGAGCAGAGAAGACACCGCTGTCTGAGATGATCCCGCATGTCGCGAGCGCGACAATGAAGCCCGTGCTCAGAAAGTCGTTCTCTCGCATGCCAGAGCCTGCGGAAGAGCACGCCGTCGACCTTCAAGACGAGCGCCCCGCGCAGCGCATCCAATTCCTGGGCTGGATGCCAAGCGTAACTTAGATGCGAAGGGCATGAATACCGTTCGCCGTGCGACTGAGAGGGCAGTGAGTACGGTGCATATACGGAAGCTGAGATAGAAGCATGCTTACCAGGTACAACTACGCTGCTTGTCTACGCAAATATACATGCGCCGGTGGCGCCATAGGGATGCTCGACCAGACTGAGAAGGACTCGGAGCTCATCGACCTAGAGAAGAAGACGCGCAAGCTGATGTGGGCGTGCGGCAGCGCGTAGGCGGGGCAACGTCTCGAAGCCCCTCTTTGTGCCCCTCTTTGTTGAACCGCCGTTGCGCGGGAGCGACATGTGCCTCTGCAAGAGCTGAACATGTGCACCATCTTTGAGACCTTGTATGCCGTCTTCAAGTACGCCCTAGCGCTCTTGATAGCTCGCCCAAAGAGGCCAAATGCCCCTTGACCCGTTGAGTGCACCCGCCAAAGCTCGTCCGAGTTTGGCGACATGCGAAGAGGCGAGGCGCTGCCGAGTTGACCAGCAGAGACGTGGTGGCCCCTTGTGGCCCCAGCGGCGGCCTGCGTGCGAGCGAGGAATTGTCGAGAGGCACTTGCAGAAGCGAGAGGTGCAGGCGGTGCCACAGCGTCAATGTTCAAGGTAAGCATGAACATGCGCGAAGGCGGGATGATAAAAAAAGTCGTGGGGAGGAGATAATTAGGAGGATAGCCACATATTCTAGCCAGCCAACGCACCTTCATACCTGAGCAGAGTCCTGCAGCACAGCTGATGACGATGGTGAGGTTGAACGCATGCGCCGCGCCGCAGCTGACATTGAGCACCGTCGTTCCGGGTTTGATCATGCTGCTCTGCTATTAGTCGTACTCAATTCGGGGCTGAATTCAGCTGGCTGAATTCCTGCCATGGTGACGGCCTGGTAACGGCTGCCAGGTGACGCATCAAACGTGCCTGAGGACGTCGACCGGTCGACGGCGTGCCGCGTCGTGCAGCACGTTCATTGCTGCAGCGAGCTCGTCACCGCGGAAAGCGGCGATGTCTCCCACGCAAAGACGGAGGGTGGGGGCGGGAGGGGGGGGGGGGGGGGGGGGGGGGGGGGCATGAGAGGAGGTCTGCGAGCATGCTTGCGAGTGAGCGCGCCCGACGCGCGCCACCGTTCAGGCGTGTCGGCGATCGGCGTTTGATGGCCCGTCGCGTGGCGAGCGCCTTGCTCATCCCTACGCCCTTTAGAATACTTGTATGCCTGTGCCCCCCGCCTTCGGGGAGGTTTGCAACAGCGTTCAAACATTTTCTAACGCTGTTGGCGAGCTGTGTGCAGAGCGTGCAGAACGCGCACCGACGCTAGCGCTCCGGGCCATTTTGATGCGCCCCGGTCATGTTGCCATCAAAAGCGGCGCGACAAGCAAGACGCCGATCGCCGAGTCGTTGTGGCACGCAGCCTCCCTGTATCCCAAGGCGAGCACGTTCGAACGCGTCGCCCTCCCCCCGCTCTCGGGGGTCACGCTTTGCGTGGGCGACATCGCCGCTTTCCGCGGTGACGAGCTCGCTGCAGCAATGAACGTGCTGCACGACGCGGCACGCCGTCGACCGGTCGACGTCCTCAGGCACGTTTGATGCGTCACCTGGCAGCCGTTACCAGGCCGTCACCATGGCAGGAATTCAGCCAGCTGAATTCAGCCCCGAATTGAGTACGACTATTGTCCTTTCTGAGGTATGTGATGGATGTGATGTACTCATTGCTCCGAGAAGAACAAGATGTGATTTATCCGATAATTGATGCGAGGGACAGTGATGGAATCACGTAGGCGGCGGCACGCTCTGGCGCGCTTCGAAAACCCTGGGCGGGAAACCACCGGACCGAGTGAAAACCCTGGCGAGGATGCAACGGTCCGGGCGAAAACCCTGGCTAGGGGCCTTGAGAAGGTGGAATTTTCGGAGCAGCCTTCGGCCGCTTGAGAACCCTTGGAATGACCACCAAGTCTCGCGGCCTGCGATATCACACGTGATCGGACCGGCGCGGGCCTTGCCAAGATTATATTCAGGACAAAGGAAGATATACTTTCGACATTTTTTGTGATGGTGATCGACGTCCCCCGCGCCTCCCCAGATGATGCCGCCCTCTCTTCATCTTACCGGAAAGTCCCGGATGAGGAGCAGAGGGCCAGGATGTTGTACTCAGACGTCACATTATTCAGAAGGATACCTCACATGTACATGTACAAGCAGTAGAAGCCAGCAAATGCCTGATAATGGATCGGCGGCGCCGTCGGCGCGTTGGGGGCGCGCGACGCCCCCGCAGGCCTCACCGCTGTGCGCGTCGCGCGCGAGGTCTTTTGGGACTTGCCGACAAACCGTAACCCGCGGTCGAAACCGAAACCGGTGTCGCCGGTTTTAATTCTGAACGTCCCTAGTGATCAATATTGCAGCCAAAAGTTTGATTGTGAAGTAGAACAATGAATCGCTATCTGATCTCCGCATCACTGTCGCAACCCACTTGAAGCTGCGGCTGACCTACTGCAGGAAAATAACCCTGCTCAATCAGCGCAAGGTGGTCACAGCTTGCGTCCAGCCCCTGCTTCTGAGCTTCCTTGACGGTGTTAACCCCAAGCTCTGCGGACTGGAACATTGAGGCTTGATTAAACCATACCATGGATCCTCGCCCCGCTGCACTGTCCCAAGCTGCTCTTTCCTCTCCTCCAAGGGGCACTGAGTTGGCCTGCTCAGGGCGCGATCCGTTCTGTGTGACAACAATTTGGGCTTTGTCCAAGTCTGAGGCTGGCTTTAGTGCAGGCAAATGGCGAAGAACCCCTCACAAACCTTTCAGATCGACGTTCCAATGATAGAATAGGGAGGAAGGGTAGGCCAAGAACACCCCAGGTGGCAGCTCAATAATGACGCCTGCCTCCCAAATGACCAGCCAGCACCTCTCCCTGTGGTTGAAAACTCCTGTGAGGGCTTGAGTTTCGGGGGGGTCCAAGGCTTTAGGCGCCTGCTCACCATATATGAATATGACGCAAACACAAATGGCAAGATTCTTGTGATCCACGTGGGGAAGGCAATGGACTCGATGAATCCCTTGTAATGGGCGAGGGGCGTTCACACAGAAATTGTAGAAGAGACCTTCAAAGGCACCCTTTCTACGGCCATACATGGGGCGCACATTGTCCCCATAGGCCTGTCGCAAGCGGACTGCGGCTCGAGTGATCCGTTCAGCAATAAGTGGAAAGCGCGCCCACACAAAGCTGGTGACGAATTGGCTGGAGGCTTGCTTCAGTACCACCCTCATTCTCAAGCAAAAACGACCCACTCAATCTGCCGCATTGCCCCTCCAGAGCGGAAAAGGTGCTGGACTGCCTCTTCATTGTTGCGGTGGAACTCCGCTTTTGCAGGCACCTGCAGGCCCAAGTCAAGGAAGATAGCAGGAAACAGAAAAGGTTTAAACCTACAGTCTTATTGCTGCGATCATACCCTATGATGGAGAAGAAGTGCGCGCCACGCGCATTCCCCTGCATGTCGGCCTCGGAAAAGGGCTTGTGGCAGGCTTCAACGAATCGCGATATCTCGTCCAGAACTTCACCCATACGGCCCAGAATGGGTTGAGAGATGGTGCTGCGAACAATGAGGCAGAAGCCATGTCTGTCTGCAATGACTGTGGGCTGGGCTTCGCTTAAACTGAGAGGGATTAGGTTTGAACATGCGCCTGCGACTGCGTACTCACTGGGCTGCATAAGGCACCAGTCGAAACCCCTCAAGGATTTGGGCTGGGCACCCCGGCGGTGGAACTTTAGTACAGAGACAGGATGCAGGAAAAGGCTTACGCACCTAGTTTGGCTGGATCATGCAGGTAGAGGTGAAGCAACATACAACCCTCATCCAGTCGATTGACGTTGATACCCTGCCACCCTGTACTGGTCACTCTAAGTTGCTTTGCGTTCAAGCTCGCGCCTGAAGGGGAGGCCTGCAGCAGCAACGCGTCCTTTGCCGGCCAGCGCTGTAACATTTTTGCGAAGTTGCGATCCCGGTTTCTCATTCTCTGGTTTTCTGCTCTATTCTTGGCCTGCGCGTGTCGCGCTGCTTTGGAGGCAGGGCTTGACCACTGAAGGGCGCGCCGGAGGACTTCAGAGAAGGATCCATCAAGTGGATGGTCCTGGCGTCCTTCCCTTTGGAGCGGTTAGCTAAAGGAATAAGAACAGTGATCGCGCACCCGTTGACTTCCGCATAAGCATGTCTTTTGAAGAGGCTTCGAAAGGCCTCCTCTCGCCTGAAGAGGATCAGTAAAGGCTGATTTGTAGTTGAGCTTGCTTACAGGGCCTTGTCATCCGCCTCTGTTCCCATGAAAGCTGCGGGGTCAATGTTGACCCCATCTTCCTGGCATCTTTCCGCCAACTGAGGAACAGACAGGTCTTCCAGCTGGAACGCGGCCTCAAACCCCTCAGACAAGAGTGAGAAGCTGGACAGGTGAGGCGGGAGTGAGAGAAATAGTCTGAGCCAGGCACACCTGCGCTTGCACAGCTCTCCCACCAGCGATCTCTCCTCATTCGACATGGCGCGGATCCTGTTGCGCAGCGGGTAGCGCCAAGGCTGAGGGCTCTCCGCTTCTTTTTCGCGCTTTGGTGGACGGTCGTCCTGAGTTTGTCCCTTTTTTCGTTTTCCCATGCTGCTGTACGAGCTGCGCCAGTGGAAGGCCGGTTCAAAGTTCAATTCAAGCACGCCTTGCGTTGTGAGTACCTAGTCACCTGACCGCAACGCAGCATAAGCCCAGCGTGATTCAGCGACCCACACTCATCTCTCAAGCCTGCGTTTCGTTTGACTGCTCTAGGAATGGTCTCTGCCATGGTGTAGGTTGTGTCTAGAATTCGTAGGCTCAAGTGTATCACGCGTTGTATACGCCGAACGGTGGGGGGAAATAACGATGAGTAAGCGGCATTTGGTAAGGGTATAAAGGGATCTTAAGCCGAAGGGCGGGCAAATGGGCTCTGGAAGAGGCGAGAAGGCACGGCGCCTCCCCCCGCCGCATGCGCTACATCCCCACCTCCTTCACCTCCCTCACCTCCCTCACCTCCCTCACCTCCCTCACCTCCCTCACCTCCCCCTTTACCCTCGTTCCCTCCGCTCCATCGCTCGCCGAGTCCGTCACCTCCCCCCCTCCCCCCCCATTCGCGCCCCAGCGCCCGGCGCCCGCCCTGCTTTTACTGGCACCCGCGTCGCGCGGGCAGGTGCCGAAGAGGGTGGCGGGATAGCCCAATCCGAGCAGGGTGCGCCTAAGGGAAGCGCCGAGGCGCGAGAGCGAGCAAGCGGCCGCCCACCGCCTGCGGCACGGGGTGCGAAAGCACGCTTCCGTCGGGTGGCGCGCGCAGGAAGCGCCTTGGCGCTCGGCGCACATTCTGGCGCCCCGCGCCCAGCGCGCGAGGCGTCCATCTGCGCGCGACAAGGCGCCGGCGCTCTGACGGCGCGTTCGGGAGGTGCGAGGCGCGAGCCCAGGCGCTGCGCCGGGCCCGCGTGCGGCCAGGGTGCTTGACGCGCGCGCTCGGCAGTGGCTGCGGCGAGAGGCGGTGGAGCAGGCATCCTCGAGGGGCTGGCGCGAGGCGTCGATCGCCAAAGGCTTGCACGCCGCGCTTGAAAAGCGGCACAGAAGGCGGCGGCGGGGCCGCGCGCCGCGTTGCAGCGGCTCCCGCAGGAAGCCGGGGCGTAGCGAGTCTCAGCCGTTGACTGGGAGGTGAGGCGCGTGCTGCGCGAGACGCGGGTCAAGCACGTCGGGGAGGCTGTGCTCTCGACCCCCGCGCGTACCGGCCACCGCCTGACAGGCGCTCGCGTTGCGCGGCGTGAGGGGGCGGGGCGGTTGCACCGACCACCGGCGGTCGCCCGCGCAAGGAAGCGACTACCCGCCCCGCCCGTAAAAATAGCCCCGTCGCAGAGGAGGCGCGAGTTGGGTCGCGTGGCGCCCAGTCGAAGACGCCGCGCGCGCCTGCGGCGTTGAACGCGCTGCGCCGGGCGCCTGCGCGTCACGGAAGGGTGGCAGCGGGGGGAGGGGGCGCGCCGCCGGCGGTGTGGGGGGCTCTCTTCAGTCGGCGGGACGCCAGACGCGGCGCGCGTAAAGGACGAGGGCTGGCGGCGCTGGTCGCTGCTCGGTCGAGGGCCAGTGCGTCGGCCTGCTTCGGCTCCAGCAAGAAAGTGTGCGCGGATCGCCGAGGCGCAATTTCGCTGGAGACGCTGGCGCCGACCCCTACGCCGCCCGATCACCTGCGTGCGTCGCGATTGCTGGCCGCTCTTTCGCGGCACCAGGGGCTTTGGCCCCCGCGGAAACTCTCTGCGGCGCCGTCAGTCGTGGCTCCAACGTGCTTTCGAGGTCACGCACCGGCGTTGCTTGCAAATTGCCCCAGCGCAAATTCCTCTTTGCGGGGGCGCCACCAGAGCGCGCCGCGCAACGCGCGTGCGGTGGAACGCGCGGTCGCAGCGGTGGCGGGGTGGGCGAGGCTTTGTGGGGTCGGAAGACGAAGGCCGCGAGGTCCAAGCACCGGAAGCGCCGGACTCGCCGGGCTGGCCGGCCGCGGCGTGATTGACGCCGGGCGCCTATCGCAGTCGCGCACGGCGCGGCGGTTGGGCGGCGCTCAAGGCGCCGAGCAAATAAGATGCGGGGGGGGGGGGGGGGGGGGGAATAAGGCGCGCCGGGCGAGTGGGGCGCGGGCGCAGAGGCGGAGGGCGCGGAGGTTCGCAAAGCCTCAAGAAAGCACACCGGAGCCCTGGCCCCCGAGCTCATGCAGGCGCAGCTTCGCGCACATCAGCCTGCAGAGAGGTTCAAGGGCTGGAGGCATGGCGTGTGGGTGGAGAAGAGAATTGGGCAATTTTATACCTGGGTGTTGTCCGTGACGCGTGACTTGAGGGCGTTGTGCTTGTCAACAAGACGCGTCGCCTGAGACTGGCAGCTCATATCAAGTCACGTGATCGCGTCGGACGCTGGAATCTTCCGCACCAATTTCGGCTTGCGCGCGACAGGGCCAAGTATGTCCTCACTGCCGCGTCTGTTTTGACAAATGGGCCACCTGCCCTCGGCTCGACGGTCTGCTCGCATTTGCCATCGTTATCGCCTTCCCTTGTCCTTGATAGCTATTGCCTCGCCTCGCACTTTCGCCCTTTTGCCAGTCTTCGCATTTCTAGTGCTCCCTTCCTCGCACGCCCTTGCGCTTTCGCTCCCTCACGCCTCGCCCATCGATTGTTCGCCGTTATTCCTCCCGCTCGCTGCTCCTCGAATTCTGACTCACTCATCCCTTGTGCACTCACCGCGCCCACGCGCGGGCTTTAGTCCGCCACACCAATCACCCCATATAGTCCCTATGAACACACACATGCCGCGCACCCCCACTTTCTTTGATCTCATTACTCACTCGCTCCGACCCGCCTCACCGTCGTTTCGCATGCACTCACCCCTTCTTCGTCCCCCTGCACCTCGTTCACCGAAACCCGCATCTCACAGAAGTCGCCGCGAGAGCCCCAGCAAGTGCGCGCGGACGCGGACGGGCACTGGAGTTGCGAGGTATGGGCGACCCATAGGTGCGTTGATACCTTCTACCGCAGCAAGCACACGCTGACGTGCGCTCCAGGACGCATTGCCTGATGATCATCGCAGACATGCGCGCCGACGCCCTAACAGCACGATCACGCATCAACCTTCCCCTCACATAAGACAAGATGGCGGTTCCCTCTCCATACCCTGTGACCGCCGGAGTCGAAGCTTGCGCGGGATCGGCCTGTGGCGAGCGTCCGTACCAATATCTCCAAGGTACGCCCTCACTTTGGTCCTATTCCCCTCGCACCACGTCTTGTGTTGAGGGTGACTTGCTTGAGCCCTCACCACACTGGGAACTCGCGTTATTGCCCTTGACAGTTTGAGCGGGTCTTACACTTCGTCCCACATCCTGGCCCGCCTTCCTTCTTCATGTGCTAACATATGTATGCAGATCTCGCCGGTTTCGGCTGGCCCGCGGACGCCTCCGGAGCAGGCGTACGGCTGAGCCATGCCCCCTTACATATGAGAACATCCAGGCGTATACCTCGGGGAATGTTCAATGAGAGACCTCGAAGCGAGTTTGAGTTCTCTCACCCCTCATACACAAGGGCTTGCTAACAAGCTCATAGATGAAGCATACAGCTTTACTCCCTGAGTGCGAGATTGCCCCCGCATACAATCTGCATATATCTTCGACCATCTCCTTCTGGGCTCCCTGTAATGTGCACCCGTGCGTGGCCTCGTTGTCCCTAACTTGCTCACTGACCATGGCCCCAGGTTGATACCCTCCAGTCCGACGCGCTCCCTCCTGTGCTCATCGCAGCCGAGTGCTTTGCCGGCAAGACTGTCCCCAAGCTCATTGACCTCGCTAGCGGGACCTCGTCAGTGTCGCCGCCGCCCGTGTCCGCCGTCGGTTCCCAGCACGCCCGCTGCGGTGCCAACACTCGCGCTGCGGACGTCCACGGTGCCTGTGCTCCTCCGTGCGCGGTCTTCGCCATGCGTCAATATCCGCGCCCGGCGCGCAGAATTGTCTGGTGATGTGAGCTCTTCGTGTTCCTACCCATACACAACTCTGATTATGCTTCGTAGCTCTCGCAGCTGAAAGACTCGAGGCAGCCTTGATGGTGGAACTCTGCGAAGCTAACGAGAAGGTACTCAACCTCGAATCACAGCTTGAAACTCAAAAGGCCAATGCGAGGCAGGCGGCAGCGGCTCTGCTGGAAGGGCAGGGTGTCAAGGCGGGCGGCGGTGGGCATGGCATTGACAGCGACGCCTGCGGGCGACAGATGGGCGCAGCGGCCCGCGAGGCAAATATGGCGATGTATACGATCTGTTGTATTAGGAATGGATGGTTTGAGGTGCATAACCAATGGAAAGAGTGTGATGGGTTAAGGGTGAAATCGTGCCGCCTCTCCCCGGAGCGTGCTGATTATGACCGCAGCACACTGCTGCCCACAGCTTCCCAGGTTATTGCGGTTCACGCCAGCTATGAAGGGGACGAGGGTATGCCAAATGGGGGGATATGCGAAAGGACGGCCGTCCTGCCTTGTCAAAGCGCCGCGCAGCCGCGGCGTCCATCCATGCATTGTTACTAATTCGGAATCATGTCCGCCTCAAAGCTCAGCGCTCAGCACGTGCCGCATTTTCAAATAAGACAAGGAGCGGCGAATATGCGAAGCCCCCTGTTTTCCTTTCTCCTCCCTGAATCCCCCCCCCCCCCCCTCATCATGGCCACTCTTGTGCAAGAACATTCATCTTTTCCTGGGCTCAGTCATGCCCTTCACTCTGACGTCGAACCTTATACCGAGCAGGCCTTGACCTATCAGTTGGCTCTCCACGACGACCTCTCGGCAGAGCGAGAAACTGTCATTCCAGACAAAAGGACCTCCCAGTTCCGCAACTCCTTGGGGTCGCTCAAGTCTACCCTCAGTCAGGCCGCCCAATCCGTGACCAATAAAACGGAGGCCGACTACCGAAGGTGCGTTACCTGACCTCACCTTAGCTCTAAGACTTACCCTCTTTCCACACCCTGCGCAGCCTGGCCAAACGATTCTATGAGTGGCTTCTGGAGAACAAGTTTGTCCTCCCCGACAATAAGAAGTGGGGGCAAGATCCTTGTGAGGAGATGCCTGAACTCATCTGCGGCTTCATCATGCAAGAGTACGTCTATAGTGGCCTCCTTGCTCTTTTACTGAAGCCTTGCCCAGGTGCGATGGCCTAGACTTTAAAACTGGCCTGGAAAAGCCCGCCAAGCAGCGCAGGAGTGGCTTTACCACTGCTCAGAAGATGCGCGCAGCCTTGACCCACCTCTTTGGCATTACTTTCGCTTTGGGAAACATCGAATGGCACAGGGATGCAGCGACAGGCAGGATGGTGGGCAACCCCTCCATCTCCTCCTTGGTCTCGCGCTATATGATAGGGTTGCAGCGCCGCAAGGTCAGTTTGTTCCTCCTGGCTTACGAATTTCTCTCACTCAGGACGCTCAGGTTCAGGCGGGGGAGGCGCCAACGGCTGCAAGAGCCATCACTTCTGTACATATCCCCATGATTATTTGACCAGACCTGCTAACCCTTGTGGTAGCGCGTTATGCGGAAGCTTTATGTTTTGAATCGTCGACTGTACGGCCCAAGCCAAGCCGATGACCTCAGGGCACGCCTTCTTCAATGCGCGTACACCCTTGCTTTCATTTGCCTTCTACGCTTTGATGAGGTCCTTCGCATACAAATGCAGGACCTCACTTTCCATGCAGACGGCAGTGTTGAGCTCCGATTACCTTTCAGGAAGACAGATAAGAAAGGCAGTAAGTCTATTCCTGTCCTTGATTCATTGGGAAGTCGAAGGCTGACTGGATCTCACAGACATTACGCCCTTTGTCTTATGGCGATTGGAGGCGGATGAGGCCCACCTATGCCCTGTGCGGGCCCTTTGCGAATGGCTGGATGCTTCTGGTATTCGGAAGGGATACTTGTTCCCAAAACTCACCGCGGACCGCAGTCGGCCCAAGGTAGTGACTGGGAAAGCCCCCGAGCATATGGTGAGGGTGCTTTGATGACTTAATTACCACCTACTGAACTGGATTTTTCACTGGAAGACAGCAGAGACGTTCTTGGAGCTTTTCAGGAATAATCTTCTGGACGTAGGGGAGGACTTCAGCCCTTATGGGACTCACTCATTTAGGCGGGGAGGGTGTCAGTATCTTGTGGTGGATCGTAGGTGGAACATACGTCGAGTGTGTGAATGGGGTGGCTGGAGCACTGATTTCACTCATCTCACCATTGTCAAATACCTGATATCTTGGGTCGACGAGCCTATGAGCTCGTGGGCTGACTTTTTCCGACCGGGTCAAAGAGTCAGCAAGTTGTGTAGCACCTGTGGACGATGCTGCCCCTGTAATTCATAGCTCTGACATACTTATCTTAGCATGTATCGCACCACTGCCAAACTAGGAGTCTTCAGATTTACAAGTTGCGCATGTAGGGGCCTTCAGAGTAAAACTTGCGCCTCCGGTTTGCGGTTTGGTTTGATCGGCAAAGTCCGAGGACGACGCACGCGACGCGCTCCGACGCGCCGCCACCAGCATCGCGGGGCGTTGTCATCGTGAACGCATTACAACAACGCCCACCACTGTCGCGCTCGATGTTACTGTACTCATAGTAGTATCTCATGAGGGAGATAGACTAGATATTAATATGTTTGGGGCATCTATGGCTGCAATGTGCGCCATTGAACCCTTAAGCGCTTGCTATCCAAGGCATCCCGGGAGCCACTGAATGTGCCGTTGTCATCGTCGCTGCCGCCGCCGCCGCCGCCGCCCCGCCAATGCTGGCGGCGGCGCGTCGGGACGCGACGCGCCGACAGCGCGCGCGTGAATCAAATTTTTCCACCATTCCCACGACGGCTGGAATCTGGATCCCGGGTCGGCGAGTGCCGAATCACGCGCGCTGCCGCCACCGGATACATCGGTCCCCACAGTGACACACCCCTTGCCCCCACCACGAGTACCGGCCACGTGGCTCGGAGACCACCAGAGGTGTCGATTCCCAGCATGCTTGCGGTGGCGCCAAGGTTCACACAGACGCTCAAAGCACCTGCGCACGCCCCTGCACCCTCGCCGCCTGCTACAACATTCACAAGTAGAGCCATCACCCCCAGAGTCATACAGCGAGGTGAGCCCACTGTGTCCATGCCTGCATTCAACGCTGACTCAGCTCCCGAAGGCGGTCTTGCCGGTGGAATTCCACAAGGCGCGCGAGAAGATTCGCAACTTCAAGCGGCATGCAGCTTGTCAGTCAGAAAGCAGATGAGTGGAAGACGACGACGATGGCGCTGCTGGAGGGCAGAGTATGAAGGTGGGCAGCAGCGCGGACATGGTGTCGAAAGCGACACCTGTGCACTTGTGGGCAACGGACGGGTGCTGTGTTGCTTCCGATATGGATGACTCGGCACGCATAACAGACTATGGCACCATAAGGTAGGCCTTGCCCCTTGCATTTCAGGAGTTCCTTTTCACTGTGTAGTAGTACGCAGGGACTTGCTAACAGGCTCATAGATGACATGTATGATGCCACTGACTGGCAGGTCGCGGGCATGCGCGCCCGTGTCCAGCGCGCGGCGCGGCGACTTCGCGGACGGTGCTGGGATGACGAACAAGCGTCAGTGCGGAGCCCGCGCACCGCAGTGTGAAGGGTGCCGGAAGCCGTGGGCGAACGACGCTCGCCATGAACGGCAAAGCCGCGAGCGGCTCAGCGACGCCTGTCATGTGGCACGCACTGCAGAGCACGGACCTTACTGTACCTGGATGCGAAGAAGGTGTGTTTGGTGCTCGTGTATTGTACATTCACTGACCTCGGTTGCAGCTCAAGGTAATCGAAGAGTTGAAGGACTGGCAGGCCGAGCGGGGTCAGCGGCTGGACACAACCCAGGTGAAGAAGATTGACAGAGAGGGCACACCAAAGGTGGTGCTGGCAAGCCTTGGTGCGTAGCATCTTATTTGCTGGACTCGCACTGGCGCTGAGTACGACTTAAGAGTCAAACCAGCGCTGTCGGCGCCTTGCACCGACGCATCCCCGACGGCGTCTATACTGTCGAGATGGGCGACGGCGTTGCGGGAATGCCCTCGATGCGTCGTCGAGAGGTCGCCTTCGAGGCGAAGGGCGGTCTTCGTTGAGGGGGTGTGGCCTTTGAGGGCGAGGGCGTGAGAGGCGAGAGGGCGAGTTGGGGCGAGGTTTCAAGAGGGCTTCGAGGCGAGGGCGATGTGGGGCGAGTTGCCTCCTTCTGACACGCCTTCGAGAGAGGCCAGAGGCGAGAGAGGCGAGCGGCGGGTGTTGTCTTCAGGAGGGCGGCCGAGACGAGAGAGGGCAAGAGGTGCCTCCAATGGCGCCTCCGAAAGACGAAAGGGCAAGGTCGCGTTCGTTCAGAGGTTTTGAGAGAGGCGAGAGGGCGGAGGGCGAGGCGGTCGGTCAAGAGGGCGGAGGTCGCCGCCTTCTTCTTCAATGAGGCGAGATCGTCATGGAGAGGCCTCCGAGGCGAGGGGGTGACCTCGCCTTTGTCGAGGCGAGGCGAGAGGGCGGAGGCGAGATGCGAGGCGCCTATGAGGAGCCTCGTCGAGTGGGGTTGGTGCCCGTCTTTGAGAGAGGGCGCCTCCGAGAGAGAGAGCGAGATCTTCGAGATCAAGGTCCTCGCGGCCAGCCGGCGAGAGTGCCCGGCACATTCAGGAGGCGAGAGGCGAGAGGTCGGCGTCGTCGAGAGGGTGAGAGGGAGGAGGGCGGAGGGTGGAAGGCCAGAGCGAGGCGAGAGGGCGTCTGCGAGAGGAGGAGGCGCCCGGCGAGAGGGCAGGGCAGGCAGAGGTGTTGAGGGCGAGGGCGAGAGGCGTCTTCAAGGCACCAGTAGAGGCGGGGCGAGGGCGTCGAGGCGCCCGTCAAGATGCGGTCTTCGAGCGGTCGGTCGAGGGCGGTCGGTCGAGGGCGGTCGCGCCTTCGCGAGGCGAGGCAAGGGCGTAATCGAGAGGCGGAGGACGAGAGAGGCGAGAGGCATCGGTCGAGGAGGGCGAGAGGGTGATGCGGCGAGGCGCTTTCGCGGGGCGAGAGGACGGTCGAAACGAGGGCGAGAGGCGGGGGCCGGCGCCTTCGTCGAGAATTGGCGCCTCGCCTCCTTTGAGAGGCGATGCGAGGGCGTCGCGAGGGAGGAGGGAAGAGGGGTTGCGGCGAGGCGAGGGCGGTCGTCGGTCAGCATCGCCTGCGAGAGGGTATCGAGGGGCGAAAGAGGCGTCGAGAGGGCGCCTTTCATGGCGGAGGGCCGACCAGGAGGTGAGGCGATCCCGAGGGCGAGAGGCGAGGCGAGGCAAGGGTGTCGAGAGGCGTCGAGCACGGGCGGGCTTCAAGTGAGAGACGGCGAGGGCTGGCAAGGCCGGCGAGGGAGGCGAGGCGAGAGAGGCAAGAGATGCGGAGGGGCGAGGGCAGAGGTGAGGCGGTCGTTGCCTTCCGGAGGCGAGAGAGGCGAAGGTCGGTCGCCTTTGGCGAGAGGGCGAGAGGGTGGGGAGGAGCCGGCGTTGAGGGCAACCCACGCCCGCACCTCGAAGCCGACCTTTGCGTCAAAGATGAGGCAGAGGGGTGAAACCGAGGTGCTGCCTCCCACACGACTGTAGGGCTGGGTTCTTCAAAGATAGATAGCCGAGGCGGAGGACCATAACCAGTGTGAGTTTCCTCCAGTGTTACATTGTGTTGGAGTTAATGCTAACGCGTCCATTAGGAATCACTGAATATTGAGAAGATCCTGAACAACAGGAAGACCTCTCTGCGCACCTGGAGGGCAAGCCATGCCCTCATGTCAGCTCTTCTGGTATCATTGTGAGGGCAGCATGGAACTTGTTGCAGCAACCTTTGCCTGGTGAGCAAAGCCGTGGTGGTCACGTGGAGGAGGTGGAAGCATTTGTTGCCGCACCGATTGGGTCTTATCCGGTGGCGCTGACCCTCCCTGTTCCAGACCCTCCTTTCTCTCTTCTTGCCTTCATCACTATGGGTATTACAGAGCTATGGCCGGTGCGTTGCATCGCCTTCCGAGTTATATCAGAGACTGAGGACAACTTAGATCATATGTCCTACCATGGAGACAAGGAGCTACGCCGAGCTGTGTGTCCGGGAAGGCCCCCTGGTTGACTCTGCCAGAAGCCGTGATTTGACGATTGGCGTGGACGTGCTGTAGGTTCCCTTAAAACATAACTTGCACCACAAACTGAGGATTATCTAGTGGGTTCATCTACACCGTCAACGCCGTTCATACTCGTGCTGGCAAGTCTCCCAACCGGCAATGGGCCAAGAATGCGGACGTCGGCGCTCTGTACCATTTCCTTACCCGATCCCTCTGTCTTCCTGTCAACCTTGCCTTTGTCTTTGACGGGCGGGATAAGCCCATCCTCAAGCGAGGCAAGCGGGTGATCAAGCATGAGCATTGGTTGACTCCGGCTTGTAAGGAGATGATCGGAGACTTTGGCTATAAGTCATACCAAGTGCGAAGCCTTCTTATCCCCAGAAGCTGTACCCTACTGACTCCCATGGAGGCAAAAGGCGATGCCGAGGCAGAGATGTGCATGCTCCAGCAGAAAGGGGCTCTGGACATCGTTTGGTCTGCGGATTCTGATGTATGGGCGTTTGGCGCAACTCATGTCATAAGAAGGTGAGTTTCGAAGATTATTGGAAGTGCAATGACCATCTGAACCGCCTTATAGAACTGTTGCGGGCTCGCCTGGGCATGTAGAGCTTTACAACGCCAAGGAGATCGAGAAGAACATAGGCGTTAAATCTTCCGGCTGGATTGTTTATGCGCTTATTTGTGGAGGAGACTATGATGTAAGCAAAGTACTTTGTGGGTGGCCTGGGTCTAACTCATGATCAGAATGGTCTCCCTGGCGTCGGTCGTAGAATTGCGCTTGCCCTCGCCCAGACAGACCTTGGTGACCAACTCCTGGAAGTAGTACGCTGCGGGAAGGATGACTTTCATGTCAATATCCAGCCTTGGCGTAAGAGACTGATCCGCGAGCTGTGCGAGAACCTCTCTGGCAAACTCGATGCTGCCTGCTTCAAGATAGCGAAGCGAGTGAGGGTGCCGGTTGACTTCCCGAATGCGGAGGTGGTTTGGGCTTACTATGCTCCCCCAATCAACTCTTCCAAACTTCAAGCACTGTCTTTCCAGCGGCGTCGGCCTTCCTTGACCGGGATTTTGCTGAATTGCAGCACGAGACTGGGGCTGCGCACATTTCATACCCTGTACAAGAAGTCGCTCGCAAACCTATATAAAGGCTTACTCGTGCAGCAACTTCTACTGGTAAGCCGACCCCTTTTGTCCATCATTCGACCATCCTCATGTTCCTGCAGCCAGACAAGCGGGATTGGGCAATAGTACCCAACAGCCCTGGTCACAAGGCTGTCAGTCGCTTGGCGAAGAGCAAAGACTTCGGAAGCCTACCATTGATAGGAATTGAGGTCGACACATCCCCTCTCGTGGACGCGGTCCATGCTGTGTTCAGAAAATCAATACATGAAGCTTTGCCTTCACCCGCGCCAGACCGTCGGACCACATACAAGATACCGCTGCATGTCATTGACTACGGCCTATCCGCATACTTGGCGTCGTTTTGTGACCTTGATCCCGGTTTGGCCTACCAGCTTCAGCAGGACCGCGATGCCAGCACGCGGGTGGATTACACCAAGGTGCGAGATTTTCCTCATCATTTCACCATTGGCTGACAACCCTCGGCAGTTTCTCAATGCCATGCCCAAACAAGTAGAGCCAATGGTTATTGACCTCACCGACGATGGGGAGGAAGATAGTACTTTATGGACCCCGCCCTCCCCCAGTAGTGTGATAGAAGTGTCGGACTCCGATTAAGTTGTAGTTCAGTGATGTATCTCTTGTTCTTGATTGGCACATCTTGATTTCGTCGCCCGCCTCTCCTACTGAAGAAATGACGCTCAAAGTCATGGCGGGATTGAAGACTGCAATCAAACACTACTGGCACATTTTGGTCTCTGCCACGATCATTGATTGATGTTATGTCCAGACGCCCACCACCTCCCTACCCTACCGTCATCCAAGCAGCTCAGTTCACTCTTCCCCCAGAATTGTGTCGCACACGCGCATGTCCTCAGATGACCTTAGGAAGCCGACACTATCTAAGAAAAGCGCAAGCATTCTGGTGCCCGCGCCACCATCTTTAGCTGGACACATACAGGAAGGGGGTCGTGGGAGGCGCGCCTGCCAGTGAGGTCTGCTGGCGCCTGATTCAGGGCTTGAAGCAGGTGCGCCGTCTGCATGGTAGCCTGTGTTTTCCACTGAGCTTCATCCCCAGATGTGTAGGGCCTCGTTCACGGAGTACGAGGCGGCTATCATCGACTACCAGGCCAACGACCAGGCGAAGAAGCGACAGGTCACGCGCTTTCTCGACTCGGAGCGGACGAAGCAGTTATGGAGGGCTGTTGACGAGTACGCCGATCGGTCGAAGACGTGGCAGGACTACAAGGGCGCCAGCTACGACTCATACCCGGGCGCTCGCAAGGGGACTTGCTACTCCGTCATCCAGTTGCAGAATATGTCGGCTCTCGACGCTCAGCTACCGACGAAGACTCACGGCGACGTCATGGAATGGTATCGTCGCTTCAAGCCTGCCACGAAGCACCTGCTTGCGGAGGGTCATATCAGTCAGCAAGAGGCGAATCGGTACTTGTTCGGCGGTTTGCCCGACACCACGCAGCAGGCTCTCAAAAACTACCGTGTCATGAACAGGAAAGACACCAACTAGGACATCAGGTTCTATCCCTCTGTTGATCAGGTGCGTTCTGCGAGCAAGATCTTATTCTCGGAGGATGTGTACGATGCTAACCCGGATGAGAATCGTTGGGAGAGGGACGTCGCTAGGCTGAAGGCCAAGGCGCAAGTGGCGAAGTTGAGGGCACCGTCGCCAGTGAAGAAGGAGGACTCGTCGGATGAGGAAGGCACGAGGGACGAGTCTGAGGAGGAGGTCTTTGTGAAGACGAAGGAGAAGAAGAGGTGCATGCGGAGGTGCGGACGAAGGTGGTCGACCGAGTGCCGCAGATTAGCGACATCGACGCACTGGCTGCGCGCCTGGAGAAACTGAAGGTCACGGATATTGTGTGCGCCGCAGTGTACGCGCAGCTCGTCGTGTTGGTTCCGCGCATGGCCGACAACATCCGGGCTCCCCGTGTCGCCGAATCGGCGGTGACCGTATCAGCACCAGCACAACCACCCTCGTCGGTACCGGCACCGTGCTCGTCATCGCTGCAGGCTGACACCTATTATGCGGCACCATCGAGCGTGTACTCAGCACTGAAGACTGCATATTCGGGACCAGTGGGCACGTATCCGCCTCCACGGGCCACCTCATCCTCATGCGCCTCCGTACGCGATGTCACCACCGTATCCACCGTACTCCTCGGCGCAATCATACAATCCGTATAAGCCGATTCCGACCGCAAATGCGTATCACTATCGTCAGCAGCCTCTTACAGGATCGCCCTACCAACAGCAGCAACGCGCGCATCCATCGTATCAGCACCCTTCAACCTATCAGCCACGCGCGGGATCATCCTACTACCGGCAGCAACGTCCTTACCGTTTAGGCCCGGCTTACGGCGCACTACCTCGATCGGAGCTCTGCTTCTTCTGTGACGACCCAGACCCCATGAAGAACGAGTGCCAGGAGCTTCAGGCATATGTCAACGCAGGACGCGTAGTTCGTGGCGAGCGTGACATCATATATCTCCCGCTCGAGTGCGAGCTCCCTCCCGAATTGCACGGGCAGCGCGTACGGCTCCCAGGACGAGGTGGATGGAAGACGGAGGTCGACGTACAGTACAACGGGCCGCTGGTTATCCGTGCAGAACCGCCTATACAGCCACAGCCACCGGCTCCCGCCAATGTTGGGCGCGCATCCTTCATTCATTGTGAGCGGCTTCCGACCGCGGACACGCACGCCGTCATCGAGGAGGTACAGGATGATGCCCTCAAGGAGCCGGTTGGGGATACCGAGGGACATGACGAGTTTGATGGGAACGAGAGTGACACGGACTCGGAGGGTATTGTCTGGGAGGCATTCGTCAAGTTGCAGCAGGGCGAGGATGGAGGCAAAGCGATAGAGGATGCAGGGGAAGCACGAGGGCTTGCAGTGACGAGAGCGCAAGCTCGAGCAAGCCGAGGTCAGCGAGGTGTCTAAGCAGAGGAGGGAGAGGCGCTGAAGGCGACTAAGGAGGCCACCGCCCGTGTTCACGCTGACTCAACAGGTGCCGATGATGGAGCGGACAACGCAAGGCCAGCCACCCAGCCCGCCCACGCGTAACAAAGCCGTGCGTCGCGTCCAGGTATTGCGGCAGAACTTCGACAACGCATATGCGATGCTGTCGTTTTGGTGCCCGTAGGGGATCTGCTTGCAGTGAGCGGCAAACTGCGGAAGGAGATGACGAACTTCACCCGCGTCGTCCGAGCTGCAAATACTACCGGCGAGGATGAGGGAAAGCCACTGGTTGCTTCGGCAGCAGCTCAGTCGGTCGTTGACTTCGTCACGCCGCTCTGGGAGATTCGGGTTGTGTTTGCGAACGGACACGAGGAGGACGCATTGCTCGACCATGGTTCGGAGATTGTCGTTATGCGAAGGACTTGTGGCAGGAGCTGGGCTTTCCGTCGAACACAGCGCGTGTCTTACGGATGCAGTGCGCAAACAGCAGTTGGGAGCAGGTCTTGGGTTGCGCGGAGGGTTTCTGGGGACGGTTGGAGTGACATTGTGGATTTGGAAGCTGGCGGAGATCACGGGGCCGTTGACGGAGTTGACAAGGAACGGTGCCCAGTTCAAGTGGGGGAAGGAGAAGGAGGACGCGATGGAGGAGACGAATCAGGCGGTGAAGAAGTGCGGCGCGATTCGGCCTATCGACTACAAGCGGCCCGAAGGCGTCATTCTCGCGGTCGACTCGTAGCACATCGCTGTCCGCAATATCCTTCTGCAGCTCGATGATCAACAGCAACGACGACCCGCGCGACTTGGCTCGATAACGCGGAACGAGCGCGCGAGCAAGTAACTCGCAGGGGAAGCTCGAGCTTTAAGGCGTCTTCCAAGCCCTCAACAGCGTCGAGCTCTACATTGTTGGCCTACCTATGTTTACACTCGAGGTCGACGCGCGCTACATCAAGGGTATGTTCAACAACCCGGACGTCCATCCGAACGCGCCAATGAATCAATGGATTGCCGCGATTCTCATGTTCAACTTCGAGCTCAAGCGCGTGCCGGCCGCGCAACACGGCGCCGCCGATGGACTATCGAGGAGGAGGGCGACGGACGACCAGGTGTATGAGGACGACGCGGAGGAGTGGGTGGACGAGATATCACAGTGCGGAGTTTGGGTTGCGCAGAGCATTGCAAGAGGGGAGGAGGTGATCACGTCGAAGGAAAGCAGGATCAGTCGGGTATCACGGAGAAGGCTGGGTTGAAGGGAGATCAGGCAGTCAGGCCGAAGAACAAGGCTCTCTACGCCGCCGCGCGCTATCGACAACGCTCACGAGAACAACATCGACGAGAACAACATACGTGGCACAACAAGAACCAGAACAATGCTTCGATCAAAAACACGAAGGCCGCTATTTGCACGACGAAGAGTATTGGGGAGCGAGAGAACGATGGGAAAGGTACAGGGGCAAGGAAGATGGAAGGGATGTCCTGGGAGCGCGAGGGTGCGTTTGCGAAGACGGGCTGGGCATTTGCTGTGGGAGGATTCGGCGAAGGAGAGGGAGGAGGAGGGATGGCAGAGGATGAGGGACTGCCGACAACGAAGGAGGGCAAGGCGAAGGACGAGGAGTTGGTGAAGGTGAAGGGGTTCTTGGAAACGCTGGAGGTGCCGGGGAAGATGGAGGGGAAGGAGATGGAGCGCTTCATTAAGCGCGTGTCGCGATTCTTCGTCCGCGGAGGCCATCTCTTCCAACGCGAACCACAACGACGGCATCAGCTCCCGACAGGCGCACGACCTCGCCCACAAACTCTACTGGCAGACGCGCCGCCGCATCGCAGATCGCTTCTGGTGGCGGACACTCGAGGCCGACGTCAAGTGGTACGTCGATACATGCCATGTTTGTCAGACGCGCGAGCTCGCCAAGGTCGTCATACCACCGGTCGTCGCCATGCCAGGCGGTCTCTTCCGCAAGATCCACGTCGACGCATTCTTCTTGCCCAAGAAGTCGAGCGGGGGCTGGCGCTACTACATTTTGCATGGGAGGTATAGCCTTACCGATTGGCCGGAGTGGAGGGGATTGACGAAGGAGACGGGACAGACGGTCGGGAGATGGCTCTTCAAGGAGGTCCTGTGTCGATGGAGCGCTGTGGAGGAGATCGTCAGCGACAACGGACCAGCTATGATCGCCGTGAAGTACAAGATTCATCACCTCCGCATCTCGGCCTACAACTCGCAGGCGAACGGCGTCATCGAGAGACCACATCGCGACGTCCGTGAAGCGCTTATCCACGTATGCGAGGGGAACCTGGCAAAGATTCAGCATCACCCACCATACGTTTTCTGGGCCGAGCGCACGACCATCAAGCGCTCGACAGGTCTGTCGCCTTATCAAATGGCTCACGGAACGGAGTCGCTGTTGCCCTTCGACATTACCGAGGCTACGTGGATGATGTCGCCCGTCATGGAGAGGACGTCGAGCGCCGAGCTCATCGCCTACCGTGCCGCCAACTCGAGAAGCGCGAGGAGGATCTGGCCTAGATCTACAATCGGGTCGTTGCCGCCCGCTACAGGTCCATCCAGAAGTTCCAGTGCCGAAGCGAGAAGCATGTTCGCCATTACGACTTCCAGCCGGGTCAGCTCGTGCTCGTCAAGAACAAGCGGTACGGCAAGCACGACAGTCCGAAGTGGATGCCGCGGTGTATTGGTCCTATGGTCGTTATCAAGCGCACGCGGGGAGGAGCTTACCGACTCGCTGAGGTTGACGGCGCGGTCTCCCGACCTTCTATGGTGAGTGGCTTGCGCCGTCATATCTGGTGAATCCTTGCTGAACACGGGTTTCAGTTCCGGGTCGCATGTATCCCGTCGACAACCATTGCACACCCTCAACCCGAAGCAAATTACCTGCATATGGCTATCACCACCGTATTCCAGATCCATACGACGCAGCCCAATGGTGATACCTCAATTTGCTGACGGTAGGCATGCAGTGACTTCTCTTCATTGAAAGATATTGATTGATCCACAGGGTCGAGACGAGATCGAAGCATGCCGTGAAAACTTACAGGAAACTGCTCGCGCCCTGGGCAACAAAAATTGCGGAGCTGATCATCTGACGCAAAAGAGTAGATGCGGAGTCCTGCTCGACATGAGTCCCTGGGACACGGTGTCGTCGACTGATGTGTAAGTCTTGAGTGTTTGCTTGTAATTCTTTGCTTCCCCGTTCATTGTGTTGTCCGCCCCAATTCGTTGACATTTCTTCCCCCCGCGCTCTAATTCCCTTTAGTTCGCCGCTGTTTCATTTCCGACAACGAGCTCTGACCCCGACGATGAACTTGGTCCCACAGCGTCAAGGCCCCATCCTCGCTGATCGTCAAGCTCCATTCCAAGAAGATGAGCGCTCCCAACAACGAGTTTGGCACTCCATCCCATGGCAACAGGCGAGCTCAATCTCCACCCCGTCATCGCGCCTCAGCCCGGACGATACTGGCTCCCGACGACGATGAGTACATGAGTACAATACCCAATGACAAGCAAGCTCAATCGTCCAACGACGAGCGAACTCTTTCGCCGACGAGCTCCATGCCCGATGCTCTATCCCAGGACCTCGAGCGGAACTCTCAACTCTGACGAACCGGATCACCAACTGTGGAGACAACTCAATGCGGGGTCTTGACTCTGCCACCGCCCTCGAGTTCATCCGCACCCTGCATCTGCAGACCAAGTTCACCGGGTCCACAGCGCTCATTGCCATATACCAGGCATTGCAGTCCGCCTACAATGTCTTCGATAAGGTCATCGTCCTCTACCAAGATCGGCAGCTTTGTTTCGGCCGCACCACCGACGGTGCACGTTGACCACGTCCACGGTCCGTGATCTTTCGGACGATCACATTGTGGACGCGGACGCTGGCTCGGGCCATGCCACCCACAAGCTCTTTATGTTGGCCGTGATCATCTACACCGGTACGGTGCGTTGAAAGTTCTGTTTACGACGGCGCAATATTCTGACGTTGCGGTCAGGCATTACGATTCCCATGCGCGACATGTAGGCCACTGGTTTTCGAAGGGGGATGAAGACCGCTGGTCATACTCGATGAGTTCTGAAAGGCTTGACCCAGGGTATACTCAGTATGCTCGACGTCACTAGGGCAGGTTGCGCGACCTCTGTAGTGTTATAAGTGTTGGTAGAGGGTGTGTAGGGCAACTGTGGAAATGTCTCATGCACACTTATGCACAGAGGAATTGTTAGAGCTGGTTGTAACGAGCCCAATGGCTCTGCCCGATACTTGGGAAGACACCTAACCGCAGACCAGACTCTCTATGTGCACATCGTATAAGATCACTGGCAATCTCAGCCAGACGCCACCAGTGCAACAGCACCCATAAAAGAGTGGGATGGGTCAAGATGATAGTTAACACAGTCAAGGCTACACAATACTATGTACATAGACTATATAGCTTGTCGCAAGTATGATATAGATGATAAGGAAAGCCCAAGATGTGCAGAAAAATGTAAGTCAAGACAGCACGCACTACACAAAGACAAAGTCCAGACAAACTACTCATCACCATCATCATCATCGCCATCGACATCAGCGTCGGCCTCGTAGTAGATACGGATGTCCTCAAGCAGCTCAAGGTCAGGATCATGGTGCTGACCATCGACAGCGACTAGCAGCCCTGAGTCTCCTCTGCGCAGGTAACGCTTCGCTATGGCGTTTTTGTCCTTCAGGCCGAACGTCCAGCCAAGTGCGTTCTGCACCCGCGCAACCAAGACCACCAGGCGCTCGCCCCGCTTGCTGGCCGAGATGTTCTTGATTTCGGTCCACGTCCGACCACGGTGCTCAGCGTCGAAAGCCTCCGGAGAGGGAAACGTTCGGTACTCCTGCACCACGAGCTACAGAAATATACAACGTCAGCTTTGGAGAGATGGGCAAGGCAATGTACCCACCCGGAAGACATAAAAACGTTTCTTGAGCCCGGTGTATGTT
Source organism: Schizophyllum amplum (assembly GCA_007026445.1). Taxonomy (NCBI): domain Eukaryota; kingdom Fungi; phylum Basidiomycota; class Agaricomycetes; order Agaricales; family Schizophyllaceae; genus Schizophyllum; species Schizophyllum amplum. The sequence continues at coordinate 1,646,446 of VDMD01000002.1, read as the reverse complement.
CGGTGGCCCTTGTACAAGCCAGTCCACTCCGAGAGCGGGATGGCGAGGTCCTTCTCCAGCAAGAAAGGCACCCCGGCCTCAACGTACTTCTCTCGATCGAAGTTCGGATGGGGTCCCCAGATAGCATTGAGAACATCGATCATGAAGGCGAATGAAAGGAAAGGAGCGTCCGGGAGGCTGTGAACGTTGTAGACGATAGCTGTTCCGTCTTTCTTCTTGTACGTCAGCGTGTCTTTCTTCTTGTCAGTCGCGTTCCGGGCACTGCGACTAGACTTAGACGTTGAGGCCGAGACGATCTCCGAGCCAGAGGCCGAGATGATCTCCGAGCCAGAGGCCGAGATGATCTCCGAGCCAGAGCCCGTGCTGCGCCCATCCACTGACATGGCACTTGTCTCATTGGCGGATGAGCAGACCGAGCCTGCAAAGGACCGGGACTCCGAGGGTCGCACTGCGGAGGACGATGCGGTTGACGAAGAAGTGCTGTAGTGCATGGAGCTGGGATGAGGCCACGCATAATTGGCGGCGCCTGAGTAGTCTTGATGGATGTGCGCGGGCGCGGGCACGGGGATAACTGGTCCGGAAGCGGAGAGTTCATGAGCAGCAGAGGCTGGCAGGGGCGCAACGGTGACCGGCCTTGCATCGGCGATCGTAAGCCCCGACATAAGGGCAAACATTTCGGAGATGGTCTCCTGAATTGTCCCCTCATCATAGACCTTGCTTTCCGTGAGCACGATGATAAGGGGTAGCGCTGATATAGACATACCCCGACCGCGTTCAGTCGCCGTTTTATGCGACCCACGGCTTCGCTGGCGCTGGATGATGACGAAAAGTGTGCGCCTTGGGCAGAGGCACCCGATAGTTGAGTAGAGGCATGAGCCGAGGCAAAACCTGTGTACCCCACCGCCGCCGGGGTGTAGGCCTATGAAGTTTGAGCTTTGCTGCACACGAGGACGATTGAGAAGAACTTACTGGTGGTGTAGCAAGACCTGGATGCGGAGCAAGACCTGGAGGCAGAGGCATCGAGCCAGAAGGGGTGGAGGTCACTGAGGCGCCCTAGGTGATTGTCAGAGAGGCGTAGAAGAAGGAACGAGTGCTGCCAACTTACGTGCGGGTAGGCTCTGTGAAAAGGGTCGACGAGTTCACTGAATGGGCGTAGGGCAACAACGTTTCCCTCTGCGTCGATCTCAGGGTCGTTTCGCGCATTTGCGCATGTCGAAGTGATCTGTGAAGGTTGTCGTGAGCTGGAGGCGTGGAGTGGGGCCACTTGGCGCGCACCTGCATCTCCATCACCGCGAGCTGTGACACGAGCCGATGATCCCGCGCCCTTCCAGAGCTGCCGCCCTCGCTGTCGTCCTCTTGGGGGGCTTTGCCAAAGACGCGCATGGAGAATAACCGTTTGTAAGAGTCTTTGATCCTTCCCGAGTCCTTGTTCTTGTCGGGACCCTTGTGCGACCTGGTGTTGGTCGGCTCATATCTGAGTGAGGTTCGTCAGCCAGCCAGGTGAATGAAGGTACGACTGGCTCACCGATCTTTCCAACCCTGCTGCCCAGATTCGCTGAACGCGATCAACAGGTTGCGTAGGTCGTCGCGCTTCGTGTTCGACTGGCCGGTGATGTTCAAACGCTTACACAGGTCCTTGAGCTCCTGCAGGCTCATGTCCCCACTGTGAGCCCCGGCGTCAGTCGGTTAAGCCTGAGGTAGACCGTGCAGTAGACTCACATGTGGTAGGTCTCGACCTGAAAGTCGCAAGACGCGTCTCGCTGACCGTTCTCGTCCGGGACCCTGAATTCCAGCGTCGTCCCGGCTGGAAGGTGGTAAGCCGCCCCGAGGGCCCGCTTCCCCTTCGAGCGCATCTTCTTCTTGATGCGACGTGCTCGTAGGCGGAGGAGGAGCCTCTTAAGATAGGAGTACAGCCGCGTGAGCGCGTAGAAAGCCGGGATTATGAGTAGCAGCACGATCACGCAGGGGAGGAAGGAGGAGAGGAGATCGGTGTCCGATCCGTGAGACGGGCGATCGTTGCGGGGGACGAGGGCGCCGCCGACCGGGACGAGGTTGGACGCGCGCGGAAGATGGGCGCAGTGGGGGTCGAAGGAGGAGGGCGGGCAGACGGTCGCGGTCTTGTTTTCAATCCCGCCGGCGTCATTTTGTCTGGAACGATCGTGAGCGGCAGCGGCGGGGACGGGGACGGCGACGGCGGTGCGGTAAGCAATTGAATGGGGGAACCGAGAAAAAGGTAAATAATGGGGGAGATATCAATGGCAGTGAGCATGTCGGCGGCCACGATGAGAAATGAAGGCGCGCGGGAAGGGGAGGGGGGTCCGACGAGGATGGGGTGGCGGGAGCATATCAGAGAAAGACGCTCGAAGAGCGGAGGGAGAGCGGAGCGCGTGGCGCCTGCCTGAAAAGGGAACTGGGTGCGTGACAGCGCGTGGCCCAAACGTCTTTTTGCCCAGAGAAGTACCACACGGCCTGTGTGGTGTTTGAATCCACGGCCAGTACCACAATGCTTACCACAGGACTAGAGGTTTCAGAAACACACGACAAACACGCTGTGGACTTGAGCATGTGACGTCGCATGGCTGAGAGTGCCAGCGTGGCGCCCGTGGCAGGGTGTGGCTAGTCGTAAAAGATCCTGGTCCAAGGAAAGTGAGCTCTTGAGGTTTACCCCCATAATTTAGTATGTGCTATCTTATTGTGCTGATACCTCCTGCCTGAGGCCGACCGATGTCAGGACAAGTATGTGACGAGAGAAATCCGCCGAATTCTCGGCCGGCATTCCACGACCATCAGGCTATTAGTCACTTCTCGGCGTTGTCCAGCACTGCTGTCCGCACCCATTTAAAAACATACAGGTTGATTCTGCCTGCTGGGCCTGCTTTCAGTGCTATAAACATGTTTAAAGTTGCCCATGCAGGTCAAATTTACAGCATATGTATGTGGTAATATTACTTAGAGCCTCGAAGGAAGTAGCAGCCACCGTCACAGTTCGTGACCGACGACTCGGATACCTCCGGCGGCGCCGAGTTCGCCAGCATGTCTTGAGCTTGCCTTTGTCATAGAATCATTGGCGCCAGAACATGTGCCATTGATTGAGAGAAGCCACTGCTCTCGCGCCTACAAAACCTACCACAGCCTGCATGTATGCAAGTCCAGTATGAGTTAAGCCGTACCTACTATACAGTGACAGTATCGGGCATCTACATAACATGATATGACAAAGGCCGTCCATGCGATTGCAAGGACTTGGACTCAAGTTTTTAGTAATAAAAAGGAACTAGATCAGAAACAGTCGGGAATCGAACCGTCGACCGCCAACGCGCGAATGCAGCACTACGCGCCAGACCCCTGCGCCACGGGTTCTACAAGTGAGCTTGGCGTGCAATGGCTGAGTCCCAACATCGCCCTCCCCCTGCTCATACCCGCCGTCGGTCGTACTTAAACTCGCCGGCAAAAAAACAGAATCAGATATAACAGAAGGAGCACAAAGAAGTGCACCCTTACGCCTTCCAAGACGCAGGAAACGACGACGCATGCAGCACCGATTGAACGTGGGCACGCTCAATTCCATTGTCTCTGCATTCCTTCGTGCAGCAGGTAACTGCAGTTTCAGGGCGCCCACAGCTGTGTGCCTCAGCTCATTATCAATTGTATGGTGTCCGTCCACCACGGCGGTCTTCGTTCATCACGGGTTCCTGCCATTGCTGGCAGTGTAGTTGGGAGAACGCTTGGGTCACGAGTAGGTCACGAGTAGGTCACAAGACAAGCCACATGTCACTAAAGGTTCGCTTCGAGGAGCATAAGTTTTTCATGTTTCCTTGTGCTCGCAAGTACCTCTCAAAGCTACTATAGCATTAATGATGTAAAGCCCTCTAGGCGAGGATTTATGTGCGCAGCGTTGTCGAGGTGGACAATGGAGTTTGATTATTGGCGGCCTCCCCCCAGTGACAGCGTGGGAAATCGCGCCCGCCACGTTGTCGGCTTGCATTGGAGGTTCCACTTTTCTGCGATGTGCTTCGTACATTTACAGTAACTAAAACGGATTACGAGAGGCCTACTAGACCAGGAAATAGCCCGAAAGATGTCTCAAGGCGGACGATGGAGTTCATGTTTCCTCGAGCCGCTGCCGATAAAGCGTGGGAACTTATCTCGGGATTCGCCGCATCGCCTCGCCCCTGCCGCCTGGCGCGCGCATGTGGTGAGCCTTGCGGTAGGATGGCGTACTCAAACACCACAATAGCGGTAAGGAACGGCACGGGTAAACCGTGTATGTCCAAAATGAGAACCGTACCCGCACCGCCTGCTACCGTACCCGTCATACATACACACGTGGACGGTTGCGGTCTCACCCGCGGTTTTTGTGGCACACCGCGGTGCGAATACCGCGGTTAAACTGTGCAGTAATACCGCTAGAAGTATTGTTTTCCCCTGTCTATTCAAGCCTTTTGGGAAGTAGTCAGTGCTTTAAGCATACCTATGCTCTGTAAAGGTCACAAGATGTTTTGTCTAATGTCTCCAGAAGGTTGCTGGCTTCACAGGACGTCGGCCACAACACGCGAGGGGAACGTGTGAATCAAAACGGCAAATGCCGGTAGCCACCTTGACGACAACACCTGTATATAACAAGCACCCGTTCCTCCTGGGTGGTGATTGGGAGTTTGTATAGACTTTTTATATATGTATAGCCTGTTCTCGTTCTTTTTGTGTGTCTAAGCTAAGGCAGAACGTGCATTTTACGGCCATTGACTAAAAACCGCGGTAACCGGGCACGGTATGGGCGGTTCGACGCGGTTTGCCATCTTCCACTACCGTACCCGCACCGTGAAGAACCGCCACCCATACCCGCGCGGTACACCGCAACCCGCGCCTTTCCTTAAATAGCGGTGTGGTAGGTGAAATTGCGCCCTGTGTGTGCTGCACTGTCACGAGGCTCTCTGCAAACTCTTACCATTTGGGTATATGATCACGCTTTGTGGATCTGCTTCCGCGGGCCTTTCTGGAGTGTCCGTGACAGTGGAAGCCAAGTGGAAGCATTGTCCAAGCGTGCAAGATGTATTTCTGCCACTGCCAGGAAAGGAAATTTTCTTCTTGCCTCTGGTTTACATCTGCTTGACCGTTCCCGCTGCATCCTGCGTCGCTCGTCGGTCCTGCCATTTGTCTTGTGACTCCTCTGCTTAGATAAATACTCCGATGTTGACTTGTTCTGGACATCTGCCGGGGCCTTTGTGACCGACCGCGCCGCGCGCGTCGTTCGCGTTCTCGGCATGTCTACGGCGCGTCTGCTCTTTCCACACTTCTCGGCAAGATGTCTTTGAACCTGATACTCAATCTACAGGTATACTTCTCCCTTCTCATGTCCGCAAGCCGGGGCGCGCATCTGCGAAATTTTAAAAACCGACCTCCTATCAAATCCTGAAAGGATACCAAACATGCGCAAATTGACCATAGAAGGTAATTCCCAGGGTTGATAAGTTAGAAGCAATCAACCCAGTCCATCAGCAATCGTGAATTGCTCTATAAAAGCATGCGGGAAAGCGGGCGTGGCCTGTCCTGCCCTCCCTTGCTCCTTGTCCCGAACCGCTAGTCTCCAAGGTTCCGCTCGTACTCGCTCACCGCGTCCGTCCTCGCCGTCCCTGTTGCCGTCACCGCCGTTGCTAGCGCCAACATAACTCATAACTCAAGAAGAGCGAACGCCGTCGCCCACGCCGCCCCCGCCAACATTCAGTAAAGAACTCGCCATGCCGCCTATCCTCTCCAACCTTCAATTCCGCACCGTCAGGCAGCGACGTCTCCTGCGTCGGCCCCAGGAGACGCCTCGGCTATACAGAAGACACTTGCAACGCTTGCACAAGCGGCATCCACAGCCAACATTTCCACGCCCGCAATTGCCCTCGGTACGGGGAGACAAAGTCCCAGTGCGCCGCGAACAACCTCCACACCGTCCGCCGCTGACTGTCGTACAGCCCGTTTGCTTGTGACCATTGCGATCACCGCACCACTTCACGCGCCAACCTGGAGCAACACGACCACAGCATTCAGTGCGTCGCTTTCTTCCTATCGCTGTGTATTGCGCCGACAGATCTCCTTTGAATTTCCTCGTTGCTTGTTCACCGTCGCCATCGACACCCGTTCACGACCCGTTCCTCCCGTCAACTCAGCTACAGCGTCCGCTACGGTTGCCCTTACGAGGGCTGCACGCACACCACGCTGTACACGAACGAATCCTCCGTGCGAAAGCACGGGCGTAAACACCATAAACGTCCGATGGGCGTGAAACTCCTTCCCGTCATCAAGATCATAGGCTCGCCGTACAAGGGGGAGTACGAGGTCATCCCCGTAGGCGCCGACCCCAAAGCCCTCTGGATGTCGAACGGGGCTTCGGCGACGTTGACGAAGCCCGTTGAGACTGCGGACGACCAGGTGAAGATGACGGCGCTTGTTGTTCGGACTCGCCGCGAGCGCAGGGCTGAGGCCGTCGACGCCGCCGATACAGTTGACGCTGTTGCACAGCCCTTCGCCAGTGCTGAGACCTTCCACTACTCTCAGACCACTAGCCATGTGCAGTCCTCCCAGAACGCTGAGACCGCCCACGCCCAGACCGCACGCGTCATCCAAATCACTCACACGCAGACCAACACCCCATCGCCGCAGTGGGATTTCATCAACTGGTCCCCGTTGTTGTCTGCTCCCACGCTCTATCACACATCCGCATCCCTGCTCTCGCCGTCATCCGCTTCCTCGCTCTCGCCGCAGACGCCGATGTCGTCGATGTTCACAGTCATCGAGCCCGCCATTATCGACGATGCCTCGCAAGCCTTCCTCGGCATCAACAACCACTACTTCAAACCCGCCTACTACTACAATGCTGCCACCACCACCACCACCACCACCTACTACAACGCGGACGAGTCCTACTCGAAGCCCGCCGCCGGCACCAACGTCGAAGCTCAGGTGCCTCCTACTAACGCCTTCGCAGGTCCGTCGGTGCCCTACTCGGTTGACACCTACAACGGCCAAGTGTTACACAACGGCTGCACTGCTTCCTCCCCCGTCGTCCCAGTCCGCCTACCTCGCCGCACAGTCCTTCTTCCCGGCCACTGTTCACGAAGCCTGCACCCGCTACCCTGCCGCTCAGCCTTACCTCGACACCTCCTACGAGGCGTACCAGCGCGGCGACAGGCTCAAGGCCGCCCACGATATGGCCATTGTCAGTTACCTGACGGGCTACCAAGGCCCTATTGAGACGCTGCTCGACGGCGCGGTCGGCACGTACTCCGTCAACGACTCAGGCGACGCGGTGTACTGCGCAAACGGCAACACCTACACTTTTGATGCTGCAGGCAACATGTATGCCTCTGATGGTGCAGGCAATGGGTTCTATAGCGGCAGCGACGGGGTATACAACTACCCCGTCAATGTCGGTGGTGGCGAGTACTACGACTTCGGCCATGGGTACAACTACCCCGCGAACACCGGCTACAACAGCTACCCTGCTTTTGGCTTTTAAGACCTCAACCAAGGTGGTGTCTCAAGTCGTCAACGTGCACGGCAAGTCATCAACACGCGCGAGTAGCAAGTCTTGTCTCCATATCATCGGTCTCCCCCATGTTCGGTCTCCCTCATCATCTTTGGATCTCATATTCATTCTCGAACAGTCCCTGTCCCCGCATCATCCGTCCTTCTTCCCGTGATCCCCGTTATCCTTATTCTTCACTTATAATCTTTCTGCATCGTGTCTCCTGTATTTTTACTACCTTGGCTTTGTCCTATGCGTGTTCTTTTGCCTCGTGTCTCCTGTACAACAATTCAATGTACTTTGCATAGCTGCTCTATCTCTCTCGGCTCCACACTGGCAGCCTATCAGCTGCTCAACATCATCGACCTTGTATCCCTAGCCTATCACCTAGGTACTTGTAATCGTTCACACTGCACGCGTCATAGCTTGTTCTTTGTCTCGCTTCTTGTACTGCTAATGATAAGTGACTTGTTGGTCATCATCGTGTAGTACCTCGTTGCCTGTCATCGTACTTTTACCTATCAGCGTACTTTTACCTGTCGTCGAATATATTGACAGCCTGTAGGCTTCGTCGACCTTGCATATGTGGTGTGACATGAAGGCGGAAGCGGCCTGAAGGCAGAAGCGTAACGGGTGCGTGAAGTTCATGCTGCCTCGCGCTTTGAGGTATTCCGCGTTCGATTGATCAATTGAAGAAGTTCAAGCAGCGCAAGACAAAATGCGAGAACACGCGCCGGGCAGCTCTAGGCGGGGGGTTTAGTCAACAACATGGAATTTGCTAGAGTACAGCCAGGGATACATCGAACAGAACCCCACAATCACAATCCCCTGCAGATATTCCTCTTTTTTCTCAAATGGACTGGTCTCGATTGTTGATCAGCCAGCATCGTCGCGGGACATCATCGCACACTCACCGTCATGCACGCTCAGGTGAGCGTGGGCGTCTCCCAGTCAATCCATTGGCTCTCGCTCCAACTCGCGCCGTTGAACTGCATGTTGCTCTCGAAGTAGTCCGTGCTGACGTCCTGGCCGAGGAGGAACTTGTTGATGAAGGCGTTGAGCGTCGGCGTCAGCGAGGCCGGCCACTGGCAGTGCGAGTGCCCGCCGACCTGCTCGAAGCCGTGGTTCTCCGGCACGCCGAGCGCCTCATACACCTCGTGCGCCGCCGTCATGCATCCAAAGCTGCTCATGCCGCTCAGCCAGACGTAGTCCGTGTTCGCGTACGAGATGAGGCCGCGCGGGGCGACGAGCGCGGCGAGGAAGTGGTGGTCGTACGGGAGCGTGTCAAGGTTGTTGACGTAGTTGTTGAAGTTGGCCGAGAACCAGCAGTTCTCACCGACGATCTCCGTCGCCGTCTGCACCGATGAGCCCTGCTGCTCCTCGTAACGCGAGAGGCGCCAGCAGGCGTCGCCGCCGGAGCCGGACTCTTGCGGGAGGGTGAGCGCGACACGCGTGTCGAGGGCGCCGGCCATGAGGGCGCCCTTGCCGTTGCGCGAGCAGCCGGTCACGCCGACGGCGGCAGGGTTGAGCTTGGCGGCCGGAGTCGCCTCGAGAGCGTCGATGATGCGGCTGACGCCCCAGGACCACGCCGTCATAGCGCTCGCATTCGAGCTGCTGCCGTAGAGGTCGTAGAAGAGGCCCTGTCCGCGACTGGACGTCGAGTCTTGCCTGCCCATGTTCGAGTTCTGGAACGACAGGGTGGCAACCTGAGCAAGCATAAGTATGAGACAGTGGCCATAATCAATGTTAGCACTCACGCCGCTTGGGATGGGAAGGCTCGGGTACTCATACGCGATGATGACCGGCCATCCCGCCGCTGGCGCAGTGCCAGAAGGGTACGTGATCGAGTTATTGAACGAGATGGACTTGCCGCCGTCGCTGACCGTGACGACGAGCGAGTTGCCCGACACGGTGGCGGTCACGCTCTCCGGCGCAGCTGGCATGGCACCAGACTCGTAGCCCTGGATGAGGGCCAGGATCTGGGAGCGGCGGCACTCCCAGTCCTCCGCCGTCTGCACGGGCGTGCCGTCGTTGAAGGTGAAGGGATCGGGCAGCGCAGAGTTGCTGTAGCCGGATACTGTGGCAGGGGTATCGCAGGTTTGCGCTAGGAGACGTCAGTCAGTCGAAGTTGACTAGAAAGCAGTGAAGTCCACGCACCGAAGGCGCCCTTCAAGAGCGTAGCAGTCGCGAGCAGCGCAGTAATCAGCTTCATGTTGGGCCGTCAAGTGGTGTATCTGGACGCTGCTGAAGACAACTTACCGCTCACCTTTATACCTCGAGCACACTGAATGTGAGGACCAGCGCAGTGCACTGCGAACGCGCCGTCGGAGGAATAACAGCGCCCTGAGATCGAGGATGGTCTGTCGCATGCGCTAGAACTCCGGTCGCATAGGTCGTGGCTCGTGAGCACATACATAACCCCAAGCGCAAAATCGTCGGATGTCAATGCGATATGCTGTGGAGTAAGGTGACCGATTGAAGTATTTACCGTAGGCTCTTCCTGATTGAGTGGACTCTTCTCGATTGAGTGGACTCTTCCTGATCTCGAAAGACTGACTCTGTGTCCTCCGAGGAAATAGAGTTCCTCGTGCGTGTCAATGAAGGTGGTCATGCGAGGACGGGCACGGGAGACACACCTGGATGAGCACAAGGCGCACACCTGCACGGCCAGAGCAATGGTGTCGGGCAAAGCTCGGTGCAGGGAGGCCGTCTACCCTTGGAAGACTGCCTAGGTAGCGGAGACGCGGGACGCCATAATTCTGAGTACCGCGCCACACGCCATACGACGTCCATACAGCGTGCCGAGACAATACATCCAGGCGTACATCGTGAAGAAGACGTGGGTGTATCTCCTGACGGGAAAACCAGAGACGACGAGCGGAGACGGGGGCCACGAACGGAGATGGGGGGCCACGAGCGGAGATGAGAGGGGCCACGAGCGGAGATGAGGGGGGCCACGAGCGGAGACGGGGGGCCACGAACGGAGATGAGGGGACACGAGCGAAGACGGAGACGGAGCCCCGCCAGACATCAATGTAATAGCCTATACCACAATGATAGAAGTCGTAGGTCCTGGAAGTGCATTAGCGGAGCATTGTGTCTGCAGACTGGAGGGTACTTACTGACTACCGCCTGGAGGGTACTACTGACACCGCCTGGAGGGCACTGACACCGCCTACCCTACCCCCTCCCACCTCTCCCTCGTCCCCTGCCACCGCTGGATCCCCGTCCCCTACCTCCTGTTCCACCTCCTCGTCCTCCCCTACTCTCTCCCTCCACCTCCCCTACCTCCTCTGCTTCCTTCCCTACCCCCTCTGCCTCCTTCCCTACTCCCTCTCCCTCCTCCCCTACTACCCCCTCTCCCACCCCCTTCCACCCTCGCAATATCCTCCCGACTCAATTTCAGCACGCCCCCCTTGAAACTCCCCACCCCCATCTTCATCCCCCGCTCCCTCTTCCTCACCCCCTGCCCCTCCGGCTTGATGTCCGCCTCTGCATCAAACATCCGCTTCACCGACGGATGGTACGTCCCCAGCTCCTTCGCCTCCTCCAGCCGTTTGCCCGCCAGCTCGCGCTGCTTGCGCACCAGGCCCTCGCGCACGGCCTTGGCGTGCTTGTTGCGCTCGGCGGCGAGCACGACGCGCGTGCCCGCGCCGGGGCGCGCCTGGCGGATTGTGGTTTTGCTCGATGCGCCGGAGGCGGAGGCGAGTTCGTGCAGCCGGCCGGCGAGGGCGATGCGCCGGGCGGAGGCGGCGGAGGTGGTGTCGAGGTTGGGGTCGAGGAGCTGGGTGTGGACGAGGCGGTGGAGGAGGGCGTCGTTTTGGGCGTTGGTGCGGTCGTCGTCGGCGTCGGCGTTGGCTACTGCGGAGCCGGGGTTGGAGGAGGTGGATGCGGCGGGGCCGTCTGTGCGTAGTTTGGAGACCTTGGAGGACTGGAGGAAGGGTGAGTACACGGGTGGGATTGATAGGTGGATGTGATGGATGAGCGAATGCGATGGGTGAGCGGATGTGATGAGAGGAGAGAGCAGTGTTATAGCGGGGAGAGAAAGTATGCGTGGTAACTGAGAGCCGCAAACTGAGCAGGGGAAGCGCACGCACCATAAACGCCTTCGACAACGGCTTCATCGCCGACGCAGAGGGGTCGGTGAAGGTGACGACTATAGGCTGCGCGGCGGAGGTAAACTCGTCGTCGTTCAAGTCGTCGTCGTCGTTCATGTCGTCGTCGGAGGCCAAGTCATCGTCCTCGTCCCCGCTGTCTTCATGCCCGCTGTCTTCATCACTAGCCCCATCCTCGTCTTCGCCAACCTGATCCTCATTTCTCCTCGCCCCATTATCATCATCGACGTCCTCTCCCCCATCAATCCCGTTCCATTCTTCCCACTCGTTCTCTGCCTCTTCCTCCTGCGACCTCTGAGCGCGTTTGCGCTTGCCACCCTCCTCCACTCGCTTCCGCTTGCTATCCTCCTCCCCTCGCTTCCGCTTGCCGTTCGCTGGTACCGCAGGCAGATCAAAGCTGGCCAAAAAGGCCTTCCCGTGCGCGTCCAGCGCCGCGAGGAGGTCTTCGGAGTCTGACATGGTAGGATGGGTGTGGATGGTGGGGTGTGGGTGTGGGTGTGGATCGGGGTGGTGGAAGATGAAATGGGCGTGGTGGAAGATGAAATGGGCGTGGGGGAAGATGGGATGGTGGTGGGTGATGGGTATGAATAAGATGCAATCCGTGCGTGGATGGGTGGGTGCGCGGGGGGAATGAATGATCGCAAGGGCCCGTGAACTCGACGCTCACAGTGATCGAGAGGGAAACAAAGCACGATCGGGCGGTGATCGCGTGTGTCGGAGTACCGGTCCGATGCACCGGTACGCGCCTGCTACGTACGACATCGGGCTTGCATCGGGTTGGGCATCGACCACGACCACGACGACGACGACCACCACCGCCGACTGCTCCTCAACACACAAAACGAGTCTATACACCCGCGTCCAGGAGACCGCATACGACGCGCGCAAGACGTTCCGTACGACGCGCACATACCATCCCACAAGACACCCCATACATACGACGCCCTAGCCTCCTGCGCACGACCCACTATCTTAGTCTACCTGCACAGACCGAACCTGCACACGATCACAACCACCCACACACCATGGTCCGCAACCGCAATAACCACAAGAAAGCCTCGACGAGCACCACCACCCCCGCGCAAGCAGCCGAGGCGACCATCGAGGAGATCACAACTGGTGCGTGTCCGCCTGCTAGGCCTTCTCCCCATCCCACCTACACCCTCACCTTCCCTCACCCTCCCTCCCTCCCTCTCCACCTCCTCACTTCCTTTACCCTCTCTTCCTTTACCCATCCTCCCTCCGTCTCCCACACCCACCACCCACACCTCCTCACCTCCTAACCCGCCACCCCCAACTAACCCGCCACCCCCCACAGCCACCGCCGCCAACCTGTCCATCCCCGAGGACGAGCAGTGGCGGCTCATCCGGGAGAGCGGCGTGCTGGAGGGGTTGGTGCGGCCGTCGGAGGTGTCTGGTGTGAGACCGCTGGGGCCGGGGATGGCAGGCGCAGCAGGTGGGGTAGGCGCAACACTTGACGGAGCAGGCAAGGCAGGCTCAGCAGACCGGAGAGGCCCAACACCTAGCACGACACCCAAAACAGGCGCAGAGCCCTCACCCCGCATACGAGAATTCGCCGGACCGGGCGGCTCGACGATCATGGAGGTCGGAGGGACGGGCGGTCCGACGTCCTCCTCTTCCAATACACCAGTTGAACCTCCCACCCCAACCCCCTTCGCGGAAGAGGTGTACATGACGACGACGCTGCTGATCCCGTTCACGTTCTGCCTGGTGCTGATGGATGTGTGAGTGGGCGTGCCTCGTTTGTCGACGTCGTTCCCTCTTTTCCTCTTCCCCTTTTTTTCCACTTACGCCCCACCCTTCCCCCTTCCCTCCCCACTTCCTACCCACCCCACTACTAACTCCCCCCCCCCCCCCCGCAGCCTCATCCACCAGCAATACGGGCAACAAGCGCGCCTCGCGGACATCGGCGACCGATTACTATCGGGCGTGCCCATCCTGGCGTTGTTTATATTTTATAGTGAGTGTTTGTTTCGTGGTGGTGGTGGTGGTTTTATGAGGCATGAGTGCGATTTTGCCTAGTTCTTCGGGCATTCTCACCACCAGCTCGTTCCTCCACATACCACCTCCCTCTTCCCTCCCCTAACCTCCCCCCTTACCACCTCGCGCCTCCCTCACCTAACCTCCTCCTTCCCTCCCTCTTCTCCTCGTTCCTCCCTCCCTCTCCTCCTCCCTGCCCTCCCCTCCCTCGCCTCTTCCCCCCCTCCCCCCCCATAAACCACTCCCCTAACCCTCTTCTCCCAGCCACCCGGCACAAACACACGCGCCTGGGGCAACTCGCGCTCTTCGCGGCCTCCCTGTTCGCAGGGCCGCGGATGCTGTGGACGCTCGGATACAAGTCGTATTTGGTGAATATTCAGCAGGTGAGGCGCCTTCTTCTTGTTTGCGCGTTTGATGATTTGCGTGTGGTTATTCCTCTGCGTGCGGTTATTTCTCTGCGCGTTGGCATTCCTCTGCGCGCGGTTATACCACTGCGCGCGGGTATTTCTCTGAGTGCGGTTATTCCTTGGCCTTTGCCTTCCTCTGCCCCTCCCCTCCCTTCTCAGAACCATGATAGCCGATTGACACCCACTCCCCAGTGCCCCCCACTTGCCACGATCTGGATCTACACGATCATCCAACTCGACCTCGGACCGGCGGTCGCGAACCTGGTGCTCGTGGGCGGGTGGGCGTGGTGGACCGAGTTGGGACCGAGGTTGTTGCGGAGGCGGTAGCGCATGACGGTGATGTAGGTTGTTGTGAGTATGAGGATCAAATTTGTCCTATTGTGCGTCCATTTCGACTTAGCGTGTTGTTTTCGTCTCCATTGTTTTTTGTTCCCCTTTCTTCCTCCCATTATCATCGATTGTTTCTCGCTCGTACAAGGTGCCCGGCTGGCGCGAGCCCACCCGCAGCCGTGGCGTATCGTCGAGCGTATATTGAATGCATGGGTGTAGCCTGTGTTGACCCTCCAATCGTTCGCAGGGCAGAGGCGTACGGTCGTCAGTGACCTTGTACAGTTGACCTACCAGCGGACGCGGCCTGCGCTTTGCAGGTTGAGATGGGGACATCGTAGCTAAGGCAGGGGGCACTAGGAACCGGCACCCCTTATGTAATCATCACGTGATGTATGAGTCATAGGGTTAGGGTTGGACAAATCCCGCCGGTCGGGAGGTCGGCGGCACTCACCCACGTACCACGGCGTGGCTTGCCCCCTGGGACTCTCTAGTGCCTCAGCATACATAAGATAATGTACTGCCATAAGCTGTTTGACGGATGAGCGCTGTATGCAGCTGTCATGTCAGGTGGCAGAATACAATGGCTATGTTGGGATAGTCGTAAGTCTGCCCATGCTGCTGAGGCACCCAAAAGCCCTTCACTGTATGTATGTATATAACGAGTAGAGCAACTAGTAAACCAGAGTACGTCAATGGTAAAATTTAACGAAGATCAGCGTTACCCGATGACTTACGGTTTTTGTAAACCGTGGGACATCCGAGTCGTCTCGGAGACGCGCGTGCATGAGCTTGTCCTAGTCATCACCATCTGATTCCTCGGCGTAAAAGACTAATTACTGGGCGATATAATGGACTGCTGCCTCATAATAAACCGTGACAATGCTGGGGACGGTTCTTGAAAGCTTGAAGGGCTCGGTGTTTGTGTGAGTCGCAACATTGACACATCTTCTACCACTGGGTTTGTCTTTTCTTCACCAAATTGTGAGGCAGGCCTTTACGGCGGGTCGTCTGCTCTTCAGCATGCATTTCTGCAGGCGCTAGGGCGTGTCATGCTGTCGCAACGGCGCGTTCGTCGACGCGCCGGAGTCCGGCAAGGTCACGTGAGCGCATCACGTGACTGGACAAAAGTCCGAACTTCAATTTTCGTAAACCCCTCCAGAGACGTTCCCCAGACCTGCCGAGTCGTTTGCCGTCAAAAAAACAGATCAGCCCATAACTTCCTCATTTTTTGGAATATCTCAATTCTGCTCAATAGGAACTGTATGTGAAGCACATAGCTACATTTTGTATTACGCAGAAGGGCGGAGAATGAGCGGGGGAGAGGCAGGGAACGGCGACAAAGTGGCGGCTGATCTGCTTACATAAGGGGTGCCGGTTCCTGATGCCCCCTGCCTTACTATCAATGGATATGAGTTGTATTGCCAGTTCTACGCGTCACGCGATCGCGTCTAGTACGATGACGTAGGTGAGTTGCCAGAAGCGTCGATCAGGCTGGTCCGGCGCCTGTTGCAGTCACAGCCTGTCTCCTGCTACGATGGCGCGCTTGAACCACTCGGCCCAACTGCTCACCCTCGTCGACCGCCCACCGCCTGGCGCCCAGCCGCGTCCGCGTCCCCGCGCCGACGCCGGGCCGTGCCTGCCTGCCCGTCTCCCCTCTGCGGGTGCGTCTGCCAGCTAGTCCAAGCATGGAAAATGCCACAATATCCAACCAGCCATCCTCGCTCGCGAAGCCCGCCAGCGCGCCCACGCCATCCCCCTCCCCCGCGAACCCGACACAGACGAGGTTGAAGCGCTGCTCGAGGATGCACTCAAAGACGAACTAGACGCCGGCCACGACAAGCCCCCGTCCCCCGAACCCACTTCTCCAGACCCCGAACCCCCCACCCCCACCACCCGCACCCCCGCCGCCGCCATCCGCGCCCTCTTCCGCATGGGCTCTCACAAGCTCGCCCAATCGCACGCCCCCGCCAACACCCACGCACCCACCAACCGCATCCCCGAGCCCTTCGAGGTCCTCCGCGCCATCGAACGCAGGGACGAGATGTACCTCATGGACGTCCGCGATCGCGCCTTTCCGCTCCTGCTTTCTACCAAGGCAGGAGATCCGCCACTATTGCATGCACTCCGCATCGGCGCCTCCCATCGCTCCATTGCTCTGCTGCTCGTCGGCGCCTTCTCTCGCTACATCAACAACCTCGAGGAGCAAGAAATGGCCAAGCAGGGGGTCAGGGGTGTGTTGAAAGCATTGCGTGAGTATCTACGCCTCTCCAACTCTTAGTATACTGACAACTCCCAGGCACCAACCTCAAGCTCGCCATCGACCACGACCTCGCCGCCGAGCGCAGCGATCTCGCAGCCAGCTTTATGCAGGTGCTCGTCATGAGTGAGGGTGAGTGGAAGAGGAGAAAATGTGGTCCTCAGCGAGTCTCCCAACCGACGCTCACCACCCCCTCCCCTTCTCTCACGACATACACTCCCCGCTTCTCTCACGACATTCAAGCTCCCCACTGAAACTAACCGCCACCCCCACAGGCGAGCGCTGGGTCTCCGCACAAGCCGAGGCCGTCGGGCGCGAGTTGCGCGTCGGCGTTGATCGATCGGGGGAGGGGAGGCGGGTGTTGGGCTCAAGAGCGAGGGCAAGGAAGGACGACGAAGAGGACGGGCAGGCTTCATCGCACGCACCGCATGCTTCGTCGCACGCACCGCATGCTTCGTCGCACGCACGGCATGCTTCGTCGCCAACAACCCACGCGCGCACGCTTTCCGCCGCGTCCTCCTCCGCCCGCCGCTCGTCTGTCCACTCGCGTCCGTCTTCCTCATCGCACCCGTCTTCATCGCCCGCGCATGCGCGCACCCTCTCCTCCACCTCTACTACCGCCACCCCCTCCACCTTACACACCTCCCTCACCACCCCCTCCTCCACCACCGGCCGCCCCGTCCACACCGCCCGCGCCGCCGTGCGCAAGTTCGCCACGCGCGAATTGGGCAGGGCGGAGCTGATTGCGAGTTTGGAGGATTAGTGAGTGTTCGTGGTTCGAGGTGTCGTTCTTTGACTCCCCCACCTCGCACGCCTCCACCCACACCTCGCCCCCCTCACCCCCTCCTTCCCCCCCTCACTCCCCCTGACCCTCACCTCGTTACCCCCATTCCCTTCACTCCCCCCCATCCCCTTCACCCCTTCTCCTGTCTCCTATCTTCTTTCCATCCCCCCCTCCCCCACCTCACTCCCATATATATCTCACGAACAAACAAACCTCCCCCCGTTCCCATCCCTTCTACAAACTAACCCCCCCTCCCATTCATTCTACAAACTAACCCCCCCTCTCATCATCTCACGACAAAACAAACTAACCCCCCCCCCCCCAGCATCGGCAACGCCACCGTGGACCTGCTCCTGCTCGGCGCGTGGGGGCTCGCGAGGGAGGTCGTGGGCGGGGAGGGGATTTCGGTGAGTGTTTGGCCTGGGTGTGGGATGTGGTGTTTTCTTCTACGTGCAACACACGGTTCTCATCTGCGCGCGACTGCCGTTTCCTTCTGCGCGCAGACGCGGTTTTCCTTCGCTCGACGGGACCATTTCCCTTCCCTCCCCCCCTTCTCCTCCCTCCCTCCCCCCTCCTCCCCTCCCCTCTTCCACGTCCCTTCTCTTTCTCTCTCTCCATGCCCTCCTCCCTCCCTTTCTCCTCCCTCTGTTTTCACCATATCTAACGCTGACCCTCCCCTCTTCCTCCTCCCCTACCCTCCCTCCCCTCCCTCTCGTTCCCTCTCGTTCCCTCTCGTTCCCTCTCGTTCCCTCTCGTTCCCTCTCCCTCCTCCCCTACCCTCCCTCCCCCTCCCTCTCGTTCCCTCCCCTTACCCCCTCCTCCCCACTGTCCTCTTCTCATCACCAACACCCCTCACCATATCAACCACCCACGCTAATCCACGCTAACCCTCCCTCCCCACCTCCCTCCCTGTCCTCTTCTCATCACCACCAAACCTACCACCCACGCTAACCCACTCACCCACCCCACCCCACCCACCCCACCCCACCCACTCACCCACTCCCGCAGACCTCCTCCTTCGCCCGGGACGACCGCGTGTACCGCGCGTTTTGCGAGCGGTTGGATGGGATCGGGCTTAGCGAGCGGTTGGATGGGATTGGGCTTAGCGAGCGGTTGGATGGGATTGGGATCGGGGCGGAGGAGGGGGGTATGGGGAAGAGGGAGAGGGTGGGTATGTGGAGGGTGAAACCTGGCACACGAACGGCTCGCGTCGGGGATCGGCGAGAAAGTCAGGGGAGGGCGCGAGCACCAATGCGGGGGCGGCGAGAGCAGCGACGATAGGGGCAGTGAGAGCAGGTGCGGGTGCAGGGGCGGCATCCAGGACAGAGGCGGCGAGAGCAGGTGCGGGAGGGCCGACGGCATCCAGGACAGGGCCGACGGCGACATCCAGGATCTCCACCACCTCGACACCAACCTCCACCTCCACCACCACCCGAACCACCTCCCCCCGAACCACCACCACCTCCACCACCGCCCCCGCCCACAAACTGCCCCGCAAGCTCCGGTGGCAGCTGCGCGTGCTGCGGGCCGCGGTCGGCGGTCGGCGGACGACGTATAGGGTGAGTGGTGTTCTTGGTGGTGATGTTTGTACGAAGGGGGGAGGGGGGGACTTGTTTTTGGTGGTGATGTTTGTATTCTTGGTGGTGATGATTGTATTCTTGGTGGTGATGTTTGTGGTATTCTTGGTGGTGATAGTGGGGGTGAAGGGGAGGGCGAGAGGAGTGGGGGGTGAAGGGAGGGGGGAGTGGGGGGTGAAGGGAGGGGGGAGTGGGGGTGAAGGGAGTTTTTTGGTTGGGTGAAAAGGGGAGGGAGAGGGTGGCGTTCGAGTCATAAGTGGGGGACTTGGTTTTGGTGGTGATGGGGTGTACGGAGAGGGGAGTTGGGGGGGGGGGGGGGGGGGAAGTAGGCGGGAGGGACGGGAAAGGCGAGAGGGACGAGGGACGGGAGGGGAAGTGGGGAGGGGCATGGGGAGGGGATGAGGAGAAGGAGGCGGAGAGGGGTGAGGGGGAAGAAGGAGTTTTTGGTGTTGACGGGTGTACGGAGAGGGGAGTGGGGAAGAGGGGAAAAAGGCGAGCGAAGGGGAGGGGATGAGGGGAGGGGAAGGGGAAGTAGGCGGAGGGAGACAGGGAAGGAGGGGATGAGGATGAGGGGATATGGAGGAGAAGACAGCGCCGCTAACGCACTCCACAGCGAAAGGTCGAGCTGCTGGAGGCGGAGCTGGATGATGGGTAGAGGGTGGAGGCGAGGGAGGATGGGTAGAGGTGGGGGATTATGGGAAGGGACGTGCGGGGTGCCGATGAATGACTGAGGACTCCGCGGCCGATGCACTATATGGCTGAGTAGTCAGGACCATACGGCCCATGCACTACCTCCTGCATATGGGGCCATCGGGTCTGAGTCGAGGCCCGGAAGCGAGAATGTTCGCACTGTATTGTAGGGCTCTGTACTTTTTGTAGGATTATCATGTGTGCTTATAGGACGACCGACTCTTTCTTGACTCTTTCGATGAGCAGGACAAGCTCGGCAGCATCACAACCATGCCCAGAAACGCCACAGCCCTGCCCAGAAGCACTACACTCACACCCACACACGCACCCCTGCCCAAACCCACACACACTGACAACTGCCAACGCGCGACGCGTCTGTTGACATTCATTTGTACCGCCTCTGGCTTACTAAGCCAAACTGACTAAGCCACGGCCGCCAGCATTGCTTAGTAATCACAGCCCGTGTTGACGTCCATTTGTAGCGACTTGGGCTGACTAAGCCACGGATGCCAGGGCTCGCTGACTAAGCGTTGTGGGCTTTCGCACGGTGGTTTATTTATTTATGGCCCAAGGAGGAAACCTAGGCCTCATGGCTAGGAAGAGACGCTCATGAGCTTCTTTCCATCACAACGCTTGTACAAGGTGCCCGGCTTGCAGCGAGCCCACAAGCAGTCGTTGGCGTATCGTCGAGCGGATATCGGATATGGAGACCGTGTACATGGCGACCCGTCCGGTTTGACCAGGTGTCAACCCGCCTGGCTGACCAGTCCTGGTTGACGCGCGATCCGACATCCCATCCCTCGCCCGCTTGCTGGCCGCACGTCGCCTCGTCGCGCACCGCTTCGTCGACCGCACCCCTCGAGTGTGGCGCGCCCCCACTGGTTTGCGGGCGGGACCCGTCTATATACATACGGGCAAAGGGTGGGAGACATTATTTATCCAACCCTCCAGGCGAGATGTACGTGGTAGCTGCGCTCCTCTCGTTTCTAAAGCTTCTCTACTCATGTACATACAGTAGAGGGGTGTGGTAGACTGTCGAGTGATGCGCGCGGCATCACTGGCGCTTGCAGACAGTGCAGTATCATATGTAAGCCTGCTGCAATAATTGTCACTGCAGCACGTTGGCCATAAAGGCAACATAAAGGCATAACCCTTGCTAAACCTTCGACCGCCTTCCAGCTTAGTTGCCTTGCCTTGCAAGGTCTCTCAAGCTTGAAGCTTGAAGCTTGATTGACTTGAGCTGGACTTGAGTTGAATCGATTCGCGACGACGTGCCAGCACGTGAACGCATCACGTTGTTTTGCCCGGGCACTGCCCGGGCAAAACTTTATAGTAAATTCTGCGCTCATTCATACTGACTCTCTAGTCTCCCCAGCTGACTCTCTAGTCTCCCCAGCTGACTCTCGGGCATCGATTCGCCACAGACTATCCGCCACTTGGAACTCACCACTTTCCACCGACTTGTAGTCCGCACTTGAAGGCAAGGTTGGAGACCGGCGCAGGACCGGCGTAGCGGGAGCTTTCTGGTACTAGTACTTAGAGATCAGTAAAACCTTAGGCTTTCGAGCAAACCTGAAGCTGAATTGCATCAGTAGCGACGGCGGAATCCTAACGTTTGTTCGCCTTGTGAAGACTCCGACGCACACTCTTAAGTAGAGGCTAGAGACGACGCGCGGCAGACCATAGGTAGTGCGTATTCTAGAGATCATCAAAGTCAAACTACTTGTTAGTCTCGATAAAGGACCGCTACATCAAGCACGCACAAAACGCTAGTACACCACTGAGCGCACAAACGCGCTACATCACCGAGCTCAGAGGACGCACTGTGTCACTGCTGAGCACAGAATAAAAATGTACTATGTACAACCGCCAATATCGATAGTCTATACAGCGTTAGCATTAAAATAAGCAAGTAAGTACGTAGAAGATAGAGTTTTGTGCATCCATGGTTAGGTATGTGCAGAGTCAGGATACTTAGGTAGGACTGTCAGGATAGGTATGTGCATCCAGTCTGGTCCCTGAGTATACCGCAGGGTCGGGAGGAGTGCGCGCGAGGGGGAGGGGGTGTATACCACGCAGTCGGGGGTAGACACCATGTACGTCAGGAAGTCCAGGGTGCACGTCAGGAAGCCGAGGGTATAGGGTAAAGACTGGAGAGGAGTGAGCGTCGGGGCGAGGCGGGTGTGAAGAGGCGGCGCGGGGGCGTGTCGTGTATGTGTGAAAGAATGCGGGAAGCGGGTGGGGCGCGGTGTATACAGGCGCTGGTGTGCCGTATACAGGCCGCGGCGTACACGATGCGTGGCGTGGTGTATACGGGTGCATGCGTATGCTGGCCGCGCACGAGTACATGCCGAGGACCATCGGCGTAGCATCGGCAGGGGCAGACGGGATGACAGCGATGCGTTGCGCGCGCCACCCAGCACGCCCCAGGGCACCGCACCCCGCGCGTGCGAGGACATCGCCGCCAGGTGCGCCCCAGGACACCGCACCTCGCGCGGGTCTTGCGCCCTCTCGATTGGTGGGTATATAAAAACTGCAGTGGGGCGTCAGCAATGAGCAAAATAGAATGGCAGCAGCAAACAAAAAGCCGCAAGGAAGAGTGAGATTGGAAGACGACAAAGTAACCGTATCAAAACAACGAAGATAGGGTAAGAGACCCACAAAGAAAGTCGAAAGATAACCAATAAACAGTACCAAAGGGACCATAAGGAAGACAACAAATCAGATTACTCACCAAGAAGAGCCTCTATCGTGTGTGCGGGCATTAGAAGCGTAACATCCGGTATCCTACAGGCCAGGCTAATATGTGTACGTTGCGAGAGATTCCGTGCGGGAGATTCCGTAGCACAAGGCTGTACACGGTAGCACAAAGCAACTTGTAGGTCCATGAGACATGATAAATTATAAGTCCGTGAGTGTCTTTTTGCGTGTCTAAGCACGCGTGTGGGTGCGATGAGTGACGCAGCGACGAGCGCGTGAGGGGCGCTGAGACAGCGTGTGTCGGGGTCAACGGTGAGTAGCCAAAGAGGAGCATATGTCAGAACGCCGGGAGAACGGGGACCCCACGAGGAGGGCTTCCGTCCCCCTGGACGCGCTATCTTGACGAAGACGGCAAGAATACATCTGACTCCTCATTGCGATAGCTCCCACCATCGTGGTGGCTCACCCCATCGTGATGGCTTACCCCGTCGTTAGGGCTCACTCCGTCGTGAAGACTCGTCCCCGTCGTGGTTGAGTTGAACGTGCGCGAGCTGTACGTCCGGAGGTTTGCCAGCTGCAATAACAGTCAGTCAACGACCAAAGTCTCAAGAAAAGCATCCACTCGCATTCCCAATCGGTCGCGAGTAGTCCAGATGGTCCCTCAAGCTCGCCGCGCTGTCCTGTGCCGCCGTGTCCAGCCGCATGCCCAGTCGCAGCATCGGGTTCAACAGGTGCTCCCCATGCCGCGAGTCCTCGCTCGCCGCCGGTGATGGGTGCGGGTCCATCACCCACGGGTGTGGATGCTCAAGAGGCGGGTGTCCGAGGTAGTCAAAGTCTCGCTGCTGCTCGTGGTCAGGCGGATACTGGTCTTCGCCATACGGCGCATCCATAGCGAGGCCAGGCGTTGGCGGCAGCGTCGGCGCGGGCCACAGCGTCCCCTGGTTCGCCGCCCGCAAGGCCGCCTCCTCCGCGGGGCTCAGGTCCGAGATGGACTGGCTCCCCTTCGGCCTCTCCTTTTCCTTGACCTTCCGCCTGCCCTTCGACCTCGGCGTCGTCATCGGGACGGGGTCCAGCAGCGACGAGGGCACGCGCGTGGACGGGGGTACGCGTACGGCAGGATGTGCGTCGCTCTCTGGCACGAGCTCTTGAGCGGCGGGGGTGCTATCGCGCGTTTCCCTATCCCGCATGTCCGGAGCGGACGAGTTTAGTCCACCGCGCAGCCGCCCGAGAAAGCCCTTGAAGCTGCGCGCGTCTGAATCCCGCTCCCGCGTTTCGCCAATGTCGCCGCGCATGCTTTGCCGCCACTCCGACTGTGCGCCGTGTATGATGTAGCTCGAGGGCGGGGTTGGTTGTTTGAGGATCGGCCGTGGCGGCGCGTGCGAGTGCGATGAGTGCGACCCGTGCCCTTGGGAGGAGCCCGAGCTGCTGTGATGAGGTAGCAGCACCACGTGCGAGCCGAGCGAGCCATGCCCATGGGAGGATGACCTCTCCGTCGTCGGCGAGCCCAACGGCACGGGACCCTCCTGCCCGCCTAGCCACGCACTCGGATCTGGCCCAAACGACACACGGCCCGTCGTCGCCGTCAATAAGGCAGGGTCTGCTGCGGTCATGGCCTCCGCTGCCTGCCCGAATGCCGGCATATGTGACGTCGTGGATAGGCTCGGTCGCATGTCCTCAGCAGAGCCGTGTCCCGAGCTGCTCCCGTGATTGCGAGAGACAAGGTCGACCTCGTCCATCTCCGCCTCGCCCGCTCGCATGTAGGGGTAATCGCCGTGACCATGCCCGGAAGTGCTCGCATGCAGCGAAACAGGAAGGGCGCCCGCCGGAACCTGTGCCATTGCAGCCGCCTCATCGTCTTCTTCCAAGGGTGCGCGTCTATAGATGCTTCCCTGTGGACTGCCAATCCCAGCAAGGCCAACGCGCGAACTGGTAGCGGATCGCATATCACGTCTCCTTCTGTAGCGTCGGCATCCAAAAAACAGTAATACGGCGGCTGCGACAAGTATCGCCGCTACTGCGATAGCAACTCCGACGATTGCACCGGTGTTCTTGTCGAACCTAGGAACGTATGAGTTGAATCGGAAGTGAAGACCACGATGATACTCACCCGTTGGAGTCCTCGGACGCGTTGGTGCCCAGGACGCCGGTCTGGGTTACTGTGCTGACACTGGTGTGTCCGACAGTATGTGTTCCGCCGTCAACGACTTCTGTCGTAGTCCAGGTATCAGTGGTCACAAACGTTGACGTCCAATGCGACACCGATGGTGATGATGATGATGATGTTCTGGTAGTCGGCGTCGGTGTTCGTGAGGGAGAGGACGTATTATGAGTTGTAGTTGACGGGCGGTCGGAGGAAGTAGGTGGGCGATATGACGATGAGGACGACGACGATGACAGGGACGAGGAAGACAACGACGGGGAGGTCGATGACGAAGAAGAAGAAGATGGCAAAGAAGAAGAGGATGAAGAGGATGAGGTGTAAGGCAGGGACTGCGTGGATGATGAAAGCGAGGTGGACAGCGATTGCGAGTATGAGCTGGAAGACGAGGAGCTGGCAGAAGAAGACGTGGACGAGGTCGTGGCAATGGAGGACGGTGAAGATGACAAGGCGCTCGATGAGCGGGTGCTTGATGACGGGACGCTTGAGGTCGGACCGCTCGATGTTGTGTCCCTCGAGGTCGAGCCGCTTGATGACGCAGAACTGGAAGGTGGGGCGCTCGACGTTGGCGCGCTTGACGACGCGGAGCTTGATGGTGGTGCGCTCGAGGATGCCGAGGTGGACGTCTCCGCGCTTGACGAAGGAGACCTTGACGAGGTCCTCGAAGTGGATGAAAGTTCCGCCGTGGAGGAAGGTGGCGCTGACGACCTGGACGAGGTCGACTCTGGCGGAGCACTTGATGTCGGTTCGGATGAAGGTTCCGCCGTTAAGGAAGATTGCGCTGACGACCTCGACGAGGTTGACTCTAGGGGCGCACTTGATGTCCGCTCAGATGAAGGTTCAGTCGTGGAGGAAGGTGGCGCTGACGACCGTGACGAGGTCGACTCCGGTGGCGCACTTGATGTCGGCTCTGAGGTGGACGTACTAGACCTCGTAGGCATACGCGAGGTGGAGGTGGGCTCAGGAGGCGTGCTTGAAGACGTCGGCTCTGACGAGGACGTGGATGGTGCATCGCTCGTGCTGCCCGACGACTCGCTTGACTCGCTTGACGTGGGCAGGCTAGTATTCGGCGAGCTGGACGTGTCAGAGGCGATATTACTCGTAGATGCGCCGCTGGTTGTGGTCGCCTCGTCTGTGGTGGTTCGCGAGGTCGTGGTGGGGCTCGAGTCGCTCGTCGATCCCTCGCTCGTGGAGGGGGGATTTGACATGGACGAGACGGAAGACATGTCGGCGGGGGCACCGGTCTCGCCTTGCGACCTGCAGGAGCAGAACCAAGCATGTCAGGACAATGATCAGTAGTCTGATTTGACTGGCAGCACGCACGCGTCTGTCTGTCGCCTGGCCAGCGTGGTTCTCGTGATGGCGGCCAGGGAGCGTGTCGTTGTGGCGGACGACGAGCCCCTTCTGCGTTCATCGTGGTCTGCCTGGGGTGCAGGGGCCACCGCTCGTGCCGAGGAGTCCGAGTCGACATTCCCTGCGCGCAGGAACCAGGGCGCGTCTCGGCGCGAGCGGCGCGTGATCGGCATGAGTGCTGAGGGGTGTACGGTATCGACGCAGAGAGAGCGCTGCGGACGCGAGTAGGTATGCGTAGAGACTGTAAGACGAGAAAGCGCGCAAATCAATTGCGGACTCGGTTGGGAGTAATGAGGCCGCAGCGAACGTGGAGCGAATTAGCGTGGGCTGCGATCACTGCCGAGGGTGTCCATTTACTTGAATCGAGCAACACGAGCGAGGCGAGGTCCGGCACTCGCTGTCACAGTCTCAGCATGTCCGCACTGGTGCGTTCGAGATGGACGTTGGGTCCGACCTGGCAATGCTCATCGCAATCTTCCTATTCTGCTGACACGCATCGCGACCAATCTCACGCAACCCCGAAATCCCCGTATTGACGAAGGACGAAGACATGGCGTCAGTCGCTATAGCAAGTCGCTACCAACGCGGTAAAAGACCCGCACACTGTCATCATGAGTCTAGTCAAACAAGTGTATGCAGCAATAGAGAATCTAGTTACACGAGAACAGCGCTGTCTAATAAAGCATCAAGAAGCTCCCCGGAAGGGAGTGTACAAGTACGGTACAAGAGGAGTCCTAAGGTAAACCAAGCGGGAACGTAGAGTAGGGTATACTTAGAGAATAAGCTAGTAGAGTAGCCATGAGCATGCATAATTAGTTTTGAGTGCGTTAGTTGCCACCGCCAGTGCCGTCGTGCATATACGCATCCATGTCGAGCAGGTCCTCGACTTCCATCGCCTCAGCGCGCTCGGCCTCGTGCTTCACGCGGGCGGCCTCCTTCCAAAGCGCCACCTGCTTGAGGATGTTCGACGCAACGTTCATCATCGCCGCGCGCGCGCGCTGCTGGTCCTCGTTTTCGTCGACCTCCTCCCAAAGCGCCGACATGCTGGTCTCCACCTGCACCTCATGGTCAACTTCGATTTACAGCGAACGATAGCCGAGCACGTACCTGCTTCGCGAGCGCATTCAGTTTCTTCTCCAGGGCATCGCCGACAGCTTCCGCTGCACTGTCTAGGCGGTCCATTATCAACGCCGCCGCTCCGTGAAACATCTTTTCCTTCTTCAACTTAACATACTCGTGAAAAACACGCTGGCACGACAAGTCAGTATGATGCACATTCAATATAGTTAGACGAACCTTCTGGCGAGCGACACTACCCCTGCCACGCTCATCCATTGCGAGGTCGTAGCCGGGGATCAGGTGCTCTTGCACGTGTGGGCCCAGGCAGCGAGACACCTCCTTCTGCTCATTCTGCAAGGCAACCTTGACAGCCTCCATAGCGTCAGTCAGCGCGACTTGAGCCTGCTCCATGCACTGGTCGCCTTGCATCTTGGCGCGTTCCTTCAACCCAGGGGCCGCAGAGCTCTCGATCTCCTTCACGAGCTTGGTGATCTTCTCCGACGTCGCCCCATCAAGTCCAGCAAAGAGATCGCTCTCGAACATCTGGCCCCAGGAAGACGCAATCTGGCGAGTGAAGGGGTTGCAAAGCTCCACATTGAGATCGCGGCGCCATTCTCCGTGGCGGCGCAGCGTCGCCCGGTATGTCTGCCAGTGACACGTAGCCGCGACGTCGTCCGAAGTCTGCAGAGCAGCGTCGGCAGCCTGTACACAGGCATTAGTATTTGGAGACCCCGCGCAAACGTTGGGCACCCACGTTGATGGCACCAGCGGTACATTTTTCCTCCAGACCCTGGCGGAAGATGCGCTTGAGGTCCGAGACACATTGGTCGACGAGCGCTTGGAATTCCTATGCCAAGTTAGAAACAACGACGAACAGCAACAGGTGTAGCTTGCCTTTGACAAGCGCGGCTTGATGCCGAGGTCAGCGTCACGATGAGCGTCCCGGCCAGGAAGATCATCGGACATGGACATCAAGTTGCCACGGTTGATGTTGAGGAAGAAGGAGAACGGATCGGGCGCAGCGGAGCTCCCGCGCATATCTTCGTCGCTGTCAGACCCATACTCAGGTTCCTTCGCCGACTCCCACAGCTCGCGTAACGCCTCCCGGTCTTCCGGGGTGACCTCGGCAGCTCCGCGAACGTAGGTCTCGATGGTCGCAACAAAAGTGCGAAGATGTTCGAAGAAACGTTGCGTAGCCGTTTCGCGAGACGACAGCGTGAGCTTGTGGCACCTGGGAGCTATAATCAGATCGATGGATGCTAAGCATGTCAGATGAGGAATTACCAGTCCTGCAGAGCTGGGATGCCTGTGTCCTCCACGTTATCGAAGCAGCTC
The DNA here is from genome assembly GCA_007026445.1 of Schizophyllum amplum. Taxonomy (NCBI): domain Eukaryota; kingdom Fungi; phylum Basidiomycota; class Agaricomycetes; order Agaricales; family Schizophyllaceae; genus Schizophyllum; species Schizophyllum amplum. Next base: position 1,618,167 of record VDMD01000002.1, on the reverse strand, counting down.
GGATCGCCGTCACCTTTGACGATATTCTTCAGCCGGACGTAGTCGCGACTGGACGCAGTGAATACAGGCTACCCAAGATGGTGAGTACATATAAACTGATGAAATGTGTGATTGACATACCAAATCGATAGCGTCGTAGTCGCGCACGTTCTGCGTGGGGTCAAAGTTGTCTGGGTCCCTCTCCTCTGCGACAGCATCTGAGGAAGAGTCAGCGGAGTTGCATTCAAGGTATTCGCGGACTTACCGTCAAGGTCTTTCATGCCAAGGCGAAAATCTTCCTTGAGCGTCCCGCGCGAGTACTGCAGAGGATTCAGGTATGTACAGAGTTGTATCGCGCACGACATACCTCGGAGCGCTTCTTGGAGCAATACGCATTTTTCTGCCGCTGCGTCTTGTCGATGGCTTTCTTCAGCTTCGCCAGACGATCAATAGCCTCCTTCTTCTGCGCGCGGGCCTCAGTCAGCTTCGCCCGTTGCTCTGTCAGAGTCGCCGACTTCTCCTTGATACTGAGAGCTCGTCAGCCGGAAGTTCTTCAAAGAGCGTAGTTTTGACGCACATAGCCTCGAGCGACTCTTCAGTGACCTCGTCGTCGTCATCATCCTCCATGTCTGAGCTCTTGGCGTTGCTCTCGTCCGTATCCGAGTCCTCGGCGTCAGAGTCTTTCTCTTCTGCGTCGGAGTCCTCTTCGGAGTCTTTGTTGGACTCCACATCGCTTTCAGCATCGGAATCGTCGTCGTCATCGTCAATGAAGTCGGACATCGAATCGCCGCTCTCCATCTCAACATCCTCATCGGAGTCGTTACCGCTGCGGCGACGCTTGGAAGAGCCCTTTTTGCCGCCACGGGCGTTCTTGCGCTTCTTGCCTTGCTTAGCGGCGGCGGCAGCTTCCGCCTTCTTGCCCGTGAGTTTGTGCTCAAAGGGCAGTCCTTCCTTAAGGCAACGCAAATGCTCCTTGTACTCCTTGAGAAGTGGGCGAAGGTGCTTGAGCTCGTCCTCGATGCCTATACACATGTGAATAAGTAGCGTGCGGAGAGATCTCATCGCCACTCACCTTTGACAAGGTCGTCCGCCAAGGCTTTCTTCTTCTTCCACTCTTTAGTCTCGCCCGCGTACTCATCGAGCCGGTCCTCGATCTCTATCAGTTCGTCGTCGTCTTGCAGATTGAGCGCCCGCTTGACTTCCGAGCATGAGATGTCGTCGCATTTGCTTGCTGTTGGCCAGTGTCAGCGAGATACAAAGAGCTCAGAGCACCACAGCGAACCTATGAACGTGATAATGTGACTGCTATAGCTGCGTACAATGTCAGTAAACAGTGGAGTAGCGTAAACCATGATACTACTCACTTGCCGTCTAGAGTAGATGATAATCACGTTGACCAGTAAGCGACAGGCTCCGAGAAACATTTTGAGGCTTACCCACTGTAGTGGAAGCCAGTTAGCATGTTCCGTAAATATATGAAGGATTGCTCACTCATGAGTTGCATCCTGAACGCGTCTCCAAGCAGATTCTTTGCAGACTGGTTGTCCACAGCGCGTTGAATGGGTGCGAGGACCCAGATGCAGTCGCACTTCTTCATATAGTCGCGCGCGATAGAGCTACGGGCCGCGTTGGCGTCGGCGACACCTGCACGATGGCGGTTAAACCTCACATATAACTTTGGACAATCACTTACCAGGCAAGTCAACAAGGACCGCTCCTGTGGAAAGAGCCTTGGAGTGGCAGCGGACGCGGACCGTGCGTATGAGAGGCCACCACTCGATGTCCTCGACATTGGTCTTCCCGCCAGAAAAGCGTGAGGCCTCCTTGCCCGCCGCCTTCCTAACTTTGTCCATCATCGTCTCCTCGTCCGCCTTCTTCTTCTTGTCTTTCTTGCTCTTCCGGTCCTTCGAATCGATGTACTTGTTGATCTCGGTGGCGAAAGCCTTGGAGTTCTTGGCAGAAACGGTCTTCGTCGCGCCCAGCATTTTGCGAACGTCTAGCCAGGTTCAGATGACCAAATATGAGCAATAACAGAGCACTCACTCTCGTCGTAGGCGACGACATCATCCACCTTCATCCTCAGCAGATTCTCCGCAGTCAGCTTAGGATAAACGGCGTGAACCTACGTAGATGTCAATGAGACAAGATATGCACAATGTCCGCTTTTACTCACCTTAGACCAGGCGATACCAGCGTCGCTCTTGAGATCAGTCAGGCGACGCAAATGACCGTCTTCGTCGACAAGGTCATCAATGAGAATTCCTAGTTCTTCCTTCCACTCGGTCTCCGTCAGGAAAGAGACGTCTGCCTCGATGGTTGGCTTGCTGTGGTACGCAATCTCCGTCACAACTGCCGTGCAAGCGCGCATTCCACTTGTGGGAACAATATTGTCTGCCTGATGTTAGTAAGCGTGCCGTATATACTCAACACATGCTGACCGTCAAGAATCGCATTCAGCAGCGAGGACTTCCCGGCCCCGGTCTCTGTCACTTGCGGTAAACAGATGGTCGCATGTTAACTGCAGCGGGCGTACCTCCGCAAACGGCGATCAGAGTCGTCGGAGACGTCTGCTTCTTGAGCCTGGCAGCCAGTCAGAAAGCTATTCTCGCCCGCAATGAAAGTAGGTAAGCCTACGTTGACAGTTCCTTGCGCCAGACTTCTTGTCGCATCTTGCTGCCGAGCTTGACGTTCTTGAGGTTCGCGTCGATAGCTTTTACCATCTTGCTACCCTCCTTGAGCGCTTCCTCTGGCGAATATGGAATGTCATGGGCAGAAGCATAGATGGTGTAATCGCTCTTTGGGTCAACCTTGTCCTGCGAGGGCTGACCCACTCCAAGTTCGGGCTTCGCCTCAGTCTTGTTGTCCATAGCGGTACTAGACTCCGCGCTTGAAAGATTTCCGGCCAACAAAGCAGAGGAGTCGGCCTTCTTCAACTGGTCGTGCGAATGTGATGAGATGCGACCTGCCATATGGGTCGTAGTACGTACCGCATGTACTGCGTCAGAAGGCTCACTCTTGATTGACCCGCCCGACGCGTTCGACTTCGACGGCATTAAAGGTGTAAGTGTATGGTCAACGGGCTCCGGCTTGACGCGGCCCTAAAGATATGGGTTAGACAGGGTGGCGCAGTGGTACCACCACGTACTGTTGCCATGGCTGCTGTGTTCTCCTTTGCGCTCATTTGCCCTGATACTGGGACTTAGAATTGAGAGCTTGTACGGGGAACGACGTCTATCAGGGGTGGCTGGGAACGAAATGTGATGAAGGTATAGGGGGAAACGCAGCTGCGCGACGCGATCGTATTTAAGTGCCCGCCGATGGACAACAAAGGGCAACAACGCGTACATGTGACTTTGTCTGTTTATGACATCACGCCGATAAGCGTTGTGACTTCGCTGGAGATGCCGTCGATTCCACACAAGCACGTGACCCCCAACGGGGTTAAGTGTCAAAGCGCGCCGGCCTCCCTTCCGTTTAGGCACGTGGCCCCACATAAATCCAGGAAAATACGAGTTGAACGCCCCAGAGGATCATAATAAATTCGGGGTTGCTTGTTGATGCAGAGAAAGGCAGAGTTGAGGCCGGCGGCGCGAGTTCTTTCACTTGAACACAAAATTTCATTGGTTTCTCATGCAGGGTGTACAGTATAGATAGTATGTACGTTATTCTACGAGCCAGAACATCATGGGGTGCCGCCGCCGCGCCACCGCATGTAAGCGGCAGGCGGCGTCGACAAGGCTTCGTCACAGGCGACGAGCATGGGGAGGAGCGGGTAAGGGGAGGGCCTGGGGGTAGTTTCGGCGCTTGCCGAAGTCGGGGTGTCGCGTGTTCGCCGTCTTGTGTCGTCGTCGTTGGCGACGACGGCGGCGCGTAAATTCTGGGCGCGTCAGTGAGCGCGTCGTACGGCGATGACGTGCCCACTACGCACCTCGTAGACGGCGGGCAGCGCCGCCGCACGCTGCCACTAATTCCGGCCCCGGGGCGTCGATGTGGGTGTCGACGGCGCGGTTGGTGGTGGTGGTTGAGGACAACGAACATCACGGGACCTTTGTTGACATCCCTGCGAGACAGCTGAGTCCGTATTTACGAGTTAATTCCCCATTAATTGCGGGTTTGCGGGGCAGCGGCGGCGCCAACAACGCCATTCCTTTTTAGGACGCACGTGCTTGTGTGGATTAGACAAAGACTCTTCGCTGTGACTGCGATTCAACGGTTTGGACTGAGGCTACTCGCGTAGGACCTTGTGAAACCAAAACATCACCACATTTTGACGCTTGAGCCTTCGTGCAGCACTAGTAGAACCAATCAAGTGGTCACAATAACTTTAAGGATGTGCAATGACATTGGCTGCGCCTGGGCTGCGCAGACGTTGCTGCCACCGCTTTAATATTATGTAATGCTGCTAGAGTGGCTGATGCGCTGCCCAATGCCCATGTAGACTGCGTGCAACATCCGCCTCTACTTTGGAAACTCGGCCGTGTCCGATACCCAGGGCTGTCGACGCCTTCGAAACTCCCAGAAGGAGGGCCTTGCCTTCCGCAAAGACGCGTAATTCTGAATGCACGACAAGACTGTCACCGTCGTCGTCTGATAACATGCCGCTCTCGTCGGTCCAAGCCTGTAGGTCCATCGTACCAAGTTCGTAGTCCTCATCCATTCCATTGGCGGGGGAGAGGAGGTCATCACTGTAGTCCAAGTGATTAACGTCGAAGCTGAGATTGTACGGTGTCAGAAGAGCAGCATCGTGGGCGCAAGATTCTGTGGGACTGAACAGCATTGGCCCGGTAACATAATCGTCGTAAGGACCTTGGGACGAAGCGTCGACAGAGGTGCAGTCGTCCACCGGCATGGGGACTGAGTTATGATCGGCATCAAAGCCTTCAGCGACGTCGAAGGTGCCAAGGGAGTCGTCGCATATGTCGATGTACGGATCCATGTCTACGGGTGTTCCGTGTAGGAAAGCTCCATGTTCTTCAAGATGATCGACAGAGTGCCAGGATGCGGTGTCCCATGTAGCTGCTTGTCGATATTGGTGGCCAACTTGAGGCTCGGAGCGAGCGTCGCAGAACGAAGCCTTGACAATGACAGGAGATGGGTAGTTCCCAGTAGTATGATCGGAGGCGGCTAGGCATTCAGAGAAGTAGTTGTGAGTTATGGTAGAGCCGACGTCCAGGTAATCGTCCAGCTGAGGCTCCGAGGCGCTTACGAAACATTCCGAAGGCCGTTCTGAGAGCGTCTTCCGAGTGGCCTCCCAGACTTGTCCGTCTTCGGAAATTGTTACGCTGGCGGGGCGTCGGTGGACGAAAGGTACGGCGGACGGGTAGTCACCAGCACATTGAGAACCTGGAGGCACCAGCGGACGACCATAGGAGGGACAAACGGCCGCCCCTTCGATGGTCATGCCCTTCGGCGATTCCTGCTCCATCTCTGCAGACTGCGCGGGCTCAAAATATTTCGAGCGCAGCGCAATTGAGTCGCCGGCAGCGACGGCCGAGACGAGGGATCTTCTTCGCCACGCGCATTGCGACGCGGACTGTGAAGGACGCAGAGACGGACTGGAGCGCTCATGACAGTTGTCAGCCGATAAAGCTGTCGACGCTGTACCGACACAGGCCGACCGAGGAAGCTCGACCGCATTCCAACCGCGCGGAGCTGTGTCGAGGATAAGAGTGGATGGTTTGGCGATTGCAGATGCGTCCGCCACCTTCGACTCTATATCCCAGATCTCGGAGATGCAGCGCCCGTTTTCGTCTCTTTTAGGGCTGAGTAGAGGATGTATATCGTCGCTTCGCCATTTGTCATGCTTTCGGTCTTCTTCCGCGTGGGTTTGAGCGAGTGGAGCGGAGGAAGAGGATGAGGAAGACGTTGATGATGGCGACGGAGCGCGTTTCTTGCGGGGCGATCGCTTCTTCCCAGTGCCGTTAAGGAAAAGATCTTCTGAAAACATTTTGCCGGCATCTGGTTGTGCGTTAGAAAGTTTCCTATACACTAAACGAGATCGCTGACGTGTCTTGCTCGGGATGTCCCTCACGCGAGTTTTTTCTGAGGCCTTGCCTTTATTGAAGACACCCACGGGCACCTGCGGCCTGGCCTGAAGCTCTGAAGTTAGCGAGAGTGACTGATATGCCAGGTCAACGTACCGTTAAGCGATTTTTGCCTACGTTGGTGGCAACGAATCCATGCATGAGCGCAAACGCCGCAGGAGTCTTTTCCTTCCCTTTCTGCGTTTTGTGTCCCTTTCCCTTTCCCTTCTTGAATTTCGCGGCCGCAGGAGGAGTGGACGGTTCGACGGTATGTTCAGTATTGTCGGGATTGACGATAGCCCGCCTCATTCGCTTGCGTTCTTTACGGTTCTCGAGGCCTATTCATCACGTCAAACGAAGCCGAGTAAACGTGAAGTAGACGACGTACGAGCGACCTGGTCCTCATCAGAGCGGTCATCGCAGGCAATGCGCTTCCTGGAGCTCGCTGATGTTGATATCTTCGGCACTTGCGACGGCTCTGCAGCGCGGGTGCGTTTGTCCTCTCGCGGCTTATGAGGGGACGCACGGCCTGCAGGTTTCGAGGCGGCTAACCGGACGAGCCCATTCCTTTCGTCCTTGTTAGGTGGGCGAGCGATAGCTATGACGCTAGATCCAGTGACGCGGCAGTTCTGGAGGACTCGAGGCTTGAGCACGGGAGTATCGAAGCCGATCTGCGAGACGGGTCTGACAATCGTGGGTGTTGTGGGTTCGCCTGTAGAACGTTGCTTTTTCATTGACAGAGCCGGTCCTTGGTCCCAAGTTCGCATTTCTATCTGACCCTGAGCAGCATAGGTCCTAGCGTGTATTTTCTGTTCTCGTAGAAACGAGCCGAGGAGCAGATGTTTGTCGGTTTTCGAGGTCTTCGAGTCGACATCGCGGAGAGCGCGGGGCTTTGAAGGATCACAGTTGGGCTTGTTCATTGTGAGCGAGTAAAGAGACGGAGCATCCAGATCGCGAGTGCGTGTGACAGGGCAAGGCTGAAGTTGCTGAGGGAGGCTTACGACTCTGAGTCGAAAAGTGACGGTCTTTGGGCAAGGACGTTTAGATCACGTGGACGCTTGTATCAACTGCAAGTTGCAACTTGCAATCCCGGTCCCCGGACCTTCCTGCGATTCGACCTGTGTTCAGTCTTTCCTCCTCCGATAAGCCGGTACTCATGAAGGTTTACGATGGCACCAAGTTCACGACAACCAATGCCCTCCCTGGACCGACGACACAAAGTGACGGATGTGTAATCCAGCGCGCACCACATCAATACAGGTATGTCCAGATACATGATGTACAACATAGAAAGCATGACAGTCATAAATAGGCGTGCAGAGAGGAGCTCACAAGACGTATGCATGAAAACGATCCGCGGAAACATGTCTGCCTAGATACCGGCGACAACAATCCTCAAGCCCATCCGTCCCATCGGCCATATCGTCTAAACTCGACGAGGGTGCAGTCTGTGGTCTCCTTCTCCTTATCCCTTTCCTTCCCCTTCCCCTTGTCAGGGCGGCTCATGTTCGAAGATCCACTCGTCGAACGCGCATGTTGTCGTGGTGGGGATCCCGCCATGGATGTCGATCGTCCAGGTGGGCTCGCAAGACCAGGCCCCGCACCTGAAAGCGATACGATCTTCGGAAGCACAAGTCGGTACCAACCACCGGTATATGTGAGGGCGACCAGCTGAAATTCGCGCCCCGCTGCCGTGGAGCTCACTGACGAGCGACGATTCTGTGCCCTCTCTCCCGGACTTTGCGGTCGTGATGGTAGGGGCGCAGTCGATTCTGCCTCTATCCACCCGACGACGCACCGCTCCTCGTCGACGCGCTCTCCTTCCTGCTTTCCAGCGCTTGAAATCGATATATGCGCTGACTGTGTAGGAATGCGATACTGAGCATAGGACCATTCGGAGCTCAGGTATTTGGGCAGCGAGAGGTATTGAGACAGCTGGGACAGCGACGATTGGCGATTGGCCGCGTTGGCACCGAGCGCGAAGATATGCACAGTGCCCTTGTCGCTCCATACGCAAAGCTCCCGTTCATCCGGTCGGAAGGCGACGCCATAGATATCCGCCTTGTCCGTTCCTCGTCGTAGCTCGCGTGTCTTGTTGCCCGAATACGCATCCCACACTCGGACAAGCGTTCCCCGCGACGACGTCGTGGCGAGCAACCTGCCGGACAGTGTTACGGTGAGCGTGGTCAGCGCGCTATCGTGCGCAATGATCATAGGAACGGGGCGTTTGTTAGGGGCAGGTGGAGGTTTGAGCGGGGGCGCTGGCCTATTCGGAGTGGGCGGGGGAGGTGCGCATGGAGGGAGGTGGATAAGTTGGACGTGACCCATCTGCCGGCCTGGTATTGCAAGCAAGGTGGAGTGAGGCGCCGTTGCGAGCGCAGCGAGCCCTGTTCTATGATGAGCCATGCGCAGATTGGCCGAGCTAGCTTCGCACCTCTCAGGTTCTCGCATGTATCGTATTCGGCATGCCGTCGTACTTGTGGCTCGTCGACGCTGAGTTGGAAGATCACGACGCGTCGCCGTAGCGCAACGACCAGCCATCCTCGGCGACAGGCCACGCCACGCACACGTTCCCTAAACTCGAGTTCGGCGACTTCAGTGCCTAGTATATCGTCCCAGAAGATAACCTTATTGGGTGGATATAGTGGACTCCGTCCGCCCCCAACAAGGAATAACAAGGATGATGTGTGCAGCGGGACTACCATGGACAGTGTCCCGCCCGTAAGTTCTGTCAGATGTCAGCAATGCCGCCCATCGTATGAGGATACATCGCACACACCTCGTTTACGCACGAGCTCCAGAGGGCATGTTCGATAGACGGCGAAGCCTGCAGGAGTGGCTGCCGTGAAGATCTCGCAAGCGGGGTCGAAGCGCGCATCGAATACGCGGATTGGACTGATTGAGGATATGGAATGTCTGGCGAGATTCATGCCAGAGCGAAGGAGGCGCCAGGTCTGTTCTTGCCGTCGTGATAGCACAGGACGCGACCACTGACCACCGTTAAGAGCAGAGTACGGCAAATGGCCCGAAAAGCCGGCTGCGTTTGTATTCTCCAAGTTGAACTTCAGGTAAGGTCATAAATCATGATGATGGTATAAGGAGCAGACCCCGTCAGTCTGAAGTACCATAAGTATTTACAGGGTAGTACACGCAGGCACTATGCCACATAAACGCGTTGATATAGATACAGGAATGCCTCGAGTATGACAACAGCAGGGAGCAGACACGTACGGGGCGTGTAGATGATGCGCGACAAGGAAACTTCAAAAGCATACATGAGTGTTAGATGCGGGTCAGTATCTTCGTAGAGATGATGAGAGATGATGAGAGCCACGAGAGAGAAGGACAGTGATTTTTTTCGCCTATTCGCGTGTACACGGTAGAGAGAAGGAGACGAAGAGGATGGATCCATACAACACAGTCCCAGTCGCAGATTGCGCCACATCAAAGCCTCGATATGTCCGCGTGGCAAGATCGTGTTTGCGAACAGACCCGAGGTGGTCGTAGCCGTTTCCATAGGTCGATATGACCGGCGACCATGCCCTGTCAGGTCCTCTGCGCCACACGCTCGCGGCTCGGGTTCGCCCAGTTGCGGGGAGGGCGGAGGTCGACGTGAACTAGCTGCTGACGAGCGGCCTTGAACTCCATCTCCTCCGCAGTGGCCTGCGCACGCAGAGCCTCCTCTTGCGCAACGAGCACGGCCTTCGCTTCTGCTTGCCGCTGAAGCTCCTCCTCGCTCTGTGCAAAGGTCAGCGATGCACAAATATATGGGCGCTAGAGGCTTACATCGTCGGATAAATAATCCGTGAATCCGCCATCGCTCGTTACTGTGCCGTCAGTCATACTGCCACTCGACGACGACGCATCGGAGATAGATGACGCGCTGGATGAGTGCGAAGACGACGACTTGGTCTTGGATATATTGAGGGCTGCCAAAGACGTGGCCAGCGACACTTGCGGTGCAGATGATTGGGTGACGGTACCGCGACGTTCGGATGTCGCGCCACGTTTTGAGGCGCTGCGAGGCTCGCCGTTCCTAGTACTGACGGACGCTAGGCTTCCTGGCGGACTGCCGGTCTTCGAGCTCGGTGGAGTGCTCCCCTTGCTGTGGAACGTGACCTGGGAAACAGGTATGCTGGACGACGATTTCGCTGTCGCGGCCTGGCGGCGAGAGACTGTGCCTTCGTGTTCGCCAGATTTACGGGACGAAGGATCCAGGTCGACGCCCTTGCCGCCAGGAGGCGAACCTGCAGAAGGCCTATCGCGCTCCGCCGACCCGCTTCGAGGTAGTTGGGGGCTGCGCGTCTTGGGTGGCGTCGATGAGCCCCACTTCGGCCTGGGGTTGGGCGAAGGGTTGCTATTGCGGCGGTCAAGCTGGGGCATCGTCTTCCCGGGAACCGAGGGGCTGCCGGGATTGCGACCGGTGGGACTGCCAGACTGGGTACGCATCGGTGGCGCCGCGCGCTCAAGCATCATACGAACATCAGTCGGGATAGGGATGTGGTGGACGATGCTAACGGCTTTCCAATCCGCTGCAGGTATAAGTTTGTATTCGGACGGGGTAGGGGGGCGGCAACACCCAGGCCATCCTTGATTCGAGTACCCAGCCGATTTCGCAGGCGGATTGGTCTTGGCCCACTTGGAAAGAATCAGCGCGGAGAACTACTAAAGTGTGGAGATGATGCACCTTGCAATAACCGCATCCGTTGAATGTGTCCACTGCAATGCGGCATAAGCGCCCAGCCTCGTGGTCCGACGATGGGACCAGTACAGATGATGCGCACCTTCAGCGTTCTTGAGATAGACCACATCGCATCGCGGATGGTTCGCTCTGTTTCTGCAGACGTCCCGGGAGTGAGGGCAACCGCTGAAATGCTTCCGTGAGTGCGTGCGGGGACAAAGGCGAGGCGTGCAACGCACCGGCCATGCGGGAACACTTTGCACATAGGACAAGTCTTGGTAGCCTGATCGATGGAACCGTAAGCGTAGCACATCGTGGGCAGCGGCTAGGACGGCGGACGGGTGATCTCGAAAAGTTGTGGTGTGCGTGGGCGCGGGAGGAGAAGAGGGAAGAGAGAGGGTTGATAAAGGGCGTTTTGATTAGATCTGAGCGTAGAAGCATGTGGCCTGGTGATGAAGAGCATTGGGAACGCAGCCCGTCAACGAAGAGCAGGGTAAAGTGAGAAATAGGATGCAGTACCGATACAAGACTCCCGACGACTTTAATGGGCCGACTCAGTTCATTCAACGCTTATACGCCTCGAGGTGCGACCACGATGCTGACCCCGTCGCGCCGCCAAACTTAAAGTCAGCCGCCCCGCAGTCCGGCCAATCGGACCGGCGCAGTCCGTGACTCGCGTCACTCCACAGCAGCGGTGACTGATTGGTTGCTCCTTCATCGACGCTCTTCACGATGGGCAAATCGCAGTCCAAGCTCTCGCCCGAACAGCTGGCAGACCTTCAGAAGAACACCTACTGTGCGCCCCCAGCCACTGCTCTCGCGTGCCAATCCTGATGACCGTATAGTCGACAAGAAGGAGCTCCAGCAATGGTGCTCCCTACCCACTTGACATCATACGGCCTCTCACCTCTCCCTAGGTATAAGGGCTTCCGCAAGGATTGTCCCTCCGGTCAGCTCGACAAGACGGAGTTCTCGCGGATATACAAGCAGTTCTTCCCCTTCGGTGACCCTGGCGAGTTTGCAGACTACGTATTCAACGTATTCGATGAGAACAAGAACGGCACCATCGACTTCAAGGAGTTCATCTGCGCGCTCAGTGTTACCAGTCGCGGGCGGCTGGACGAGAAGCTCAAGTGTGCGTTGGCGGCAAGGCTCTGTTTCGTGGTGGCTCGCTGACTGGGCTGCAGGGGCCTTCCAATTATATGACATCGACAAGGACGGCACCATCACATACGACGAAATGCTCCAAATCGTCCAGTCCATATACAAGATGACAGGAGAAATGGTCAAATTGCCGTCTGACGAAGATACACCAGAGAAGGTAATACTCCGACTTGCGTGTACGACAAACCAGTGCTGAACATCGCTCCAGCGTGTAGACAAGATCTTCCGTAACATGGACAGGGACAAGGATGCAAAACTCACGTTCGACGAGTTCGTTGAGGGCAGCAAGCAGGACCCGACAATCGTACAGGTATGAGGTCAGCTTCGGACGTTACGAACGACGCTAACGCCCTTGTAGGCATTATCGCTGTACGATGGCCTTGTATAGTGCTGTCTATCTTTGGTGCTGTGTGATGTTGTGAGTAGCTTCCTCATTTCCTCCCTACTGCCCGCTCACCGTTATTTTCGCCTGCAATTCCATGGTGCGCCTATGCTGCTCCCCGTACTTTTGCGGAACAACTATCTTCAGTATGTGTTATAATATCTGGTGCCGTTCTGGCTTCTTTATCCCTTTTGCTGTCCTTGCATCCCTTTGCAAGGCGAGGCTATGTAGCTGGAACGATTCGGGTCTCAAGACTACTGTTTCCTATATTCCGGATTCCGAACGCTGTAGCTTAAACTGACGATTGGACAATCTGTAGACTGATTCTTGCGTGTATATGTATGCACAGGTCAAATGGAAGCGAAGTGTTTATGAAGGAAACTCAACCTGTGCTTGATGTGCGTTGCCTTCCTGCCTGAGGATCCCACCGCACCAGTCATGGCTGCCATCGGCACCCCTTGAGCTTGCGCATCGACAGGACCGTGTATCTAGTCTCGACGCGATTCACCTCCTTTCCCCAGTCGCGTAACTGACGCATCGCTTCGTCCTCACAGTGGCGCGCGCAATCTCGCACTTAGCTCAGCTCGGCCTGGAACGGCACGCAGGAGATGCGGGCGAGGACGAGCACGTTGCCTACCGCGCTTCTGCCGCGCTTGCGCCGGATCTTGCTGCACGCGAAGGCGCAAGCCCACCGTGATGGGGCGCTTGTGCCGTCGTCGTCCCTCGTTCGGAGTCGTTCCCCATACTTATCGCGCTCGATGCACCATATAAGTACGGCAGGCGGAGGTGCGTCAGCTCAGTGACAGTTTGTTAATGTTGTCAGTCACGCTTCAAGTTCCGGGAGCTCGACGTGCTGATTTTGACCAAACATCACTCGTTGATTAGATATTCCATGTTTGCGTCTGTCGCAAGATCCGGCCATGTATCGCGCGCAAGGCAGCGCGTATAAAGGATGAGAATGGCGTGCGGCCCACCACCCCCTTCGCGCCGTTCTCCGTCTGGCTTGTCTTCGCGACCGTCTGCTGGGTAAATTCATCTCAGGATTTGTGGGCGCTTCGAGCTCGAGTTACACGTTGCTGTATCTGGACGCTTCAATAACACTATGGGTGCCCCTACTCCCCGCAAAGATGTTCTCCTGATTGGCTTTGGTGCTGTTGGTGCAGTATGTGAGTACTGGGTTCGGACGAATGCTCGTGGCATTGCTCGCTAGCCTTGCTGACTTCACGTGCCAGTCTCCATGATCCTACAGAACTCTAGCAAAGTCAACGTAACTGTCGTCGCACGTAGCAATTACGACCTTGTTTGCAGTGAGTAATGTCACATGTGCTTGCTCGTCTCGGCGCTAACATGGCCTCATAGATGAGGGCGTGAATTTCAAGAGCCTGAAATTCGGTGAGATACAGCGGTGGAAGCCGCATCGAGGTTAGTCTTTCCGATTGCGACCTGCCAACGGTTCACCGACTGCTTCTGTGAATAGTGGTCAAGTCCGTAGCGGCGGCGGCGGACAGACCATACTCTCACGTCTTTGTCGCAACGAAATGCACTCCGGATGTGGTCAAAACCTCCAAGATTCTTGCCCCTCTCATTTCGGCGCCATACGCAGTCCGCTTCCCCCAACCCACCTATGTTCTGCTCCAGAACGGTCTCAACGTCGAGAAGGATCTATATGAGGCTCTTTCGGCCTTTGCTCCGTCTGCCCGCATCATCAGCACCGCACTCTATATCATGGCCAACCTCCTCGGCCCGAATTCCGTGCAACACAATGACATGGACCGCGTCGTAATGGGCGTGTATCGGCACAAGAACATGACAACCACGTTGAATACACCGGAGGAGCAGGCCGCGCTGGAAGAGCTCGCTGACATATTTGTCTCGGGCGGTGGCACGGCAGAGATCGTGCCCGAGATCCAGCGGCGCAAGTACGCGAAGAATGCTCTGAATGTAACGTTCTCGGGCGTGTGCTCGTTGACGAGGTATGTGTGTCTTGCCTTCTCGGTCGAAGATACTGGGCTGATCGTCCAACAGGTCGCCCTTCACCGCTTTCTTTCGCCCACCCCCTTCCGACCCCTCGCACACATACACCATCTATGTGCATCCCTCTACTGCGCAGCAAATAGAGGAGTACGCCATCCCCGTCATCAAAGGTGTCCTGGACGAGATGGTGATACTCGGCCACTCCCTCGGATTCACGCCGGACTCCGTCGATGGCATTCCTGCGACTTGGGCCTCAGACGCGCTGGAGATGACGCGCCGGGGCCAGTCGACACCGCAGGCGGCGCACAAGCCTAGTGCAATGCTCGACATCGAGCACGGTGATCCCATCGAAGTCGAGGTCATCTGGGGCGAGATTGTTCGGCTGGCGAAGGAGCAAGGCGTGTCCATACCGGTTCGCAAAGAAGTGTCGTGTCTCGCGATTATCGCTTACATGACAATGCAGCGCACGGAAACCATATACGGTCTACTCCTTATCATCCAGAACCAGATTCTACGAGAGCGGGAGCAGAGGGCAACTACTCCCAAGACCGAAAAGACCGCCATCCCAGCGCCTTCACCTGTCACACCCGCAACTTCTTCTTTCTTGGACGGCGTCGCCTCAATCTCGCGCCTTATCTCATCGTACTTTTTCGCGTCGAAGCACTAGAATCTTCGGTTCCACCTAAATGACTGGATTGCGTCTCTGAGTCCCTTCATGCGTCTTTCTACCCTCATACCCTCTGATTTGCTATCACCCTGCATGATCTTCGTTCGACTTCCTCACTTCATTTCCTTGCAATCTGACACCTTGTAATCTGTAGACCTTAGATGGGCTAGTGTAGTATCTGACGGAGCTCTGGCAATACGGAAGGCGCTATGACAACTACTAGTGAACTCGGAAGTCTTCCGAGCCCTCGAAGCGCTCGTTGGTCTTCAGTTCCGCCGTCCGCTGTGAGCTGGCGCGTTCCGTCTAGTATATGGCGAATACGACCTGCTTGGCGAGCTCTAAGCCGAGCCCGTCGATACACTCCGCGAGTTCTTGTTGCGAGTATGGAGCGGTGTAGTTCTGTCGACCTGTCAGACCATTTGCTGACAGCATACCGATGTGAGTTTTACCTTCAACGGCACGGTGAGCAGCACCCCATTGACGATCTCTCCAACAATTTGAATATCTGCCTGATCATCTTCACTGGGCAGCTCTGGGGGAGGGTCTACGCGAATGCGAATGAACACTGGATAAGTAAACGGAAGTGCGGAAGCCTACCTTCCCTATCGAAATCCCCTTCGACGGAATGGTCCCGATGCGCGAAACAGGCGTAGCGATTCTTCTCCAACAAGTTTTTGCATTGCGCAAGAGGGTACCAGTCGTACGTTTCGGGGTCTGCGAGATAGGACGGTGCATACTCGCCTTTGTACCGCATCTTTTGACAGGAGTAGATGTAGAAGCCTGACGCGTTGGGTAAACATGAGTTGCCTCGGCCGCGAGAGACATTGAGCGTACCCATGTACAGGAACGCCATGTCCTTGGCGCCTGCTTCGTGCATTTCTCTCGCTAGGCATGCTTCTCGCATGGCGCTCAGCTGGATATGGGTCAGCTTTCCTGTGATACGTGCTAGATTGGTTTACGTACTTTCCCCAGGGAATACGCCTCCCAGTCCTTGTCGTACATGAAGTATACGCTCGAGACGCACTTCGGAAGGATATCGAGCACCGCCATGGCTATGAGCTTCCCGTCGACGCGATACATTTGATGATAGGATCCGTATGTCTTCGGCAGGTGGGCAGATGGCGGCGATGAATACGGTATAGGATCTCCCTGCAGAATGTTAGGATATGGAAAGCAAGAAGACGCCTGCCGTATCACTCACCCGTAAGGGCGAGCTGACGAGAAAGCGCTTGAACCCGCGAGGCGTGTTCCCGGTATCATGGTGTATCTCCTGTTGATATTTCTCGTAAAGGGCATATTTTTCGTCTGTAAATGCAGATGGCTCCAGGATTGTCTGTCGGCAAGGCGTCAGCGATCTATCAACCTGGCTACCAATGGCCAGCCATACTTCAAAAGTGTGTGCCGGGCGTTCAATGTCGTGAAAACCACTCTCCGATGCATGAATCGCGGAGGTGAGCGAGAACTTCGGCAGGCCTTTGGACTTGCCCTGCTTGCCGCCGCTGCCGAACAGCATCAGTACGGGATGGCAGAGACGTCTTGAGGAGCCCGCTGGACCTAACGGACGAATCGACATCCATAACGTCACCTGGCTTGCCGTGCCGTATGTGATTATTCCATCTGCGAAACGGGGTGTCATGTTCCATGTTCGCAAATTCAATGGAACGGGGCGCACCGCCTAAGTAACTTTCTGTGGCTTTTGGAAGGCTCGAATGTGAGAGCATCCAGCCTAATTTTCAGGGTCAGACGGAGACACGGCTGTGCACGTCAAGGGCTCAACTTGATAGTATACTGTGGACAGCAGGACTTTTTCAGGTCCGGTTTATAGCACCATGTCCCTTGAAGCCATGTACGATCAGTACGTGCTCCCTGTATAGAAGCATCTGAATTCACCGGAACGCCTCCAGCCACGGTCAATCATGGCTTGGTAGACCTTCGACGGATGTAATTACCCACAAATCAGAAGCTGGTGTGGGAGGCGCGCACTGGACAGGACAGCTGCATTGCGTCTAATCCGGCAGAGTGATGGCTTGACGGGCTGGAGCTGCGCTCTCCTGGGGGACTACAATAACCGCAACTTGACGCAGAGGCGCCGCTCGCATATCCGACCGAGACGGTCATGGTGGTCGCGGTCGAAGTTGAACTCCGGGCCGGGACCGGAGTGGCGGCTACTGCCGGCGCCGGCGGCGCCACAATGTCACCCGACTCCAGCGCCGTCACGATCCTCTCCCGCGTCCCTCTTGCTTGCGTCTTCGAGATCTGCGTCGCGGCTTTGAACAGTCCCTCTTTTGCCTCGCCGGAGACCGAGAAGACCGACAGTATGACTACAATCGTTGCCTCTGTAATCTTTCACCAATTTAAAAGTGTCATTGTCTCATCCCGGTACCGAGTCTCACATCGTGCATGCGCTGCTGCTCGCGCCCGACTCGCGCTCTCCGCCAGATCTTTTCGCCTTGTAAAATAATCCATCCACTGCATCCGCCGGTATTATATACCCCCATCACTGCGAGGTCGGGGGAAGGTCGGGCCCACTCTGCGTCCATCCCACCTACGCCCACGCTAGTCGAAGCTTAACTCGAGCCACGTCCTCGTTCGAGCGTCCTCAGCCGTCGTCGGTTGCTCCCCACTGATTCCTGCACGCGACGAGCCAGCGGAATCTGAGACAACATGATCACGATCGGTGTTGTGCACGGTGAGCGGCCTGACTTTCTCCTGGCCATGTAAGCTGAACGCGCGACTCTGCAGATGCAGGCATTGCCCTGTTCACGATTGCCACTGTCGTTACATGCTGTCGACTCGCTGTCCGTGTTCATGACGGCCTGTTATGCTGGGACGATTTCTGGGCCAGCTTTTCCATCGCCTCCTGCGCGCTCATGCTCACAGGCGTCCTAATCATCATTCATCCGTCAGGTACGTAACACGCACCATCCTGTCTGAGCAGCACACTAACGCACCCTACAGACTCCATGTCCCAGCTGACTATTGTGACCGCGTACTATCTGTTCGCACTCTATCTCTCGCTCAAAGGTGGTGCTGATAATTTCTTACAGTGCGGACGCCGGATTCTACGCTTGCGTATGGTCTTCCCGATTTTCCATCCTATGCACGATCAAGCGCATAACCCCCACCTACGACAACTGGTTGCGTGCCATGGCCGTCGCATTCTTCGGCATGTGGTTGTTCCTCACTACACAGGCCATCGTCCATTGCGAAAAGCACCCTGATTGGAAGACGACGACTAGACAATGTCCTCTCGGAAGTAGCGTGGCGATTGCGCAGCTCACCAGTTCGTAAAAATGCCAATCAGTTTGTTCGTCCTCACACTGACTGTTATGCAGCGGCCGTTTTCACGGATCTCATCCTCTGCCTGACCCCGGCTCGCATGATCTGGAATTCGGACTTGACCAAACCTCAACGCGTACGGCTCACTATCGTCTTTTCGGCTTGTCTTTTTACGACAGTGGTGGGTACTTCAAGCTGCGTTGCAATGAGCTGTAACTTGAAAGATAACGTAGGCGTCTCTGGCCCATGCTTACTGCATATGGGCCCGAAGCTACCTAGATCAATGGCTCGCGGCCGCGTTCGAGGTGCGAAGCTCTTCTGAACCGTTCTGCGCGTTGTTCTGACCAATTTCTTTGGACAGACGTCTATCAGCATGGTCGTGGCCAGTCTGAGCGTTCTCGTCAGCTTCAGCTTCCGTCTCGCGACGATGTATACCACGTTCGAAGGAAGCAGCGCGTCTTCAAGCGGAGCCGACCAGACCGTGATGCTAACGTCCGTCTGGGTGACGAGAGACGCCGAGATCAGCGCCGCGGCAAGGAAAAGCAACGCCCTTGAAGATCGCGACGACAGCGACTCTTCCATCAAGTGCGATAGGACGAGTGTGCATACTGTGGTAGAAGGGCGAGCTTGAAGGTGAATACACCACCGGAACTCGAGTCGTCCGACGGCCTGTTCACTTGCTGTAATGGTATCGGAATTTACTTTACTGACACTCGCATAATTACCTTACTGACACGTAGACGGACTCAGGTTCCACCGAAGTGAATGTATGTCTTGTCCTAAGTTATGTACTTCATTGTGCCTAGCCCTGGTAGTCCCTTTGGCAAGTCCAACATGCAGTCAAAGTCACGGGATCGGTTTCTCCGGACCGAAGGTCAATTCAGACGCGCGACACCTTGTCCAGTTTCCCCAAGCAGACGTTCGTAGACCTTGTCTTCTGCTTCACTCATCCGAAACACAGGGTGCCACGCCGTTCATGGAGAACCCTCATGCGGAGCGTCAGGCTGCCCTTCTGCAGCGCATATGTAAGAACGTGGTAAGTGCGCATTATCGATTTCTTTCTTCCATCGCTCTATTCCGCCACCCTCCAATTCCGCCTCCCTCGTCCCCTTGGATCTCATTCTCCCTGACCTTTCAGAACAAGTGCAATGAAGCCTTTCACGAGGTCAATACCTGCATGGATGTGTGTCCTCTCGCTGGCGCGTGCGCTATAATGCTTAGACCATCACGCCGTCCGCAGGAAATCGTTCGCGCTAACGCGCCCGTGAAGACTGCCGCGGAGCTGGCGATGAAGTACAAGAGGAATGTCATGTACAACGCCAATTTCTCTGGCACTCGTAGCGGCGCGCCTGGTGAAGGGATCGCTGGAACAAAGGCTTGATTTCGTCGAGACCATAATGACGACCGCGTTGTGCCGAAAGACTACTGTCGCACAGTGAGTTGGTCCTCCTACGATTATGTGAGATGCTGATCATGAGTAGGTCACTTGATATGCTGTAGGGCGCTCTGCAAGGTGTTGGTGCGCCTCTCTTGTATACCTTCCGATGAGGTGTGCCGACCGATGTCAATCCAGGACTCGGTCGCCCTAATCGTAGATGAACGTTGCGACTGCGACAAGTCCTCATCTGCTATCGCTCATTGGATTTTCGTGGATGTCGCGGAGGCGGACTGTCTTCATTGCGAGCCAACAAATTTCCCAAAGATTATCGCCTGCTACAATCTGTACTGCATGTTACAACACATATTTCTGAACGACCTCGCGATCCCTTGGGAATGCGTTCTCAGATTCCTCACTGGACAAGCCAGCCCACAGTGCCCGCGCCCGGGTCGCGCTGCCAGATGGACCCGTACTTGGAGCGCACAATCTCCTGCTCGTCCGTCGTTATCCACGAATCGTCCGCACCGGTGTTCCACATGGCGAGCTGCTTCCCGTCTCCGCTCAGCACCATCACGCTGACCGTGCTCGCCCCGAGCATGCCAGCGATGCCAGACGCGCTGAGGTACATGCTCAGGACACCCTCATCCTTCACGTTCTTGTAGTCACCGTAATCGATAGGGATCGACGTCTTGCTGAACGCCTCGACGAGCGCGAGCGCAGCCTCCGGGCCGCGGCTGCCCACAGACAGCGTCCCACTGAGTATCTGCGCGGCAATCTTGAGGAACTCGTAGAGGTCGCGGATGGTGACAAGCGCCTCTGGCAGCTCTACGGCGGTGGTCACCGCCTTGAGCTCCTCGACGCCGACGAATAGCAGGCCGATATCGGTAATGAAGTCGACGATGGCCCAGTCGGGGTTGAGCGACGCCATGACATAGTTCTTCTGGCCACTGGCGTTGGCCATGTACACGCTCTGGCTGGAGCCCATAATTTCTGCTGAAGAAGTGTGAGTATTCCGGCAGTCAAATGATATGTGGAATACTTTGCTTACCTGTTGACAAGGCGTAGAGGTGAAGATAAATTGCTGGGGAATGGGCAAGGCGCTTTGAAGCCTTATAAACCTGCCCATGACAGGATTTCAGAACGGGGATGTGCTCGTCCGCTGCGGCTAGCCTCGGAGGTACAAGTCTTCCGTGCTGCAAGACAGGAAGGACGACCGGCGAGTTCGTACAGCTGTGCACGTTCTTGTCGTCTATCTGTCCATTTCCTAAGTGCCGAACCCATGACATGGAGGTGAGCGACCGGCGACAGCAGCTTGACAGCAGCCACGACCGGCGTTACTGATGGTCAGCAACAGGCCGGCAGAATTTACTACATACTCTGCAGGAGGTCATGCGTCTTACCGAAGACCTGCAGTATCTTCCGGCATCACAGCAAGGTGACAATAGAATGGCAGGTCAGTTATGAGCGCAGTGCAAATGATGACAGATCCTGAGAACGCCCTACGTATAATACTGATGCTGTTGAACAGAAAAACTGCCTCAACACTTTGAGCTGTCAAATCGCTGAGAAGCTGCCGTACCCGCAAGGATAACGACCTTTACACGGGAGTGAGACTGGCCACAGTCCCTTGCGCTGGACTGGTAGCCGAGTCATTAGAAGCACCTCGACGCGATAGCGAGCTACAGGATAGAATCGGTATAGCGGCAGCTCCGAGTCGACCCTACCCATCGACAATAGAATCCGTGTTGATGGTACCTCCATGCGCATCGAGTGAAATGGTGGTGAACACGTACCAGAGGCGCACATCGATGTGGAAG
Source organism: Schizophyllum amplum (assembly GCA_007026445.1). Lineage (NCBI taxonomy): Eukaryota > Fungi > Basidiomycota > Agaricomycetes > Agaricales > Schizophyllaceae > Schizophyllum > Schizophyllum amplum. The sequence continues at coordinate 1,596,823 of VDMD01000002.1, read as the reverse complement.
CTTGTTCAAACTGAGAAGATGACTGACCGACATTCTATAATCCGACATGGGCGAATGTGGTTCATGCCTCCGTTGACGGGTGGGAATTCAGTTGAGGCAAGGTGCGTATGCCGTTGTCCGCCCAAGCACGCAGATAGATTCTCTAGGATGATGAGATAGCTGGGATAGATGGTGTCGATGGATGGCAGTGCGGGAACAATACTGGGCTGCATCTCTAATCGTCGGACTGGACGATGGAGTACGTGGGCGCGTCCAATTGCTGTGCGCCCTTGAGAAAGGGAAGCTCAACAATGAACAAGTATTCGAGCAGCTTGCCGCCACGCTTGGCCACTAGCTCTCCTGCCGCTTTTGCAGACCCTCCTACAGATCAATGAGCACGAACATCCACCAAAGCAAGGATATGAGCGCACCAGTAGCGATGAGATCGTCAACGACGACGACGGTCTGTCCCTCCGTGATGGCGTCCTCTTGCATCTCGAAGACATCCTGTCCGCCCAATCAGCTCCACATCCACTGCATCAGATTATGTCTCACTGTCCCGTATTCCTTCTCATAAGACGCCTTGACGCATGCGCCGGGGAGCTTTCCGCTCTTGCGGACGGGTACAAATGCGGCGCCCAACCGCAGGGCGACGATCGGACCGAGGAGGAAGCCGCGAGCGTCAAGCCCAACGACAACGTCAATCTTCTTGGTCGGTGATGAGGGGATCGTCTTTGAAGTGAGGTGGTACATGAGATTGGTGATCAGGGTCTCAAAAGCGACGGGGTTGCGCAGAATAGGGAAGATATCTAAGAAGACAATGCCCTGCGCGTATGAATATCAATCAACGTGCAACGATGAGCTACGCCCTAGCGATGTACCTTCTTGGGGAAGTCGGGGTGCGCCGTGAGATGGCTGCGAATGAAGTCGACGTCGGACATAGCGCTACTGAGGGTGAGGGACAAGCGAGAGAGTGGAAGTCGAAGATCAAGGACTCCAGTACATATGCACATGTACCGATGTCTGGACAGATCACATAAAAATTTTACGGACTCAAAAACGGAGCTAAGGATGGTGTTGTCGCATGGTTCATAATTGCGTGTCCCTTCATAGCACAACATAGAGGTAGCATAGAGGATATACAGTAGGGGAGGGAGCGCAAAGAACCTATACAGACTCGAGGATCTCCGGCTCCTTGAAGTCCTTCGCGACCTTCGTGCCAGTCTCCTGCAAGAAGCGGTCAGCGAACTGATAATCGTCCTTATATGAGATGTGCTTACGTCGGTCGACTCGCCGTGCAGCTCCATGAGCTTGGAGACGTCGAACTTGGGCGCCTTCAAGATCTTGGCCTTCCGCACGTAGACGTTTTGCAAGGGATAGATGCTCCGCGATGCCTTCTCGATCTCGCGGCCAATCGCCTCCGGGACGAACTTCTGCACCAACTCCTTCAAGTCGCAGCTCGTCGCCTCCCGCGTCATGATCTCGAACATCTTCTTCCGGATCTCCCGCACCTGCGAAGACTGAGCGTAGGTCGTCTTGCGGACCTGCGTCGGCCGGCGCTTGGTGAAGCCGATGGCAAAGAGGCGGAGGAGGTAGCCGTCGGTCGTCTTCACGTCGACGTGCGCCTCGATGAGGGTTTGCCACTTGCGGACAAGGGACCGGAGCTTGTCGGATGTGAAGTCCATGCCGTGGAAGTTGGTAAGGCAGTTCTTGCCCTGAACCTCATCAACACGGAGCTTGATCTTGCGGAAGGACTGCTCCTCGTCCTTGTTGAGATCAGCGAGCGAAACCTCGACGATTCGGCCCTTGAGGGAGTCGTTCGCGTTTTCTGGAAGATGATATTAGGTCTAGCGGTAACAAGCTGATATCGACACGCACTCAAGCCCTGAGATCGGTTGACAATGGTCTTGCCAACATTCCGCACCTCGAAGATGGAGGGCGCCTTGATATCATACCACTCTGCGATAGATGATTTATATGCTGATATTGCAGCCACATATAAACGCACCCTTGCGCGTCAAAGGGTCGACGACCTTTTTTTTGATACCCTTCTTGCCCTTAGACAGGCGCTTGTTCTGGAGGATATGTCAGAACGTGTGTCTCTCGATAGCTCTGCGCGCGCATATTGACCTTGCCGACAGCCATGTTCGGTCGATGGAGTGTGTTTTGCGGGGAAGTCTTGACCGCAAAACTTGAAGGGTGCCGCGAGGACTGGCAGGGCTTTTGGACGCAGCGACGGCGTCGATGGATCGGTGAGGGCCCGAAGTCCGCGTCACGTGTGTGCAGGTGACTCTGTGGCTGAACTACAGCTCGTTTTCGGCAACTGCCGAGGGCGCACGATCTCTGTCTGTGGCCACTGATCCCGTTCCAGCACCATGTTCTCGCGCGCCGACTTTGAGGTCGCATGCAAGGCTTATGCTTCTGGCCCTTCTGGTGGTCGCACACCTACCGGATGGTCTTGGAATGAACACCCTGCGTCGTCTCATTCAGCCCCTTACCAATGCTTGGCCGGGTATGGCTACCTCGCCCGAATGACTAGAGAACGTGCAATAGAAGATATATCTAAGTCTTACGTGGGCTCGGACATCGACGCATTACAGTCGGACGAGCTAGCTATCTCGGACGATGCCGCAGCGTCACAGTCCGACATCGAACAGTCTTTGTCTTGTCATCAGTATGTTGTCTACTCCGCGGGATTTCAAGTACCCGCTTTCTATTTCACTATACATGATTCCGGTAAGCTTTCAATAGCCCTGCGGATGGTCAGCCTGACGAACTCGTATGCAGGAGGTAGCCCTTTACGGATAGACGACTTGGTTCGGACGTCTTTATTCCGACCGGCAGCTTTCGAAACGACGGAGAGGAATTCATTCGCTGTAACACCATCGGCGTCCACGTTTCCCCTTCTGTCTCAAGGCGACCATCCTATACTGGGGACGCCATGCTGGTACCTGCACCCGTGCGAGACGGCCACAGCATTGCGCGAGATCGTGTCGGAGTTGCAGTGCGATGATGGGGACTCGCGAGAGCGGTGCTTGACGCGGACTTTGAAGGCCTGGTTCATGGTATTGAGCAGTATCGTCGACCTTCAGCAAGGCAAGGAGTCGTACAATACGTAGATTGTTGCGCTAGAAAATCATGTGCGACAGTCATGTCATGCGACCCGGCTGCCATGCTTGATCCAGCCGGTGACGGCGAGTTATAAACATCGTCGTCCTTCGCATTGCGCAATCTCTTGCTTTGATCGACCTCGTTCGTTGCTCGTTTGGTGTTCGCTGTCTGCCGTCTGTTAAGGATTGACCGCCGCTGAGATCGCATTCGCGTCAATCGTACGAGCAGACGAATTATCTTATCGGATCACTTGAAATTGGCTATATAAACTCCAATGGTCCTCCTGGCAAGAGCGCGTGTCCTCCGCACTTCGTCTCGCCCCTTCACCTCTCTTTTTTCACGCAGTATGGTGCGTGTACAAGCCCCGGAAATCGACGGAACCGACTGACGCGTCCTCCGAAAGGTCCACGAAGCTGTCATCGTCGCCGCGTCGCGTACGCCTGTTGGCTCGCTGAACGGTGTTCTCAAGACGGTCACGGCTCCCCAGCTCGGTGTCACCGCTCTCAAGCATGCCTTCGAGTCAGCGAAGATCGACCCGAGTGTTGCCGAGGAGCTCTATTTCGGCAATGTTGTTCAGGCTGGTGTCGGCCAATCCCCCGCGCGCCAGGTTGCCCTCGGTGCAGGCATGAAGACCAGCTCCGACGCGACGACGATCAATAAGGTCTGCGCTAGCGGTATGAAGTCTGTTATGCTCGCCGCCCAGGCCATCCAATCCGGTGACAAGAGCGTAGTTGTGGCTGGCGGCATGGAGTCGATGAGCAACGCTCCGTGAGTGGCCTGCACAATGATGAGATTTAGTTCTGATAATTGCCCAGCTTCCTCCTGCCCCGCACGAACCCCACTTTTGGCAAGTTCACTACGATGGACTCGCTCGAGAAGGACGGCTTGTGGGACGTCTACAACGACTTCTCTATGGGCAACTGTGGTGAACACGCCGCCGAGAAGTTTGGCATCTCGCGACAATCGATGGACGAGCACTGCATCGAGTCGTACCGTCGTGCGGAGCGCGCATGGAAGGAAGGTGCCTTCAAGGGGGAGATCGCGCCGGTAACCGTCAAGGGCAGGAAGGGCGACACCGTTGTCTCTGAAGACGAGGAGTACAAGCGCATCATCTACGAGAAGGTTCCCACTCTGCGCTCAGCCTTCAAAAAGGATGGCGGCATCACCGCTGCCAATTCGTCTCCTCTGAATGACGGCGCGTCTGCCCTTGTTCTTATGTCTGCGGAGAAGGCGAAGGAGCTCGGCTTGAAGCCTTTGGCGAAGGTCGTCTGTGAGTCACGCGTGTCTTCGACTCTGCACATGATGACACATTTTCCCTCAGCGTATGCCGACGCAGGTGTTGATCCAATCGAGTTCCCATCAGCACCTACCGTCGCTCTGCCAATCGCTCTCAAGAAGGCCAACCTCTCGGTAGAGGACATATCACTCTGGGAAGTGAACGAGGCTTTCTCCGTCGTCGTCAGGATAGTGGAGCAGGTTTTGAAGGTTGATCCATCGAAGATCAACGTAAACGGGTGCGTCGAACACTGAATATCTTCATGATCCATACTGATAGGCTGCTCCAGAGGTGCTGTTGCTCTTGGTCATGCCATTGGGAACTCTGGCGCGCGTATCATCGTGTCACTGGTGCATGCCCTTCAGTCTGGCCAATACGGTGCTGCCGGCGTGTGCAACGGGGTACGTAGATTCAGTCTTAGGAGGGATTCTGGCTGACGTGTTTGTTCATAGGGTGGTGCTGCTTCTGCCATCATCATTCAGAAACTGTAATATAGTGCTCTTCATTGCTGTCTGTACATCTCATCGCTCAATCTCATCAACACGCATAATTTGGAACAAAGTTCTATGAGCTCGTCGCTGCGCGCTGCAGAGCTTCATTGCCAAGGCTTCAGCGCCTCGCGACAAGGGCACAAGGCACGACACAGGATGCTTGTAAGGATCGTCAGACTGTATCGAAAGCTTGTTTGAATTGCCGTTTATCCAGCGCCGTCTTCGGACCTCCAAGTGCCTCCAACAATGCACGCTAGTTCCAATCGCGGATGACATTTCTTGCCCTCGCCCAGCCTATATCTGGTGTGTAAGGCTCAAAATGGGGACCAAAGCCAATAAAGGTTGCCCGCCGTGCTTCTTCTCACACACTCCATTCACTGGCTGCTGTCATGGAATAGAAACCGCGGTTGACGCATGCACGATAAGCCCGTACATTCATAAGTAAGTCGCCTCGAAGGTCATCCCACGTCAGCTACTCGCCCTCTTTTTCCCCTCCCATCCAACGCAAGCTGGCATGGACAGGTCGCCAGAAGCATCCATCTCCGAGACCAAGCACAATGTCGAGGATTCCGAACACCAAGCCAACAGCATCACGGACGCCGTCGATATGTCGAGCGGTGATGAGGCCCTCAAACTTGTGGGCAAGGAGCGCACAGCCCAGTTCTCGGAAGAGTACAACGCAAGGCTCAGGCGCAAATTGGTGCGTGGTCTGTCACCTCGGACTCGGCGAGTGCTAACAAGTTCATCGTCGTGCAGGACTTCACGATACCGCCTCTCTGTGCTGCTGTCTACTTCTCGCAGTACCTGTACGCTAGTTAGGGCGTCAGTCTTGGGTCCTGTGGCTTACGGGTGTTGTCAGAGATAAGACGTCGCTCAACTACGCGAGGCATGTGCATCTGCCTCGCTTTTAGCGCGTATACTGACGCGGTATCGAACGGCAGTATCATGGGCTTTCCCATCACGGGGCAAGAGTATAATCTTGTCTCAATGGCCTTCTACCTCGGTGCGTGAGCGACGGAATGAAGCGGCGTCTAGCGCTAATCGATGAACGTACAGGCTTTCTCGTATGGGAATTCCCCACTGTCTACATATCTCAGAAGATGCGCGTCGGGAAATATCTAGGTATGTGCGAATGGTCTTAGCGCGGCTGCCGGCTCATCGCAAAAGGCGTGAATATCGTTCTATGGGGAATTGTGCTTATGTTGCATGCGGCGGGGACATCGTTTGGCGCCATCTTCGCTCTGCGTATCCTTCTAGGTCGGTCTATCGCTTACGCTATACCATCGCGGGTCTGACGCGCGCAGGCATGCTGGAGAGTTGTGTGGCGCCTATTCTCATCCTCATCATCACCATGTTCTACAAGAAGAACGAACAGGCTACACGCATCTCGTGGTTCTACGTTATGGTAAGGCAACGAAATAGTCTATGTTTTCTCCGACTGACCTCGGACTCAGAACGGCCTAACGCAGATCTTTGGCGGTTTTGTGGCATATGTAAGCGTTAGTCAAACGTGGTGCGGTCGACCGTGCTGACTGCTGGCAGGGAATATCCTTCGATGATGGACATCGTCTCGCACCTTACCAGATCATCTACATTCTGCTCGGCGGTCTCGCAATTGTGGTGGGCATCTGCGTCTTGATCTGGATGCCCGACTCGCCCGTGCATGCGTGGTTCCTCACCCCAGAGGAGCGTATCGCAGCGCTGGAGCGCGTGCGCGACGACCAAAGCGGCACGGAGAACCACAAACTCAAGCCGGCACAAATCCGCGAAGCGGCATCGGATGTGCGGACGTGGCTCATTGTCTTGGTGACCCTAGTCAGTGAGTAGCCATTAACTATATGGACTGAAGGATTGAGATACTGATCCTTGTTCCACAGCGGCCATACCGAATGGTGCCCTCAGCAATTGTGAGCAGCGAAGATTCTACACGTTCGTTCGTTGATACCTGGTTCCAGTCAGCAATCTGGTCATCAAAAGCTTCGGCTATACGTGAGCGGAAGCGACTGTTCCTGCGAATGTAACTTACCCTACGGGTAGGTCGAAGCAGACTCTGATATTGTCTACGCCTGCCGGCTTCACACAGTCGCTGTCGACGATATTATTGGCCTGGTTCTCGGACAGGAAGGTAGGGTGTTTATCTTGCCGTCACAGAATTTACGACCTGATTGCGTACTATACTCCAGGGCGAACGCATGCTTCCTGTGGTTTTTGCAGTGACCCCGACCATCATCGGTGCTGGTACGTCGCGGGCTATTGCCCGAGTGCTTGCTTTATCTGACGTTCTATAGCCATTCTGGTGGGCTTGAATGACTCAGGCAACAAGGCCGTGCTCCTCTTCGGTCAGTCAATTCATCGACGTATCGTCTAACCCGTTGACGATTTTACAAGCCATCTACATCATTGGGACCTACGGCAGCGCACTCGCCGCCATCTACTCCTACAATGCCAGCAACACCAGCGGCCACACCAAGAAGAATACCGTGAACGCCATGACCCTCGTCTCGTTCAGCGTCGGCAATATCATCGGCACCGAGATCTTCCTCGCCAAGGATGCCCCCGACTACATACCGGGGAAGATCGCCATCTTGGTGCTCCTTATCGCGTCTCTCATCATCGCGTTGATGCTTCGGGCAATCAACTTGCGAATGAACGTCCGCCGACGGAAGGCGCTTGTTGCGTTACAGACCCAGAACGGATGGGCCGACGCGGACGTCCAGCGTGAGCGGGAGCGCCATGCATTCGCCGACCTAACGGACAAAGAGTGAGTTAGCTGTAACATGTTGTGCACAACAATATGCTGACGACATATACCTCGCAGAAATCCCTACTTCATCTACACGCCTTGAAACAGACGTGGCGGCCGAATTGAAGAGCACGAGCGCGCGCGAAGCGGTGTTCCGAGTAACCTTGGTTCGTTGCGTCGTGCTGTCGGAGGGTCCGGCGTCCGCATACGTACGTATGAGAGTGCACTAGGCGGATCGTCAAGGCGGGAGAATGGAGCCTGCAGTCGTGATAATACATACTGTACACTTCAGATACATGTTCATAGATGGCGCACTTCAATGCTCGATGATATTATAGTTCATCCTGTGGGTATCGACACGGATGATGTCGGTGTAGTCCTCTGCATCGGGTTCGACGATGTTTTGGCCCTTCACGCCGTCGCCCTCTTCGTCGTCAAACCAGGTGGCTGGATCGTCGTCGTCGGAGTCATAATCATCTTCGTCTTCGAGATCTGAATCAGTTGGTTGATGTTTCCTGCTCGATGGTCAGCGAGTGTGGAGGTGCGAGACTGATAGTACGCACATAAACGCCCATATGCGTGCTTCGCGCTCCTTCTTGGTCAATGTCTCGTCTCTGGTAGGCGGCATTCCTAGGCGTTCTCTTCGGGCCTGAGCCGCTTGCTGGCGCTGGACTTCGGCAGCATGCGACTGACGCTGAAGCTCGACAGCTTCATCCAGGCCAAGGGCAACAACGCCTTTGCGACCAGTGGAGTGTTCGTGATTATTGGCCTATGATTGAAGAAAACGAATCAGCTTGTATAGCTGTGGCTGAGAACAATGGACGCACAAATCGGGAGATTGCCTTGCGTTTGGCTTCAATAGCGCGTGAGCTCGCTTCCGGCTCATCATGGCGAATGCTGGTGCGCATGAGACCAGCATTGATTGCTTCGACGCCCTGCAGGTCGACAAGGCGGGACTTGATCGCTAGTTGCTCGGCAGATATCCTGGGGAAATACGAAGATGTGGATGCGTCCCTGATGAACGCGCGGCCTGTAAGTTCTCCGATCCATTTCAAGTACAAGGCCCGCTCACGGAGATGCTAGAATACGCTCGTTGAAGTTGTAAAGGTCGTTGAGCTCGCGGATGTCGGTCATATGTTCGATGTCATGTTTCGGCCTGGGTGTGGGCCGAAAGCCTGGCGGGACATTCGAACGTGTTGGGGACTTGCTTGTAGGCGATTTCATGGCGTCAGGCAGCTCAGTTGTACGAGGGGGTTTGCGGCAGCAGACGACAGGATGACCAGCTTATATACCGCAGCGCTATCTCCATTTTGACGAGCCTCGTGGTGCCCAGAAGACAGGTTTGTGGCGCTCAGCCGTTTATATTGTCCGCCTCGTCACCACGACCAAACCACAACGGTGCCGCTGTATTTGTCAGCCAACTGTACCATTCGGCGTGGTCTCCTAGTCATACAGCAACTCCCTGAACGTGAGAGATGAATGGTTGATATCCTCAACCTTCTGTCGAGGCAAGCCAACACCCAGTTCAACTTCAAGACACTGACTCGGGCCTCCCAACAGAGCACTCCGAAGCCGATGCCCTGATGGATGCGTCGAGTAGTCAACAAGCGTCAACTGGCAATGGAAGCCCTACCCTATATTTGCGATGTAACAGCCATATCGGCATGTATTTTTGCATCCTGATTCCTTGGCCATAAGTAGAGGATGAATTTCGAACAATAGCGCGCTCGTATATTGCTCGACAACGATAGTGATGACAGCAAATGTACATGCATATAGACAGAACGGATAGACTCTATGGAAGGATAAAGTAGAATGTATGTAGAACCATGACGAATCCAATAATGACACCGCGAGACCCGACCCCTAGTACACCTCGAGAACGTAGCGCTCGAGCTCCTTGAGATCCTCGAGGTACTGCCCAGCGCTCTCCTCGGTGTGGTCGCCGCGCTTCACCATCGCACCCACAAGCGCGTTGTAGACGTCGGGTACGGGCCAGGTCGGACCGCACAGGTAGAACACGCCCTCCTCCTGGGTGAGCATGCGCGCCAAATCCTCCGCGTCCTCGAGCATCTTGTGCTGGATGTACACCTTCTTGTTCCCGTCACGTGAGAAGGCAAGGCCAGCGCGAGAGACGATGCCGTCGGTGATCCATGCCTCGATCTCCTCGCCGTACAGGTACTCCTGGTGCCGGTGGCGCGAGCCGAAGTAGTAGTACACCGGGCCGATCGACTCGCCCTTGCTGGCGAGCATGGCGCGGTACTGGAGGAAGGCGCGGAAGGGCGCAGCGCCGGTACCGAGACCAGCCATGATAAGAGGCTGCATGTTTGAGGGAGGCAACTGCGTGGGAGTGAAGTGCGTCAGTGACTACGGCCAGCAAGCATGGGAACGGCTACTGACCTTCATAACGGAGGGCTTGATGGACACAGTAACCTTCTGCCCAATCTTCAGCCCAGAGAGGTAGCGGGTGCACTGGCCAAGGCGGGGAGTACCTGCGCTCATCGTCAGCAATCGATTCTCCCACTACTGTGACCAGACTCACCACTTGGAGTCACCCAGTCAACGGTCACGATGAGCAGGTGGACGCTATCGCCAACGACGGCCTGCGCGCTCGCAATCGAGTAGTGACGGGGCTTGATGTCGCCGACAAGGGTGCAGAGCACCTCGATGGGCGGCTTTGCAGACGGGTACATGTGCAAGACGTCCGCAAAGGTGACCGTGTCCTTCTCGCTCAGCTTCTTGAACGTCGACACGCCCTCCGCAGAACCGATGAACAGGAGCGCATACCGCTCGACTGGGCTCGTCGCGAAATCGGCAAGATCGGTGTAGAAGGACTTGCCCGGACGCCCGAAGAGGTCAATCTGCTGCTGCAGGATCTGATGGACCGTACGCGTGTGCAGTCTGTCGTCCTCCGCGCTGACTGGGATAGTGACGAGCGCGTTCGGGTCGACGCCGTACCAGTTGCAGAAGTCGAGCACCTCCTGCTCGTCGTTCCACCCGTGGACACCCAGCGCCTCGCCGATCTCGTACTTGAGTCCCGTGCCGCTGGTGTCGAACTCGAGGTGGAAGACGTTGCGGTCGTAGTCCATCGGCGTAAGACGGCGGTTGACGGTAGTGGTGACGAGGAAGGTGCGGTCGGGGACCTCCGGACGCAGCTCCGGGATCTGGGGGTACTGCTCGTCCGACGCCTCTGCCTCCGTCGCGAACACAGAGGGAAAGAGCAAGTGCTTGGCAGCATCGTGCCAGGACGCGATGTGCGCGCCGTTGACGACCGTCTCGCCGTCCTCGGACGCGATGGCGATGGCGTTGACCTCGAACGGCTGCAGAGGGGGAGCAGGCGACTCGGTGGGCTCCGGCGCCGTGACGTAGGCCTCCTGAAGACCGGCCCAGGCGTGCGCGCCGATCTTGTTGAGCGCGAAGCCCTGAATGACCTCCTCGTATACAGCGCGCGCGGCCTTGACAACGAGCTCCTCGGTCGCGTTGTTGCCCAGGTACAGCCTGAGGAAGGCGAGGTGGACGATGACGGTCTGCACAGCGTCAAGCGCAGGACCAGCGGCACCAGCGATCTTGCTGGCGATGTCCTTCGCGTTGATGCTGAAGACGCGGAGCTGACGCTTGATAACGACCTGGGCAGACTCGGCCGGAAGGTTTGCCAAAAGCTCCTCCGGCGTCCAGCCGCTGACGACGAGGACGGCCGCGCCGGGCTTCGCGTATGCAAGAACGCTGTGGCCCTTCAACAGCGTCTGATCCAGAACGGCGATGAAGTCAGCTTGCCCCTGCGGCTCCGTAGCCAGGGGGACGGAGACTGAAATCGGGACGAGGTCCGTCGCCGACTTGGAGAGAACGATGCGGTCGAGACTGATGCCACCCTTCTTGGAGAAGACGTCATAGTCTGTGAGCAAGCGCGCCTCCATGGACTTGTGCGACGCGAACATGTCCTCGACGAGGCGCGGGAGCGTCGTGAGGGCTGCGCTGGGCGTGCCGAAGAACATGAGCTTCTTAGCGAGGTCGGTACTGATCGCCGCGATGGGGCTCGGTGCGACGCTCGTAAGATACTCAACCAGCGTGCTCGGGTTGTTGAGGTACCCCTGGGTGACGGCCGGAGTGGTCCGGTGCCCATCGACGGTGATGCCGGCGCCGAGGACACTGCCGAATACGTCGGTGAACAAAGGGCCTTGAGCTGACGCGACAGGGACGTCGTCGAAGACGATCAGTTTCTTGGCGCTCTCAGGTAGCGCGGCGCGAAGAGCAACTTCATCCCACGGACGGATAACGTTCACGACGAGTACGCCCAGGCCGGACGACTTCGCAGCGGACTTGACGGCGAGAGCCAGGGGCCCGTTGGGAACGACAGTGACGGTCTCCGCCGCGCTGTCGCCGCTGTACTCGAAGAACGAGTACCCAGCCTTGGCCAGAACCTCCTGGACCGACCCATCCTTCACCGTGCTCGAGAGCGGCGTAACTGAGTGGCCGAACTCGCGACTGGTCGAGTGCTGATCGAAGATGTGCACGACATGCTGGGTAGGGAGCTTGTACGAGATGGCGGCAAAGTCGACCGACTGCTGTGGACTAGCCGAGAGCAGGACGGCGACGTTTTCGGGCAGGAGGGGCAAGGTCGCGGAGAGCGAAGCCAGAGTGGGAGAGAGAGCGAACGTCTCGCCGACAGTGGTGATGTTGGGCACCTGATGAATGCATGAGCTACTGCATGTAGGGGAGGTATGATGCAATACTGACCTGGAGGACTAACCGGCTCGCGGCCGAAGCAGTGGGTAGGTAGGCGAGGGAGGGGGCCATGGTGGCGAGGCCTGCTGGCGTGGTGTACGCCGTAAGGACAGCCCCCGTGTCGTGGCTGGTACCCTGGGAGAGACGTCCAATGAGGCTGAGACCAGCGCCTGCTCTGGTCTGCACGTCGATCGCGGGGGCGGTCTTCTCGAGGGAATGCGTCCACTCCTTAGTCAGGGTGCCGAAGCCAGCCTGCTCGGAGACATCGTAGACATAGACGGCAGAGGTGTTGGCGCTGCGCGATGCGATGTACTCGATGATATGCGCGGGCTGGATGCGCGGGTTCCCATAGAGGATGTTCTGATGAACGGCGGTCTGGATGCCGGAGAACTTGGGGGAGGGGGGCGTGGTGAGGGTGCCGGTGGAGGACAGCGGGGTGGTCACGCCGGACATGAAGCTGGAGTACATCGTGGACGGCGTGGACGCCATGACTGCAGAAGAGAGGACGAGCACGGTACAAGAACCGCAGACATCTGTGCTCTCTTACTTATAATTTTCCGTTCGCGATCCGGACGTGCTCAAGCGTGATCATTGCGTCTTTCAATTCCAGTGATCGCCCGGTCCGTCTTGTGCGGCCTGTTTCCCCATAAGGGGTGCGGCATGTCAATTGATGATATCCCCGTTCGGTCATTCGTTTAGGCGCGGCGATATCCTTATCGTGCCTCAGCGGCATCTAAGAATCCATCGGAACACGTTTATAGGGCGAGGCAAAGTCGCCTCCCTCTCTCTCTCTCTCTTCTCTTTTCCTCCTCTTCTCCTCTCATCTGCCCACCATGTCCACCACCGTCGTCAACCACCCCATCATCCGCGCAGAGCTCTCCAAGCTCCGCCTCACCTCCACCTCCCCGAAGGAGTTCCGTGAGGTGCGTACTGCTTTACGGATCCCCCGCGATCCATCCTAACAAGACTCGACCGGACCAGGGCATCAAACAAATCAGTTTCATTCTTGGGATAGAAGCGTCCAGGTCCTTGGAAGAGGCCACTTTCCAGGGCGTGAGTATACTTTCCGCTGCCCACTCCGAATACCTTTGTATCCTGACGCCTACCGCAGGAGACACCCGTCAGCTCTTTCACGGGCACCGTCATCAAGCCCCGTGTGGGCTTGACTCCCATCCTGCGTGCGGGTCTCGGCATGTCTGATGCATTGGTGCGTGCGCCCACTCGGCTAGTCCCCCCGTCGCATACTCATTTCGAATCTTAGCTTTCTATATTCCCGTACGATATACCACCCACGCTTCACCCTTTTCCATAACTTAACTCCGGCTTCAGGGATGCCCCCGTGTACCATCTCGGTCTCTTCCGCGAGAAGGTCACCCTCCAGCCCGTGGAATGTCAGTGCTCTTCCCCACATTCCGAATAGCCCCTATGCTGACCTTCCTACGCAGACTATTCCAAGCTCCCTTCGCAGCCCAACGTCGACCTGGTTTACCTTCTGGACCCGTTGATCGCGACCGGCGGCACCGCCAACGCCGCGCTGTCCATGCTTCTGGACTGGGGTGTTCCCAGTACGTCCCAGTTTACATGGCGCCGGCGCCAGCGACTGACATGATCTTGTAGTCAAGAACATCAAGTTACTGTGTGTCCTTGCTTCCAAGCAGGGCCTTGAGAGCGTGAAGGCACACCACCCGGAACTCGAGGTAAGCGCGTCGTTCCCTTCTTCCTCCTCGTCGGCTGACATGCCACACCAGGTTTGGGTCGCCGGCATCGACGAGACTCTCACACAAAACGGGATCATCTCGCCCGGCCTGGGTGACACTGTGAGTACACCATCTCTTCGCACGATGCTCTCCGAATGGACAATGTGCTAACTTCATCCCAGGGCGACCGCCTTTTCAGCACCGTCCGCCCTTGATTTCATCCATTGACAGGAGCCCGTCTCCTTCAGCTCCGCCACTTCAGGGGTGTCGCAGGTACTCTAAAACCGGGTTAATAGAGCTTGTTGTATCTCATAAAATAGAAAACTATATTCCACGAGGCATATGCGTGGCTCGTAGCGTGCGTCGGCATCGTTCGCTGCATCGAGCTGCTTGCGGGCTTTCCGATCCCGTCGAATGGCATGGTAAATGCCGGTACGTTGTACTATGCGGCATCTCCGAAAGCGCTATTGTCTGACCTTCACCGCGGAGGCCTCTGCGGAATTGCGAGCGGCATCGACTTGCAACATAGGCTGCCCAATCAGTGCGATCAGTAGAACGAGGTGAGCCCACAGGACACCGCTGGCGCTCGAGCCACAGCCACGGCTAGCAGCTTCGGTAGTCGCGAGCGGGGGCTGGAATTCAAAGGTCACGAGGTCGACTGGACTAGTACGCACTGCACTTTACAGGAAGTTGAAGCTCATCAACAGACGAGAATGGGATGTTTGCGGTCCTGGTTATGCCGCAGCGCGGGAGTCAGAAGACGGGAAGATCCCATGTTGATGATCGTCCTTTCAGAGCCGCGATGCAAAGCTAGATGCTACAGGTGCTGAGTTCATTGTTACTTGCTTTGCTAGCAATTACCAGTAGCCAACTTGAGGACCTCGTAAATAGCTCTCTAGGGGACGTCCCGCAGGCGACATGGAGCCTACACCGTGTGCGTCCGGCACCGGGGCGCGCTAGCAAAGGAGCCGCAATTACTTTCAAAAGGAGAGCGTGAGTCTGCACCTGGTCTACACAAGCAGTATCAGCAGAAAGAAGCCGTTGCGGGCATACAAACACACATTCGGGGGCGAATTCGGAGTCATCTGCGCAGTGGCGTGGGAGATTTCTTCATGTTCGGGCGCAGCGAAAATTGGAATTCAGACGGGCGTCTCCCTTATGCTGAGATGCGCGTCCTCTGCGGGGAGACTAGAGGGACCGAGTACTGCGGACGCCGACCCAGATAGTGATGACCAAGTGGTCTGCCACATTACAGTCATCCGCTCACTTCCCGGTCGTTAGCCGCTCCGAGTTCTCGCATTCGGAGAGCCCACATATGCAGTCGGATGTCCCGAATCCGCGCATTCGCGGGTCCCGAGCGAGCGCCCGCGGCTGAGCAATGCGCCTCAGAAGACAGCGAGCATTGTTTCCTGACCATATCTGCAGAGCATGTCAGGTCACTATTCAGCGTATAGATGGTATGCGGAGCTCGTTCGTCCCCGTCGATTTACCAAGTATAGGCAGAGACGGCGATGAACACCGTCAGCATGAGGTTTCTCTTTGAAGAGGACTCGGAAGCCTCTCGACACGAAAGACATTTTCCCAATGACGAGCAAACGCTCCAGTCGACGCATGACATTGCACTGAGACACGCACTACATTATCTCCTCTTGTACTCACACGGCTTGAGCAGATGGCCCTTGCAAAACACCGCTTCCCAGTCCTTCTCACTCTTCCACTTGCGCGCGACCTTCTTGAACTCGAAGAGCATAAAATGCGTGTTGCTATCATCCTAACATTCGTTGCATATAAGCGGTTTGCATATACACTTTCAAGCGACACGTACTTTAGATTTCAGTCTAAAGCCCACCGCGCCCAATAACGATATGAAAAGATCGACATTCGTGAATCGGCTCGTGACTTCGGCGATCTTGAGTTCGCCTCTGCACCAACAGTAAGTTTGTTTCTTTCAATGGCTGAGAGGCGCAAGTGTACCCGTCTTTCAATATTCTCCATGCTTCCCGGATGCATCCCGGCCAGTTCGTGCTCATCAGGCTGAGAGCACAAACCACGACGTCGACAACCTGACCTTCCCCAGCAGACTTCTCACCCTCGGCACCCTCCGACCCGGGGAGTGGCACGGATTTGCACGTATCCGCCGCCACAACGTGTCTGCCGTCTGAGACCAGGTCAAACGACAACACAGCAAAGCCCTTCGGAACAAGGGTACGAGCAAGGGCTGCATCACCGCAGCCTAAGTCGGCAATGACTGTGCGTGAAGGGTAATGGGAGAGGGTGGAGATGTAATGGTCCACGGGGTTGGTTGGCCACGATTGCACCTGGCGACGAAACCCAGCATGATACTGCAAGCGGGGACGTCAGCTTGGAAGGGTGAATCGAGAGGCAAGACGTACATCTTCGAACATGCGGGGATCCTCATACATCATTCCTTTAGCGCGCTCGCTAGCATTTTTGTACAGTGTTTCGTTGATCAGTCTGCAGCAACGTTCAACGACGCCGACAGAAACGATCGAGCACGACTTGCCTAAATCGAGCGCCGTCGAGGCTCTGCCGCATGGTCTTCTGCAGTGACGTGAGCGAGCCACCGGAGGAGCTGGCGGAGGGCGCGTCGTCGGCGTCCGGCTTGGGCGATGTGGGTATGAGAGCCGTGTGCTTGGATTTTCCCTTGCTGCTCGCGGGCTTCGAGGAGGAGGAATACGCCTCAGCGACAGCTGCATCTGCATCAGCAAGTGGCGCACTTTTCATCTTCTTGTGAGGGCGCGTAGACGCCTCATCTGGCGCGCCCTTCTGCAATGGCTTGGGCAGCGAAATGCGCTCCTTCTTGGCTTCATGAGCTCGAGCTTTCTTCTCCTTCTTCTTTTGCGCGCGTTTCTCGAGGAATGAACGCGTCTGCGGACTGCTGGTGGGATCGTTTGTGGCGGCTGTTTTCAGATGTTCGACGAGCTTGTCGAGGTTGGCGTTCGGTTCGGTGTCGGAATGCCGTTTACGCTTCTTCGTGCTGGGAGACATTTCGGAGACTGGCTCGCTGGGCACAGACCAGCCAGGAATGTCGAACAACGGCATGAGGACGCGATAGTGTTCAAGTTGAAAGGCGATCGACAAGAGCAGCGGGCGGTCCAAGCGCCTGATCAATGGCAAATCACATGAGCATTATGAGGCGATCAAGCTGCGATCCTTGAAGTTGAACTTAACCATGTTCAGGCCTCACTTGCTGTTGCCACCCTCAGCAGCCACAGTAACCCCCGCATCGTCATCTTCTCACTTCTTACCTAGCCCTTTCTGTGGTACTGCCGTAATCCCAAAGTCATGCCGATCTACTGCTCAGGCCATGCATCAGGAAAAGGGCCTTCGGACCTCAGGCCCCACCGTGGCGCCTGAGTGTGCCTCAAGCGCGCTCAGGGAGGCCAAGTCGTCAGGTCAAAGGTAACGCGGTCCCGAATTCTTGAGGCGACCTGAGGCTGCTTCAATTTACCTGAGATGCGACCATTCGACAACTACAAGCCTGAGGAGAAGGGTAAAACTGAGGTATATTTGTGGCATTCCGGCACTGCTTGTCACTCATTTTGTTGCATGCAAATCCAATGTATATTTCAATGTTCTACTAATAAATCTAGCCTATTTAACACCACATACAGTACTTTATCAACCGAGAACCCGACCATACTTGATCCTGGCTCAGTGAGTACTGCTAGTAGCACCTATGAGCAACACAACATGAAGCATATGTAGAGCTGAACGTACGACGTGCATTCATGACATCAATGACAGGTAGGAGGACATGGTGAATGGGATGGAGAGCACACTCATGTCGTAGCACGCTAAGCAGACTATGAACCACGTAAGTATGAGGATATGTGGATATGGAGCGAAACGCACCCGATGCGCACCCAGGCATACGACCGATCCATAGCAGCGCGTCCGCTCTGTGGCTGGGATATATGGTAAGCCACGAGCGACTCAAACGAGGTTACTCATCATGCAATGTCCATCTGATAAAGTTGCAGTCATGCACCCCTCGCAGCCCACGCTTCGATCTCCGGTGTAGCGCACGCGAGTCACCAAGAGCGTATTGCCCTGGTGTGATGCACTGAGGCGTCAGCAACGCCCCTCCCATAACCTAGATTTCACTGGGCGCGGGGCAGTAACGGCTGGTAGATGGGCTATGCGTGGGCGAGGCGTTCGCGAGCGAACACGATCGCACGGGACAAGTAACGGTGGGCAAGACTCGAAGCCTTACAGACTGTGAAGCATCAGTGTGCGGCTTGCACGTAGTGTTCGAGGCGAGGCAAAGCGAGGCGGCATAAGTGACACAGAGTGACTGGGATGCTGGCAGTGGAAGGAAAGAACGACGCGAACGGGAACTTGACGCGGAACGGGTTACGGCGTGTCATTTTTTTCGAACTCCGCCCGAACTCCGCCGATCGTCGCGCGGTCACCAGATTGAGACGCCGCCCTCTCGCCCTCGGCCTCCCCCCATCCCGTGCGTCTCGTGCGCTTACACTCACTGTATTCACACGCACGCTCGCCGCACCCACCTACTATCATCCAGGCCACTTGCCTCGACGGACGGTCGCTCTAAGCCGCACCATACGCATGAGCCTGACTTGCGCGGTACGTTCCCCACCTTCCCCCTCGTCTCCCACCCTCTCCCCTCCTCGCCGCGCTGCCTCGTCATCTTTTTTCTTATCCTCTCGTCTCCTTATCTGCCAACACACCCTTCATATGCCGGTACACACACACCTCCCGTTTCCTCTCCCAACACGCGTGCCGTGATTGCTGTCGCCCCTACCCGCGCCACTCTCAGATGCATTCCGTGCACTCGCCCCTTCTTCCCGCGCAACTCGTCCACTCCCCCACTATAGCCGTATTCCCGATGCTGACCCGTGCGATGTCGCCGTCGTACGAAGAGCCGTCAATTGGCAACGCGCTGAAAGACGCCACCCAGCGCCCGGGCAGTCTCTCCTTGAGGGAGAACATGGATGGTTGGTGCAGATGTAACGGATGCTCATTCTGGGTGTGACAGCGTGCATATATGAAGTAGATAAGTATTTACTGTAGTATAACGTATTTTAGTCTTCGTCTCGATAATAACACGGTTCACTACATGATTGCCACTCGTGAGTGTACCTCAAGAATATCGCACAAGGAGGGGAACTCCTCGAGACACCCCAACGCACCTAATGACAGTCTTACCATGATAGTTGGTCGTCAATGCGACTCAGGCTGCCTGAGGTGGCTCCACGCGTCCTCAGGATATCGGATCACGACACCGCGTCCTCAGGCGGCCCGGGGTCTAGGGGTGTTTTCCTGATGTGCGTCGCCCGAACCGCCCGACCACAACGGCGCTAATTACCTTTGACCTACATAGATGGGCGCCTGCCTGGCTTCGGAGCCCTTCCCGCCACTTCCGCATTCTCACACATCAACCCCGTACTCGGTTGCGGCGTTATAATAGCATGAGACCTCAACGGTACATAAACGGCGACGTCGTTCAACACCTTGGCTGAAGGAGAAGACCGCGGCGTCGAAGGCGTTTATCATATATGCGGGCGAATCAGCGATGAGGCGACCACGAAGCCATGCCTCCCTTCTCATATATAATTGCATGAGCTCCGTTCGACAGGATCCAAGTCCTTCGTTCCCTCGTTTCTGCCCGTACCTCCCTCGCGTCGCGAACCCGTTGACCTTCCCTCACACGATGCTCAACGCTGAAGAATGCAACATGAAACCTTCGCCCACCAAACCAAAGGTTAGCGTTGTGTAGTCGACCTGGTGGCGTCATGTTGAACTTTTCCTGAAAGGAGCTTACGTTATTAGTCGGCCAACGAGACCATCATGATCAAGAGCCCTCTGTCTCTCAAGCAGATCACGACCTTGACACCGCGCCTCTTATCCTGCGCGACGCCTATGACGCAGGACGCTTCGAGCTACGCTCGACTCAATATGGTGTCCTGGGACGTGTGCTCTCCGTCCAGTCAGTGTTTGCCGCTTAACGTGATGATTGCCCCAACGCTGACGCTGTTCTCTAGCGACAGGGGCAACATCAGCGCCTCTGACGATCCAAGGATCTATGTCAATACGGTCCGTTATTGTGAGATTCCTGCGACCATCTACTCACAATTTGTCACATTCGTGCCCTAAGAATGCACCCTTCTCTGCCATCGTATGCGGCGTGCAAGGTATGTTGGTAGCCCTTGACCTGAACACGCCAGTAACATGCTTTCAGGGGCGGGCAAGTCGCATACGGTCTCCGTCCTCCTCGAGAGTATGTTCATCTCCAACGTGGAGGAGATAGGGTCACTCGCCAAGCCTCTCTCTGGTTTGGTCCTTCACTATGGTGAGGCAGGAGCGAGTGCGCATCCGTGCGAGGCCGCCTCGATCGGCAAGTCCACGGTGCCCGGCGTTACGCCGCCGAAGATCAAGGTCTTCGTCTCCCCGTCGTCGCTGAAGCGCATGACGGATCTGTACGCACCACTTGGCAAGAGCATCACTGTCCTGCCGCTTTTGTTTACCGAGAACGAGCTCGACGCCGCCGCCATACTGTCTATGATGGCCGTAGGAGGTGCCGATGGTGCGCCACTCTATATTCAGATCATTCTGGTGAGTCCCTGGCTCTATGGTCGGCTGAGCTTGAGCTGAGTCTTGTCCAGTCAATACTGCGTCGGCTGGGCTCAAGCTTCACGTTCCGCGCGTTTACGAACGAGCTCGAGACGCACAAGAAAAACTTTAACCCCGCCCAGCTCGCTGGCCTCGATCAGCGCATGTCCATCATGTCGACGTTCATGACCACTAAAGCAAGTCAGGTAACGGAGCAGAAGGACCGCTTCGCGGCGGGCCAGCTCACCATCGTCGATCTGTCCGACTTGTTCATCGACTCGGCGTCGGCTTGTAGTATCTTCGAGATCATCAATCGTCTCTTTGTTCGTGCCGAAGTTGGGACGGGGAAGGTGCTGCTCGTTGACGAAGCGCACAAGGTGCGACATTCAGTTCACGCGAACTCTCATATCTCATTGCAATCTCAGTATCTATCGAGCACAAAAGGGTTCTCTGGCCTCACGAAGTCGTTGTTGACGCTGATTCGCGAGCAGAGGCATCACGGCCTGCGCGTCATCATCAGCACGCAAGGTAAAGTTGTAGCACCGTGTTCGACGGAGCACCGACTCACTCGGTGCCGGACCCCAGAGCCGACCGTAGTCCCGCCTGTCTTGCTCGACCTCTGCAGCGTCGCAATTCTGCACCGCTTTTCTTCCCCCGCCTGGTGGACACATATCTGTGGCCACGTTTCCGCGGACTTCAGCGAAAGCGACGCCTTCGATAAGATCGTTCGACTGAGGGTGGGTGCCAAATTTTCATAGCGCTCCGAATTCAGCCTTCACTTACCCGTCCCTCCTTCGTTGCAGAATGGAGACGCTATCATCCTTGCACCGTCTGGCGTGGGTGTATTCGGGAAGGACACGGGCGTGTCGATGGAGCAGTTTGGACGTCGATATCTCATTACGCATACACGCCAGAGGATCACTGCAGATGGAGGCGCGTCAGTCCTCGTAGTTTAAGCTTGTGCGGGGACTCTTGCAAGTAGTACTTAGCTTCCTTATATCTTTCACTTGTCTTGTATCCACTGTTGCGTTGCAAAAGAATTACTTGTACGCAAAACCTCCTATGTAGAGACCGGGGAAACATCAAGCGAAGATCCGAACTTGGTGCCATGAAGTAGAAAAGAACGGTGGGTCAATGTCACATACATCGGTCCGGTACCCGAACACTAGCGCCCAAAAATTATGATCGGTCAACGCCACATTCACGGCTTTGTTCTCCTTCTGAACGACAATGGTAGATATCTTCAGACTTTATTGCTCTGCCGCATCTGAAGCCGCATTTAGATTCGACGGCAAGTACGTGAGCGGCGCCAATATGTCTACGCCAAGTCGCTGGAAGCGCAGGAGCGCCAGACCTACGAGCGCAAGCAGCAATTGAAGGACGCCCTCGCGAGCGGCAGGCCGCTCCCCACCGAGCTCAAAAAGGATGCTAAGAGCATGGGGAAGGACCTTGCTTACGACGAGGCGCAAGGAGGTGCGTTGCACTCGCGCTATTCGTTGCGTGTGACGTTTAAAGCTGTTCGTTGTAGATCCGTCTACACACATCGACAACGAATACTCGAGAGCCGGTATTCAGGACCCAAAGATCGTCATAACTACATCGCGAGATCCTAGCTCGAAGCTCCTGCAGTTTGCGAAGGTGCGTCTTCAGGGAACATGGCTAGGTGTCTTGCTGACATTGTCGCAGGAAATGCGTCTGGTGTTCCCGAATGCACATAGAATCAACCGCGGAAACTACGTCGTGAAAGAGCTGTCCGATGCTTGCCGTGCGAACGACGTCACAGACTTGATAGTCCTTCATGAACATCGAGGCGTTCCTGGTATGTCCCCCGTCTTCCCCGTGATCGACGAGCTGACACCCCGTAGATGCCATGATCGTCTCCCACTTCCCCCACGGTCCTACTGTCTTCTTTACTCTCAGCAATGTGCTCCTTCGACATGACATCGCATCTTACAAGGAGTCGACCGTCTCCGAACAATATCCCCACCTCATCTTCGACAACTTTTCATCCCAGCTAGGACAGCGAATACAGGACGTCTTGAAATACCTTTTCCCCGTACCTAAAGAAGACAGCAAGCGGGTCATGACCTTCGCCAACGAAGATGACTTCATAGCCTTCCGGTGAGCTGCGTTGTCCTCGTGCCTACAAGCCATGTCGCTAATGCGTTTCTCCAGTCACCACGTTTTCGTGAAGCACGGTAAGGAAGTCCAGCTTGCGGAGGTTGGGCCAAGGTTTCAAATGAAACGTGGGTGATCCATGAATATTATCATCATGCATGCTGAACACAATTCGCCAGCGTACGAAATACGACAAGGGACAATAGAGCAAACGGAGTCCGAGCGCGAATGGGTACTTGCCCACTACGCTCGAACATCAAAGAAGAGAAATATGCTTTCAGGCTCGGGGTCGTACTCAGCGCCTCGAAAGCATACGCAGCCTAACAAGAGAATCAAGCGATGAAGCGCCTCCGGATCTTAGGCCGTCTACTCCTGCCTCTCTACGCATGTTGTCTGTAATACTTACCACTTGTTTTGCGTTGCTTCTGTACACGCTTTCCGAACACTAGCCTGATCGTGAGACGTGATGATTATTGGCTATTACAGCAAGGGGTAAGTATTATCTGAAGAGTAGGGTGTAGCATATGAACATGAAGGTTGAGATGGGGTGATGAAGCCACAAGCTACAAATCCGATGCCACTGACCCTGCGGCAGTGATGAACCTCGATAGTCTAAAAATCCTCTTCTATCGTGAAGTCGCTGGTAAGGCATGAGCGACGGGAGGCAGAGACGAGCATGACTTAACATTAGGCGAGGCACTCACTATATATTCTTTGTGCGAGAGTTGCCTGGCACGTACTGGACATTTGCTCTGGCGTACTCTGACACCCGTTTCTCGAAGAAGTTCGTCTTGCCTTCCATCGAGATCATCTCCATAAAGTCGAAGGGGTTCGTGGAACCGTACACCTTCTCTTGGCGTAGGGCCACCAGCAAACGGTCGGCCACGAATTCGATGTACTGGCGCATCAACGCGGCGTTCATGCCAATGAGAGAGACGGGGAGAGCGTCTGCCACAGGGAGGTCAGGAATATGCGACCATGTATTTGATAAGAAAACAGACCAGACAGGAAGTCTTGCTCGATAGAAACGGCCTCTGTGATGATGTTGCGGATAACAGGCGGATGCGGGCGTTGTCGAAGATGACAGAACAAAAGGCAGGCAAAGTCGGTGTGCATCCCTTCGTCCCTACTGATGAGCTCGTTGGAGAAGGTGAGACCAGGCATAAGGCCCCGCTTTTTCAACCAGAATATTGCCGCAAACGATCCAGAGAAGAATATGCCCTCCACAGCTGCGAAGGCGACGAGCCTTTCCGCAAATGTCGATGTTTTGTCCGAGATCCACTTGAGGGCCCAGTCCGCCTTCGTCTTGATGCATGGTATAGTTTGAATGGCCTCGAACAGGTGAGCCCTCTCTGCAGGATCCCTGACATAGGCATCGACGAGCAGAGAATACGTCTCGGAATGAATGTTCTCCATCATGATTTGGAAGCCGTAGAAACATCGCGCTTCGGCGACTTGTACTTCATTCGAGAAGCGTTCGACAAGGTTCTCGTTTACTATACCGTCCGAAGCCGCGAAGAAGGCCAAAACATATTTGATGAAATGGCGTTCGTTATCGTTGAGGCGCTCGTTCCAGTCACGAAGGTCGTACGTGAGTGTAATTTCTTCAGCCGTCCAGAAGGATGCTTGTGCCTTCTTGTACATGGCCCAGATCTGACGACCGTTCAATGTATATCCAGGCTCGAGGGCGAAGTGTGACGAACCTCCTTGTACTGGATGGGGAACAGGACAAAGCGCTGTTTCGACTCCTGTAAGAGGGGCTCCTCGTCTGGCGAAGGGTGAACAACATGCTTGATCTACGAGTGAGAGGTACATACCGTCCTGATTGTCCACCGATTCAGGAGGTCCGCCAGGAAAGGAGAGGGTCGCCTGTGCAATGACTCTGCGTTAGTGCAAATCATTCGTACGGATGGGTCACAAAGGCCCTCTAACCTCTTCTACGGACATACGAACGAATAAATAGTGAAGACCAGGTTATAAACTTGTGATGACAGTTGCTGACGAAATGTGGATAAGATTCTCTGTCGGTGTCTGCCGATGATCACTTCGGTCCCGAAAGCACGTGCAGCCCGCGCACATGACCTTGTTTCACGTGTGACACGTTCGTTTATCGCGCGCAAACAGAGGCAAAGCGACGACAGTATAGAAGACACCGTTCATTCCCACACGCATCTTCAGCTTGACCATCAGCCTTCATCAATGCCTACTCCTGCTACCTCCCCTCGCACGCTCTACGACTCCCTGTAAGAAGGTACGTCTAGTAGCGGTTGTTGCGACGCGTTCGACATTGACGTTGTAGTAGGCCATCGCAGCTTTCACCCACATGGCCATCGACTCCCTCGCGAAGGCAAAGAAGCCGGCGAGCCAGCTCCTGGACGATCGGAAGCGATCGGCCCCCGACACTGTCAACTCTGAGGACGAAGATAACCTTGACGTGTTGAGCGCACGAGTCTGTAAAGCCCAGACAAAGCCCCTTCCATATTCACTGAAGCAGTAAAAAAATCTACCGTCTCAACTCCGTAAGTCATGATCATGATGGTGTTCGCGACGGCTAATGGTCGAAGCTGAGGAGAAGGCGCCATCAATCAATACATCCGGTCGTCTGTCGAGTTGATTGCGCACCGAGAGAAAGCCTTGTCAGCCGGCTTATGGTCACCATGTGCCTCTTCCTCAAACCTTGTCTTCGAGGGCTCTCCTTCCTCTACCCTCGTCTTGTTGTAAGTTGTGTCGTCATTCATCCATACCGTAGTCGAGATGTCTACGTTGATGGGCTGGTTATGATTGGCGAGCTCGAAGCCGGACGGTGCAGTACTAGCCCAGACGGTGCGCGTCATGCTTTCAGGCAGGTATTTCTTAGCCACTCGCGAAGCGTAGCCAAGAAGGACAGTGAGACAGGCAACGATCATGCTCACGGACGCCTGTAAAGAGTATGTATCTGAATGACACGCAATTAAACAAGGTGTTCACTCACCTCCCAAATTGCGGCATAAATTTCCATGAGGCCTTTGTTGATCCAGATACAGTAGGCGTGTACTAAAGACACCTATCAAATGGATTCATTGACCAAGGGACAGATGATAATGGGAGGGCAACGCACCAGTGTCGTTAGAAGGCATGAAGTAAAGACTGTGATCAAGCGGACACGCTCTCCCTTGCTGAGGTTGGCTCGCCAGAGAAGCCGTATGGGCGTCAGACTCAGAGCTAGATCTGTCAGAATATCCGCTGACATCCGTTAGCATCGACTGAGTAAATGAGGGAAACGATGCTTACTGATAAGCTGAGCTATCGCAATCTTGCGTTGCAGAGAGCATTGCCCGGTGGTGGTCTTCCAAGACTTGTCGGTCTCACAATGAACGAGAAGCTGAATGAAAAGGAAGAGCCACATGCCGCCGAAGGCGACACCCATGAGACGCAAGTAGGTCCTCCAAAACGAAGGTGCTATGCGGAGGATGGTGCATAGAATGGAAAATCGTGGAGCCCATACAGAAGCGTAGAAACCGAAGGCAGCCCTGACAGAGATTGTGAGGGTTGCAGACGGTAGGGGGAAGACCAACGCACATATAGTACGCAGCGATCATGGTGAATTGTGGGATTCCCGCTGTCAAAGAAGGTCAGACCGTCAAACGCGTAGTTTGGCAAGCGTACGTGGTGGCCCAATGATGATCAAAATGCCGGTGAGCATGATGGCGCTGGACGCGATCGAGAAGGCTGCCCAGTAGTCATCCCACCCCATCTTCTTGTCGTAGACTCGCACGATCAGGCGGCATATCGTGAAGAAGATGGCGATAGTGACAAGCGCAATGCCCGTGTCTGCGTTCCATGAGCTACGGTAGTTGGGATTGCGCACTGTACAAACTCACCATGGACCTGCAATGGCGTGATTCCCCCCATCACCGGGGCAGGGCAGCGTCGACCTTGCTCAGATTTGGGTGCGCGCACTCGAGTAGGACAGACGAAAGGACGGCAGGACACAGCAAGGGTTATAAAGAGTACGTTCGCGATGGTCGCGGCCAGGAAGGAGGGAATTTACGGCATATGAGCCCTGTGAGGGTCTGCGTATTCCTGTGCACATGCAGCGCAGCCAATGGTCGTGATGGAGACCTTGAGAAGGCGCGGTGTCTTCAGTGCCGCGGCGGTGAGCTCATCACCTTAATTTAAATCATGTTCCCATCTCTGTTGGCGAAGTGAGCTTGAATGTAAATCATGGCCTGCTGAGCGTGAGGACGTCCATTGCTCCCAGGCAGTTCAAGGTTTGATTCAGATTGAAGCACTCGGGCGTGGAAGGGGGTTATTTTCGCACGCCATCAGCGGGCAACAAGGGTTCCGAGTGGTCGTGGGTAAAGCTTTCGCCTTCTCACCCTTAGTATGCGACTTTACCATCACCAATGCAAGCGGAATCTCAGCCATCCTAAAGGTTTTGAAGCCGTGGTATTGTAGGATGAAGCATGAAGGATGAATAGAGGAGACGACGTTGAGTGTGCAGCAGGTGTGCAGTGATCGGGAGAAAGTGAACAGCATTGCCGATCGGACCGCAGTCGCATTACTACCACGGTCACGGGCTTTCGGTTCCGCTTGATTATCAATGACAATAACTTCAACAAGGTGCAGCATGGGTCACGGCCGTGCAATGCATTGCTTGCAGGCCGTGGACCTGTGCTGAGTACTGAGTACTGAGTGCTCGTGACACCTGTTATTAATTATGAGTGGGGGAAATGGCCGTAAGCGGCGTGGGCCGAACCGTTCTGTTGAGATCCACGTTACGAATGAGACGTGATCCACTCGTAAAGTATATTCTCGATCAGGTGGCAAGGGCTTAGGCAGGCCTTATCACTCACATTTGCTAACAGCAGAAGTCCATAATTTATTTGCTAACTACAGTACAATGCTACTCTCATTTCTATCTACGTACGTATATGGTCGATTGACCTGCTCAGCAGACGACGCCGACGTCGTTCACCATTGCCCTTGATATTCCCTTCCCTCCTTCTCGTCTTCTGACATCACTCTCGTTCCTTGATCCTCGCATCTGGCAGGGGGGGGGGGAAAGATATCAAGGATGGTGGAGAAGAGACGACGAGGGTGGCCCGGGCGTCGGAGGGGCGGGGGTGTTGTGCAGGCGGCGCGTACAACCGGGGGAAAAGAGGGGGAGGAAGAGGTACGCACGGCCAGGGTCCCCTCGCCTTCCTCTCCGTACCTCCCCCGCTTCCGTTCTTGCTTCTCGCACGTCCTCTGTTTGCACGGAGTCGCATCTCCTCCTCTTTTCGCGTATCTCCCCTTGTCCTCCCTTCTCCCCGCCCTCGTGTGCGCACCTGTCGTAGAAATCAATCCGCGCCTGTCGTGATGATCAGTAGTACGCGGCATGAAGGGGCACCTTGGATATAAGTTAGAGGGGGAGGGTGCGAGGGAGGGGAGGGGAGGGGAGGGGGGCATGCCAGAGAAAGGAAGGGAAGGAGGGAGGGGGGAAGAGAAAGTGGAGAGAGGGCGAGAGAAGACCGGGGGGCAAGAAGAAGGAGGGCTACTTACAAGCGGGCATACCCACCGATGTCGTTACCGCGAGTTCCGGGTGCGGCGAGGACCTGAGCGGACCGACGTCGGCAAGGTAGAAGGCATTTCGGAAGGGGAGGTGAGGGAGCGAGGACGAGGCGGCAGGCGTAAACGGCGGTAGTAGTAAGGGAGGGGGGCATGGTCACTCACCATTCGAGGGTGTCGCTTTCGAGGGACGGCGTGTCCTCCAAGGTAATACACACTCTAACACAAACACCCCCACGTCTACATCAAAGGTTGTCATGTCGTAAACAAGCAATCAGGTGAGGGAAATACCTTTGAATGTTCTTAGAAGTTGCGCGGTTTGCGCCTTCCAACAGGTCGCTGATAAGCTCCCGCTCCAGTCGTCAACAATCTCCCCCCGTCTCAGGTCTGCCACTGCTGACTGCCTCTTTTCAATCCCCAATACACACGGGTACGATTTAGGCCCTGGAGGCGATCACGTCAGAGACCTGATCTAGGATAAAGGGGACAAGGGCGCACCGCGACGGACCGGCGACGTAGTGGCCGACGTTCGTATATTGTTATCTAGCAAACCAGTGACATTCATCGATGACTGACCGGCGCGGAACGCCACACGCCTCTGGCGGCTCGGGATGTGCGAGCTGGAAGTCAGGAAGGCGGTCAGTATGCGCTAAGACAAGGGTTCCGGGAGCGAGGGTAGGCTTGTTAAATACCTCGTATAGATGGGCGCGGACAGGCCTTCAGCGACGCGGGGGTGACCAACGAGACGGCCACGAAGGACACGGGGCGACTGTGAGCATGGGTGGAGGTTCGGGCGAGGGACTCATCTTCCATAAGCTTCGCGCGGCAGGCAACACAAACATGCTTCCATCGGCCTGTTATCCTGATGACTACCACCAGAACAATCGACAAATTACGCCTCCGGGCAGCGAATGAGGGCGAAGAGAGGGGGAACTCATCTCGCATGAACCCACCTCCCCCCCACAGCAGGCCATTTCGCGTGTATTCCTGACGGTCGATGGTTGCACATTGGCTGTCCATTTGTCCACTCCTTGCACTACAGAAATGCGGGGGAGGGTGGGGTGTCGTTAGGACGGTCAGATATGCACTCACCTCGCATACATCCCAGCAAGGCAACAGCGCGCATGCCTCCAGCAGTTCGCGGCGGCGCCAAGGGTCGCCCAAGGTTGACAGCGTCGATGGACTTCGCTCTAAAGCTAAAGGCCCTTACCAGCTCTCAAGTTCTCGCGTAGTAGCCGTGCTCGGCCCTCCTCGCCACAGCCTGCGCACTCAGGTGTGCTGAAGTATCATATATCATCACCCGAGGGTCTTATGCAAGTTCTGAAGCTCACTGAAGCAAAAGCAGAGATAACTGCGAGGGCGCGCGCCTGCAGACCGCATTCTCATGGCGGACGGCACGACAGACCAGCGACAGACTGACGTGGCAGCGCCGCCCGAATAAAAGTAGATGCTGCAAGCTGCTATTGCCCTCACTGCATCGAACTTTGTATCACGATTGAACGCACACCCCATTGCTTTTTGTGTGCTTCCCTACCATGCAACGGCTCAGCCTGAGACGAGCCAGTGTCCGCGGAGACCGCGTTGTATAACAAGCAGTGCTCCCAGGCCAGCAGTCCTTGAGAGAAGTAGTCACGTAGGAAGCCGGCTAGTGAACCTGAAGTGTCAGAGACGTCGACGACGTCGCAATAGCACGTTACAAGGCGTCCGGTAGCACCCAAATCGAGTCCAGCGCGACAAGAATGTCTGTCTAGGACGTATCGAAGTGGTCCCCATGCTTGTTTGAAGCAATAAGCGATGCAAGCGGCGGATGCATATGTCGGCGAGACTTATTGAACGACGAGACTAAGCTTGCTGGTTTGAATTGGCAGTTGGTCAACCGTCATATGGTGTTTTACTGGTCTTAGCCATCGAGCAATCCAGCGACTCTTCGTCAGATGACAGACGCGTTAGAGCAGGCTAAGATGGAGGCTATGTCTTCAACGAACCTGGATGACAGCAAAAGGCAAGCAGTGGACGGACGCTTGCGAGCGGCCGACGACGGGCCGAAATTCACACGTGTGACGCGTTTCTGTTGGCAGGGACCTGGCAGCGAATTGCACAACACTCGACCGCCATCCGCAAGCCTCACTTAGTCCCACTATTCACGACTACTATTGCCGATGGTACGAAGAACATACACCTAGCGCCTGAATGTGCGCTTCTGCCGTTCCGATAAAGCGGCGTTGACGGGCCTGCGATCGAAACAATTGCCGTAAGTATTCTTCAAGTGAATGCGCGACCTCGCTGCCTCGGCCTCGTCATCCTCGTCATTGGCTTAGTATCAAAGAGTTTCAAGTGTACCAGGGATGCGGCATACCCCTCCAACAACCCGATGGCGAGGAACCGGGAACATAGCGAGTATGGGCACGTAGATCGAGGCCCTTGACGGTTATCCAGCAGACGCTCCTGTCCGTGCCCATACCAGTGCACTGTGCACTTTATTTACGTACTCTGGTCTTGAAGAGACACGATCCGCTGGCATACCGGTACCGCCATGAGAGCGCGCCAGGCAGCAGCGTTTCAGTGCGCCCCGAAGAGCCTGCCTCGCGAAAGGTCCGTCGTGCTGATCACTCCGAGCCCATGCCATACTGAGTCTAGCCTCCACCGTGAGGCGGTCTATTGCAGAATTATCGCAGATGTCCTTCACCGCTTCCGCTGCTCGTTTATAAGACGGCTCTGGGAGGAAACCTCGTCCCCACGACTGCGCCATAATCATGAAGCACGTCTCGCTCCTCCTCCCGCCCTGGAAGCGCAAGGAAAGGTCACCAGAGACAGTTAGCGCCGCACTCTCTCCTTCGCGCGGAGGCTCATTCAGATTCAATAATATGAGGGTCGACCCCGATCACCATACAGGACATAGAGCGACACCAGGATCTCTGGGCGTCAAGAGAACGCGCTCTAGAGGTTCATCATCGGAGTCGTACCTCGATATGGACGAAGGACGATCTCAACATTCGAGGACCCCCAGCCT
Organism: Schizophyllum amplum; assembly: GCA_007026445.1. Classification (NCBI taxonomy): domain Eukaryota; kingdom Fungi; phylum Basidiomycota; class Agaricomycetes; order Agaricales; family Schizophyllaceae; genus Schizophyllum; species Schizophyllum amplum. The sequence continues at coordinate 1,565,550 of VDMD01000002.1, read as the reverse complement.
CCGTGTTCTGCGGTCATCCAAGTCAGTTGTCTGCTTGTCTCCCTCGCGCCCAGCGCCACCGCCGCCTCTCTACCCGCTTTCTAGTCTTAGCGCATCATGCGAACATATCCAACCTTTGCGCCAGCTCATCTCCATCGTCGTACGCGAGCAGTCACCCATCCCCGAGACGACGTTGGCCGCGCCCTTGGGGGACCCTCGCGGTTCATCCTACTTCCTCACATCGCCCGAGGCACAGCGAGGCAGTGATACGCCAGAACTCGACGGTGTTTGGGAGGGTTTCCTGCGAGAGATGGAGGAGGAGGACCACTTCATCGATCCTGCATGCCCTTCGCGATCCCTGGCAATCGACGCGCTATCCCCACTACCGCCACCTCGTCTCTTCAGAAGTCGGAGCGATGCACCTCTGCAGCGGGGAAGTCAGCTGCCTAGTTGCAATGAGCGTCTTCTTCTTACCCAGCGATCCCATACGGCGTCCTCGACTCCCCCTAGAGGCATGCAGAGTACTCCAATGGCAGCAGACATGTCAGGGCGGAGCGTGCCATTCACCGAGAACGAACTCGACGATCGCGATGACCGTGATTCCCTTATTGATCCCTTGCTTTCCTTCCCCCGACCGCCGCCACTCATAATCCGGAAGCGTCTACCACCTCCGATATCAGTGCCACCTACGCCTAGCTTCTCATCCACCTCGTCATCGTCCTCCTCCACGCCGAGTCCTAACGACACCCCGATCGGGACGCCCACCACACCCAAGAGACCGCACCCCTACGCCAATCCGCTCAATCGTCCCGCAAACCTTGCAGGAACGCCTGCTTCGGACGGCGACGTCCTTGACTACTATGCGACATCCTCCACGACTTCGTCAATGTGGGCCGCCTCTCCGGAGAAGCAGGGGCGAGCTGGGGCTTCAAGAGACGAACCATACATGCTGCACCATTGGGAATATCCTAGTTCATCATCCATGGATTTGTTCCAGCGCGCAGATTCCCGAGTGGATATCGGTGCTGCTATGCTAGCCATTGGAACACATAGGAGCTATTTGGTGAGCACATCATCGTTTGAACCTTGTTGCAAGAGATCTGACTGAGTCACACAGTCCGCTATGGGTCGGCAAGCTCCCTCTAGGCGTAGTAGAAGCCGCAGAGAAAACCACAATACGACTACATCAGTCAGCTGGGGTATCGCCGTGTAGTATCAGTGGTTCCAAGCTTGTATTTCACCTCCGCACCCAGACGCGCGAATGGGCGGACTGCTTCCTTTTGTTTTTTCGCACATGTCCTCACCGCCTACTTCACATAGCAGGTATATCTATATCTTGACGTGGAAATTGTAGAGTACACTGTATCAATAATCTCCCATAAAGTACATCGAAATAGTAGACTTGTGTGTAACCTACAGACGGATTTAAATCGCGACGGTGTCGACGCTGTTGTCTTTAGGCAGTGGCACAGGCAACAGGAAGGCAGCGATGGCAACCTTATTGGATCTTTTTGATTTCCTCTGACGGTGCTGGTCGAATGGGGGCCGGTGTGGACGTGTCCTCGAGTAGAGACATGATGATGTACAGAGCTAGAATGAGGTTCGCCGCGACGATGGCAGTTAGCGCAGCATACGTGGCGTTGCCTACACATGTATAAGAGCGGTGACACGTTATAGTAGGTGAGGGGGCGCACCATTCCAGGCGTACTTCTGGCTGATGAAGTAGGACGCGATGGGAACGATTCCGAGGGAAGCGCTGAAAACAACTAGCTTGACGAGCGTGGCACTGTCTGGGTGTCAGAGACAGCTTTAGACTGATTGTACACTTTCATTCACCGAGAGGCTGCCTTGGACACGTTGACGCCGACAGCGGCCTGGTCTGCCATGACGGGGGAGAATAAGGACGCGGAAACGCGTTCGCGCTAACACGTGACGGTCTACAGTATTCCACTTGCTTCTCACTGCGACGGCTTCGTCTCTGCGTAACGCATACGCCAACGCGTACCACTCTGGTAACACTATGGATACCTTGAGCTCGACGAACGTGTCATTACAGCCTCCTGCCAAAGAGCCATCCCCGCCATTACGACCATGGTGGCCCAACATAGGCGCTTCAGAATGGGATATCCTTGTGCTGTCCACGTCTTTGAAGCTGCTATTGTTCCCCGCATAGTGAGTGCGAAGGTCCCTCTGCATGCATACCCCACGCTGATAGCTTGGAAGCCGCTCGACTGACTTCGAGGTGCATCGTAACTGGTTGGCGATCACCCACTCTCTGCCCATGTCACAGTGGTATTACGACGTGTGTATCCTTCCTTCTCTCCAATACAATGCAACTTATATCTTCTAGACCACATCTGAATGGAGTGAGCAAGCAACCGCATCGATGGCGTGCATTCCCCCTCAATAAGCGCCCGCAGCCCTCGACTACCCGCCGTTCTTCGCATACTTCGAGAAGCTAATGGCAATGCCGGCGTTCCTCATCGACCCGAAGATGGTAGACGTGAACAACTTGGATTATGGCTCATGGTCGGTCATCGCGTACCAGCGGACGACCGTTATCTTGACGGAACTTGTACTGGGAGCTGCTTGCTTGAGGTGAGTGTTCAACAACTCGTGTAAGAGGTGCATACGCTGACTTTCTGTTCTCACTAAGGCTTATACGCGGTTCGGTAGACCCGTCGACCCAACGCATCATCTCTGCGTCTCTGTTCCTTCATCCGGGCTTCATCATCGTCGACCACATCCACTTCCAGTACAACGGATTCATGTTCGGTATCCTCCTATGGTCTATCATCATGGCAAGAGAGGTTCGTCTTTCATCTACCTTTGATTTTGGACGCTCATCCGGTATCAGGGAAAGAGGCTCGCAAGCGGTATACTCTTCGCCGTTTTGCTTAACTTCAAGCACATCTACATGTACCTGGCGGTACGCATCGTCGGCCTGATGCTACACACCTGCTGATGCCTGTGATTCCTCAAGCCAGCTTACTTTGTCTATCTGCTACGCTCTTTCTGCCTTTCGCCTACAGGACGCCTGCAGATTAAGAACTTCCTCTCACTCGCGAACGCCGTCATAGCTGTCTTCGCGGTCTCTCTCGGGCCCTTCCTGCTCATGGGACAAATCCCGCAGCTGGTGTCGCGTCTTTTCCCGTTCAAGCGCGGGCTTAATCACGCGTACTGGGCCCCCAATATCTGGGCGCTCGTCACTGCGCTGGATCGCGTTCTTCTGTTCTGTAAGTGAGACGCAGTTGCCTGAAATGCGCCGTGCTAAACCCACTGCAGATGTGAAGCGCACGGGCGCCGAAGTGACGATCAACGGTTCAGGAGTCGCTTCAAGCTCACGAGGGTTGGTTGGCGACACAGTCTTTGCAGTGTTACCCAACGTGCAGCCCATCCACACGTTTATCATCACGATTGCCTTTCAGCTGGTGAGTGTGAATTCACGCTGGATCTTCTTTTCCTGCTCATCGATATCAAGGCATTCTTGGTGAAGCTCTGGCTCCGGCCCTCTTACAAGTCCTTCCTGACGGCTCTCACCCTCTGCGGATACACGTCCTTCCTGTTCGGCTGGCACGTCCACGAGAAAGCAGTCCTCCTAGTGCTTGTTCCGCTCAGGTAGGCTCGTCGTTAGCCGCGGATTCTCGGCCACCAACTCACAACCGTTTTCTCTCAGCTTATTGGCGGCCGAGCGGCAGGCGTACTTCCGCACTTTTGTGATTGCCAACATCGCTGGGATATTCTCCCTGTTCCCGTTGCTATTTACGCCTGCGGGTATGCTGCAGCTGTTTTCGCTTGAGGATACTCAGTTGACTGGCTTTTCCAGAATCTATCATCGAAGTGATTTATTCGGTCGCATGGTTGGCGCTCGTCTACCTGCCTTTGGCGCGCCGTGTATATGAGTATGTTGCGTCATCTGGTGCATCCGCTCGGGCTGACTACTGTTTCAGATTCCCGAGGACCATATTCTACGTCGTGTTGGATACTTTGGAGAAGATGTATTTGGCGGGATTCGTTCCGCTGCAGCTCTTCATCACTTTCTACCCTATGTGGGCGAGTCGTGGGGATACTGCGGAGGGGGACGGAGGAATGACCTTCCTTCCGCTGATGCTCACGAGCGTGTATTGTGCTATTGGTCTTGTCCATGCCTTTGTGCGGCTCGCGTACGTGTACATGAACGAGGAGAGGGCATATCAAGGACCGTTGAATGAGATTTGATAATATGCAATGGATATATCAATGTTACATAGATGTATGACCTGCAAGACGCGAGCTTACCGGATGAGAACTCTAGCGTTGGGAAAAATGTAAGTAGCACTGGCAGCAATGCAGTCGCGGTCACGTTGGATGTTGAACTTTTCACGTGGTAAAGACTAAGATAAGATAGTAGGAAAGCACTTTGATGACGTGCCTGGGCTAAGTACTTATGCCAAGAAGCCCTTCTTGTCATCTCCCGCGCCATGGACAACTCTCCAACCTCCCTCTTCGACTCCTACGAACATGAATTCACACAATTTATCGACACCATAAACGACAAGCTGGAAGAGGCCTCTGCTGACGGTGAAGCAGGTGCGTTCCCTCCCGATCGTTGTAGGAACATGGCAAGCTCACCTCAATTATCCCTGCAATCCACCTAACGTCCACGTTCTTGTCTTCACTACTCGTATATCCCCATGATGTAGAGGCCCGCCTGTCTACACTCCGCCGGACGGCCATGGATCTCGAGGAGGCGGACGAGATGCTCTCACAGATGCAGATCGAGCTGCCGTCCATCCCGCAGTCGTTGCGCGCACCCTACCAACAGCGCCTAGGCGCCGCGAAGAGCACGCTCGCAGGCGCGAAGCGGCGGTACAAGGAGACAGAGGCGCGCGTAGCGCTGCTGGGCGGCCGCGCGCGCAGCGCCGGTAGCGGGTTCGCCGTGTCCAGCACGAATGATGGGTACGACCAGAGTGGTGCGTGGCGCAGTGACTTCGAGGCGGGGGTCACAGGGGAGCTCACGCGTGCATCATAGATCGTGCCCGGCTGCTGGCGGGCACGGCTAGGCTGGACGAGGGCACGCGGCGGCTGGAGGAGTCGCAACGCATCGCGCTTGAGACGGAGCAAACGGGCGCGGACATCTTGTTGAACCTGCGCGGCCAGCGGGAGCAGATCGAGCACGCGCGCGATACGGTACGTGATATGCTCTACCTCTACTGCTCTGCTCATCTCTCGTCTTAGCTCGGGACTGCTGAGAGCCACATTGACCGAGCGTCTGGGACGCTGAAAGGCATGATCCGCAGGTATGTTTCGCCCGATTTTACCCATCATCTATCCACCGCTCTCCCCCTCCTTCTTCCTATTGTGCACATTCTTGTGCCGGGCAAGGTATTCTTCAGTGCGCACCGTGTCCTTCTTCACGCACTTTTCCTGACACTGCGGTGCAGGGGATACACACTCTTCTTCTGACTGGCACTTTTCACAAATTAACCTGACCTTCGACTCGCAGGATGTATCAGCAACGTGTGGTCACTGCAGGGATTATCGCAGTGCTCTTGATACTCATAGGCCTCATCCTCTACTCGAAGTTTAGCTGAGAGTATGTCGCCCTCGGTCGGCAGCGGATGTAATAAGTATCAATGCGGCCCAAGCTACATATATCGCTGCTTGCGCGTCTGCGTCTCTACATACTTAATAACTTTTCATGTTTGTATACTTTCACATGGGCGGATGCTTCATACAGTTCCTCAGAACGTCCCTGGTCTTGAATTTGGCCATGCGACAGCAAGGCGTTGATGTCTAAGCTTTCTTTTTTCATAAGAAAAATGCTCGTGAGGAATCAAAGCCGCCGAAGGACAGACAGTGGTACGAGGACAGCTTCACATATCAGGACAGGCTGTGATACACTGTGATACAATGACAAACCGAAATACAAGGGGGGCCGGGATATACAAAGAATAGACGTAGATGATACGGTAAGTACAGACGACACATCCTACTTCTTCGAGATGTGTACGACTGGAAATGCAGTTAGACTATGTGCCTGTAAGAAGAATGGACAACATACCATCCTCATCCTCCAGGATATGATCCAGGCCGACCTTCTGCCCTCTCGAGTGCTTCGCGCTGGCTCCCCAGACGACGGCGCTGTGCAGGTGTCAGCATATGTTCGACAATTTGATTGAACCAGAGCGAGAGGGAGCAGCCAGCAACCCCGACGAAGGCAGCAACACCGCAGGACTTTAGAGGAAACTGCTCCTCGAGAAAGGGCGGTATCACTCACAACTTCATCTGCTTCGCAATCTCCTTGTGTATCTGGTTACAGAAATCCTCCACCGTGCACTTCCCGCGCTTCAGCACCACGGGCTGCGTGTAATCTGGCGCCAGCTTGCGCGGCTTGGTGTACACGCGCACTAGGTCGAGCGCCGTCCACATCGTGTCGATGAGCTCGTCGATGTTCATCCACTGGCCAGAGGAGACGGGGACGGAGTTGGGGATCTTGTAAAGAAGATCAAGCTCTTCGATGGAGATGGCGTCGATTTTGTTGAGGACCTAATCGGGGTGAGTGGGTTGAACGAAGTGAGAATGACGGATATATCAGCTCACGTAAATAGCGGGGATGTATACGCTGGTAAGCAGAAGGGAAATCGTCAATGAGAAGTGCAAAGGGCAAAGGCAGCGCTCGTACCGGTTTCCCTCGATTACGTCCACCAGGTCGTCTGCTGTTGCACCCGGCTCGCGGATCGCAACATCGCAACTGTTGATCCTGTATTCGCTCAGAATAGCCCGAATCTCGTCGTGGTCGATATTGGTTAGAGGAACCGTGTTCGTGATCGCAACGCCGCCCTTGTCCTTCCTCCGCACCAAGATCTGTGGGGGTCGCTTGTTGAGCCTGATGCCGAAGCCTTCGAGTTCGCTCTCGATGATTTTCTTGTCGCCGAGCGGTTTCAGGACGTCGAGGACGATGAAGATGAGATTGCAAGTTCGAGCGACGGCGATGACTGGGGATAGGTGAGCAAGTGGAGGGGCAGTGATGGTGAGCGACGCACCTTGTTTACCGCGACCACGACCGTCGGCGGCGCCCTCGATGATTCCAGCTAGATCGACGTCATGGGAGGTCAACAATGGAACATGCAGGGGACGTACGCAAGTCGAGGATCTGGATGGGTGCGCCGTGCACCTTGACCGTCCCGGGTACTGTGGTAAGTGTTGTAAAGTCGATGGCTGATACTTCAGAATGCGTCCCAGTTAATTTTGACATGAGCGTTGACTGGCAGGATTATCAGCTGAGCTTGGGATGGTGGAAGGATGGGCGATCGCGTACTTTTCCCACTGAGGGGAAGCCGACGAATCCTACGGAGGCAACACCCGTTCGCGCTACGTCGAAGCCGACGCCGCCACCACCGCCGCCGCCTCCACCGGGGGCAATGAGCTCGCGCTTTAGCTTGGCAAGCTTGGCCTTGAGCTGGCCCAAGTGGTAGCTCGTGGCCTTGTTCTTTTGGGCTGTGCGACGGTCAAGTCTTGGTCACTGATTCAGCAGTTGACATACTTCTGGCCTGCCGGTGCGTCAGACCAGGTCGAGGGTGGCGCGCAGTGCTCTTACCATCTCATCTTCGACTTCCTGTGCTAGATGAGCCTAGTGTCGGCCTAGGTAGGGCTAGCACACACCTTGATTCTTTGTACGGTCGTCATATTGTATTGTGTGTGGGGAACAATAAAAGTGAAAAACAAGGATAAATGGAGCGAACAATGTGCGGTGTCACGGATGTCACATCATTGACCTGTGTGACGGACGGATGCGCTGGTTTCCAATTCCATCCACGGTCAACTCGCTCCCCCCTGCGCTGCGCTGCTGCTCGCAGCCTGCCGGCCGTTTCCGAGTGTTTTCCTACCGGCCCGCCAACCAACTTGCACTGTTCTACCGCGCAAAGCACTTCCAACGTTGACATTCCTTCACGCCCTCACGCTCTCTTTCCACGGCTGGTCCACCCAACTACTGGTTCCGCCCGCCTAAACACTCTCCCGCCCTCGAGCGCATACACCCCAAGACACACAACCGCCCGCCATGTGCTGTTCTGGCCCGAAATGGAAGAGAGAACAAGTCCCCGACCACAAGGTGTGTCCCGCAGCAACTCAGTCACATCCACCCACCCGCTAACCGCGTCCCGCCCAGTTCGACTTTGTCGACACCAGGGAGTTCACCGATAATGGTTTTGTCATGCGAATGAAGTGCGTAGCGTCGCCACCTCAGCCAGCTTCCGTCGTCTGATCCCGTTGCGACCGCCAGGTATCTCTGGCTGTACATCATCTGCCTCAAGGACTTCCTTGTCTACGTCTCCGATATCTTCTCCGCCATCACCATGTTGACAACCGAGTCGTGGTCGAACGAGATCTTTAACAGCTGCGGCAACCTGGACGGATGCGTCAACATTCCCTTCAGCATCGGAAAGTGGATCTTCGTCGGCTGCATCATCTTCTCTTTCCTCCTCGTATGTACCAAGTTCGCTCGTATCATTTCATAGCTCATGGGTGCTCTTTAGCTCGGATACGAGTCGCGGAAAGCGAAGAAGATTGTCGCTAGCAGAGATATCTCATACGCCTTCACCAATGTCATGGCGAACCACTACTACTCCCTCCGTGCGCATACATCCCAAATTCACCATTCCTGCCGCTGACCTTCTTCAGGCTCATATGATTGCTTTTGCTTCTTCGATCATATCAGCAACTCCACGAAGACGAGCGACGACTTTGCTTTCTTCGTCTTCTTCACTTTCAAGAGTGCGTTGCTTCCGTCCACCTTTGCTGCTTCTGCTAACTATATACAGGTTGGAAGCGGGTCCTTCTTGCCGATGGGCCCCGCCAAACGATCAACGCTCTCACTCTGTATGCCGTGTGGCTTGTGAAGCACAACAATGATGGGGACTGGTACGACGTCACGAAGTATTTCGATGACAACAGTCCTTCCACATCAGCGCTCATGGTCACCACGTTTTTCACTGTGACCGTGTTCGCTGGTTCGCTGTTCTTGCTCATTGCTGCCGGCGTGTGCTACGTCCCTCTGCTTTGCCATATCCGCGGTAACCTCAAGGTAGAGTCATCCCCGCACCATGTATGTTTATGCTCATCATTCGCAGGAATACTGTTGCCACAAAGTGGATAAGGTACGGACGTATGTGCGATGCATCTTATTTGTTCGCTCACTTGTTGCCCCAGCGTATCGCTGTTGTCATCAAGCGTCGCAACAAGCAGCGTATTGCCGAGAACGCAAAGCAAGCCCGCAAGGAAGCTATGGGCGACTTCTCCCACGTCAAGGATGGCGCCAAGGCACTCCCGCAACCTACTCTTCCCCAGTTGTCCGTCGACGACGATGACGATGCCGCCTCGACCATGCACGGCGCCTCGTCCACCTACAACACCTACAAAGCCCCCTCCACATATACCGCACAAACCGGGGACAACTACTACTACGCCGACAAGGGCGAGTTCCCGCCGCCCATGCCGCCATACAACCCGTACTCGACCGCGCAAGCACCAAGCGTATACGGCTTCAACGGCAGCCAGGCGACGTTTGCAGAGGACCCTAATGCATACTCGTACGACGACGACAACGAGAGCCACGCGCATCTCGTCAGTAGCGCCGCGCCTGTCGCCGTGTCCACGCCCACGGTCGCATCGTACGGCTACCCAACCGACCGCCCCGGGACGGCTGCGCCGGACCCGTATCAGCAGCAGCAGAACTATGGGTACTATGATGGTGCCCATGGCGACGCTGCGCAACAGGACGCGTACGGTGGGTACGGTCAGCAGGACGCGTACGGCGGCGCCCGTGGAACGCCGGACCCATACGGCGTCAACGGAGCGCACGGCACGCAGGATCCGTACGGTGTCAACGGGGCGCACGACCCGTACGGCGGGTACTCTCAGCAGTCGCCCTACCAGGGCGGCTCGCACGGACATGCGGTGTAGTATTACCTGGATTGTGTTTTTGTTCCCTATCGATGGTATCGTATATTCGCGTTCAACCTGTAATTTGTGGGGCCAATCCTCTACGAGTTCTGATGGGCCTGGTGCCCCGCGCTGGTCGCCTTGTAGCTGCAAGTTGACCGGTAACAGATGAAGCACGGTGGTCTGCAGCTGCAACACGAGCATATGAAGAATGATAAGTGCGACCATGGGAACGATTTAGTCTCCCGCGGCCGACGTTCGTAGGAACGATTTGGGATAGACCCACAGCGAGTCCAGGCTTTACGTTGAAGACTCGCCTCAATTGCATCCTCCCCTGCCACAGCTGGCGGCCCACTTTTTGCGTCCCTTGTTGTTTCCATATAGCTGCATAGCAGGCGCATGACAAGTACTTAATGATACTCAAAGCCTCAGCTGGTGTTCGAAAGAGCTCCTTGTGTTGGTGACCGGTGATTCACTGTCTACTGCGTATGTATGACTTCTTAACAACCTGTTTACAACATTCTCAACCCCACGACAGTGCGTTAAATGCCCCAGGGTACCGGTCGCCCACCACATCGCAGCGGCCAACGATATCTTCGAGCTCCTTCAGCTCCTCCGCCGACAGCTCAATGAACGTGCTGTTCTCCTTCGCCCTCTCCGGCGAGGATGTCCCAGGTAGGGGGAGGATAGGCGGCATGCCGGGCTTATTGTTCAGCGATGCCACCCAGGCCATCGCGACCTGCGACACTTTACAGCCCTTCTTCTTCGCGACTGCTTCGACCTCATTAGCGAGCTTCATGTTATGCTCAAAGGCGCCGGGCTGGAAGCGCGGGAACATGTGCATGATCTTCGGGACGTCTTCGATGGTCTTGTATTTCCCGGCCTGTGCGACGTCAGTGTGACCGTGTTCTGTACGAACGCGTGGAAGACTCACCAAGAAGCCACGGCCGAGGGGAGAGTACGCGACGATGGGTATGTTCAGCTCCCCGCAGGTCACCGCGACACCATTGCTCAGGATCTCGGTAACCCAGAGCGAGACCTCAACCTCCACAGCCGCGATAGGGTGCACCTTCGCCGCGCGACGGATAGTCTCCGCGCCCACTTCTGACAGGCCGATGCCGCCGATCGCACCCTCAGCGACGAGCTCGGCGAGAGCAGCGACCGTGACCTCGATGTCCACGTTCGGGTCCTTGCGCGCGCACTCGTAGATGTCGATCTTCTTCACGCCTTCCAAGACGCTGGCGCAGCTGGCGACTGAGGCGCGCACACCGGCACGGCTGGCGTCCAAGGGCCCGTGCGCGCCGGAACCACTCTTGATAGAGAGCACTACGCGGTCGACGTCCTCAGGGTACTTGGTGAAGTATGCCTTGACGAGATGGAGGGAGTTGCGTTCGGGCGTGCCGTAGAAGTCACCGCCGTTCCAGAAGGTGGTGCCTGCTTCGAGAGCGGCCTTCATAGTCTTAATGGCTTCTTCGTCCGGGAGTCCACCAGAGCCGGGCCAAATCAGGCCTGCGCAGAGTGAGTCGGTTATGACAGACAAAAGGCCACATCTCCACTCACTCATCAGACCGAACCCGACTTGCCCAACGTCTTTACCGAGAATGTGCACCATTGCAAGTACAGGGGTTGTCGTCGATGGTTGCGGTGAGATCAGTCATAGAACGCTGCGAGTCTTTAAGTATACTCGTACGTCGTACGTCGCCGAAGCAACGCGTATCCTGCCTTACAGGTATGTGAACTCGTACGTCGTACATCGCCGAAGCAACGCGTATCCTGCCTTCCAATTATGTGGACTCGTACGTCGTACATCGCCGAAGCAACGCGTATCCTGCCTCACAGGTAGTGATCACGACGGCTGGTACGGATACGATCCCCATCCGCGCATCCGACAAACGAGCTTCTGTCAAAGCAGCGTCATTTGCCGTGAACTCTCATGAAAGGAATAGTGAGTGGTGAGGTGAGGTGAGGTGAATTAACCCACGGGGTCCCGCGTAGGAACAGTGGGGTGCCCGTACTACACTGTACTGCGCTAGATACGTGCTACGGAGCCAAACAGTCTACCACAAAGGCCATTGCGGCCACGCGGCCGAACCGCGTCACGTCCTGAACCCAGTGGCAACCGTGCAGCCACTTCAACGATCTGACCAGCCTGCCTCCCCTCCCAGTCAACCGACCTTCCGACTCTCGCTGCTACGTGATCTCCGGCATCTTCCACCCTGTCCGCTGCCCACGCTGATGGCTTCCATCCCTGTTACCAAGCCGGCACCCAGCACCTACTCAACTGTATCGACTCTCGAGATGCATGCCAGCCCTGGGGAAAAGCGTGAAAAAACCCCTCGGGCGTTTGCGACTTGCATCGGCGCGACTGGAGTGTAGTTGAAGCACTGGAGCAATGCCTGTGGCAGTGGGCAAGGAAGTATAGGAGATAGCCATGACTGCGTTGATAGGCTGTGGGCGAATGCGTTGAAGGAGATGCCTGGGAGATGCATGCGAGCGAGGAGCCTAAGGGACATTGGTGGTGAAGTTGCTGGTGTCACCGAAAAGCTGTTCTAAGCATCATAATTTCGTTTTGGTGGTGTTGAGTCGACCTCGCCAGGCGGATTCACGCGTTGCCCGCGCGATTACCGCCCTCGCCGTGTATCGCCACGACAGGTCAACGGGGATGGACTGAGGCCCAGCCGCTGCGGTTATCCAACGTCCGTCGTAAGTACGCTATCGCCAAGCGTAGCGCCGCAAACTTGGCAGACGGGTCGTCCGTAACGAAGGCGCAAGTCTGTATGTCCTGCGTCGCGTTCATTGTGCGTGCCGCGTGGGTCGCGCAACCGCCGGCATCCCGCTGAATGATGATGTGCTCGACGTTGCGTGGGCGCGCTGGCCGAGTCGTGCTGATGTGATGTGGACGCCTTCGAGCTCATGGGGGATGTCCAGAGCGTACGCGCGATGTTTGCGAGGGGATATGCACCATTACGGGAGAGCATAATCGCGGCGTCCGCGGATACGACTGCGATGTACGCAGACTGTCGTGGTCCGGTCATGCGACGAGCGATGGCTGAATCACATCACCCACGCCGTCGCTCCGAGTGGCAAGGAGGGTGAACGCCTTCGAGCTCGGGAGGGATGTAGAGGGCGGCAGCGCGGCGTCTTGGAGATGTTGATGTGAGATATCACTGGAGGGAGCAGTTGCTTCGATGAGTGAGTCGCATCGTACGCGTCGTCGCTCGCGTCCCGCAGCGTGGGGGACGATCCGCCAGCATTGCCACGCGCGGACCCCGCTGTGGCAGCGTACGCGCCCCGCGGGGGGATGCGATTGTCTCGTAGCGCATGTCGTCTCATGGCACGCACGATCGCCGACGTCGGCCTAGCCAAAGCTTCCGTGCACGACTCTGATACAGCCGATATGCAGCGACCTGGCTGCGAGACGCGCAGAGACGACGGGAAATGGCTGGGGAGCTACCGCGGCAGGAGCAACAGGAAGATTTTTAGGAGCGTGAGCGGCGATTTCGGGCAGATGGGACGTGGGCATCTTCGAGATCGGGAGGGATGCAGAGCGCGATGTCTGCGAGATGGTAGTATGCGACATCACTGGAGGGAGCCGTCGCGCGCGCGTGTACGACCGCAATGCACGCTCGTCGCTTGCGTCCCAGAGCGTGCGGAGCGGCAGAGAGGGGACGCTCCGCAAGCGTTGCCATACGCTGGCCTGGGTGTGGTAGCGTATGCGGTCGTCATCGACGAGGGTCTTGCGAAGGGGGATCTGCGCGCCATATGTAGGGGGCTACCATAGTACCGAGAATATCGGCCTCGCAGAGTAACACCCTAGCTGCGGTGAATGAAACCCGCGCGGACGTGGGTGTCGCGCATCTCGCATGCGAGGCATGTCGAGGTTCTGAACTTGAGAGAGTTGTCAGCTCAAAGCCAAGAGGGGAGCAGGCTACGCAGCGAGCCGAGGGATGGAGGCTCCTGCTCGTCCTTCCTCTGTGATCCCTTGTCCCCCACGTTTGAACGGATAGGTCCATGTACACGCGGGGCAACGCCATTTACGGCGTCCGATGTCGCGGCCGAATAGGGGAACATGGCGTCCATCGCTCTCGGCGCTCTGGACTCACGCCCACGGCGGCGCCTCCGTCAGTTATCGCTACTGGGTTCTCGAGGAGGTGTAGATGGGCGTTTCTGCAGCATGATGCCAGTGATCGGATTCGCATGCTAGCGCTCCTGTCCCCCATCGCCGAGTCCTGATTTATACTGGCTCATCGCTTGTCAGTGCACAGCGCGGTGCATGCACTCTGCTAGCATCAGGAAGGTACTTGCCTTCTTCTGTGCGTCTTCACAGGTTGGCATTTGGCCCGCGTGCGGCTTAGTCACTAGTGGCCGCCCTCAAGCCTTCCGCCCGAGTCCAGGGGTTCGTCCCTGCGCGACCCTCTGCAGATCTGCTTCTACACATCCATGATATAGTCTGCTAGCATCTGGGTGGTATAACACTCCTTCTCGTGCATCTTTGCAGGTTCAATCGCGATGTCAAAAATTTTGACCGCTTTGATCATGGTGGTGTGTCGGTGGAAATCCAGGCTACTGTATTGATTGAAAGCCCACATCACCTGCTTCGGGGGCTATTGTAATACGAGCGTATAATCTACATGTTGGTTACTTCATGCCATAGCGTGAGAGGACGCGCGTCTCTAGGCCGTCCCCAACCCAGCTACACACATGTGTCAGTTACATTGATAAGATGTTCAGCATTAAACCGCGATGTTCACCTGTAAACGCTTTCTGCAAATCGAACGTTCTCTGCCTCTGCTTTGTGCGCCTTTGCGGGGTCGGGCGCGCCAGGACCATTAGGCATCATGGGTGTCATGGATGCCATCGGGTCTGCTGGAGGATAAGGGACTGCCTTCCTTGCTTCACACATAGCACTTACCGACGATGCCCTCGTCTCCGCCAACAAGTAGCCGAAGGAGGCCGTTGAGACCGAAAAAGTTGAGGAAATACCACGATAGAGAGGACACCTGTTTGACGTGAGAGCGCGCTACGATACATATGTAGCAAACTCACCCATCTCACATCCATGTCGGGTGTCTGGATACCGCGCTGAAGAAGAGACTTGAAGCCAGACGTGGCGGGGAGGGGGAAGGGAAGGTTGACTGGTGAGATTGTCGGAATCAACGCATTCCGGGAGTGCAAGGAAGCTCACTGAGGACAAAGCCTTGGAAGAAGAAGTTGATCCAGCCCATGATGACCATTTGGGGCACCATCATCACCTGCGCGACAGGGAATAGTCAGTACAAACGCCGGACTGACAATTCGTGACGCACCATCTGAGTCTTCATCCCGGACATCATCCCCTCCATAGCAGCTGGGTCAGATAGAGGATTAGGAGGTGCGGTAGGTCCTTGTGTGGTATCCTTGGGCTTCTCCTTCAAGAAAGTGCCCTCTTCCAAGTTCGTGGCAAGCTGACGCGCCATCGGGAGGAAGAAAGCCGGCGGGAGGGGGGAATGCTGTGCGGTCTGCCGGAGAGCACCCGCTCGCACTACAGCTCGAGATTCCCTGACAACGTCCTTCCTCTGCCTCTTTGAAGTGGATTGAAGAAGTTGCACAACATTAACACGCAACACGCCGACAAGCACCATAACCAGCGTGATGGGGAAAAGGACCCAGTCCCGTATTTGGGGGTCCAGTAGCAGAGAAACACTGTCTTTCATCAGTTCACTGAAGACAGTACACCTCTGGGACACTCACTCTGAGCCACCGATCGTGTTCGCCATGGCTGGGCGCGACAAGAGCAAGTGAAAGCACGTCACCGGCCCATGTGACAAGCCTTTGCGGGCCGTTGGCTCCGGAGTCCGAGAGTTCGACTTGAACTCAACGGTTAGTCTTGCTGAGTGCGCAACACTCTCTATCGCCGGTCGAAACTCAGAAACTATAGGCAATATTATGCACCAGATCTAGCAGAGAACGCAGCTGCAGCTGCATCGCCCTATTGACTAGATACGCAACCTGAACCGCGTCTCAACTTGGTCATCGGATCTTGTCAATGAAGTCAAGCACACGGTCTTAAATACCCCCACCACAGTTGCTCGATTGCGGTACATAATGGTCCATCGGTAGTTACTGGTAAGCTGCAATGCCAGCTCCAGGATACTTACATGACGTTGGATGATAGGGGCGATCGACGGTGCAGACGAGATATCGCGTCCTATCGCGTCGCGTGCGTGATGTGACTTGACGCGCATTGAAATCAGATTGAAATGCAGGATGTGCAGTCCTTGAGGCCTGAGGCCTGAGGCCTTGAGGCTCAAACCTTCCGCTCACCGCTTGCTTGTCCTTGACCTCCCTGTAGTTGGAGTACAGCTGCGCCATGGCGCATCCCGCCCACAAGGATGGCTTCTTTTACGATGGCCACACATTCTATGTGGAACTCGACGGCAAGCATCGCCATCCGCGACGAGATGCGTCCTCCCTCCACGCGCTGGTCACCTACGTACCTCCGACCGGTCCTTTGCTCACAAAGAAGGGTCAGGTTGCCAAGCGCCAGCCACCGCCGTTCAAGGACGAACCAGCGCACTTCTACACGGCGCAGATGCACCATTATGGCCTCCCGCCCATGAAGACACGCGACGTGGCGAAGAAGAGACTTCTTGCAGCTTTCAATGGCGGTAAAACTCTCATCGTCCCCGAGCACATTCTGCAACTAGAGAAGGATTTGGTCAGCGAATTCGATGCGGCCAAGCAAAACCTCAACGACGAGTACAACAGCAAAGTAGCCAAATACGCCGAACGGATGAATCGAGTCCCCGCGCCTCCGAGTCCTGGCCCTAATGACCTCAGCGGTAATTTTGGCGATGCTGAAGATGTCGTTGACGCGCAGGAACAACCTTTGGTCGTAGCCGACGGCACTGAACTTCGCTACGCTCTGGAAAGGCTTGTGCACAGGGATTTGATCAAAATAATCCTGCATGTCGCCAACGATCCTGAAACTTACGGTGTTATAATGGAGCAAGTACAGCAGCTGCAAGCTCCTGACCAGACGATGAAGCCCCGCACCAAATTGACTGCGAAGAAGACAGGGACGATAACGGTAAGCGCAGTCTGGCGCTGCATTGGTGCGAGCACAGGTAAGTTGAAGTTCTTGTTCAGGGCCACGCTCCACCACTGCCGCCTACAACTGTGCCAGATGCTGCTCATCCGCCACGTACCAAATCGACCGCGAAGAAAACGGTACCGGTAGTGGTAAGCACGATCTTGCGCTGCAGTGCAAGCATGGGTCGGCTAAACTGCTTCGTCAGAGCCACGCTCCGCCTCTGCCGTCCACAAGTACGCCAAATGCTGATCGCCCGCCACGCACGAAAAGCACAGCAAACAAGAGCGCACCTCCTAAGCAAGCGCCGCAGCCGGCGATACAGCCTCCCTCCAACAGACCCTTCCAGGCTATTGGAGTCTACAGGGTCGACGTTCCCAACATACACGAGCGATGGCCCGACTTCGTGGACATCGAAGAAGGCATGCGCCTCAAAGTCCGGCCCTCTTCTACCGGCGCCCACCTCTGGGGGAGCTTCGACTTCGGCATCCTGACAGGCGTGTTCAAGACAGTCGTCAGGGCGCCTATCGATGTGGGGCTGTCGGGCAAGCTTCATTGGCGCGGGCGCGAGAACGAGGGCGAGATGTGGCTGAACGATGACCAGAAGGGCTACATCAAGTTCCTCGCTGGCGGCCGCGTCAAGGGGTGTCTGGAAGGCTTCATGGCAAAGGCCGAGTTCACGGGAGAGCTTGTCGAGGCCGATGTCGACTTGCAGCAAATCCAAAAGTGGAAGGAGGAATGGCGCGGGATGAACGAGGCTGCGTATGAAGCGGAGCGCGTCGGACGATGGGGCTCTTGGACTGGGGATCCGCGCCCGGACAAGCCGTCCGCGTCGGATACGAGCGACGAAGAAGGTGGTTCTGGGGATGAACTTCACGACTCCGAGGACGAGCACGATATCGAAGATGTGGCGTTTTATAGCTGACGATTCGTACATCTACTAGGCAAGCCTGGTATATAAAAGCCAACGTAGGATACGTACTTGGCGTCTCGCGAAGTGTACGTGTAAGTGCTCGTCAATGTAGGCAAGGGTACTCCAGCTTGCAGCGGCAGTGCCTCAGCTATCACTTAAGTATGTGTTCTCACAATCGCCGTATCGGGATTGTCCTGAACCACCATCACCTTTGTCTACCACAATTCCGTTTCCTCTCGCTTTACTTGTTCCCGCCAGCTTAGACGGCAACGTTGCTTACCCGGATGGCTGCAAAATGGTCTACGCCAGTCTTTATCTGCGAGCCTCGTGTTCCAGATACGATCGTCGGTACCGCTGTGATGTGACTACAGAGGCAGGTCGACCCACTGCTCCCTTGGTCTTTCGTGCAAGTACGTATTATCTTCCTACCTGCTGCCAACCACGATGTCGTCCTCGTCGGATGATGATCCTGTCCGCGGGAATCCGGTGTCGCGAGACGGCTTTTTCTACGACGGCCACAAATTTTATGTCAAGATCGACGACAAGCATGAGCATACGAGATGCCCCGCGTCCGACTTGCATGCCCTGCTCGCGCACTACCCACCGGCAGGTTCTGAGATTCTTCCGAAGACTCAGGCTCCCAAGCCACGCAAGGACGAGCCGGCGCATTTCTACACGGCGCAAATGGTTCACTACGGTGTCCCGAAGCCTATGAAGACGCGCGATCCGGCGAAGCGGAAGCTCTCTGCTGCGTATGCACTCAACAGCGGGGCGAGCATCGCAGTGCCGGAGAACATCCTGAAGCTGGAGAGTGAGCTGATCCAGGAGTATAGGGCCGGCGGTAACGGCGCTGCTGGCCTAGCCAGCGTCGAGGACGAGACGTCGACTGCTTGCCGTACGAGCGCACACACCGTCGGCGACGATTATCTATGGGGACCCGATCTCCGATGTTGCTTGGAACGCTACTCGCAGAAGGACCTGGTTGATCTCCTTATGCGGGTTGCAGACGACGATAGCGACAGTGCCACCCTCATCAACAAGAAATTATGGAAGCTGCGCAACCACGACCCCGATAACTCCCGCTCCGCCGCGGAACCTTCGAAGCCGCGAAGTAAGCAGACGGCTAGGAGAACTGGAGGCTTACCCTTTGGCACGAGAGCGGACAAGCGCGAGGTTTCCAAGGTGCGGTTCGAGGAGACAAAGGTGCGAGTCTTCAATCCTGGACTGAGGATGGCGCAGTTCACTCAACGTGTGTATACAGGAATCAGCCGCAGGTTCTGTACAACCACTTGAGCAGGCCGTGGCGCCGGTCAAACGTCCTCGGACGAAGCAGACAGCACGCCGCGGTGGCCCCCCTCCTCGTCCACAAAGGCTACACGTGCCCTCTAACGCTCCCTTCCAATCCATGGGTGCCTACCTCATCACCGCGGACGGTTTTGCTGACCTATGCAATTACGGCGAGGAGGAGGACATGCAATTGGAAGTTCGAACATCGTCCACAGGCGCACACCTGTGGGGAAAGTTCAACTTTGGCTCGCTGGAAGGCGTGCTCAGGTCTACAGGCAAAACGCCTACGGTGGCAGGGAAACAGATACCTCTCACATGGCGCGGCGAGAACACGGGCGACGAACGGCAGATGTGGATTGGCGAGCGCCAGATTGGCTGGATCAAATTCCTGTCTGGCGGCAAGGTGAAGGGCCATCTGGACGGCTTCATGGCCGAAGGTGATTTCACGGGGCACCTCTTCGAGAGCGATGTTCGTGTCAAAGAGGTCGCCGCCTGGAAGAATGAGTGGCGGGGGCTCAATCAAGCTGCGTATAACGCTGCAAGCGTGAGCCGGTGGGGGAAATGGGTGGAGACCCCGCGGGCAGATGGGCCTTCGGCATCGGACACCAGTGCCGCAGGAGACTCGGGAGAGGACGATGAAAGCGACAACGAAGAGATGTACGAAGACGATTCAGAATAGGCTGGCGAAGCTGAGATTATTTACTTACTTAGGTGACGATGAAATCTTACGACCAATTCATGACCTGGCTTTCATGCCCATATACCATCCACTACTGACTCATAGCATGTCGAGAGGGCAGCTGAATGACAGCAGACATGGACGTTATGGACGTTGGTGATACAAAGCATGCTGTATGCAACAAACGCGAAGTGATGAGACAGGACAGGCAAGAAAGCCGGGCATCCTATCGCAACCCAGAGCTCCTCGACCGCCCATTCGAGGACGGGAACTCCGTCCCTGAGTCCTTGATGCGCCTCTCTACCTCCGTCACCTTCCCCTCCACATCCCGCACCGCGCCGTCGATCCACTGCAAGCTCTCCAAGTGACTGCTCAGGATCTGCTGAATCGCATTCATCGGGTTCTCCGCGGCCTCGCCATCCGGTTCTGACACTGACAGCCCGTTCACGGCTTCAATCATCTGTCCCAAGGAAGAGGACATATCGTCAAGGTGTGTGAAGAGCTCGGTGGCAAGGGTGTAGCTGGCATTTGGTCAGTTGAGTGAGCAGTGGGCACATAGATGGAGACTCACTTTTTGTCACGTTCGGTATCTGCCGGGCCGGCGTTCATGGCGTGGTAGCCCGCTCCCTGGCCGAGCAGCCCATCGAGGTTCTTCTCGTACTCGTCCAAGACCTGCGAAAGCTCCTTCTGCCGCGTCTCAACGCTATCGAGAGACCGATCAATCTCTTGCTGCTCCCGTTCTGCTTTCAGCACGTTTGAATAGAGCGCGGCGAGCTGAGTAGTGTCAGCAACACACATAACGGGTGGATTGTCGGTGTAAACGTACATTGTTGCTGTTCTCGATCAGCGAACGATCCCAAGCTTGGACCTCGTGCGCAAAGGTCTTGAATTCGCGGACGTGCGTATCGAGATCGGCAGACCACTTGTTCACAATCTCCTCGATGGTCTTCCCACGCAGCATAGATGGCGGCTGCACGGCGACTGATATCGCTATAGGATACTGTTTATCATAGCCTCACCGTCCACTATATGTATATGCTTACCATCTGTCTTGGCAGGTGCATTAGCAGTTGCGAATGGAGCAGCGGCCGGCGTAGATGTGGCTGAGAAAGACGTCAAGCGAATGCGACATCCACGAAGGAAAATCATTCACAAGGGGCGGGAGCATCCTTCTTGTCTTCAGGCTTCGCTCCAAACAAGTTGAAAGCTGATCCAGCTGCAGGCGCATCCTTCTTCTCCGCAGGCTTAGCGCCAAAGAGGCCACCAGCCGCAGGTGCAGCTACGTCGAGGCGATGAGCTGAAGCATTGAACACTCCAAGAAAGTTACTAACCGGTCGAAGCTCCTGCCGCAGGCGGGCCCGGCTTGTCTGCTGGCTTGGCAAACGACCCAAAAAGCCCGCCCGCTGGAGCAGCCGGTGTTGTCGACGAAGCGCCACCGGCTGCTGGGGTCGCGTTGTCAGGGGGCTTGGAACCAAACAGCCCACCAGCCTGGGTAGCGGAGCCGGAGCCCGCGGTAGGATTGGTAGTTGCTCCAGCACCACCGAACACTGCGGGAAGGCCTAGTGAGCGGCCAAAAAGTCAACGAATCAACAACATCACGCACAACCGCCTGAAGCCGGTGGCTTAGCAGCGTTGTCAGCTGGCTTGGCTTGCCCGAATAAGCCTGCTCCCGCCGCCGCACTCCCGCCTGTGTTGGAAGAGGGTGCTGCTCCGCCGCCAAACAAGGATGTAGGGGCTGAAGATCCTGCCGCTTGTGTGCCGGTAGCGCCGCCACCACCGAAAAGGGAGTTGGTTCCGATATTCGCTGGCTGTGCGGTGCTGGGCACAGCACCGAAGAGACCGCCGCCAGTGCTGGCAGCAGGCGCAGACGATCCGCCACCACCAAATAAGCCGCCAGAGGCGCCAGTTGTGGATGGCGCTGTCGTATGCGTGTTTGCATTTGGGGCGTTATTAGATCCTCCGCCGAAGAGGGAGTTAGACGCAGGAGCGGGTGAAGAGGCGGCACCGCCCCCAAAGAGACCGCCACCAGAGGCGCCCCCGGCGCCGAACGCACTGCCTAGACCACCTGAGGGTGCGGCGCTGTTGGAAGCGGTGTTGTTCGTGGCATTAGCACCTCCGCCAAAGAGGCCACCACCAGATGCAGGCTGAGAGGTATTCGTGTTGGACGCGCCCCCACCAAACAGTCCACCGCCAGAAGTTCCGCCGGTTTGAGGCGCAGCAGGCTTCGCTCCGAAGAGACCCCCTCCGCCGCCACCACCACCGAACGCACTACCCGTGTTCCCCGCCGCGGCGCCTGTTGTGTTCGTGGTCGAGCCGCCACCGAAGAGACCACCGCCGGTGCTCGCACTCGACGCGCCACCTCCAAATAGGCCACCACCTGCAGCGCCGGAAGAGCCACCACCAAAAGCGCTCCCTCCCGTGTTGCCTGTCTGCCCGAACGCGCTGCCGCCACCGCCGGTCTGTCCAAAGGCGCTGCCTCCACTGGCTGGCTGGTTCTGCCCCGTCTGACCGAAGGCGCCCCCTCCTCCAAAGGAGCCAAAGCCAGTAGCAGGCTTAGATGCTACAAGATTCATGTATTGAGCCCCAGCACGTATCGCATGGCGCGTTCACGCACCTCCGAAAGCGCTTGACGCGCCTGAGGCATTGTTGCCTTGACTATTGTTGTTGTTTGCGCCCCCACCGAACATATTCCCAGCGCCGCCAGTGTTGTTTCCTCCTCCGAAGAAACTCATTCTGTTGAGACACGAAGACGCGATAGATGGACGCGGGGGAAGCGCACGCTCGCGACTGATCTACGCGTCCCGTTTTGGACGTGTGCTTTGTGGCGCCTCGACGAACAAGCACTTGTCAACAATCATCCCCCCCCCCCCCCCCCCCCCCGGTGCATACAGATCTGACTTGGCCGACATGTTTTCGCGACTAGGAAGAGCAGTACTTAGTCATTCCCCAATACCCAGGGTCACGAAAGTCCACAAATCAGAGATACACAATGGCAAAGTCTACTGTAACAACAACAAAGCTGACAGACTACACAGCTGACACGATCCTGCAATCATGCCGTTAGCCACAGTAACAGCAGAAGCAATAACACGTACTCCTCCGCCTTGTTGAGTGCCTGCACCATCCGGATGCACTCCTTCCTCCTGTTGACCACGAACTCGCTCTCCTTCATCAAATTCTCGAGCGTCTCGGGCTTGTAGAGTTCCTGCAGCAACTCTTTCTGCAAGTTCTCCTTCGCGTAGTTGACCAGTGTCAGTGTGATCGCCTTGGGCACCGTATCAATCATCTCGCGCTTGATGATGTTGAAGTACGAGTGGATGAGGAGCTCTGAGGGCATCATCAGTACACGCATAAGAACAATAACGACGTCCAACACGCACTGATGACCTCGGTCTCCATCGTCTCCCTGTCATTGAACGCTGCCTGTGGCTTTATGATTGACGGTGGCGCCTCCATCGTGCTGCCGGCAGCAGCTGGCGCTGCCGACTTCCTCTTCGTAGTGTTCTTAGCAGCGGAGAAAAACGACCCAAAGAAGCTCGGCTCCTCGTGCTTGGGGTCGACGTCCAAGTCGCGAGGGTTCACTGATGGTGGCAGACGTCCCTTCGGATCCGGCGTTCCGGGCTTCTGTGGCGGGTTCAAGCGGTCGTTCACAATTTGCATGGCCTTGTGGCCGTTGAGGAAGTCGGGGTGCGTGGTGTTGACATAACATGCTTGCATCCTAAGAAGACGTTAGACAGAGGAGAACCAAGCTGACACAATTTTCGTACGCCACCATATCGGTAACGAGCTTGGTCGTTGGTGACATCGCATTTTTGAAG
The DNA here is from genome assembly GCA_007026445.1 of Schizophyllum amplum. Lineage (NCBI taxonomy): Eukaryota > Fungi > Basidiomycota > Agaricomycetes > Agaricales > Schizophyllaceae > Schizophyllum > Schizophyllum amplum. The sequence goes on along the minus strand of VDMD01000002.1, from coordinate 1,541,884 downwards.
AAGTTGATCACGACAGAGTTGAGTCGTTCGCGCAGGGCAGGGTAGCGCTTGAATGATTGCTGAAGGATGCTGTCGGACCGCGGGCCACACACAAAGCTTGAAAACTCACAATCTTGGCCAATAGTTGAGACAAAATCCGGGACAACTCATCGTACACCAATTGACAGCACTTCAAGCTCGGCTCTTCCAGGCGCCTGATCTGCTGCTTCACTATGATTTCGAAGGCGGCTGTCCCGACAAAGATGGAGGGCGTGGATCCCTACAAGCAAACGTCAGCAATGCACTTGAAGAAAGCGTAACATACTCACAGATGAGTTGTACAAAATCGTGCGAATGTCCCCGTCCTTCACCTGGTCGAATGGGTCGATACTCTTGATACCGTTGCTGTACAGTTCATGATACACAAAGCTAATACGGGCACCGCCGTTCAGCTCGTTTAGCGATAGATCAGTGGTAACACCGTCGATCGCATTTCTGAATTCCGACGTGAACTCAGTGATGACCGACAACACTATGTTGCCAGAGTTGCCGTCCGCCGTAGGGCCACCGAGGGAGGCCAGCTCTGTATTGAACTTCTGCAGCTGCTGCGAAATGCGCATTTTAATGTCGGGGAGGGTCGCGCGGATGTGTTGCATGAGGAGCTACGGAGGCAAATTCAGTTATGCATAAGACAGCATGACTATGCGTTACACACCGTGTTGAGCTTGCGCGCTAGGTACGGGGTACCGCAATAGCTCTCCTTGCCAGAGTAGGATGGATGCGACGCGAAATACTGCCGCTCGTACTCGAGGGCCTGCGTAATCGGCTTCGCGCTCTCAATATCACGCTGGCCACGGTTGACGACCGGCACATAGCCTAGTCGTAAGGGAATGACCCGCCCAGCGAGAATGTCAATGACGTCCGTGCCCTTGTCCCTGTACGTTCCATGTCAACGAACTCGCCCAACAGCTGGCGACCGGAACGCACATCAAGTCAATCTTGGTCAACACCCCAATCGTCCGTATCCCTTCACTGTCCACCTCACGCGCCATCTTCAACCCATCCGAGTTTGCTAAGTCCGTGTTCGCCGCCGTCACCGCGAGGATGATGCAGCTCGGCTTCGAGATGTACTTGAGCACCATGTCGCGGATCTGCTTCTCGATATCCTTCGGCTGGTCGCCCACGGGCACCTTCGTCAGCCCCGGCAGGTCGACGAGGGTGAGCGTGACGACGTTGGGCGAGAATATGCGCAGGTTAATGGGCTGCGGGGAGATGCCCGCGTTCTTCCCCGTCTTGGCCTCCGTGTCGCGCACGATCTCGTCGCGTATCTTGCCGAAGTCGTAGAACTTCTGCCCGGGAAGGTGCAGGAACTCGCCCCACTCGTCCGCGTTGGCGGCTTTGTCGTCGCTGGTGTCGATCTTGGCGTCTATGCGGAGGGCGTATCAGCGAGTAGCCCGAGATCAGATGTTCGTGACGCACCAGTCTTCTCTGCCGGCCTGTTGATGAGTTGAAGGACCTGACATTGGTTGGCAACCTGTGCGACCCGTCTAGGGACATACGCCTTACCAGTGGTCTTCTCGTCACGATACCCGTTCCTCGCGGAAGGAAGTCTCTTCCGACGATGTTCTCCACGCTCAAGCGTCAGCATGCCGACAATCAACGCGCAAGCAGGGTACTCCACCTCCAGAACACTACTCTTCCCGCTACTCTGACTGCCGAGAACGCATATCTGCGGCAGGTCGATCTGCGCGGCGGAGGAACCCACGGCAGAGAAGACATCCTGGAGCTTGTTGACAATGCCAACGACTTCGACGCCGAGTCCGCTGCTCATCTTGGGATATAAGGTAAAGAGATGGGGTTTGGCACTGACGTGACGCGTGTAGTCGAGTGCACAGCAGGCGGATACGCGGGGGCCCACCCCCAAAAGATAAGATAACATAATATCAGTGACCACAGCGAAAGTGTTCACCTTCCTGCCAGTATTATACACTTCCGTCTGTGTCATCTTTCTCATTGAAAGCTCCTTGTTGTTACACATTTTGTTATCAGTACATTGCCTACGGCTTCTGAATGTACTTCTTCAACCCCTGCAGTCGCTCTACAGCGGCACGCAGTGTGTCCTCGTCCTTGCAGAACGCGAAACGAGCGTATGCTTCACCGATGCTCGCGTGCTCCTCGCAGTAGAACTAGTTATATACGGATCAGCCCATCTGTTCTACGCGTCCTCGACGGCGTACTCACCTCGCTGACCGGGATGGTAGACACACCGATCTCTAAAGCAATGAACCAGCATGCACGGAAGTCGCGCCCTCGCCCCTTCACGCTGTCCGGAAAGGCATAGTCCTCGGGGAACTTCACATCAGAGATATCCTGAGTGGGGGAAGTGGTCAACATATTGCTCTTTTCGGGCGGCAAATTGCAGGAAATAACTGCCCACCAGCAAGACGAAGTAGCTCCCCTGAGGCTGCGAGTACTTTAAACCCAGCTGGTCGAAGGCTTCACATAGGATGTTCCGTCGTGCGGTGTACTCGCGCAACTGCGTTGCGTAGAAGTCATGCTTTGGCGCGAGCTCCAGTCCACCGGCAACGGCTTCTTGCATCGGCGAGTTGGAGCAGAAGACGATGCGAGTAGTAGCGGCGAGCTAGAGAGGTAGCTTTCTCAGTGTACTTGCTGTGTAGACGAGCAAAGAGGCGCACCGTCGGCTTGATGATAGACTGAGGACCGATGAGGTAACCAACACGCCAACCTGTTGCCGCAAAGGTTTCTTGCGGAAGTAAGTATGTAGGTATCGAGCACGCTGAGGCGCGCGTAACTCACTTCCTGCTGAGCAGACAGTGACCGTGCGGTCCCACATCCCAGGAATGTTTGCGATGCGGACATGCTCCTTGCCGTCGAAGACGAGACTCTCGTACTGTGAAGAAGGGCAATCAGCCTTGTAAGTTGTGAATGACACAGGCAGTTACGCACCACCTCGTCGGACATAACGAGCAAATTGAACTCCTCGGCGACGGCGGCGATGCCCTCGAGCTCATCGCGCGTGAAGACCTTGCCGACCGGGTTGTGCGGCGTGTTCAAAATGATCATCTTCGTCTTCGGCGTCACCGCACGCCGTAGCTCGGCCAAATCGATCGTCCAATCGTCGCTCGTCGCGTGCGCCAAATCGTGTGACGGCGGATGAAGGGGCACGTAGACCGGCTTGCCACCGTTGAAGGTAACGGAGGGCAGGTACTGGTCGAAGAACGGCTCGAACATGATCACCTCGTCGCCGTCCTCAAGGAACGCGGTGAAGACGGAGTATTGGCCTGCGGGGGGAACGATCAACGGCAGATCTACGATGCACAGCGGGCCTGCGAACCTTCGTTGGCACCGCTAGTAACGAGGATGTTCTGCTCGACATCAAGCTCGCGGCCGAATTGTGGGCTGTACACATCCTTGATAGCCTGCCGTAGGCGCATACGCCCCTTCGGGTGGGAGTAATGGTTTGCCGTGACGCTGCGAAGTGCCTCCTCCGCTTGCTCGCGTACCCACGCAGGGGGCGCGAAGTTCATATAACCCTGTCCGAGGTTGATGCAGTCTGCGGGAAGGTTCGCAGCGCTGGGGAAGCGCAGTCAATGCGAGGTGGGCGGCCACACAACGCCGCAGTGCGCACTTGAATATAGACCAGACATCCTCAGCGAGCGCGCGACCCTCCTTGAGGCGGGACGAGAAGGGGATCAAGTTCGATCGGTCAGCGGATGACTGAGTAGCCATAGCAGAGAGGCGCCGAGCGGGGGACAGGCTAGTTCTGGTGCGCAAGGAACAGGGTGTGCGGGAGACGCGGACTAGGCGGGCCAGCATACACTGGCGAGTGAGAGTCGGAAGCAAGAAGCGATTCGAGCTGACTCGGCAAACAGAACGCTATCATCTTTGGTAGATGCCGTTCATCAGCGTCGCTTCCAATGGCGCGAAGCCTGAATACAAACCGCAACAATGCTCGGCCGACCGCCGGCCGATGCATGCGGACAAACAAGTACACGGCAAGTGGATGTGCCAAGATACCTACTAAGTTAAAGTACAAGTCTACGACTGCTCTGCGTGACCGTCAGTCGCGTCTGCCACAGTCCTGTCTCTTTGCTCGTCCGCCGCCAAACTGTCCGCTATCCGCGACAAAATCTCATCCCGCTTGCCCGGCACCCCCGCATAGTACACAGGATTCGTCGCGACTCTCCTCGCCAGGAAAGTGAACGATAACGCATCCACCAGATGCTGCTTCTCCGTCAGCTCACCCCGGGTTCGTCGTCCTGCGTGCCACTCCGCCAGCGCAGGTTCCTCCAGCAAGCGTGACTCCAGTGGCAGGCCGTCTCCGAGGAACCTCATGATGGTGTCCCGGGCTTCCGCCGCGCAGAACAGGTGGAACCGCCCCGAGCCGCGGTGCCGTACCGCCCGCCCCTGCATGCGTACGAGCTCCGGCAACGCGTAGTCCGCGAGCCCGCCGCCATCCGCCCGCGCGTACTGCGTCCCGAGCACCAGTACACTGCCGGCGCGAACAGGTAGCGCCCACGCCGCTTCATGCGGCACGAGCAGTACGCGCAAGGCGCCCTCTGCGAACAATTCCAGCATCATCCTTCGGTCTGCCTGATGTACGCCGTCGTGGAAGAATCCCACTCCGCGGCCCACAAAATCCACCAGAGATCGATCCCGGAGGCGCGCAAGGCGGTCTTCATGGATCTCATCTGCAACGTCCAATGGCAGGAAACCGCGCTCTGTCTCATGCGCCAGTGCCGCGTACGTGACAAGGTCAAGCGCGACCGACCGCAACTGCGTGCGCGAAGGCACGAAAACAATGGCTGCCTCTCCCGACGCCGACTCGATGGCGTCGAATGCTGGCTTCGCCATCGCCTTGAATAGGGCTGCGGAGGGAGGGATGGTGAATGTCTGTGCGTGCGTCGATAGTGGCTGGTCGCGATCTGCTGAGCGGAAGCTGTATACACCGGACGGGTCCGCGTCGAGCCAGGCGGCGAGGTCTCCTGGGTCGTTGAGCGAGGCGGATAGCCCTACGAAGCGGGTAGGCACCGTCTGCGTGGCGTGCTTGAGAAGGGAGACGCCAAGCTCGTAAGCCGCGTCCAGTAGCTCAAGGCCCTCGCAGATGACAAGGTCAAGGCCAGTCAACGGTACCCTTGGGTCCCGCTGAGATACGGCAAGGAGGAGTTCACGTGCCAGGACCACCTTGACAGTTCGCTTTTTGGGGCGGGCGAGAACATGGATCCCAGTGAAAGACTCAACGGACACGCCGACAGCCTGTCCGCGACCTTTAAGCTCCGACGTGATTTCAGCAGCGATGCTCTTCTTTGGTGCGACGACGAGAACCCACGCGTCTGGTTTCGATAGCGCGTTTGCCCTAAGAGGCCATCAGTTTACCAAGCGACGAATTCCCACATCGCACGTACAGCGCCAGAATATATGCCATGGTCGACTTCCCAGATGCCGTCGGTGCGCAAAGCACCGAATGCCACTTCGTGTTCATCAAGCTCCAGAACACCTGCGACTGGATTCCGTTGAACTGGCTGATATGCTGCGCGAACAGTTCCTCAACCCTGGGCTGCCGGACGACACTCAGCGGCAGATACGGCAGCGTCAGGAGCGGCGTGTGGCTCCCCGTCGGGAAAGGCATCACCAAGTCGTCAAACGGCACCAGGATCTCCTCCTCTGCACCGATCCACCTGTCCGAGACGAAGCGTATCGTTACTGACGGCGGCGGCAGCCCATCCGCTATAGCGATCACAAATTCGATGTTCAGCACCTCCGTCGTCTGGCGAAATGCGAGATGCCAGATCTGGAAGATTGTCTCCCCATCGTGACCCTCGACCCACAGCCAGAATGGCTCCATGGAGCCATGAAGTCGAGTGTTCCACATGAACGCGCGCTCGACGCGAACCGCTATCTTCAGCACGTCCACACCGAGGGGCTTGAGTTCGTATGTGATGCGAGCTGTTGGGAATTGTTTCGCCGCATTCAAGATTGCCTGCCCGTGGTGCTCATTCAGATGTACGATCTCGCCGACCTCCTGCGCGGTCTTCTCCGCTAGCTCGGTGGGCGCCCACTCGTCCGCCCAACGCTCAAGCGCGTGGAACGTGTCGCGCTTGAGGTCGAATTGCCTGAGCGGTTGCTCGAACGGCCACATTCGCTTTTCGACAGCCTTGCTGAGCCCCATCAGCACAGCCGTGACTCCCGCCCACTTGCGGCTGACAGCGATCTCTAGAAGAGCGCGCACGATACGTCCCGCGTTCTGTGCGACGTACGCTGAGTCGGAGATGAGCGCAAAGTCGTCGAGTGGCAGTCGCGATATGTATCCCTGGAGCAGGATGTTGACCTTGTCCTGCGTGGTGATCGTAATCTTCTCAGAGCTGCCGTCGTCGAGCCCTAGCTTGCCGGCGAATGCTTGCGCCTTAATACTCTCATCACTGCGGACGAATCCAGGGACTTCACAAGGAATGAGATCCTTGAACGAGCACAGCTCTTTGATTTCGGATTCCCGCGACTGCACTTGGTCGAACTGTGTAACCATTAGCAAAAAGCACATGGGCTAACGCGTGCGATTCACTTCTGTACTTTTGCTGAGCATGACCAGCACACGGGCTTCCGACATCTTCGGCCTGAACTCCTTGTTGAAGATGTCCATGGACGCGTGGCGGATGTAGTACCTTGCCGCAATACGTCCAAGATCAGTGATGGTAAAACCACCCGAGTGATGGTCGAACGCAATCATGCGAGTATCTGCCAATCTTCGCGCCGCAGCCGTGACAAGCTCGCCACGCTTGTGGCTGAGCATAGGGTCGTCTGCCAGCACGTCCCCCGGAATGCCTGCTCTTGTCAGCGACCTGAGCAATTGATAATCAACCGACCAAGCTCACCGTATACAAAAGGGTTCTTCCGCATCCGTACATGTAAATAGGTATAGCCCATCCATTGCACGGCATCGCGAACGTTGGCCACCGTTCCAAGTGCGATCTCGGCGTTGAGAGAATCGACAATACCCTTCTGGAATCTGGATACCCGGTCAGCTGATAATCGAGCCTCGAGCCTTGGTGTGGACCGGCAACTTACTGAGATTCGATCGGGTTCTGTTGTCTCGTGGTCAGACGGTGGAGCATCCATACTGGGAACAAGGCCTGCCTACCTGGGAGGTGACCGCATCGAGATAGTGTTGAAGTTTGTCGTCGGTCGTAGCGATGTAGCCCTCGCCGCTGGTTTCAAGGCCGGGACGACCCGCGCGACCGAAGACCTGCAGGACGTCGAGGACGGAGAGATCGACGAAGGCACCCTTTGAGCTATCGTAGACCTGTGTTCCCTTGATAAAAACTGGTAAAATTAGCGAAAGGCTGCATGCAGTCCAGAGAGTAACACGCATACCGGCGTGCGCAGGCAAGTTGACGCCCCAAGCTAAAGTAGCCGTGCAGCAGAGGACCTGTCGCCCAAAATCAAAACGTATAACAGGATAGCGCAGGCGGCATACCTTGATCGCGCGAGCCTCGAACATCCTCTCCATCATGTTTCTGTCGGAACGCAGCATACCTGCATGGTGGATACCGAATCCGCTGTCAAACAGCTGCCTCATCTCCTTGTTCCGCGAACCGGCGATCTCGCCGCGGAAGAACGAATACATGGGATGATCGGTGCCGAGGAAGAAATCGCTATTTCCCTCCTTCAACGCGGCCTCAGAAAGCATCAGGGCGGTTTTGACGGTGTCCTTGCGAGAGTGCACAAACACCATCACTTGATGGCCCTGTTCGACGAGTTCAGAGACCTTTTCAAAGGCAACCTTGTCGAGGTTCTTGCGCTGTTGTGCCGAGCCAGGTTTTCCTTTGACGCCGAGGAAATGCTGCTCGAGCGGGACGGGTCGGAAGGACGAGTCGAAATAAAAGAGACCCTTGAACTTGGAAACGCTACTTGACGTCAATGACTGTCCATAGACGTGGGTGCATGATCTTACCTGAGAAATTCCGCCACATCTATGTAATTCGGCAAAGTGGCACTCAAACCGACGATGCGAATGACGGACTGGGTAGACTCCACCTGTCGAAGGGTACGTGCGACAATCGTCTCAATGACGGCGCCTCGTTCATCGTTCAACAAGTGTACTTCATCGATGATCAAGAGCTTGAGAAGCTGTCCAAGGGATGATTGGGTCAGAATTTCGGTTGAGATAGGGAAGACAGGTGACTGACCGACGCCAGCTCGCCTTCGCCGGTCGGCTTGCGAGTCACCACGTCCCACTTCTCAGGAGTAGTCACGATTATCTGCGTCTCCGCAATCTCCGCCTTCGTGAGCTGCATATCGCCTAAAAAGCCATTGGACTACGCTTGAGGAAATGACGCTGAATGACGTACCGGTAAGTTCCCTGACTGATATTCCCAGCCACTGTAACCTCTTTCCTAGCTTGCGTACAATTTCAGCCGCAAGGGCCTTCATAGGCGCACTGCATAACGACGTCAGCAAGCCACCCTCGAAGTGTTTACGCACGTACACGTAGATGATCTTGAATTTTGCGCGGTCAATGGTGGAGCGCAAGGGTGTGCCCTTTGCGGCGGACCTATGCTGATCGAGAACACGAAGGACGCTCAGCATCGCGACGTCCGTTTTACCCTAGCTATCGTCAGTCTTGGAACCTTTAGAGGGGGGTCAGGCTGCTCACTGCACCAGTTGGGGCTGACGGTAGCAAATCAGTTTGAAGCGGGATAACGATGAGGTCGATACACACCACAGATGAGCATGTTCTCGTTGGATCCGTAAGCCGTAGGATAAACGATGCTTTGTATTCGATTGAGAGTTTGGTAGCCCTGTCAAGGGATTGTGTTACGAACGGCCAAATACCGAGTTGGGATGCACTCACTGGGAAACAAGGTTTCGCTAGGTCGTCCAAATCGGATACAGGAATGAGGCGCTCCGTTGACCGGGGAGGCAAGGGCCTTGCTGGAGGAATAACCACTTCCTCGTACTCCTGTGGACGACGTCAGTCAGGTATATAGCCATGGCCTATCGAGAGTAACCTCGTGCATGATCCGTGTTGTGTCGATGGGTAGCATATACCTGCTTCCCGTGTGCGAGAGCATGTTACCATGCGATGAAGACGATGTGTACACGTGTGGCAGAACTTCCGGTCCCGCTTGCTACGAAAATGTCACGAATCGATCAAAGTGGGCACACTGAGTCCTTACGGCAACACCGCTGAAAAGGGGACGAGCAGAATTTTGCTCAAAGGCTTGGGCCATACGCTGCCGAGCTGCTTCTGGGGATAGATCTGCGCGAAGCATTCAGTAAAGCAAGTGGCATTAAGCATGATCCATACCATGGGAAGGCGGATTTGATGGATGTGCACTGCTTTGGCTCAAGAACGCTTTGAGCTACGTGTATAATTAAGGTACACCACGCAGGCCACTACAACAAACTCGCCCACCTCAGCGACGACGCTTTCACGATGCTCAGAGATCTGGAAGACTAGCTCGATGTCCTCGAATCCAATGAGATCCGCGAGTTCGGATGATTGGTCGCCAGGTTTTGCTAACACATCAAGCAGTGGTTGACATATGTCCTGAGAGTTAGGTCGCCTGAAAAAACAGTTCACTCTCGAGCCCTTACTAAGTGATTGGCAGAGCACGGACTTGAGAAGAGCTGCCACGATCCTACCTCCAGAAGTATCGCGAGCATTGTATAGATTCAGCACGGAGTCCAATTGTTCGATGTCATCTTCAAGGAAGGCATCGATATCCTCTAATCATGGTCAACATTCCCGCGCGTGTGGAGAGACAGACGATAATCACGGGCATCATCGAAGGGTAGACTAGGGACTTCGAATAAGCACAGATACTCGTTTAGACACTTGTAATATACCTGGAGCGCTGCAACCACGAGTCTAGAGCGCGCTTATTGTCCGCAGAATCCCGACCGGCCCCATCCATAAGAAACTGGAGGTGCTCTGCAAACTGCATGCCGTCGAGAGAGCAGCCTGTTGGCGGCAGTACCAGAGAAGTGATCTAGATGCAACGCAGCTGCGGAAATGGGTGAAGTGGGCAGAGCCAAGTCGCGTCCAGGCGTTTTGAGCTCCCAGAGGATGGCTGCGCACGGGAGTGTTGACCTGTGTTGACTGGAAGTGACGCGTGATCCGTGTCTGATTGCCGGTTCCCACGGTTCCGGCATGAGATCATGGTTGAAAGGACCCCTGCTTATTAGCGGCGAGGTATATGTCAATGTCGGACAAATTTTGGCCTTTTGAAGGTCGAAGGTCTCTGGAAAAGCCGGACAAATTGAAGGTTGGTCGGGAGCATGTCTCTGGCGAATGTCGGACAAAATCTCCAGATTACCCTCTGTTCGCCCCTCTGGGACCCCCCTCAACGTCCTCGGGGGTGCCCGGGGGCTGCCGACTTACCATATGGGGTGGCCGGACCTCCGGTCCGGCCCAAAATTCAAAGGATGTCTCTGGAAAAGCCGGACAAAACGACCCAGATTGCGCAAAAAATGTCGGACAAAAAAAGGGCAAATTTGGCGGACCATGACATAGACCTCCCCACCGATAATCAGGGGTCCTTGGTTGAAGTGTGAGTTTTTGCCGCCTCGAACTTGAAGTTCCTGAGCTCCTCCGCGTCTCGACCCCTTGAGTTCCTCCCGGCATGCCCACAGTGCTCACAGATCATATTGTGCTGGTATGCGGGGCGCAGTGGGGTCAACTTAACTGCGCTGGATTGCTTCCCTCTAGGACATAATTGGTGCTTAACAGCGAATGTGCAGCTGGAGTCGCCACAAGCCCTGGAGGTATCGGAATTAGGCCACCGTACTTGGCGCGTGACCCCCGCTGTTTGTCTTCTCCTACGTCCGGTCAATCGCATTGAACAATGTCATTGGCGGCTCCACAATCAGGCTGCCGCGAAGTTCCAGTCCTCCCCTTTTGTCCCGGCGCCAACGCGCTCGAGATGGGGGAGCGCGCGTATATATACGTGAGCAGGAACACAGTGCCTTCCCCACCCCCACCCCCAGATCGCCATGTCGCTGTCCGCGTCCAAGCTCGAGAAGAACGACCAGCAGTTCCACGAGAACAAGTCCGTCACGTCTGACTTGGACCTCAACGAGTACGACGATGAGGCATCGAAGTACCACTTCCACCTGAGGGGGAGGCCACTCACCGGTGCCATCGCCTTCATCGCCGCAACTGGTAAGTACCGTCGACCTTCCCCAATCCCCCGCTCGCCCCGCTTTTCCTCGCTCATCCCCAGCTTCCCCGCGCGTTCTGGACGATGACAAATGTTTCCCCGCTCACCCTTTCCCAGGCTTCACGCTGTTTGGTTATGATCAAGGCGTTATGAGCGCACTGTTGACCGCGCCCAAGGTGCGTCCGCATGAGTGTAATTCCAAGGATAAGTTATTGACCCGAGGCCCACCCTAGTTCGTTGAAATCTTCCCACAAACCGCAGCGACGACGGGGCCGGCCAACTATGCCACTCTGCAGAGTTTTCTTGTCGCCATTTACGTGTGTATCGTCGAATATCTTTTTCTCGCGCCATGCTCATGAGAGTGCTTCAACATATAGGAAATTGGATGCCTGATCGGGGCGCTAGCGAACCTCTGGGTAGGCGACTACCTCGGTCGTCGGCGAACCATTGTTGTCGGCGGTGTCATCATGATTATCGGTGCAATCTTGCAAACGGCGTCCTATGGTTATGCGCAGATGATCGTAGCGCGTGTGGTAACTGGCTTGGGGAACGGTCTGAATGTGCGTTTGCCATTTGCTATGCGAGAACCAACGACGACTGACATGCATGCATGCAGACTTCGACTGTGCCTTCTTACCACTCAGAGCTCTCGCCAGCGTCTAGTCGAGGCAGTCTCATCATGATCGAAGGTGCTCTGATTGCAGGAGGTATCATGCTATCGTGAGTCATCATTTGTGACCACCAGAAGCCCCGGGCTAACATCCTTCAGATACGTACGTGCTTGTGCATCTGACAGGAAGGCAATCAACTTATCTATATGTCTACGTACTCAGTGGATTGACTTCGGATGGTGCGTCTATCAGCTGTCAAACAGTTCAAGTACTTATTCATAACCATGATGCAGCTTCTTTGCCGGTTCTTCGTCCGCGCAGTGGAGAGTTCCTATTGCCCTCCAAATTCTGCTGGCCTTGGTCATGATTATCGGTATCGGCTACGTGAGTTTCCACTGTATTCGCGCAGTCTGCAACTGCTCATCTTCGCTCAGCTACCTGAATCGCCACGTTGGCTTTTCAAAGCCGGACGCAAGGCCGAGGCACTCGCTGTCATAGCAGCGCTAGAGGATAAGCCAGTGACCGACGAGCACGTCCGCACTACTTTCCGCGGTATACGCGAGGCTGTCGAGCTCGAGTCACCAGGCGTTGACAAGGACGCGAAGGCGGAACTCAAGGAACTCTTTACCGGGGGGCCCAGCCAGAACTTCCGTCGTGTTTGCCTTGGTATTGTCGTGCAGTGCTTCCAGCAGGTACGCTTGTTTCCTTCTGCTCACCTCTGTCTGTGCTAAAGCTACCTGGAGATCACCGGTATCAACTTGATTACGTACTACGCGACGCTGCTCTTCGAACGTCTCGGTCTGGCCGATGTCGAATCGCGAATCGTCGCGGCCTGCAACGGCACGGAATACTTCCTGGTCTCTATAGCCGCTATCTTCCTCATCGACCGGGTCGGTCGGCGCAAGCTTATGTTGTTCGGTATGCAGTACAGCCCAGTCTGATGTGGTTTTCTCATGCCATCTTTTCAGGCGCCATCGGCCAATGCATCACCATGGTCTTGCTCGCTATTCTCGGTTCCATGAAAGATAACAGCGCGGCTCAAGTCGTGTCCTGCGTGTTACTCTTCGTCTTCAACTCGTTCTTCGCCATTGGCTGGCTAGGCATGACTTGGTTGTACCCGGCTGAGATCGTTGGTCTCCGTATGCGTGGGCCTGCGAACGCGTTGTCGACGGTGCGTACTGGTGTTCACGCATACCTGGTGATCTTTGGCTCATATAATATTATTATAGGCATCCAACTGGAGCTTCAACTTTATGGTTGTGATGGTCACTGGCCCTTCATTCCAGAATATCGACTGGGGAACCTACATCGGTAAGTCGGTTTTTTGTGGCGCCAATCGGTGCTAACTTTGGCTTGCAGTTTTTGCTGCCCTGAACGCACTCATCATCCCGGTGGTTTACTTCTTCTTTCCGGAGACTGCAGGACGTAGTCTCGAGGACATGGACGTCGTGTTCGCGCTCGCCTACAAGGAGAACGTCTCCCCTGTGGCGGTATCCCTACGTGACGACGTGCCGCCGGCAGGAACTCCTGAGGCTGACGCTATCCTTCGCGGCACTTGATTTATGCAAGATCCAGCTTCGCTAAGTGAGGGAGGAAGGAACAGGACTTTCCGCGTGATGATGCATTATGAGCTGGCCCTACGGGAGGCGGCGGTGATGACTTGTATAACTCTTCATGTATTACTACTATCTGCGACGTTTAGTCGCAACGACTGCTGCCTCGGCAGCGACTGCATCACTTACAGTCTGTACCACCTAGCATTATTGACCTAACAAATGTGACGAAATAACACACTGCATGAAAATTCGAAGTGCTCATGTTATGAATCTTGGAGAGATGTCATCTCTCGAGTCTCGGACGGAGTGCTTCTGTGAAGGTATAGGCTTAACAAGACGATTGTCTCGTAGTCTTCGCCGTTCAAGTGCTCGCTGGCTGGAATGCAGTCGATTAACGGATCCCGCGCGTTCCAGCGGCCATAGCAATCCAGTGAGCTTCGATTCAACGAGGCCAAGGGGGACCTGACGACTCGGAGGTAAGCTAACGAATTCGAGGTTCATGGAACAGACGTGACTTACCGCGCCAAAGTGGTTGCTGTCGTAGCTATGGTACGGATCGTCACCTAAGGACGTGTATATTCAGCAGCTCTCGCAATAAGGCCCAGGACAATTTCTTACCTTCTACCCACATATGCCCTTCTGGTATATCGACTTGAGCGGCAGGATATGGCTGCAAGGCCTTCACGGTATCCCCCGGAAGCGCAATTATACGCTTGATAAGCATACGGTGCGGGTTTGTTGGAGATCTACGAAGGTATCAGTCAAGCCCACCATAATGCGCGGATACTATGTACCTCATTGCGACTATGTCGCCCCTACGGAAGTCTTCGCCGTAAATTGGCAGGCGGCAAAAAAGCCCAATGTCACTTCTCAACATAGATTCATCTGGGTTGAGAGTTGGCTGTGGCATCGGTCAATTCCGGAAAGACTAGCACAATAGGGACTCGCAAACCTGCATGCTTCGCCCAAGCACAGTGTGGATGGGAAATTGATGCGCGGAGAAGAACAGAAGTGGCGACCAGTACAGTATGCTACGAGGAAATCGACTCCAGCGTAAGGAGGACCGTAGCCGCTGCATTGCTAGAGTAGTAAACTTTCAACTGTCCGTGTTCATCCGTTGATGGCCGCAGAAGGACAGTGCTGAGAACCACGTGCGAGTCACACCTTTTCGCACACGAGGCTCACCCTGGCCAAACAGAACCAAAGCCGGGCTTCTTCTCCGAACGGTCATAGCGCTCATAAACAAAGGGCGTGAAAGGCGTCACAAGGTCTTGTCTTTGATCTCGATCATAAAACATGCCCGAAGCCATGACCTTCTCTTGACAGAGTCCCGGTATAAATGGCCGCCATTCGAGCGCAACGCCGACTCCATGATAATCCTCCTCCGTTCTCGCCACACCTCTGCAGTCAACGGACAGTCTGGCAACAAAACGCGTCTTCAACTCATCTAGCTCCCTCTATAAATACCGCATTCCCATCTCGAAATGCTGCAAGACCTCGTCAACGTCGTCCATGAGCTGCAGCCCGGTCGCCGTATTCCTAAGACGCTTGGCAGGCTGCCAAAATCCGTCCAGCGCTACCGCTGGAACCCATACGCATCGAAGCGAACGCGAAATATACTCAAGCCGTATCTACCGCTAACGCCGAAGGAAGAGGACCTGATGAGCATTGCGCCGCAAGTGGGTGACTATGCAGACCTATCCGTGTTTCATTTGCAGAGGTACGCTCTTCCCATCATCCGGGAATATTGCTCGACCATACCTACCTCCCTACCAGGCCTCATCTCAATATCTTTCCAAACGCCCTCCTGTACTTCGTGCCTCAAGTCGGCAGCCCCTTCGCCGAGCGCGACCTCATTGACCTGGTCCTCTTCTTCTGCGAAAACATCGCACTTTTCGTCCCTATGGGGCTCAAGATCTTAATAATTGCGCGCACCACGGACGGGGCCGCTCTGCAGCGGTGGATGAACGGTATCGTCTACCAAAGCATGCGGGAGTTCATCGACTCGCATGACCTTCACAGTCACGATTCCCTGCTCGCAATGACACTCGAGGCAACACTTCCCTTCGTCTTCGAATCCAAGGCCGACTCGCAACGCTCCCTGGGGCTCAGATTCGGCCTGGGGCGCTTCCAGGACCGCAGCCACGTGCACGGAGAGGAAGTAAAGCGCGCCAGGAAGACATTGAAGCAGGAGCGCAGTATCGTAGGCGGACAGCACCTGCCTGGCAGCGCCGAAGATGACGTGCATGGCGCCTGCTTCGTCACCGACGATGGTCTCGTGCGGGATATACAACGATGCGAAGGGAATGCGGCACAGCGGTGCGACTGGAACCGGGGCTTCTCCCGTCTTATATCATAGAGTGAGGATTCATAGTCTTGATTAGACAGGATGGCCGCTATACTATATCCTGGTTCAGAACAAGTCCACCTAAATTGAGTTGACGCCTAGATCACGCGAAGTGGAAGTTGGGTTGGAACGCTTCCAAAGGTGGCCGGAAAAGGCCGGTCACGTCTTGGTCACGGTTGAACTGCGCGCTCAACGCGCTTGAGTCAAGCTATACTTGAGTAGTGACCTGTGCAAACGAAGTATCACAATGAACCATCAAGTCTGTGGCGAGTTGTTTATTTCTACACCATAAGCCGCGATATTACACCATTGATTCCCCATGCCTTCTTCAGTTTTCCTAGCCTTCACGCAAACATCTTCTTCATCGCCGCCTTCTGCTTGTCCAGCTTTGCCTTCTTATCGCCGCGCCTCTTGTTAAGTTCGCTTTGTATATTCGTGTCTCCGGGCGCGAGCTTCAGGGCTTCAACGAAATCCGACTCCGCCGCGTCCATGTCCTTCGTGCGGACGTTCGCGAGGCCGCGCCGGTAGTAGGCTTTCGCTGGTTTGGAGTGTCAGCAAGTACGAAGAGGTGAAGGGGTGGATATGTCAAAGTGCATATTCTAGCAATTATGAAAAAAGTGACTTACCCTTATCCGCGTCGCTCAGCTTCAGGAGCCGCAGTGCACGCGAGGCGTGCGCGATAGCCGTCTCTCCGTTGTCGTGCGTTCCCGGGGTGATCTTCAGCGCGGCCAATGCGCTGTTGAGACATAGCGGGACAAGAAGCGCATCGAAATCGTCCTTCATCGACTGCGGCGTGCCATCAGGCATGACGGGATGGAGGTCGAGGTAGCGGATGGATTCTGAATTGCGTGAGTGTCAGCCAAAGATCGGATGGCCTTCTTCCCGAGGAGGAAGCGTCACAGCAAACGTACGTACTCTCGTATTTCGCCAGCGCGTCCGCCGCCTTCCCCTCCTTGAAGAGCTTGTTGCCGAGCTCTCGGACTTCCTTGGCAATCTGAAGGCAGAGCGCCGGGTCCTTCTCGAGGTCGCGGTTGTCATCCTGTGGGTAGTCTTCGTAGTTGTCGCCGTCGGCGGACGGTTCGGGTTGCAGGGAGGGATCATCGCGCGAGAGGATGCCGCAGTCAGTGATAACGACGGGCGACTTGGGTCGGTCGCTTGGGTCGGTTGGCGTGTTCTCGATCTGGCGGACTACAAGAGCTTAGTTGATTGATATAACGTGAAAGAAGTGCGCGCACCGAGAGTCTTGCCCTTGATCACCTCGCCGAAGACGACATGCTTGTCGTCTAGCCAGGAGGTGGCGGCGACGGTGACGAAGAACTGACTGCCGTTCGTGTTGGGGCCGGCGTTCGCCTACGGTGAATGTAAGATATTCGCACAGTATAGGATAATAGGCCAACATACCATGGAAAGCAGGAACGGCTTGGTGTGCTTGACGGAGAACGCCTCGTCCTCGAACTTCTCGCCGTATATTGATTCACCGCCAGTACCTGCAGACAGACCTTGAGCATCGAGTGCCAGATAGTCCCAGACAATGCAGTACCATTTCCTGCTGTGAAATCACCACCCTGGCACATGAACCTGGCGTGGTCGTCTCACCATTGGTTGGGGTGGAAGGCGAAGACGACCACTTACCCTTTGATTACACGGTGGAAAGCACTGCCCTTGAAGTGGAGAGGCTTCCCCATTTTACCGACACCTTTCTCACCCGTGCATAACGCGCCTGTATAGATGATGGATCCGCGTCAGGACATACTTGGTTAAGGGGATGAGGGACGCACGGAAGTTCTCTGCGGTCTTGGGTACAAGGTCCGAGTAGAGTTCAAAGATGATTCGGCCAGCGGGGGCGTCGCCGATGGACACATCAAAGAACACAAGTGGGCGTTCGGAGGCCATGGTGGATGAGAACAAGCTGAAAGTGACCGGCGGAATGCTCTGGGAATGCTCGAGAAGGATGATCTCGATCGGACATTCAGCGCCGCGGACGACGAGGAGATCACCCACGCGAGCGGGTGACAAACTGCATTTACGCGACTCGCGCGCCGTGACCCGGGGATCAAGACCGACTCGAAGTTGCTCTTGTCGTCGTCGTCGTCGTCGCCGCCGCCGCCGTTCTCGCCAAGATGTCGTCCGTGCCGTCGTCGCTCGAGCCGCTCTTTAGCACCGTCTCAAATGCCTTAATGACCGCAGAGGCCGCCTTCTACAAGCTGCCTGGCTCCGCGGTCGTCGAGCGTTATGTGCGCAGCTCCCACCAGAACGACCCCGGCCGGACGCTGCTCGAGGTCATCCTGTTCATATTCGCCATCCGCACCGTCTTCCAGCGTAGGACGCGCGCAAACTCGGAAAAGCACTTCATCGAGTTCTCGGAGAAGGTGCGCAGTCAATCCTGATACTTCTGTTAACCCAGCTGACCAGTCACCACGTTCAGGAAATCGACGAGCTTGTCGACGAGTGGACCCCTGAGCCCCTCGGTCAACCGCTCAGTGCCCGCGAACAAGCCGAGCTTGCTGCGGTCCCCGTCATTGCCGGCGCCAACGGTCCCAAGCCCAAGCTGGCCAGCAACGGCAAGACAGTGACCAACCTATGCAGCTATAACTTCACCGGACTGGCTGGCAACGAGCACATCAAGGAGCGCGCCGTCGAGACCCTGCGCAAGTACGGTCTGGGCAGCTGTGGTCCGGCTGGGTTCTACGGCACGCTCGACGTACACGTCGACCTTGAGAACAACATCGCCGACTTCCTGGGCACGGAGGCCGCTATCCTCTACTCTCAGGGCTTTAGCACTATCTCATCCGTCATCCCCGCCTTTTGCAAGCGCGGCGACATCATCATTGCGGACCGCGGCGTCAACTTCGCGATTCAGAAGGGCATTCAGATCTCGCGTTCGACTGTCCGCTGGTTCGACCATAATGATCTGCAGTCGCTGAACGATGTGTGCGAGGCTGTTCACCGTGAAATGCGCAAGAAGAGGGCCAAGCTCACCCGTCGTTTCATCATCACCGAGGGCATCTTCGAAAAGGACGGCCAGATGGTCGACCTGCCCAAGCTGGTATGCCACCCATACCCCTTCACGAACCACAACTGACTCTCGCGTAGATTGAACTCAAGTTCAAGCACAAGTACCGTCTCATCCTCGACGAGTCTTACTCTTTCGGCACCGTCGGCCGCACCGGTCGCGGCCTCACTGAACTCTACAACGTACCCGCCAGTAAGGTTGACATGATTGTCGGCAGTGTTGCCATTGGCCTTTGCTCGTCGGGCGGTTTCTGCGCCGGTTCCAAGATTGCCATAGACCACCAACGCAACAACGGTGCCGCCTTCGTCTTCTCTGCCACCACCCCTCCGCTCCTCGCCGTCTCTGCCTCCGAGGGTATCGAGCTCCTTAAGAACGGCCCGTCTACTCTCGAGGCCCTGCGCGAGAACGTGCGCGCCGCACGTGCCCTGCTTGAGCGCGTCGAGGGCATCAGCATCCCCAGTCACCCCGCATCGCCCATGATTCACCTCCTTCTCAAGAACGCAGGTGACCGCGAACGCGAGAAGACCAGCGGGTCGCTCCATCCCAGCGCAGCGGCCAAGCCGAAGCACAGCGACCCGCGCACGGTGCTCCCGCGCGACGCGTCGACCTGGGACTGGGACATCGAGGACGAGGAGCGCGCGCTGCAGGAGGTCGTCGAGGACGCACTCGCGCAGGGCGTCATGATTAGCAAGGCGAAGCGGCTGCGTGGTCAGGAGATCGTCGAGCCCAGGCCGAGCATCCGCCTCGTCATGACCTCTGCGCTCACCAAGAAGGAGACGGAAAAGGCGGTGGGTGTTGTGAAGGCCTCACTTCAGAAGGTCATCGCTAAGCGACGGCAACATCTGTCAACTTAATCACCTCGCTCTCTTCTGTCCGCCATTTACTATCTATCGAGGGGTCGTATATGACACACCGGCGGATCTTAATGTATACCTTTGTAATGAGCGCGTTATAGAACGATACTTGAGTGTCGGATAACCATGTTCTCGCGCCTCAAGCGACGATGTAACCACGATCCGCCGCCGTGTAGATGTCACTAACGTTGTAGCCCAGGGCCTTCGCCACGTAGAATCCGAGTGAGCGCCGCGCTGTCTCTGAACTCGGCCAGATAGTGGTGGACATTGTTGCTCAGAAAAATAAAGAAAGCTGACGTGGTGTCAGCATCGCCGCGCTGTCTGCACGACGCCGTGCACATCCTCGGAGAAGGCCGTGCTGAAGTTGTAGAAGATGAGACTAGTGGTGCGACATGTCAGCTCACGTACTTGTACAATTATGTATGTGTACTCACTCAACGCTCTCTGGCTGCAGAATGGTCTGTCCGGCATGCGTGGCATTGTTCAGTATCATCTGGTGCCACAAATGTTGACCTGACTTGGCCAATCTGGTGCCTGCTCACTTGACAGAAGATCGCCAGGTCGCCCGCCGTACCGAACACGCCAGCATGGCCCGATACGCCCTCTACATGCGTTCTCGTCGTGCACTGTCCCGCGCAACGGTTGCGGACGCTGTGGCTCGCTGTCACCCAGGACTTCAATCTGGTACTCTTCCGCGACCATACGGTCGTACGATGGTGGCTTCTCAACGTTCCCGCGGTCGTAGAACGTGCTGTTGATGCCGAGCGGGCGCGTGAAGTCGTTCAAGACAAGATCGTCAAGCGTGCGGTTGTGATGCGCTCGAGGACGATCGTGAGGGACATGAAGTCTGTGGGTAGAATCTGTCGTAAGTGCGGAGAAAAGTAACGATTTGAAAACGCACTCAGGTCTGAGTACACAAATTCACAGCCAGACGCAGAGGTCAAGGAGACTCTTTAAGGATCTCTTGATACATGCCGGGGACCGTCGTTTGACTGAGCCGAGGTCCAGGTGAGGGTCAGCGGGGAGGCCGCTAGTATGAGTGACAAGGTCAAGGATCCGTTCACTATAGAGGCATAAATGCTTCTTCAGTCATGTTGATCTGCCGGGAGGGAGTTCCGTGCCATTCAAGTCGGCATATCCGAGCGCTTGGCCAAAGGCAAAATGCGACACGGCGGTGTTGTTGTGGCCCACCCTGTCGAGAAGGAGGTGTCAGAAAATAGCCAAAGGAATGGGTGCGACAAAGCGCCTTCGCGTCGAGGCTGGTTCGAGGGAAGGGTGCGGACTTACATCACCACCGCGCCAGGTATGGCAGGCTTCGGGTCGACTGTCAGGGGAGCGCCTTGAGAAATATTTCTGTCATGTTCGCGTACATGTCGTCCTCTAGCACGCCGTCAATCATACCCGCAGACGCAGGTGAACCATAGCCCAAGACCTGCGCGCCGACGAGCATAGGCAAGGAGAGGATAGCTGAGTATCCGCAAATCATCTTGAGGTGGGCGAAAGCGAATCATGGGGTCATGGGTGGCGACCTTACCTAGTGTCTCCCGCTTATAAGCGTGTTACAGGCGTGTGCTTTATTGGCGCGATAAGCGCGCCTGACAGATGCGAGGGGGATGTCGATGATGGTCGGACTATGCGGTATCCGTCTGTATATGTGCACTAAACACATCACGGCTGCGGCCATACTTAAGGCTAAGGCCTGAGCATGGGAGGATGCCACAAGAACGGTGCGCTCAGCTTCACAGTCACAGTGGTGGTCCGTGGCATTACATATCGACGTTCATATGTTCAGTTCCCACTCTCAGTCTAGTGAGGCGTCACTGAGAAGTTCTACATCATTCGGCTATAATTAAAGTGCCCATGAAAACAGTAGCTGCATTGGTCGCCGCGTCCGTGGTCACAGATTCCGGTGCTTTTGTCACGAAGCCCAGCGTTTCCCATCCCGTCGCGCGGTCCGGGAACTTCTTACAGTAGGCAAGGACGCGCTCGCGGCTGAGCTTTAAAAAATCCGCCGAGAACAGCACGCGGTCCCCCCACGGCGGTGCCGCAGTCGCAAGCATCCGCGCAGCAGAGAGCGCCATCATGCGCCGAAGGTCACCCTCGTCCGTCTGCTGTTTCGTGCGCTTGAAGCCTTGTTCTTCGCGTCCATGGTCATCCCAACCTTGAAGCTTCTGGAGCAGGAGAACCGAGAAGGGTACGACCGGTATGCCGTCGATCCGAGTTATGTACGGTGGTGTGAGGAGAGGAAGCATCAGCGTGCCGGGCACCAGTATGTCGACCTTGCAGTCCTGCGAGAGGTACTCGTCGCGATAATACAATTTGCGGTAGGGCTGCGTTGGGTCGCGAGGCATCTTGAGAAAGAAGTTGCGTGGGTTGACGTCGAGGATTCTCCGCTTGATGTCTTCGGCAGTGATTCCTGAGTCTGGGGGCACGAAGACAAGCAGGTCGGCATCCTGCGAGATGACTGTCAGCTCGTGGGAGGGGAGGGCGACAGGAGTACTCACGTTTGGCATACGTTTGTTCCCATACAAGCCACAAGCCATGCTCCCAAAGAGTGCACACTGCCAGCCATTCCTTTCCACTGCAGCTATCGCAGCTCTCGTGGCGCGTCCGACGATGCCGAAGTCGCGAGGGAGTGTAGGTGTGTCTTCTTTCTTGGCAGACAGCTTCTTCTTGGGCTGTATGCTCGTTGGCGGTGTATTATCAATGCGAGGTGCTGTCTCTGTGTCCTGAGGCTTTCGACGCCTGACACGTTTGGCTTGAGTGTCTTTCGAGCTATGAACGCTGTTGCTGTTGACGGGAGCGAAGGCAGCGTGAGGATGCGAATTGGCGACAGAGGCGCCAGTAGCAGCGAAGTTGGGCATGATGGTGTCCGACTTGCCACTGTTTTTGTGCGAAGAAGAATAGGAGACCTGAAGAAGATAACCACTCAATGATTGATCATCTGAATCGTGATCGTCATCATCAGTCTGTGTCAATGGACGCGTCCATAGCTACAAACACGGACAAGCACGCGCAGCCAACCCCCGGCAAGCAAGGGCAGCAACATTTGTCCCATGCGATAGGTGACAGCTGAGGGAGCAAAGTTCAAATCATAACATAAGATACCAAAGGTCAAGTAGCTACTCTAGTCGGAGTCCCAGTCTAGTCCGAGCCGAATAAGTAGAAGGCCCAAAGTCTGTCAACGCCAAGCTTGAGCAAAGGTAGGATGCTAGTCGTCATCCATGTACGCCACTGGCCCGCCGTCCCGGAGATCGCGACCGACCAGTGCTCAAATACTGCCTATCGTCCCGAATCATATCCTGCGGCGCCAGCATCTCCGACGTCATGCTCTTCCTCATGGGTGGCCGCGTCGCCATCGGTGGGCCCAGCGACATCCCCGTCATCATGGCCGGCAGCCCACCCATAGGCATCGCCGGCATCATGCTCACCGTCCGCCCGCGCATCTTGGGCATGATGGCGGGGATCTCAGTCCGCGCGCTGTCGAGGAGCATTTGCGTGCTGAATAGCAACATGAAGGCGTCGTTTCCTGCGTTGCGCGCGGGACAGCTGTTGATCAAGGCAACCAGCTGCGCCTGCTTCGCCGGCGAGAGGACGTACATGCCTTCAGCGACCTGTAAGGGCGGCATGGCGAAGGTGCGGAGTAAATTGTCTGGGGACAGCGTGGAGCCTGGCTGTCGGGGCATGTTCGTCTTGGGGTCTATCATGGCGCCGCGCACGCCTACGGCGTAAAGCGTCCGTTCGTAGGCGGCGGCATCCAATACGAAGACGTTGTGTGGAATGTCTGCAATACTTCAGTCTAGTGCATCGCGTAAGTCAGATAATTGCACCGTACTGATTCCCATGTCTTCCATTTTGGTTAAGTCGCCGTGGCCATGGACAAGGATGACAAGGCTATTACCCACAGTTTCTGAGTCCGGGCTGGCGAGACTACTGCAAGAGATGAGTGTAGAAATGAGCTTGGATTAGCATAATTTATAGCAAACGCGGACCTGATTATTGAGGTGATCAGCTCAGGCAGCTTCGACTTCGATACTATCTGACTGTCGCCGAACTGGTGCGTGTAAGCGCTGGATACCCTGCTATATCGTGACAGCACGCACGGCGTACTGTGATAGAAATGATCAATTCTTTGTGGCGGCACACACGGCTGAGAGTCGTACCTCCCACGGATGACTCAGAAAATGCTTGTTCATCACTTTGTCGACATATTCGCCGACAATGTAATGACCCTTTCTGTCAGCCCGTCAATTGTTGAAGCTATTCCAGGCTTCGTATGATCTCACCTGTAGTTCTTTTCTGGCACTGGCGGCCACTGACCTTGACTGAACCACTTCAGTTCGCTGTACGAGGAGGTAGGCAACAGTATTCACCTGTCCAGGTGTCCGCACCGTACCGCCGCATATCCCCACTCTAGGCAGCTTCTGTCGTTCCTTTCACTCCATTCGAAGTCCATTGCGAGGAAGGTCTTCTCCTTCTGATCCCACAGCTGCTTGATTGCATGGGGTTCGCCCGCTCGGATGCGCGCCTTCAACGCAGACAGCGCCGCAGCAGGGAGTGTCGCGTGCAGCTTCTTGTACTGCGCATAGTCCGTGACTTGCCGCAGATGTCGCGTAGACGTCTCGAAAGGTGTAACCCTTAAGATATTGGGCGCCTGGGGGACAGTTTCACCGAATCTATTTGAGAACGGCGTGTGAGCCTCCCCGTACTCGTTCAGCATCCGAGACGCACCGTGTCTTCAACATCTTGATGAACGCGCCGATGGAGGTGAGCCGGGTGACGATGTGCGCGCGTCCAGTCCAGGAGTCTGTGACAGTGATGACGGGCCACGAGAACGCGAGGAACTCCTCGAAGGAGGAGAACCAGTGACCCCACGACCTCTCATACCTTCCGAGCATGGTACATGAGCGATGCATGGAGGAAGTCGGCATGGAGTCGCACCAAGGAATGTTATGGACTTGGAAGTACCCGATGTACGCGGAGTAGACCTAGACGAACGTTCAGTCAGCTTCCAATAGCAAGTGGACTGCGACTCACCGAGTGCAGATCGTACTCCCATCCCTTCGGGTCTACCAGCGTGAAGGTAGACATCAAAGCAGCCCGCGTTCAGGACAAAGCTTCAGCGATTCGCGAAAGTGTATGAAAGGGAAATGTCCAGTCTAACCGCGATCCGTCCGTGCGTCCGTGTAGTGTAGCAGCAAAGCAAAGAGTCTTCAATATAACGGCCACCTCAGGCTAAGAGTTGAGGTCCTCAGGCCTCAGTTCTAGGGTATTGGAAGTAAGAAAGGGGGGCGAAATGGAAGAATCTGAAGCACGTCGCTGCCGGCCTCCGGGGGTTTCGGCACCTTGCGACACTGACGACGGCTAGCTGACGCCGGGTTGCACGCAAACTCCCAAGTGTCACCTCGTTGACATGTTGTTGAGGTCGGAGGAATACCCAGTCATGTGGCTAGCAGATACCAGTGATCATTAGTGCGTAAGTACATCCCGGGTCATACTCCCAATCTCAGATTATAGGAACGAAACGTTCTTCATTTCGTCTGCGGCTAGCAGATCATCGTCCAAGTCGGCCTCCTCTGGCTCCTCCGTGAGCGGCACATCCTCTCCCTCCTCATATCCCGCCTCATACACCCCCTCTTCCGCATCCTCGTCAGCCTCGTCCAGCTCGAACCCGTCCAAGGACCCCGGCATACTCGTTCGTCGCTCCCTCCTGTACTTGTTGGCTTCCAGATCATCGCTCAGCTCCTCTTCCGACTCCGCAAACGTCATGGACGACGATGAGCGCGACATCGGGCTGTCACTCCTCCGCCCCGCATCCACAGTCGAGCTCGAGCTGAACCCAAGCGTAGAGCTCAGTCGCTCAAAGGACGACATCTGGCGCAGCTCCTGCGAGCGCCCGCCATCGCGCTCGGCGTCTGGCAGTGGCGTCGACGATTTCGGCGGCGAGCGCGAGCTGACGAGGCTGAAATTGCGGATCCGCTGGAAGGTGGACGTATCCGACCGTGCACTGAGTGCTGGCGAAGGTGGAGATAGGTCTGGCAGGGGATAATCGTCGATAGGAGGCTTCCAGTAGTTGAAGTCGGTGTACTCCGGTGCCCACTTCCGGTGGATGGGAGGGAACATCTGGTCAACCAAGTCCGTCATGTGGATATATCTGCGAGGTGGTGAGACGGTAAGTTAGTTCGAATTTAGCTGAGCAGAGCAGATACGCACGAAGACTTGTAACCCGCGAGCTCCAATAGCTCAAGCTTGACTTCGCCCGTGGTGTCAATAGTGAATATTCTCGAACTCGGGATGTTGACGCTACGGTACGACAGTGCGTCCGTTATGCGGTTGCCGAAGCCTGCATAGAAAGGCTTCCGCCCTTCGCCGAACAGCCTCTGAATATCGCGGAGACATGCCATCTTGAACACCTCTGGTTTACGCATGATGACTTCCCTGGGAATTTCAAATCAGGATACATCAATGCTGAGTTGAGCCCTATACCTATGCAGAGATGCCAAAAGTCGGTCGGGACTCATGATGACCGGTCCTTCAGGTAGCTCGTAGTCGTTCTGCCGGATGCCCTTGAGATAATCGCGCGTCGCGTCTGCCTGTCCGATGGCGCGCGATGTCAGATACATGATCTTGTATCCGTTCCGTGCGATATCCGTATACAACTTCGCGACACCAAGATGCGTCCAGTCCCGGCCAATCATAGCGAAGACATGTCCCAAGCCGTCCGACCTGTACCGAATCATGTAAGTGCACGGTCTCGGAAGCAGGAAGAATGAACTCACTTGGTGATCGTACCATCGATGTCAGACACAACTATCAGGTCGGTGCTATCCCATACGAAGATACGTGCCGTGCACGCGATAGCACCAGTCGCGGACAACGAGAACGTGATGGAATTGGCCCCCGGCTTCAAGTTGAGAGCTTTCTGCAAGGGTATCAGCAGCGTACCACTTCTCATTTGAACAACACCCACTAATTGGTCTGATCCCAACCGCAGCGTCTTCGCAAACCGCTTCGATGGCCCGTCGCTCTCCGGCGACAATGGTGGCGAGGGCGGAGCTTCTATCGGCGACCCCAGAGGCGCAGACTCCGTCGGCTGCATCTCTTTTGCCAATTTCTGCTGCTCTTGGATCAACGGGTCGTCGATCGGTGCAGACGCCGTCTCGCGCAGCACAGGGCGGTCTACCGGAAAGTCGACCCTCTTCGGAGACGCAGAAGGCCTACTCTGACTCCTTCGCCACCATTGTGCCCAAGAAGTCGAAGTAGGCTTGGACTTCACGATTGTAGGTGTCTGAGCCTGCTTGATGTCTTCAGGAGACAGCGTCGGTGCCTCAGTGTCGGACTTTGCGCCTTCGTCATCGTCGGACATAGGTGATGTGGGCCTGGAGGGCCGCCGATGGGCAAACGCCAGGTCACGCCACCGTACAAGAGCGTCCATAAGAGGGGAACCGTCGGTGCGCGTGATGTACCTGCCATAGGATTGAATATAGGTTGCAGAGGTAGCATGTCAACATACTGATCACCTGACCACCGAAGGACCAGCCTCGGGTCGTGTACAACGCTCTCGTCGTCCAAAAAGCGCTCAAAATCGATCCCATGCTCGTTAAATCTCAGCGCCGCATCCACTTCGTCGAGCTTGTGGAAGGCATCCGCAGTGACATCGTCCACCAAACTTATCTCGAATGTAGCCCGTTTGCCTTCCATCGTGATAACGAAGCCGAACGGATGTCGTTTACTTGGACGCACAACGCCTCCCGACCCGTAAACATCCTCCTCCTCGTCCGCGTCTTCAGTGGTAATTTCTGGAATGGAAAGACGTTGACGAGATGCCGCAGGGCCGTCAGTAAGAGGCGGCACGCTCCGGCTGCGGTGCGGTCTATGCTTGCTCATGATCTCCTCGTCATCCACGTCGTCCAGGTCGTTCTGTGAATCTGCATTGGCCGCTTGCCGGCTCTTCCCCTGCAAAGCTGCGCGCGTTAGAGGCGTTCCCAAATCCTTCCCCGTTTCGACCCTTCCGGCCCTCGAGAATGAAGGTTTCATCGGAGAAGCTTGAGGAAAAGCGCCCCAATCCCAGGAGTACTCTTGTGAATGCGGGTGTTGCTGAGTGGGTGTGCGCGGATAGTAAATCTCTGTGTGCTCTTCTATATCGGGCGGTGGTTCTGAGGTTGCCCTAGGAAAGGGGATAGGTTCATTGCCTGGTTGGCTTTCGGGATCCTCAAATTCATCCCGGTCAGCGAACGCGGACTTGCCATACGACAGGCTAGGCCGACGGCTTTCTATGTTCTCTCAGTATTACGCACTTCGTGTACGTGTTTGAGCGCTCACCTGCGGGAGGAGATGGGAATGGCTGAGAGGACGATGTCGTGAATGGCTGCGACGAAGGCCCGGCCTCGAGGTCATCCTCCGTGACTGTATCTTCGGAGCGTTCACGATCATGTCCTGCATGATAGCCCTCCGAATCGAGTGCCATTTCTTTGGGTTACCCTCAGTATCATGATAGCACATGTAAGGAGACAACGCACGATGACTGTACTGCACATCCGCCTGAGAGGATTCGGTGCGGCGGAACTTCTTCAAGGTCTCATCCACACGCTTGTCCTGGTCTTCCTCTATCCCGAATATGGACGATGGAGTAGATGGTGTCAGAAGCCCTGAGGGGCGCGGAAATGGCAGGCGTGCGCCCTTCAGATTCAGTGTCGGCGTCTGCTTGCGAGCACGAGCCTCTACAGTGCCGTCTGTCGCATCAAGGTCAAGCGGCTCAGGTTCCGATGGCGTCTCGAGAGCGGGCGTGCGCTGTCCGTCGTCCGCCATCTCCCTACTCTCTTCCGGATCTTGCTTGGCGCCAAATCGACCGGGCTCAACATCCGCCTTCTCGTCGCCTGCGCGTGTCGGCTCGAGGATAGGACTCGTAAGCAGGTCCGTAGGCACGTCGTCATCGGTCTCAAAGACGAAGAAAGCCTCGCCAGCCTCCCCAATTTTCATGTTAAAGGGTATGGCATGGCCGTTCACTGCGACGGTCACCTACTGCAATGTGAGTGAATGCAACGGAAGTATGAGCGAGCGTCGCACCTTCTTCTCTCCTGGACGCAGCACCTGCCATTTTCCGAAGCGGACGTGGAAGGGGGAACATACGAGCTCGGTGTCTCCGTTGTCCGTCGGTCGCTGGATGACAATGACATCGATTGCGCCGGTAAGCGTCGAGGGATTGAGTGGCGGAAGGTCCTTGTAGTACTGATATGGCGCGCTGATAGCATTCACTGCGCCGCGCAAGTAGTTCATCGCTGGCTCATGGACGTTGGGGACAGGTTGCGATCGCGTCTTGTACTTCCGCCCGGCATGTGATTGCGCGCGTCGGGATCATCTATGATGCCACATCTGTCTTTCATTGTCAAGTCCGTCTACTCCGTCCAGAACATGGGATGCCTCAAGATGCCTGGAGCTGCTCCCTCCCTGTTATCGATTTCGCTTGACGTCGTTTTGCGTATCGCTCACAGACCTTACAATTTGAGGCACCATCGCAATTCAGAACAGTAGAGTCGAACCCCATGCATCATGCCCCATGGGCGACAAGCGCGCCCCAAGCCCGCACCTGACCCGCGTTGTCCTAAAAACAAAGAATTCGAAAGCGGCGCGACCGCCTCAGAGTCAGCCCTCCAAATACCCCCAACAACACGAAGTCCATAAGCGCGCTCCATGACTGTATTACTTGAAGATATTCAGCGGGTCGTAGTGATACACTCCACAAGTTGAAGAACTACTAAATATTATGCATCCCTCCTCAAGAGGGGAATACGAATCGAAAGCGACAGCTATAAGTACGCGATGGGGGAGCTTAAGTAGGTAAACTCGTACGAGCAAGTGGATACGCGTCAAAAGCAGAAGAGCGACAGCGACAACTAAGTATATGTTACACAGCGCGAAGTCTCCGGCGACCGCATCAAGGGACAGGCCAAGAGAGGGGCACAGAAAACGCTGAAGTCCGCGCCCGAAAGAGGGCAGTCCTATACAAGTCGCGATAACAGAAATATCAGAGGGGTATCCGTGCACTGAGAGGAGGAAGGAGTGCTTTATGCGTTGGCTATCTGCAGATACAGTCAGCACCAGTTTCCAACGTGAATGCGTACACCATACCTTCATTGTGCCGAGGTTCTGGCCGTGAAGGTTCTGCGTGTTGGGCGACCCAAAGGTATCAGGCAGCTGAAGGCCGCCACTGACCGTTGGTGCCGCCAGGTAGTTGGACGCGACCGATTTGCCATAGTCTCCGAGAGCGGGGGGCCGCGCGGGTTCGTACCCGTCGTACACCGGTTGAGGTGTACGCGAAGGCTGGGGTGGCGCGGGTGGCGCGAACGTAGTCGCACCGTAGCCATACCCTCCTCCACCTCCGTATCCCTGAGACTGCCCGCCACCGTAACCCTGCGGCTGCTGTCCGTACGCCGGCTGCCCAGAGTCATAGTAGGCGCCATGAGGCGGAGCAGGATTGTTGTAGGCGGCGGGGCCCCGGTACGAGCCCGTGTACGATCCCACGCTGGGCGGGCGAGTGTTGTTGCCCGCCTGGTTCGAGTAGTCCACGATTTCCGGGCCCTTCTCGGCCAGTGAGCCCGAGTCGCCGTCACGACCGTTCGTCATGTACGACGGGTCGAACGAGACGGCCTCCTCCATCAGCTTCTTGCGACGGTTGCGGCGCATCGCGAACGTGGCGATCAGCACTATGATTACCAGCCCGACAAGTCCGGAAAGGCCGAACACGAAGCCTGCGAGCGGCTTGTTGTCAATGAAGGCCTTAGATCCGGAGACCGGCTGCGCAGTGGCACTTTCCGCCGCACTGGAGGCAGAAGCGGTGACGAACTGGGTGGAGGTGTGCGTGGATCCGTCACTGGTGTATTCTGTCACCGAGGCGCTCGTACTGAGTGTCACAGACACAGAAGAAGACGCGCTCGACGCGGATGACGAAGAATATAGCGAGGACGAAGAAGACGAAGATGGTGTTACAGACGATGATGCAGAGGTTGATGTTACAGTGGAAGACGACCTGTCGTTGGTTTCAGTATTGGCTAGCCGACATGAAGAACTGCTTACGCCTTAGTGGCAGAACTCGAGGTCCTGCTGGCGGACGTCGAAGAAGAAGACGTTAGCGACGTGGACGTGGGCTTAGTGGAAGACGTCTCAGACGTTTGTGAAGGATTGAGGACGGTCGTGAGACCGTCCAGGACCGTGGTAAGTCCGCCCAGGCCCAGGACATCGTCCGACTTGCTGTTCGTGGCAGTGGCAGTTCCCGTAGTCGAGGTGGAGGTCGAGTCATCGTCCCCACCACTGAGAGAAGTTGTCAGCGTGAAACCAGCGTACGACGCGCCACTAAACTCACAGGCCCAACACTGCAACGCTCGATCAGCCAAGTCCTGGCAGATATAGAGCAGGACACTCACGAGAACCGAGGCCCTGCCTCTGCACAATATAGACGGTAGACATCTACAGAAGAGAGAACGGGTGGTAAAGACTGTGTGAGGTCGGGAAGCAAATGCGAATGCGTTTAGAGCTTTTCTGTCACCCAAACGGCCCCGGAAAATAGGCCTGTCTGCAGCGAGATGAAGGACAGAAAAGCAAGAGGAAGACGGCGACACCAGGTCGGGAATATTTAACAGACGGGGGAGGCGAGGCGGTGGGGACACAAAGAAGGCATCATGGAGCGCTCCACTTCTACCAATCAGCCGACCCGGACTCGGTTTCCATCGCGATGGACTGATAGGCTCCGACGTCCGAGCCTGCATTCCGTGCCGGCTTCGCCGTGCTCGCATGCCCGTTGCGTCGGTCGTCATTCGTCGCCGGCGCCAGTGTCTCATAAATACTATCACTGTTGCAGTGATTCAAAAAACGCGATTTCAATACCTTCCCGTACGTTTCTCGTCCTGATTTTTTGTCTGTGTTGTCTCTGACCTATTTGAAGACTCTCTGATTATCTTTGACGCGGTACAGGCCCTAGCGAGGGAGATCTGAAGAAACACGCAGTGATTCAAAAGCGTGACACGCTGTCACCGCCACTGTTGGTCGACTGACATCGCCGTCGTCCCTGGACCAAATCTTCTCAATGTTTCTAGAGTCATAGTTGAGATCATTCCACTACTGTATGCGAAGTATGGTGGGGAGAAGAGCACTGAGACCGGTGCAATTGAGTCGTCACACTCCGTGACACCTGGCAAACGACCTCTCGATTTTCTGCAGGTTGTCCTCGGCAACCTCTCGCTCTCTAACTTCACATGTAGGTACTGGATAGCTTAGTGTGTATGCATACAAACTTTAGAGTGTGTGGGACAGCGTCTCAAAGCGCAATCGCAGAATTAAAGCATTTTTGAATCACTCAATCGTTTGAATCACTGCAACAGTGATAGTACATGTGTGCGCGGCGACAGGCCATCGAACGTTTATGCGTGTACTTACGTGTGTATGATGATCGATCTCAGGCGTTGGCAAACTATCGGCGTTGTACCGGCGTGAGGACTCGTGAGGAACGAGTCTGAGATGAAGGAGTTGCAGCTGTTTGCAAAACGATAGACGGGTCGCGCTCTGACGCCCACCTCACGTGAAGAGCAAAACACACGCGAGGCTAGTCTAGGCTCACATACAGGGTAGGTCAAGGAGGTGGCACGGAGTTTGAAATCTAACCGTGCCGAAGCGCGGCCGAAGCTCGTGACTTCCGTTTTGGGCTGTAGCGCCGTTGACCGCGATGTTCGACTTGTACATGTGCCGTCCTTCCGCGTGTGCACCTCCCAATCCCTCTGTGCTTCAATAGACCACCCATACAATGAACGAAGACTCTCCCCCCTCTGCGATAAACACTGCTGAATGGCTTGCACAAGTCCTCTGCACGGCGGCCGGCCTTGAGCGTCTACGGCCTTTCCAAGAAGATGTATGCTTTCAGATCGCAGCCAGGCGGCGATTTGCTGAGTGACCGAATTATCTGTGTAACTGTCTTCGACGACATCGGCGAGGAAGCCACCCAGAGAGTCAAAGCCAGCCAGGCGAAGAAAGGTAAAAGCTATGCGAAGCCTTTTCTCCGTAGTCATCGCACAAGGCCAGACCAGCTTCGCGCGCGACCTCGTAGTGTCAAGGTCAGGGTCTTCATTGACATCGTTGCTTATCGTCGAGTCTAGTCCATCGAAAAGCCCAAGACGCGCAAGGTCGAGACCCAGTTGTTGAGCTGCCGTCAAAGGAGTCGTCGGCGTAGGAGCTGGAGCGGAGGGTGCGTAGGCGAAGGCTGGTTGCAGCGGAGTCGATGCCGTATGAAAGCCAGCATGAGCCGCAGGTGATGCCGAAGAGGGTAGCGCTACAGGATACGCATAGTAAGGAGGCATATGCGGTGCATAGGGAGACTGCGGCGATGGCGGCACTCGGCTACATGGAGGAGCGCCGACTGACGCATCAGAGCTCGAATGCTGCTCTAGCATAAGTAACTTGGCCAGCATACCTGTGGGGTTTTCATGCAGGGAATTTTGTCCTGATGAGCTTGGGTACGTTGGATACTGCGTATATGCTCGGTATTGCCATGGATGCGGGTATGACATGACGGTAGTCACTGACGAACGACGCGGATTCGAACGCGCGGCCAAAAGCAGAAGTCACGGGATCGCGACGACAGCCTCGAAATTCAGATTTCAAACTCCGAGCCACATCCGGTACTTACCTACCCCCGAAGTAGTTCCAGACTCTAGTTAAATTTACTAGAGGATGGTTTACGAGACTACGCGAGGCGCTCCAACGGCGCGCCTCCGGCACCATTGTCCGACCGCGCGTGGTGACTTGAGCCTTCGCCGCCAAGCCCGCCACATAGCGTGGAGGACCTCGCAGGGGACGAGATCTATGTTCCCTACCTTTTGGGCCAAAAACCGGGTTCCAGTACTCCCCGGTTTGGCTTCCATCGACCGTCGACGCTGCCCGGGTGTCCTCGGACCGGTCACGCGCGCTCCACAGCGTCTGAGCGCGACCCGTCTATCGTTCTGCAAACAGCTGTGATGGCAATAAATTTAATGGAATCGGCGGCAGTTTGCCAGATCTAGGAAAAGCGGAACCACTAATTCCTAATACTTCACCGACACTCACTACCACCTCACTACCTTGCAAGGAGGCTCAGACACCGTTCAGACAGCCAGCCTGATCCAAGGAGAATACATCACTGGAGAAAAAGATACACCGCAAAGCAAACAACACTAGTGGATACATTGAGTAGATCACCATGCCCATGTCAAGACAAGTACCGATCAGCGGGGACCATAGGTCTCCCCCGCCTTCCGCTCCATTATTTCCCGAAGAGGACCCAGCAGACGCGTGAATGCAGGTGCGTCCAGTGCAGCCACCTTCAGCTTGGGTTGACTGGGTTCGTCTCGTACGACAGCGCTGACAGTCGCAGCGCGTGGCGCCAGGCGAAGAAGAGACAGTTCTACCGCACAACATCAGTCTTGTGCAAATGTTCAAGGAGCACGAAACGCATACCTCCGAAGTAATCACCCTTCTTCAGGCGTCCGACCGTAATCTCGCTCTCCTCGCCATCTTCACCGGCCTGCGCCTTCGTGACGGTTGCCTCGCCCTCCTCGACGAAGAAGAACGTGTCTCCGGTCTCGCCCTGCTTCACCACCGCCTGTCCATCCTCGTATACCCGACTGACGAGAGCATCCGCGATCTTGCTCCGATCCGATGCATCTAGGGACGAAAGCAGCGTCACGGTCGACAGGAACTGCTCGTACATCGACCGCCGCTTGTGTGCCAGGCTGACGACTACGTGGCGGAAATCACGTCGCTCAATCTTCCACAGCGACGACGGCTCGATGGATAACACGGTCGCCGCGCGAGCATGCCCGTACATGAGCGCGAGCTCGCCGAACGACGTCCCTGAGGGATACTCGGCGACCTTCTTGCCAAACTCGCGGTGAGTACCAGGCGGTAGAAACATCTCTTCACCGCCTTCTTCCTGAAGTAGTGTCGTCGGGGTCTTGGGCGCATGCTTCCACGACGGCGGCAGCGGCTCCTGTCGTATAAAACAGTGAAGCAGGCCGGATTCGACGATGTAGAAGTAGTCTCCGTCGTCGCCCTGTCGGATGACGACCGTGTCCTTGTCCACCTTCATCTCCTGCATGGCAAGGAAGACAGCGCGCTTCTGCTCCTCAGTCAAGTCGCGGAATATGAAGTTGTTGGATGTGGAAGCCTGGATACGTCGTATCTGATCGGGGGTCTTGGGGTATACGCGCGTCTTCGTCTCCTCGCGGTTCAGCGCGTCGACAGAGATAGACTCTGCGGATACAGACGCGCGGCGAGCGAATATGGACGAGTTGGGGGGTTGGAGGTACTCCGCAGGAGCAAGCCCGCTCGGCGCGGCAGCTTCAAAAGGAGCGAATGGGTCGCCAGGGCTGAGGGGAGAGGTCGGTGGCAGTTCGCGTCCATCTACCTGGAAGCGCGCGCGAGGACTGGGTGCGCGATTGGCCAGGAGCGCATTGCCCGGGACATTGAGGGTTCCAAATGGGCTGCTGCTTGATGGTGCAATGCTTGCACGAAACGATGGTCGAGGAGCGGAGGGTGCCTGGGTGAAGGGCGACACGCTCGGCGGCGCGCCATCGCGGCCACTTCCTAGAGGTGTATCGAGGTACATCTCGGAGGGGACGTCTCTGGAAAAGGAGTGGGGGCGCTGGGACAGTACGTCCCGCATGCGTATCCTTTGTTCCTCGAGACGCGACTGAAACCAGCATGCGCAGAACTGCAGAGCATCCTTCGGTTGCGCGCGGTTCACGTCGCGTGTGAGGTCGTCAATGAGCGTTTCGAAGGTAGACATATCGCAATATGTGCAGGCAACCTCAGCAGCCAAGTCTGGCCACAGCAGGGGTGCAATTGGACGAAAATGAGATGAGGGGAGGAAACAAGGATGGTGGCCGACTGCAAGGGGATATATCCGAGAACCACGTGATACAACTCCATTGTTCTCTAGACTCTTCGGCGTTCGCGAGCTTCAACGTGGTTCTCAAGAACGTGGTCCTAAGGCCTGTTTGGATTGCGGGATAACGAATGTAATACACGCATAAGATAGATCCGTCCTCTGTCTACAGTCCATGGCTTAGTTAATCTGCGGCCTCGTCCACCCATTCATCAGCGAGAAGTCGCTGAAGATACCCTCCGACCCACGGGGCTCGAGGTAGCGGCAGTCGGTTACGATTCGCCGCATGCTCATTCTCGCCATCCCTTGGCTGATCTTGAGGCTCCAGCCGAGCTCGCTCTTCCGTCCTGATCTGCCCTTCCCGTCGCCTGAGCAGAGCCCGCCGCCGCTCCCACACCGCCGGGTGCAGGGTTCCAATGAAGAGCGAGACAAAGGCGATGACCTTGTGGCTCATCGAGGGTGGTGGTGTGTCGGGCACGGTCAAGGCCGCTTCCTCGTATGCTAGACCTTGCGACGCCATGTATTCCGCCACCTGCGCCTGTACTGTCTCCGCCATAGGAACGTTGTTGGGTCCGGCGCCGTTGCCATCCCTGCCGCCTGCCTGTGCCCTCGCCGGTGCTCCATTGTCTCCGTTCTGGCCTGGGGGAGGCTCCCTGCGCATGCCTCGGCGGACTAGGCCCCACATCTCCCACAGGACAAATACCAGGATGAGAGCGGCATATACCGGTGAATCCTCTGGATCGAGGAAGTACAGCAGTAGCATGACGCGGAAGACCAGAACAAGGAGGGGTATGATGAGGGCTCGGATCTGAAGATCGCGTAGCTCAGGAGGGACTGCGGGTCGATTTGCGTGCATGACATGTACGCCATTCACTGCGCCGATGTTGTCGCCGTCCAGACGGATGGGTCCCATCGGCGGTAAGTTGAGCTGTCGCACGAGTTGGTGGATATCGGGCGGCAGGCCGCTGGCCAGCACAGGGACGGATATAGGCATAGGCGGGGGAGGCGGGGGAAGGTTGAGAAGCGAGAACGTAACTCCCAGGACCTTGCTTGCTTGCACTTGACGGGCTGTCGGCTTGGCATTCGATTCTTTGAGGCGATAGTATAGCACGCCACTGTGCATGATATCAGACGAATGCCATGACGCAGCAAACAAAGAACGCACTCTATAACTGTGTGCTCGTAAGCAACACCTTCATTTGTACTTTCAGGCAAGGGCTCGTCGACGATGGTCGGCCAGGCTATGCTATGTCGCGTCTCAATATAATGCTTGGCCATGTCGCGCATATTCGATGTTTCTGCGACCGCGCGGCGAGGTGGCTCTAGTTGGTTCGTCAAGGCAGCTAGAGCCTCCCTATGCTTGATTAATACATATTCAAGTACAACCTTCTCATGTGCGCTTTCGTCCAAGCCAGTCGCAGTCGAGGAGTCATTTATCGGGGGATTGGGCAAATGCGGTAGTGAGGGTATGAGCGGCGCCGCTCGAGTAGGCGTAGGTGCGCTCCCGGATGTCTGGGGAGGTGCCCCACTCCAGGCTGACGGATGCACGGCGAGATGAACGACGCGCATCTGGTCCGGCGACTGATGTTCGTGGTTAGCATGTTGCTCCTAGGAGGTATAGTACACACACCTTCCATATATCCTCGATGCGTTCATGATCCTCCAGAGCGCGACCCCGACATATTAGACGCTGACCTTCAACCCTTGGCGTGCCGGCGCATGTGCGGGCTATCTCATTCTTGAGTTCTTGAACCGATGCTGAAGGTAGAACATGGACTTGAAAGGAGTGAGAGTACGCGGGAAGCTCGACACGCAAAGCTACGGTCGACATGGTTGGCTTCAAGTTGGCTTCATGAGAGTGGCGTGTCAAGCCGACCAAGACGATTGCAAACGTGGCGGTATGCCACGTGAGCGACATATGACGCACATCGCAACGACGACGTCCACCGCCCCTTTTGGACGTGGACCTAAGTACAAGTAGATCGCTAAGTAGCACCTAAAGAGTACTCCTGGTATGCCATATGTATAGATGGGCACGTAGGCAGGTCATAGACTATTAGATCGATATATACGCTAGCCACGAATTAACGAGTCCAAGCAAGGTAGAACCAGGTTGCAAATAGGGCCAGCACCACGAGGCCCGTAACACCTACGCAAACCGCCATCGCGATGATACCACGTCGAGACATCCCGGGCAAGTTGCATCCATCGTCTATAGCTGCGTCGCACGGTGCACCCTTGGGGCGGTGCGCGTTCGCCGCTCCCTCCTCTAGAGTCACATAGAACGGGTCGTCTTCGTCTGTCAGAACGTGGTAGGCAGCCAATGTGAGAAGTGGCGCATTATAGTCGAGCGCGACCTTCCATTTGAAGAGGAAGTTAGCTGTCGAGAACCGAGGGAAGAAAGAGCGCACATGCGCACTTCAGTTTGTGGCCAGTCCCGCCTGACATCAAAAAATTTGTCCGACTTGTCCGGTCCACCGACGAGCGCGCCATACAAGATGTACGCCTCCTTCTCAGGCGAGTCGTCTATACGACCAATGTCGGTGCCACCGCTTGCCAGCGCCGAATGCGGGTTTTGTGGCGCGTTCGGGTTGATACCAATCACGTACGGCACTGTGCATGGTATACTGAGCAAACCGGCCAACTGAAGGTCCCTATATATTTGCCTACCTGACATCGGATTGTCACCGAGTGTGTAGTTCAGCTGCTTGTCGGAGTACTCCTGCAAGACACACCGCGTTGAGCAAACAGGCGCGAGACGCAGTATAGCTGCTCACCGTGTACTTTTGACGCTGATCGTCAGATGTCAATGGCGCATACTTCGTCAGCAGCATTGCAGCGTTCAATGCCGGATTGAGACTGCACGAGTCGGAATCGCCGTCATAGTATAGCAAACCACCGCCGGTAAGCGTGGCGCCATTGTCGTTGTCGATAATCCCATCTAGAAGGTTTTCCGCTTGCCCTTGCCAGTAGGTAGCATCTCCATGCCCAGTGGCGTTGCTGACTTGCGCGAATAGGATAGGTAGTCCGGCAGCTTTCGAGTCCCAGTTGAACACCCCACGCAGATCGTCGCTCAAGGAAAACTCGTCGTAGTAGTCCTCTGCCTCGTCGAAGAGCGAGTCATCGTCTTTGGCCCATGAAAGAAATAGTGCGGCAATGGTCAACTCGTCCTCATAAGACGACGATCCGTAGGCATCAGCAACCTCGGGCACGCTTTCCTGATAGACCTGTTGACCGCCCGATGCGTGGACTGCGACGTCGTAAAGCTGGGTCGCATGGGATAGCAGTGTCTTGGAGTAAGTTGAGTTGTGAAGACTGAGGGGGCCGGTCGAACCGAAGGTGCGGTTCGCATAAAGGCTGGAGCAAGCCGAGAAGGCAGCGGATGCGCCAGCAAAGGCGTCCGTGCCGGGATGGGACGCATTTACTTGGTAGGACAATCGAGGAGTGGGTATGTTCTCGTCACCGCCCCAGTATGCGTTGTCAGTATCGGCTGAGATGGTTCAGTGCAGGTCACAAGCAAGACAAAAGACGCACCATCACCGACAAGAACGTAGAGTGTGTCGTCAGAAGCATGAGCCTTAGGGTCGGGTTGATACGTGAGGACATTCAAAGGTGCACAACGTACCTTTATCAGCCAGTCGAGGCCCCATCGCAGCATGCCGTCCAGGTAGGCCGTCTGATTGGCCAATTCGTATCCTTTTGAGCTTCAGACCGTGTCTCTTCCTTGGATAGGGACATGTCGTACCTCGTCCGAAGTCCAGAGCGCCCCAGCAGATGGACATGAGCGAGAAGCTCTGTGACGCACAGGTTCAGCCCTTGGTCCCATGCGATTTATGGAGGGATAGATACTCACGAGAGGAAAAGAAGCCTTGATGTAGTCTGCGATGACGGGACGTGAGTCTTTCCTCTTCGCAAGGTTGGCGACGTCCGCTTGCCTCCAGCATCATAGTAGCCACCTTCGAACATTCGTCAGTGAAGGCTGCGCAAAGGACGACGTTCGGGAAAATCTTCACCGGTCAAATCAATCTCTACGTCGTCGCCGTCATCGAGAGCACTGTCATTTCTCCAATCCACGCGGTTGGTATCCGGAAGGTCCCCGCTTCGCTGAGCATCGTAGAAGTACAACAGGTCGCCGAGCAGCGTCGACCATTGTGCATTGGGAGATCGAGCAGACGAGTTGGAAGGTACTGTTCCAGCGCTTGCGTTTGGTGGAAGGAAAGGTGGGTCAGGAAGGGATAGCTGTGCAGCGGTATAGGAGGATAGCAAAATGCAGAAGGATAGTGCTCGTATCATGGCATGGGCGTTCACGCGTCGTGCACGGGGTCGTGGTTGATAGTCAAGTTGGACTTCCACTTGGAGAAGACAGACGCGTGACTGTAACGTCATCGCAAGTACTCAGACGCGTCTCGTCTCCCGACTTCGTCCTCCAAGTGCAGGTGATTGCTGTGTTACCCGTCACCTGCTAAATAGCTGTTCCTTCGTGCTATAGTATATCACGGATTGCCAAGTCAGTGTCGTACGGTGTACGAGACTGTCTCTCAGATCTCAAGTCTTATAGACCAACAAGTTTCGCATGTAGTAACTTATAAGTCCCTGCAGTTACAATACAAAATAACTTAAGCCAACGCAGAGCCCCGACGCCGTCTACTGGCACTCCTCAGGTACCGACTCGTCGTCAGTGTAATCAGCCGCATTCACGCCAAGACCGCGACTTGCGAACGCCTTCCACACTGTGCATGCGTGTGCGCCATCGTACCGGTTCTCGTCGGCTTGGATCCACGCATCGCGGGCATCGACCACTGTAAGACGGATCATTAGCCGTTCAGAAGATCCATGCGCTCAGTCGACTTACTCGTGGGGTTGCAAGGCTGTAGTGCAAGCCCGTCAATGAAAAGGTGCATGAAGACCACGTTGCCCTTGTCACTGTCTGCGTGTGTCTTGAAGTCCGCGTCCCAGCCAAACTCCTCGACAAGCGCCGCATAGACGTTGTGTAACATGTTCGCCCAGACTTCGCCAATATCTGTATAGATGGTATCAGTCAATCATGAGGTTGCATACTCGCCGGCCCTTAATTTATCGCCAGACGTGCGATACTCACCGTGCACCTCATCCAGCTCTTGAATAGACGAGTAACGCAGGGGGTTGACGGTAGCGTTCGTCGAGTAGGGATGGCTACGCTCGCCTGTGGAGTTGCCCACGACCCAAACGCCCATGGTGAAGTCCGTCACTTCATCGTTCGTCCAGTGCATCCACTCGGCCATTGCATCAGACCTGCGCGAGTGACTGTCAGCCGGAAGGTTATGAAAAGACCCGAAGAAACAGCGCACCAGCCCTCGCCCATTCCACCGGCCTCGTTGGACTGGAGGCAGCGAGCGGTGCCACCGCCCGTCAAGCGGTTGGAGATACCGTGCGTACCCTCGTGGAGAGCGATATCGTTCTCCATGTCGCCATCATGGAGAGGCTATCAACCAATTAGTCGAACAACTACGCCGAGCATGCCAGGAATGCTGCTCACAGTTGTGTACGTCCACAAGAACATGTAGCAGTTCCCGGCTTGGCCATCGGGGGGAGTAGTGAACCCGGCGTTGTTTGTCGACAAATCCGACTGCACATTCATGTTCTGCGCACTTGGCCTTTAGCGCTGTTGACAGTCTTAAGTGGAGGCAGAATACTCACGATACGGTCGCCATTGAGGCCACCCTTGTCGAAGTTACTCCATTGGAAGTTGAAGGCCTCCTCCGTGAAGCCGTAGCTGTTTCCCGTCAGATTACGACGATAGCGACAGGGGATGGGCACTTACATATAGCTAACGTCGTGCAGCATGTTCATCAAGTAGAACGCGTTCACTACGGCCGCCTGCGTGTTGTTGCCATCGGCCGGCTCGGCGTCCAGGTTGTACGTGTAGTCGAAGACGAGCCCATCCGCGCTCTGCTCTACAGTGCCCGTGTCCCACGATCCCTTGTAGGCGATCACATTGTTGCCCCTACATCCACGTATCAGTAAGCCGATAGTCGGAAGGCGCGTGGCATAACGCACGTAGTGTTGATCTCGGTCGAGTTATCACTCCATGCATGCCACCCGTACGGGGACGCCACCGTCAGCGCCGGGTCCACGACAGTCTCGAAGCCCTCTGTGGGCACAACCTTTGTAACCGGGAGCACCGTGTAGGACGCGTGCGCCAGGAAGTCCGTGACGGAGACGAGTTCGCCGCTGTGTGCGTCGACCATAGCCTCGTACCATACGTGCGTCGCCTCATTCTGTATTTGTACGACGTGCACAAGAACGACGCTGCCGTCGGACTTCACGAGGTATTCAAGACTGGAGTGGTCATTGTAAGTACCGTCGAGCTGCATTTCAATATCGGAGATGAACGAGTCGATTTCAATGGATGGGGTGGAGGACGCAATATTATCTGTACGAGAGACGATGTAAGCAAAAAATCAAAGCGCGCGTAGATAAGCGTACCTGTTGAGACGAAAGAGTGGCCGAAGGAGACAACCTTGTCATCCTTGAACGCAACGTTCGCAACGGCATTAATGAATGGGATGCGATCCTGCGTTAACGTGAGCGATCGTCATCGCTTCTTTCGGAACGAGAGAACGTACATGGGCCTGATGAATGTAGCCGTAGTGCACACCTGAGCCAGCACCAGCATAGCCTGACTTGTAGTTGACAACCGCCT
This sequence comes from Schizophyllum amplum, assembly GCA_007026445.1. Lineage (NCBI taxonomy): Eukaryota > Fungi > Basidiomycota > Agaricomycetes > Agaricales > Schizophyllaceae > Schizophyllum > Schizophyllum amplum. Next base: position 1,499,755 of record VDMD01000002.1, on the reverse strand, counting down.
CATCCAACCCGAGCTGAGTAGCGATGAAAGATGTCGCCGCAGCCTCAATTCCATCGCGTTTTACGCGCGCTGCATGCGTGTCTTCCAATCCCTTGCCGAATGTCTGCCGCCGTCGTTTAGCTCGATGTCCTGGCCGAGAAACATGATTCATGCACACCTTGTACGTGGTGGGCGGATGATACGACTCCAGCACGAGCGTCGGACTGATCTGTCGTAAACGATGCGTGCTGTGTTTGGCAGGCGCAGTCCACGGCGCCGCGCCGACGGAGGAACATGCCAGCGCCAGGGCGACCGCGCTGAGCATCTGAGTGGCGGGAAACATAATTATGTAGAAAGGGAGAAATGAAGGAATTTGAGGGGAGAACGAGAACAGCCTCTACTCAGGAACATTATCGTCCTTATATGCGGCCAAGGGCGACGTGAGCGGCGGGCATGCAGGGGCCTGCGGCTTCTTAACGATGAGACAGACGGCCTCAGGCAAAAGCATGGATCCATCTAGCAGCGTCGCGTCATGTGTGAGGGGGGCGCGTGGTGTTGTTGACTTTCAAGCTTCCAAGCCTCGACGCTGGCGGCTGGTGCGGTCTGTAGACACGGGCAGTGTCTGCACTTGGCCATATAAGATCGTGAAGCTCGGAATTCATAGCCTTTCTGAGGTTCAGCGAGATAGATTGGTGGCGTATAGAAGGTGCACAGATGGGATCTGCAGTGGAAGGTACTGGCGGAGACCCTGCGGGCGCAGGTCTAAAGTCGACCAACGACGGGAGGGCAAAGCCGCTGCCCCCGCAGCACGTGGCCTGCACGTGGTTAGCTCGGAGTGCAAGGGTCTCACGATCTGATTCTCAAGAACAACCACCGGTTCGGTTCAGAATCAACGTTCCATTTACGTGCATTGTCCTGTAATATTGGCACGGCTCTTAGCCCACGAGTAGAATTTTCAAGCGTGTTTCCCGGCGACAACCTTCTTACAAAAACTAATACTTATACAGCAAGTAAAAGTACATTGACGCATACTTCTTCAAACGCCTCACATGAACATGTCTCCAACACCCGGCGGCATGAACTCATCATTGTCGGGGTCACCACCTCGGCGAGGAGCTCGTGGAAACCCGCCCATTCCGCCACCGAACGAAGGACCCACAGGGTCAAATCTTGCACCAGGAGGAGCACCCATGGGTGGAAGGAAGCCGTCTCCGCCCCATGGTCCCCGTTGGCCGCCCATTCCCCCTATATACAGGTCAGAATCAACGTCGCGTGCGAGCTTAACGACACTTACCTTGCCCGAAAGGATCAATCCCGCGTACAGGGCCGCCTCGTCGATCGCCGAAGATGGGATGGTTGGGCCCGACCATCATGCCATCGCCGCCGTGGTCAGGGAAGAGGGAAGGAGGCTCCCAGGGGTTGCGTGGAATGGGATCGAGGTCGCGCCTGCCGATCTCAAGAGGGTTCCGAGAAGGCATGCGCAGGGAGTCCCTCTCAGAGAGCTGCGGCGCGTGAGGATCAGGATGGGGCGCGCCACCATCGGGTGGAATGCGGGGCTGTGGCTCAGCTGGCCCGGCCGGCGGTTGTGCAGCGCTAGAAGAGGACGCGGGTTCAGACTCGATGTATCCCTCCTTCTGGAGACCAGGGACAAGACGCTGGATTATCATAGTCTTCAAGGAGCCAATGAAGTCTTGGATACGGGAAGACGATATGTAGCCATCGCCCAGGCGGACGGGAGAGTCGACAGAATATGGGAAGAATGATTCCGATGTGTAATCCTTCGTTCCTAGGTCAAGCGTCGCAGTTTTGTCGGTCTGACAAGTGGGAGTTAGAGTGAGATATGGAGGACGACGATGAATAGCGAACCTCGACAGCGATGGCATTGATGACAGTCCTCCCTCCGAGCTTCGAGACCTTGATGACGAATTGCATGCTGCTTTGCTCATGTCTATAGCGAAGCGTGTAGTGTCCCGGTCCATTACGGTTCCAGCCTTCGGGGAGAACGTTCCCCTCATACGTAGTCGTTGATGAAGTATCGTCCACGCCTACCAATCGAAATGAGAGCGTGGTAAACGCTGCATGAATGAGGGCGGCGATTGCATCTTGAGGACATTCCAGACGCTTGGGCTCGGGAAGCAGAGCAGACACGGAGACAAGCAGAGCAGAAGCAACGAGGATATCCTGAGAACTCATAGCAGATGGTGGACGTAGCGGAGAAGGAGGGCACTCAAGGACGCGTCAAGGACGAACCTCGTGGGAAAGTGAGTCACGCAACGGAATCTGCCGTACGTTCTCACGATCGAGCAAGACGCAAGTCTACAGCGACGTCCACTGACAGTGGCGCATCTTGCCTCTTGCCACCATCATAACCCTTCTGTAACCCTCAATATCGACCGCTAGCTGCTTCAGAACTCCACAACCCTTCGAAATGCCCCGCCGAGACCGGTCCCGCTCCCCGGACACCAGCCACAAGAGGGTAAGAACGTCCTATCGCTCCCCAAGGTCTCCGTCGCCGACGAGGCGCAACAGAGACCGCGACTGGGACAGACGCGACCGTGACCGCTACCGGGACGACCGGCATCGTGACACTCGCGATGACCGGCGCCGTGACTATGACAGACGCGACGATCGCCGTCGTTCGCGCTCGCGAGAACGCGAACCGGAGCGCAAGAAGTCCCCACCACCGCCCCTGAAGAAGGAGCCCTCGCAACCTGAAGATGAGAAGATAAAGGCGAAGCGCGCGAAGTTGGAGGCCTGGAAGAAGGAGCGCGAGGCCAAGAAGGCTCTAGACGAGGCAAAAGCGAAGGCGCTAGCCCTGGCTGGGAAGTCTGGAGGTGAGTCCTAGTAGCCCTCTTACATGAGAGCAACTCACAATTACACTTGTAGGCGCCCCCAATGGACAGCCAAAGGCGCTGGGCTTCAAAGGCCTCCCCGTCAAACCTGATATGGCGCCGAAGGCCAAAAAGCACATGTCAATGGACGACTCTGTCGAGACGAAGCGTAAGCTGGAGAAGCTTGGTGACATGCCCGCCGTCGACATGTCCATGGCGGAAGGTGAACAGAGCGTCGGCGATCTCGAGCACGACGACGATGATGAGGACGCGAACAGAATGGACGAGACGAAGGACGCCGTTCCTGAAGACGAGGACGAGGTTGATCCGTTGGACGCCTTCATGTCCGGCGTCAAGGAGGAGGTCAAGAAGGTCAACCTAGAGGACATGCAGAAGATGGCCGATGCACCTACTGTAGCGACCGCGCGTCGGCGTATGGACGACGGTGACGTGGATATGGAGGAGGCGGGAGAAGACGTCGATGAACTAGACGCGACTGAGCTTAACCCTGAAGACATTCTTGCGCTTGCGGCGAAGAGGGCCAAGAAGAAGGAACTGGCGATGACCGACCACGCGCGCGTCAAGTACGAGCCTTTCCGCAGGGAGTTCTACGTCCCCCCTCCCGACATCGCGGCTATGACAGACGATGAAGCAGATCTGCTCCGTCTCGAACTGGATAGCATCAAGATTCGCGGAATTGACTGTCCTCGTCCAGTCACGAAGTGGAGTCACTTCGGTCTACCTGCTGCTTGGTGAGTGATATGCTGTGTACCCTCCTTCCCATACTCATGTTTTCTGCAGCCTCGATGTTATCAAACGTTTGAACTACATGGCACCAACACCTATACAGGCCCAGGCCGTCCCCGCGATCATGTCAGGTCGAGATGTTATTGGTGTCGCGAAGACTGGCTCGGGCAAGACCATTGCCTTCCTCATTCCACTCTTCCGCCATATCAAGGATCAACGCGCTCTCGAACCGATGGAAGGGCCTATTGCTCTCGTTATGACGCCTACGCGTGAACTCGCGACGCAAATTCATCGAGAGTGCAAACCTTTCCTGAAAGTTCTAAACCTCCGTGTGAGTACACAGGGTCAAGTGCCAGGCGAAATTACTGACATGAACTTTTCAGGCTGTATGCGCGTACGGTGGATCCCCTATCAAGGACCAGATTGCCGACCTGAAGAAAGGCGCAGAGATCATTGTGTGCACTCCTGGACGCATGATCGACCTCCTTACCGCCAACTCTGGCCGCGTCACTAATCTCAAGCGCGTCACATACGTTGTGCTGGACGAGGCCGACCGTATGTTCGACATGGGTTTCGAGCCACAAGTCATGAAGATCCTCAACAACGTGCGACCCGACCGTCAGACTGTCCTCTTCAGCGCAACCTTCCCGAGGCAGATGGACAGTCTCGCCCGCAAGATCCTGAAGAAGCCCCTCGAAATCACCGTCGGTGGACGCTCCGTCGTCGCGGCGGAGATTGAGCAGATCGTCGAGGTTCGCGATGAGGACTCCAAGTTCATGCGCCTGCTCGAGATTCTAGGGCAGATGTACAACGAAGACCCGGACAGCCGTACGCTCATCTTCGTAGAACGGCACGAGGCCGCGGATAACCTCCTTCGCGAGCTTATGCGGAAGGGTTACCTCTGCATGTCGCTTCACGGAGGCAGAGAGCAGGTTGATCGAGACGCTACGATCGCCGACTTCAAGGCCGGTGTCGTGCCTATAGTCATCGCTACCAGTGTCGCCGCTCGTGGGCTGGACGTGAAGCAGTTGAAGTTGGTTATCAATTACGACGCGCCGAACCACATGGAGGACTATGTCCACCGTGCAGGACGGACAGGGAGAGCAGGAAACAAAGGCACTTGTGTGACCTTCATTACGCCCGAGCAGGAGAGGTACTCTGTGGATATATACAGGGCGCTCAAGGCTAGTAATGCGAGTGCGCCGAAGGAGCTGGAGGACTTGGCGAACGGTAAGGATCCTGGTTGTCGCTGTTTGTTCCTCAGCTCACAGCGTACATCAGGATTTCTTGAGAAGGTCAAGACAGGGAAAGCCCACGTCGCAGGCTCCGGTTTCGGTGGCAAGGGGTTGGATCGTCTGGATAGCGAGCGCGACGCCAAACAGAAAGCGGAGCGCAAGGCTTACGGCGAACCGGAGCAGCAGCAGCAACCAGAGGAGAAGGCGGCGAACAGTACGGAGGAGGCTACGGCGAAGGCCACCGCCAACAGCGGCGACGACATGACCTTCGGCAACTTCAAGGTTGAGGTCCGCCGCGGGCCCGCTCCCGACTCGTCCAAAGGTATCTTCGGCATCGGCTCAGCTGGTCTCGCAGCAAAGAAGGCCGCGCATGCGAAGGAGGAAGAGCGTATCCAGGCGCAGATCAAGGTTGCGGAGGACGCTGGCAATCGTGCTGGCAAAGATACACCGGCGTACAAGCAGGCCCAGAGCGTCATCGCGAAGCTCAACGCGCAGCTACGGGCCACTCGCCTCGTGCTTCAGAGCCAGCTGCAAGCCGCGGAGAACCCGGCCATGCAGAAGAGCCTCATTGGAGGCGTGACACCCGACTCGACAGAGTTCCACGCTATCATCCCGATCAACGACTACCCGCAAAAGGCGAGGTGGCGTGTGACGAACAAGGAGACAATGTCCCAGGTATGTAGTTACGTTCTGGTCGAGTCGCGTGTGTTCACCTGCCTTCAGCTGATCGACATGACTGGGGCTTCCGTTACGAACAAAGGTACGTTGTCGCTCTTCGACATGAAGGGATTCATGTTTACACTTATGTCTCAGGTATATATTACGAACCTGGCAAGGAGCCACCCGTCGAGGGCCCGCCGAAGCTGCATCTTCTCATTGAGTCAAACGATGAGTTCAGGGTGCGTTGCCTTACGTCCTGCATTCGAAATCTTACTCATTCCACTTTTAGGTGGAACAAGCCGTTCGTGAAATAAAGCGCCTTCTCATCGAGGCCTCGGCCGCTGCATTGCAAGCTGAGGCGCGCAACCCAAGCGGACCGATCGGTAGATATAGCGTCGTCTAGTGAGCTCCCACGTCTACTGCTATTTTCGCTGGCACCCTCAGCAGTTGCGCCCTTGCTGCTTGTCGTCCCTCTGTACACTTCTCTCTGTCCACAGGCACGTATCGCAGTAAGTATATCTCCAAGAGCCTGTGCACGCTTCGCGTACAGTAACATAGCACCAATCAGCTGCTGTCCGATGAAGGTCGGCTTACAAAAGAGGCTCACAAATCCCCGCGGACCAATAACTTGCCAATAACCCCGCCAAGCCCCCGCATTTCATCTGATATGGCCAGATGCTTCTTCGCCAAACGAGTCATCCGTTCGTCAGTATGTATATAGGTAGGCGCATATGCAATGCAGCGCAGGCCTCACCTTCTCTTGCCCGCCCCTTCGCCAGCGCAGAGCCGCACCACAGGCCCGCGGACGCGAATTAGGTTCACACGCTCGGCCGAGGCGGAAGAACGATCCTTCTGATTCAACGTCTTATAACGACCACAACTACGGGTATGGCTGATCCCATGCCCCACGACTTGGAGGGGAAAGGCAACAATATGAACGACCAGAAAAGCGTCTCGGACATGGCCCCAGATGACTGGGAATGCAGCAAGGAAAACCCTCGCAATTGGACGACTGCGAAGAAGTGGACAACCATGTCTGTGGTGAGTTCAAGTCTGTCTACTCAGCTCAGTTGAAGAAGTAAGCTCACTGCCTAAGGTGTCGCTCTATGCACTTCTCGCGCCTCTGGGCAGTAGCATGATGGCACCTGCCCTGCTGCAGGTCTCTACGCGTTACGACATTACGAACGACACGATCCTGGCGATGACTCTGAGTATATTCTTGCTGTCTTTTGCTTTAGGCTCTTTGACGCTGCCACCATTATCGGTCAGTTTGCATCAAATTGCCTTACTCCAGAATATGCTCATAGACGATATGCGCGCAGGAGATGTATGGTCGTAAATGGGTTGGTATAGTTATCTTCGCTCGCGATACGCCGTCCTGACACGGCGAATGCGCAGCTCTTGCATCTATCCAACATTGCATTCGCGGTCTTCAACCTGGTGTGCGCCTTTGCCCCTACCACGGGCACTTTGATTGCTTTCCGGTTATTATGTACGTCCGCACCTTTTATTCTTGCACTTCCGACCGCCTCATACTGACGATCATCGTCAGCGGGCTACCCAGGCGCTGGTCCCGTGTCGATTGGAGGCGGCTGCGTTGCGGACCTCTTCCGCGAAGAAGAACGTGCGAGCGCCATGGCGCTCTATACTTTGGTGAGAAGATCGCCCTTTCGCCACTTCCGAAGACTCATCCCTCGGCTGCCGGGTCTTTAGGGACCACTAGTTGTGAGTGCACCCATAACCGCTCTGCTTCCGGGATGTTCAGCTCATGCGCTGCGTCGTCCAAGGGTCCTGTGATTGGTACGTCCGACTTTCTTTCAACCTTGCTCCGCCCAATCATCCCGAAATAGGTCCTGTCATAGGTGGTTACGTTGCCGAAGAACTCAGCGTGAAGTATGTCTTCATAATCGTCTCGGCAGCTTGCGGAGTCGCTGCTCTTGTCGGCTTGCCTCTTCTCCGTGAAACCTACGCGCCGGTGCTTCGCCGCCGCCTCTTCGAAAAGGCCGACCCTGAGAAAGCGTCGGCGGTGTCAACGTCGTCCGGAGCAGTTATCGAAAATAAATGGGGGTATTTGTGGACGAATATGACGAGGCCAGCGACACTGCTTTTTACAAGCTTGATATGCTTTGCGCTCTCGCTGTACATGGCTTTGTGAGTGCCCTTTTTCTCTAACCCGCCTTCCGAGCGCTCACATATATACAGCCTCTACGGTTCGTCCATGCTCAGTTGCAAGCCCATCCTATAGCCTCATAGTGATGCTTGTGACACAGGCATTTACTACCTCATGTTTGCAGTCTTCGCATCATTTTTTCGAGACACATACGGTCAGTATTTTCGTCAGGACTTACTCCCCCCAGTCTTGATGAATTCTTCAGGATTTTCTGCCGGGCAAGGCGGTTTATGCTACCTAGGTTTGGTCTGTTAAACCACTTGTGATAGAGATGTACATATTCTCATTCTCATTCAGGGTGTTGGCTTCTTCGCGTCGACCGCGGTCTCTTCGCGTTTTGGGGACCAGGTCTACAATATGGTCGGTAACTCGGCCGCGATGCTGGCGCGAATCATCGCTCATCACATGCTTGTAGCTCTGTGCACGGAACGGCGGAGTAGGAAAACCGGAATTCAGAATTCCCGTGCGTTCGTCACACATGCTGAGCTCAACTGACACCACGTCTAGAGTCTGATCTTTGGGTCGTTCTTCATCCCTATATCGCTATTGTGAGTCTGCACAAAACACGAAAAACCTGTGTTCGCGAGACTTATGTGATCCTAGCTGGTACGGCTGGTCTGCGGAGGCCAAGATGCATTGGATAATGCCCATCATCGGCACCGGCATATTTGGTTTTGGTGAGTTCCCTCCACCAGTCGATCAGAAGTCATGCCTGACACCCCACTCCCAGGCCTTATGTTGACCTTGTGAGCGCTCTTTACCTGCTACTTCGGCAGCCTTGCCAACATTTTGTCAGCCTACCTATCCAGCTGTACTTGGTCGACGCTTTTCACTATGCGGCTAGCGCATTCGGCGCCGGTGCAGTGTTCCGCTGCCTCTGCGGCTTTGCGTTCCCTCTCTTTGGGAAGCAGATGTATGACGTGTTGGGGATGGGTATAGGGAACACGCTGTTGGGCGGTGAGTCGTCCGTGTAGTTTGGCATGCAATTTTTCGTTACTGAGATGTATTTTTTCGAAGTTCTGGCAATCGTCCTCGGCATTCCATTTCCTGTCTACCTATATTTCTACGGGGAGGGGATACGCAAACGGTCTAATCTGCACAGATAGATCCGTGGCGCATGGGACAGGCCGTGGAGATTGCATGGCCAATGCTCCAACACTCGCACTCGCGACGAGCGGCTTGTATTGGAATGGTACAATCATTTCCCCGGATAGCACGATATACGACACGCCAGTATCGTCCCAACATAGACATAACATAAGTGGATGGTTGCCCATTACTATAGAAGATAGTGCGTCTCGATGGGACATGGACGATATAGTACTCCTGAAGCAAAAATTCAACCAGGCATGACCGTCGGCCGGTGCACCCCAACCTTAACGTGCATGTACCGGGCAGCTCTTCCCGCGCTGCAACCAAGACGACAGACAAGCTGCGAAGATAAATTAGGCAGATTTGAAGCACGGATGACGAGCGACGTACTGCTGTGGAAGCTGCACAGGCAGCTGAGCCGCGCAATCAATGAGCCTTCAACGAACTCCTCCAGGCATATCACACCTGAAATTTATCAGACGAGCCGCGAGAACAAACCAGAGCGCAACTGACATTCAGTGCCAACGAGCACGCTGCCAGCAGGTAGTGGGTAGACGAGATACCGCCCTGAGCGAGGCGTAGCGCCTGTGCCGCCTTCCAGGCAAGCCTTGACATGCGCCTCCTGCTCCGCGGCGGTGCCAAGGTCTTCCAAATTGCTACCGCATACCGGACACCTGTGAATCACGCATCGGCATCGCAAATATCGTTTGACGCATCTGAGACTCACTCAGCGAGATCGCTCAGCTGCGACGCCGACTGCCGTCGCGAAGGCACGTTCAGATGATGCGAGTCGACGACGATGCGCTCCAGAGAGTTCATGCTGCTGCCCTGCAGCATCGCGGGCACCGACGCGTTGGCCTCGTGGTAGCACGCTTCGCATACGCGCTGGGTTCCCGAAGTGAAGGACGCTTCCGGGAAGACGGGGTCCTGCACGATTTCCGACGGGTCGAGCAAAGCGCGATATGACGAGCACCGGTCGCAAAAGATACGTCCACAGCGGCGGCAGTGATGCTGCGAAACAGGATCGTGGTTAGTTCACGATCAACCGAGAGCGAAGCACGCTTACCCTTCTGAGCAAGAAAGTGAATCTCCTGCCGCAATCCCGACAGTCTCGGACAGAGTCATCCCGCTCCCATTGCGCATGCATGACATGCGCCGTCGGGGGGCTGAAGGTAGGCACCTTCTGGGGCGCCTCATGCGTTGGCACGCGGAACTCAGGCGCCTGCGACAGGTGTGGGGTCAAATCTGCTGGCCCGCTGCGCGAGGACGACGCGCGTGGCCGCCCGAAGTAATCCGTCGACCCAGAGCGCACGGATGCCGCCCTTGGCGAACCAATTCCATCTTCGTCATCCGAGCTCTCCAGATCAATATCGTCGTCTGCAATGTTGTCGTAAGATAATCGTTCTTCGCAGCACTTAGATGAACGCACCGTATCCAGATAACACCAGCCCCTGCTCTCCTGCGGCTAACCGCCGGCGCTCCAAGTCACGCGAGAAAGCGTGCAACAGCACCTCGGCCTGCGTTCGTCGCTCGACGTCGTCGTCCGCCAGAATGCCTTGTCTGAGCTCTGCCGTCGCACGCTCTAACTTGGCAATTGCCCGTCGAGCGTCCACGGCGCTCATCTGCGCTGGTTCTGCCTCGCCTGGCTGCTTGCCCATCAAGAACCTAGCACGAACAACATAGTCGCGCACGCCCGCGAGTCCCGAGGACGGCATTGCTCCAAGCTCTTGCACGTCGCCGTTTGCCTCGCCACCGGCTGGAATAAGGGCACCCTCCGAGCCGAGATGGTACATCCGGCCGTCCGGCTGGAGATACGGCAGCGGAGGAATGTCCAGGCGCCGCCGCATCACGCGTATCCAGCGCCGTCGGCGCACCCAGCTCTGCGGCGCGAGATTGGCCGACGACGAGCTCGAGCGCGCACGCTGCGGGCTCGTAAGGCCTGCCGTGATCCCCGACAGCGCCCTTTCCAGCTGTGGCGGACATTCGGCCGTCCACTGGTCATCCGGGTCAGTCAGACGGCGCGCGTACTGCCACCCCTCGACCGCGTCTACACCGGGATGCGTCACGTCAAGCGTCCAATCCGAGAGCCAGAAGTGGCTACGCTCCGCGCCCTCCAGGGCAGGCCGTTCCGCCTGGCCTGGTCGAGGCAGCTTCCACGGTTCGTCGCGCAGTGGAAGCTGCACATCGCTCCGCCATGCCGGCACTGTCTGTGTGCCTTGCGCATCGGGCTTAGGAAGGCGCAGGACGAACGGCGCCGGTCTGCCATTACGCCCAAGACCAGAAGCCGAGAACTTGGGCCGTCCGTTCGTCGCGAGGGTTTTAAGACGGGCATCGAGTCGCTGATGCTCATATAGAAGGACAGGGACCGTCGTGTGGACAGCGAGCGGATCGTACGGGGTAGACGTGCTCTCCCAGCGTTCCGCCTCAGCCTTCTCGAGTACCTACTGACAGTGAGAAGCAGTTAAGACGACGCTGCTCACACATACCTCGCAAATCCAGACTTCAAAGACAGCAGCAGCAACATCGTAGGCGGTTTCGCCCCAGTTGTTTCGCACGAGCGGGTCAGCCTTTTGCTTCCTAACAAGGTATCGGACGACAGGAAGGTGCCCTTTCGATGCGGCGTTCACTAAGGGGCTCACTTCAGGCATGATCGTGACGCAGGACGGAGAAGACTCACTGAGCGGAGTCCATCCACCTTTGCTCTTGGTATCCACACCAGGTCGTCCGTCAATAGGTGCAGTGGCTTCGCCGGATTCACAAAGCCAGCGGACAATGTCAAGGTAGCCCTGAGTGAAGGGTGAGGGACGAGGGAGGGAATCGCATAAAAGGACGGACCTTCGAACATGCATTGTGGAGTGCAGTCCATCCGTCCGCATCCTGAGTTTGCACGTCTGCCTTGTCCGGGACGAGATACTGAATTACGGACATGTGGCCGTTCAAGGCTGCCTTATGAAGAGCGGTCTGAGGTGCGGAGAGGATTAGTCAGTACATGCGTGAAGATGTATATGCATAATAACACACCTCTCCCTCTTTATCCTCCATGTCAGGTATAGCTCCGCAAATGTCTATCACTGATGCCCAAGTATCAGCCGACGCGCATACGAGAGCCAGCATGAAGACGTACGCCATTGTACAATATCATTGTAGCCTCGACTTGCAGCAGCGTGCAACGCGGTTAGACCTGTGCGCGTACTTGCACAGTTGGCGAGTTGGAAGAAATCGACGTGAGAGCTCTCCTGCGCGGTTGCAAATAGTTTCTTCAACAGCGCAAGATCGCCAGAGGAAGCAGCCGCAAAGAGGGACTCGAGCTGTGCAGGCGAGGGCTTGCTTGAGGGCGATTGAGGCTCTTTAGACACACCCGGATAAACGAATTCGTCCTCTTCCTCGTCCTCCGTGGGTCCTGACACGGTCAACACGGGTGTCTCTGGCTGGGCACCAGGGTATACAAACTCCTCGTCGTCGTCCGAGTCGCCGTTGGCCGTGCCATTGGTGGCCGGCTGGGGTGCCGTATCTGGCTCCGCACCGGGGTAAACAAACTCTTCGTCGTCGTCGTCGTCGTCGTCGCTGCTGTCGTTGGTGTCATAGAAGGGCTCGGGAGCCATCGTAAGGTGGAAATGGGAGGAAGGGAGTGGCGATGAGCAAACAAAGCACGCGCGCCTGCTCTCAACGATGATCGTCCCGACACGCGCGGCGACTTCCGATTGGGAAATCTTACCACGTGTTATTATGCACGTGGCTTTCATTGTCCGGGGCGACGAAATGAACTCGCGAACCGCGTTCCTCTGAATCCTCAACTCCAGCTGCGGGAGGCTGTCTCGTCTCAACATGAATTCGACGCGCTGCAGCTTTTCATGCGCCAGCGAGTCTCGAGGCAGGGCAGAGACTCAAAGGGTCAAGAGTCAGGACACCACCGACTTGAACCTTCATCTACACCGTGACCGGAACATCTACAAAAACAATACAGTGAACAATACATAATGCAGTGATGCGCCACCCGAGTCTTTACTGCACCTTCGAGCTTTCGACGTCTATGTACTTGACCAGCGCCTGGCAGCAATGGTCAACTATGTTTCCCATGCTCTCCTCCAGTGCGTTGATGATAGTCACATCTTCCCGTGTGACGCGGCCATTCTCGACGTCTCCACCCTCGAAGAGGTGCTTGTGTGCCTCGATATACGCCGGATAGACGATCTGCTCCCAGTAATTTGGCGGGTCGCGCCACAGCGAGCCCTCTGGGTCGGATTGTACTCCAGGAGGAAGCATTGTTCACAGCGAGGGCAGCAAGAGGAGGTGGCAGGAAAGGGGTGAGGGAAGGCCTGTCAGCTTTCCTCCTTGGGCAATGGAGGACACTCACCAGCTGTATGATACCCGTGTCGCTCGTGTCGGCGCTGCTTGAGCACCCGCTCCGGCACGCGAAGGAAGAACCGGATGTCAAGCTGCTCTAAGACTTCCTGCGATGGGTCGGAGTCAGCGCCGCGTCTTCTCTTGCAAAGGTAAGGCCACGCACCGGGTGCCAGTAGAGCAAGAATCCATCCACCAGACCCCAAATGATCTGCTCCTCCTCCCTTTTCTCGCATGTCCGCTCGGCAAGCTCCTCGAACGTTTGCGTCCATCGCGCGCGCACCTCTTCCGGGATCGGCACGTCCTTCTGCTCGTTCAAGTGATCATGACTGTAGTGGTCGTCCGCAATGCGCCCAGTGCGCTTCACGTCCTTCAAGGACGCGATCATCCTCTTCCAGTCAATCGCCCCATCCGGCCAGTCCCAGTCCTGTACCCCGTACTTCGGGTGGATGGGGACGAGCTCCTGCGGCTGCGGATGGACGAGGGACGCGCTGAGTTCATGATCAGGCTGACAACGCGCGCGGCGTGCTCACCGGCGCAAAGTCCTGCGGGCGGGCGTCGGGGTGAGGGGACGCGGAGGAGGACAGGTGCGCACGTCTTGGTGGATGATCACGCTATTGGGGATGATGCGCTTCAGGTGCTTGGCAAGCGTCGTCTTGCCGGAGCACGTCGCGCCGCTGTGGAACTAATTTCAGCACAAAGTGGCGCCTGAGAGGAGCAGGGTGCGCACCCAACACCGACAAGGATCACGCGCGTCTTCATCGTCAAGGAAGAGAACAAGGAAACAACTGATTATCGCATTCAGGGTTGCCGATCGCCTCTCTTCAGCCCCAGTGCATAAGCGCCAATCGCGCCATCTGTGCATCCCATACCATTGAACATCATTAAGTAGCGCGTCCAGTGAGCACGGCACTCGGGCTGTAGTGGGCGGTACACTATGTAGACGACATGGATACAACATCAAGACGAATCTCGCATAATGCACATACAACGAAGATCACCACTATAAACAGCCGAACAAACAGCCTGTCCAAGCCCAAACCTAGTCCATGAGAGTCGTAGTAGTCCATATCACGATGCATGACAGTCCGTTGCAGTATGTCCGAGCATTCCGAGTCCCGCCCCTTCACCACGTCTTATAGTTCCAGACGGTGCTGATGTACGGCTCGTCGGCCTTGTTGGTAGTCGCACGCGCGTACTCGTCGGGGGTCACGAAGATGTCGTTGACCTCGCAGTCCTCGCACTGGTAGATGCCAGCGAGGATCGGGGTGATGGTCTCCCCTAGGCCCCACGGACCTGTGAACAATGGCGTTAGCCGGGGCGAGCCCGCGAACTTCGGAGAGCGGGGTCCGCTTGAAACGTGGGCGACACGCACTGCTCGATTGGATCTCCATGCCACAGTGCGACGCGTTAAAGAGGGTGGGGGACACAAAGGCAGCGTCGTCGTTGTCTTCTACGGCGAAGCCGCACTGGTACACCTGGCCGGTCGGGCTGAAGGGGAACTCTGCAGCGAGCGGTCAGTTGTGGCAACCGATTCAACAGGAAAATGATCACGTACCGCGCCCATTGTACGCGACAACACCGCTGGCAAGAAGCGCGGAGGCAAGAAGGGTAGCCTTGGCGAACATCATGGAGGAGTCGGAGGAAAGAGGTGAGGGAATGGAAGAAGAAAGATAAAGGTGAGTATTAGGAGGGAAGGTAGATGGGAGGGCCATGTGCCGCTGGCGCCTTCTTATAGTGTGCGAAGATGCAGTGATGTCAGTCACGGTGGCCGTACGTGCGGCTATGCATGAGTACACATCTCGAACGTCCGAGCCGGGACTTGGGTAGCTCGTGAGGTGGCGATGCCGGGAACAAAGTGGGCGTCGGACGCATTGTCTAACATGGCGTGCATTGCGGACGGTTAAAATGCACTAGGCAACATCCGATGTGGATTCGCAAGCATACTAAGTACAGCTGCGAGCCCGCACAATGATGCGGAGGTCGCGCGGCAGTTGGTCAGATATACAGGGGACCTCGCACAAAGTGCGACGAGGACCCAAGCTAGGTGCTGGCTAGGTGAATGATGCGGGCTCGTCGGATGCTACTGTGCCGAAGGATCACTGTTGCGCAGATAGCTTGCTTCACTCGCGCCTCACTCGCACAGGTTCCCTAGAACAACGTAGACGTTCATGAACGCGCGGATCAGGAGTCGATTGTTTGTTCTCTTGGCTGAGGCTATGAATCGTATGTTATCAATTCTTCGTATCAGCTGAAGCGATGGAGAAAGGGAGAGACGAACGGTATATTATGCAACAAAATACAACTTCCTGGGCACATTGAACCTCAGTGCAGAAAGTAGTGCTGTAATGCCGCAGGCCTCAGGACCTGACAAGCCAAACAAACGAAATCTGCAGAAGTGTTTGGTCTCAGAACGGACCACGTTCATTAAAGACAGCTTACCGCATGGATCTGTGCGCGCGGAGGACGACCAAAGAGTGGTGGCAGGCACTCAAGATGGCCGTCTGGCGTGTACATGCCCCTAACTGACGCGTCCGCTTGCTAAAGGCACGGCATCCGTGCTAAAGGTAGAAGCAAGTCAGCCTTCCGCCGACGGCATCATGAAGATGACGAAGGGCGCCCGAGGGCGGGCATCTCACTGAGCAGATGAGACCGTGCTCTCATACATTATGAGAGAGAGAGAGGTAGAGGGGGCCGAAGCTTGACTCCACGGAAAAAAGCCCGCCGGCCGAGTCCAACGCTTCAAAAATATATGCGCGCGCAATGCAAGCTCCTGAATACTTGTTAGAGCCATGGGGAGTAAACGAGGCGGCACACACCAGGCTTCACGTTCGTGTACTCTCTGTGGTACTACGAAGCCAAAAATTGTTGCCACCGCGCAGCTACGCTTGACAAGGCTGTACAAGCCATCGAGATGCACTGAGTGCCTACGGTACCCCGCTATATCTCGGTCTAAACTGTCGCATGAGGTCCCCATTTGAGAGGATGCATGCAGTGCCACATCGACATTGGTTCATCCATCGGATGAGAAATGCGCATAAGCCCGGATGAATAAATTCATAGCGCGGTGTGTATGGCAAGAAGGTGGCGATGTGATAGAACGCGGTGCACATTCCTCGTCGAACAACTTGGCCGAGGACGCGAGGAGACGGATGCGCCTGGCAGCGCATTTATCCCACTGCAGCAGCACGTTTCGCCTTTTGCTGGGCTAGAGAATCTGTTGCCAAAACGGGATCATGTGCGGATGAGATGGTGGCCCGAGCAAAGTCGCCAATACGACCAAATAGTCTACAACAGCGGCTTTGACGCGTGTGACCTGCGTGACAACAGCGCACGTGAAATCTTCGCTATCAACCATGTCGATGTCTCGGGAAATACCGTCCGACCCCTACGTGCTTTCGTAACATAATGGACAGCCCAGCACGGTATATATGGCTGGATTGCGATCCTGTACGCACTCTGTGTTGTATGTACCATTCGTTCTGAGTGAATCTTCTGGACGTAGGGCCACGACGATGCGACCGCGATCATGCTCGCGCTGCACATACCCAACATCCATCTACTAGGCATTTCCACGGTATGAATTCACAATAGTTTTGGGGGATTTATAACAATGACCTTGTTCTCAGACGCACGGGAACACGACCCATAAGTATGCCACGTCCAATGCCGCGCGCTGCATGCAGGCGTTTGCGCCACCCAACTCTCCTGTGCGCGTGCATCCAGGCGCAGAGCAACCCCTCGTACGCGCGATGAGGACGGACCCGGAAATCCACGGCGAAGATGGGCTTGGAGGCGTCGAAGGTTTGCCCGCTCACAATGCGCCTGAGGTCGATGCCTGGTTCGCCTGCGATGCGGATGGAAACAGGGTACGCGCGCTCGACGGCATGGCGCGAGCCGTGAAGGAGACCTGGAATAAGGGCAGTGGCCCAAAGGTCACGATCTGCTCCACTGGACCGATGACCAACATCGCGATCTTCGTGAGTGCGTATCCAGATTTACTGGAAGGCGTCGAGCAGTTCGTCTTTATGGGCGGCGGGGTTGGACTCGGCAATCGTTCTTCGACCGCTGGTAAGCGCATATGTCGCGTGAAATTATCCCTTCTGATGCGCTTCAGAGTACAACATTATATGCGATCGTATGTGTCCCGCATCGTAGACCGAAATTGTCGCTCATCGTTCCTTCAAGCCCACGCCGCGCAAATCGTCCTCGATGCACCTGTCAAGGCCGTCATGGTCCCAATCAACGTGACTCATACTGCGCTCATGACGCCGAAGCAGCACGCACGTCTGCTCAACTCCAAGAGCACTGATCCCGTCCCGAAGGCAGCCTCATCTCTCCGACACACGCTCTCGACGGCCATGACCTTCTTCGCCGCCACCTACAAATCCGTCTTCGACTTTGACAGCCCACCCTTGCACGACGCACTCACGATCGCGTATGTCGCGAACCCGGACTTATTTTACGGGAAGCGGTACAGAGTTGACGTCGAGCTAACGGGGACGTACACCACTGGGGAGACTGTCGTTGACGTCTACAACTACCGCGAGTGCGACGATAGCTGGGGCGCCTTCGGTAAGAATTGCTTCGTCACTCAAGGTTTAGATGTGCGTACCATCACGTCTTGCTAAATTCTGACTATTATTGACGCGATCCATAGGTGGAGGCCTTCTGGGATCTTTTCATGGATTGCGTGACCCGTTGCGATGCGGTGTCCTCACTCAACAGACCTATCTCGACATGACGTGTTATGTCTGCCGTCTAAATGGTCGATGGTGGCCCGCATGCGAGGGAATTGAATAGCGCATCTGCCACATACTCAGTAACAGGTTATGGCTTTGGTCTTGGAATGGAGAGTCGTCAGGTTTGGCAAGAAATTCCAGGTGAACGGTCGACAGGACATCCAGTCATCCCATTAGAGTACAGACAACATGATACATAGATACTAAATACTAACCTCGCCGATGTGCTCCTGGAGCCCTCCATGAATGTTGATTATGCGGAGACCATTGCCCTAATTGGCGCTTGTGGGCTGATGCTCATCGCGTTCAATGATTGCCCGAGCCCCGTTGGGTCGTCGTCCTCGCCTTCTTGAGCTTGAATTGCACGCGGGATGGCCAGACATGCCGGTGTTTCATGGCTCTTGCTTTCATGGCGGTCATTTTCATCCTCCCTGTCCTCATCCCCATCCTCATCATCGTCATCGCCCCCAATCGCCACCGAAGCCCATTCCCTATAAACCGCCTGAATATACGGGCCCGATTTTGGTAGCTTGTACGGATCGAAGGGGAAGAACGTGTGCAGCTCCGCATCCCGCCCCCGCCGCGTCACATCATCCGCACTCCGCCTATTGGCCTCCAAAATTGTGAAGCAGTACAGAAAATTCGTCGCATGCGCCACCCGCGCAAACTGCATCACCACATTTTGTGAGCACACGCGCAGGGGGTTGAGCGGCGCGTTCACCACCCGGTGAAGCACGTCGAGCGCGGGCATCCACTTGCGCGTGCCGAGCTCCTCCAGCACGAGCTCCTCGTCCTCGAGCAGGTCGCGCCAGCGGAAGCAGAAGATGAGGAACACCGCTTGCGCGATGGCGTACCAGACGGTGTTTTCCGCCGCGCTGTGGTTGTCGGCGAGCGCGTCGAGGTGCGCGGCGAGGAACCCGCAGAGGACGGTGACGACGCGCCGCGCGCCGTCGCGGTCGACATAGCGCGCGCGACTGACGAAGCTGCCGATGTAGCTGGCGGCCGCGGCGCGCGTTACCGCAGGTGCATCCGGGCGGAGGAGCGCGCGCTCGACGAGGACGCCGGCGAAGAGGTCCGCGAGCTCCGCGTCGAGGGAGGCAAACCAGAAGAGGAGGAATTGGGTGTAGCGGGATTTGAAGGTACGCAGGATGGTGCGGTCAAATATGGCGAGGAGGGTGTGGAATTGCGTGCGCCGGAGAGCAGCGCGGGCGGCGGGCGTCTGAGGTGGAGGTGGGGGGAGCGCGAGCAGGACTGGTGAAGGCGACGAGGGCGGGAAGAGTGGGAGAGAAGGGGTCACGAGTGGTGATATTGGTGATGATATCGGGGGTAAAGGTGGCAGCTCCAATGATACAGATGACGATCTTGAGCTGCTCGTCGGCTCTGCGCAGTGCAGGTGATGAAAGTGGTCGAAGACGAGAGTGAGAATTGCGTCAAGTTTCGTGACCATTTCTTGTATGTGCTGGACGTTGGTGGGTACATCTTGAGCCTCCTCGAGGTCCTCCTCCCCGTCAGAGGTGATGTCGCTGAGATTTCCGCCGTCTTCATCATCTGAATCCGAGTCAGAGCTTTCGCCGTCCTGGCCAATGAGCGTATCAAAGGGATCGATCTCGAATAGGTCCTGCTCCAGGTTCGTGTCGTCGCCTTCGTCATCTTCCAGCCCCTCAAGTTCCACTTGAATCTCCACCTAAAGCATATCAGCTCAAAGTCCTACGACTAGCTAGATGGACATACATCAATCTGTATTGCGCGATCGACGATTGTGGCGAGTATCTTGTCTGCGAGCTCAGGGCAGTAGCCCGATATACGCAGGAGATTGCGAATGTAGGTGGCTTGCGAGACTTGACTCTGACGCTTGTGGGGAAAGTTATGGACAAGAAGGGGGAGGAGTGTCGATGACAGGGTCGGGATGAGAGACAGCACATGCTGCAGTAGACTGTGTAGGCGGTCGTATACGACACGACGGGTGAGCGGCTTGGACGATCCCTCAGGAACCGCTGAGTCGAGGGCTTGGAGGCCTGACTCTGTAAAAAGTAAGACCTTGCGCGGGTGACGACAGGCAGGTCACTCACGATGAGTAAAGCCTTGAGCTACCTTGCCAAGTACAAGGGATAGGTACTCAGGCTTCGCACTGAGGAGCATGCCGAAGAAGACGGTGAATGATTTGACGGAAGCGCTGTCCATTGTCGTCCAGGGAACGTTAACGATCGCTTCGACGAGAGATGCATGGGGCCGCTCGAGGCGCGACACGACATGTGAAAGGGCTAGTATCCAAAAGCGCAGCTGCGACGTCTGAGGGGTGCTCTCCTGGTCGAACCGCTTCGGATCGAACTGCCCAACGAGCTCGTCGTACGGTTCGCTGTTCCCCTGCACGCGCGCGTCAATCGATGCCTCGTGAGCGGATGAAACTGCGACATACGTTGAGCTTCTGCTGCAGCGCGTTGTTCACGAAAGCAAGGTACATGTCCTTGCGATACTGCTCGTCCTGGCGGATGCGCGAGTTGGTGGCGATCGGGCGGCGCACGACTGCTGGCGCGGGAGACGCGGATTTTCTAGTGGGCGCCGAGGGTTTCTTGGTGAACCCCTCGAGTGATAACTTGGTGGACTCCATGTAACCTCGCGTGGCGGCCTTTGGGCCTGCCTTGGGCGGCCGCTGGTTGAACTGGACGTGGCGCGAGTGAGGGTCCATGACGGATGCAGGACCAAGAAAGAGATTGATCGGCGCCTGTTGATGTGGAAATGTTCATTTGGTTATTCCGAGTTGGGAAGGTTATCTCCGAAAGTGTACTGAATAATCCACAGAAAGTGAACATCAGCTGGAATGACCGTGCAAAGGCTCAGATCAATTCATAGAAGCGCAAAGCATGAGTGCATGACTAGAGATGTTTAGTATCCCAACTTCTACAATGGATATCGAGGTAGTCGCGCCACGTGAGCCGTCCCGGCATCTGCCGGCCGTCTGCCGTCGGAACGGCTTGCGCTCCTTCTCGTCCTCCACCAGCAACACCATGTCGGCGCCAACGGCGTTCTCATCGGCGCACCGCTTTTATGTCAAGTCCCTCTACAAGCGAATGCTTAAGGACTCCCTCGACTGGACCATCGGACGCGACAGGTGGCGCATGAAGGCCATGCAGATCCGCGCCGAGTTCGAGGCGAACCGGTGAGTGCAGACGCATCTTTCGTCCGGTGCGCGTGAACTGACCACCTTGTTAGCCATGTCACGGAGCCGCGCACTTTATCTGCGCTACTTGCCAGCGCGGAAGCCCGCCTGGCCGCGGGGCAGCATCCCGATCCCGTCATTCGTGCGTGTTCGCTTATTGGCCATGAACGCGTCGCTAACATGCTTCCAGCTCCGAAGTCCCCGGGTGGTACCCAATGGTACGCTCTCAATTATCGTACATCTTGCACGCTGCTCACACTTACCCACGCAGGGAGCGCAACATGCCGGTATTGCCCTCACCTACATCATCCCCATACCGCGCTGACCGCCTGCCTAGCCCCCGCACACCAAACCACCCTACGATCACGAGAAGGATCTGCACTAGATTGCACCACGTATACACCAATACTCCCCAATCGAATTGTTCGCGTCGCATGGCACCAGGCTCTACGCCTACAAAGACTGTCATCCAAAGCAGCACTCAGACTCAGCTGCAGCCGTCACTTCTCGTCTGCTTCAATTGTCTTGAACATACTCCCGTCGCGCTAAGTCCAGAATCTCGTCCCATGCTGCTTCTACTTGAGTTCTCGGCGGCTAACAATGTCAAGCTGTGTTAAAGCGTCACCGTCCGCGCTTCAGGCGTCTATGACCTACACAATCAAGGGCGCAGGAGGGCGAGGTCAGCTTTAGTTTCCTGCCACGACCAGCCTTCAAGTAGTATTGACTGGGTGCGGACAATCACCATGCTGCATCCTCCTTGTCACTGCCCAACCCGCTCACCTTCGGCGCTCACGTTCGGAGAGGAGAGGCGACATGTCATCGAGTTCGTCGATGGCTTCCTCGACGTCTTCTGTGTCGGCCTTCTCGATGAGCAGCTCGTCCGTGTCATGCACGGGCGAGTACTTGGCGACGCGCCCGCCACTCAAGGCTCGCTTCAGCTGAGACGCGATGCGACCCATCCGATAGGTGAGCTGAGCGAGTCTTGGCTTGATATATACGGATGCTGCTGCAGAGTGGACGCAAAGGATGGCGAGAGGTATGAGAGGGTGGGATCACGGACACTGGGATGAAATCGAGGGGTTAATTCAAGTCATAACGCTCCGCCTTATATGCACATCGATGTCTATTGTTCTCATGGAGGTCACAGTCGGGGTCAGACCGGTCAAACTCGGTGGGTGTGTGCCGCCTGGTTCTTTGACCAGCGCGGGCGCGGATTGGCTGAGGGGTATGATTGGTCACTCCTACAGACTATAATGCGTTGCCTTTGAGAACTTGAACAAGACGGATAACAATCGAGACTGCGGGCGTCCATGATACGGTCATATCGCGCTACCATTGTCCTGTACGCGGTCTATTACAGTAATTAGCGCTAGGCTTCCTTAACCCGTTGTCTATTATATCGTACACTGCCCTGAATTTTAAGCGGTAGGCCGTCGACGCGAACATTCTACTTTTCACAACATACCACAGACTCAGCATTCTGCCACCCCACACTGGTGGTACTTCCGCCTGCCCTTAATTATCACTTTCATCTTATAACTGCACTCCATCGAAGTCGGCGCTTTGTCGCCGACCTCTCGACGGCCGACTCCGAATCCCCTGCCGTTACCAGGCCCAAAATCCCACAAGGACTGGCAACGCAGGATAATACCAGGACGACTTTATTGAAGTCGAACACAATATTATAGAGGCGGTACAACTGGCGAGCCCCTATGTTCAGCCCAGTACCCCTCAGTTCAGCGTGCAATACCTGCACTCATCATCGTGACTCTGAGGTCGCAAACCAGGACCAACGATGAAAGAAATGTCTTCGGGGCCGCGTGCACTGCGAGTTCATGCGCGAGGTATGTAGCCAGCCAAGCCGTCCCCGTCGAGAAAAGAAAAACCCGTCAGGACGCGAACGAAATTACATGGCCGATGCTGCCAGGGTGTCAGTGGAGAGGTTTGCTGGCCGCGGACCATCGACTAGTTATATGCGCCGGAAGAAATTGGGAGCGCACCGTCCGGTTGTAGAAAGTTCAGCGTTAACTCAGGCCCGCCATAGACGGGGAGGGCTGATGGTTGCACCTGATAACAAGCGCCGATGTCGACGAGAGTCGTGCTCAGCGCCCCGCCATCCTATAGACGTCCAGCCAATTCTGAATGGTCCACGGAAAGGAAGCGCCCAATCCAAAGTAAGCCGTCTCTCGGGCGTTGGCTATGCATCCATAGATATCTAGTAAGATCCAGCCGAACAGGCGGCAGTAGCTCGACGCCTGGCGGTGCATTGTCGCACGCGTGTGTGCTTATTGACAGGGAGCTCGTGGTACAGCCTGATGTACTGAAGATATCTGTTAGCCCACAAGTTTTTGAACCCCAATGCTCGAGATCACATACCAGTATATAGGTCCTTCTTCCGCATCACCTCCTGCACCTTTCATTCTGTGATCATACACGCGTAGCGGTGGGCGACTTATTGTCGAATTGAACTTGCGAGCTCTCCCACTCCGCATGCGAGCCCCTCTGGTTTAGAGGGATTACGACGTTCAATGCCGGCCGCTGCAGATCTTGCGCGAACGCGATCTCAGACAAGTCGCCGGTGGCGCAGGCCTTCTGTGGGATACCAATGGCGACTCGAAGATTGATGAAGGCGAGAGCTAGTCCGTACACCGCGGGCGCGGTGTCTACGGCAAAGCCGTGGGAGGGATGTTGCGCGAGGTAAGTTCCGAGGAAGAAGAAACCGTGGAAGCTGAAGGAGACGCGATTTAGTATAGTGAAATCAGGACTGGACAGAATATGTACGTACATGCCGATGGCAGCACTCTCGATGAAGATCGCGAGACTGATCTGTGCGGAAAAGTTCAGTGTAATACGTAGACTTGGCAATGCGCTGTAAGCTCACCGAAATCGACGGCCCCCCACTCCGCCTAGTTTGCTTGGCCTGGCGAAGGATGCGCCAGGTGATCATGCCTGAGTTGGAAAACTTCAGTTAGCAGACAAACCAAAGCCTGGCTGAGGTACTCACTGGTATTGTAGATGTTCATGCTAGATACTGGGTCAGCAAGGTGCGGGGATCCTAGATATTTTGTAGACACACCTCAACGACAGGGCATAATCGGATACTATCCAGTGCCCTCCTCGTGTATGCAGCGTCATGGGATCGTGCTACAGCTGCTTCTAAGCCTTACACTTTTTTGCGTTACGTCAACTCGTACCTTGAACAATCGCACAAGCACACCAGCAGCACAGACTGCACGCACTCTGTCAGCAACTCTCCGCGGACGCTGCCATTTCTTGAAGATGCACACACCAAGAAAGCCCACGAATAGGGCGGCCGGGAGAAACAAGACGACCTTGCGACCATTGAAGATAATCAATAAACGGCACGTCTGGGTGACACTTGGTCTTCAGAAGAGTAACATTCACCAAGGCCCGTCCGCTCACCATCGTAAAATCCCAAATCACTATCGACAAGAGAAGGAATCCCTTCGGTATCGCATGCATCGTCAATCCAGTCGTGAGGTAGCCGACCGGGTCCTGCCCATCGTGCCATATAAAGAAGGCGACGAGAATGCGCACGAAACTGGATATCCAATGCTGCCGATATCCGTCAACCTTCAAGCCATGTCACTTTGGGCCAAAGAAACTCACAGCTACTACGCAGAAAATGAGAGCGCATGAATTGACGAGGATGAGTGTATTCTTTGGACGTGCGCTACGTGCGTGCCCATTCCGCGCTCGCCGGCGAAGGAGAAACAACGATAGAAGTGACACAGCGAGGAAGAGGCCGCATAGCAGGGTTTGTATGGCAAAAGATGCAAATGCTAGACGAGCAGAGAGCGTGTTGTTGGTCATGACAGGAGGAGAGGGAGGGAGGAAGGGAGGGCACTGGGGTGGCGCGGTATGTAGAAGGGCGTATACATCAATACTCAGCGACTTGTAACCAGACAAAGACAGGTCTGATCATCATTGCGGCGCCCAACAGAGGTTGCGTTTGAGCTGACGTGGGGACGAGGCCGATGTGAGGCCGTCGAGGACAGCTATTCAGGTGCGATGGTGCTACGCAGCTTCTTCAGCAAGGTCAAACACGTATTCAATCGCCAGCGAAGAACCCAAGGGCTATGCACATAGGCTCCGTACGGAGCATGGCGAAGTGACAGACGTCTTGATATCCCATCCAAACTTAGTGATGGAAGCACTCGTATCGTCGTGAAAGGTCAGCCTGATTATAGTCACCAATTGAGTCCCATAGACCAGGGTCAGTAGACAGATTCCCCCAACCTCACGCCCTCTTTGCCTTCTCCGTCTTCCACTCGGCAATCCACCCATGCAGATACTCGAGAGCTGACTCCTGCACAGCGCGGATCGTCTCGTCCGCCTGACCCGACCTCGCGCTTAGGTCGGAGCAGTGAATACCGTCGCCCATCTTGATGGGCTGGCGGTCGGTGCTCTGGATGGCCGAGCCCGCAGCGGACGGCGTCGCCTCCCGCCAGGGGTCCTCTGCGATAGAACGGTGTTATCGACCTGAGAATAACGCCAGGGTGTCACTCACTAAGGCCGTTCGCGAAGAAGAGACGATCCTCCTGTACATTCCAGCCCTTGTACGCCTCGTTTGTGGCGTTGACGTTGGGGACTGGCGTCTCCGGGAAGGCTTCCGGGAAGAAGTTGCTGCATTGCCGTAGGTCGTACGCGGCGTTGACAATGCGTGATATTAGTGACGGCTCGCCCTCCGGTGCGGCGTCCTGCAGGAGATGGGTTCAGCACTGATTTGACGCACTGAAGAGGAGACGCACCTGAATATATCCAACTTCATTGCAAACGATCCATTGCCATGAACGGTAGCCTGCACGATACATCAGTGACGGTGACATGCAGAAGAAGTAAGCACTCACTGTTGTCGACCTCTGTGCTCCTCCAGAAGGTGCGGTTGGTATCGTAGGTGTCAAAAGCATCAAACACACTGTCGTATCCGCCCTCTTCGACGTCTGAGTATACCTGTCAGAACAGGCAAGAACGCAAAAGACGAAAACATACACATATCGAGGTAGACATTCTTAAAGTAGGACGTCCACGCCGCATACGCGTGATCAGCGCCAAAGCCTTCCTCGGGCGCAACCTCGCCATTCTCGTCCACCTCGAGCGCGTCACAGAACTGGTAGAACGTGCCGTTCGGGCCAGTAAGGATGGACAAGCTCTGCCAATCCCAAAGGTTGTAGCGCAGCGTGCCCACAACATCATCGAAGTGGCCGGCGATCGCGCTCAGCCCGAAGTCATCCGCGATCTTGTTAAGCGCGTTCTCGTCGCCAGTTGCTGCGACGCCGTCGATGTACGAGATGACTGCCTGGACATCCGAGGAGCAGTTCTGCGGCATGTTCTGGCGGATGGGCTCGAAGTACTGCCAGAAGTCGGTAATCGCCTCGACAACAGCAGAGCTCGCGTAGCCGGCCCAGACGAAGTCGGTGCTGAGAGCATCACATGTTAGCATGTCCGAGAAGAACACGAGGCGTACGAACTTGGTCATCACCCAGCTGGTGAGCGCACCCGAGTACGAGCCACCCATCATGACCCAGGGAGCCTTGTCAGGCGTGAGCTGGTCGCCGTTCGGCATAGGGAGGACGACATTCTCCGCGAAGTACTTGAGATCGTCGATAGCCTGCTGGATCGTGTGCAACTTGAGGCTCTCGGTGGAAAGATCGGCGGTAGGGTTGGATTCGCCGTAAAAGCGATGTTCAATGACGATCGCTGTGGCATTTTCCTGTCCAGATTAAGTGGGCGTTGAAGCTCGAACGAATCAGATACGCACCTGCTCTGCAAGTAGACCATTGATGGAGCTGTTGGTGAGGTAACTCCAGTAACCATCCGCATTTCCCTCGCTAAACTTGAGTGTCAGTTCAGATAATGTGCGCCGGCTATAGCAACTCACCCTGGGGTCATGAAGATAACAGGGCCACCCTCCTCATACTTCTCGTACGTGTGCCAGAACCGTTGCTTGAACGTGCCCTTCGACGGGTCGTTGTGGTCAACGAGCTGGTCGAAGTAGTACGTGGTGTTGTACGGCGGCAGCTCCGTCCCGTTGCGGCTGACGATAGGGCCGGCCTCCGGAGCCTCAAGCTTTGGCACCCCAGGGATCTTGAGAACACCCGGAGGCTTGGGCAGACGAGCCTGAACGACGCCAGCGATGAGCGCAGCGGCAAGCGCGACGCGGGCGAAAAGGGACATCCCGTGAACTATGGAGGAGATGGGGGAGGAGTGCGGGCGTCCGGGGGAGGCTCGGGAAAGTCATCTCGGGCGCGTTGGCCGTATATATACGGCGCCGTACAACGTTATCATCTCGCCATATGGTCGTCCTTCGTGTTGCGCCTTGCGGATCAATGTGGTCGCACTGGCACCGCACATGCCCCGACCTCGTGCAGCGCTGCACCAGGCGCTGCCTGATTTACTTCGTGCGTGGGCGAAGAAGTCCCAGGATCTCCCAGGATCCGCCCCGCCAAGCAGAGTACCGGTATGGATCTGGAGGGCAGGTGAGGGCAAGGGGGTGGTATTGTATTATGGCTGCTATCGTCAGTCACAGCGCTATTACTGACAGTGCTGATTATTATTACTCACTCTTTCGCAGCCCGACGTCCCCGCAAACTTGCCGCCGTCGCGTATAAACTTGCCACTGTGACAGTGCCAGACACTCGATGGCTTCTTTTGGATAGCCGGACTCGCAGAACGGCCAAAAGAAGACTTGTTCGTGCGAGCCTGTGAAGTACCCTTGAGGGCAGTAATGCAGAGGAGCAGTAGACGGGCCTAACAGTCACACCAAAGTTTGAGGACTTCGCCGTGAATTGCTCTGTCCATTGTCATCTCTCTCCAATGTTCGAGATGGTCGCTCACAAGCGTTGTTTCCCGATTTGGTGCGCTCAAAGGCACGGCCCAAAAAGGAAGTCCTTGTCGCGCTCAGTTGGAGTCTGAACGTTCTGAACGTTGAACTCTTGGTACTTACTCGAGTATGTACCTATCCTTCGATTATTCTTACGAAAGTCATTTGTGCTGAGCTTTGCGCTGCCAATTCTTAGATTGCCATCTCGCGTTCCTACAGGCGCTCGCATGGCGCCTGCCTATATGTGTCCGGAATACATTCCCGCACGCGGCAACGGGCGTTGCGGAAAGCTCGCGATCTTGAGACGCAGCATCAACATTATTTGCCGGTCAGTCGCTTATAGCAGCGAAAAAGATACATCCAGTGCATCTCTATCCTTCTGAGAGTCGGCACTGGCTCATCCGATTCTATTCCAGTATACCAAAGGTACTCACGTACGCGCCTGAAGTTTGCTGACCGTCGCGTTGCTTAGAACAGTAAGCAATTGCATGTTGTGAAGGGTGCCACGCCACTGTCGGCGCTGGGCCAGGGGATGGTACGCGATGCAAGGGCGCAGCGGTTTCGGTTGCGCACTGGAAAAATGCTCAGCTGAAGTCCAGTGGCAAAGATGGTCACGCTTACGATGTCAACGTATGGCCCCGCCGTTGCCAAAGCCAGGTATTCGCCGTCGTATGAGAAGCTGACGGCGTTGATGGAGTGGCTGGCCATGGTCATGAGCATGCGTTGTGGACACAGGAGTGACCGAACTTACTCGCAAGATGTGATGGTTCGCGCACAGATCCACTCATCAAGGTCGAAGAGATTGACGATACCATCGAGGCCGCCCGACGCGAGGTATCTGAACGTCATCAACATCCGTTCAAGGATGCCATCCACCAAACGCACCTGCCCCGCGGGTCCAATGCCACCGACGTAGAGCCTCCCACATGCGCCGATACGTTCTCGTAGAGAGTCATATCGGGGAAGTTGTACACGTCCAAATTGTGCAGCCCAGTGTGCGCCATGATGACCGCGTCGCCAGCGTTGTTGAATATGCCTTTTGAGCCTTTCGCGCCGACATTTTCCATCATCTCCCATTCGTTGCCGCCCTTGAGGCGCAGAAAAGATGCCTGTACGTGCTTGCTGTCGGCGCTATAACCCGTGTAGAGTAGATGTTTGCCGTCAGGAGAGTAGTTCGTCGTTGTTGCACCGTATTGTAAGGTGGTATGGCTTATTGAGCGACTTTTCTCTGTCTCCGCGAAGTGAGGTATGAAACGACAATCAGGGAAATGGAATTGTTAGAAACGAGAGAATGGTCAGCTCATGTGGGGAATGAAGGGGATGATAACGTACGGCGAGCATCCCAGAAAACTATCCTGCGATCCAGTAGACTTGAAGTGCAAAATAGATCTGGATGCGTGGGGTTCCACGAAACATAGCTGACGTCTTCGGTGTGCGTCCCACTGTAGAGTGTAGCCAATCGAGGTTCGAGCTGGCCATGCAATAAGTCAGCCGGGGCACAAATATAACGGCGGACCGGTACGTAGCAAATCCTGCTTGTTTACACTCACAGGCTTGTCCGAATTCCACACACGGGCCATCTTGTCGTGACCGACGGCGGCTACGCGCTTGCCATCGCAGCTCCATGCGATGTGCGTCATGCTACGAGGCTGCCCGCTGAACCGGTAGTCGCGCGGCTTGAACGCGGAGAAGGATGGCGCCTGAGGTGGATGTGTCGGGACGGATCATAACACGAGAAGCGTCCATACGAAGGGAGTTCAGGATCGTAGATAATATGCGAAATACGTCTTAGATTGGCAGACGGCGTGGGGCGCGGCTTCGTACATGGATCTGGCGGGTCGCGAAAGTTGTGTGCGGAGGCGGCGACGGCGGTCGTTGCAATTGCGGGATCTCGTGCTCTTCCGGTTTGTCGTTCTTCATGGCTCGACTGGTTAACTCGACGGCGCGGGGATGTATAGGGCCGTAGTGGTTGAGAACAAGGAGCGCGCCTTGACGCGATCAATTGGCGCGTCGATGTTGACGCTTGTTTGTTGTACAGACCTTTCGGAAATGCTTGCTTGATTGGGAAGGTGATCAGATCAAAAATCGAAAATGGCGAGAAATCGAGAAAATGAGAATGGCGCCCTGCGGCGTCGTCAGCTACGTCCTGGTGTACGAGATAAATACAGATGAGTTGAGCAAGCCTGTACCTTTGCCTGAGAGCAAGAACGGAGTGAAAAGCTGCTCCCCACGGGGCCCGACGCCCGGACACGCCATCCTGAGCGCGCCGCCTCGACGCGGGCGGCCTGCAGCGCCGCCACAGTGCCATGCTAGGTCGCGCATACCCCTTGGAAACTGTATGTAGCCAATATATATATACGCTAGAGCACACAGACAGTGTAAAGCCAGTCATGAGCTGTATGTAAGCAGTAGCATTGCTA
This sequence comes from Schizophyllum amplum, assembly GCA_007026445.1. Taxonomy (NCBI): domain Eukaryota; kingdom Fungi; phylum Basidiomycota; class Agaricomycetes; order Agaricales; family Schizophyllaceae; genus Schizophyllum; species Schizophyllum amplum. The sequence continues at coordinate 1,469,537 of VDMD01000002.1, read as the reverse complement.
CCTGCAGTGCCGCCGCCGCGCTGCTGGTGCGCTTGCACCCAATCTTCTCACTATCTGGCGGTCTAGGAGCCCTTTGCGAACGCACAGACTGCTACTATGGTGCAGGAAGGTATCTTTATGAAGGGAAGAGGTTGATTGCGTCGTCTCCCGTCCAGCTGCCGAAGGCCACGTAAAGGGCCGTGCTACAGGGCCGTCATGCTGAGTATGCTGCCTCAGCAGCGTCGGCTGCGTTCTCTGTGCTCCTCAGACGAGCACAGGCAGATCTCATGACGCGCGGATGTGCGCCGCTATTGTCCTCCGGGAACACAGCCATGCGATGTCATCTAGCGCGGTCACCTCGAGAGGAGTACATTATCTGTACATCCATAGGTCCTACCCAAATACATCTGACTCTCATTCAACGAGGCCACAACGATTCCAAGGCAGAACGAACCGCTGGAGGCAGGTGAAGGCCGCCCGCGTCGAGGCGCGCTCCGGATGACGTGTCCGAGCGGCGGGCCCCCCGTTTCTCGGCGTGGGGAGCAGCTTTTCACTCCGTTCTTTCTCTCAGGAAATGGTACAAGCTTGCTGAACTCAACTGTATTTATCTCGTGCACCAGGACGCCGCAGGGCGCCATTCTCATTTTCTCGATTTCTCGCCATTTTCGATTTTTGATCTGATCACCTTCCCAATCAAGCAAGCATTTCCGAAAGGTCTGTATTTCGAGTTGCGTGCTTGCAGCGATGCAGAATCATTCATGATCAGACCAAGCTCTGCACATATAGATATTCAAATCAGAAAGAAGCAGTTGCATTGGGAACACGCCACAGCACAATGAGACGAGCCACGATAGCGAGAGAACACAAACAGTCATGAGCAGGAAGCACTGAGTATGTACAGATGCGAAAAGTCTCAGAGAGTCCACTCATACTAGTTACAACGAAGGAAACAAGAGAAGAAAGATAGGGGAGGAGAGAGAAGGTAGATACGAATTGCAGCAAGTCAACGCGAAGTGAACATGCAGAAGGCCAGCATAACTACTGATAGTAACCGCCTTGCAAGTCTGTTGGGTATGCCTCGTACGGATTCGCCTGCGCGACGTCCATGTAGGGATATCCATAGTTCTCCGGGTAGTAGTACTGCTGATACGGGTTGTATCCCATGTACCCTTGCCCGTCCACTGAGGGCGTCCCTGCGACGTGCCCATTCATCTGCGCATTCTCCGCCTCAACGTATTCGGCGTAGGTCCCCGGCAGTGACTGCTGCTGCTGCTGTATAGGCGGCTGGAAGGGCGTCGCCGAGCTGCGCAAACCACTCGACTTGCCCTTGCCGTCCTCCGCGTCGGTGGGCGCACGTATTTGCACGCGCGACGTCTGCCGCGGCGGCGCGAAGAGCGGCACGCCGGTCGCAGGATCGACCAGCCCGTTGACCGGCGGTGTGTGCGCGCTCACGGGCGTATGCGACATATATTCGGACGAGACATGCGAAAGGTGCCGCATGTGACCCGCCATGAATCCACTGCTGGGCATCCCGTGCATGACGGGCTGTGGCGCGGGAGCGTGCATAACGGGCTGCGTGGTCGGTGCGTACATGGGCATGGGCGCAGGCGGCGGCGGCGGAGGCTGCAGATAGACAGGACGACCCGTGGCCACCTCGTACGGCATGCCAAGGTGGTTGTAGGCGACACCGGGCGGCAAGGGCGCAGCGTATCCATAGGGTGATCCGTAGGAAGGTGATTGAGGCTGTGGACTGAAGACCGTCTGGATTGGGCCAGGATGGGCAAGCGCAGGTGGTGGCGTGGGCAACAAGGGCTGTTGCTCGACCAATGGCGGCGCTGTCGGCTGAACGGCTGGAGGAGGAACTTCTGGCACATGCTCGGGTTCTGGCACGTGCGCAGAAACCGAGGGAGGGGGTAGAGTAGACGTACTCGCGACAGAGTGGACATCTACGGGCGCAGATACTGGCGCTGTTGTCGACGGAGCAACAAGAGCAGCAGGTGCAGTAGCCTTCGATAGCGGCTGCACCGCAGGCGCTTCGGCGGGCGGTACTGAATGTCGTGGCTTCATAACGACCGTGCTTGGCTTGACCACCGACTTAGGCGGCAGACGTACGACAAACTCTTGGACTGCGGCCTCGGGTCCCGAGATAATGACGGCAGGTTTCGACACCGCTGCCCATCGCGGCACGTATTTCGTTGCACGAACTACGGCTGCAGGCTCATTTGCTAACCGCACACGGTATGCCGGCCCCTGACCCGGACGAGGCTTGAAGGCCGGGTCCAAGTGCAAATATCCATCATGCTGCTTCGTCCACACCTTCTCGGGCTTCGCAGCGAAGAAGGGGCGAGGAGGGAAGAGCGAGGTCGGGCGAGAGGAGGGCGAATTATTGAACGATCCGCGGAAGGGGGCGTACCCTCCTCTCGGTGGTGCGAAGCCGCGTCCACGGAAGTTGTTGACGCCACGGGGAACGAGTTGCTGTTGCAGCTGCCTACGTTGAAGGACAGTGCGACGTTGTTCGTCCTGCTTCTGCATCTCTTCGAATCCATCGTGCCTCCAGGCGCGATCGACAGGGGGAAGATTCTCCTCCTCGACTTGCTCTTCATTAGGCCGTCCTGGTCCGCCAAGATATCCACCCCGACCACGACCACGGGAGCCCATGCCACGACCGCGAGCTTGACCTTGCCAGCGACCACGCCACCACCCGCTGAGACTGCGCAGCGACTTGTCGAGAAGTCGATCATCGTGGCCCCAGAACTCTCCTACTACTGGAACGAAGGCGGGGTCCTCTAAACACTTCTGGTACGCCTGACGTGCCGAATGCCCCGCTGTTTTGCCAGGCACAGACTCCCTCTGCTTGAAGCGAGATGAAGGCGGCGTGTTTTCGCTTTCGTCATCTAGCCGCGCAGATGAGGAGGATTCCGCTTCCTCAGGGGAAGGGGAACGACGTGAGGTCGCCTCATTGAGTGTCGACATGTCCCCCTCGAATTCCTGGAAGTCGATCTCTGGCAATCCTGCAGGACCGTGTGCAGTTTCGTCGGCTACCATCTCCGACCAGGCATTTGTGTCGGTGAAGAACGACGCTTGACCGTTGACGGAAGGGAGGACATCCTTGGTCACGGAAGCGCCGTCTTCGGGGCTTTGGCTGGTGCTCGGGGTAAGGGGGTGTGAGTGACTGTGGGGCTGCGGTTCGTCCAGTTCGCTGTCCGAGTCGGACGTCGCTGAGGAGAGGGTGTCGTCCGATTCAGAGTCCGATCCTGCCTCCCTTTCGACCTCATCATCGCTGTCACCAACAGGTCTACGGGGTCCCCTCCGCCTGATCGTGCGGGTCTTCTTGGGCGCCGGCTGAGTGCGTGCTTTCGGTGCAGCAGCGGACTCGGCTGTGCGAAGCAAAGAGGACGATGCAACGGGGGCAGGCATGAAGAACTTGTAATCGGTCAATCGAACAAGTCCTTGGCTGTATGAACAAAGGCAGACCTTACGGGGCTGTATGGGCGATTTGTTGCGCAAATGTGGCACGTCTGAGGTGATTAGGAGCGAGTTTGAGATGAATTCCGGCTTTGAAGAGGGATATGGAGTACTTGTAATTTGAGCAGGGGCCGTGCGGTGAGTGCGTGGTTGACCAAAACAAGGGCGTTCAGGACAAGGACCGTCACTGGTCAGCAAACCGGCACAGCGCCGCCGCTTCGTGCCGAAAATTTGATGTCAGATGAGTCACGTCATGCGTACGGTTCGGCATTTGCCGAGCCTGAGTACGAAGTTCCCACTCGGAAGTGAGCTTGCCGGACCGGATGATCATGTTGAACAACGTCGAACTCTCCCACTGCTCTCACTCTCAACCATGACTGTCATCGGCCCAGCGAACTTCGACCACAGGTAAATCCACGAGAAAGCTTTTTGACCACGTTGGCTCAAAAGTGAAGGCACGCGATCCTGTCTACCGGTCGGAAGTACCACTTTGTGGACCAGGTACCCGTGAAGTATGAACACGGGCGAACGCCCACTCTTCTCTGTGTACACGGATTCCCAGACCTTTGGTATTGAATGGCATTCTTCTCTTAAAATCTGAGAATTTTGAGCGTCGCAGGTACGGCTGGCGAAACCAGATCAGCCCTTGGTGCCAGGCTGGCTACCGCGTCGTTGTACCGGACATGCTCGGCTATGGCGAGACGGACAGACCGCAGGACCCCGCAGAATACACTATGCGGAAGCTGTGCGACGACCTCGCTGCTCTTCTTGACCTCCTCGATGTACGCAAGGCGGTCCTCATCGGACATGACTGGGGCGCCTACACCGTCGGACGGTTCGCACTTTGGCACCCTCATCGCCTTCTCGCGCTGGTGACGTCTGCATCTTACTCCTTCTCCTGCCATCAACAAGGCTGAAGTAAATTTTCTGCTCAGTTTGTCAATTCCATACGTTCCGCGGTCGCCCACCTATGTCCCGCTTCATGAAATTATCAAACGATACCCGAACTGGGCGTACCAGGGCTATTTGGCCAGTCCGCAATCAACGGCCTTCATAGAAGCGAGGGTGAGTACAGCCTACTTTCGACTTGCATAGTATAATGACCTCCGCCGTAGCTCGGTCAGTTTGTGCGCCTGCTGTTTAGTAGGCGTGGCGGCGGCAGTCTGTTTCGCGACTTCGAAGGTACTCTTGGCCGCGAAGATAAGGAATACGACGTATGGCTATCTGACGAGGTGGGCTTTTCTTTCAAAATTAGCGAAGACCTTCCTCATTATCATAGGAACAACAATACTATGTGCAAGAGTTCCGCAAAGGCATGCATGGTCCCACAAACTACTATCGGACTACGAGGCTTCGCTTTGACGAGGAAGAAAGTGCGTCCTCTCTTATTATTTCACTGCAACTCTCTACACCACCTGTCTCTCACACACGAATCTCCCCAGCCGCTAGACTCCCATACAAGCTACCCGACGACCTCTCTGTGCTCCTCCTTTGGGGAACTAAGGACCGCTCGACGCCACCACAGGCAGTCGCCGCGTCGCGCAAATTCGTACCCCGCCTACAGGACGTTGCACTCGAAGGGTGTGGCCACTGGCTCATGATAGAGGCCCCTGACATCGTCACCACGCGCGTCCTGGAATGGCTTCAGTATCAGTGTTTGAAGCCTCCTCAAGCGAAGCTGTGAGATGGTGCATGGAAACTATACGAGGACGATATATAGGTCTTGAGGTTTACCATTGTACTTGCATCCCATATAGCCAAAGAATTTCCCATCAGACGATGTCTGCGACCAGAGACTCGAGGTGCTCATGCCTCAGATGGACGGCGCGATGCTTACCCCGGCAGCGAGTTCGAGCAGATGATTTGCAGCTGCTCACGTTGATACATGGCTTGGCTGAAGGGATGACGAGAAGATCGCCCATGTAGAGATTGTGGCAAGTGGAGAAACATCGCAGACGCAACTTATTATAAGGATGAAATTGGAGTAGGCGATGGCAAACACAAAGATAAATGTCAATACCTCCAGAACGAAGATGGCAGCAAGGAAAGGGAAAAAAAGCCGGTATTTACCGAATGTGATGAAAACGTTCGACAGTGGAAGTTGGGACAAGAAGTTGAGAGAAAGACATTGATAATGATAGTAAGAGGCACTGTGTTGTACATGCGAGAGCGTTATAAAGCGTGCAGGATTGAATGCGAAGTCCTTTTGTTATCAAGGCGGTGAAGTGCATGCCCGGACCCATCTACCAATCCCGAGTTTTTAGTTCCAGATCTGGTTGGTGTTGCCGTCCGTGCATGTCCAGGTCTGCATGGTGTTGCCGTTGTCAAGAACACCGCGGGACAGGTCGAGGCACTGCCCGTAGCCCTGGACGGCGATGCGGTTGTCCTCCGTGTAGAACCAGGTCTGCTGGGCAAGGCCATCGTAGCACTGCCAGAGCTTCATGGCAGCACCATTGCCAATGTTCTCCCCGGCGTCGAGGCAGAAGTCTGTGCCAGCAAGCTTGACAGAGGTCGTACCGCGGGAGAGCACAAACTGCTGCGCAGCAGAACCGTCGCAATCATCACTGAAGCGCAAGGTCAGCGAGTGCTTGTACACTGCAGTCGAAGAGCACGTACATTTGGACCGGGGTCCCGTTCGCTGCGTCACCCGCAACATTGAGGCACTTGCCGCTGTTGCCGTTGGGGTGGAGCACCTGGCCGTTAGTCGAGGGCGTGGAGGGCGATGTGGTGGACGTGGAAGCGGTCGTGGCCCACTTCTGGTTGGTGTTGTCGGCGCTGCACGCCCAGGTCTGAGTCGAAGTACCGTCGGAGAGGTTGCCGTCGCGGAGGTCGAGGCACTCAGCGCCGCTGCCGACGCTGAAGTGCTGGTTGGAGGAATCGTACACCCATGTTTGCTGGGTGAGGTTGTCGTAGCACTGCCAGATCTTCATAGATACACCGTCGTGGGCTGGAAAGCAAGTCAGATACAGCGCCCAAGTTGAGGAGCTTCGTAGTACTCACGTGCGTTGCCCGCGTCGAGGCACATCTGCGTACCGCTAAGCTGGAAGCGCTTGTTGGCGGCGTCGAGGACCCATGCGGGGGTGTTGGACGTCTTGGTTGAGCAGTCGTAGATGTCGACGAGCGCGCCATTGCCCGTGCCAGAGGCGCCGAGGCAGAAGTTGGTGTTGCCGTTGGGGTGGATGTGAACGGCGCCGCCAGGCGTGGAGGTTGTCTGACGGGGGAGTGGCTTAGCGAGCACGGCCGGAAGGGCGGCGAGCAGCACAATAGAGAACATGACGAAGTTGGGCTTGAGGGGCGGTGGATTGGTTGTGGCGGGTGTTGGTGGTGCTGAGGATGCTGAGGATGTTGAGAACGTGAGATGAATAGGGCCGCCTTTTATATGCCATGGCGGCGAGGCTGCTGGGAGAGATGTCTCGCGGAGCGGAGAGTCAGGGTGAGGGTGGCAGTGTTTTGCCCGGCGCTTGCGCGGACGACTGGAGAGGAAGTCTGAGACTGCGGGTGCCAGGCGACGGCTATATAAGACAAGACGGCGTGGGCGTTGGCAAGCAGAATATTCGGGGGGCCTGATTCCTCCAAGTTCAACGGGCGGGGCGTCTAAGCACGTGAGCGCCTTTGATGTCGGGCTAGCCTTTGGGCTCTGGGTGCTGGCGGTCCATAGGAGGAAGATCTTGCAATGGAATCGACAAAGAATTCGACCCACCGCTCATCAGCGCATACTTTACGAACCAAGCGTCTTCATGGGATCCCTTATCTGGGTCATCAAAATGTGGTATTGCGACGTTGGTCAACAACACATCGAGAGCTCAAGCTCAAGCGCTCACCATGGCACGTTCGCGCGCGACGCGCCAAGTTAGATGCCGATGACGGCAAATTTTGATCAGCGTCGATCAGATGATCAGAGCTAAGCGCCTGCGCACTTGTTGAAGTTGTCTGCTCCTCTGAGTACACAGTGACTGGCCTCTCTCCCTCTTCTTCTGTCTGCCCATCATGTCCGCACCTAAAGGTGTACTGTTGAAAGCGGACCCCATCGCCGCAACGTTCCGCGAGGAGGTCAAGTCTGCGCTCGCGCAACGCCCGCGGCCGCCCAAGCTCGTCGGCATCCTCGCGACCTCTGCGTCCCCCAGCAAGTTCTACGCAGACTTCACGCGGAAGCAATGCGAGGACCTGGGCTTCCAGTTCGAGCTGCGCACGACGGGCGCGGCGAGCAAGCCGGACCTTGCAGAGGGCGAGGGTGTCGAGGAGGCGATTATTGAGGCGAATGAGGACGACAGTGTCGACGGAATTATGGTGCGTGGCGGTTTTAACGGACGGAGACCAGCGGCTGACACGATCTGCGCGCAGGTCTACTTCCCCATCTTTGGATCGCAGCAGGACCATTACCTGCAGCAGGTAGGGCACCCACATCACGTCGAAAGCCGAAGACATAGCCATTATAGGTGGTGTCCCCGCTAAAGGACGTCGAGGGCCTGCACTTCAAGTTCCACTACAACCTGTACCACAAGTGAGTCTATTGCTTGCCAGTGACTTGTTGCGATTACCTGAACAATGCCTTCTAGTATCCGCTTCATCGAGCCACGCTCCCTCACCTCAGCCAAGATGACTATGGCCACGGAGAGCGCCCCAGACCACTCCAAGACCGATACTCCTCCGCCGGGCACCTTCAAGTCCATCATCCCATGCACACCGCTCGCTGTCGTGAAGACGCTCGAGTACGCCGGCGTATACAACAAGTTATTGCCTTACGGCGATCGCGCATATGGGAAGACTGTCGTAGTCATCAACCGGTAAGCTGCCGTTTCACGATCAGGCAAGGATACCTGTTGCTGCCCTGTTTTCTGCTTGTAGCGCATGCATTCTGACATTGAGGGCAGATCCGAGGTCGTTGGACGCCCTCTGGCCGCGCTGTTGGCGAACGATGGTGCACGGGTATTCTCCGTAGACATCGACTCCATCCAGGTAAGCTTCTCTCGCTGCGACGACCATCTCTCAAACGACTGACCAGGCGGCAGGAGTACACCAAGCGCCCTAGAGACTCAGACGATGCTGCACGCCGCTACCACCCGCGCCACATCGTTCATCCCTGCACGATGCAGCTTCAAGAGTGCCTCGCCATAGCCGACGTTGTGATCTCTGCAGTCCCAGTTGCTTCGTACAAGGTCAAGACCGCGTGGCTCAAGGATGGCTGCGTGTGCGTAAACGTCGCGGCGGATAAGAACTTCGAGGCCGATGTCCGAGAAAAGGTGCGGCGCGATGTGCACGATCTACGCGCCGTGTTTGACGTTGGGCATAGGCGTCGTTATACGTTCCGGCGGTCGGTAAAGTCACCATCCTCATGCTGTTGCGCAATTTGTGAGTGCCTGTGTTGAGTCGTGTCAGTGCGCTCGATTGATTGGAAAAAAACAGATTACGGTTGCAGCAATATCAGGAAGCCCTGAAGGCGTGAAGGACCAGTCAATCCACCTCTAGATGGACGGTGATGTGTAGCCGCTTAGCATTATATGTATTGAAGTAAATGATGTTGTATTAGTACAGCCGTACCAGGATGGGGGTTGTTGTATGCAGCGAGTGTGTGAGGCTCCAGAAGCATGTCCATGAACAAACAGACTAAATACGACAGATAGGTCACCGGAAGTGCGCCTCGGTTATGTCCCGGGGCGAGGGGCGTTCGCCGATGGGCGTTTGCGTCCCGGACGGAGGGAAGTTCGGCGTCACGGGTGTAGAGAAGCCGGATGCGGTGTCTGGCGCCGTCATGAAGCGAAGGCGGTGCCGATGTAGCTGGAAGTGTGAGGTGTCAGCGCAAGGCAGTGCGGAGGCTCATGATGCAACCGCGTACCTGCGGCAACTTGGGGATGAGGACAAAGACGAGGGCAGAGATGTTGATGGCAAAAACCCAGGGATTGTAGTTCGTGTAGTGGGTCGAGGCGAGGAATCTAGGCGAAAGAAGTCAGTCGCAGCAAGATAGGGAGGGGTATGCCACGTACAGCGCAACAGGCACACAGAAGAGCCATTTCTTGGCAGGAGTGTACTGCGCGCCGTCGTCTATTTGCTCCCAAAGCGTCAAGTCGTCGTACGCGCCGCCGTGTAGATCGTCATCAAACGGTATACCGGTGACCCAGTGGAACATCAAGTAGGTGAGCTACGGCGCGGCGTCAGAGTTTGAGGGGCAGGAGCTCAACAGTGGCGGCGCTTACCGCATTGTATATGAGATTGGTCAATGTCCAGCTTATCTGCTGGGTCATGCCAGGGACGATGTCGATGATAATTTTGCCCATCGTGATGAGCACAATGTGGATGAGCCAGGCGCCTGCGGCTTGCCGTCAGCGACTGCGCTACACGTCCATGAGCGCAACGACGCACCCTTGGCATTCACCCAGTTTGCGTTCATGTTGACGTACGCGCTGCGGTCGAGCTGGTCCTCCACGGAACGGTCCTGGACCTCCTCAACCTTGACGAGCGAGCCTGATCGGTCGCGGGTGCGCATCCTGTGAGTGGCGGGCATGGAGGGCACTTGGATGTTGTTGAGCACGGGCACTTGTATCGACGGCACGCGGGTCATGGTCGCCGAATGATGTAGGCGCTCGTTGGGCGCAGGAGAGGACGTAGAACGGACCACGAATGCGGTGCTCGAAAAGGACAAGAAAGAGTCCGGCAGCGAGCCATGTCATTGTCACGCCACCCGGCCGGCACTTGCCGGCACTCCTTGCGTCCGCCCACCTCGGCCGACATAAGCGCCCACAATTGGCTCACAAGTTCGACTGCATGGGCCTGCTGTACTGGTGCACACTCCAACCGACGGGGCCATCGAGCCTCGCGGCTGTTCGTTTTACAGCGCCAGTCCGCGTCACGAGCATCCGTTTATTTCCAGCGGGAATGAAGCCTTTCGCCGACTATGAGGACTTTGTTTCGTGGGTTGTGTACGTTTACCGTACCAAGGGTGTAGCTGACAATCTTAAACCTGTAGAGAAACATCCCCAGACTCGTTCTACCTCGAGCTCTTTTTCAACGCCAATCCCATCCATCCGCCAGAAAAGGACAAGAATCGGTTCCCGAATTCTCTGGTGCCAACCGCCCTTGCGTATGCAGGAAGCCATGTAGACTATTCAGTCGATATGGGATCCGAGGTAAGCTCACTGTCAAGTAACTATGTCAAGCTCAACAGTGCGCAGCACGCCACGCGCCTCATGATTATTAAAGGCAACTTTGAGCGTCTCTCACTGGCAGTGTACGGCGACCTTGTAGCAGACCTAATAGCTCTAAAGCCGACCGCGGCGCCGATAACGCTACCTTCTGTGCAATCGCGCCCGTTGACTGCAGCCCTCGACCCCGCTAACGCGCAGAATTCCATGTCTATTGCGTCACAGCTCCTCACGCTAATGAGCGACCCGCCGCCTCTTCATACGGTACTATGCTTGATGTATTGTCTCAAGCCCGACGAGAACGACTGGGACCATGCAGATTTCCCAAACGTCTATCTGGACCTTCGCAGCGAGCTGGAAAACTTTAAGCTCGACCAGGTCTTCTTTTGGACCCGTCCTATCAGCGAGAGCGCACCTGGAGAAGACATCTCTGCATATTTTCTGAAGTTTGCGCAGGCTATAAAGGAGGAGGTACGCAGATTTTTCAAAACTTGCGCCCCAATATATTTACTGCGAATAGAACAAGAACCACACCGAAGTCGTATCACGGATGCTGCGCTATGCGGCGTCTCATGCGCCCACTGTGCCGCAACGCTTGTTTGTGAGTACCACACGAGCACCCCAAGTTTCAATCTGACCCTCATAAGGCCGTCCTGGACGCTACGAGCGTCCTTGCAGTCGAATCCCTAGGCGAAGCTGCGCTCAATGATATCCTCGACGCATGCGCAAACGTAGTGGTTGCGCGCCATCTTTGCCGGGCAAACTTTCTCGCCGCAGGGCGTGCTATCTCGACAAAAAAGAGTGTGACGCACCACGTTCGCTCTGTCGCCGGTAGAATTGTCGCCCGCCTAGAGGGCTGGCGCGCCTTTGAGACCGCCTTGAAGGATACGAACGAAGGGGATCACGCTACTGCGACGCGCTTTCTGATCGACATCGGTACGGGGGAAGCCTCACTCGGGATCTGGCTTCTATGCATGTTGCAGCACCCGGAGCTCAGTTCCAGGTTGGCGCAAAGACCTCTTCCAGCTGCACCGGCTGCTCCGCCTTTGTGCTTCAGGCGAAGGGAGCGCGTGATAACGAGCGATCAGTTCTCCGCGTTTGTGAAGGCATTCCTGGGCGCATCGGCCGTCGTGGGCGTTGCATGCTGGGCCGACTGTTTGGCGAACGATACCTGCTTCGAGCGTGCTCTTGCTGTCTTGCGTTTGTGGCAACAGACAGAAGGCTACGCAGAGGTATGGTATCTTTTGCATCTCATTATTTGTCCTCACCTGCTTTCAGATCGCCAACCATATATTGTCTCTAGACCAAACCTGCCGCAGACTCAAATGGAGCATGGAAGACAAGAGCGCACCCCGGAAGGTCGAGCTGCTTGCTGAGCAAATACTCACTGATCTCGCGCTCGAGCCCAAGGCTGTTCTCCGCGAAGAGCTCATTGAAACCATTCTCAGCGCTGAGCCTCCCCTCAGCTTCATTACCGAGCATGACCGCGTCGCCATGCGCAAAATTGCCTTCGTCGCGGACGACGGCCTACCTGCCGCCGTCGACGAACTTGTGTACCACGCGGAGCACCCGTTCTCATTCCGCCGCCTTCGCACCGTGCGAGTATCTCTCGCGCTTTTCGAGCAGGCTCTCGCGGACACGGTCTCAGGCGAGTGGCACGTCTTCCAGGCGCTCTACGCGGAGAAAAAGCAGAGTCTCCTAGCGCACTTGGGCGACCTCTTAGTCGGCGTCTCGCAGGACCTCAACGCCCACTTCCCCGTGCATGTACCACCACCACTGGCGGGCGCTGCGGTGCTGAACCAGCTGTTTCTCACTGCGGAGGATTTGATCGCCGTCATCGCTGTCCTCGCAGGCGCGTTCCAGATGTCCGGGCGTACGCTGCGCGGGATTACGATGGCCATGATAGACATCGTCGTATGCGCGGGTATAGTCTGCTCAGGCGACGCTTCCTCGAGACACGACAGCATCCGCGTCTCCGCGCGCGATACGGAGCTCGGGTGTCTGGACCTGCTCTCGCAGCTTTGCGCCGCGGACGTGCGAACGGATGCCGGTAGGGCCGGCGCTGAACTCGTCCTGAGAACGCTCCTGGAGGTCGCGTTGCGCAGCCAGGGGAAGGACCCTGCGGTGCATCTTGCTGGCGTGCATCGGCTGGTGGAACACGTTCTGCCGCAAGCCGAGGATATGAGCGACAGCAGCGGACCATCGTACTGGGTGACCGATGTGCTGCCGAATGTGCTGCAGGAGCTCAGTGCATTCTTCCGAGCGCTCGACCTGGATCGGAAGGTGCGACTGCTAGCTCGACTAGTCACGCTTGACGACGGGCTGGTAGGAGTGGGGGAATGGTTGCTGCTTGCGGAGATCAAGCATATGGCGGATCTGCTGCAAGCTCTCGAGCAGACGCCGCCTACAAGGGATTTCAAGACGCTGCGACGACTCCATGACCTAAATCTGTCTGTGAGGCTACTGGGGACGCTATTGGAGGAGCCGTCGCCACTCTTGCGATGGACAGTGGACTGCCTCGCATCAACAGAGGGTCTTCTGGCGGACCTCACGACATGCTTGACCAAGATGCTCGAGCGGCAGTACTCGTCGGCCGATCTCAGTGCTTTTGCTGATGCTCTCGCTCATCAAGCTAGCCATTTGGAGTCATATGCGCGTTTTGTCGTCTGCTTATGGCTTTTGCGGGGTATGCAGGCGGAAGTATCGTTGTTACAGTCCGACGTGGTACTCTCCATTCTCCGCGACCTCCATCCGACGACAATCAACCCTCCGTTGCTGAAGATGGAACTAGGAAGGACATTATCTACCGTCTCACGACAGCGAACAGTAACCCCAGAGGCTTCTGCATTCATCGTAACCATCTTAGATTGGTTGACCACCCAGCCCAACGCGTCGCTTGTGGTTCTCTCCGGTGCAAACGTTGAGGACTTATCTCGCCTCTACGACGCCCTCGCAAGTGTACTTCCAAGTGACCAGGCGAGCGTCCTCGAGAACGTGCGACTGAAGATCACCGTCGATGAAGACGAGACGCTGCCCCCGCCCGCGGTCCCCCTCCCTGAGACATGGACAATCACGCTGCAAGATTTAGAGGACTCTCGACATCCTATGACCCTACCGTCCACGCCCAAACGCAACGGCCTCACGCCAGATATTCTTGGTCCCATCATCTCGCCGCCGACAGCGTTGCTACGCTCGCCCGCCGCCACTGGTTTGACGAAGAAGTACAGCAACAACGACTTCCGCCACCTGCGCCAGCTCTCTGCATCTATGCAAAATACCAGCAGGTTGCCAAGTACTCATGGTGAGTTTCAGTTTCGTCAGACACGAAGTCAGCAATGTGCTAATGCTCCGTCGCGCGCAGTCGATGTACGCGATCTGTAGTGCATCGATTGTCGCGCTACTAAAACCTTTTAGGACTTCGGTTCAATGAACCCGTCCCCCATGATGCTGCCCATGGACATTCCCGGGATACCGGACGCGGGATACATGCAGCAATAAGATGGAGAGGGAGGCACACCCTTCGGTGCGCGGGAGTCCGTACCCGTGCCAGACTCCAACTAATATCTTTAGAAGGTGGCAACTGTGTAGGACGATCGAAGATAACCTATTTGCGCAGGGAAGCAGACCAGATTTACGAGAAAACAATACCAACATTCATCAGACCGAGCACCTATCCATTGTCGCACTGAAGCCTTTACTGACCGGCTTTGCATGACAATCATCCAAGGTATCCCGAAAGCACATAACATAATAACGTGTAGTACCCCCTCATTCCTCACCCGCCCCAGGACTGGCCGTGTCCCTAGCCGGAGCGCCCCCGTTTACCTTCTTCGACGCGCTTGGCGCCGGGGGCGCCCCCGGAGGCCCCGCCGCACGGTCCTTCGAGCTCGTGCTCAACAAACTCTGGAAGAAGTTCTGCAGCACCTCATGCTGCGTCTGTCCCGTCGGGCTCGGGCTTGCCTTTGCAGCGACGTTCTCACGCGGGCTGAGCGACGCGGGGCCCGCGTGGATGTTGCCTGGCCGCGCAGCCGCGGGCCGCCGCGAGGTCGAAGACGAGAGCGACGCGCTGGCCTCCATCTCGGTGAGCACGCGCTCGACGTTGGGCAGGAACGAGCCGCCGACGGGGCCGACGATGCCGCCGGGGACCATGTCGTTGGGGTTGCGGAAGGCGCCGCGGGGGTCGCGATCGGGCTTCTTCGCGTTCTCGTCGTAGTGCTTTGAGAGAAATGTCGTCTCGGGCGTGGGCGAGATGAGGGGTGGGAGGGGGTGGTCCTGAGAGAGTGTGAGTGAGAGGTTAGTGAGTGGCCGCAAGCAAGTATGCGCACCTTGATGCTCTGATCTGGGGCGAGGCGGCTGTACATGGCCTTGACGCCATCCTGGTCTGTGTCCTCTTCCGCGGAATTGTCTGTGGTCCAGGAGCGTTGCCACGCCTTCACGTCGAAGCCCTCCCGCATGACGGTGATCTTGCCAGCAGAGTCCCAGCCTATAGGGATGATAATACGGTCGCGGTCAAGCGTATTCGGTTTCTGGGCGAACCGGAAGGGATTCTTCGTTTGTATTATTTCGGAGGTAGATGTCGAAATGGGGAGGGTAGAAGTTGGTGACGGGGCGGGCGGGATGAAGAGCATGTGGAGGGCGTATTGTCGTAATGTCGCCAGTGTTTCCGGGAGGAGGGTAGTGTAGAACACTCCTGCTCCATCTGTGGGTAGGGCTTAGCGCCCGAAGCAACGAACAGTCGATGTGGACGCACATAGCAACGCTATTGTCCGCAGAACTTGCATGATGCCGTCTGTTCGCTCTTCCCAGTCTTCCCCCTTGCCCTTCACCATCCCCTTTCCTGCGTGGTCCTCGTCGATTTGGTCTGCTTTCGTGCAGACAAACACGATAGGTACACCAGCTTCGTTCATCGTGAATGTGCCCTCCGCAAGATCCATGGCGGTATTTGCGGCGGCGGCTATGGAAGTCGACGCGGGTATAGATGGATCTGTGTAGTGCTGCAAGTAGTATTGCACTACGACGCGTCAGTCTCCCCGCGCACTACCGTGCAAGCGACCTCACGTCTTTCTCTGGCTTCTTCTCGCGCGATGACCAGCTCGCGGTCTTCCGAGCCGTGCGCCCACTTGTCGATCCACCCGAGCCAGGTCTGCAGCTCGTCGACGAATGTCCATGGCTTCGTCCAGTCCAGCACGATCATTATAAGGGAGTGTTGTAGATTGGTCTGCGGATTGATGAAGTGTGGTAGTAATGATGTATAAGTGGACTGAGACGAGGGGACTGTGAAGACGGACAGGCGCGCAAGCGTGTCTGGGAACGAATTTTCGTGAGCTGCGCGCCACGCAGACGCGTCGATACGCACCGGACTCATCGCCCTCGTCTCGCACGTCCGCCCAGTCATAGCCCAAAGCGAAATCGGTCTTGTCTTGGTCTGAGCTCTCGGGTTCTTTCTGCAGGAGCGCGTTGGAGAGGGTGGACTTGCCGGTGCCGGGCTGGCCGAGCAGCAAAATCTGCTTGGAGGGTATGGAACGCGTCGACGAGACGGAGTCGAGGATAGAGGACCAGAGGTCCTGCGGCGGTGCGGACGGCGACTCTGGACGCGAGTCGGACTCCATGCGTGATGGTTGGAGACGAAAGGAAACACTGAATCGGATCACTGATCGTTTCTTGACTCTAACCGTGATCATCGTACATTTGGCGCCCATGACTGAGAGCAACCTCCCGCCTCACAAGCTCTATGAGTCTGTCAACGCGCGGACGGTGCATCTCACAGAGCCCGATTGGTATATCACGGCGTCGACGAACCCCATCTCGTCGATACCACAATGCGCGCAGATGCAGTCCTCCTTGGACCTACCTGCTATCCCGGAGATGACCTTCGGCGGCAACTTCCTCTTACTTGAGCACCGGCCGAGCGGCTGGAAGTACGCGTTCACCTGTGCAGACGCGTTGAAGGGTGTCAAGAAGGACGAGGACGCGAACGGCAAGGGTATGATCAAGGTGAACTACGCGGACGCCTGGATGAAGAGCCGGTATGTGGTCTACGCGCGTCGGATGCCGGATGATAACGAGACGCGCAGCACAGATCCCAACTCGAGCTTGCCCATGCCCAAGACTGTCCAGACGCGTCCGTGCGACTGGACGTTCACGACTACTTACAAGGGTCATCGATTGTCGCCGAATGATGAGTGGCCTAATGCGCCCTCATACGCAGATGACGGAGCGGAATCGGACGCTGAGGATGAGGGCCCATCTACCTCGCAGTCATCCGTGCCATCTGCATCCAAGGAATTCAAGTGGCAACCTGCAGACCCGACCAATTCCTCGCATGCCATCCCTCTGACGGAACTCATTCGGCCCGACCCTATCGTCTTTTACGCCGAGGTACCTCTCTTCGAAGATGAGTTGCACGACAACGGCGCGTCGAGCCTCCTGGTCCGCATCGTAAGTATGGTTCATCCATCTGTTGATTGCCTACTGAAACGTCTTCAGCGCGTCATGCCAGCCTGCGTATTCCTCCTAGCACGCTTCACTCTGCGTGTCGACAACGTTCTATTCAGGACATATGACACGCGAATGTACAGTTCGTACTCGCCCGGGCCAAACGGCAAGACGGTTGTCGTCCGTGAAAGCAGCGGCTGGGAAGCAGAATATTCGAAAGTCAAGCAGGTAATGTGTCTCTGCTGCCAATACTACACTTACTAACACCTCCTGCAGCTTCTACCCGATCCGAATGATCTGACGCTGTTGACGAATCCTACATGGATCGCTCAAGTACTTGCCGAAAAGCTGCCAGGCAGTCAGAGACGTGGTGCTGGTACAGGATGGGATGGGATGGGGAAGAAAGCAGAAGTGCTGGAGCTTTAATAGATGCTGGCTGCAGAGAACGGACTACTGTAATATAGCCCTTCTCGAGCAGGCTACGATTGGTCCCAAAGTTCAACATGAGCGTGTGAAAAGCGGCGCCACAAAGGCTTCCGTTCTCGACTTTGCTCCATTTAGGCAGACGTCCTTTGTGTTTCCTTCGTCGATCAAAGCGCACTCAAAAAATGGCTGGCCAGGACTCTGTGTCAATATTTGCGGAGGGGACGTTTGAGGAGCAGGTCAGTAAGTTGACGCCCGCTGTACATCTCTCACCATCTATCAGATCCAAGAACTCGTCAACTTCGTCGTCAGAAATCAGTCCGACGACGAACGCACTACCTTCATACGACCGTTCTCGGAGGCCCTGAAAGCCGAGGAGGGCCAGAAACCCCTCAACGAGGACGATGAGCGGAAACGGACTATATTCTCGAAGCTCGTCCCCGAGATCAAGTCCCTGGGCGACGACTCTACCTCCCAGGGATCCGACAAGGGTACGCATGCCATCGAATCGCCGCGACGCGCGCTGATCGCCCCCACAGAAATAGAGGGCTTCTACAACCTCCTGTTCTCTCACCTGCTTGCGCTCTACCCCTCCACATCTGCGGACTCGAACCCCCTCCTCCCCCCGCTCATTCAGACGATCGCCGCCGCACCTGCCGCACACTCCGGCCTCAAATACTGCGTGTACGTCTAGTCTTCGCGATGCTCTATCTCCCGCAATGCCCCAGTCCCTGCGATGCATCAGTAACCGCGATTCCCGCTTCCCTCCCGCTAACGCGTCCACAGATTAACGAACCTGTTTAACATGCTGCCGCACACGGCGCCGCTGCGGCTCGATGTATACAACGCGCTTCTGGCGGCCGCCGCGGAGCAGGGCCAGCTCGCCGTGCTGCAGCTCTCGCGCGCAGACGTGGAGAAGTGGCTCGTAGAATGGGACGTGACGCCAGAGCAGAAGAGCTTGTTTCTCAAGTCGATCGCCGACGCATTCGTACAGTCCGGTAACTTGTGAGTCCCAGTTGCTTCTTCTCACGCCAAGTAGTACTTACGCACTTGCTCAGGAGTGCCGCATACGACTTTACCCAGGTATACGCGCGCTCTCTGACGGCATCGTCGCCGGAAGCGCGCGAAGTCGCCGCGCAGGCAATGACCCTCGCTCTCCGCCTACCCACTACCTTCGACTTCGACCCTCTGCTCAAGCTCGATGCCGTCGTGGCAGCGAAGGACCACGAGCTTTTCCCGCTCCTGAAGATCTTCCTCAGCGGCGGGATCCAGGAGTACAAATCCTGGACGTCAGCAAATGCGGACGTCGCAGAGAAATTCGGTATGCCTTGCCGAACCCTGAATTTATGGACACGAAGACTTACGAATGCTGGCCATAGGTCTCAGCACGGCGGACCTAGAGCACAAAATCCGGCTGCTGACGCTCACGTCCCTGAGCTTCCAACACGTCGGGCAAAACCTGTCGTATTCCACGATCGCTGAGGCGCTGGACGTCGATGCGGCCGATGTGGAGAAATGGGTCATTGATGGTGTGTTTGCTACCTCAAATTATTTTCCCTCACGCCTCATTTCGAATATCTATTCCTCCAGTTATCCGCGCCGGCCTCGTGCTCGGCAAGTTATCTCAGACTACCAAAACCCTGCACATCGTACGTGCCACAGCGCGCGCATTCGAGCGAGAGCAGTGGGAGGCGCTCGAGAAGCGCCTCGTTGCGTGGAAGGCAGGCCTGGCGGGCGTCATGGAGGTGCTTGTGAGCACCAGAAGGCAGGGCGGCCCGGCGCAGGCTGCGGTTGCGTAGTTGCAGTCAGGTTGCAGTAATGAGGTGCTGCCGCTGCTATTGTTCGTGTAGTGCTTACGCTAATGTTGCTCAGGTAGCGAGTGTACTTCTGTTGTTGTATGTATGGCCTGGCCGGAGGCAATGTTGTATCGATCTATCAGGCGCAGCGACTCGCGCATCTTGAGGCGAGCTCGAGATGCTCTTTGAGCGTAGGCCACAGCACGATGAATGGCTTCCATAATGCCAATACTTATGTTAGTGGAGACGGGCCAGCCCTGCGAGGCGATCGGCAGCTGATGGCTGCACAGCCACCGCAATCCTTGTCTACGACGCCTGTGAACGCTGTCATGGCCGTCATTGGGCCGCTTGGCCTTCGAAAAAATTCCAGAGCACTGTTCAGCTTCACCTGAAATGGCCTATGAGGTTTTCCTGGTCTCTTGCCTACGTCGAAGGATGCTAACCGACGAACTCGACTGGAGGGGCGTCGGACCGGCCCACCGACGTAACACAAATCGTGACCAATCCGTGACTTTTCGTTACGCTCTTCCTGTTTGCGGAAGGACTTCGAGGGAGATCATTTACAAAGTGCAACCTTCCGTCGTCCTCGGCTTCGCGTCGGCGTGTGCAAGAACGGATCCTGAGGCCTATAGCTAGGAGGCCTACATAGGAATTATTTTAGGATGAAGTATTGCGTGATATAGACATCGGAACTCGCAGTATATCTTCGAGTTTCGCGAATCGCTCTGTAGAGCTCCTAGATATGGGCGTCAGGAGCTATAACCGGGTTGAAGGAGAGCGATTGGACTTGTATTGCAGGTGCAATCTTGCGTAGACAAGTCCCCCAGCCAACTTTGCCATCAGTAAACAAAGCCAAATATCGATCACTTGGCGGGGCTGGCCCGTCTCCAATGTTAGAAAATACGCGTGAGCAGCAACCGCGCGCGACCCGTCTGACGCTAGGTCCGTCGAAATAGCAGCTTTTCTAGCACGATGCAGCCTCAGATAGATACCCGTCAGCACACATAGCCTTTTTCCGACTCAGCAGCTGGGAGTCTGAAAAGAGTACTCACTGTTCGTCGCGAATGTCCGCCAGATATCCGCTCGTCCAGCTGGTCCGGGCGGCGGACCGCGGGCCGTCTGAACCAGACTCCTGCCGGCCAACAACACAAACGCGTCTTGCTACTTACAAGTTACTTGTCTTGGCACTTGCCATGGACTCCAATTCTGACTCTGAGGCATCTTTTGTGCTTGTCGGAGACAGCAAAGGTCCCCAGACGTTGAAGAAGACGTCTCCTCCGACCGCGACTCAGTCGGACGGTGCATTCATCGACCATGCGTCGCTCGCCGCCGACTACAAGCCAGGATCAACAAGCTCGTACGCCCATGACTGGTCGCCAGAGGCAACAGCGGGCCGTATACGCAGCTATGGAAGACATTTTATAGACGGGTACGGACGCGTCTGCAACCTTAGAGGCGTGAACCTGTCTGGGTCCTGCAAAACGTGCGTGTCCATGCAACGCCCTCCGCGCCCCAAAGCTTATCCAGAAACCAAGCCCAGTCAATCATGACCATGATATATTCCCTGCTGAGCACCACAGTGCGACCTTCGTTGGCCGCCCGTTTCCCCTTGAGGAGGCCCATGAACATCTATCCCGACTACGACGATGGGGCCTTACATTCGTCCGCTTTCTCGTAACCTGGGAGGCCGTTGAGCATGCCGGTCCAGAAGTATACGACACCGAATATTTGGACTACATCCGCGCCCTGCTCTCAATGCTCCCCCAGTACGGACTCGCTGCCTTCGTGTCGATGCACCAGGACGTCTGGTCGCGCTACTCAGGCGGCTCCGGCGCGCCTGCATGGACCGTGGACGCCGTGGGATTCGATTTGCACGCATTGGAGGAGACAGGTGCAGCATTCTTGCGCGGCGTAGTTGGTGGTGGCCACATCGAGGACGAACGCGGCATCTGGCCCTGTGGCTACCAGAAGCTAGCCGCCGCAACCATGTCGACCATCTTCTGGGCCGGCAACACGTTCGCCCCGAAGCTCAAGGTCACCGACGCCCAGATCCCCATACAGGACTACCTGCAGGACGCCTTCCTCAACATGTTTGAGCACGTCGTGCGCGCCGTCGGCGACCTCGACGGTGTCATCGGCTTCGAGATCATGAATGAGCCTCACCGGGGCTACATCGACCTGAAGTCTCTGCACAGCTTTGATTATAATACCGACCTGCACCTGTCATATGTGCCTAGCGCCTTTCAGTCGTTCCAGCTTGGCGCCGGCCGTCCGACAGAGGTCGCCCACTGGACGCGTTCGTTCCCCTTTCCGACGCGCAAGACGGGCAGCGCGGTGCTGAACGTCGACAAGCGGAAGGTATGGCGGGATGACGGGCCCACTGGTGGTCATTGCGTGTGGGAGATGCACGGCGTCTGGGGCTGGGATGTCAAGAAAGACACCGCGGTCGCCCTTCGGGAAAACTACTTCTCCAAACATCCCATGACAGGCAAGCCGGTCGACTGGTACACCGATTTCTACTACCCCTTCCTTGCACGGTGGTCCGACCGCGTCCACTCCGCTGCCCCCAACAAGTTCCTCTTCGTCGAGCCCATTCCGAACGAGTTCTGCCCGCCGTCCTGGCGCGAGCACCAGCTACCAAATATGGTCTACGCGCCACATTGGTACGACCTTAACACCCTCTTCTCCGGCGAGTTTGGCGACTTCACCGTCAACGTACAGGGCCTCTCCCGCGGAATGTTCCTCCCCCGCGCGCTCTACTGGGGTCATGCGGGCGCGCGCGACAACTACGCGCTGCAGATCCGTAACATCGTCAACGCAGGGTACGCCTCCCTCGGCGAGCGCCCGGTGCTCATTGGGGAGTGCGGCATCCCCATGAACCTCAACAAAGGCGAGGCGTTCACCACGGACGACTACACGTGGCAGCTGCGCGCTATGGACGCCCTGGTCACCGCACTCGACCGCGCCCTGGTTGGGTTCACGCTGTGGAACTACAACCCACTGAACGACGACGCGACGGGCGATGATTGGAACGGGGAGAACTTCTCATGGTTCAGCCGGAAACGCGCGCTCCCGCCCTTCCTGCTCTTCGACGACCCGCAGCGCCCGGGGCCCATTCCACAGGACGCGCCGACGCTCGACAACGGCGGACGCATATTGCCCGCCATCGTGCGCCCGTACCCAGCGAAGACGGCTGGCGTGCCGCTGCGCTTCCGCTACGAGATCACTGAGGGGGAATGCGAGTTTGAGTGGGCGTCAAGCCCTGGTGCGGCGGAGGACATCCGCGTCGGCCCGACGAGCGACGCAACGCAGTATCCGTCCGCACCGTCCCAGCCTCCCGTGCGTGCGCGGGAGACGGAGCTCTTTCTGCCTGCACAGATGACGCAGGGGCGGCGGGTGCGGGTCACCGGCTTGGAGGAGGGTGACCGCTACGTGCACGACCAAGGGCGACAGACGCTCTTCATCGTGACGGCGCGAAACGAGCCTGGTGTGTTGCATAGGGTTCATGTCGCGGTTGACTCGCCACAGCGGCCGGCCTTCGTCTTGAATGATTTCTGGGGCGACTTCGGTGGGCAGGTCGTGATGCTCAGTGTGGTACTTCTGGGTGTACTCTTGTATTTCATCGCGCGGACCTGATACGTGGTATAAGTACCGGCTGCTTCCTTTACACGAGTGGTCAATTTAGAAGGGGTTTACGGCACTATTTCGCTTCTTGGGCCGGTGGCCACAATCCATTCGCGTCGCGCGCTCTCGTGACCTTCGAGTGAGCGCGAGCTGGCGCTCAACGAGGTGGAGCAAGACCGAGACGCGTAGCGCATCAGATTCCAGGAACCAGTACTGTAAAGCGAGATGAACGTGTAAAAAGGCATGGAGGTTGAGAAGTGCGAAGTTCGAACACGGCAGTCTCAAGAGAACAAGACGCAGACGACCTGGGCATAGTCTCCCGCGGCAGACGTTCGTAGAACGTCTGCTTCAAATCACGCCCTGATTATAGGAGTGCCCGCATTTGATGTCACCTGATGTTTTCCACGCTTTAACTTCCCTTTTATGTAGCGATATCCGGGCGGATCCTCGGTCCGAAAGCCAACCCGTGCGCTGCGTCACTGGCGCGAACGTTCGCCTTCAACTTGTCTTGCCTGCTGCTGTCTGCACGGATATCAAACACTACCTTAACAGCCCTCGTTGACGGACGGCAACGAGTGGCGAGATCGAATAAATCCGTGGACCTAAGTACTCCTCGTGGTACGAAGCGCGAAGAATATTTGTCTCTATATACGTGTTATGTATGCAGAAGGACAAACACGGCAGTCAGACACCCATAGAGACGCGTCGTGGCGCGTAGGGCCCGTCTGACGGTAAACGCAACAAAGAATCGGCGGAATCGCGCGACTGAGAAGAATGCCACAAATTTCATTACTGAGCTGTAAAACTCGGTGCAAAAGTCCGGGCCTCAGGACTATCGAGAACGTACCGCGTCGATGGGCGTATCTCTCGGCGCTCAAGACTGAGGTGAGCGTATGCTTCGCCGTTTGACAAGACACGGCTCACGAGATGATGTACCGCACCGTCGAGGACGTTGAGTGAGTGGCAATAAATACTCGACCGTCAAGTTGCAACACAGGTTCAAGACGCTCATGGGCACCGACCACAACGGAACGAATTCGACTAAATTATGGACGCGTTTTATGGTTTTCCACAGCAGACCAGATTATTGGCATTCCAGCAGAGTTCGCCGGATTCAAGTTCGAACTTCGTTGAGGCCTTGCAGCTTGTCAACATTCATAAAATAAAATTATAGTCACCATCAAGCGACTTCAGAAAAATTTTATGACAAAAATTCACTTGCGCACTGCGCAGACAGCGACGGGCGAGACGAGCAGGCAGTTGTAGGCGAGCGTTCGCGTCAGTAGCGTTGGCTTTCGGACCGAGGATCCGCCCGGATATCGCTGCATAAAAGGGAAGTTAAAGCGTGGAAAACGTCAGGTGACATCAAATGTGGGCACTCCTATAATCAGGGCGTGATTTGAAGCAGACTAACCTGGGCATCCCCTCAAGCAACCTTTGCCTCGCGTTACATATTTTTGTCCATGGTGTGATTTTTGCTTCACCGCTGTTGTAAGTACGACCAGTGCCACCGATCTCTCCTGGACTCGCCCTTCTCTGCATCGCACTTTACTTCAGCATCTGAGCGGAGAGGCCCCAACTGGACCTGAGTCCTCATGGTCGTCAACGTAGCTAGTGATAAGACCAACCGAGTGAACGCTGAGTTGGGGGGTCGTTAACGTGTCGGCCGTCGTCTATCGATGTGGGTGACATCGGGGAATGCGCAAAGAAGGGAAACGAAGTTGGCAACGGTGGCGGGGATCTCGATGCAATCACAAAAAAAGGTCTACAATGCGCATAGCTTCTACATGAGCCTGAGTATCCTACAGGTTACGGTTGTTACCAGTCTCCGTCAAAGCCCACGAAACCTGATAGTATGTCAGCCAGCTACACACAAGCGCTACAAAATTGCCCACCTGTCAAGAGGAAAATATGGAAGTAGCGCTTCTTTTCCAGAGACGAGCACCAATTCCAGGCGCTCGTCAACCGCCCATCGATGCAGCTGCCCGCATCGAAGAAATTATCCGCGCCCGACCCATCGAACCCGTGCCGGAAAAAGTCGCTCAGGATCTCGCGCTGTGCGCCTTCCACCGAGCCAAATTCGTCTTCGATATACGATGCGATCGCCGGGCTCCCCTTCGCCAGCCCTGGGATTTGCTGCAGCGTGTTGCAAATAGGCAGCAGGATGCGGTAGATCTGCGTGTACTTGTCGATGAAGAGCAGCGCGTTGGGTACGTTGTGGTCTCCCATGTGAATGACGCTGGAGCCGATCCAGGAGCCGACGGAGGACTGCGCTTTGTGCAGGATGGACTGCATCATGCGTGAGGTCTTGGGCGCGGCCTGCACGCGGTTGAGGCCTTGGCCGGTGTCGCGCAGGCGGTACGAGACTTTGTCGGAGAGCAGGTCTTGTTCGGCGAGTGACCACAGGCGGAACATGTCTATGGAACGTCATCTGAGCACTGTTTCCACGGTTGTAGTATGTTCACTCACCGTGCAAGATCTCGCGCCAGAGAGTAAGACTCTGCAGCACATAGGCGTACTGTTTTGAGTGGTCGTGTGAGAGGCGTGCGCCGCCCTTACCACTTCGGATGGCCAGGCTTGACTTGGAATCCTTCGCTTGCGTGGGCTGGAAGAACTGCTTCAAGTAACCGATCATCTTTTCGCAAGGGTCACGGTTGGCGCGCAGGAACGCATGGTTGTCGCCGATGGAATACAGACATTGTCGTATCTGCTCCTGCGTAAGGCCGTCGCGAGCGTAGCGCGACGCGAGCTGCTCGATCGCGCGCTCCTTCGCTTTGATGTCCTTCTGAATGTCTCGCCGCGCACGGCCCTCCGAGTATATCTCTTTGGTAGCCACCGTGATCATGTCTTCGCGTAACATGTCCGTTGCTTCCGCCTCCTCCAGCACGGTATACACCGTCTTGATCGGGGAAACGCACGAAAAGTTGAGGATGTCCTTGACTTCGGCCGTCTGGCTGTCCTACCGGGGTGTTTGTATGAGGCCTGAGCAGAGACGAAACGACGACGGACCTGCAATAGATAAATGAGCTTGCCATATGTCGAGCGCATCTTGTCCGGGTTCATGATTTTGTGCCGTCGACCCAGCTCGAAGACGCGCTGGTAGAACTCGGCGTTCTTGTCGAAGTCACGGTCGGAGAATAGTTCCTGGCCCTGCTTGTAGTCGGCAGCAAGCAGCAAGCCGGACATGATCGCACAGAGTTCCCGGATCTGCTGCACGATACGTTTCGCCTTCGACAGCCCGAAGCCGATGGTGTCGATCTATGCGTGCGTGAATGACGACAGACTAAAAAGTAGTGGGACGGACGCACCTTGTCAGTGTACTCAGACACATTCAGTGCCGCTTCCAGCAACCGTAGGAACTTGCGTTCGCCCAAGGTCAGGCGTAGTGGAATGTACTTTGCCCGCTCCACGAACCACTCCCCGACGCTGTCCCCAACCGCCGGCGCTGCACCAAGCGGCTCGCCCGTAGGCGCAGGGGCCGCGTCTACCCACTCCTCGTCGTCCGAGTCGCCCTCGTCCTGCAATGCGGATCAGCCTTTGTTCTCGCGAAGGAAGCCGCGTGCTAACCGCCTCGGTCGCAGCCTCCGCAACCGCACCGGTTTCGTTCTTCGCCTTTTTCTCCGGTTGTTCACTGAGCGGGCGCATGGCATGCCGCTTGCGCGAGCCCTTGCGGTGCTGGGCGGCGTAGCACACCTCGCAATACGCGTCGCCACACGTGTCGCAGTGCACCTGCGCAGGCTGGTCTACAGGGCCAATCAGCGTCCGTGCTATAGTCAAGCTATAGTGTGGCGCACCTTCGCACTCTATACAGAAGCCCTCGGCGACAGGGCGCTCGGTGGCTTCCTCGTCCCAGCCACCGACGGGCTTGCCGTTCAGCCCGGGGTGCTCGAGGGTCTCATGGTCCTCGCCGAGAATGTTCTCTAGGGAGAGAGCGCCACCGTTTGCTTGTGGGGGATCGACGTCCATCGTGGGCGATGTCGGCGCCAATGGCAAAGATTTTGGTGATTCTGCAAGTGGCTGACGATCAAGGCGCGTTGCCCACGTGTACCTCATAATTCATTACTTTCGCGCCACCCGATGCGGGCCAGGCCAGATGCCTTTGTACATATCTTCGAGCCCTTCCTGATTACTTAACATAGTGTATAATGACCAGGCGTATATGTGCTATGTACGAGTAGAGGCTACATGGTGTCCGTATCTATTAATCCATCTTCCGCGCTACCAATGCTGGGCTCGGGTTCTCCCACACACTCCCCAGCTCATCCTTCTTGGTCGATATTCGCCGGCCCGTCCACTCTTCCTCACCCACCCGCTCCGCCCAGTCGTCGCCGTCATCCCAGTTCGCCCAGCTGTCGTTGCCCTCATCATGATGTGGCTCCAAGTCCTGCATGGGTACCTTTGCAGAGAGCTGCGTCGTACGGCCGATATTGAGCGCGGCTGGCGGCTCCTTCCGCTTGGGCTTCGAAGCAGACTTGGGCGTCAGGCTCCCGGCGGCGGAGGACACTGTTGACGCTGATGCAAGACTGCTCGACAAACTCGGGGGATACGAGTGGGGCTCATCATGCACCTGAGTTCCATGCACCTGAGTCCCGGGAGGGGTGCCCTTGAGGTCGCTGATGGAGGCACTTCGGATGCTGGCGTCGTCCTTGTGCACGGAGCGTGACCTTCGGGCGGGGGAGCGTGATCGTGAGTGAATGCGTGGGTTCTCGATGTCGTGGCGAGGGCGCTCTGTGTCGTCGTCGTCGTCTTCATCATCGGACGAGGCATGGAACAGCGGCTCCCGGTCCAGATGGTCGTGCTCGTCGTGCTCGTCCAGTTTAGGGGATGTGACTTCGGAGGCTTTGACGATGGAGTCGATGAGCCAGAACTGCAGGACGTTCATGATGATGGGGAACAGGCCCATGGTGCTGGGGCAGTATGAGTGCATGTGGCGGAAGATATTCGTGTCCACGTACAAGACGACCTGGAAGCCTTCCTCTCCGTCGTCGGACCATGTCCAGCTGAGCAACCACTCGCCGATGTTGAAAATTCCGGGAAAGAGGACGAGCAGGCCGACGACCAGCAGCTTCATAGTCGTGAGGGCGAGAACGTAAATGGCTGACTGGCGAGCCCAGAAGCTGACTCGAGGTGGAGTGCCATAGATACCTGACTTGAAGCCCTGGAGCTGCATCTTGTTGGTCAAGAGTTCATCGAGGAGTTGGAGAATGAGGTAGAGTAGGCCGACACCTGCATGTGCGTCAACAGGGAGGCGGGCGCGATAAGGCACAATGGCGCACCGAGTGTCGTATCAATGAGGATGTTGAGGAAGTAGGATACGCAAGCGTTGGCCGAGGTATGGTGGGAGACAACACCGGAGATGAGGACGTTGACGCCGTGCACGAACATCTGCCCGACAACCTGCTTGGAGACATCGAACAGCCTGCGAAGGTTGGGACTTGGAGCAAGAGTTCGTATGCGACGCGTACCATATACGCCACGGTCGTCTCGGCTTCTCTCTGTATCTCTTGAACAACAGAGAGGCAATGACGAACACGCCCATGAGCGCCTGGACGACCTGCTTGACGGTGAGGGGTGCGGAAGGCAGGAGCGGGCGGTTGCTTACCAGCGCCGTGGGGCCCAGGAGCTGGCATGAGTGGCGGTCGACGTCCGGGTAGTCTTCAAAGAACCCGCCGCCTGGCGAGTCCTCGTACGGGTCTGCAGAGGCGCCCTCTTCTAACGACATCACGGTCGGGAAAAACAATGGGAGGCCGAGGAGGCGCGGCCCGGGCTGTGTCAATGGATCTGATGGCATTTCGCCCATACTTACTTGTCCTTGACACTGACGACGCCGGCGTGGTCAACGCATTTGAATCAATAATCCCTCTTCGTCCCAAACATCATGAGCTTTTTCCGCGGCGGCGCAGCCAACACGCCTCCTCCCCCGCCATCAGGCTACGGTCGCTCATCAGGCGGCAGCGGCAACTACCAGGCGCTCCCGCGCAATCCTATGCCCCAGTACAACGATCCATCCAACGCGCTCTTCGAGAAGCGCAGCATGGACCGCCGGGGACCCTCTCCCCATCCCCCACCGCGATCGTCAGGAGGAGGCCTGTGCGTGCGCGTCGTCACCCCGCGTGCTTGGAAACTGACAGCCCGCGCAGCTTCCAGGTGCAGGGATGCCCCAGCGATGCGCTCGCGCTCACCAACTGCCTCATTGTGCACCCCTCCGACTTTCCGCCCGGCCAGCATGTGCTCGTCAAGGACGCGTTTGCGCTCACAGTGAGGTGCGCGCCCTGGCCCATCGTTGTGGACGAAGCTGATGATGCACAGACACGACGACACCGGCAAGCTACCTCCAGGTTATATCGGCGCGTCTGCGATGCAGCGCCAATGGATCGGTCTCTCGCTGTCCGGAGACAGCGTCCCCGTTCAGCCCCTCCCCGCACCCCCGCACCCACATTCCCCGTCCTACCTGCAGTCGCTCGACATCGAGATTGGTTTCCTCCGTCGCGGGCACGAGATCGCCGAGGTCTTCTCCGCGGACGACATGGCCAAGACCTTCCTCCGCGCGTTCAGCGGCATCGTCATGAGCGAGGGCGAGGTCATCGTCTTCGAGTACCACGGCCAGAACCTGAAGGGCACTGTGCGCGGGCTCAGCACGCTCGACCTTGCGGAGGAGCAGAGCAGGGGCGGTGGCGCGCGCGGGCTGCAGGGCGTCGGCATCGTCATGGAGAAGACGGACATGACGTTCGTCAAGGCGTCCGACAGCGCCATCAAGATCAAGTCGAGCGCGAAGAAGTGCGCTGGCCCTACTTTGTTGTGCACTCGTGGCTGACATATAACAGAGCCCCGCCCAACGCCATCCTCGCGCCCAACTTCAAATTCGAGGACATGGGCATCGGAGGCTTGGACACTGAATTCGCCGACATCTTCCGTCGCGCCTTCGCCTCCCGTGTATTCCCTCCCGGTCTGGTAGACAAGCTCGGCATCCAGCATGTAAAGGGTGAGCGTGCATTAAAGTGACTGATTTTTGTATTCAATCTTTCAGGTCTCCTCCTCCATGGACCTCCGGGAACCGGCAAGACGCTCATCGCCCGCCAAATTGGAAAGATGCTCAACGCTCGGGAACCCAAGATTGTCAACGGTCCGGAAATCCTGAGCAAGTTCGTCGGTGCGTCTGAAGAGAACATCCGAAAGCTCTTTGCGGACGCGGAGAAGGAGGTGCGCGTATCTTCAACTGCGTGACTTGTTGCCGCTTACCGTTGCGAAGTACAAGGAGAAGGGCGACGAGAGCGGTCTCCATATCATCATCTTCGATGAGCTGGACGCCATCTTCAAACAGCGTGGCTCAACGAACAGCGGGACAGGTGTTGGTGACACCGTCGTCAATCAGCTGCTTTCCAAGGTATGGCGCTCCCAGTTTTGTAGAGCTAGGAATTGACTAGTATAGATGGACGGTGTGGACCAACTCAACAACATCCTCATCATCGGCATGACGAACCGCAAGGACATGATCGACGAGGCCCTCCTCCGCCCCGGCCGCCTGGAAGTCCACATGGAGATCGCGCTCCCCGACGAGCACGGCCGACTGCAGATCCTCAACATCCACACGTCCAAGATGCGCCACAACGGCGTTATGGACGACGACGTCGACCTGAACGAGCTCGCCGGCCTCACCAAGAACTTCAGCGGCGCCGAGATTGGCGGCCTCATCAAGAGCGCCACGTCCTTTGCATTCAACCGGCACGTCAAGGTCGGCACCGTCGCCGGCATCTCGGACGATGTGGAGAACCTGCGCGTCAATCGGGGTGACTTTATGCAGGCGTTGGAGGAGGTGCATCCCGCATTTGGTGTCAGCGAGGAGGAGCTGGCGCAGGTTATTCAGAACGGTATCATCCATTATGATACAGTGGTTGATGTGCGTGATTTTCTGCCGTTGATTCCGTGTATTTGTGGGCTGACGACATCCTGCAGGACCTGCTCCGGACAGGCCAGCTGTTTGTTGAGCAGGTGCGGACGTCGACGCGTACGCCGCTTGTCAGCATCTTGTTGCATGGGCCGCCAGGCTCGGGCAAAACGGCGCTGGGCGCGAGCATTGCGCAAGCATCGCAATTTCCCTTCATCAAGCTCATCTCGCCGGACAACATGGTCGGCTTCGGGGAAGCGCAGAAGGTGTCTGCGATCAACAAAGTCTTCGCGGACAGCTACAAGAGTCCCTTGAGCGTTGTCGTCGTAGATAATATCGAGCGGCTCATTGGTAAGGCGACAAGCTGGGATGTGCGCACGGGCTAACTACTGCCCTGTAGACTGGACGCCGATGGGGGCACGGTTCTCGAACGCGGTTCTGCAGGCGCTACTCGTGCTGTTAGCACGGCGACCGCCCAAGGGCCGCCGTCTCCTGGTTATCGCCACCTCGACGGTACGGCCAATTCTGACAGATCTCGGTCTGGCGGAGGTATTCGACTCGGAGATGCGCGTGCCGCCCATATCGACGCTGTCTGCGCTGGAGAGGGTGTTGCGCGAGGTCGAGCTCTTTCCGACGAGCGAGGCGCGCCGCGCGGCGATGCGCATGCTGCAGGAGGCCGGCTTCAGCAGCGACGAGGAGTCCTCGCGCTTGCAGATTGGGATCAAGAAGCTGCTGAGCATGATAGAGATGGCGCGGCAGGAGCCCGACAGCATCGCAGAACGGCTGACTGGTTCGCTGTTGGGGCTGGGGATGTGATTGGGAGGTGGTATATAGAAACTGTGCATTGGATTCGCGTGTATCAATAGGCCTGCGTACATTACGGACATCTGCCACCGTCGACATGACCTGAAGCTGCAGTGACAGGCTCGCGTCCGAGCTGCAGTGCATACTTCTGACAACCCATCACGTGCATCATTGTTCGAGAACGGATGGTCTCGGCGGCTGCCGCTCTCTGCTCCTCCAGTCTTCTACTCCACAACCACAACATAACATTGTTTGCAGGAGTGCAGGGCTTCGGTTTTGCACGTCATATTTCGCCGACCATGAGCACCGCCGACGCAGCGATGCAGACGTCCCCCAGCCCAGAACACTCACCGCACCTCGCACGCATGCAGTCCGCAGGCGCAAAGCCCAAGGGCATCCTCAAGAACGCCCCAGGACAGGGCCCCGGCCAGTGCGTATGCCCTCGCAGCCCCCGCTCGCGCGATCTGACGCGCGATCCCGCAGCTCGCTGCAGTGGGACGAGGAGAACATCGCGCTCACCGAGATCCAGAAGGACAGCCTCATGAAGATCACGGAGCCCAAGACGCCATACGTGCGCTACAACGCAGAGACGGACACGTTCGAAGGAGGTGCGCGATCCTGGCCATCGTATCGGGTGGCGCTGACCGCAGCGATAAGACATCCCCAACCTTGATCTGAACGGGCACTACGTGAACCCCACCGCGCCGCCGCCGGAGGAGGCGCAGGTAGAGCGCGCGATGTCGGCGTCGCCACCCCCGCCGCCCTCGGAGCATTCCTCGCGGCGAGCATCGATAGGGTCGAGCTCGGGCCGGAGTGCCAGTGGCGCGCGTTCGACGAGCCGCAGCTCCAGCCGTAGCACCAGCTTCAACCTGCCGACAGAGGCGAAAGGCGAGATCCGCGCACACCTGGGGGATGCGAGCCCGGAAGCGGATGCCGACGAGGAGATGGACGAAGAGAGTGCGTAGCCCAGCCACCGTATCTGCACTCTCGCAGCTGATGCATCATATTGCAGCTGCCGCAAAGCATGCCGAGTTTGTAAAGGCGCGAGGAAGACACTACTCGAACGAGGCGGAGGCCATGAAGGTATGTTCATATGTTAAATGGCTGTCTGCCATACTGATGTGTTGCAGATGGCTGCCAAGCTTATGGAAGAAGAGGACGACGAGGAAGTCGAGGGAGAGGAGTCTCGTGAAGTCCCCCCTGTTCCTCCGATGCCCAAGATCAACGGTAACCACTAAATACTCATCCCTAATCGCAATCGCCTGCCCTGCATCAACTTGTACGCCCTTCCAGCGTTGTATAATGTCCATCGCACCACCCTGTTCCTAGTCCTGCTCCATCTACAACGTAATACAACACCCATTGCATACCTTTCGCCGCCAGCAATCAGCAGTAGCTGAATGGATGCACGAACATACCACCGCACCCATGGCTTTCTAGACGGAATTCCGGATTTGGCAGTCCTTGTTCTAACATGGTCATCCTTCGTCAGCGTCGTTCTCACAAGTCATCCCTCTCAAGACAGCAGGATGCTTCGACGACAACCAAATGTGTCCAGAAAGCAACTGGCAGTGCGTTATGTGGCGAGCTGATCGTACATACAACATATAGCTATTACAACGACGAGTTGGGAAAGGATATGAGTGCATCACATCGTTTGGTCTCGCCAAACTACTTGCGCATACGCTTCTTGAAGCGCTCCATGACCTGTGTAGTCTATCAGCGAAGCCCGTAGCACGGACAAAGGATCGGGTCATACCATTTCATCCGTGGCCATCTGCGGCCGGTCCTGACCTGACCTGCGTCGCTCCTGGTCCTTGGGCTGCATACCCATCGCCTCGAGCTTCGCATCGCGCATGATGTCCGCGTCGGACTTGGTCTTGAGATGTGGTCTATAAACTGGCCGGCGTCAGTAAATGTCCACTTGTGCGCTGCGTGCAGACGCACAGCGTGTGGCGACTAGGTGCGCCTCCTCGTCAGTGAGCTTCCGGCCTTGCTTCTCCTCCGCAATGAGGCGCTTCGCTTTCTCGGTCTCTTCGATGTTCTTTAAGCGTGCACTGTGGAAGGATTAGTATGTACAGAACTACGACACATGAAGAAGAACACTTACTCCATGCCCAAGTCTACTTCGGGGATGGCGGTGAGCATGGTCATGCTGTTGGTCACGCTGCCATCTTCAGGAGCGTTCTGCTTGGTGAGCATCCACCTGTCGGACAGCTTGTAGAGCGCTTCTTGTGGATCGAGAGGCCCCTGAGTCTGCTCGTCGTCGGGATCCTGAGGCCGACCACGGACGGTCAGGTTCTGCTCTATATAGGCCATCCTAGAGAACCGTCAAGAGGCAATCATTTGGAGTAACAGACCACAAACGCACATATGCTTGTCTATGTCAAGGGTGTTCGTCTGCTGCGTGAAGTTGTTGTTCCGTACGACACGACGGGCCTTCGCGGTTTTCCCCTCTTCTGTTCTTGGGATGTGTGAGCCCACGTTCTGCATGGAAGGATATACCACGCACTCTTCATCCTCCGCCGGTTCAACACGCGCACCCTTGCGCAGCCCGCCCTGCTCCTCCGGCGCCGCGCGCTTGCGCTTTTTCCTGTCACCCTGCGAAAGCTTCTTTGCGTCTATACCCTCGTGTGCCTTGCGTAACTTGCGCAGTTCAATCAAGTCTGCCAGTCTACCTTGATCAGAGAACGTTCCCCGGCATGAGGAACAACCGATCACTCACGAGAGCTTCTCATCCTCATCCTGCATCACGTCGCCCGCATCTGCCTGCGGTTCAACCTGCTCAAGTTGAGCGGGCTCGCGGACTCGCGCCGTGGGGGCCTTTGCACGTTTCTTGAACAAGCTCATGGTTGAGGACAAGATGATTGATGTGGTGGCTGTGCATCTACTTACCTGAACAGGGAATTCGAGCGAATTCATTATTAGTATTCTCCTCGGAGGTGCGCTGCCACTCACTGCAGTACCAACTCATGCACCGCTTGCGTTGTCCCAAGGCAGTACTTAATGTACTCTCCTCC
Source organism: Schizophyllum amplum (assembly GCA_007026445.1). Classification (NCBI taxonomy): domain Eukaryota; kingdom Fungi; phylum Basidiomycota; class Agaricomycetes; order Agaricales; family Schizophyllaceae; genus Schizophyllum; species Schizophyllum amplum. The sequence goes on along the minus strand of VDMD01000002.1, from coordinate 1,434,970 downwards.
ACGTCTGCAATATAAACTACAATTACACAATCCGCTCTATAGATACGTAAACCTGCTGATTACGAGGCCCCCGACGAAGGACGTTCAACGTCGTTTTCAGACATGACAGGCGGAGTTGGATACGCCGTTAGGTCCTCAGATATATCGAAGAGCTCTGAGCTAGCCGGCGCCAGCGTCGGGGGCTCAGGCGAATTTTGCTCGATCATGCGACCAAAGTTACCCCATGGGAGCGTGCTCGTCCGCGGCGCAAGGACCTCCGGCGCACCTAGCCCACCGCGGCGCAAGCGAGGGAGTGCATCATGCTCCGCGCTGCCATCGTCGTAATGCGCCCCATAACTTTGCCCCATGACGAGCGCATCCGTGTCGTGCTCCCCAGTCGCTTCCCGGGGCGGGGATGGCGAGGCGGAGATAGGATACGTCGTTTGCCAGCGCCTGGGTGGCGGTAAAGGAATGACGGCTTCCGACGACCAGTGATCAGAGGGTGCGTCCTGCGACGGGCCGTCGAGAGGTAGCGAGCGGCTGAAGGGGAAGAAGCGTCGAATCTGCTGGCGCTCGCCTGCCGTGGGATCCCGCTGCATGTAAGGCGGTAGGGGTGGTAACGCGTTGGCGCTGCTACCCTCACCATTACCAGGCTCAGTCGACCCTTCCCGCGTCGTGCCCAGCGTTTCCCGGAGCGACGATCGCCGACGCGAAGTGAAGTCGCGGAAATCCATTGTCCGCAACCGCGGCGCGCGGTGGGTAGATGACTGCCGGCTTAGCGACGATGAAAGGGACAAACGAGGAGCCTGGGTACGCCAGTTGTGTGGGCGCGGAATATCGGTCGTCTCGTCCGATATTACGGGCGCGGCAGGCTCCACACCGTCTGGTGACTGCCATCGGCGTGCCCATGGCAGACTGTCATGCAGGGCGCTGGAGCTGTAACGCGCACTTTCCTGCGCGGCCACGCTGTCAACGGTGCTTTCGAACTCGTCCATGTCGACTTCATCGAAATCTTGTGGATGCGGACGGGTGAGGTAGGTGGCGAGGTTTCCAGAGCGGCGGGCTGTAGCAGCGCTGCGCGGGCGGTACACACGCAGGGGGCTGGCCAGCTTGTTCAGCGTCTGTGCGGTGTGCGAAGCGATCAGGCGGCGGTCACGTTGATTAGGCCGGGCATTGCGGTCTGCGACTTCCTGTGCACCTGTCAGGATTTCAAGCTTTATTCCGGGATGCCTCCCACACGCACCTTGACCAGCATGTCCATGACCGAAGCCGTGAAGGAGTCGCCGGAATCAAGCTGTTCTACGAAGTGTTCGTACGAGATCGCGGGCTCGCTCTTGTCCAGCTTGGCGCGCATTATGGAGGCAGTACTGGTGTAGTTTCAGCGACAGCGTTCAGTAAAGACCAGATACTACGCACATCATGCTCCTCATTTTGGCGTGGAGGACATCATCGTAGTACTCGGGCGTCCTGCGCCACACAGTTAGTTTCACTGATATGCCGCAAGGGATGAACACGCCATTTGCCCATGGTGCCGGTGTTGTGGATAACGGCGTGGCAGGGATTTGCAGAGGCGGCGTGGTAGTGGGTTTCGCAGGGGACTACCTGCGGCTTTAGACGAGATGGTCGTCGGAGACAAGAGGCCCGTGAGAACAATAAACAAACAGTAACAAATACATCCCTCTTTATTGTTTAGCTCGGCAGCGCCCTGCTCATTGTTCATCTTACCGTGTCCTGCACTGCTTTGTCGTGATGAAAGGTATTGTACACGATCAAGCCGAGGTTGCACGATTTACCACCTTGGTTCTCTGATATAAACATAGCTGCTACATGAACTCCATCCTGTCAACGTCCGCGCCAATACGCTACTTCACTGCCAGTTATGCTGGATCCCGGCAGACACGGAGGACAATGTGCCAGGACTACCTACATCTGTGGTCTCCCTGCTTCTATCTCCTCCGGACTGATACATACGGGCGCCGCCGCGAGCGCCAGGCGAGAACTGCTCCATTTCCGACCGCATTACTTGTTCCCCCTGCATCGCTCCTTCGCTGTGGTACATCGGCATGGGGTTCTCGCTGCGGTGCCAGAAGCGCTGGAGAGGATGACTGCGCACTGTCCCATACCGGTGGTTCGGAGGATGGCGAGAGGACACTGTCGATAGAGTCGACAAGGAGGAATCCGTCACCGTAGAAGCGCTCGACATCGAGGAAGGCGCGCTGTACGGTTCTGCCACCTCTATGCGCACCTCCTCCCTGCACTGGCGTACGAGGCAGTCATGTCCCGGTGGTACGTGTACGTCGACCTGTTGGTACGACGGGCATGTTGACGAGCAGGAAAGAGAGCTTTCCGAGCTGAAGCTAGAGAACGAGGTCAAGCTGAGCAAGCTGCTGCAGCATGTCGACGTCGAACATCCGGCTCTTGCTCCTCCTTCGTTTGAAGGCTTGCGCTCGTCACGTCTGCCGGTCCTCCAGAATGTCCCGGCTCCTCGGCGGCTCCCCTCTTTCTGCGTTGTTCTACGTTTCTGGCCGGAGCCACCACGCCTGGGGAATCGAAGAAAGGACAGCATCGGGCCAGAGATGGTGGAATGTTATGACCTCTGCTCTCTTATGACGGACTCCCATGCAAGGAGATCGCCTCATGCGAGGTGCGTTGGGAAAGCGTGTCGGCAGTATGTCCGTCGGATAGATACAGAGCTCGACTGCTAGTAATCACCATCGATGGATCAGACCTGAGCTATCCTGATGCAGATTAGGCAGCGCGTGAACTTCTGCAGAAGACGATGATGAGTCGATGATCTGTTGCAACTTGCTACCCATGATGTGTGTGACGGCAGATGCCCGTGTTGCGGCACTACTGGCTGGTCTTTCTGGCACAAACTTCGATACAGTCGCACTCGGTGACCGGCTAGAAGATGTTCGAGCAAAGACAATAGGTGTGAAGTATTCGATCGTGACGCGCCCTCAGTTCCTCATTTCGGCCCAACTTTGAAAGTTCTGTGTACACAGTCATGCTATTTGCGACTCTCCAGTTCCGCGGCGACAAGAATGGGGGCCCAAGTACTTGAGGACGCAAGGCGGGCCAACCCGAAAAGCAACATGGTGCTCACGTGATGCTTTTGGCTGAATAGAACCACACGTGACCGTTCTGCAAAATACGTCGCGTTCGCTGCTGTTTGGACGACCCCCTTCGAACAGAGAGCAAACAGAGAGAGCGCGTCAATTAGGTCATCGCATCCCTTTTTCTTCTCCCTTTTCGTTCGTTGGGTCCTCCGTTCGCGAACACTTTTACGGTACCTCACGCTTACCAGGCTTCGTGCCCCACGCTTTCACGCACCCGACGCTCCCTCAAGAACCGCACGAACAGCATAGAAACGCACCGGACATGTTTCCCCTCGTACTTACCCTGGCGCTGGCCCTCCTTTCCTTCGCCGCGTCCGCCCTCGTAATTCTTCGCATCGTACTGCCCATCCTCCCGCCGTCGCCGTTTAGCCGTCGTGTGGCACCAGTGCGTCCTCAGCTCGTCGCCACAGCCGCAGAATTTACTAACCACTCTACAGGCCGAGTTCGGACTGCCCAACTTCAAAAGCCTCTCTGCTGCTGACAAGACGCATGTATGGCTCGCTACGCTTGACATCGCAGCCCTCGCGATGTTCGTTTGGGAGGTCGTCATGCAGTCGATGGGTACCGCCGCTGGCTCCGCTATGGCCAAGGACGCCGGCTCGTCAGTGCGCATCTGGCTTGCCATGACCATCCGCCAGGCCTGCCTTCTTGTCGCCCTCGGACTCACCCTAATCCATGTCCGCCGTGGGCAGTCGATGTCGCTGGGCCGGAGCCACTGGCTTCTCCTGGCCCCCGTCACCGTTCTGACGATCACGTCCTCGGCCGTGGCAGGCGTGCTCGCAGGTGCCGGCGTCACGACCCTGTTCACAGGCCTCGCCGCGTTCACATCGACCGTCGCCTTCCTCAGCTCGGCACTCTTCATCGGCGTCGCCGTCACCTTGTTCAAGATTCAGCGCAACCTTAACGCCGTTCCGGAAATGGATGACAACTGGCCGCCGGTCCGCCGGGTCGAGGAGGATAAGCCGCGTCCCTCATTCGCGACAGAGGAAGTCGATGCGCTCCGCGATGGCGCATCGTGGATCACCAGCACTGCAGGCTCCCGTCGTAACTCCATCTCGGCTTGGAGCTTCAGCACGCACCGCACGTCCCACCAGGACCATCACGGAGGCCGCCCCCAGAACGGTCTTTACCCATCCGTCCCGGCCAAGTCATCCTACTGGTTCAACCCGAGCGGTGACCTCGAGGTGCCGCCCGTCCCGCCTCTGCCAATCCACTGCGGTCCTTTGTCCCCGGTCTCGGCTGACCTTCGTGACGAGGACCCTTTCCGCCGGACATGCCCCAGCCCGCTCCCCGAGATCCCGGACCACCCGCACAACCCGCTCGGCTCGCAGACATCATGGCTCACCTCGACGAACGCCTCGCACGCCACTATGTCCAACTGGTCCTTCCCGACGACCGTGCACAGCCGCGTGGCGGGCAGCTCAACCGCCAGCGGCAGCAGCAACGCAAGCATGCCGCAGCTGAACGCCCAGCTGTTGCCCTCGAGCGCGCCTTCCTGCCCGGCGACTCCGGCCCTCTCGAACGCACAGGTTCTCGGCGGTTACGGCCACACAGGTGATGCCGAACAGGGCATGTCGGCTGGGCTCAGTAACGTCGAAGTCCCCGTGTCCGTTATGAGCGTCACCGCCTGGCTTGCTTTTATGTGGCTCCCTATTGTGCGTGATTTGTCTCTGTGAAAGTGATATAGGTGACTGATGAGATTCCTGACTTCAGGCGCTGGCACTTCCCTTCCTTTGTTCTGCGGGCCCGGGCCAGGAGCCGTCTTCCACGGTCTCTTTGCTCCTGGTGCTCTCCATCGTTCTGTCCTCACCCCTGCTCGCTGTGATGATCTTCTGCGGCTGGGGTATCCCGATTCCGACGACCGACTTGTTTGTGACGAACCTTCCGACCAACATGGTTCGCGGGGCATCCACGAGCACGGGCAACATGAACCGCTTCTCAAGCGAGTACAAGCGGTCGTGCAGCGCCTCCGTCACCGTCGTCGAGGGCCGCCGCAGCGGAGACGTTTGGATCGACAAGAAGCAGGCGGTCGACGGCAAGGACAAGCTCGGTCGTGCGGTAGGCATGATCCTTCCTCACCCGAAGCTCTCTGTCATGCCCGTCAAGGAGTCCGTCCACCTTCTACCGCCCGTTCCCATTCGTGGTGACGACTCCAGCGCAGGCTCGACCCTCGGCACCCCACACTCCGCACTCAGCGCTGAGTTTGGTCGTCTGCGCAAGGACTCAAAGGCGAGCTCCCGCATGTCCGCCAGCTCTGAGCACCAGGCATACACGACGCGCATAATGGTCGCTCAGCGCCACTACTCAGCTCTCGCCAAGACGATCGAGATCCAGGCGTCGCCCGAGAAAGGCGAGGCGCAGGCGACAGGCGCGCAGAAACGTACGTCGATGAGCAGCGGCCACATGCGCGCCCGCTCCGTCACGTCCGTTGATGGTCCGGAGACCCCGACTGGCGGGAGCTTCAGGGGCCTCAACCCGAGCCCTACGCCTCCGCCAGCGTTCCCGCTGCCACCGACGCCCCCAAGCGTCCGTGCCGCGCGCCTCGCCCAGCTCGGTCACAAGAAGAGTTTCTCGTCCGGCTTCGACTTCGGTACTATCAACGACATGAACGAGATTGACGCACTCACCGCGGGTGTGCTGCCTATCCTGGTCCCCGGCTTGAGGGTCGGCGAGGACATGAGGATTAAGCAGGGCAAATACACGCCACCCGAGTCGATGTCTCGGAAGACCGGAAAGTACGCGAAGACCCGTAGCCCTGCCGGTGGTGTTGACGAGTTCGGCAACGATTGGTCGTCGCCGCAGTTCCACTCGACGCCTGCGCGCCGCCCTCGCGAAGCCCGTTCCAGGAAGAACTCAAACCACCAGAGCCACTATAGCTTGCCCAGGTACGTAGACATCAGGTCACGTCGCGATTTCGTTGCTGACAATGTTTTCTTCGCAGCCTCGGCTTGGGTAAAGACGGAATGCACTCGCTCCAGCGGTGGAGTGCAGAGATTTCGAGGGACATTGAGGCCAAGGTCCGCATGTTGACCGCGACTCCCGGTGCGGTCAACGTCGAGCTCGGCAGGCGCGCCACTGTATTCGGCGGTGAATCAGTCCCCAACACGATCCCGAACATGCGCGTTGTGGACGAAGACGAGGAACGTGCTCCCGCTTCCGGATTGGGACGCGGTTTGTCCATTCGATCACTCGGCCTCCGTCCCGAAGTCCCCCACAACGCCCGCTGCTCCATCTCCTCCATCCAGGTCCCCCTCTCCGCCGCTTCAACTGCAACTCTTTTCGAACTAGACCCGCCTCAGGGCGAGAGCACCCCGCACAGCGCCGTAGCCCGCCGCCGCGTATCCCAAGAGCCCGCTCCCCCGATGCCCAACATACCCCAGCACGTTAGGGAAGAGAACCGCGCCCGCCGCCGCTCCAGCATAGTATATATCCGATCTGACGACACGCCCATGCCCACCGAGGCCCTTGCCCCGGCCGCAACCACGACACGCCCCAGGAAACCCTCTCTCGTACAGCGAGCTGTACGCCCCCTCATACCCAAGAAATCCGGCAAGCTGCGCAACAAGACGTCTCCGGAGAACGACGCGTCCGCGTCCTCTCCGCGCGGCCTCCGCCCGCTCTCGCTGCTCCAGGCTCACGACACGAACGCGCCCGCGTCTGCGCAAGACGCGATCAAGCCGCTCTCCGTGGGCAAGAAGCACAAGCTGGAGCGCGCGAGCAGGCGCGTTGTAGACGCCGAGAATGTGGATCCGCACGTCGCTCCCGCCGTTGACGGCGGCAAGAAGCGCGGCCTGCGTCCCCTGCAGCTTGCCCGATCCGATACCAGCAAGATGCGAGCCATCTTGCGCCGGGGTGAAGAGGTTCCCAACGTCGTCGTGCGTCCGCCCTCGGACGCGGAGTACGCCGGCTTCCGCGCGTACAACGCATGAGGCCGCCACTGTTAGATGATACCCCCCACTATGCTGAGCCCTCCGTCGACCGGACGATAATGCATGATTCCCCACCGCTGTTCTCTGGCTATCGTTATTCGCTGTCCTCGTTCCCCCGGCTCTGTCGCATAGGTGTGCCCACCGTGCACCTATTGCGTGCTTCATGTGCGTCCTCTTGGTGGCTTACGATTACTTTAGTGTCCAACATCTCTTCCCTCATATACACCCCCCATCTTTCCCTGCCTAGTTTATGCTGTTCGTTCCCCTTCTTGATCTGATGCTTTCGCATCTTGCTTGCTGTCAAGGCCCACGTTGATTCGTTGTACTCTACCTTCCTTGTCGACGCTTGACGGACAAAGATGGACCACTATGCTGCTCCCCTATGCTTCCCATATGCCTTCCCTGCTGTTCCTATCTATGTAGTTGCTGTTGACAGCAGACTCGATCTACTAGCCTGCTGCTTGACAGCAGAACAATGTACATAGGTTAATAACATTCATTATCCTTCTGCCTGTTGGCCGCTAAAGCACAAGATCTCAGTCAGGTATCCCACGCCTTACACCCGCTCATCAGCACATCTTCGGGTAGCTGATGAGACCATTGTGTAGCGGGCTTCGCCGCAGCGTTCAGAAGCTGTTCCAGGCGAGCTAAAAGCAGGACGACTCATTCGCGAGCGCCGTTTCGCCGACTTGCACTCTTCCTCCACGACAGCGAAAACGATGAAGGATTTCAGCCACGGCATCCAGTACACTCCCGACAACGTCGCCGACGTCGGGCTGGGGACCCTGAAGGTGGAGGAGTTGGCGGACAAGGGAATTTGTAAGTCGAAATCGCGATCGGCTTGCGATCGACGCGTCTCAACGTCTACGACGATGAGCTGTCCACCCGCCGACAATAATTGACGTTCGAGTGCTGACGCCCCCTCCCAGCTTATGTGCGCGTCCAATGGGTTGACTTCACGAATGTCGTGCGCGTTCGCGTCGTCCCGCTCTCGTATTTCCTCAAAGTCCTCGAGTCGAAGCGCCCGGGCTTTGGCGTGGCGAAGGCGACGTTCGGGCTCGTACACTTGAACATGGCGCCCGGAACGCCATCTGCGGGTGAATACCTCCTCGTCCCGGATCTGTCGACGATCAGGCTCTGTCCCTACGCGCCGGGTCACGCCTCGGTACTCGGCTGGTTCGAGGAGAAGTCCCCGCCGCGCGGCTCGAACAGTGTGGAAACCAGCGTGTGCCCGCGTACGCTGCTGAAGCGCGTGCTAGAGTGAGTGACCCTATATTAAGCAGTGACCTTGGTGCCGACTTCGCGATAGAGGCGCCAAAGAGTCGGAAGCCAAGTTCCTCGTCGGCATGGAGCACGAGTTCGTGCTGCTCAAGAACGCCGATCCCGTAGAGCCTATCAACTACGGCGACTGGGCCGCCTCCAACGCACTTCCCGGCGGAACGCTCGAAGCTGCCGTGCTCCAGGAGATCGCCGACTCCGTCCAGGCCTCCGGCATCGAGCTCCAGCTCTACCACGGTGAAGCCGCCCCTGGCCAATTCGAGATCGTCACTGGCCCCCTTCCCCCTCTCGAGGCCGCCGACGCGATCGTGCACACGCGCGAGATCATCAGCCATACCGCCGCGAAGCACGGATTGCGCGCTACCTTCGCCCCGCGGCCCTTCATGACCTCGTGCGGCAGCGCCGCGCACATTCACATCTCCGTGCACTCGCCGAAGGACGCGCAGAAAGAGCCCGAGGTCCTCTCGCCGTACGAGAAGTCCTTCCTTGCTGGCGTGCTCGCGCATCTGCCCGCGATCCCAGCACTTACGCTGCCGACTCCGGCGTCATACAAGCGCATGTTCGACGGCGCCTGGTCGGGCGGTACGTACGTCGCATGGGGCGCGGAGAATCGCGAGTGCCCGGTGCGCGTCGTAAATACGGGATCGCTGACGTCGCGGCGATTTGAGGTGCGCTGCTCGGACGCCACAGCGAACCCGCACCTGGCGTTCGCAGCCATCGTCGCTGCGGGTGTCTCTGGCCTGCAGACCATGCAGGAGCTGGAGATCAAGGGCGTGGAAAGCCCGCAGACGCCGGGAACGATGAGCGAGGCGGAGCGTAAGGCGCTTGGGATCACGCAGCGGTTGCCTCTCGATATCCAGCAGGCGCGGCAAAAGCTGCAGGCTGACGATCTTTTCGTGAATCTGTTTGGTACAGAGTTCATGGAGAAGTACCTTGCGGTCAACAAGGTAAGCTCGACCGCAACCATGCTGGATTGTTGCTGACTGCTTTGCAGCTGCTTGGCGATATTCTGACACAGGACGCAGATGAGGCCCAGGCGCTGACACGGCTCGTGAAGTTCTACTAAGGCGAGCAGCAATTGTACTACATGAAAATTGTATAAATTTGTGCCCAGTCGGCGGCGGCAGCCTCAGGCGAAGTCGAACATAAGAACTTCCTAACCCGGATAGCAAGGCGGCTCCAGCTTTCAGCGTCGTTCGTCGAATGGTCTCCCGCTCGAGCCCCCTGCCTCCTCGGAGGGTTGTTTGTTAAATATTATACGGAGAGAGCACTGCGTATGCTCCACTCACCGTCGCTCAAGACGCGCTGGACAATCCGTGTCCAAGCGGCATCCGTTTCCTGCCGTTGGGCAGCGGGCCGCGGGCAGGCCGCCGCGCCGCTACTGATCCTAGTTTCCGCCGTCATTATACTCGTACTCCCGGCATCCCGTACTATGCCTCACCGGGTCTTTGACGATTCTGCTCAAATCGTCAAACTCCCGGGAAACCCCTTTCGTGTGGTCCAATTCTGCCCGGAAAAATTTGTAGGGCCCGTTTTCGAGTGCTGGCTATCCAACGGTGCTAATTTTGTGGCCGGGAACTCGAAGGATTGTGCTGAGAGTCGCGGGAGGACGAATTGATGGCCATCAGTCGCGTGCTGGCATCACCTCCCACTTGCTGTCGTCTTTCTCTCATTTTCACGCAGGAAAAATAGCACCATCGGATAGAGGGAGTATGAAAACCTAGCCTAGCTTTTTTACTAGAAAAAAATCGGTCCATATAGGGGGGTTTCCCGGGAGTTTGACGATTCTGCTCAGAATCGTCAAAGACCCGATGAGGCATAGTATGTCGCCCCGCTAAGAACTCCTACGATGAGCCCGCGTCTGTCTCTGCATCTCCGATGTCGTTCACATTCAAGTGGCCCCGCTTTTCCGACCAGTTCCACTACGACGCTATCCAGCTCCTCAACAATGCACTCAACAAGGGCGACAAGCCGCCCGTCATTGCAGACAAGATCGAGGTCGTCGAGCTCGAGATGGGCACCCAGCCCCCAGAGCTCGAGATCAAGGACATTGGCGAGCTGACGCCCGACCAGTTTCGCGGCATTTTTCGTCTCACATACGCGGGGGACGCGCATATCGTGCTGAAGACGAAAGTCCAGGTGCGCAGAAGAAATGCAAGGCTGCGCGCGCTGCTAATTGTGCGTAGGCGAACCCTCTCAACCACAAGCAACCCGACATCCATATGCTCTCAGGCTCGCGCGGCATGCTCGCTGCGAAGCACCCCCTCGTCGTCCCTATGCATCTCCGGCTCTCCCACTTCAAGCTCAACTCCTACGTCGTCCTCGTCGTCTCCAAACAAAAGGGCATCACCCTCGTCTTCAAGACTGACCCGCTGCAAAACGTGGACATCAACAGCACCTTCGACTCGATCGCCGTCATCCAGAAATTTATTCAGAAGGAGATCGAGGGACAGCTTAGGCAAATGTTCCGCGAGGATCTGCCTGGCATCATACATCGCCTCAGCCAGCAGTGGGTCAAGGCAAAGGTGGAGGCGCCGTATCAGCGTCGCCCGCCTGCAGCGCCATCCTCCGTTCCTACATCCCCGCGGCCGCCTCCGTCCGTGCGCTCCACGGTGACAACACCTTCGTACGCGACGCCCCCGAGGCCGTTGCGGCGCACATCCGTTGCTGCTTCCTCCACTCGATCCACGCGCTCCACTCCTGCTCCCTCTCCCCTGGCAACGCGATCTACCACCCCAGATGACGCGGAAACGGATGACTTTGCATACGATCCAACGTATGGCCTGCGTCCCGAGGGCGTCCCACAGAAAAGCAATTTCCACTCATTTGGCAGCCTGTTTGCGAAGCCGACCCGCGGGCTTGCTGACCTCGCGGAGGAGACGGAGGACTCGTCTTCGACTGCCGCCGACCTTGATTCGCAGTACGATGTCGACGACCTCGTGTCAGAGCCGTTCGACGTCGTTGACTGGGGCGATCCGCACGGAGAACCTGTATCGTACGAGACCGTGCCGGCGATAGGTGGAGGGACCATTACGCGCCCCCGCGTCTTACACACGCACTCTCGCGCCATGACGCCTGACCCGCGGACACCACCGTCGCGATCGCCCTTTGCGCTCGGCCGCTTGCACGAGGGCATGCGGTCCATGTCCAATCCCTACTTTGCGGACGCTATAATACCCGAGACGCCGCAGAGCATGTCGCGGCATCGCTCATTTGACGAGGAGCTTGATAGCGACCATCATGCGTCGCAGTCGTCTTCGTCCATCGCCACCCCACCCGACTTCAGCCCACCACCGCGCGAGACGCCTATACCCGCTGCCCCGGCGTCGCCGCTTGACTCGCAGTCGCCCTTCCTCTCTGCATCCCCACCCTCGGAGGACGATTCCGTGCACGAGAAGATCGTGTTGCGGCCGAACTTGATCAACACGAATGTCAGCCTGAACCAGCTCTCGACACTCTCCTTCGCGAACCATACTCTGTCTCCTTATACGCGCTCGGGCTCACTTGCACACTTTGCAGTGCGGAGCGGGCCACCACGCCCAGTGCAGCGGGAGGAACGGGAGGGTGAAGGACGCCCTCGGAAGGCGAGGCGGAAGCGGACATATCGCCTTGGCGGGAAGAAGACGCCGCAGGAAATACCGCCTGTGGAAGAGGAACCGCGTAGGCGCTCTGAGGAGCCTGCGTCGCCGCTACCACCCATGTCGGACTCTGAATTTGAGTACGACGAGGAGGACATGGACCGGTACTTTCGGCGGGCGACAGTGCCGAAGGGTGTGACTCCGATGAGCGGTCCGCCGTCGTTTGGGGGGAGCCGGGCGGCGTCCTTTACGGGAAGCATGCCGCGGCGCGGGCCCGAGATGCACCCGACGCATATACGGCGGCGTGGGGAAAGCGCGCGGGGCGGTCTTGGTCTTGGGACGTTTGGATATCCATGAACGCTGTATATTATAGAATCTATCTACTGACAATATTTGGGGCAGATGTACAAAGTGTGTGTATTACATCCGGTTGTTGATAGACCTATATACGACAGTCCTTACTCGATGAGTTGTGGGTCCACCCTCGGTATTCTCGGCAAAAAGCGAACAGCCGGCTCGCGCGTGCCGCTGGGATGCGGCGGACGTTGACCTCGACCATTATTATGCGCCGTTAGCGATGAACGGCGTGCGCAGATTCCTGGGCGCGGCGGCGAGCCCTCCGCCGAACGATGCCCTCAACTCTGGCGCAGCGGTCGCCCCGCTCGTGCCTAGATCCGGTCCCTCCTGGCCCCCCGCTGCCGACGCCGGCAGCCGCAGCCCCGACAGTCCCCCATACAACAGCAGCCCCCAGATGAACACCGCTGCGTTGTTCCTCAGGAAGGACAAGCAGAGAGCTCCCCCACCGGACGACGACTCCCCTGGGTCGTCGGCCCGCACGTCGAATGTCTCCAGCGTGATGACCAGCCAGACGTCCGCCACGTCCTCTCCCAGCCGGCCATCTATGTCTCTCAGCAAGTCTACGCCGGTGCCCCCGCATGAATGGAAGCGCTCGTCAACGTTGCTTGATCTTCGAGACGAACTGCTAGTGAGCCTGCTAGCCAGTGAGGCCGCGATCGACAGTCGGGACTTCGAGATCCTGAGCTCAGAGGAGGTGGAGGATTTGAAGAAGGTGCGTGCATCGTATGCAGTGCATCTCGCGGCTCACAGGTTTGTTTGCGTAGGAAGAACATGTTCTGGCCTCCCGACTGGTCGCGGCGAATAAAAAGGTCGCGCTGGAGACCAAGATCCGCGACGCGGCCATCTCACTCTCCAAGGTGAATGCCGCGCATCGAAAGGTGTCGAAGCAAACCGAGGAGCAAGTCGGCGCTGCCAACCGCCGTGTCGACACCGCCCAGAAGGAGCTCTGGCGCGTATCCGAGCGCGCGAACCATGTCCATAGTCGCTTGCTCGAGCACCGCGCCGGCGTCCTCAGCCTCTCTGTACGCTCGCTCGAGAAGAAGGTCACGCCTCCGCTGCCAAACATGATCGACGCAGCCGGTCATGACTCGGGCTATGACACGCCGATGAGCCCCATCTCCGTATCCACCTCGTCTGCGCGCACGCGCACCGCCGCCCGCTTCGACGGCGCCCATCTGTTTGCCGGCCATGCAGATGCGGTCACGCCAAAGCGCAAAGCACCGCCAGGGAGCGCAGATGAGATTGAAGCACTCGAGCGGAAGCTCAAGGCCGCGACGGACGCCCTCGCTGCTGCTGGCAAGAAGCAAGCTGAGACGGCGCGCGAGCTGTCCATGATGCGCCTCGAGAAGGACACCGTCGAGTTTGAGCTGCAAAGCGCGACCGAAACGATCGCGAGTCTTGAACAGGAACTACCGAAAGTTGAGGACGAGATCCAAGGCTTCACGCGCGAGCGTCAACACTGGGACGAGGAACGTGTACAATGGCAGGCGAAGCTTCGAGAAGCAGACGAACGCGCACAAGACGCGGATGCGCGGTTGCGCGACACCGAAGACCGTCTGGCCGACAGCGATGATCGCCTGCAGGACGCAGACGATAGACTGCGAGATGCAGAGGACCGACTGCGAGACGCAGAGGACCGACTGCGCGAGAGCGAGCGGCGGATGCAGGACGCTGAAGATGGACTGCGCGGTCAGGGCGAAAGCGAGAGCGCAGAAGTCGCCAGGCTACGACAGGACCTGCAGGCTGAGCGCGAGCGACTCAACCTGGGCATTGACACCGTGCGGGCATTGATAGAGGGTCATGGCATCAAGCTCGGCGTGTCAGCACGCGGAGGGGAGTCCCTCGAGCGCTATCTAGATGCCCTTGGCATACATCTCGAAGGCGTCGCCGCTTCTGCTGATTCTGCTGCTCGCGAACGGCAGGAATGGGACGCAACGCGGCGACGACTGGAGGAGGACGTGCGTGCCGGGTTCGACAAACGGGAGGGCCTCGTGCGCGAGGTGGAGGAGGCACGGAGAGAGCGCGAGGAGGCTCGGCGGGACGTGCGCGACTTGGAGAATAGAATCAAGGTGGGCTGCGTGGCGCTTGCATGCTATATTGTTCTAACTCCTCACAGGAGCTCGAAGTCCGCACGCCGCAGACCCCGGCCATGTCGCCCCTCCCGCTCGTGCAACTTCCACCTGTGCCCGAGGGCCCTGTCGAGTATGTCGGGGAAGCAGCGCATTTCGCTGAAGTCCTTCAGCCACTGTGGGCCATTATGCCCAACCCGCGTGCACGCGCAGCACGGTTCGCCAGTCGCAACGGCAGCCCGCGTCACTTCCGCACCGCTTCCAATGTCAATGGTGGAGCCTCAGCCCCGGTCGCATCACTCTCAGAACTCGATGTCCGCTCGCTCAAGACGCTCTACGACCCCAGCCCATCGCGATCACCCAACCTCAATGCTAACGACCAGTTCACTGTCGAGGCGTTTGCGCAGCGCGTCCAGGATATCATCAGTGACGACCGCGCACTGATCGAGCGACTCGTGCGCTTTGCGAAGGCGCATGAGCTTCTCAAGAAGAATGCTGAGCGTGCTCAGAAGCTTGCGCAGGAGGGCTCCACCGCGCTCGAGACGTACCAGAAGCAGGTGCAACTCCTCGAGGAACGCAACCGCGAGTTGAACGGCCGTCTAGCGGGCATGTCGGAGGAGGTGCAGTATTTGCAAGACGTCGCCGACCGCATCACACAAGAAAAGGCAGAGATCGAGATGCAAGCGGCCGAGCAGGCGCAGACGATGGACCAGCTGACGGAGACGAACAATACATTGAGCGCTAAGACGCTATCGCTTGCAGAAGAGGTTGTCGCTGCACCAGAGGGTGTCAAGCGCCAGCTCGACGACGCGCGACGAAACCTCCAGGCGGTGCAGCTCCAGTTGCAGGATGTACAGAAGTCGCACGCGGACACCGTCTCCAGGCTCTCGACACTCGAGAAGGAGCTCCAGGAGACGCAGGCCGCGAGAAAGGCCGCCGAGGAGGACCGCGACGAGCTGGAACGCGTGCGCAACGGGGAGCAGATGCAGAAGGCGCTCCTACTAGACGAGTTGAACGATCTGCAGATGGCGAATGGGCAGCTACGGGAACAGCTCAGGGCCAAGAAGTAGTCGCCACTCTTTTCTCTAATTTATCCACATCTGTCGTCTCGTTCTTTCGCTGTGTTTTGCTGCCACGTACATACTCATCCCACGGAAATCCTGTAACATATGATACCTGCCCGGAGGGATACACGAGCCTGCATATCCCACCGCTAATGTCCCATTCTGCTTGCTTCCGAAATCCTGAGCCTGAATGAGAAGCAACACACACATACAATACCAGTTTGTCTCTCTTCCGTAATTTCCATGTTTGAGGTATCGTATCGCTTTGCTTGGCAGCACGACTGAAGTTCTCTTGCATCTTCCGATACCCTTAGACTTGAAGCTTGACGCGGACGACCGGGTTCCTCGTCCGGAAAGATCTTGGGGACACTAGCAATCAGCGAGCGACTGCACTTGCTCGGGTGACTGGTGGTCAGCTGAACCCCCAGCTAGCTTGCACATCTGGAATTGACCATGATAGTGACATGTCAACAATGGCGGTCAGGCGGCGAGGCCCTTGCTTGACTGTGGCAACCTCTGTCGACATCCGATCCGACCTGCGAAAGTAAACCGATTTTTTGAGGCTCGCCTTGCAACTGCGGATTCACTGGAACAACAAATCTAATGCCCTGCGTATCTTCACTAGCTGTAACATCGCGCTGAAGTGGCCTTGCCTTGGCCTCGTCTTCTCTTTCACTGGATGGTCGATGTTACCGACGGCGTTCTCACGTGTACGCTCGTTTTCCATACCGAGGACAGGATTGTGGGGCTCGTTGGGTCATCTCGCTCAGTACACAGGCCTGCCCGTGCCTAGCGGATCAAATGCCCAGCTCGCCGACGTGCTCTTATAAAAGGTGCAATGCGTTATGCGCTGCCTCGAATGACGCCAACCTCGCGGACAACGCCTTCACGCCCAACGTGCGACCCTACGACTCGTCATGAGATCTCAGCATACTATACTTGCGCAGTTCATGCTCAGTGCGCTACCCGCTCTTGCGCACTGGCCGTCGTATCACGATCCTAGCGCGCCGTTCACTTTTCCAGACCCTTTGGAAGGAAGCAGTGAGTAATCGGTCCATATCTACTCTTGCTGCGATGACAATTCTGGCCGCTCTTACAGGAGATATATACGTGCGCGATCCTGCCATAGCATACAACCAGGATCTGGGGGTGCGTCCGCTGTGATTGGACATATAAATCACCTTTTGACGTCTCGACAGAAGTACTCTATCTTCAGCACACGCGAAGGCGTCAAAATCTTCACCGCGGATGAGCTCAGTGGGTACGTTGAGCGACTGTCTTGCTAAGAATCAAGTCTGATGAATGCATACAGTCCCTGGATCCGCACGGGCTCTGTCATGCCGAACTGTTCAAAGATTGAACTTGAAGGCAACTGCAATTGCTGGGTAGGCTGTTCCCACAAATTGCATGCTACACACTGCTCAACAGGTATACAGGCTCCTGATGTCGCGTACTTAGATGGGCAGTGGGTGATGTATTATGCTGTCTCCTCCGTCGGTAGTCAGAATTCCGCTGTCGGCGTCGCGACGAGCCCATCGCTACAGGAGGGCACCTGGACCGAGCACGGCATGATCTTCAATTCTTCGGAAGATGCTGAGCTGAATTGGAACGCGAGTGAGCGGTCCTTCACGTACCTACACGCGCGTAGTTGGTCACTGAATGTCTGCCTTCTCAGTCGATGCGAATATCATTGAGGTCAACGGTAATCTGATCATGAGCTTCGGCTCTTACTGGGGCGGCATGTTCCAGATGCGTGAGTGTTTACTAGGTCGTTGAAGTCCGCGATACACAAGACTTACAACCCCACCTAGCAATGTCTGATATCTACACTCTGAATACTTTGGTACGTGCGCACGTTACTCATTCATGGGCCGCGCGCTCATTTTTTTACAGAGACTTCCTGGAAACCACGTTGCCGGTACGCCAATGTCGCGGTTCCAGCGTCTTCGCGTTAACTCAACGGTCGCTACAGGTGGTAATGATCGCCCTGCAGAGGGCGGGTTCGTCTATAAGCCTCAGTCTAGTGATTGGTACTATCTCTTCTTTTCCGACGGATCCACGGGCAATGTCGACGTAAGGGTGCTTTCTATGTTGTAACATATGGCCTGGATAACTGACTCCTTCTCATTCTCAGCCAACAGAGATGCCTGAACCGCTTGAGGAATACAAAGTACTCGTGGGCCGTGCGGAGAATGCGACCGGACCATTCGTCGACAAACTCGGGCGCGCTTTGACGAAGGATCTTCGCTACCCGACGGGATCTGTCGTTCTCGCCTCGCATGACAATGTCTTCGCGCCGGGTGGTGAGTATGTAACAATGAGAGATGCATACTTGTTGACGACCGTAATTGAAGGGCAGAGCCTATTCCTCGATCCGATTAGTGGACGCGATGTCATGGTGTATCACTATGTTCGTGAGTAGTGTGTTTTATCTGCTATTCGCGCATTTCTCAAGGACCATCCAACAGCCGTCGACAACATCACGTCTGATGCCGTGCTGGGCATCAACTACATCGACTTTACGCACGGATGGCCGGAAGTCGTCCATGCGTGATAACCTTGTAGCTCTACAGAAATTCAGCCAGTCAATTATACAAGTATCTTCTCAGTTCCTTCGGCTACTCAAAGCCTTGCATGTCTTCCTTCCTTTCCCACATTTTGCTTGCTCAGAAACACGTCAAAGACCTCGCGCCACCTGTCCGCCTCAAAATATCCGAACCACTGGTGTCCAAACGCCAGATGGTCTATCTGCCCTGGCGCTGTCCCGACCTCGACTCGGCGCGCCCAAGGGATCTTCTCCAATATCTCCTCGCTACAGGAATACGGCACCATCATATCCAATGTGCCATGGATGACAAGGCATTGCGTGTCACGAGGGAGCCTGGAGTGCAGGTCCCGGAAGTCGATGTGCATGGTCTACCGGTTTGAGTCAGCTCGATGATCCAAGACCTGTTCGCAGGTACTTACTGCTTTTGCTTGAGCGACTGGCAGGGTAAGTCTCGATTACTTGACGGGCGTTGAACAAATTATCCTTTCTCACCTATAGCTTTCTTCGACCTAAGCCCGCACCTCAGCTTTCTTGTGGTGGTAAGATTTCAGGAAGACTTACCTCGGCTTCGCAAATTGCGCTATCCAGTTCTCTATCCGTGCCGCATTCGTTGGATCGTTGATCCATCGCTCGTCGAAGGATACGTCTACGACACGGCGTGCGGCCTCCAGCCTGTCCGCCTCCGTCCGGGTTCGGCGCTGCTGCAGAAGTACCTGTGCGCCTTCACTAATTATTGTCCGTGGCATCGTGGCCGCTAACACGACGTGCGTGACCCGGAACGGCAGAGGTAAAGGCTTAGTCGCAGCATAAGGCAGAAGCAGGAGCTGTTGTGCTACCGTACCTGCGCAGCAGCGCACATGAGCCCGACGCCTTATTTCGCGATTGAGAGGCTTGCAACGCACCTCCCATCGAGAAGCCACATATGGCGAGCTGCTTCCAGCCCAGGTGAATGAGCAGATCCAGAAGGTCGCGCGCCAAGGACTCGATGGAGACAGGGTCGCTAGACGTTGAATCGCTAAACGTAGAGTTGCCAATGCCACGATGGTCATAGACAAGCACTGTAAAGCTCTTGGAGTCAGTGGCTTCATTCCTGGCTGAACAATGTATGGCAGAATTTCTGACCTGGACGCGATCTGGAAAGACTACTCGCCAGTGGTTCCCAGTCGCTCATCATTGCGCTTAAGCCATTGACGAGAACCAAAGGCAAGGCTGTAGAGACCCGCCGATTGAGGACGCGGTACGCCAGCTGGGCACCGTCATTTAAGCGGTAGGTCTTTGATTCTCCTTGCATGAGGTTCTGAGTCTGATTGATTGTAGTATGCAACTTGAGGGTGGATCATCATGATATTTGACCAGTATTTGACTCGACTTGATCTGGGAGAAATGATGCATATAATATCATCTTTAATTGTCCTGTCTACTTCAAGCCCCCGTTGTCTAATGGTTATGACGTCAGACTTCTATTCCGCGTTGTCTAATGCGAATTACGTATCTGGAGGCTGCGGGTTCGAGTCCCGCCGGGGGTTAATTTCTCGCTTTTTGTCCTGAACCCTCATGTCCTCGCCCATTCTCCTCGTTGTTTTACGTTCCCTGGGCCTCTTCTGTCGTCGTTGCATTAGCTGGATATTCATAGAAGATCTTTAAGACTTGCTGTCAGACTCTAAGCGACGCTGGACGCTCTTGAAGATTGAACGTATTCAGCTCTGTGGCAGCACGTCTAGGTGAGCCGCGCCAACCACTCGCGCACCATGATCTGCAGACCCTCGATGCAACCTAACAAAGCGACGTTACACCTTAGGCGGGTCGGCGGTCCCTCAACTAGCACAGCGTAGGGACCTCGCCCGATGAATCTGCATTGATCACGAACGCGAACGAACCTTTTGGACAATTGACCACTGCGGTGGCGCGACGCATGCCCACGCAAAGAATGCTCTAAGCTCTGAGCTGGCTCGGAGTACTTGGTGCGTCGCTGAACCGTTCTATGCAGGCTCTGCTAACGCGTATATACTCAGCTGGCACGCATATATTCAGCTGACGCGCATATACTCAGCTTGCTGAACTCAGCGACCTCAGTAACTGCGATGAGACCCCTACAGCCTTGTTTGGTAGCAAGGCCACGCCAGCTCATCGCTGAGGAAGACGCCACGACTGGCGCAGAAGGAGATGCGCGCATATACCCAGCCGAACACAGCGACCTCGGACTGGATTGAGACCGCTACAGCCTTATTCAGTCGCAATGACAACTTGAGCCACACTAACTCATCGCTGAGGAAGACTCGACTGGCCCAGAACTGGCAGAAGGAGATCATAGTTACAATAAAGCATGTACATTATACTATTACATTCATCAAGAACAGTGCTTTGTGGTGTATAGGTATAGACGTTGCGTTGGTCGTAAATGCGTCAAAGGATGCCCATAAATACGAGGCGAGCTGGAGTGGGAACTAGTGGTACACTTGGTGATGATTGTGAACTTGATAATGGTTGCAAGAATGGAGGCCGATGATGATGCATATGAACAGAGTCCCATGGAAGAAATGGAAGGGAGCCTTTAACCGGTCGGCGGTCTGACTGTCGAATCAGTCGTCTGCATCATGGTTCATGACCAGAGCGAGACATACCCGTCTACACAGTAGATTCCGGCGGTCCAGAGCCTCTGCCAGATGTCAACCGCCGCGTCAGCCTGCTGCCCTTCTCGGTAGCAGCCGCCTCATCCGCCGCCGCCGCCGCATTATAGGACACAGAGCGCCGCGCAGAGCTCTTCAGCCGTTGCCACAAACCCGACCTGGACGTCGAGAGCGGGGGTTTCTGCGCCGCCGCCGCCGTAGAGTACGAGTTCGCAATTTCCTGCGATGGCGTCATGCCCTCATCTACTCGCTTGACCGACCCGGCCGAGGGGGATATGTTGACGGACGACGGAGGACTCGATCCCTGCGACGGCGTGTCCGATGCCCCTGCGAGGGATGGTTCCGATGAGCTCGATGGCAGATGCGGCGGCGGCGTGTCTTCCGGTACGACATCCTCGGCCGGTGCGACAGTTTCGTCTATTTCGTGAACCGGCGCGATACTGATGAAAGAGACTGCGCGAGAATGGCTCCTGGGCGAAGGCGAGGCAGCCTCGCCTAGCTCGATGACGGCCTCGACAGTGGGCGAGTCCTCCGAGCGGTGGCGTCGGAAGGACCCAATCGCTGAATGTACCGTTGTGGAGAAATCCCAAGAGTCGATGGATCGCATCGTTTGGTGCCGGTTAGTCGCCCGTCGTTCCTGACGCTGCGCCAGCGGAGGCAGATCCTCTGTGAATTTATCAATATCTTGTCAGCGCCATAAGCACTGAGCTCACTCAAAATCGTGTTGACGAGATACGACTTCTTCTTCGCGTTCTTGAAGAAAGGAGTCTGCAGGAGCTGCTCCGCGGTCGGTCGCTTGCTGGGGTCCTTCACAAGACAGCTGTCGATGATATCCTTCAAAGCCCGGGTGTATTTGTGAACGCCATTGTCCCGATCTAGTGTGGGAGAGTCCTCTTGTATGCTGTAAATAGACATGAGAACTCATTGCACGCCTTGGCAGACACTGTAAAAAGCTCACGTTCGTAGCAAAACCTTCTGTGTTGCTTCCCTCGACCGAGGCGGACGCCCCTGCGTCAGCTCTAACGCCGTGATGCCGAAACTCCAGATGTCTGCTGCAGAGTCGTATTGTTGCCCTTTGATGATTTCTGGAGCCATCCAACACGGCTGCGTTGTAATCTTCAGTATGACAGATCGCGTCATCCCATGAGAGAAAACTCACGGTTCCCACGAATGATTTGCGCTTCCCGATCTTCGGGCGCGCATTGGGTGCTGTGGCGTGGTCGAAGAGAACGTGTTTCCCTTCGCCTTCGGAATTGTGTGGTCGGCGTTCCGCCACTGCCGTAGCAGCGCTGATACTGTGCGCCTTCGTTGGTGCCGTCGGAGAGTACGTGTCCTCGGCAAGGTTGGCCGCCACGCCAAGATCACCCAAAAGCACTGTTCCGTCGTCGTCCATAAGCAGGTTCGCCGCCTTGATATCACGATGAATAAATCCATTGATATGAAGATAGCTGTGCCCTCGTTTAGTGCGCGATGTGCCACACGAGCAGTGACACGTACTTGAGTCCCTGCAATGCCTGCCGTAGTATGCATCGTACAACCTCCTCCTCCATGCCACCAGGCCACCCATAGCGCATGACATCAGCGGCACTTCCCTTGTTCATGAGGCGCATCGCAATATAGAGCTTGTGACCATCCATCCAAGATCCGCGCACACGTAGCACGTTGGGGTGTTTGGAAAGCGACATGAGCGTCGTCTCGCTTTGAAGCAGCGCGAGCGAGTGTGGAGGAAGAGAATCTAGATCGAGGACTTTGAATGCGACAGGGACAGGTGGCTGACGAGGGGTGCCCGGCCTTCCTTTGGGTTGGTACGTTGCCTGGTAGACGATGGAAGATGCGCCGAAGCCTATGGCCGGTCCCAAGGTATAGTCATCCGGGTTGTCGCTTGCGTACCCAGTCAATCATTTAGATAACTTGCGTATGGTCTAAAACGCACCTATAGAGCATCCACTCATCCTCTACCGCACCAATGAACTTCTTTCCCGATGATGAGCTCTGAGCATTGGACTTGAGATCTGGCTCTCCGAGCCCGCCATTGTGTGGCATAATCTTCGTTGTCTACGGGGACCCCAGTGACGCTGAGCGCCTGTATTGCGCCAGAGAAAACGCGCGGTCTGACTGAAGGACGAGGACGAGAAAGGAGAGAGATGATGGTGGTCAGAACAGGAGAGCGCTTATGACATTGGAGGGGCGTTGCGTCCGAATTAGGGGCGCGCGCACATAATAGCAACCACGTGCGCGGAAGGTACGCGATCAATACACGCAGAAGCGCGTCTCGGACGCCAAGGCCATTCCTTAGCCATTCTCACGCTGCTCTTCTCTCTCCAATATCTCGCTCCAATCTGGTCTGTCCTCATGGTAAAATATCAGCAGCATCGATAGAGACCGCAGAGTCTATTGCAAAGGTGAGGCAATTGAACTCTCCGATGGAGAATTCCGAACTACAGAAGTTGAACAATCACGTGGACCTCCACAGCATTCTGCTCTTGTAGTCACAGGCTCCCGGTCTCTTCTTTCTAACGTAAATCACTATTGATACAAAGAGCGCGATGTATTGGTCAATGAAGAGTACATATTACTTAGGGTGGCTTTCGCATAACGATACGAGAACAGTTAATAGTACAACAATCAATATCCTACATTAACGATCTTCCCTTCATACTGATCCCACTCCGATAGAAGGGCCTTCGCAATAAAGTGCCCGACATCCTTCCTCGAGACCGTGTAGCCGCCCAACTCTGCCTCTGACACCCGATAGGACTTGGCCTTCCCCTTGTCCGCCTCACATTCCCCATCTGTAAGGAGAGCAGGTCGCACGACCGGCACCTTCTTCAAGCTGTCGGCTGCAGGAAGGCCTTCGCGTTCCTGCCACTTGACGCCCATGATTTCTTCCGCAGGCTCGGCCTCGCCTTCATCCCAAGGCAGACCAGCGCAGTACGAGAGCACCCGCTCCTGGCCCATCTTGTCGCGATGGGGTCCGGCCAGTAGGTACGAATACATCGGCTTGAGCAAGACCGGTATCGACGCGTGAGAGCGTTTCGTGAGTCCAGACGACGAAACGAAGACCATGCGTGGCTGGGGTGCGTCCTTGGGCATCGTGCAGAGGATGTTGAACACACACTGCGTGACGATGTTGGGCGGGTCCAGCACGACGCCTTTCGTCAGCGAAACTTTCGGTGCTCCTCCTGATGCAAACGTGTCAGCGCATGCGAGAGAAGAGGCGCAGTGTACGAGTACTAACCGACTGTGGAGAGCAGAACACCAACAGGGGCGTCTTTCCCGGCCTCCGCCCACGCGTGTGCAACGTCGTCCTTTTTGAGAGCATCGCCCTTCACTAGGCGTGCCTTCCCCTTCATGATCGCGTTCTGCAATACGGGATCCTGGTCGAACACAGTCGCGTTGCGAAGAAGGAAGGTGACTGTGGCGCCCGCCGCTGTAAAACGTCTCAATCCCTCAAGCAACTTGACAGAACGAAGACCGAACTTACCTAGCAGTCGTACAGCGGCGTAGTAACCAATGTTCTTCGAGCCTCCAAGGACAAGGACACTGAGATCGGACATGGTGAGCTATCTGTTGTCGAGGTGGTGCGTACAGGAGGTGGGGATGGGGTCAGCGGTTAGAGGGGGATCGAGAGTAAGGCTCCTGAATTCATCATGCATCAGAGCTGGCCCCTTTTATATCACCTTGGGCGCCCGCGATAGGGGAGCATCGAGCAGGACGTGTCATGGCTCAGGGCAGGCCGAATACAAGTGGTGTATAGGCGTGTCGGACAGCCATCACCATGTTAGAACAGGATCCAGAATCCTAACCTGCGCCGTGACCGATGAGGACTGATGTTTTGTATCGCACGTGACTGACGGAACGTCTCCCGCGGCCCGCGCGTCTGGTTCGCAATCAGTTCGAGTAAGCCTTGAGGACGAATAGGCTTCGATCGGCGGCTGGACAGTAGAACGCAGCCATAAGTAGTCGTGAAAGGTAAGATGGACATGTATGTCTCGATGGCTCCACGAATCACTCGCCTATCGCTGAGCAAGCACGCAGAGGGGTGCGATTCGGAGCAGTTTCGCGGGCACCGCGGTGACACACCATGGTAAAGGTCAAGCAAAAATGCGCCATTTCTCTATTCCATACCCTCAAAATGTCATAAGCGTCGTTTGTGATTCGTGTGCTGGCCACCCACAAATGTCCCAATAGATAGCAGCCCGCTATAGAACACCTCCTACTACCGCACCATGAACCTATACGTAGTATAGCCTCCAACGAGGGCAAAGCACGCCAGCACAGCGACTATAGAGGCGAACCATACGAGACCCTGCATAGTGCATCAGGTGAGCCAAGCTCAAACTAAAGGAAATGAAAGACGCACATCGTGGTCCTGACCAGGAACATTGACGTTCATACCCCAGAGACCTGAATACCTGCGTGAAAAATGCACGGCGCACGACGCCATATCCTACTCACCCGTAACTAGATTCATTGGAATGAGCACGGTACCAAGAGCGGTCAGCTTGGAGAGCACGTCGTTAATCTGGTTATTCGCGTCCGTCATCTCGATAGATATTTGCGCGAGGTAGTTCGAATGCGAGCGGGACAAAATCTTCTCGTAGTGGTTCAAATTCTGCGTCATCGTGATAAGATGGTCCTGGATGTCTGTGAGCTTTACGAAGACTAGCACTCGAACAAGGAGCATGCCTGGATATCTGAAAGATATAGGCCCTGTTGAGTGTACGGTCAGTACACACATACATGCTGTTTGCCACGAAAGACGCACGATATCCGATGTCGGTGCCACCCGCCAGTTCTCATTACACCGTTTCGCCAACCCCTTCACGACGTCTGCCTTGTTGCCCATGAGCCGCAACAGCCCCATAACCTTCTTTCTGCACGTCCCGATACGGCGCAACATGTCGCTCTGTTCTGCCTCCTTGAGGATGAGCACCAGCTCGTCGATTGAGTCGACCTCGTATTCGATGTTCTGAATGAGCGGCCCAAACGCGTCCGTTATGTCGTCGATGAGCGCGTACGAGATCCAGTCGGAGGTGACTGAGATGTAGTCCTTAAGCTGCTTGATGCGCCGTCGCACGTTTTGCGGATGTGGCGTTGGACGGAAGTGAAACTATGTCGGTGGTTAACACAGTCTACCGTGCGAAGGACATGGGCCACTTACGGAAAGCGTCCCTTCTCGGAAGACGATGATATACATGTTGAGCGGTTCAAGATGGGTTGGGCTGTACGGATCCTGGTCGAAGGAGCGGAAACAGACAAGATAGTAGTTACGAAAGAGCTCAATCTTTTCTCGCGCCTCCTCCATCTGAATATCTTCCGTCGTGAGGGGGTGGATGCTAAACACCTAGGTGGGGCATACGCATGTGAGCCTAAGGGAACGCAGCGTAGCACGTACCTTGCTCAGGGTGCGCATTTCCTCGTCCGTCGGATTCTGGACATCAAGCCACCAGGTGTTCACCTCTGCATCTTGCGTCAGCGCCATTGGATGCCGTAGACGTGACTGTCGCTTGTCTGTTGAGGCGAAGGAGCTCGGTCTGTTCTGTTGCTGCGGCGCTGGCAGGCCAGAGAAGAGGTCTTGGAAAGTCTGCCCGTCCGCGGGTAATTCGCTCAGTGAGCGAGCGTGGATGGTAGCATTCAGCGCATTCGAGTAGAATGAGAAGCGGTATGGTCGGTCGTGACCAGTGTTGAGAATGCCGGGGGGTGGAGCGCGGGTGGCGGTATCGGATTGTTCAGCGTCTGCGGCGCGGCCGGACAGGATGTTGTTGAGGCGATTGGAGAAAGACGATGTTTCGGCGACGCCTTCAAAAACGGCCATCTTGCCGCCTATGCCTTTGCGATGAAGCCGTGGCGTGGTGTTGCTTTGGCTGAGTTTGCGGTGGCGCGCGGAGGACGGCCGGGCAGCCGGTCCGGGATCGGTAGCGGCGCCCTCGGGAGGAGGAGAGGGACCAGACGCGGGGGGCGCGGATGACGAGGCCTCGCCCGCGTTATCGGCGTCTTGTCTGGGAAAAGGATTGCTGAAGACGGGGCGAGGGGTGACCGGGCTCAGGAGCTGCCGCTCACTAACGCAGAAGTCTTCCAAGTGGGTGAAGTCGAACTGCGACTCCACGTTTGACGCCTGGGGCTGGTACTTAGGCAGGCCAAACGTTGCGGAGGCTGTCTCTGGGTAGTCCTGGTAAGCTTGAGAAGGCGTATTAGATGTCGAGACGAGGAGATCCGGATCCTGGGTCGTGTGCAGATGTTGCTCGCGTAGATCGAGTAGGGAGTCCTGGCGCTTGGGAGTTGCCTCGTCCTCCGCCTCCTCGCCATTCTCCGCCAGCGCGGCCTGACCCTGCGCGAGATTGAGTTCCCGCTGCTCCTGGGGCGAGAGCGCCATAGACGGGAACGGCGGCTGCTCCTCGTCTCCCCCCGACTGTTCCCCGAAAGGCGAGGTGACGGACGAGATCGTTTCCCGGCGGGCTAGTGCCATCTGCATGGCCATGTCCACATCTAGTGTGCGCTGCCGCTCGCGCATGGACGGGTCGTTCGGGTCGAAAGAGCGCGCGAGAGGAGGCGAATGTCGTGCACGCTGGGCGATCTCGCTGAAGTCGCTGCTCATACTTGGCTTCTTTCGGAGGACAGGTGAGCCATTGTGAATGGATATTGGCGACGACGAGTAACCGCCTCCGCTGTCGCGCGGCGGGGAAGACATGGCGGCCAGAGACAACAAGCGCACTCTGATCGAGGAGCTATGACGGCACGCCAACATTGTCGTGCCAATTCAGTTGCCCTCTCGGCGCTTCGCACTTAGCGCGCGCAGTGTCTGCCTTTCATCGCCTGGCGGGATCTCGCACAACGATGGAGACACATGCATCAGTATATTGGCATAAGGACGGCGTGCATAATTCATACATAGCGAATTCAAAGTGGGCAAGGAAAGCAAACGTGCATACAACAATTTCGACGACAATCAATCACTATCCTCCAACATTCTTCAGCTTCCCCTCTCAACTCCACTGGATGGTACGCGGGGGGTACTCTGCAGGTGCAGGCAGACGACGACCATCACCCTCCGGTCCTGGCGGCCCTTGACGGCGTTGTCCAGAAGGGCCAGCAGGGCCAGGAGGCATGTCAACAACGCCCGGAGGTGGCACCATCTGCCCGGGTGGGCCATCCATGCGCGGCTCCGTCCCATCAGGGTTGCGGTACATGTACTGAGCAGGTGGAGGAGGTGGAGGAGGAATATGTCCAACCTGCGACGGCCTCGACATCCCGTGAGGCGGACCATAGGGACCAGCTGGATGCCCATGCATGTGAGCAGCCGGGCCTGAGGGCGGCGGCGCACGGTATCGAGGATCGAGGCGCGGCGTCTCCATAGGTGGGTAATCAAGGTAGCCGTTCCTGCTCCCCGTAGATATGGAATTGCGAGGTGAAGCGATGCCCTGCGCCAGTGGGAGGCGAGACTGCGACGGGGGCGGCGGCGGGTAGGGGCTAGCATAGCTGGGCGCTCGCGACCGCGGCCCGGATGGCGGACCACGAGAGGGAGGTTGTGGCGGACCTTGCATCTGCATAGCTGGCGGCCCTGCCATCGGTGGGCCTGGCATCGGTGACATCGGCGAACCTTGCTGCACCGGCATGGACACGGGTACGGAACCAGACGCGTAACTGGAGCGCGGCGACGACTGGTGCCCGGGAGAGACGAGCATGGCGAGCGACGGCGAGAGAGTCTGCGCCTGAGCGGGCGACGCGATTTCCGTGGCCCTCCTCTTCGCAGATGGCTCCCCTCCTGGTACCATGTCGGACTCTTTACGCTTCCGAGATTCAGCAGAGGCCGGCTGCGCATACATGGCTGCCGATGGCGGGACACGCGGGCTCGCACCAGGGGCGACGCCGCTGTGCGATCCAGCACCCGGGGTAGACACCGTCCGACTGGGGACATGAGAGGGACCCGCGGAAGGGGGCTCGCCCGGAGCCTGCGGCGGCGGTATGGGGGGTACGCCTGCCGACGAAGGTCCCCACCTGGACCACGGAGGAGCGGGTAATGCTGCTCCATTGGCCTGTGGTGTTTGTGCTTGACCTGGCATGACAGTAGCCGAGCTGGAAGCTACCGACGGCGAACCGCCATGCGACTTGCTGCTTGCTTCTTTCTTGGATTCGGGCGGTAGCAGGGCCGGTACATACTTAACGAGATCGATGATTAGCGTGGACATGTGCGGGTTGTCGAGCTTCACGTAGAGGGGCTCTTTCGCATGCGTCTCCATCATCTTGTTAACGTCGATATACACGTCGGCGGGATACCTGTCGGCCGCTAAACGAACATATTAGCGAAAAGTACATCTGAGCAAAGACTGGGACGTACGAGGCGGTCGCACACGGATGTCCGACCAGGCGTAGCGCTTGCCCTTGCGCACGCAGCAGAGGGGGCAATAGTAGCCCTTCTTGTCGGCATCGTCAGGGAAGAACACGCATGCGCCGTGATACTTTCTGCGACAGTGACTGCACTGGACCGACGGGTAGTTAATCAGGTATTGCGTGAAACCACGGCAAACACAGCGCGTGCCGTCGGTCCAATCCTTGTCCATGTCCTGTCCGAACAAGAACTTCGGCCTCCGCTTCCTCTTTGTCTTATGCCCAGGACGACCGGCTAGAAGACGATGCAAGCCGGCAAGGTCCAAGCCGAAAGAGACATCCGGATTCGGCGAGACGATGAACTGAATCCTCCAAAGCTTGCGCATATAGTGGCGCACCTGCGGAATGAACTCGGGGCGCTGGTTTGCTGGCTGAGAACAGTACGCAAGAAACTGGCCGATCAGAGCGGACAGGCGGTCGACGCGATGCACAACGACCTCAAGCTCTTTCCACTCGCGCGCATACTGCTTCGTGATGTCGGGCGCCTTGAGAAGGGTGTTCGGCAGGTAGCAGAAATGCCATGTACGGGCCCGCGGGATGGTGCCGTTCCAGTGATGATGGTCGCAGAATGGACACGACCCACCATTGTCCGCGCACTCAGCGTGAAAGCGGGCGAAACAGTGGTCGCACTGCACGGCCGAGTTGATCTCGCCTTCTGCAGGAGGACGTACGGCGCTGTGGCAGATGCAGGTGAAGTACTCATCTGCGGGCGGGAAGTCGTCGTCTGGTCGAGTGGCCTCCATGACATCCTTAAGAAGCTCTGACCCATGCGCCGTGATATGGCCGTCGCAATACCACGGTATGTTCTTCAGCCAGTCCCTGTGCTGCTCCAGCTGGCTGTTGAGCCTGTGGAAATACGGCAGCTGAAACATCTGCAGGTGGTCGCGAGCGTATTTCATCCACTGGGCTATGGTCTCGAACATGTCCTCTTCGCCTGGCTGATACTTGTGCTTTAACACCTGGTTGCAGCGGGTCTCTAGGTCGTCCGCGAATTTGACGGCGCGCTTGAGGTCGTCGACAGCATCGATGTGGAAATCTTGAGTGGCTTTGTCGATGAACTTGTGAACGTCGGAAAGCTTCGGCTTGTAAGCCGGGTCGACGTCGTCGATGGATGTCATCCAGATGATGGCCTGCTTCTCGAAATCCTTCGCCCTCCCGTACGAGTTTTTCAAGCGAGTAAGAACAGCAGGGTTGACCGGGATAGACTCTTCGCCGGAAAACCGCTCCAAGTCTGTGAGGCTCTTGACTGGCTCGTCAAGCAGAGTCTGCGCCCGCTCCTCCCAATCCCCGCCCTGCTTGTGCTTGGCATCGAGTCGAACGACGTACTTGTTGTCCGATTGGAGGCCGCAATTCTTCGCTCGCACCAGCAGAAGACGGACTTGCTCCATCGACAGCATAGGCTCGTCGCCGCCTTTGTAAAGTTCCTCCAGCTCCTTCAGCAGCTCCGCCCTGTCCACAATCTTCTCGACGTCGTGCACCTCCTCGAGGGCTACATTGATAGTCGCAGAGTCGGCCGTGAGCGCCTTAGCGTCCTCAATCAACTTCGGGCGATCGTGTACGCGTTCGGACCGCTTGAGGATCTCGAGCGCACGCTGCTGCAAGGTGGCGGCCCGCTCGGCGAGAACGCGAAGGGAGGCGATCTCAGGAGTGTCGAACCCCAGATTCTCGACGTCCCTCGAAAGCTGCAGGAGGTCCTCGAGACCCTTGTCCGGCCTGTCGTCCTCAGCCGCCGCCGCCGCCACCGCGCTAGGACGCCCACGCTTCTTGACGCGCTTCCGACTCTGCTTGCGCTGGAGGAAGTGCGTGGCCTCGTCCACCCATTCGCTTGCCCTGAAGACGCAACGCCGGAGTGTTAGCAGTTCGGGGACAGAGCAGCCCATCCGATCGCCCTCGGCCAGGATGGCCTTCAAGTTCTTCAGGGACGGGCGGGGAGTCTCGGCGATGAGAGCGTGATATTTGGCCTGCCACTGCGCAGGGATGTTGGAGCGTTCCTGTACCGTGGCGAGGGTGGTGTACAGATCATGGTCGCTGAACCGCAGACGGAGAGTCAGATGGTCCTGCGATGTGCCCTTTTGGCACAACATGTCAATATGCTCCGCACATACAGCCTTCGTCGAGCAAGGGCAGATGACTTGAGAAAGATAGCAAAAGGCCTTGCAGACGAAGCACTGGTACTGCTCTTCGGCGGATCGATCGTTGGCATCGATTACTTCTTGGACGCCGCGACCTCGCATAATCTGACGGTC
Source organism: Schizophyllum amplum (assembly GCA_007026445.1). Taxonomy (NCBI): domain Eukaryota; kingdom Fungi; phylum Basidiomycota; class Agaricomycetes; order Agaricales; family Schizophyllaceae; genus Schizophyllum; species Schizophyllum amplum. The sequence goes on along the minus strand of VDMD01000002.1, from coordinate 1,403,788 downwards.
GCGCATCTCTCGGTCGACCATTTCCTTGAGGCTGTCGAGCGACCTGTGGAGCTTGTGAGCAATTTGCGGATTTAACACTATGCGTGCACTTACCACGTCGCGGCCTTCACCGTTTGCGCCTGTTGGGTGATAGTGATGAGAAGCTCGTCGTGTGAGAAGACGGGCATCTTCCTATGGCGCCGGTAACGCTCAACACAGTCGCGATCGTACGCAAGCCAATCAGGAAGTGCGAAGTTAACGGCTTCGTTGAAGTTAAACTGCGAACAGTGAGTGCGCGAGCGACATTCACTGAATATGGACTTACTCCATGGTTGAAACCTGCATGATAGGACTTTGGGAAAGTCAAGACAAACTCGCCTGCACGCTGGTTGCAGGAGTAAACACGGACACCAGCGTCACGGATGCGCTTGGGGTTCATGAGGGTAACAAGCTGGAAAAGAAGGTCCGGCTGCGCCTCGAATAGATCAGGCGCTTCTCGCTTCATGGCGGCCTCGAACAGCTCAGCGTCGTCGCCAGGAATGCCGTACCATGTCTTGGTCTCTCCCCAGTGCACTAGACACTGAATGAGCCCATCACTGAACCCCAATGAATCGGTACTCACTGAAGTTTATGCTGTACGTGTAATGGTCCTACGATGCGAGTCAGATGATTGCCGTGTTTGTACAATAAGAAAGCCGTACCTCATTGTGCCAACAGAATGTCGAAAAAGTCATCCCTACATATGTCCATGGAACGGTCATTCCAGAGATGTCGGACTTGATGTATCGCAACAATGAGTCCGCCACGATTGGGATATTGTTCAAATTCCACTGGTCCTTCGCATACGGGTCCAACGGATGAGTCTCGAGCGTCGGCATAGCACTGCAAAACTTGATTAGACGGGCATTTTGGACGATAGACACGCCCTACGCACCTGCCGTGCGTCGCCGAGTGTACGTCGGCACCGTACTCGACCTCGACAGTCTCCTGCGTAGACTGCACCAGGCGCCAAAACTCGTCTTCGACGAAGTACTCTGGCACATCAACGTTGCCGATCTTGTTCGAGACCGGACCTTTGGGATAGTTCGGAGGCGGGCGGTGCCCCTCGAACCATAAACGTCTGAACTCGTTGTCTCGTGTTTGGAAACTTGAAAGACAGTGTTCCTCGCCCTCGTCGAAGCCATAGTCACCGCCCGTGCCCGATAGGCAAGCGAAGCAGAACCACTGGTCCTTGGGGACAGATTCAAGGGGCGGGTCAAGACAGAAGGTATGAAAACCTGTTGTTCCGGTGTCATTGCCAGATGTTGTGAAGATAGCGCTAGCACGTACCACAATCGCAGCCATCGCACAAAAGCATCTGCTTTTCGCTATTCTTCTTCTGGCAGATCTCGCAGTGCTGCTGATAAAACGAGTTGAGCGTACATCGAGCCAATCATCGTCAACTTACCTCAGCCATACCCTTCGGTTCCTTGCGACTCTGCCAGAGGGGTGCAGAGGGTGAAGCAGGAAAAGGAGCTCCAGGAGCCGTGACGGGCGTCGCTTGATCATTGTCAATATAATCCTTCGGTTTATTCACAGTTCACGTACGAAGTTGATCCTTGTCCGGTTTAGCGTCTCCCTCGTCGATATCCGACATGGCAGAAGAGACGGTCAGCGGGCTTGATGGCGGGCTTTCACCCTTCATGTTCGATGAGGCATCGTCGGTGGTTGACGGCTTGCTAGGCGATGGTGCAACGGTGTTAGAGCCGGTGTTCGTAACGATAGGCGACATGGCGACGGAGTTCTTCACTCTTTCGATGTAGTGCTCGTACGGAAGGATGATGCGAGCGTAGGAGTTCTTGATCTGTGTCGAAAGGCCCGGTACGCCTCGATAACCAAGAATTCGCCCAAGATCGGCCCATTTCTTCGTCTTCGTTACCTGGCGTAAATTGAGACAACATCCAAAAGCAGGGTAACGATGTCATACCGCCTCGTAACCTCCGAGCTTATCGACCTCCTTCCGCAAGGTCCAGAGGTCAAGCGCTTTGTTGTTGATGGTGGGAACTGATACGCGTGCATGACCCTGCTGCTTGTGAAAACGATAGAGCTTCTCTAGAAAGTTGATCTTCGCCCGAGCTGACGCTTCGATGGAGTTCAGGCGCTGCAGGCGGGTCTTGAAACGAAAAGTCTGCTGCAAATGTCAGTGCCATATATGGCAATTACGTGATGGCCACGCACCTCTGAGTCCGTCACAAACGGCATTTTCCATTCTGGTGGCGGAACGACCTTGCAGATGCCGAATTGCTTCGCCTCCTCTGCGATGGACTGGATGTATGCCATGGGGTCCTGGAACTGCTCGGCAGTGGGATAGTACTCGGGACAATCCTGCAGCCCAAAAGGTCGTGAGATAGCTGAGGGCGTTTGCGCGACCGGAATTCGCTGTTGCCCTGCGGTCTTGACAGTAGTGAGGTCGAGCGTGGGAGAAATGGGAATGGGAGGGCGGTTGTGATATTTCTCGCCAAAACCGCTGTTCGTGGCCATGTCGTCGAGATCAACGGATTTGGACCTTGCGCTGGCGGTCATAGCAGCCATGGCATCCATCTTCGATTTCCTAGGAGCCCTCTTGGATTCCGTGGCGAGAGGCATTTCGACGGCGCTGTTCCCAGCAGTGTCGTCGTCAATGGGAATCGCACCTTCGACTGGGATACTGAGACAAGAGAAAAACGACGTGGTGGGTCTTATGGGGCCTTCTGCGACACCAAGAGTTGAGGGTGATTGGGAGGAGTGGCCAGCTGTGCGAGGTGAGCGGCCCCTCCTGGACGGCGTTCCCCGGGGGGTCCCCGACATCGGGGCGCCGTGCATTGCGAAAGAGACTGAGGCCTGAGCGACGTTTGGCCTTCTTCTTGAGTGGCCCTGCCCACAAGAGCGCTTTGTGATGGGACGAAGCAAGGTGAAGCAGCGGAGTTTGAAATGGCCAACGGCTTTCGCACGGATTTGGAACCTGATCCGGAGCTTTCATGCCTCAGTCCGGTTCACACAATGGAGAATCCCTCATTTGTCTTCTCAAGCGCATACTGAGCTCTAAGACTGTGTCCCCGCTACGTCGTCGGCGCTTCACAGTCGCTAAAGGTGTCGCAATAGCGTTCGAGGGATGTGCCGAGGCTGGTACCATCTTCTGCCGTCTATCACATCAACTCGGCAAACGCCGAATAGAAGAGGCCCTCGGCAGCACGCCCCCGAGCACAGACTGAGGCCATGGTACACGCCTCACCCGCAGGGCATGGCCCTCCTGGTTAGCGCGTGTAAAATGTACTGGAACTTAAGGATAGGTGTGCCTACCCGTTGAACAATGAACGTTTACTGCACGCCACCGCACTCGTCCGTCCATTGACCACGTCGACGAACTACATATTCAAGCTGCTTGCGGCTTGACTGTCACCTACTTACTTTCCATTGCTTCTTGAGCAGTCATGAACATGTATCATCCTCCTTCTCGCCTGCAAGTCACTTCCTGACAAAGTGAATATCGTGGCAGAGCGTCCGTTCCATTTGCCCAATGCAGCGCTGAATATACCTTTTGTGTGCGCTAGCTTGAGAATGTACCATGGCTTGATCATGCCGTTCCAGGCTGTCTTCAGTCAGCACCACTTAGCGAGTGGGGGCCAAGCTAAGACTGGCGGGTGAGCGGCGGCGTGAGAACAGCAGTCGAGATGCGATCTTGGAAATCACGTGCCAAAAATACCTCCGCAATCTCGATTGATATACATATCCCCAACGGGGAAATGCCTGCGCAATCACAATAGACGTCCAAAGTCCTGGCGCTGCACCCTTGTTGAAGTCTCTGAGTAGCTTCAGAATGGGTAACATGGTTATTACCCCGGTAGAGGACATATATAAAAATCCAGAGGTCGATACGATACAGTACAAAATAAATACAACAGTATCAGTCAAGGTCGCCTGCCACCCACGCGCACGGTAATCAAGCTATCTTCCAATGCCCGTCACGCTCAACCACCATCCCCTCTCGTCTCGCTGCATCCATAAATGCCGCGAGCTGGTCAATTGTCTGGTCATACCCCGGCGCGAACTTGAGCATGTTTTGTATGCGGTCTAGCGAAAGGGAGCCCAGGTTCGTGAGCATGCCCTCGATGAACTAGCAAGCGATTAGAAACCTCGCCAAGATAACGGCAACGGCCAAAGCCATACCTTCCAGTACACCCGCATCTGCTCCGCCTGCTGCTGATGTAGGCTCGACGCGGGCGCAGGCTCCTCGGCGGCGATGACTGAGGACTCCCGTCAGCGTAATGTGGCGTCAGATGTCGAATTCAGGCACACCTGTCCGAGGTTCCCGCTCCAGTGTCACCTTCTCTTCCGCGACTTCGAGCAGGCGGAATGTGTTCTCGGTGTCCTCCTTTAGAACGCCGAGATCGACCCACGTCGTCAAAGCCTTGAGCGCGGCGATGCGGTCGACATTGCCCACACCAGCGACGAGCTCATCCATGGTCCAAACCTCTTCCAAACGATGCGTAAGCGATTGGCCGAGGGCAACGAGTGATGAAAGAAAGAAAACATGCCTTTGGTCGAGAAGAGCTCTATGAATGCAGCTTCGAGTGGCGGCACTTTCGCTTCTACCTTGCGGTCTTCCAACTCGAGAACCATGTCGATTGTGCCAAGATGCGGCAGCCATTTAAGTTTCTTATCTGGCTTGAATACGCAAAATTCCTTGGAATATGATTCCTGCATCCTGTCGCGTTCCGTTAGCAATGGGAATTATGAGGAGAAAATAAAGTCGACAAACTGCTTAAACTGCCCGGGCATAACGATATCGCTAGATTCAAGCGGAGGCCAAAAGTTGGTGGATATGATGGTCGGGTGTACAACGGACTATATACTATCAGTGCATAGTAAGCTAGCAAAAAAAAAATCAGACTTACATCCTTTTGTGACTGCACGTGCACGTCCGTGCGTCTTGAGTCGGACATGTCCTTCATCATCACCTCGCACACCTGTAACGGTGCTTCGCCGAACCGAATCTTCAGGATTTCGATGTTGCGGCGCTAGTAAATAAACCGCATCAGGTATCTTCGTAGGTAAGCGTCTGAATGAACTGACCTCCTTGTCTAGGCGTTCGTTGTCGTCGTTGTTGATGGCAAGTAGACGCTGCGCCAGCAATACTTGCAGCTCCTTGACAAAAAGATCCTTGGAGTCGTAGATGCTGACAAGCGTACTGATCACATCGCTTGGTTTGTTAGCCCGGAAATCTGGATGAATGGCACACGCATGTAGTTAGCTTTCTGACGGCCCAATCATGAACCTTTGCTCACCTGGTCCAGCGTCATTCGGTTCTGGCTCCCATGTACTGTCTAAATAATCATCTACTTCGACCTGATGCAGGGGCTGGACGGGCTCGTTCTCGACAAGAGTATCTCCACCATCCTCATCCCCCACCAAGTTGGCGACAATGCAGCGAATGGTGTCAGGCCGTTCCCTGTCGACAGACGATTGTCAGCGACGTCATGCATGCAGTCTGTGTATTTATGCTACCTTAGATAACGTCGTATGGGATCCGCTACCTTGAAGAGCAGAACACCCGGTGGGTCGATGATTCGTAGACATCTGATTGTCGCAACATATTGCGCAAGGATGAGAGTAGTGTCTGCGCCGGGATGTAAAAGACGTTTCCGGTTTCTGTATCCTGCTTGGTGAATCCTACTGCGGAGCATATTATTGGACTTACGCTTTCCGCAGTGCGGCCACCAGAGGTTCTCGCCCGTCAACACGTTGAAGGCAATGTCGGATATCATGAAGTGCGCCCATTGAGTCCGGATATGCGATAATAATGTCGAAGATCTCCCGCGTACGTAGGTCGCAGACGACCTAAGCGGCGTCAGACTCGCCCGTCAAGCGAAGGAAGTACATACCTTGTTGATGTGAAAATCGAAACGAGATGCAACACCTTGCATCATAGCTCGCGCATTGTCCTCTGTTCAGGGGTGAGCGACAGGAAATGGAAGTATATCATCCGCACGCACGACCAACGGCGTTGCGCGCATACGTCAAAAGTAACCATTCAATCAATACCTCGGTCATCCATGCCCTTAGCCTAATAACACTATCAGCGTCCATGACGCGCTTCATGCTGTGGGGGACCTACTTGTCCATTTGGGTCTCGACCCATTCGCCCGCGCAGGATGCCAGTATATGCTCTTCTATGCGCTCATAACCAACTGCTGCGATGACACTTTCATATCTATCGGTGAGTCCGATGATCTCAAAGGCATCCCAGAGCGGTTTATGGTGGGGAATAAGAGGAATGAGGCCAGAATCGTCTCTTCTGAGCGTAGCCGATATAAGCGCCTTAAATGCGGCAGCAAAGGCGGGTGGCAGGCTAGCAAATAGATGACGTTGGAATACTGCAGTGTACTGGGAGAGAATGGTGTGACTGAGGCCAACACCAGATGAGGACGTGCCGGCTGGCCACGCAGACGTGATGTACTCCGTGAGAGGCGACCAGGCATTGAACCATTCGCGGACACGATTGACGAGTTGGAGGACAACCAATGGATCTTGTGTTTCTTCGAAGTGGGCGATGTAGACATCGACCTCGGCTATGATCAAGTGGAAGTTGTCACGCACTGCATCTGAAGGCAGCTTAGCCCATAGCCGCAATGCAGAAGCGCTACGCACCGAGAAGCCACTCCAGCAGTCCCGGAAGTCGTCTACATGTGCTGATAAGAAGGATAGCTTTGCCGACCTCCACCTTATCTGGTCGCAGTGTCAGAGGCATTGTCCGGATGCAATTCGCGTGGCCTCGCGTACTGAGGTCCCTCCTCCAATTGGGATCGTTGATGTTCCTTGGTTGCCACGCTTCAGTAGCAAGATTCCAGGCCTTGGCTTTCATAAGCGTCGAACAGTGAACTGAACGGGCAACGTACTTCACTGAACTCCTTCAGACCAGCGAGATTGTTTTGACCGCGGTTTATACGATTGAAGCACTCCTGCCATTTGATTGAGGTTTGAGATCGCAGCGCGTCATTGAGTCCTGTATGGTTCGAAAGTGGCATCCTTGTAGAGTCAAGCGAGGGGAAGAGAGGTGAGAACGCGAACGCGTGAAGACGCGTCGAATGACCGCGTAAGTGCGCGACGAGGACAAGGACAAGCGATCTGGATCAGACAATGGACATCACTAACTCGGCCCGCAGTTCCGGCGGAAATCGTTCCAAGCCTATCTTTCACTGCGGTCGCATGTATTGTCTACCTATCCTCAGCACCACAAGCAGACCCACTACCCCATTCGCAGTCCCAAAGGTGAGATATGCTCTCCGAGGCCCGAAGAACGTGGCAAATACAGCCAGAACGACCCATGCCCAGCGAACCGACATTTTTGTCTCCAGTCTGTCATCAATTGTCAGTGACGGATGCGAAGTTCAGTGTTATACACACCTGTGAGGTGCAAGGAGCGGTCCTCGCGTCCATGACGCAAAGTCTACGAGTACCAAGAACGGCGCGACATTTCCGAAGAAGTGATCTCCGTCGAAAGGCGCCGTCAGTCCTGCAGTCGCAATCGTCCGAACCCAAACGACGAGCACAGGCGCAGATAGCGGCAGTAGCCAGGTCATCAGAAGGAGCATGTGCATCGAATGGTTGTGTCGATCCATGTCGTTGTCTCTCTGTCGCCTGCTTGCCGCCACAATAGCAGCGGCATCTGCAGCACCCCTGGATGTAAGGACTATGTTTTCTGGCCCCGCCCCAGGAGACACGGAATCCGGCGACAGGGGTCGAGTTTCTAAAGGGCTCGAAGTCGCGCATGTGTATAGATGTATGAGCCAACAGCCAAGGTAGGCGACCTGCCACGGCACGAAGAACGTGATGAGGATAAAGACGAAAGCCATTGAAAGGGCTGTACCCCGCCCAGCACTTTGATTGCCTGCCCTGGTCGTTGGACTATCCTTCTTGTCAGTATAAATAAAAGGCAAATGAGTGCAGCGACGTACCGACTCAAAGCTTCGGCGAGCTTGCCGATAGGCCACATCAACGCCACTAGCACCCACCAGCTCATGCACACCAGCCCGCACGCCAACGTAATGAGAAGCACAGAGATCGGCGCAAAGACGGGCTGCCCTCGCGTGCCGAGGTAGTACGACTCGGGCAGGGGTGCAAACGACACGAGAAAGCAAGCAAGAACAAGTTTCCGGAAGTGATTGCCCGCGAAGCGCGACAAAGAATCTGGCACAGATGATACCGGCACTACGAGAACGATGATCAGTATCGCACCGTCTGAATAAAGCGAAGTCGTACCTCCACATCGTTCGGCCTCCGCCCACGAACCAAATATTGTCAACGCGACAATCGCCACGCTCCATGTTGCCAGTGTCGTGAAATACCGCGTCGTCCACCGACCCGCGGTCGCAGGCCAGTCGATGGCGATGCGAATTCCCGCCAGACCATGCTTGCATCCCGCCGAGCCAGACGAGTGTATGTTGAAAGACATACCCTGCTTTGGTCGAGGATCGCGAATATACGGCGCAGGTAAATGCGTGTGAAGAAGAACGTTATGAGTCTGCTCAGGATCCAGAGGGAAGTAATGTGTTTCCGACGAATGCGACGTATGGCTGAGAAGGGGCGGCAGCAGAAGTTCTGAGAGACAATGTTGAGCGAGGTTCACGCTTGGCTTGCTTCGTTTGACACTCACCTTGACAAGAAGTCCCTGACGTTGAGGCCACCGGCGTGACCCGGTACACCAAAAGCGCATGTTGTAGCAGGTTAGGCAGGTGCACTGTGGTCTTGAGGGCATCAGTGTCGGGGCGCTGCACCTCTGCACCGCCAAGGAGGAGACCGAGCGAGCTGACGCTGTTTGTCACGGGCGCAGCCACGTTCCAACCTGCGACGACCCATCCCCGGCCAGTCGCGCGTTCCACAGTCACTGCTACCCATCGAAGGGATACATCGCCGGTGTCGATCTCGGCTTCATACAGCACCACACCCTCGGACTCGTCTGTACCCTCAGTCGGCACAGGGAACGGTTTCCCGGGAACGGGGTTCGGGATGAGCTTGAGTATTGTCGGCGACAGAGAAGTGCATTCCGAGGGCGCACCATCCGGATTCATAGAACACCCATATGCCGACACTTGAAGCGGAAGCGGTTTCTGTGGAGAGAGGTGCATAACGGACCCCTGCGAGACGTACAGCACGAAGCGACGCGCCCCTCCATCGGCGGGAACTGGCAGTAGATATGTCTTGGAGCCCCGCGGCTGTTTCAGCACAAGATGCTCGCCATCCGTAAGCATATCGTATTGTACATCCGCAACGGACATATTGTCCTGCGGTGGCGTACCGGAAGGCAGGCTGTGGCCGTCGCGCAACCACCTATCCAGGATAACGCCTTTGTTTGCCTCCGTCGCGGCACCTCCGAGCTCCAGAGCAGCACGCGCGATCCGCCAGCGTACTTGGTGGCACCACACCATCTCGCGATGCCCCACGCCTGTCCAGGCTCCCTCCAGGGCGGACGAGAACACAGTGCGTCGGTGCACGTCCTGAGCGGTTGGTGCTGGCAACACGCATGACTCGGACATGATCATCATGTCTGTGGCACCACCGCATAGCGAGACGATGGGTGTCGGATCCTCGGCCAGGACGCGTATGTTCGCGTCGTATATCGCGTCTATTCGTGCGTCGAAGCGTGCCGGGGGGAGGGTATGTGGTGTAGACATGGTGATGATGGTGGATATGTTAACGCTGGGTAACAAAGACATGGCGACAACGCCTCCCATGGAGTGTCCCAAAATTATGATCTGGGTATCGGGAGGATAGAGATGAAGGATGTATGCTATCGCCCGCGAGGCGTATGCAGTTTCGGATTCCACTGTTGGTCCATGGAAGGCGGATAGGTCTTCATTGAACTCAACTGGCAGGGGGGGGGACATCAGAGCGGGGATCCGATGTGTGTGCTGGCACTCACCCGCGAAGAAGTCTAGCGGCTTCAGTGTGCGGGATTTGAAGTCCGAAGAGACAACTCCAGGCGACGCGTAATATTGCCTAGCAGCCGAAGATGCGATCGAGCGAACTTGGTGTGAGGAGCCGGCGTTCCCTGGTATGAAGAGCACAGGGATACCGTCCTCGACCTTTAGACACGGTTAACCATTTGCGGTGGAAATGCCTAGCAAGGCTCACATGTTTAGACTGCCAGCCAACTTCGCGGTATAACCACAGCGAATATCGTTGCGCCAAAGGCGTCCATGTCTTGTCAAAATCGGCTTGTAGGATGTACGAGGGTGACATCCACGACATACGACATCCTTGAGGAGAAAGTTGGTCTACAATGCGGACGGTTGCGAGATAGAGAATAAGCAGGACAAGTAGAGAAGATGTGGCCAAAGCCGGTACAGCCTTCATGGCATGGTGGTCGAAGTCAAGAGTTCGTCGCGCGCAGTCGCGATGACGTTTAGAACATTTCCCTTGCGATGCGTACAATCCGTTTAGTCGAGGTAACTTCAAGATGCTTGAACTTCTGATTTCTTCGATTGCATACCACGAGCCACAAGTAGGAAAGGAATAAAGAAATAGTAAAACGCATCTGTAATAAGTACGCAGACGGAATGAGGGTCAATGCGACAGAGCGATCGTAACGACGTTCCAATGAAGGGGGGACATGCAAATGCGATGCGACGACGGGATGTACATGACGAGTGAAGCAATCTACTCGTCGCCCGGCGCGTCAGGGGCGTCGTCCTTGGAGTCTGCGGGCTTCTCGCCTGTTACAAATTAGCATTGTAAAGTGCATATATGCACAGAATAACTCACCAGAGTCCTGCATGTCCGAGGTCCAGAGGGTGAGGTTGTCCCTCAAGAGCTGCATGATCAAGGTCGAGTCCTTGTAGCTCTCCTCGGAGAGGGTGTCGAGCTCCGCAATCGCGTCGTCGAATGCCTGCTTGGCGAGGTGGCAAGCACGGTCGGGACTGTTGAGGATCTCGTAGTAGAAGACGGAGAAGTTCAACGCGAGGCCGAGACGGATGGGATGTGTGGGCGGGAGCTCGGTGACGGCAACATCGGAGGCGGCCTTGTAGGCCTCGAGCGACTTGTCAGCGCTGTCTTTGCGCTTGTCGCCAGTCGCGAACTCGGCGAGGTAACGGTGGTAGTCGCCCATCCTGAAAGCCACGTCAGCTGATGCACCTTTCAAACGGCCAGGTGACGTACATCTTGTGGTAGAAGACCTTCGACTCGCCAGACGCGGCCGAGGGGATGAGGTGCTTCTCGAGCACGTCAAGGATGTCCTCGCAGATCTTCGCGAGCTCGCTCTCGATCTTCTCCCGGTAGCCCTTGATCATGGAGACCTGGGCCTCGTTGCCCTTGGACTCCTCCTTCTGCTCGATGGAGGAGACAATTCTCCAGGACGCGCGGCGAGCGCCAATGACGTTCTTGTATGCGACGGACAAGAGATTGCGCTCCTCCACGGTGAGCTCCTGGTCTGACGACGCGACGCGCTTCATGTTCTCAACCATCTCTGTGGGGTCGCGTGAGCGGTGGCCTCGCGGTGATCTGCTGCCCGCGTACCCTCGTAGCGCTCGGCCTGCTCGGCGAGCTTGGCCAGGTAGACGGAGTCCTCACGCGATTCAGGCATCTGGAAGATATGAGAAAGGAAAACGCGTCTCGACGCGTCATGGACTGACTATGATAAGAGATGAGGGTGGTTAGATGTAACCTGTTTTCACGCGTCAGGATCGTCGTGCACGGCGAGCTCAGCAGCAGCACTCACGGGGTGGGGCAGTTGGGGATGAGTGGCTGGAGATGGTCGATGGTCAAAGTCAAGTTCAATTAGAATGGTGGGCGCAGGGCTTGCCTTTTTGAGCCTCGCAGGGCGTAGGGTTGGGTCAGAGGATGATGCCAAACAACGGTAAGCGCGTCCTGATCCGACTTCCCAATCCGATTGATGTTTGCCGAATTGAGGCTTCTGTCAAAGCGCCCGGCGCGCGGCGTCACCTCCCCCAAAACGACGGTGCCCCCGATCCCAAGGAAACCCCTTGTAAAGCGTCAGTGGGTGGACTTTCTTTGCCTCGCTTGGAGCTGCGTGCCGCACTCCACGATGACGGATCACGAGCAACCCTCTGGTGGAGCAGCAAAATGCGTCGCTCTTGGAACTTGAGAGGCTATTTATTCCCAACTGAATGCAAGCAGCTCCGCTCGACCGCGAGATAGAGCTTGCTCTTTTGTCCTGGGCGCAGGGCTTGCGCAGACAACGATTGACCTCTTAGCTTCATCAGATAAGCTACACAGGCTCCGAATATCGAGCAGTATAGACAGCGTTCTCCGTCCCGTCGAACCGACGTCTTGGTTGGTCTTCTGAATCCTGTTATCTCGCCTTCTCTCGTAGGCACGCCCGCAACTCATCTGCGTACATCTCTCGCGTGACCTACTCGATGCTGTGAGCCTCGCTCACGATATCCCAATCTCTATCGAAAGCCAGTCAGAGTTATCTTGCCTGTTCTTCGTGACTCACCAGCTTCTACGGCTGACTTCCGTCAGTAGCCGTGAGCCAACGTCGAACCAATACTTGTATCCAGCTTGAATCTATAGATGACTTGGCGTGCACTGTGTCAGAACCGGAGCCGCGTGAGCACCCTCGGTGAGCAGCTCTGCTGATCCCTCCACTGATTCTGTACGTGGTATAGAGACGTAACATGAGAGCGAACTGGGATACATAACTTCTGTAGTAGTTTTGCACGTTGTATGTAACACAAACATCACGACAAGCCCAATGAGCAGGCTGCAGGGTACGTCTCTGCAACGCTAGTCCGACTTTAGGGAGTTCATCGGCAAGCTTGCGTACTTATTAGTAACTTATGCTCTGCGGCCTGCCAGTGAGTAGTCTGCTGCTCGAACTGCTATTGTGTGGCTGCGCACTACTGAAGCGTTAATTGAATTGCAGAGGGCCGAGAAGTGAGGACATGTTGGGCCCTCCTCATGGTATGTAAGGCGAAAAAAACGTCAGATAATATATGCGCAACGAGAACAAACAAAGATTCAACTTAAAGTCGAACCGATATCACGTGTTCTTGATCGCAAGTTGCCGGAAGCCTCAACCGCCCGCTTACACGCGTCAAGCTTTCAAATAACTCAGCAAGGCCGGTCGTTACCGGCAAGGCCCGCTACCAACCTGAGCTGTGCTACTTTCGTCTATCCTACCCAGCTTTTTGGCCTTGAAGCTCGAAGGGGCAACTTGACATTTGCAGCTGCAGAGCTTGAGTCAGTGCTTACAAAGAGGTCAGAAGCGAGTCGTCAGAGCTGAGCGCTGAGCGCTGAGCCTTGAGCATGCATTACATTGATATATCTTGCCCCTGGAGGTCCGGGCACGATTCAAAGCTTCTAGGCAAAAAGCAAGAACACGCAAAGTGGTGCTCAGAAAATGCGACTGCCGAGAGTCGAAACTCTGACGTGGCAGACAGTCAGGTGAGCAGCACGTGATGTGAATCGTCCGACGGCGCGAAGGGTCGTTTTTGCTTCCACCCCAAAACCCACTACCATAAATGGTAGCGGGAATTTCAAGAGTCAAAACTTACAGTGACCAGATAGTGACAGTGTTTTGAGTCGCCGACGAGTTCCGAGCACCCCCAGAGGTCGACAGTATCATGCATACGCTCAATCGGGACAGCAGTGATGAGAAAGCATGCAGGATAACCAACTGAGCCTCGTGGTAATCATCATAATGCTATCGCTCTCGAAGTAGGATCGCATAACGTCCACTCAGAGTCAGAAAGTTAACTTCTTACCCTGACTCGGGACAATGGCTGCAGACTGCCGCTGCGCGCCCGCCAGCGCCGCACCCGGTCGCTGCCTGCCTTGAGGCATCGGCCGCGTTGGCCGCGCGTCCCTCTTGGGCCACCCATTGTCCCCTTCATCCCGCGCAGCATACTTGTCCGCCTTCCGCGCATCCTTGCCGCCAACGTCAACGTGTCCCGACCCCTCCTCCCTTGACGCCCCATCTCTCGACCAGTTCCCCCTGAGGCCCGCGGCCACCTTCCGCTTCTCCTTCACCTCCTCCTTCGACGGCTTGCCCTGCTTCTCGCGTTTCTGCGCTGACGCCTCCTTCGCTGCCGCCTTGTTGCTCCCGGGGTTCTTCGGCTTGGTGCGGTCGTACCCAGCAGACTTGCCCTTGTGAACGTGCGCGGGCCTACCCTCGGCGTCCTTCTCTGCAGCGCGATGCGGCGCGCCTCGGCGCACGGCTTCTGCGCCAGCGAACTGGACTTGCAACGCGCGTCCGTTGAGATGGTGGTTTTTTGGATTTATGAGGGCCTCCTCGGCGAGCTCTTTCGTCTCGAAGTCGACGAAGGCGAAGCTGAGTGATGGTCAATCACCTCATTGAGTGAGGATTCGACGAAGACACGTACCCTTTGCATTTGCCGCTGTCCTCGAAGGTCGCCATGCGCACCTTGCGTATCCACGGCTTGGGCTGCTCGCCGGGCTCCGGTTTTTTGGCCTTATCCTTAGCAGGTCTGTGCGCTTCGAACAACTGTCGTATGTCGTCCTCGGTCGTCTCGAAGCTGAGGTTGCCGAGAAAGAGGGTGGGCGCCGGAGGCTGCTTCTGCATCGACAATATTCTGCGTGCGGTTTTGGAGTGTGTCTTTGCGGTCATTTGAGTTAGGTCCTGTCCAGGGGGAGCGGGACGTCCGGCGAAGTCATCGCCTAGGGGCGTGACTTAGATCACGACGAAGCTGAGGTGAGGTACTCTACATACCATCCTTAATGAGTAGCCTTCTGCCGATGAGAGGCTGCTCAGAGAGAGCGATGGCCGCCGCTTTGCCTTCTGGTGTGGCGAAGTCGACATATGCGTACCTGCAAATACATCAGGATCGCATCGTGTTGGAGTCAGACAACCAGCTCACCCGCGGTTCTCCTGCGCCCCACCAGGGCGTCCAGATGCCTTAATTGGCATGTTAATTCGCGTGACTTCTCCTGCCTCCTTGAAGAACCCGCGCAAGTCATCCTGCGTTGTCTTGAAGAGCATATTCCCTACCCAAACGGAGTTCTGACGTTTCGTCGTAGCTGCGGCCGTAGGAGGCGCTACATCTCCGTTCTCGAGTTTGCGCTTCTTCGTGGAAGAGCCCTCCACGGCGGCGGCAGCCTTGGCTTCGAGCTTCTCCTTCTTCTTCTGTCGCCTGCGCTCCGCATGCGAGAGAGCGGGAGCCTCGTCGTCGCCATCATCGTGCATGACGGCGTCGTCTTCGTCGGATGCATCATCAAATTCAGAGTCAGAATCAGAGTCGGCGTCGGAGGGGGGAGAAGAGTCAGAGTCAGAGCCCGAGGAGCTAGGGGAAGAGCTGGAGCCTCCGGCTTCGCTCGAGCTGTCATCCTCAGCTTCAGCAAGCTTTCTTTTCTGCGAGAGTTTCCGGTCGGGCGTAGAGCTCGCGCTCGAAGACGAAGACGAGGAAGACATGGTGTTCTTCTACTTCAGAGGAGGGGGAAGGAGATCAGTGCAATAATCTCGATCGTGTTTTGTTCACCGAAACGGGAACACTGATGCTGGTCCAAGCGGCTCAGCGCGTCTTGAACTTGTCTTCCTTTTGTTCCTCGAGGTGCGTATGTGTTGCGTCGGGGACTCTATGAGATCGCTGATACGCGCCTATAGAGGAGGTGCAATCATTACGGGACTTGAAAGGGACGCGTTCCTTGTTATCGAATTTCACGACGCGTCAAGCGGTGTAACATTGAGCGGCTCGCACCAAGCATGCCGGGTGAACGCAAGGTCTCGAGCCTGGTCGATGTGTGCGTAACGGATGACCTTTTGTACACCTTTGTTGACTGACATGCGCTACACAGCACCTACGAGGAACTGTACCGCGTGCTCACGGGCGAGCATGAGCGCTTCCAGGGAGGGCGGCAGGACACCATCCTCGGTTACCTTGACGTGCGCCTTGACCGCCTCAGAAACATCTCCGCCCCCTTTGGCAAGCCATCTGAGGCGTCACGCATGACACTCGAGAGCGGCTCTGTCACTGTTGATAGCATGACCCTCACCGCGGACCGCAACGACATCAAGGCCGCCACAACCATCAGCGCCAAGTTTGACATCTGCCAGGTGCAGGCGCTCATCCTCCTCAAGCTCTTCCTCTACAACGGGGGCCTGCATCAGGCCTCTGATGCGGATGTCGCGGATATGGACGACCGGTTCACGCCGTTCTATTACGCGGAGCGTCTACACCTCTTTCGCTGTCTCATCCCACTCTTCCGCGAGGAGGTGAACGAGCAACAATGGCTGTATCCTGTGTCTGCAAAGTTCATGCCGAAACTTGTGCCAGATGCGCGCAAGTTCGTGGATGCGCTTCTTGAGGAGTTTGAGGCGAAGCTGCAGGCGCCAGTTCCGAAGGCGATGATGGCGAGCGTCAAGAACGCGACACAGTGGGCGAAGCAGAACGCGAAGGAGCAGCTCGTGCTGCTGGAGGTGCTCTTCTGGGCGATGTTTGGTTCTGTGCCGAGAGACGGTCGGACGGTCGAGCGCGTGTACCGTAGCGCGTACTCAACGACGATGGGCACCTCGCAGGCAAACGGCACACTGCTCCTCGACGCGGAGGGGCAGCAACTGCGCCAAGATATGGCCGCGACGTGGATGCTCATCATGATCGAGGTTCTCGAGCTGGAAAACTTTGCCGACCCGACATTCCTTGAGATCTCGGATACGCCGGCAAATCAGGATACGTATGTATCGTCGCCGGAATCGCTGCAGCGTATACACAACCTCGTCATGGCAGGGGACAACAGCATGTTCTCCCTCACATTTATGGCATGGTCGCTCGTGCTGACGAAATTGGCGGAGAAGATGCAAGGCATGAATCAAGTGCCGGCGTCCTATGTGCCTTTTCTGCAGGTCCTTGTTGGCGGAACGGGGACGAAGGATCGCGAGCCTATCACCACTGCTATGGCAAGAGCCTCACTCGACGGCGGTGATCTCTTCATTTTGCTCAACGAGCTGTTGACAAACTCCCCCCTTTTTGTTGCGTCTTTGGCTTGGAAGCGGGACTCAGCCGTGACGGACACAAATCCTATCGCATTCCGCAGTGTGCTCAAAGGTAGAGTGTTCTTGCACATGTCGTGGCCCCTACTCATATCCGTGTAGGTTTCCTCATCACCATGCTCGATATCATCCCCGTGGAATCCATCTCCAATTTCTATACCTTGGTGGATATTTGGGTCGCTCTTTTTGGTCGCAGCGAAGTCGATTCGATCTTCCTTCTATGCCACCAGTACTGGCAGGTCGATTGGCACCAGGGTCCGTCCAGGCGAGCGATCTTTGACGTCGCGCGTGCCCGCTTCCCCATCCACTTTGCCCCGCTACTCAAGCTCTGCCGCTCAATGGCCGCGTGCGGTTTTCTCGATACCGATCCTCTCACAACAACCTCTGACAGCCAGCCCGTTCGCTACGAAGAACAGAATGAATGCGCGCAAAATGTCTTCGAATATTTCAACGCCCTCCCAACCTACGCGCAGCACATTACGCTCAACAACGAGTCGCATCGGCACTATGAGCGGCAGGCAGAGCGCGCATCACGCAATGGCCCTATGGAGATCTACTATGTGAACATGCACCCCTTGCGCCTTCCGGGTGGATCCATTCTGCCAGCAGGTACGCATGGTCGGCTCGTCGCTGGGGATGAAAAGACGTGGGTCATAGTCGACTGGAAGCACAAGCACTCTGGCTGGAAGATCATCTCCGAGGTCCTGACGCGCTACGTCAATCGTAAGCGGCTCTCGGGGTCGTCGGCGGGATATGAGGATGTGTTCTTCGGCAAGCGTCAGGACACTCAGACGCGGACGTTGCGACTGGACGACATCGGCATGCAGATGGACGACGAGACGGAGACCAGTGCCATCATCGAGGCATTGGACCTCATCCGCGGAACCATTCAGGATCACCCAAGGACAGCGGAGTTGTTGATGGATACGCTGGAAGACGGCTTCCCTGTAGTCTCGCACACGATGACAGAGACCGCCCCGCCGGACTTGGTGCAGCTCACGACAATGATCTTGGAAGAAGCGCTCACGGCTGCGAACCCTCGACGCCGGTCACCCGCAGAGCTCGTTACATCCGCCGTCGGGGTACTCGCTGCGCTCCTGCCCGTTCAAGGGAGATCCGCTCGGGTCTGGCTGTTCTTGCGGTCGACGTCGGCGCTGTTTGGCAACGATCGTGCGCCGAGCGCAGCGTCGAACGCCTTTGCCGCAGAGCGGGTGACGGGGCATTACACCATGACTTTGGCCGTCCTCAATCTCGTCCAGGAGCTGTTTGACCAGGCTTACAGCACGATCACGCCAGAGAACGAGGAGCTGACGCGCACGAAGGAGGAAGTGCTCCTCCGCGCCGCGCGCTTCATCCACACGGAGATCTGGGTTGAGCACATGACGTGGAAGTACGCGCAGCTGGGGGACCGCTTCGAGATCGGCCGGCGCGTCCTGCGCTTCTACACAAATATCCTCGAGCATTCACCCCCGAATGTGGCGGAGCGACCGTTCCCACGGCTGAGCCAGGCGGTTGCGGATGTGTGGCTGTTCCACGCGAGCGCCGCGTCGGTGATGCCGCTCGTGGCAAGCTTGACTACGGGCAAGAGCGCGCTCGATGTGTTGCACAAGGAGCAGCGCGTGGCAGACATCCGCAAGCTGGTGTTCCTGCTGCAGTCGGCGCTGCGGCTGACGCGCATATTGCTCACGCAGAAACAGATGTCGGAGGTATCGACGAAGGCGAGCCTGCTTGAGCAGTACCTCTGCACGCGGTCCGTCAGTGGCGGGTTCAGTGATCTGAGCGCTGGTGGTGCGGATCCCATCGACGTGCTTGCATCGTATGTCAAGCAGATTGGCGCCGGACCTGTGGTGCCTCTCGAAGCTATGCGTGTTCTGACATGCCTGTGCACGTCTTTGTCCTCGGTAAATCCACCGCCTTCAACCATCATGGCCCACCTACAGAGTCCGGAGAGCACTGTCGCAGAACTCGTTCATATCGCCCGAGAGGCATTCAGCCCTGCTCCTCTTCGCATCGCGGTCTGGAACTTCATGGCGCTCACCGTGGAGAAAGAGCCCGCTCTCGGACGTCTGTTCATCACGGGAACACATTTCTCGGTGAAGGATATCAAGGGCAAAGGGAGAGCTATCGAAGGAGCCGACACAGCTAAGGACAGCAAGCGCAAAGTTACCGGTATGCAAGCGGCGTTGGACACTCTCAAGGATTGGTCGACGCTTTGGGACGTCAACCCGCAGCTCTTATCCTACGTGCTCGGCTTCCTGGACGCCGTATGGCATCGTGGGCTCGAGAATAAAACCATACTGGCGCCGATGCGCAGCGATGCCGCGTTCTGGGACAGGATAGCAGGGGCTGCGTCCTGCGAGAAGGAGCCGCCTCCGGATTGCAAGGCGACAGGCATGATGACGATCGACAACGTTCAGCACGCAGATTTACACCACGAGGTATCTTCGTACGCTTACCGCGCAGTGTCGCAAGCACACGCAACGAACATCCTGGGATCGGACATCAGCATGCAAGTGCAGGAGAATGTTGGGAAGGCGACGCCAGAGAGACCGATGAGCTTCTCTAAGATTCACAAGTGGTTCAAGTCCGACGAGCTCAACGAGGTCATCCTTCACGCGGCCAACGCCCCGTACAACCCGCAACTGTTCGACGAAGCGACGAAGCAGTTGGAGGAAAAGTATCCAGGCTTAACCCTCGATCAGGTTCGGTTAACCGAACCCGCCAACGAGCGCGAACTGGGCGACGGTTTTGCTTTCTCTCTGGACCACTTCAAGCGGCGGATGGATGCGTATACGCCTGAGGCTGACGGCATGGCGATCGACCGCGCGGACGACGACATACTGCTGCAAGTGTACTCCATCAACCTCAACCTCTCCGTGACGCACGGTTTCTCCCATCTTGCGACCGCCTGGCAGTTCCTCTTACACCAAGTAGGACCGTATGTCCGAGGAGACACCGACGCGCGAAAGCACATCCTGGAAGCGTACGCCGCGATTGCGCACGACGTGGCAGCTGAGGAGTTCCCGGGCGACATGAGGGCTATCGTGCACGGCCAGCGGTTGGGTATACTGCTCGCTCTGCTGGAGCTAGCGTGGTTCTGGTCAGACGAGAAGGACGTCTCCGTCCAGATGTTTGCCGACGTCATGGCTAACACTCGCGGCATCCTCTCAAACTCGGCCCAGCCGCCAGCCGCATCCTTCTTGGGCAAAAACAGTGTCCCCTTCCATCAAACCCTCCTCCAGATCCTGTTCTACTGCGCCAAGCAGAGCCGGAATCTCCTTCCGCAGCGCAAACTCGTCAACGCGGACCAGCGGTTGCGTATAACGACCACGATCGACGCGATATTGGCGCTTGTTATCGATGGCCTGCGGATTGTCTTCCTGGCCATTCGCAACAGAGCAGACCTCGACCTCGACCGTGATCTGGAGCTCCTCGTCGCCGTCTTCGAGCAGTGCATACGACGAGACGTCAACTCTTCGCCATCGCAGTGGCTGGCTCGATGTCGGGAGACCGACGTGGTTCGGGAGAGCCTGGAGATATACTCGAAGACGGATCTCTCGGGACTGTCTGATCTGCCTCTGCTGACCATGCGCAAACTGCCCCTCTACTCGCCTCATATAATGCGCCTCCACATGGCTCTCGCCAGCGTTCCCGAGGCAGCAGAGATGCTCGCAGCCAATGGTGTCCTGTTAGCCTACAGCAACTGCTCCATCAGCACGGCTATCCGCTCGGGTGCCATCGACGTCGCCCTGCCCGATCTCCCGGGCGAGCGCAGTCCCGCGCACAGGGCCTACTGCTCGATGCTGGCCGTTGTGGCCGCCGTGCTGCTCGCGCTCGGCCGCGAGACACACTACCTGGATGCGGAGGCGAGCGGCTTCGTGCAGCTGTGCAGCGCGCAGATTGTACGCACCATGTCGTGGACAGCGACGGACCCGATCTCGCTTGCCACCGTGGAGGAGATGGAGCAGACGGTCAACGTGTTCCACGCCCTGGCGGAGGGCTCGCAGACGTCGGCGAGCGGGAGCCGGCATGTCGATCAGGTGCTGTACGCATTCAAGATACATGGCCTAGTGTTGCTGCAGCATGTCAATCACGCGGTAACTCATCCGAGACGCGTAGCTAGTCTCTTCGAGCCTGTGACGCCGCAGGATCGGTTACCTGAGAAAGAGCAGAGCGCGGACCCGTTGCAGCGACCGCCTATCGCCCATCTTCTGCACCGCCTGCTCAAGCTCTCGGGGTCCATTGTCAGCGTCTTGGTTGTCATCAGTCGTGCGGAGTCCGTCATGATGCGCGAGAGAGATAGTTGGTCAGCAGAGGAAGCTATAATCTTACCTGTGAGTATTCTTCTACTTTTTTTGCTCGCATATACTGATTTCTTCGTCCAGCAAAATAAAGTCGTGCTTGGTGAGAGGGCGTCCCTCGGCACACTGCTTGAGCTCGGCAACTGCACTTTGGACCAGCTTCGCGATCTGCTCACGAAAGCCGTATCGGTTGGTCCAGCCGCCAAGGGCAAGACCAGCCTGCCGGGGATGTATGACACGCGGGAGAGCGTCCACGCCGGCATCGCTGTCGCCCGACGAACCCTCGAGGTTGTCCTGACCTATTCGGCCACACAACTTGCCCTTTACCTCAACAAATCCGATCACGACGTAGCCAGCCGGGACGCGGACTTTGACGAGTCGCAGCAGTCGTCGATGGAGGTGTCAACGGCGACGAAGGCGGCGGACCGTCTGCGCCGCGGTCTGATCAGCGATACGGTCGACGATCTGGAGTCGCTCATGCAGAAGGCAAAGCCGCTCATGGAAAAGAGCGATACGACTCTAGGGAAAAGTATGGTTAACGTGAGCCAGATATTGGAGAATTTCTTCCGCAATCATGTAGTGGGACCTGCTAAGGTGAGTTTTTTTGTGTCTGAGGAGCGTTCGCCTTGCTGATTGTTTGCTAGGCCTTGTGAGCTTTCGTGTCTATTCGAGTGTTGTAACAGTCATAGTAGTCAGTTTTTGTGTTTGCTTTTCCGCCGCTATTCCATCCAAACTTCGGCATGCGTATCAGCACTAGTGTCCTTTAGTACTTTGGGGAGCGACGTGTGACACTAGCAAAAAACGCTTGATTCTGAAGGACGTACGTGGCACGAAGATTTTCGCGCGTAAGACGGGTGGTTTGTTTTCTGCGCTTGGAGTTCAACCGTTATGGGCCCGCTTTTGGACGCCGAGCCGAGCGCGTGCGGCTGCGACGGAAGGTGGCATGACATTGAGATGACGAAGTATGGCTGACGATCTGAACATAACGACAATTGCGCGCGGTCGCGAGTCGCTCTTGTCTTCTTCTCCCACCTTCATCTCGCTTGGAATCGTCGCAGAGGCTGTCCCGCCCAATGCTGCGCTACACAACCCAGAGGTAAGTTGCGCGATATTTCATCGCCCTCGTCGGGTGCCCATTGCATTCAGTATTTTGGGATGAAGGGGCGCCTGACAAACCGGCTCTTCTCGGCCATCCTTATATACTGCTACATGTCCGCCCGACCGGTTTTCCCCCTCGCCATGGTGCGCCCTCGCTCATACCCGCACCACAGGACTGCCTCGCTCGTCATCACCCTCTCGGGCGCCGCCGTGCATGCTGCACTCGCCATCCAAGTCGCTGCATTGTGGCGCTCCCTCAAGTGGGAGCCCGAGAGCGAATGGGAAAGCGCTCACGATGAGTGGCGGGTCGACAGCATCCAAATCCTCTGGGCTTTGCTCTCCGCGTACTTTGCGTCTTCCGCTGTGGTCTGTGGTCTGGGCTTCTACGGCATCACGAAGGTGCGAAATTATCCCACTGCACCCGCGACCGTGTCTCAACTCGAATCATGCAGAACAAGCCCGGCTACATCCGCTTTTACAGAGACTACTCGATCGCAGACTTTGCTGTCTGCGTCATCAGCCTCTTCTCCGCCACGCATGCTGTCCTAGACAAGTCAACGCGTGCTGGTGTATGTGAAGAGCTCTCCCGCCAACCAGAGATCATCCGTGACCTCGGCGATCTCGGATTGTCGCTGGAGAACTGTGAGCGATGGATAGAAAGGGCGTCGATGCTCTGCTTCGCGCTTGTTGTAGTAGTTCTTGTCGGCAGGGTGAGTCTCGCCACACTCTTCACTTACCACCAAGCTTACACTCGCCCAAGTTGCATTGCCTCCTGGCTGTCTCGAAATACTACCGCATGCACATCACCCGGCGGCAAGCCGCGACCCTTCCCCTCGCCCACCTTCCCTCCGCTCCTTCACCCGCGTCCGCAGGGCCGCAGCGCATCTACCTGCTCCCGCAGGACCGCGCAGATACGTCCGGCGAGCCGGTCATCTACGCCCCCGTGCCGCTATCCTCACTCTCGCCGCAAGCTCAGGCCCGCGCGAAGGAGGCATGGGTGTCGCCTGGCGAGCGCACGCACCGTCATCACCGCTCTCGCTCGCACGCACATCACCACCCGGCGGAGACGGGGAGGATTGTGCTGCCGATCGCGCCCGGGGAGCCACTGCTGCCGGCGTACGAAGTGCAGGAAGCGAAGGCGTGATTTACGCAGCCCAGTGTGCTGCATCCAGCCCTCTGCGCGGCTCTTCCTCGCCGGCCGCGTGCTTCCGCCGCGCTGCCTGGCTTGTACCGGTGTGTTCGCCTTACTTATCCCTAGATCGATCCCTTGTATATTCTACCCACTGTCCTTCTATCTCAATTTTCTTCTATCGGTTTAGCCATTGGTCTCACTACCTGGCATAGTCTGACTATGCAACGTGGTTTGGTCGGTCACCTCTATTCCGTCTGGCATTTTTGCGCCTGCGTTGGCAACACGCGTATGTGGGCTACACTGGCATTTTTTTCTCTTATCCTGGCATATTCTCTCTCATGTCCTGTTACTACGCCCCTCCCACTTTGTGCTTCTACAAGTAGTTGTATCAGCTATCACGATCAGTAATTATATGTATACATGTCTTTCGTGTCGGGAGGACTCGCTGAGAGCAAACCAAACCGCCCAGCAAGTATAGGACTTACCTAGTGATCGGATGTAAGTACTTAGTAGACGTGGGGTCATGTACTGGCCGCGCAAGATCGTAGCTCGGATTAGTAGGCCCCAATTCAGTGGCATCTGCCAGTGCTGAAGCTGAGCGCTGAAGCGCTGACAGAGCTCAGTTGTCGGAGGCGCACATGGCCGACAATGACATGACCGCGCAATGTTCAAAACGAACAGCGCACGTGATGGCTTACTTATTCCGCCCTCGGAGACCACAGGAAACCATCATGCATGTGCCCCAAATTCAATGCCACTCAGTCAAACAGTCAGCTGTCCCTTCTTTCTGAACCCGAGGTACTCTCATAAGTAGGGGCCGAGAGTGTTCCAGATGGTCGCAGCACATCCTCGGAGTTCTGAAAGCCACGTTGGGTAATTGACTACTGTCATCGATTTGCTGAGCGTGCACATTGCAGGCCGGCCGCGATGCAAGAAATTACAAGTTAAGTATCACCCACCAAGCAGCTTGAAGCTTGACACACAGCGCTCAGCGCTGTTTTGATAGGCTGAGGATGCTATATAATATACGGCGACGCACGCATCGCGAGATATAATGTAGAAGGCATAGATATAAAGACAAAGGGATAGGTACTACCTTTCGATAGGTATACGGACAGAGGGAAAGGATATAAAGACAAGACGAAGCGTAAGAATGAGACCTAAAGGAGTGACGATAGATAGTAAATATGATATAGTGCAGTTATGTACACGAGCTGGGTGCGTAGCCCGGAAGAAGTGACAGCATCCTATGGTATCTCATAGACAAGAGGTAGAGATAAACGCCGCACGCCCGACCCTAGACTCCAATGACTGGCAGCCTCACGCCGCTGCCCTCCTCTTCCTCTCGGCCTCGCGCAGCACGGCCTTGGGCCCTCGCTTCGCCATCGCCCACACAAAGACCAGGATGATCAACAGGAATTGCAGCCACAGCCACGCCTCCACGACAAGATTGACAACGCCCTTCTGCTTGCCATGGACGACATTCCTCGACGGGGACTTCTGCACCGCGGTCGTCGTCGTCGCTTCTTCCTCGTCCTCTTCATACACCGGACCAGCAATGGTCGGCGACCGTGGTACGTCGGCCGCCGAGGCTGCAAAGGACGTGTCCGCCATAGTCTCCAGCGCTGCGGTAAGATCCCTCCGCCCAGATGGACCCTCGCCAAGTAGTGTGTCCCGGAAACGCCCATCCACCCATCGGTTTGTGCGCGCACGCACTGTGTGCGACATGCGCCGATAACGCTGCGCCTGCGGTGTCTCCACACGCGCCTCCCCACCTGCCGTGGTCGGGCTCTCCGGCGTCGGAGGCTCCAGCGCAAACAACGGGCGCACAGGCGTGCGCGGCGATCCACGCGACGGTGAGGGTGATGGCGAGCGTGACTGCGTGAGACCTGGAAACGCAAGCGAGGATGATGGTAGGGGCGACGGCGAAGGGGGAACAGATATCGAGCTAAAGCTATAGAGGGAGGTGCGCCGCAGGTGCGACTCACCATGCAAACCCCACTGCCCGTCGAGCGCATCAGTGCCGAGCTCCGCTTGCAGAGTCGGCGCGTTCTCGGTAGTGGGTGTTGGCAGCTGACCGAATACCTGGCTGAAGCTGGGTTGAGGACCGTGCCCATGCCCGACGTGAGAGGATAGGCTCAGTGCAGACAGGGCGGGGGACGCGGGGCGGCTGTAGCTAGCGGAGGAGTCCGCAGAAGGCGAGACGGTGTGGCGGCGGTCAAAGGGTATTGGGGGGAGGCGGAGGGACGAGGAGTCTTGCTGTGAGCGCGATCCGCGTTGTGAGGTTGCAGGAGAGTCGAACAGGCCCATGACAGACTTGCGGGGTTTCCCGCCATGAAAGGGTAATGAGCTCTCGGAGGTCAAGCGTTTGGTGACGTCTTGCTCGAGGGTT
The DNA here is from genome assembly GCA_007026445.1 of Schizophyllum amplum. Lineage (NCBI taxonomy): Eukaryota > Fungi > Basidiomycota > Agaricomycetes > Agaricales > Schizophyllaceae > Schizophyllum > Schizophyllum amplum. The sequence continues at coordinate 1,377,905 of VDMD01000002.1, read as the reverse complement.
CTGCAGAAGCTTTGGAAGCGGATCGTGTCCGACGTCGACGTCGCCTTCTTCGGTGTTGGCTGGTTCAGGGCACCCTCTTCCTCCACCAATTCGAGCTGCACGTTGGCCGGGTCATTGAGACATTCGTAGAGCCTACTGATGTTCTCTGTCTCCCTTTGCACGGATTGCAAGCGGAAGTTCGTATCGTGCTGCTGCTCCACTATGTGCGTGTTCGTATCCTCCAGTTCTTGGATCTTGGCGAGCAGCTGCGAGATGAGAACTTGTGTAGAAGATGACAACTCTTCGCGGTCTGAGGTATCTTCACGTTTCGGCTTCTTGGGTGTAGTGAACGATGTCACATTACACAATGCTCCGCCTGGAGCAAAATCCTTGACCTCTTCCTCGTCCTCGGGTGAATCTGCTGGCTGACAGGCGCTCGACGTCTTGCGGGCAGCCATGATACGATCTTTGCGCTCCTCGACGGTCTCTCGAGGACTTGTCGTGCGGGTTTGCTCTTCCAGCTCCACGCTGCGCGCCTGAGCATTATCGAGCTCTTCACGTAGCTGTGCGATCTCGTCTTCCAGACGCTGCAGCGTACGACGGCCCTTCTGGTCCGCCTGCGAGGACTCGGCCTCGAGCCGACTAAGCTTGTCGAGTAGCTCTGCATTCTGTTCGGAGAGGAAGGACAGGTCAGATTGCGACACGGAGATCTTGCGAGTGTGACGCATGGGACCGCGGGCGAAGACATCTGACATGGCGCGTGGCAGCTTGTCCGCAAACCATGGCGAGCTGGGACGCGAGTCGGGGCCGGGGGATTGGGCAGGGCTGGCGGGTATGCGTGCGAGGAACGCAAGGTGCTGGTTCTTGAGCACGGCGCTGTTGTCGTAGAGGCTCTTGAGTGTCGACACGGTGTGTCCTATCTCTGCATGCGGAGTGAACAAGAGGGACGCCGTTGAGTGAGACGTGGGTGCGTACCGTTCTGGCGCTCCTTGATCAGGCCATCCGCCTTCGTCAAGAGATCGGCGAGTTCATCGCGCGACTCCTCGCTGAGCCATTCTGGGCGTGGACCGGCAGCGTCGGACGAGGTCGCGTCCAGATCCCACCCGAGTGCCTTGAGGGTCGCCGACATGGGCGACCCCAGCAACGACTCGAGGCGCTGCCGTGGCTGAGCAGGAGGCGAGCCCGCTGGAAAGCTGAAGCCCGCGCCAGAGTACGGCGGCGGCGGAGACGCGCTTCCCTTCTTCGCGCTGCCGATCCCGGTGGATTGACGCCGTCTCTGCGCGGGAGGGCGCGGACGCGCCGACTTCGATTGATCGTTTGCAAGCATTTCACAATATGATGAGATTATGGAGATAGTGGTGGCAGAAGGGGCATCTGTGGTTTCGCGGAATATGGGGAGAGGAGGAGAACATGGTTGCAGCTCCTTCCCGACGTATCATAACACGTGAAAACAATATCGACCTACCCCATTTAGCCAATGCCTCATGCGCCTCAAACGACCCCAAATCCCACAGTGACCATTCCAACCTGGACTAACATCATGGGCCACTCAGGACCTTGAGCCCGCAAAGTCCTGTACGCCTCGAAAAACCAAAAAGCCGACGGCCGATTATGCTACTACAACTAAAATGCAACATCGAAGAAAAGGTAGAATACAGAATATACATGGCAAGGAGCAGGAGCGTACCAGAACCGGCACGTGGCAGAACAGTGGCCCCTACTCACGTATGCGCAAGCGTATGCCACTGTTACCGGCGACTGCTCACTATGCCTCAGTCGCGAGGTCTTCCTCTTCCTCCTCTTCCTCCTCCTGCATCACGCCGACCTCGTACTCGCCGCACACGTCCCATCGCGAGCCTTCCGCGGCCGCCGACACGTACTTCACGAACCGCATCACCCGCTCGTCCCGCAGGACGAGCAGCAGCCGGTTGAAGCCGGGCTGCACCGTCAGCAACGTGCTGTCCTCCTCTTCCTCGTCCACGTCCATGCTCGCCTCCGGAGCTACGCCGTCCTCCTCCCCGTCAGTCTCCACGGTCGGCGCATGTCCGTTTGTCGCCGCGCCGTTTGTGACTTCACCGTTCGCTTCTTTGCCATCGGCTTCCTTCCCGGTCGCGCCTTCGCCGTTCTCCCCGCTCGTGAGGGTCTCCTCATCCTCATCGTGTTCCGTGTCTGCGTCCGCATCCTCCGCGTCGGCGTTCGGCTTTCCGCCGCGCGACTTCTTGTGTATGCTTGACCGATAGACTGCCGGGTCGTCTTCTTCGTTGTGGGGGGCCATATAGCACTGCGCACATCGTCAGCGGTATTCGCAAGCTGAGCCCTGGACCACGCACCTCCCACCCGCCCCACTCGGCAACCTGCCAGCCTCGCGAGTCCGCAGACCGACCATCGTCCTCCGAGGCCGTCACCTGCGGCGTGAGCCCCAGCACTACGTCCAAACGAGCCTCCCTCTCCTCACTCGTCGCCAGCGTATAATCCATACCAGGCCGGAACCGCCTTGCCTCCACCGCATGCCGCAGCGGCAGCAGCCGCGACACCACCGCCAGCCACGCGCGGAACGCCGGGCTGGGGAACAGCTCGTCCTGCAGGCTCCGCACGATCTCGTCCGACGTGCGCGCCGCCGCCCGCGGCGTGACCGCCTCCGCGACCGCGCCCGGCGTGTGAGGCTTTAGCTGGCAGTATCGCCACTTGTGCGGTGGCCCGCGCAGCTGCCATGCGCTGCCCTCGCCCGTACCACAGGCGTGGGATGGAACACGCCCGCCGCGCTCGGGCCCAAGGCCGTCGCGCGCGTCGAGCTCGCGCAGGCGGGGTTCCAAGCTCGAGGCGAGTGCTTCCTTGAGGAAGGAGTGTAGCTCGAGGGAGGACTCCTCGACGAAGCGCCCGGCCAGCGCGTTCATGGTGCGCGGTTGGAGGTACACGGGGTTGAGGAACTCGGACAAGAAGGCGACGTGCTCGTCGGCGAGTTGGGTGTCGGGCATGGGTGTGGCGCTCTCTTCTGGGTACGTCTTGAACTCGGTGTGCGTCGAAGTCTAGTGCGGGGCATGTTCGTCAGCGGGCATGTTCTACCGGGCATCGTGAACATGTATGAACAGCAGGAGCGACGCAATTCTGATGACGCTGTTCGCAAAGGGGACAGAGGAGATACATTGGCGAAGGCCAGAGACAGATGTTGAAGAAGGGAGATGATCCGTGTTCTCACCAGCTGCTCGCGCGAGCTCTTGATATCGCTCGCCAGCTCGGGAGTATAACCCTCCTCTCCCTCCTGGGCGGCATGGAACCAGCCACTGATGCTGAGTCGCTCGCGGCCGTCCTCGCCTTCGCCACCCACTACGACCTCTTCAACCGAGTGGAAGCTGCGGCCCGGCTGGACCTCAAAGAAGATAAACTGGTTCCAACTCGGCGGGATCGTGCGGAAGGGGACTGGCTCCGGCTCAAGCTGGCCGGTCGCAGTCTCCTTGACGGGATAGAGCTCTAGCGCGCCGCCCCACTCGGGTTGCCAGAGCTGGTAGTTTGGTATGGGCATGTAAAGAATGTATGACACGCGGCGCGAGCCGATCACATCGTCGTGGTTGAGGAGATGGCATCCTTTGCGCGAGATGAGCGGACGATCGGGAGGGAGGGGGAGACTGGGCGGGACGCACCCTTGGTGTACGAGTTAACAGACATGTCCTGCTTCGAGCCCGAAAGCGGGCCGCAGCCGGTGGCAGAGCGGATGAAGCTGCGGAACTTGGGCGAGTACAGGGCATTGCGGAGCGCGAGCAAGTTGGGGAGGAGGGAGATCTGGTCGGGCGTGAGGTAGTTGAGCGACGCAAGGTCACCCGTCTGTTTGACCTGCGAGGGGAGCAAAGCCGTGAGCGCTGAGCAAGGGGGGATAGCACTGGAACGCACCTTGTAGATGTCGGTCTCTTTTTCTGAGAAGCTGAGCTCGCTCATGCACTCGTCCTTGACGCGCTTGAGCAGATCGTCCTGGAACAGCTTGTCGACGAGCGCGTAGTGAAACGGCTGGCTGTTGCGATACATGTTGTTCATGCGGGCGATCGTTGTGTGCGCGAGGACGCCGTCGTAGAAGCGGGCCTCGACATCGTCCTCCACAGCGGTGGACCCCGCGGCAGCGGTTTTGAGACGCTTGACGAGGCCAGCATCGGCGGCGTCGGGGGAGCGCTCATGAGACTTGACCATGCCAGTGGGGGCGGCGCAGTAGCAAGAATCAGGTAAGCGTACAAGGACAAGGCGAAGAGCAGAAGACTCGGATATTTTTTGTGGGAGGTGATGATGTATGAATCCCGTCCGAAAGCAAGTGCCGCGCCGACGATCCGAGTCGACCTGGACCTGTTCGAGACCAGACGCCCGCATCGCAACCCCGGGGCCCACGCCCGCCCATTGGCTTCTGGATGCACACTGGACTATTGATTGCTGTCCCCCGCCCATTTACTCTCTACAAATCATCTGTGGGGAGTATCACCCATCTGTATATGTACACTCATCCCAGATCATCATATCATCTCGAAAATCGATAACAATGCCCAGCAGATGTACCTTCACTGAAAGCTCCCTTCAGGCCCAGGTCTGGCAAGGCAGCAGAAAAAAAGACGGAGAGCGGATGCAAAATACTTAAAGTTATATGAACTCCAACTCGTGCTCTGGGGTCCTATTGGCCAGTGCCACTGCACGTGCTTCGGAGGCAGCCTCACCAGCCAATCAAAGCTGAGTACTTGAGTGGGTGAAGACACACCCAGGTGAGTGCCGTTACGACAGGCCTGCGAGAGCCTGAGGCCTGCCACCGGTGAATGAATGTAGAACTTGAAGACAAGAGAGGCAGGACATGCCGGTCTTCTCACGTGTTCGATGATTGAAGTACGTGACTACCTGGCGGTGACTGCCACCCCGGTTGTGCGTATTGTACACCCGGACAAGGTCGGATTGCCACTACATCGAAGTCTTCACGCAGCCCATCATACAAATGCTGTGACACATACAGTGAAGGAACTGTATAACTTGCGTGCCGCTTGCTAATGCTAACGCGTCGTCCGTACTGCCACCACGTCGGCTTCAAACACTGAGTGCAAGCCCGTCTCCTCCAAGTCCCAGATCCCCTCCCCCGTCGTAAGCGGACAGTCAGTCAAGCTCTCCGGCACGTCAGTCTCGGGGACTACCCTCCGTTCTTTATATACGCTAAGTGTTGTATATTGTGGCAATTCCGAGTGTGCCCGCCCCTTCCTTCGCGTCTTCCTCAAAGCCCCGTCCACTGGATCGCCCATAACCTATAGCCAAGCTCCGCCTCAAGGTCGTCCGCTGGCTCGCAAGGTTGTCCTCAAACAATGCGATGATGGGTAATATAGATACAGATGGCGTATGTATGAGATACGGTGGATGAATGCATGGAGTACCATAAACCATAGTACTTACAAGCCTGGAACACGTCGCATCGTCCACCGTCGATATCGCCAGGCTACCCTCATGATCGCCTCCACTCAGCCTCCCTCCGCTCAAGCTAGCTCGCTCCCCTCAAACCTCACTCCACTCCACTCCAAACCATCCCCCTCCTATGACATACCGCCTACTTTTTCTGCCCGAAAGTGAACGACCCGCTCGGTTGCCCAAAGCTGAACCCTCCACTCGCGGACGGCTGCGCCTGTCCGTTGGCCTGCCCGCTTCCGTTGACCTGCCCGAACGGCGCCGGCGAGCCCTGCGGCGTCGTCGTATCGTTCTTCGCCCCAAAGTTGAAGCCGCCGAAGCCTCCAGCCGCAGGCGCCGGTGCGGCCGGCGTGCTAGGCGCAGCGCCAAACCCCCCCGTGGTTGGCGTAGAAGGCGCACCGCCGAAGCCGAACGCGGCAGGCGTCTTCGCCGCAGGCGTGCTGGGCGTCGGAGTGCTAGTCGCACCGCCACCCCCAAAGCCGAACGCCGACTTCGGCGCCTCAGCGGGCTTAGCCGCGTCCCCATTGGATGACGCACCAAAGCCAAACCCGCTTTTCGGTGCCGCTGCAGTCGCGGAGGGCGCACCAAACGAGAATGACGGTTTTGGCGCCTCGCCTCCAGCAGGAGTCGCGGCAGCAGCAGGAGCACCGAAAGACGACGACTGCGCGCCGTTTGCAGCAGCACTGAAGCCCCCGAAAGCAGACTTGGGGGTCTCGCCGGCAGCAGGTGCTGCAGCCGGTGCCGCCCCAAACCCGCCAAAAGCAGACTTCGGCGCCTCCGCAGGCTTTCCGAACGCAGACGTCGATGCAGCGCCGTTCGTGCTACCAAATGGTCCGCTCGTCTGGGGCTGCTCGGCCGGCTTTCCGAAAGCGCTGGACGCGGGAGATGGCGCTTTCCCGAACGCACTCGCACCGTTGGTCGGCTGGCCGAACAGCGACGGCGCTGCCGGCGCCGTGCCATCTTTCTTCTCCGCATTGTTCGATCCGAACCCAAAGGAAAATCCTGATGCTGGCTTCGTCTCCGCTGGCTTGTTCTCTGCAGCCTTGTTCCCGAAGCCGAATGACAGTGTGCTTGCTGGCGCAGAAGCTGGCGCTGCCGGAGCTGGAGCAGCGGATGGATTCCCGAAGCTGAAGCCAGAGCCGGACGGGGCCGCAGATGCGGGACCGCCAGCATTCGCCCCAAAGCCGAAGTTCGACTGCCCCGCCGGCGGTGCAGCACCCGCCTTCTCTTCCGGGTTTGCTGCCTCCGCAGGCTTGCCAAAGTTGAATCCACTGGCCGACTTGGGCGCCTCCGCGGGCTTGCTCCCAAAGCTGAAGGACGACGCGGGTTTGGGCGGCTCTGCAGTTTTCGGCGCCTCCGCAGACTTCGGCACCTCCGTGGGCTTGCCGAAGCTGAATGACATAGCTGGTTTCGGAGCTGCTGCAGGAGCAGGGACCGCGGGTTTCGGGAAGCTGAACGGCGGCGGATTGGTCGGCGGCGCGGACGCAGGAGCCGCTGCCGCCGCAGGTGTCGTCGAAGCAGCAGGAGCCGTGGGTTGCGAGAACAGGCTGAGCTTCGGTGCCTCCGGTTTCGCAGCGCTTGCAGGCTTCGGGTTCGCTGGCTTGGGGAAGCTGAACATGGATTTGGGCGCCTCTGCCGGCTTCGGAGCCTCCGTGGGTTTCGCGGGTTCCGCCGTCGCAGGCTTCGAGAAGAAGCTAGGTACGGTGCTGGCTGAGGCAGGCTTGTCGGCCGGTGCTGCCGGGTTCGCTGCCGGCGTAGAAGCTGTCGGGGCCGTGAAGCCAAACTTCAACGGGGAGCCAGCCGCAGGCACTGTCGCCGGCATACCAAGTAGGCTTGAAGCAGGCTTTGGCGCATCTGCCGGTTTGGCTGGTAGACCGGCCAGCGGAGAGGACACGGTTATAGCGGGTACCGGTGGCTTGTTCTTGTCCTCCTCTTGGCGCTCCAACTCCTGGCGACGCCTCCTTGCGTCCGCCTCCAGCTCCTGCTTTTCATACCAGCTGAGGGGGCGGCTGCGCACTAGACTGTCAGGCCGTGTCTGCTTGCCTGGGAATACAGAACCTATTCTCTTGTTGGTGAGGCCAAGAGAAGGCGAGTCGAGGTTTGATTCCTCTGTCCCGCCGTTCGACAGCATGAGCAAGTTATCGCTGGAGGCCTTGCGAAGGGGTGTGCTGTTCTTCGTAAAGTTGGGGTCTTGCCATAGTAACGGCTTGCCGTTCTCCAAACGTCTTGCCTGAGCCTCAAGCGTCAGCCGGGCGACAGAAGTGCGATGATAATGGGATTCCTCACATTGCCTTTGCTGGGGGAATCTGGGGCTACTTGAGTGCCAAGCAAAAAATTCTTCTTCGCCTCAGCGTACTGTGCGTCTGTGTACCAAACGTACACGCAGACTGGCATCGAGTCGTCGCGGTCATTGTGCACAGAATCCTGCGGCTGTGGCGATATGTAAGCAAGGTTGAGAACGATGATCCAAAGGACGAGACTTACCATGGGATACTTGGGGACGATCTCCTTGACAAGTGTCCAACGCAGCCGAACGCCGTCAGGCCCCATTTTGTACTTGACGCCATTGGAGACCCATTCCTCGCCCTCCGTGCGCGGCGGCGTGCGAGCGCCCGAATCCTCCATTGTCACGTCGCTCTCCGGTGAAGAGGGTGACTGAGTGTGTCGCTTGCCCTTGCCCCGGCTGCTCTTCTTGCCCTTGACCGGTGTCCCATCATTCTCCTCGCGCTTGATCTGACCGGACGACTTGCGCTTGGAGCGCTTAAGCTGCCGCTTGGTCTTGCTATCGCGGTCTTGATCGGAGATGTCGTCGTCGCCGACCGTGGAGCCAGCTTCGTCGCGGTCCCGCTTCTTCCCACGCAGGCGTGCATTAGCCAGGTTGGTCGGCTGGTCGTCCATGTCAACATCGGTATCCATATTGACATCGGACTCCTCGCTTTGGGAAGCTTCTGGCGCGGCACTGTCTTGGGAGACCTTGCGCGCACGTTTATCGCGCTTCTTCATGGCCGCGCTTTCTTCGTCGTCCACATCCTCGACCTCCTCATTATTGCGCTTAGAGCCGCGCTTGTTGTCAATGGGACGGTTGTGATGCCAGCGTGGGTGGTTGTCGCCACCAGAAAAATCCTCGCCTTGTAAGCGTAGTTTCTTGGGATCGTGTTCTTCATCCTCCTCTACGTCATCACCCAGTGCGCGCTTAACGCCCTCGTGGGGCAGGGAGAATTCTCTCTGCAGAGGAACGGCACGACGCGTGGACTTCATAGGTGACGACCTTGTATTGTAAGATGATCCTGCTGGATGCGAGGGTCCAGAGTTATCGCCGGAATCGTACATGTTGGTATTAGATCTGCCAGGAAGTCAATGCAAGTTAATGTGGCGCTACGAATAGATGACGCACTGGCTGAACGCGGTAGAGTATGCCTGAGGCCGTGCGTCGTAATCATTGTAGCCTTGGGGAGTATGCGTGTAGGGCGATTGACGGTCGTCAGAAACTGTGACAAGTTAGTAGTGATTCATCATGGACGGTCGCACGACGCACCAAACCGCACGGCCCGCTGCTTAACCGGAGACGCGGGGGTAGCTTCGGGAGCAGGAGATGCCAAGCTTCCCGGTGCTCGTATCTGTTTGGCTTCTTGCTTGCGTCGCACGTCCGCCAGCGCTATTTCGAACGGACGCGTGTCGTAGTCCGGAATGCCATGGCTGCGGCGGAAGTGTCTGCATCACAGAGTCAGTATGCACTCAAAAGCCCTGAGAGGCAGACGCACAGTTGGTATGACCTCTGGCGCCAGTCTGCGATCCAGCGTTGGGCGGACAGCCAAGCGACATAAGCGAGGCCGAATAGAAGGAGTGTAAGCAGGGCTTTGGCGCCGAACGAGGCAGCAAAGCCGGTGTTGGGAGCTGGCTTGAGATCGCCGCCGAGGATGTCGTCGATGTCGGCCATTGCTGGGCCGGTCGGGGTGCAGGCGTAATGAAGGCTCGAGAAGGAGAACAATGGACGATGGCGTCTGCCGCTTGGCGCGAGGACCCAGCCACACAACGTCACACAAGACCACATATAAACCAAATTTTCACGTCGCGTCTTGTCTTCTGCCATCATGCAGCTCTCTCATTCCAGCAATACAAGTGTTTGTTTTCTCCGTCTTCTGTCGTGACTTCTGTTTCTCCCATTACCCACTCGCTTTTGCCTAGGGACACGGCTCACAGTGCCTTCGTCGCTTCTACTGGCGGTGTGGAAGATCAACAGCTACTCTTGCTCCACGCTTGAATGCTCAAGAGTTCATCTCTGTTTTTATCTATGAGCATCCGAGTACTAAGCGAAGTACACATTCACCTACGTAGTAGCACTTTGTTTGCAATGAAATTCCCGTTCCCTGTTCTCTCTCAAGCTTCAAGCTTCAAGTACCGTTCATTGTTTGTAGCGCGATGATCTGCAGTCAGTGCTTCCATCAATACATTCGTTGTGCATATGTCCTTGACATCCAAAGGGTACCCAGTGCGGCTTGCTCGCAACCATCTGGCCAACGTTCGAAGTATAACGCCCGAAATGGTGAGCGCGCACAAGGTTACCATCGCTGGAACACTGAAATTCCATCGGCTCAGTCGCCTACAATTTTTCTACTTCGATCCTCTACCTCAACGTCAACTTGCGCGTTCGGTCGTCGCTGAGGCGATACGCCGCACCAATGGGGAATCACCTACTAACCCCGTCCCCCTGCTCAAACAACTTGTTACTTAGGGCCGCACACGTCCTGATACCATCACACATGTCGCGTATAAAGCTCAACGTCGCGTCCCCGACGCCTACTTCCGCACCCCCCAACCAAACACCCGAAGATGCAGCTCACCGACTCCCATGAACTCGTCCTCAAGAACGTGCCCGAGTTCGGGCACCAGTCGCGCTCTCTCTTCCAGCTCGACCCCAGCTTCGTACACCTGAACAATGGTACGTGTCCAATTCCCTCCGCCCTCCCGACACTAACCATCACAATTCACATAGGTTCGTTCGGTGTCATCCCCCACTTCGTTGAGGAGGCCACTCAGCGGATGGCCCATGTCGGCGAGACCAACCCCGACCTCTTCATGCGCACGGGCCGCTTCTGGCGCTCCATCGACGCCTCGCGCGAGGCCATCGCCAAGTACGTCGGCGCCGACACCGACACCTGCGTCTTCGTCCCCAACACCGCCACCGGCGTGAACACCATCCTCCGGAGCATCTCCTGGTCCGCGGAGGACATCCTCGTGCGCAGCGACATTTGCTTCGACACGGTCATCCGCGCGGTCGAGTCGCTCGCGCAGTTCAAGACCGCGCCACGGACGGCGATGCTGAAGCTCGGGCTCCCCGCGACGCACGCGACGATCTTGGAGAATTTCCGCGTGCAGTTGAAGCAGTGGCGTGCTGCGATGCCCGAGCATGCGAAGCTCGTTATCATCATCGACAGCATTGCGTCGACTCCGGCCGTGCTGCTTCCGTGGAGGGAGATGGTGAAAATCTGCAAGGAGGAGGGAGCGTGGAGCTTGGTAGACGCGGCGCACTCGCTCGGCCAGGAAAAGCTGGAGCTGAAGAAGATTGATGCGGACTTCTTTGTAGCGGTATGTCGGTTGCCTCTAGCTCTGCGTCTTCATACTCAAACAACAATAGAATTGCAGCAAGTGGTTCTACGCCAAGCGCGGCAGCGCCTTGATGCAGATTCCCTTCCGGTACTTATCTGTCTTCCAGAGTCCATCGCATCCCTGAACTCACTCCAACCATCAGTCATCAGGAGATGATGCAGCCCCTCATTCCCGCCATGGTGAACGACGGCCCCGGACACCAAATCCACCCCAACAAATTCGTCACGCAGTTCTACTGTTAGTACTCCATAAACCCCCTCAGACATCCGCTCATGAACCCCCAGGGAACGGCCTCGCGGACTGGCTCGCATACATGAGCATCGTGCCCGCGCTGAACTTCCGGCGGCAGATCGGCGGCGACGAGAAGATCAACACCTACTGCCACGCCCTCGCCGTCAAGGGCGGGCTCCGCGTCGCGGAAATCCTCGGCACGGAGGTGCTTGACTCGCCCAAGGGCGACGGAGAGCTGGTTGCGAACATGGTGCGCCGAGCTGCTTGTGGAATGTCGCGCGGTAGCTAATGGGCTCTGGCAGGCGAATGTGCGCCTCCCCATCGACACCAGTATTCCGGGACCGAAGGTCTTCCAGCTCTTCCACACCGAGACGTTGGGCACGTACCGGACATACGCCGTGCCATACATGTTCAACGGCTCTTGGTGGGTGCGCGCTTGTGCGCAGGTCTATGCCGAGGTACGCTGGATGGCAAAACGGGACAGGTGTACTGGATCACTGACAATTGCTTTGTAGATGGCAGATTTCGAACGCCTGGGCCACGTCCTCGTCGAGGTCTGCCGCAAAATCAACTCGACAGCGAACGACTCGCACATCGTCGCGTTCCCTTAGTTAGAGACTGTTCTTGCACGCCTGTTTTTACACTATGTACTACGCCCATTGTAATTTATCGTTTCGTGGATGCTCATATCGAAGCCGGAAGGCATGATCACACTGGAACTGGCAATATCCGCGTGAGCACGACTGAACATGTATCGATGATGTCGATGAGGTAGCATTGCAACATGACAGATGAGAACATGAACAGAGCGATATGCAGCAGTACAACAAAGAATGCGACAACTACTGTACTTCTAAAGATACAGCGATACCCATCGACGCCAGCTCGGCGCAGAGGTACCTAAACACATACGGGACGGCGACAACATCCAGATCGCCGCCCTTTTTGGCCGTCCCCAGCACGTTCTGCGACGGTATTGACACACGCACGTCGGCCGCTGGTGGTAGTCGATTTGCGCCCTCGTCGGCTCCAATCGTATGCCTTGCGCGCTCGTCCTCTTCCTCTGCCGCCTTGCGACACACTCTGCAGTACTCGCCACCAGGCCCTGTGGGCCGGAAGGCACCGTCTCGGCCGACGACTCGCTCGCCGAGTGCTACGTCGTCGTACCCAAGTGAGATGAGGCTGCCGCACGTCCGGCATACCCACGCAGTAGAATAGTCGGAGCAGTTCATGAGACGATCCTGGAGAAGGAAGGACGTCCCATGGGCGATGAGAGCGTCACGCTCCATTTCGCCCAGACGGATACCACCACCGCGTTTACGACCCTAGCAAGATGATCAGTGGATGCAAGCTGTCATGAGTACGGAACGTACCTTGACAGGCTGTCGCGTAAGCGGGTCGACCTGACCAGTTGTCCGGACTTGGAACTTGTCTAGCACCATGTGCCGCAAGCGCTGGTAGTAGACAACGCCAAGGTAGATATCGGCAGCGAACTCCTGCCCCGTAATTCCCGAGTACATCGGCTCATTGCCGTAGTAGTTGTAGCCCGACGCTAGGAGCTGCTTGCCGAAGTAATCGACAGCGGTATCCTCCTCGGTGAACTTGAACGGCGTCGCGTCCTGTGCGAGCCCGTGCATCGCGCCCGCCTTACCTGCCATGCTCTCGACCAACATGCCGATGGTCATGCGACTGGGGAAGGCGTGCGGGTTGATGATGACGTCGGGCTGCATGCCGCTCTCGCTGAACGGCATGTCGACCGCGGGCCACTTCTGCGAACAGACACCCTTTTGCCCGTGACGGGACGAGAACTTGTCGCCGATGACGGGTGCACGAGTGATGCGGAGGGTGACCTGGATTTTCTGCAGCTCGGAGTCGCCATTGTCGCTACCTGTAGTTGATGGTTAGCTATACACTGCGTGTATGAAAGAAATCGAGACACTTGCCCAGTAACCGGACCTGGTCGACGTACGCCTGCTCGTCGCCCTTGTACTTCTGGAACTGTGTCCGCCCAGTCACGTCGCTTATGAAAGCAGCCATCGGATCACCCGCCGAGAGTTTGACACCCACTAGCGGGAGACCATCCTCACCGACAAACTCGGTAGCAGGATGCGGCTTATCTCCACCTCTCTTGATGTCCTTGCCGAGACCGAAGTGCAACGTTGGTGCTGATGAGGACTTCGTCGCCCCCTTCTGGTCCTTCAAGTCGACGATGGAAGATTTGTAGACGGTGCCATAGCCGAAGCCGCGCTCGTGCGCAGACTTGTTGAGAATCATGGCGTCTTCCATGTCGTATCCCGTGTACGAAATGACAGCGACGATAGCGTTCGTGCCGTTCGGGAATGCGTCCATTGCGTACGTGTTGTGAAGCGCAGGGCGTACGATCGGGCTCTGACCCGTTTGCAACCGGTAGAGCTTGTTGTCCGTACGATGTCGTATCGCGGTCGAAGGGGTACCCATGGTTTGTTTACCCATCTGCACCTCGCGTCAGATACAGATCCATTTTAGTATCGAATGGGCTTACCTGACACTGGTAAATATTTCGCGGACTCTGGTTAAAGTCGGAGAACGGCGTCATATTGGCAAGGATGGAGAGAAAATTTGTCGGATTGTGCTCGACGTGGGATGTCACGCCCGGCTCGATCTCCTCGGGCAAACATGCGATGTTCATGTACACCTGCTCGAAAGAGCCCACTTGATCGTCGCGTCCGTTCCCCAGGTACTTGACGGGGCGCATGAACCGCGACCGAGAGGAGAACAGGAACAAGCCTGGATACTGACCGCCCTCGGACTTCAGAACAAGACCGATCTCGAGGTCCATCGGCACTTCGTGCATCTCCTCCGTCTTCCATATTCGCAGGTTATTCGCGAGCTGCTGTGCGACCGCCGGGCGCGCCCATCCAATGACGCGTCCGTCAAGCTGTACGCAGATATTTGTCCGCCCATTGATGTGCCCTGCGAATGGCTGTGTCATACCGTGGGCGGCGAGTAGTGCAGGTATGTGAGCGACCGTCAATGGTGTGGTGACGATACGACATGTACGGGAAAGATGGTTGAGCAGACCACAGGGCGAACCATCGGGCGTGTGCACCGGACAGAGGAAGCCCCATGCCTCAGGCAGCAGTTTACGGACTGTCGTCGTCTTGAGCTCGGCGAAGAAAGCGCCACGATGGATACAGCGGAAGTGGCTGATGTAACGCTGCCAGTTGAGCTTCTCGGCGACGATGGTGAAGCCGGAAGCTTGTTGTAGATCAAGACCGGTTGGTGATACAAGATTGCCAGTGGCGAGGAAATTAGACAATTTGGCACCGATATCGAAGTTGACTTTCGACATGACCTTGGTCAGGTAGCGCTCTGCGCAAAGGTCAGGATCTGCCTCAGTCCCAAGACACAATGCGCACTATCATTGAAATCCACCACGACCCCGTTGCGGACATCGTTCATGATGCCGGTGCGTATTCCGTTCAGGACCTCTTCGCAGCGCTCCTTGATAATCATGCCGTATAGCTGTCCTGGTAGCAGAACCTCCTGGTGTTGAGGTGAATCCGGGTTGTCCGCGCAGCATTCGCCAGAGACGAGACCGTACAGCTTGCGTAGCATGAACCTACAGACTGTTAGAGAACGCCCGATATAAAACGTGCGCGACCTACAAAAGCATGTTGTACTTCTCGCGGGGAGAAGGTAGATGTACGAGGACCATCTTGTTCACGAGCCAGGTACCGACAGCCAGGTTTGTCCAGTCCTCCGGAAGGTTGAGGACGACTCTGAAGCGGTCTCCAATGTATTCCAGACATTGATTGCCTGTACGCATAGTGTAGGTCTTGAAGCTGCGTAGGAGCAGCTCGACGCGGTCCGTCAGGAAGGTGTTCTCGAAGTCTTGCATGACTACTCCTTCGTAGATCTCCTTGTCCGACGCGCCAACGAGCGCCTTCAGGATGAGCATGATCGGAATCACGTACTCTTGCTTGCGCCAGCTGAACCGAAACATGGCCATGCCGTTCGAGAGGTAGTGCAGGGTGTTTGTCACGCTCGTCTGGTCAGGACGCACGCCGCGTATTTGCACGGCATGGGGGGTGTATGAGGGGCCTCGATTGGCGAACGAAGGGCGGAGAAGGGAGATGACATGATTGCGGCGGGGGAGAATGAGATAGCGTATGAGACGCTCGTTGCCGTTGATGACGAAGTAGCCACCGAATTCTTCAGCTTCTTCGCGATGTGCAACAAGCTGGGCAGAGGACATCCCGCGAAGGTTGCAGCGCACAGACTGGGGCGGTATGAGAGACAATACGAGTTAGAATGCACCAGGCGTACTCACACGGACCATGATGGGGACAAGTCCACACTCCTTCACCATATCGTTCTTGTTGCCGTGCGCGTCGGTCCAGCAGAGCTTCATTGTCATGCGCCCTCTGTACGACGTGAGACGTTCACGCGCCTAGCATAATGAGATCAGCGATTCGATCGCAAAGGAACCTGTACGCACCTCTGTGGGGAAGATCTTGCGCTGCTTAGAAAATGTCTCCCTGTCAGAGAGCATGGGACGCGCAATGGACACAGATTCAATCCATACTAGACGTCCATCAGCCATGCATATGCCCGTCTGACCGTCTCGCACTCACTTCGCATGCGATTCCCCCACCCCGTCGCGCCGGCTTCGGATTCCGGACGACCGTCCCCATCAAACACAACGCGTTCGCCTATATCCTCGAGTCCGAGGCTCAGCAACCCGCGCCCATCACCGTCACCCGAGGGCAGACCCGAATCGTCGAACAGTGCATTGAAGGACTCGAGATGTGGCGCGACGAACTCGTTGAGGATGTTATAACTCGCGCCGTCCTTCGGGGGGTGCCGGAATGTCTTTTCGCGCTTGAGGGTGTCAAACGTGGGCTGGCGCGAGGGACCTGCAGAGCCGTCGGGCATGGCGGACGCGGGGGAGCTTTGTTTGCAAGCGATCACGGAAAGAACAATGAAAAATTTGCCACGCGAGAACATGTATCGCGCCCACGTGCTGCAATGAAGACGCGATGATTTCAAATCGTTCACTGGCCTCTGCGCTTGCCTCTGTTCTCCCGCGTGCCTGTTGGCAGCGGCGATCCTGGGCCTCAGATACACAACGGATACTTTTCTCGCAGACATAGCTTCATGACTCCTGGGCCTACTCCGAGCTATGGTCTTTTTCGGTCACTCAGCAATGCCTCGTTGCACGGACCACAGCTAGGACGTCAACACTATGTTTGGGTCTATCCTGCTCAGGCTACATTCAAGTGGACCTTACCATAACTCGGACAAAGCACGGTACTGGTCTCGGACGCTGGTCTCGGACGCCGTGCACGACGGTTATGACCGAATATAAAGAGATGGTCCCGGCTCGCCCTGCGTTCGCTAGCCCCCGCCCTTTCCTCCTCGCGCCACCCAAAAAGTTTGCTTGTCAAAAGGACGAGCAACGAAACGTGAGCGTCGTTGGACCCGTCCCGATTGTTTTCACTGATTTGGAACTCTGGATGCAGCGCGTCCGCCGCTCACTCACAATAACTGCAAACCCATGATGCAGTATGCTTCTACTCTGTTTGTCTACCGTCCCGTCAACTCGAACGATGACGAGACCATAACGGTCATCGACCCCGAGGGCAACGTCGTCTCCGTTGAAACCTACGGGTCGTAGGAATAGGCGCTTCTTGCAAAGGCCTCTACGACGTCAGTCGAAGGGCGAATGGTGCTAGTGGGAGGTAAGTCATAACAGACAGTGTCAGGAAGGCAGCAGCTTATGTCCCCGACAGGTCATAGGACTTCCAAATCTACACGCACGACCTTGAGCGCGTTTTACTGAATTACTCTGTTAACCTGCGCCTCCCTCGTGTACAGCCGCTATATGAATGCAAAGTACACGACGACCTCTTCTCCTGCTAGCAAGCGTCACTTATGACCAGTTTTAAGAGCTTCTTGGGAGGGTGTGCCGCCCAGCATGAGACCGTCGAAATGAGTCGCCTGTAGGAGGCAGCAGTCAAATGATCAAGAGGAGTTCATGCGCTCAAGCCGTGCTTAATTTCGCACATTCGGAAGTCCCTACGTGGAACCTCCGCTTTAGTATATAAGGCAAGAACAACTCGCACGTCTGGCGCGAGCGCCGGCGTGGTAGTGACTGAAGGTCACGGTTGAAGTGACGGTGATCGAGTGATCACCGGTTTCAACACGTGCATGTCACTAACTTGAACCTTGCCACTATCATCGTCAGGTCCATTGCTGTGCGCCCCCTCGTTCCGGCCTAAATAATGACGTCTTGGGCTATGGCTGCCCATCTCCTCCTCAATATACTCCTCACACTCCATCACGCTCAGTGGACAAGGCACCTGTGACCGGCGAGTGGTCTGCGCCAGCAAGGCGCTTTCCATCCTTGGACAATGACCCCGCTCCAATGAAGTGGCCCCTTGGCCACGCACCATCAACAGACCTTCGAGGGTGATCCGGGGCTGAGGCTTCAGCAGTATATAAGGACTCGGCTGCTCGACCCTTGTCTTTACCACCCCAGGCCCAGACGCAAGCAAGCTAGCCTCCTTGACATACTTCCCGCCACATCGTCGCCACTGCAACCAACCTCGCTGTACCAGCCCCGTCAGTGATTCTGCCACCCACTCTCTTTCTCCTTGTACTTATCTAGCCTTGCAGCATCCTGAGCAACATGTACACAATCGACTATACGCCATCCTGTTCGATATACCCCGTGTCCAACATAGACGATGAGGGCATCATCACTGTCGTCGATCCCCAGGGCAAAATTGTCTCGGTCAGCACGTACGGAAGATAGACGTATACCCCCGCCACCAGACCTGCCACGTAAAAGCGGATCCGCGCGCGACGAAGCAGACGTTGTGAGTCCCAGGCCTTTTCATTCTCGAATCGCTCGCTGATCCTCATATAGAACGCGCGTACTGATCGCAATATACCCCCACTAGCATCCTTGTACGACCAATCAATGTGTATTTGTACCGTCTTCACTGTATAGTAGCCTGCGATTTGGATTCTAAGTCTGACCTGCGTAAGTACGCGTTTGGTACGCGTCTACTCGCGGACGCGCAATGACGTCCTTCCCCGCGGAACACGAAGATCGGGACTGAGGTCATCGGTCACTTGTCGACATGTCGTGTGCGGCTGTTCCACAAAAATCGCGGCTTGTCCTGAACGTCCACCGTGCTCCTTGAATCGTGCATGCGCCCACCATGCAAAACAGCATATTGACGTCGTTTATTGGCGCCTTGCAGGGCTCTGTCTCCGTTCTCCTCACCATCACCTACGGGATCATCGCGGGCCACTTCAAGCTCATCAAGGACTCGAGCGCGAAGGACATCAGCCGTCTATGCGTGAAGCTGCTGCAGCCCGCTCTGCTCATCATCAATGTCGGCTCTGAGGTCCACGTTGAGACCCTGCGGCGCTACTTTCCCATCATCGGTGAGTGCTCGCCCAGACGGATGGGCGCACGCGCTCATGCGATGTAGTCTGGTCCATCGCGTACAACATTATTTCCATCGGTATCGGTCTCCTGGCACGGAAGTTCTTCAGGATGCCCAGCTTCGTAGCTCCCGCTTGCGCGTTCAACAACACGACCTCCCTTCCGCTCCTGCTTGTGCAATCATTCGCGGTGACCGGCCTCCTCGACGCGATCCTTCTCCCTGGCGAGAGCTCGTCTGCCGCGGTCGACCGCGCCAAATCCTACTTTCTCATCAACGCCGTCATTGGAAGCTCCCTGACTTTCTCTCTCGGCCCTGGGCTGCTCAACCCTCATGACGAGGACGGACCTTCGCCGCCACAAACACCTGGGACAGCAGACGCCAACAAACGGCTCAGCAGTACAGGACGCCCTTCCGGACCACCGCCTTTGGCAAGTGCGGAAAATGTCGCTGAGCGTGGCGAGGCGAACGAGACTACCGCGCTACTTGGAAGTAGTACACTCGGGCATGGGTATGAGCGTAGCCAAGAGACCTACAAGTCCCTTCCGGCTGTGGTGCAAGGAACATTGCATTTCTTCACGCAGTTTGTGAATGCGCCGTTTATAGGTGATTTATGGGACAGCAAGATCATTCTGACGAAGCTAACGATGTTTGTAGGAGCGCTGATAGGTCTAGTACTTGGCATGGTCGGTAAGTGACAAGCATCGTGTTTCTGGGAAGTACGGAATGCTGAACCCTTTTAGGACCACTTTACCGTCAATTCTTCACGTGTGAGTGTAGCGAGATTATCTGTCCAAACATGATTGACACAGAAATGATGGACAGCGGACGGCTTTTTCTCTGGCTGGCTCACCGCGAGTGTCCGCAACATCGGCGACCTATTCGCATCGCTGCAAGCGCTTACTGTCGGCGTCAAGCTTCTCAGCAGCTACAAGGAAATGCAGCGTGGCGAAGACGCGGGGCGTATGCCTTGGGGAACGACTGTCTTCATTGTCCTCATACGCTTCGTCTTCTGGCCCGCGGTCGGCATTCCCATCATCTATATGCTTGCGCATAAGACAACACTACTGAATTCCGACCCTGTGCTTTGGTTCTGTATGATGCTGATGCCCGTCGGGCCCCCCGCGTTGAAGTTACTGGCGCTCGCGGACGTCAGCGGGGCGGAGGAGAAGGAAAAATCGTCGCTCGTCAAGTTCCTGTCGGTGAGTTATAGCATCTTATACGGTTATTCCTCCGCTGACTGTGTACAGATGTCGTACCTTCTATCGCCCATAATATGTTTCTCGGTTGTTGGGAGCCTGAAAGCCACACAAGCAGCGATGGAGCACGCATAAGAAGAAGACTCGGACTTTGTACATGTAACTTATCTTTCTGCATACACGGGTTCACGCATCTTGACTGCCGCGAAGTCTCTTCTGCCTGCGTCGCTATCGTTTGAGACGCGCTCCACCATTCAGGCCGGTACCGCAAGGCATTAAAGTCAACATGGCTGCAACGGTTGTAAATTGACCGTGGGAAGCAGTATAAAAGCATCGTTCGACCGGATCGGGCCGCGGTCTTTTAACGTCGTCCTCAGCGTCTGTTCCTCACTCTTCCCCTCCTCCTCCCTCCTCCAACCGCGCAGCCAAAATGTCAGAGTCCCGCATCGTCACCTTCGATGAGCTCAAGGCGCACAAGAGCAAGGACAGCATGTACCTGCTCATCTCCGGGAAGGGTACGTGCCTGGCCAATGAGAGCGCGCGCTTTTCGTGCTGACGTGCGCGCACAGTATACGACGTGACGAAGTTCTTGGACGAGGTCAGTGGTGGCGCGCATGCAGACGACTAGCATGGCCTTATCCAGCGTAGCATCCCGGTGGAGACGAGGTTATCATTGCCGAGGGCGGTACGTGTTCCCCCAACGTTTTTCGTATTGGGCCCTAAACCTCCCCCAGGCCAGGACGGCACGGAGGCCTTCGAGGACGTCGGCCACTCCGATGAGGCGCGCGCGCTCCTCCCGGCCATGCTCGTCGGCGACTTCGAGAAGGGCAGCGTACGTATCCTATAGCATCGGACAGACCCGTCCGCTGACACGCACCCTCCGCCAGGCTTTGAAGATCAAGGAGGTCAAGAGCACTGCCGAGCAGAAGGTGTCGAGCGCAGTGGAGACCGGCTCCAAGTACGTGCATCGTACTTCCCAAGCCACGCTCGGTGCTGACCGTCCCCCTCAACAGCATGATGTACTTCGTTCCCCTCAGCTTGCTCGGCGCGTACTTCGCTTACCGGTTCTACACCACGGGCTCTGCATGAAGCGCCGCATGCCGCTTTCCTGCTTAGAGACATCCTTGGGCCTGCTGCTGTTCTTCTCCCTGCTATATCTAGTCGTTCATAATACACTCGCTCTCCGGATATCTGGCTTGTTCGTGGTCTGCAAAAGCTTGGCAGCAAAAGAACGGACTTCGTATCGTTAACCCTCGGCTTCGTATCATCAACCTCCGGCATGTGTTGCTACGCATCCACACGTTGGACCGCCACGCAGTGCGGGGCTGGTTGAGAACACTCGGCTTCGGGACGCTGGCTAGACCGGTATGCGCGCATCCGTCCACCCGTGACGCCGCTGTCCGACGGCTACGCTCAGTCACCTGTACTTCTGAATGACTTGTAAATGTCTTCCTCAGCCTCTTCCTTCCGCGGCAAGCAGACGATAAGATGTCCTTAGTCACTAGTCCCTTTCATGCAGGCGGGTCGGCCTCCGATGGCATGGTGTTAGACGCCTTTACACATCGCGCTCTTCCGCTATGGGTTTCCGACTTGAAGCTTGAAGCTTTACAGGCCACTGGTCGATCCAAGAAAACAGAGTAATCATAGTTACAACCTTACATATCACATCAAGACGAACAATAGATTCAAGTCGCTTCGCATTCCAAGCCTACATGCATAACCTCTGCACACCAGAGCTAGATGACCCGGCGAAGGGGCTGCCTGCACGTCAGCGCATCCCGCGCGTGGCATCTAGCCCAAGTCTGGAGAAGCCATGCTAAATCTGCGCATATTTTCAGCATATTTATGTCGGCCAAAAACAAATACACGGACCAGACGCGGATGCCAAGCTGCTCAAGCCCAACCTTGGCCGCCTCGTTGCGCGCCGACTTCTTGGTGTTGCCGCGGCCCAAGCCATAGGATTGGCCGTCGATCCGGACCTCGACGAACCACAAGGGCGTCGTCTGTTCATCGTTAGCGCCCTCGTTGAATAAAATGGCAATGGGCGCACCTTGGATCCGCGAGCGGTCCCGATGTCGAGGTCGGTGAACGCAGCGGTTAGCGCGTTCATGTCCTCCTCTCTGGCGCCGTCGAAGTAGACCCACTCCACCTCGCGGTTGTATCGTGACAGATGCTGATTGAACAGCGCCAGGTGCCCCGCGGTCGGGGCACCTCGCGTGTCTATGAGGGATTCCGGAGCGCTCGACGACGAAGACGTGTCATCGGACGAGTTCGAGGCGCGGGTGTGGAAGGGGCGCGTGATAGTGTGGTGCTGTCGCACCGCGTCGTACGCACGAGTAATGTATGGCTGGAACAGCGGGACGAGCCAGGCCTCAACAGTCTTCAGACCCTGGTCGATGTACAGGCCGCCCACGTACGACTGGACATGCCACCGTCAGTCAATCAGGGTAGACATCTCAGCGCTTCGTATGCACACCTCAAACAGGTCGGCTGCAGGTGAGTGTCAGCTCAATCCGCAGAACGAAAGCAGATCCTTACCTTGCACGTTCTGAGACGCTCTGAGCGAGACGACCTGCGCAGCATGTACCCGCAGCCGGTCAGGCAATCTGTACTTGACGGAGCTATGCGTGTCCTCCTGTCAGCATCAACCGTGTGATGTTTCCGCACACAACTATACGCACATCGACGCCAAGTTGGCGTTCCCAACGACGAGGGCCCTGATTTTCTATGTGTGTCGAAGATCAACAAGCGCGTCAAATCCGCGAGGTCATACATACCGTGGAGGGGCCGACGCGCAGACCGGGATACATCTGCAGGAGTTGCGTCGTAACCACCAGCCCGAGCACAGTGTCCCCGAGATGCTCGTATCTTGGGGAGTCTGGTAAGCGCCGGCCACGTCTCATGACATAGGAAGCAGTGCGGGGGAGGCTCGGATCTTCGTCACTCACTTCTCGTTGTCGGGCGCTAGATCGTCCGCCCCGTCCTCGAAGACGTGGGTGGGCCTCCCGTGAAGGCTCCTGTGCGTGAAGATCTGATTCTCGACGCGGTCGCTGTGGATCTCGGGCAGTGGGGGCAGACCCTCGATCAGACGGTCGTTACTGTAGATGAGTTTAGCGTCTGAAAGCACCAGACAATCATCGAGTGGACTTACGATATCGCCATGTGGAAGTCCTTAACAGCCTGCAACTCGTCGAGTACTGATAGAATGTCTGGGTTGTAGTAGACAGTCTTCGAAGGTGCGCAGCGTGGCGGCACCCGAGATATCGACCGACGGCAACGCGTAGACGGAAGCGAGGCAAGACGAAACCTGGCGCGCATAGTCAGTGAGTCAGTTATATAGAACACTAGCGCCGGGGTGCCAACTTCAAAAGCCGATTGAACGCCCGCTGGGGCGTTCCAACCATCGATAAGTGTCAGTGCAGTGGTGGCACCAAAGACGAACAATCATGCATGTGATGGTGTCAGGTCAGCGGCGAGCGGGCATTCGTGCCGCAGGAACACGAGGCAAGTTCCCACCCATACATATAGCATCAAATAAGTACACACGCAGAGAAGATTCCGAATAATAAGATACACGCGTCGAGACGTCTAAGCAGAGATAGCAACCTCTGCTGCTAGCGGGGAGACTGTCGCGGCAGCGGCAGCGTCCTTCGCGGCCTTCTCCTCCATCTGGTGCACAATCAGCCACCGATCGGAGGTATACTGTGATCAGCCACGTACCGCCTTCTTGGCCTGCGCCTTCATCGTGAAGTAGTCCTTGTGCAGACCGCACTCCGTCTTCTCCTTGCCCGCCCATCGGCCGGCGCGCTCGTTCTGGCCCTCGCCCACCTTCTGCGTGGAATGCCAGTCGCCGACGGAACGGTAACCCTGGTCGAGGAGCTTGTTGCGCGGGACGTTGTTCTCGTTGATGTACCACTCGACGAGGTGGAAGTTCCATGCGAAGAGTGGGTTGAGTTTGTATAGTCCGGTCTCATCGACCTCAATCGGCTGAAGGGACGCTCGGTCCGCGCCCTGGGACTGCCGCCGCCCCGTGATGACGGCCTTGACACCGAGCTCCTCGTACGCGCGACGTGCAGGCTCAACCTTAGTTGGGTATGTCAGCATTCGAGATGTGATGACAAGCCGCAAGCAGCGGACCTTGACCACGAAGTCGTACGTCTCCTCGTCCGTCTCCCAGAGCTTCTCGCCGTACTTCTGCTCGAAGTCCGCGACAGTCTCGCAGCCCTCAGGCTTATAAATGTGAATGGGAATGTTGTATCGCTTCTTGACCTCCTCAACTAGCTCGTACGTCTCCTTGAAGTGATACAGCGTGTCGATGAAGATGAGGGGAGGGGGAGTGGTGGTGAGCTTCGAGAGCATGTCGATCGTGCAGAGACCAGTAAGTCCGAACGCCGTCGTCTGGTAGAGGCCGGGCAGGTTCTCAACCCCCCACTTCAGGATGTCCTCCGGGAGCTCGGGGGCAAGCTTCTCGTTGATCGCGGGGAGCTCCTCCTTGGAGGGGCCGGACTTGGTGGTAGCGGGGGCAGCCATAGCGATGGTGGGGTGTACAGCGGAGGGGAAGATGCTGGTCAGAAGAAAGGTGCGATCCTGCTTTAAAAGCCATTTGTCACGACCTCTTGCGGGCTGTTCTCAGCGATTCTGGTGCACGTAGATCGCGAGATGCTGAGCCATACCATCACGTGAGTTCGCGCCGCTGGACATTGCCATGTGGCGTCTAATGAGCGCGTCTCGCCGATGCATCGTGACGAACCATCTCTAAGCTCACAAAGCCCCACAAGAACTTGAAAGGCTACCTTGCGCCTACGGCTGTAGAATTCCAAAGTGTCTTGGCTCACAGCAGACCGCAGAAAGCCCCCGACAGACTCTGAAGTTCCGGTCCACTGTCAACGCCCGCAGACGATTATGCTGGGTAAGGTTCGATCGATGCATTCGCTAATGTAAGACATTCCAAAATATGTGGCAGATAATCCAGTCGTGACCGATGACAGAGACGTGGCGCAACGCGCACATCACGAATTCTGGAGATGCCAGCAAACGGCAATGCATGCGGTGCCACCGGTGGTGGGATTGTGCGCTGTCTCTGCTGATGAGCAAAAACGAATGTCGGGGAGACCGCGCGTGAGCTAGAGCACGGATAGGCGTTGAGGCGCTGACGAAGACGGCACATCAGTCATAAACCGCCCGTGCAATTTCAAGGGAGTGACGACAAACAGTGACAGATGTGCTGTTGAAGAAAGGTCGTGAAGGAACTGCGACACCAGTTAACCGCGCCAGCTCACCTATGAGTACCAGCAGCGACTTCCGCATCCGCCTCGGGGGAGGAAAGATCAGTGCTGTACGCCATCTGACATCGCAAATTGGGTCCTTCCCGTATACAGCCCAGCCAGGCTGCTGACACAAGAGTCGAACCATGACCAAATGACGGCGTCCCGGGGAAGGTCTGCTCGTCGGTCGCCCTGCTCTGCGTCTCGTAAGACGCGATGGAAGCGATCTTGTGTCGAACGAGAGATGCAGCCGCCAAAAAACATCGACGGCCGAAGTCAAGCGAGAAGCATGCCCCACGAGCAACATCGCCACAACCGATGTGAAGCTTTGCAAGCAAAGCCGAGTCGCATATCTTTGAAGAGGGAACAGCTACGAGTGTCGAGCGATGTGAAGAGTTTTCTATGAAAAACTGGCTATTGTTCGAAGACCCGTCGTCGTGCAGGGTTGGAATGTCACGAAGATCCAGTCAAAGGTTAGTCCAAGGTATGATTCGAAGTTGAGAAGTTGAACGCTGAACTTCAACATGACAGACGGCGGAAAGTGGGGAAGGGACCGCCTACATAGGCACGCACACACGACGGAAGGAGACGGAGCGGCACGGACGTTGCAGTGACGTTACGCAGACGACAGTCGCAACCAGGCCCAAGTTTGCCCGGGCCGCTGATTGCCGACGCACGTTATCAAGGCACGTGAATCACTCCTCCGAAGTAAGTACTAGTAGTTGAACTTCTCTTTCAGGACCGCTCGGCGCGCTGAATGTTGAAACGTTAACCTCTATGTTGCTCGAGAAGTATGACCATAGAGCTGTGATCAATCCATCTTGACTCGGACTTTGGACGTCGTTTACCGCGCTCATAGCGACCCGAGATTTTCGCGGCGGGCGCCAGCCCATCACGGAAGGCTTGGAAGAAGCCGCGGGATGCTCATGGGCCTTGGCCCGCAATTATGCCTCTGATGACTTATGATGGTTTCCAGGCACCTTGCGCACCTCGGTGTGCCCTTCCCGGCGAGCCGGACTCCCTATAAAACGGACACACCTGGGCATGCATTCCTCACCAACTTTCTCTATCGCCGCTGCTTGCAGGGTATCCCACTTTCTTTTCCCCTTCCCTCGTTTCTGGCTTCTTCTACACGCCCCGCGCATTTGCTCGTCTCTCCAGTCTCTTTCGCTCGACCACTCTTGAACGCACACAATGATCTCCACTCGCATCTTCAACTCCGCCGCACTGGTCGCTGCGCTGGGCGCAGTCTCAGTGCGCGCCCACGGTTTGGTCACCGGTGTCCTTATCGACGGCAGCAACTACTACGAGGCGTACAACCCGTTCCAGGACCCGTACATGAACCCGATCCCCGACCGCACTACGCGCCCGGTTCCGGGCAACGGCCCCATTGAGGACATCACCTTGGACACGTATGTGCTGCTTACAATCCTCTCATTCCCTCTGCTTATGCTATTTTCAGTATTCGTTGCAACGGTGGTACCAGCGCCGCGCTTGTCGCGGATGCCAATGCCGGCTCCACCATCGACATGCAGTGGACTGTGTGGCCCGACTCACACAAGGGCCCTGTCATCACCTACATGGCCCAGGTCCCCTCGAGCGAGGACATCACCACCTACGACCCCACCGAGTGAGTTATGCCCATGACTATCTGCAGGGCATGATTTCTCAACCTTGTCTAGCGCCGTCTGGTTCAAGGTCGACGAGGCCGGTCTCGAGGATGGCAAGTGGGCTGCGACCGACATTATGGTCGCCGCGAACAACACCTGGACGTGGTCGGTCCCCGCTGATCTCCAGGCTGGCAACTACCTTGTCCGCCACGAGATGTGAGTTCATTGCAACACAACCGTTATTGGCTCTTACTCATGCTCCGCTAGCATTGCTCTGCACTCTGCGGGCGCTTACCCCGGTGCCCAGTTCTACCCGATGTGCATGCAGCTCGCTGTCGGCGGCTCTGGTACTTCTATGGCGACTGCGGCGGACATGGTTGCGTTCCCGGGCGGTTACACGCCGGACACCCCTGGTGTGAGTAATTTTATGGTCACGACCCATATTCAAGACCTGACTCGGCCTGCAGATCGCCTTCGACATCTACAACGGTGCCACCGACTACCCCATCCCCGGTCCGGCCCTCTGGTCCGGTGCTGGTGGTAGCGGCTCCGCCACCAGCGCGGCAGCTACGAGCGCGGCTGCCTCGACCTCTGCAGCTGCTTCCACGTCTGCTGTCGCTTCGTCTGTCGCTGAGACCTCCGCGGCCGCCACCTCTGCCGTCGAGACATCTGCGCCTGCTGAGACTTCGGCTGCTGCCACCTCCGCAGCCGAGTCCTCTGCCGTTGCCTCCTCCGTCCCCTCGTCCTCCGCTGTTGAGTCCTCTGCACCGGCCACGTCCGCTGCCGCGTCGTCCTCTGCAGCCGCGACCAGCGTTGCAGCCACCAGCGCTGCCGCGTCCACCTCCGTGGTCGCTTCTTCGACCGCCGCTGCGTCCTCCGCTGCCGCGCCGTCGTCGACTGCGATCGTCGACGCCAACACGTGCATGAACAACTACAACAAGTGCATCGCGGAGTCCCAGCCCAACCCGGACTGGACGGGCTGCAGCGCGACCAGGGACTCCTGCCTCACGACCGCGACGTACAACGTCAACATGGCGCGCGCCCGCCGCGATGGCAAGTTCGGCCGTCTCCTTCTTTGAGTGCTCCCTCATCAGCACGTCCACGACTGACTTTTCACAATTCTGAGGTGATGATATCCGTTTATTTCAGTCATGACCGTATCTGATCCCATTTCTTCCAGACTTGCAATTCTATCATCATGGGGTCCTCTGGAGGCGATCCTTGAATCGGCCACTATCACTCGATGGTGTGGTCGATATGTCCGTGTATTTTTTGCCAGACTGTATAGTCGATACGATTGGATATTGGGATACTTCTTCGCTAGGCGCTCGTTCATTACTTTGCTTTCGTACCTTGGCAGGTAGAAAGCAATGGATTTGCCGAAAACGAGTTTCGGACTGTTGTGATGTGCGATCCTCAAAGTGAATGAGCTTGAAGCTTGAAGCTCATTGTAAGCGGAAAACCGTTGCAACGAAACCCACGATCTCTTTACTCGCACTCCACGGCGACCTCCATCCTTATGTCATCCTCCACCTGATCGTTGACCACGACGATGGACCTGCGATGGATTCGGTTCTCGACTCGACGTCGGCCATATCTCTATATTGCTTACCATATGGTTGCCCAGCACTACTACTGGTACTGAGACCGGTCCTCCCCTCTCCCACGGTGCGAGACTCAGCAGGGAAGCCTTGCGCGTCCCACTCGCGATCCTACCTTCATACAAATTCACCCACCCTATCTATTTCGTGTTGACTGTATAGGCTGCGCCCGCATGTATGCAGGCCGTCGCAACCTCGACCTCACTGAACGCTCTCCCATGCCGGCAATTTAAGCACATCCTCTGTAGGCGAGCGCTAGCACTCATGCGTTGCGCATTCGTGATCGGTATTCGACATGTCGGCTTGCATTGTGAGGAAGGAGAACTAGATATATACATAACGCGACTGCATGCATGACTAGAGGGAGGTGGTTGAGGATACACGAGGAGGAACACAGATCCGAAGCGACACTGAACATAAGTACGTATACGGTATAGGTAGTCAAGTACTTACATGTAGCTCATGGCCCATAAGTAAACCGGCAAGACGAAGTCGCGGCGAGACAAGTCACATCACGTCCAATCTAGAAGTGATCGACGGTGAACGTCCACTTACCCTCCGCATAGTCAAAGGCCTCAAAGTGTGTGTCTTTCATTCCCTTGAGCTTCTTCAACTGCTTCACCGCCACCGGGTGCTTCGAGTCCTTGATCGGCTCGCGCGTCGCTTTATCCAGCGGCCAGCAGCGCTGGAGCGAGATGCGGGCGCGCACGTTCAGCCCGTGCCCCGGCGGCGGCTTGTCGTTGTCGTCCACGTCCGGATACACGCTGCACTCCTTATCATCGAACCGCACCACGTCCCCATACAGATCCTTCAGCCGCCCGAGCCCCGTCAGGTCCACTGGCTCGAGGAACAGGATCTCGCCGTATCCCGCACGGCCGACGATGAGGCTCGGGAACTCGGACAGCTCTGCGTGTCCCTTGTGCTTGAGCACTGCCAGGTCCGGCTTCGTCCAGTACTCGCCGTCCCCGACGCCATCCTCTGCAGCGACAGCGGTAAAGCGCGGCGCCGTGCGCTGCTTCACTGGCGTCGGCAGCTCTGCGGGGCGCCCGGCAACCTGCTCCGCGTACTCGCGCTCGCGCGCCGCCCGGCTGAGGGCGGGGTCGAATGTGATCATCGGCTTCGGAGACGGGCTCGGCGAGTTCGTCCTTGTGAACAGTTCCTGCGGCTCGATCTTCTTGTCCAACACGAGTTTCTTGACGCTCCGCCGCGAGCCACTTCCAAACTGGGGGCTCGCGCCGTTCAGGAACATGTCCGGCCCCGCACTCTTCGACTGCGACTGGCTGAGGGAGAGCGCGCCGGGCTTGCCGTTTGCCAAGGACATGGTCAACTGCGACGAGCCGTTGACCGAGCTGAAGCCGCGTAGTTTTGATTGCGCAGGCTGATAGCTGAGCTGCAGTCGTGGCACGGGAGTGCGGGTAGGCACGTCAACGAAGAAGCTCGGCTTCTTTTTCGGTGGCTCGATGTCGACGGCACGAGGACCTGGTGGGAGCATGGAGAATATGGGCAAGTTCGCGCCGATGGGCTCGTTGATCGATGCGGTCAGCGTCTGTTGTGGAGGCGCCTGCGACTGCATGAGACTGTTCGTCGAATTACCGAATAGGCCGCCACCACCCCCACCGAATAGGCCGCCACCTGTTGACGTCGACTGGCCCATGGGTTGCGTGGGCTTGGCGCCGAACAAAGAGCTGCCTTGATTCTGCTGCTGATTGTTCGTGGACTGGCCCAGGTTGCCAAAGAGGCCACCACCGGTGTTTGACTGCTGCTGGTTGTTGTTGTTCGTGCTTCCGAACAATCCGCCACCAGTGTTACCGCCACCGCCAAACAACCCACCGCCAGCCGGGGGGTTCGATTGTGCCGGCTTCGCGCCGAAGAGACCTCCGCCAAAGCCCGTGGACTGTTGCTGGTTGTTCTGGTTCTGCTGGCTGTTCGTGCTCCCAAACAGACCGCCGCCACCGCTGAACAGCCCGCCGCCGGTATTGGGTTGGTTGTTAGTGGCACCAAACACTGTCGAGGATTAGTTGTGTAAAAAGATAGAGGGTGATAACTTACGCCCACCGCCAGTGGCTGGTTGTTGAGGCTGTTGCTGATTGTTGTTGGCCCCGAACAAACCACCACCCGTGTTCCCCGCACCGAACAAGCCGCCACCAGTGTTTTGCTGCGGGTTCTGCTGTTGCTGCGTGGCCCCAAACAAACCACCGCCAGTCGCGCCAAAGCCTGTGCCTGTCGTCGTGCCTCCAAACAACGACTTGTTCTGATTCTGATTGGCGCCTGTACTCAAGTCAGACTCAACTGTACATCAATTTGTCTATGTCACGCACCGAAAAGCCCAGTGCTTGGTTGTTGTGCGTTGTTGTTGGCGGCGGCGCCGAAAAGTCCACCACCAGCGGCGGGCTGGGACTGCCCGAATGCACTGGTCCCTCCTCCAAAGGCAGAGCCAGTACCTGCGAATATATATCAGCATGGTTCTTCGCGACGAGGCCTGATGACGCACTGGGAGCGGTCGACCCAAATGCACCAAACCCACCAGATTTTGGCTGATTGTTAGCAGCCGCGCCAAACGCGCTGCCTCCGCCGAACAACCCCCCACCTGTGCTGGGCTGCTGCTGTTGCGGCTGCGTCTGACCAAATGCGCCAAAGCCCGTACTTTGCTGCTGTTGCGGCTGCGGCTGCGTCTGACCGAAGCCGCCGAAGGCTGTCGTCGATGGCTGATTGTTTTGTGCGCCTCCAAAGGCGCCGCCGCCAAACGCGCTGCCCGCATTGGTGCTGCCAAACGCGCTGGTGCCCGTGTTGGTCGCGCCGAAGGCTGGTGGTTGCTGTGGCTGAGCGGCGGCGCCAAATACTCCTCCTGCGGGTTGTGCAGCTGCACCGAATGCAGACGAGCCGAAACCTGTCGTGCCCGGAGCAGCAGCAGTGGGGGCTTTGCGGTTTTGCGCGTAGTCTTGAACTCGGATTTCCTATGATCGTGTAAGCAGGGAAAGGAATCAACACGAAGCGGACGCACTTCGAAAGATGTTCCGCGATACTGGGGCATGGCACTGATGGCTTGATAGGTGAGCATGGCCGAGCCATCTTTCTCCTGGTAAGCTACGTATGGAGGATCGCTGGAGCCGTTTGCGACGGGCCCGGTTGCTGGCTGCGTGGTCGCACCACCACCACCGACTGTAAAAACGCGTCAAAACGCGTCCCAAAACAAGACACAGAAAGACGCACATGCACCGAACCCTGTCCCAGCCGGCTTGGCTCCAAAAAGACCACCCCCCGTCGTTGAGCCAAACGCGCTACCTGTATTGGTGCTCCCAAATGCGCTGGTGCCCGTGTTGGTGGCGCCAAACGCGCCGGCGCCCCCTCCTCCAAATGCGCTCGTTCCCCCAGTGCCGCCACCCCCAAACCCGCCAAATCCTGCCGGCTTCGCGCCGAAAGCGGATGGTGCTTGGCTTTGGTTGGCGCCAAAGCCGCCTGTCACGTCGTTAGCCGCGTGTCCCACCCAACAAGAACGTCAACACGCACCAAAGGCTCCCCCTGTATTAGCCGCAGGTTGCGCTCCGCCACCAAAGCTGCCGAACATTGGGTTCGCGGCGGGCTGCTGCGGCTGCTGTGGTTGCTGGCCAAAAGCGCCGAAGCCTGACATGAGGGGAGAGAATGAAGTAATGAGAAACCAAGCCTTGTATGGCACCTGATCCGGACGCACCGCTGCCAGTGTTTGTTGTTGAGCTTCCAAACGCGCCGCCGCCAAAGCCAGGGGTCTGCTGCTGATTGTTATTGTTCTGCCCCCATGTCGACCCCGAGCCAAATAACGACATTGCGGCCAAAGACGCGGAAAGAGATGAGCGCAGGAGCAGACGAGCGTCGATGGTGTTGACTGCTGCTATCGCTCACAAATTCGCCGCTTTGACTTGAGGCCACGTGCATAACCACGTGCTCTCGCTTGTGGCGGCCATTGTTCGACTTTCGGACGTCACTCTCACACTCGTCGCTCCTTCTTGCAGTCGAATTTGCACAATAGTTTCCAGACATTGATATTATTGTATGCTACAAGTAAAAGTGGGTCCAAATGATAGCGGTAGATGTAAATCGTCGTCTAATCAAGCGCGTAGCAGTGGGAGCGGCGATCAGGCCAGACAGCTCGTAGCTCATGAGCGAACGTAGCCAGCCTGCTCTAGCTGCTTCTCCCTCTCACGAGTCTCTAGGACATTCATCCATGAGTGGTCCTCGGCACGCTGATGGTGATGTCAGACGAATTGTATGAAAGGCAGACGAGCGGCAACACGTACGTGCTCCATCTTCTCCTGCCGTTGGTTTGCGGTGAGAACACCAGCAGCAATCATCAAGGCAACGGTGATGCCCTGTGCCCACATGCGGACCTGCACCACCTGCAAATGACGAGTGAGCTCCAGTCGTCAACGCCGAATGTTGCGATACACGTACTTTTTGTGGGTACGACTGGTATTTGTTGCGGAAGATGATGGCACTGGAGGTCGCGATACCCGCTGCCCATCCACCCAAGATGATGCTGTACTGATGGTTCATGCCCCACTCCTTGATCTTCTGGCCCGTAGAGAGGGACTCCCAGTGCTTCCGGGCCTCAAGCTCCTTCTTGTCCGTGAACAGCAAGTTCTCGCCGACCCTGTACCGTACGTCAGAATGACCCTTGTCAAGCGCAAAGGGGGACGCACCATTGTGACTGATCGTACTCCAGCCCACGGCGTTCAGCCTGGATGGCGAGCAATGGAACAGTGAAGAGCAAACCGCCGAGCAGCTTCAGCGATGGGGTGAGGTTTCGGTAGGAGGGATAGCGGCTCAAGGCGAATCTGTGCATGCCGAACGACAGGGCGCCACCGAAAACCGTACCCTCCAGCGCACCCCTGCGGGCGGCAGAATCAAACGCATCGAACTGTTCTTGTGTGAGGAGCTACGGGTGCATCGTCAGTAACAGGGAGGGCGAGACAGCCAAGGGGCGAGCGCACCTTCATGGTGGGCGAGTGCGAGAAATGACAATAGCGGGGACAAGGAGCGGTTGCTTATATGAGGGAATGCGGAACGTCATGCTCGTGTCACACGCTCCATTCGGAGATCGGGTGAAGTCGTGCGCGGCGCGGCCTTTCCTCTGCGGCGGGGGTCTAGAATGTCCTGCTTTACCCGCAGCGCTCATTTGCGGCGAAGAGGGCGGCGACCACCGGGTAAGCGACGAGCGCCTACTCGTTCTGCACCCGACATCAGCGAGTTCGAATCCAACCGACGCCTGTTGCCCCTGCCCCCGACGGTCTCCATTCGAGTTCTTGCACTTTGACTCTGAGTTCTCAATGTCTGACTGCCATCTTCCCTTGCAACGAGCGATGGCTGGTATGGACATACCATTCTTCTCCGCAGGCAACGATTCAGGATCAAGACGAACGAGCCCCGCCTGGAACTTCCGCAGAGGCACAAATTCATCTAGCCGTCGCGTAGCCAGTCACATTCGGAATAAAGCATCCTCAGGAGTCAGAGGCGTTTTCAATACAACAGTTTGGCGTGCGGCACCCACCGCTCACAACACGGAACACAGCACGGTCTCACTTGCGAAAGCCACCAGCGTGGTCATGCCTCAGGTCACGCAGAGGACGCCTTTATACCCAGCGCAAAGAGAATCACGAAGCCAGGCCGGAACTTGAAGGGCAGATTCAGCAAAGCTATCGCTGCCCCGTCCCCTTCAAGCCATCACGAGAGTGGCGGCGGAGGCGACAGTCGACAAGTCGGACGGGGGGCAACGCCCGAGTTTGCATCAGACCGACGTCAGCTTCGTAGTCTTCGTCCCGCGCTTTCGAGGTCGTGTATCGCCTTCTCCCTCGGACAAGTCGAGGGACCAATACACACCTCTCCCATCTCGTTCGACTTTGCGAAACTGGGTCTTGAGGGAAAGCAAATGGCGGACAGAATTCTGTTCACAGATGAGTACATCCAATAGCCAGCCCCCCCCCCCCCCCCCCTCAACGCAGTTGCGTTGAAACGAAAAGGCGCTCACCTTCCAACCCTTCGGCGCACCAGCAAAGTACGGATAGCGCTCGACAATCGCAGCGCAGACCTCTTGATAGGTGAGCATCTTCCGCTGGCTTCCATGGATAGCCAACATGACAATGTTGACGAGGTCTATGCCAGGTTTGACAGAGGGAGGAAGATCGGGAAGGGCTTGCAGGTTGACCAGGCGACCGGATGGGATCTGCAGCTTGTGGCAAAGGTAATGTTCGTTGCGCAGGTCTTTGAGAGCGTCCTCGAGAGCCAAGTCCGTCCGTGAAGGAGGTGTGTCGCGCGCAGTTGGGATCGGCGATGATGTGTGGTCCCAAAGGGAAAAATCGTCAGAGAATGCTGTTACCAAAGATCAGTCTCAGCAGTCGGTTGCGAAGCGATCCGCACAGACTTTGGGCGTATTCATGCGCGACGTTGACATTCGTCTGACCGGGATATACGTTGTAACTCTGAACCATGTTCCGGAGCAAGGCTTGCTGTCGAGGCGGGAGACCCGCTGAATGCTGCGGAGGGTGGCCGTATGGGATTACTCCAAAGCCCGTGTGGTACATCTGAGAACTGGCTATGTCGCGTTGCATTGAACGAAAGACGAGCGTGTGACTGGGAGGACGTTGAGTAACTGTCAGCTTGACGACGTGCTGCAGAGGATAGGCGCGCACCCTCAATTCTTCGGCATAAAAATGCGCTGGAGCGCGACGCAATGCTTGTGCGGCCTCGTTGACGATAAGCTGAGACGGCAGACCCTCTGTAGCGCCCGACCAGTCAGATGGAAGGGAGGGCGGCGCAGGCGACCAGGAGAGGCTGAAGACAACAGCCCTTGCTGTGCTGCTGGCATATCATCAGAAGCTCTACGCGACGCGTGACCCCGTGAGCATCCCGAGCCAAAAAGGAAACTACTCGCTATAGTAGAAATGGGCTGTGTTCGGCGAAAGCAGGATTTGCTCCGTAAGGCGATAATCGACTTTGGGCGAGGCTGGCAAGGCATCATTGCGCGGAGCTGACTGAGATGGAGAACCATCTAGTTCAAAATGCCTTGGACAGAGAAGGTATCCTTGATGCCCAGTGTTTAAAGAGTTACGGGTGTACAAACACGACCAAAGTGTATGTTGCTTGTCCCTGTTGTCGGTCGTCCATAGTCGGCAAGTCTTGAAATTTGAAACATAGCATTAGTTGACAGGAAGACTTGATCGCAGCATTTGTAGTCGAGTTGAGCACCGAACACGATAAGTATTCGAGCAGTCCAGGGTTGCAAGTAAAGAAGTAGAGCTCGTAGACCCTTCTGGAGAGTGGATTTGCGATGCAGGAGTAACCAAGGTCAACAAAGTCATCCGAAGGATCCGGCGGCAACGGCACGACGAGAGCAGCATATGTAAGGATGGTGGAAGTACGAAGGAGGTTCGGCTTCGAAGCTCGTGGGAAACAAGGCAGATATTCGCTTCGGTCCGAGGTTCCGGTCAGCGCGCCGCGCAGAAACGATTGTAAACGAAGCTGAGTGCTCAGCCAGATGCAGAATGTCCAGTGCTTCGAATCGTGAGGCTCAGGGGCCATGGGCTGAAGGAGAGGATAAGCTTGCCGAAGGCATGAAATGCTGCGCCACTCAGGTCCCCCTCGCCTGAGGCCTGCCATAAAGGACCGTCGCGTTCCCGACAGCTTTGCGTCGATAGCTTCACCCGTTCCACATTTTTAGGACCAGAAGTTACTCAGCGTCATTCTCCAAATACACATGTCAAGCAACTGACACGGTCTCGCCGTCTTCTGCCATCCCGTCTGCACCCCCTACATCGTGGTCCTCTCCTCCGTCCCCCTGCGCTGCTGTCTCACCGTCGTCGCCGTTCAGTTCAGCTTCACCCTCGCCCTCGCCCTCGCCCTCACCACCCGGTCCCGCAGACGCAGCCTTGCTCCCGCCTTTCTGCTGGCGCCCGTTTGGGTTGAACTTGCGCTTCGGCATGACTTCCAGAAGGGCTTTCTCCCAGTCGCGCGTCTCGACCCACTTGACCATGATTTCGATGACCTGGGCAGGGCGTAGAGAAAATGTGAGCGAAAGTGTCGTAGGATGAGGTAGAGGAGGTCGTAGAGGATCTTCGAAATGACATCAAGGTGCAGGTACAAGGAGAGTTTGAATAAATCGTAGTCCTTCACGCACCTGGTTCACCGTGAGTACTTTCCGTGTAGGCATATCGGCGAGGTAGCGCCCGATTGGCAGGCGTGCGGTGCGAATACCGCTCTCTTTCGCCTTGTTCAAACAGAGGTTCTGAAAAGTCGCGATCAGTAAATGGACGGGTGGTCATGTATTGAAAGCGAAAGCAAAGGAAGTCATGAGGGCAGGTGAAGAAATCTTTGGCAGTACACTCAACGCACCTTATACCGGTTATGATCACATATCCCGCCAATCACGTACGTCTCGTCCCCCTTCAACTCGGATAGCTCGACCTCGGAGTCAGCGGTGAGGTAGACAACGTTGGGTTGTGGGGCGCTTGCGCGGGAAGGGGCGCTCGTGGGCTCCTTGCGGCGGCGGCGAGCCTGAGTAGATTTTTGACCGTCTTGAGGAGCTTCCGCGGCAGAAACCTGACGAGTGTCGGTGGCGTGCTCCTGCAATGCGACGTCGTCTTGAGGGGCAGGGATAAGCTCGGCGGAAGGGGCAATGTCTGCGGAAGGAGTATCAGCAGCCGAAGCTGCAGGTTCGACCGCCTCTGCTGGTGCAGGAGCCTGATCCGCGGTGCTGCCGCTAGCTTCAGGTGCGTCATTGTTGACTCCCTTCATGCCCTCCTCTTCCACCTTCTTCTCCTCCCACAATCCCTCGTAGCCCCCCGTCCACCACTCTGTGCCCTGCCATCGCTTGTAGCTCGCGTTGTTCTGCGATTCGAGCCTTGCTAACGTGCGCCCGCCAAGGCCGGTGAAGAGGAGCTTGAATGGAGTGGGTGCACGCCGATTCGCGCTATAGGTGTAGCCTAGCTGGGAGGCAAGGGACTTGACTTCCTGTGAAAGATCCGCGCGTCAGCGAGGGTGCGCGTAAGGTAAATGGGCAGGGTAAAGGGCAGGAAGGAGGGAGCAGGTTGAATAGACACCCGTGCGGATAGCAGAGAATGGAAGTGGAGAAGTGCAGAGGGGGAGGGGCACACGCACATTATCCGACATCTTGTCGTCAAAGCCTAGGTCCACGACAATCTGGCAGAACGGCTGCTCCTTACTCATGCGCGGCCGTTTCGGCGCGCGTAGTTTCTCCTCCTCGTTCTCGTCGAGCTCGCCCGCTGCGCGCTTCAGCTGTAGAGCGCGCTTCTTCTCCTTACGCATCTCCTTCTCGCGCGCGCGGCGCTCGAGCTGTGAGTTCGTGAGTACAAAGGAATGTATGGCGCGGTGCTTGGCATGCAAGGCGCGACAAGGCCACTGCCATATGAGTCCTCCGTACCTTCTGTGCGGCGATACGCTCAGCCTTAGCTGCTTTCTTCATCGCGCTTTTCGACATGGCGGGTGCCGCCTGAGGGGTTCCCTCCGCCTGTTCCGCCTGCGCATCGTGCGCCATGGCGTCTTCCGCGACCGGGGTCGACTCTTCGAGTGTCGCGTCCATGCCAGAAATCTCAACGAGGGCAAGGACTTCGTTGCTGATCGCCATCGATCGTTCCTTGTCCGGGCCGACAGCAACGGCCCGCATGCCGAACCTGCGCAGAGCCCTCATCCTCCTCAGCTCTCTCGCCACCGTCTTCACGCTTTACGGCGTCTTCTCCTCCTCCTCTCGCTCCTCCATCCCACTTGGAACCTCCTTTGAATCCGCTGTCGGTACCACGATGGCCTCCCTGACCCCTCTCAAGACGCTCGTCGTGAACGCGAGCGCGAAACACACCGCGACCGTCCTCGTCGTCCACGGCCTGGGCGACTCGGGCCATGGCTGGGAGCCCGTCGCGCAGATGCTGGGCCGCGAAAAGAACCTGGCGCATGTGAAGTGGATTATGCCTCACGCGTGAGTTCGCTGAATCACCTTCGACCCCTCCACCCTCGATCCCGGGACGCCCCACTAACGTGTTCCGCAGACCACAGATGGCGGTCACAGTAAGTCCTGAGACGGCGCGATGATAACAGTGCGCTCATGCAGGTGCGCAGGCCAACGGGGGAATGATCATGCCGGTACGCACTTCATTTACTCAAATGTGCGTATGCGAAGGAATCAGGCTAACGCCCGACCCTGCAGAGCTGGTTCGACATCCTCTCTTTCGGCTTCAAAGGCGACGAAGATGAAAATGGCATGCTGCGTACCGTGCACCTGCTCAACCAGATCATCACGGCCGAGGTCGACGCTGGAATCCCGCCCTCCCGTATCGTGCTCGGCGGCTTCAGCCAGGGCGGCGCGATGACGCTGCTCACCGGCCTAACCACAGAGCGCAGGCTTGCGGGCCTCGCCGTGCTCAGTGGCTGGCTCCCGATGTCGCAGAAGGTCAAGGCGGTAAGTGGTGTTGATGGACGTTCATGCGGAAGACTGACGCTGTGTTCAGATGATCTCCGAGCATGCGACCAAGCTGCCCATTTTCTGGGGTCATGGCACGGAGGATCCTATAGTCAAGTTTGAGCATTGCCAGAGGTGCGTCTTTCCTCGTCTCACGTCCTCCTATCCTTACCCCTCGCTGCTCTGCCGCATACTCTCCTTACCATCTTTCCTCTCCGTCGGCCCTCATTTATCTATACTCGCCTGGCCGTTATATATTTTGCCCCTCGCACGTCTCACTCCTCGCCGCTCGCCTCTCTAACCTTTCACTAGATCCGTCGCATTCCTCAAGTCCGAGCTTAAGATCGCTGAGGGCGCAGACGGCCTCAACTTGAACATCTACCCCGGTATGCAGCACTCGACATGCAACCAGGAGCTTGTGGCCTTGAAGGCGTGGTTGGAGAGGAGACTACCGGCAGAGGGACTCTGAGGGGGCGCATTATAGACATCACGTAGTTGAGAAGGTAATCATTGAAGGAATACATGTCGTCGCTGGCCACAAATGAGTTCGACAACAGGGCAGCGCATCGTCCTACGTATAATTTGGACACCTTTGACGCGTCGTTGATCAGACCATCCACAAAGGACGCGGCTGAGGACCGAGGCTGGAAAACGTAAACGGTAAAGGTCTGGAAGGATGCCTCGGTGACAGCCTGCGACGTGAGTTGCTATGCAACTCAAGTTCAATTCCATGGAGGATCATTCGATGCTGGAAGATTCTGGCTGGATTCTGGTCGGACAGTCGTTCATTATAACGTACTCTGCCAGGATCCGCGTGGCGGAAGTAACGACGGTGCTGGTATGTGGAGTTCGTATTTTTGGGAAGCTGAGGTATGCAGCAAGCTGTATCGCACAGCGAGCAGAGCAGCAGCCGTAACTATTGCTTTCTTAGAGAGACCTGGGCGCCGTGGAGCAGAGAACAGTGGCAGTTGCTGGCCACAAAACACTGCATTGTGATGGGCCCAAGCACGACCAAACAGTCCATTGTTCCTTATTCTCACGCGATCGCCACCTGATCGCCACGCGGTCCGGACGCGGCCATTGTTCCGCCACCGATAGAACGTACAAATACCATGGAAACCGTTGAACGCGCTCGTCCCTTTTCCCTCCGCCCCGTGTCGCGCGCAAGTCCGCAAGTCTCTGAGCGCAAGTCCGCCAGGTCTTTGAGCGCAGCCGGTCCGCTGGTCTTTCCCTGTTCCCGTCCCTAGCAGGCGTCCATTCCTTCCCTACTCTCGTTTGCACCCTTCGCGGCTTTCACGACCTTTTTCTAACGATGCAAACTTTCCTGACGATGATTTTGTCTGTGCTGCTGGCAGCACGGATGGTTGAGGCCCACGCTGGTGTGTGCTCATGTCCTTCCTCGTCAGACCACTGGGCTGAACCCGCTCGCAGCGTTCTGGCATCCCAGCATGTGGGGCTTCAATGTTTCTGCAAACACCTTTTCCTACGACAACCGCCCCGTCGTCCCGCTCAAGTACATGAACTTCTCCACTTGGTGGTTCCACGGGCACCTCGACTACCCTCCGAACGACGGCGACTTCTTCGAGCTCCCCGCCGGGAAGTCCGCGACCGCCGAGATCGCGTGCACCAAGGGCGCTACGTCCTTTGAGGCCACCGTTGACTCCGGAGGCGACGTGCGCCACGCCGACAACGTGAACGACGTCTGCCCGGGCAAGCCGATGATCGAGTACCACACCACTGGCATCGACAACGTCAAGGGCTGCGCGCTCTCCATTGCGTACAAGAGCGACGTGTCGAACGTGACGCAGGACGACTTCACGGTGTTCAGCGTCAATCAGACGTGCGTGTGGACGCGCTTTACAGAGTTCGAGGTGCCAGAGCGCATGCCCGCGTGCCCGGAGGGCGGCTGCATCTGCGCGTGGCACTGGATTCATTCGGTGAGCTGGCGGCGTCGCATGCGCAGGCAGACACACGCTAATCATAGCTCGACAGATTGAAGGCGGTGGAGAGGAGAGTGCGTATCCATGCCCGTCTGACGTGTTAGAGCGCCAGCTCACCATGCTTTTCCTGCAGACTACATGAACGGTTTCCGCTGCAACGTGACTGGGGCAACGTCCGACGTGCCTCTCGCCGAGCCTGTGGCCCCGCGCCGCTGCGGCGCTGATGTTGACAACAACAAGGCCTCGTCTGTGCTGGGCAACTGCACCTATGGCGCGAAGACACCGATCTGGTGGCTTAACAACCAGAGCGATGTGAGTCTTGCGTATCATACGCCTAGCGATAAGGAATCTCGCCGCTCGTACACACAACGGGCGCTGCATATCTCGACTCCTCCGCATCAGCTCTTGATGACATCTGTCGCTGACGCGCTTCGCAGTTTTTCGAGGCTGTGACAGCCCCGCCGTTTTATAACGACCTGTACAACTTTGTCGACGGCGCGCAAGATGACATCTTCGCAGACTCATACGTCGAGCGTCCGGATCCGGCGCCCACAGCGCAGCTGCCCGTCCTACGGTATGCGGTCAACGCACTGAGCGGGATTCTGTCAGTAGCATCGGACGTCGGCGACCAGGCTTCAAGCTTCCTGTCCTCGGTGTTTGCGCCGCCAGCTACAACTGCCCAAACAGCTTCCGCTACAGCGGCAGTGTTGACAACGCCAGCAGCAGAGACGGCAAGTCTGCACACAAGTGCAGCAGCAACGCAAGCAGCAGCGGGTACGGCAGCAGCGCCAGCGTCCTCGCATACGATTGTAGCGGCATCGTCATCACACGCAGCAGCCCAGTCTTCGTCACAAGCAGCGACAGCGTCGTCCTCGCATGCAGCAGCGTCGCAGCCTGCCAGCTCTGCTGCTGCCCAGTCGCCGTCTGCCGCAAGCGTTCAGACTCCCGTAACCTCTTCAGCCGCGGCCGTATCCACTACCACCGCAGCTGGCGCCCGCGTACAGGCCGTGTCGAGCTCTGCACCCGCGATGCCCGAGATGTCGCCGCCCGCAGCCCCCGCGAATGGAACGACTGCAGACGTTCATCAGGCAGCTGCTGTCGACGCGCCTGCATCCTCGGCCTCTGCATCCTCGCAGTGCCGCCGCCGCATGAGGCGGCGTCGCGCCCGAAGCGACGCCCTTCTGCACGGACAGACGACCACCGTCTAACCGCTGCGCAACCAACGTCCGCCCACTCGTCGCGCCAGCTCTTCACACTGTCGTCGGCTTCCCGATATCAGGCTGTCATCTGCACACCTGCACCAATCCTTCGTCCACGCGAGGGCCACCCGCGCTACCCTCCCTCATCGTCCCAGCTACTCCTTCCATCGTTATGTCGTGCATCCCCGCTTCAGGCGCCAGCGCCGCGGGCCCGAGCGAGTCTCAGGCCCATACCATCTGTGATGCCTTTATACCATCTCCGATTCCCCCTTACCATCTGTGATGCCCCTACTATCTATGATTCATGCTGCAAACATATGCCAATGTATCATAGACAGGATCGTCGAGCTAGACTTGGCTGGTGGGGCAGGAAGGAAGAGTAGTATGCAGTCGTGTTCCGTAGACAGTCTGCAATGCTTTCCTGTTTTTCCGACTTTCGTTGACCCAAATCATGAGAGGCAACGCACATTACATGGACTCATACAAAGACAGTCTTCTGGTGTGTTTTAGGTGTGTTTGTGTTGAAGTTGCAGTCAATCGCGTTTGCGCGCGACCCGGTTATGTAGTCCAAGGCCCGCTCTGCTTCACGCGCGTATCGTGTTACTTGTACATGCATGGGACATGGGCGGCACAGGTTCCGCTGCTGTCTATGTATCCATGCCTGACTCACAAAATGAGTGGACGACACGGGCAGGAGATTGAGGATACGCGAGCAGCATTCAAAATGATGTTCGCCGCAGAATGTGCCACAAATCTTTCAATCCGTAGTTCTGCTACTAGGCAGAAGCTGCGTCCATGGTCAGCACGGACCGCTATCAACGACGTACCCCCAAGTCATCACATTTCATTCTGATGAGCTCATCCCATGCAGGTCACTTGAAGTAGGACGGAAACCGTTGCCACACGCCCCTGACCCACAACCCATAGCTCTCTTGCATCTCACGCAAGCACTCCTGGCAGATGTCCGGCACAGATCCAAGCCATGCCGCATTGTAAAGCGTGAGCGGTGCGGCAGGAAACGTTTTCATGTTTTCCTCCAGGAAAGCACCGTGTCTACCGAGGAGGCAGGAGTCAGTCCGTCTCCTGGCACCCAATCGTTTCAGAAAAGAACATGTCGTACGGGAAGTCTTGACGTAGCGCAGGCGCAGTATAGCCGGCGAGAAAGGCGATGACATCCATAGAAGAGAATGTACGCAATCGGTTCATACATGTCCACTGGGAGACGATGTGGTCTAGCGGACA
The DNA here is from genome assembly GCA_007026445.1 of Schizophyllum amplum. NCBI lineage: Eukaryota > Fungi > Basidiomycota > Agaricomycetes > Agaricales > Schizophyllaceae > Schizophyllum > Schizophyllum amplum. Next base: position 1,334,747 of record VDMD01000002.1, on the reverse strand, counting down.
GCCGAGTGCATCGTAGAAAGCGGAGGGAATGAGCCACAACGAGTGCGTCTCACGAGCAAGCGCAACGATCGCCTGCACTTCTCCGAGGATATCCCCAGAAGGATTGTCGTACGTATGTTCCGCAGGTGCTGCTGGCAACACTGAGAATTGCAACTTGTCAAGGTCAGTTGGATAACGTATCACGAGATGCTGCAGTGCGCAGCGCCGAAGAGTCGGTACGTCGTACTTGTTCGACAGCCGTAAGACACCTTCGATAATTTCGAATGAGGTGTCTTGAGGAGGAGGCAGGAAGTGTCTAATAGACGACTCAGGTGAGAGTTGCTGTGATGTCGAGGACGTATTACGCACTGAGGAAAATAAAGGGCTTTGAAAAGGTGGACCATGTCTTGTGGGTCGTCATGAAGTGCCAGTAAGTACAGGCAGTCCTTCGTACGTCTCGAATGGGTCGGGATGGGCGATGAAAGGAGGTGACAAATCTTCCGTGACGAACCCGTGACCGCACCCCCTACGGGCCGATACCCGATGTTCAACTCGGTGGCTATTGTGGCACTACTCGCATTAATTTAATTTCTTTCATTTATCATTAATGCTGAAGGACTTGGCGCCTTACGACGGCGCAATCAAGTTATGCGCAACAGTAGATACATGTTGAGAAGTTGATAGCGCGGGGTATACAGCATGAGCGCTGTAATACCGGTAACAACAACGTCGATGACTTTTAGCCCATGGTACGAGCCACAAAGTTCAAGCATCAGATCAAGACCCACGCTTGGCTGATGCAGTTGCCGTCAATACACTGCAAGTCGACGCGACTAGTCGTCGCAGGTTTCCACTTGCGATTGGAAGTCTCTTCTTCGTGAGACAGGTCCAAATACCACAAGCATTCACTGCCATGCGCGTCCATCGGCTGATAGAAGTAACGAAACTGTCTCTTGCGCGACAATATTGGGCAAATGGATCGCTGTGTTCAGGGTCACCCAGACTGCCAGTCTCGAGCAACATGTTGATAAATGGGCTTACCTGCCGCGATAGATGAGCCTTCTTGAAGTACGGGTAGCGGGAGATGATAGCCGCATATATCTCCTGCAGTCGGAGTGCCCTGGTGGGGCTTCCGTGAAGCGCTAGCATGACCAGCAGCACGAGTTCTACGCGAGGCTTTTTGTCGGGTGAGTAGTCGGGAAGCGCCCAAAGGTCGATGGATCCCTTGCCGCGCGACATCACCCTCTCTCGCAAGTACCGCTCGTTGAGCGCGTCAAGCGAAGGGTCAGTTACGGGATCGCACAGGAAAGCGCTTGTGCTCGTCGCAAAACGCACAGCTGCCACGAACCCGCCATTCAGGCGGATTGTTTATGCAACGAAGAGCCACACTCACCTCGGGATAACCCAGCGGATGAACTGGCGTACGACTGCGCGAACCGCACACGGGAGGACTAGGGACTTTCAGTCAACACGATGTATCCGACGGGAAGTAAGTAGGCATACCAGCGTCTGAGTTTCTCCAAAGATTGACAAATTACTTTGTGAATTTCCGCAGCAGTCGTGGGCCGTCTAGGCGATGGGTCGCGACGATGAAAGCGGTAACATGGAACATGATAGCCGCGGCATTGTAGCGCAGCATACAGTAGGCGATGGCGTGTGTACCGCAGGTGGACGGTAGATAATCATATCAGTCCACGCCCATAAGCCGTGGCCGGAGGTCAGCGCACCATGACGAAGGGTGCCGTGCAACTTTATGCGGGGAAGAACAGAGGAATGCGAACAGCTTGATGGAACAGCAGTTCGAAGATGAGGTAGGAGAACAAACCTCTGAGAAAGAGCTGCTTTATATAAGGAGGCGTGCTTGAGGTGCCTACTGTGGGCCCACAAAGAAGCGTGTCAGAGCCAGTGCATCGCTGCCGAGAGCCTCGAAACGACATGCCGGATTACATGGGACAGAGGCTGGCCATGACGCTCCTCAAAAGGGGATGAACGCAAAGAGAAATTACTGAGAGTGGTAATTATCCGAGTGCCCTTTATTCAGTCGTCCTAAAGCCGGGCAGACACATGTATTGAGGTCATCTGAATCGTCGTCTGAGTGTGCGCCAATACGCATGCTGTCTGTGGATCCAGCCACGCAGAGGCCGGAGGGCTTATGAGTTAGGCAAAGCAGTGTAACGCATCTGGCGTACAGAGCCAGTCGATCCGAAGGAACCTCTGGCCATCAGGAAAGCGGAGCTGGGAGAGTGAACGATCGGTCGTTATACAGTACAACGACATGGCCGGAAGTCCACTAGCGTTCGGCATTTGCCACACCGGATGCGCACACGTGACGCGTTCTGCAGCGACCACCTGCGCATCGGCCTTGCGCATATACCGGCATGCAGGATCGACTCTCAGGACATATAGAGGATTCAAGGATTCACAGTAAGTTCCAGATATATACAGAGAAAAGATAGTGAAATAGCTATCGAAAGGTAGTGAAGACGGATGGTGATGCATGCATAGGTCGCCAGAACATATGTAACGGACATGCAGCTGAAAACATGTATGTGGACAATCCACCGTAAGCAGATATACGGCCATAGAAAGCGAAGGGCCGTTCCAATCCATGAGCAGAGGAAGATAGGGAGCCACATAGTAGGTATAATGAGAATTAAGCTGCAGTAACAAACAGGGCTCGAGCAGATGATAGATGCGAGCCGAACGGCTCTCCAGTCTCCACATACGCAACTGAAGGAAAGGTATACAAGAAGGAATGCGGCGCATGCCGTCTGAATCTAAAGTAGGTTCCTGATGATCGTGAGCACTATATCTTACAGATGTTGAGCAATACTCACATTGCCTGCACGCCGACAGGATCCGCAGGAGCATTTAGCTTCTGCATGACCACTCTCGGTGTATGCGTGACCATGGGCACTCCCGCTGACGGTGGTCTCGACGCTGATGCCGGCCTCGACGCCGGTACAGGCGTCGGGGCGACTAGAGGCACAGGCGGGGGCGTCTGCGAGCCCATGCTCGCTGAAGCTACCATAACTGCTGCATCGCCCCTGATGTTACGCTTCGAGCGCAGCTTGCGAGGGCCAGTGAGATCTGGCATCGGGCCGCCTCCGAGTAGCATCTCCACCATCGCCTTCTCAAGCGAGGCATCCGACGCGTTACTCGATGAATTCGACTGGCCGGGCCCATGCTGGTGATCACTTGATGGCGACGGATAGGGGTTCTCGTAGTCCGCTTGCTCTACGGTAACACCGGACTTTGCGAGGAAAAGGTCGAGGATAAGTCGACACTCCTCCGCGCTGGTCGCCTTCGTGAACAGCCGTCGCATCTCGCGCAGATCGTCGTCAGAGACCGAGGAGCCTGTCTTGGCCGTTGCAGAGGCAGGATACAGCGGGGGAACGGGCTTGCGTGCGGGGGATGTAGCTCCAGACGCCGTCCGACGCGATGTGCGCATGTTCGCCGTCTCGATCGTAGTGGTGGCCGGTTTCTTACGCTCATTCGCATCCTCGCGGCCGTACGTGCCGTTGGCTGTAAGGGGTGCTTTCGATGTGGAGTGGTGAGGTGTCGGGTACGAGCCGTCGTTGCTGTCCGATCTTATCGCTTGGGAACGAGAGGGTGCCGGAGATGGATTATGCGATCTTGACGAGGTTTCCCTTTCCCATGTAGATGGCTCTTGCCGACCGTTGCTAGCGGAAGAGGGCAAGCGCGAACGAGCGCCTGGAGACGGGGACGCGACTGGACTCACGCCTGACTCTCCACCATCTTGCGACGGAGAGCCAGAGCGCACAGGGTAGCGGGGCGGTACCGGCTTGGTCGCCAGCGGCATGTTCGACAGCGAAGGTTTATGCGTTAGACGCCCGGGAGCATCTCCCATGGACTCAGTCCGCTCCCGTCGGTCATTCATCGACAGCTTGGAGATCATCCGCACCAGTCTGCCCGATCCCTTGCGACTCGACGCGGCATCGACTGACGGTGATACGCTGACCGCAGGGCTGAATTCCACGTGTGCCGGAGGCCCTTGCGCGAGGAAATCCATCATCTCCTGAGTTGCCTTGGATACTGCGGGTCTTGATGATGCCAAGGACGGCGTAGAGCGCATAGGAGTGCGTGGGGCAGAGGGAAGGGGCTGGGAGCTCGGTGGCTCTTCGCTGAGGAAGTCCATCAAGTCGCGCGAGCTGGGTGTTGCTGGTGGGGCGGTGCGCCGCGTCGGTGTCGGCGCTGCCTTTATCGCGGTGACCACCTGGGCTTCCTCCTCATCATCCGAGCCGGCCATGATGTCGTCCAGATCCATTGACTCGCGATTGCGCTGGACCCTCCTCGTCTTCTGAGGGTACGGGTCCGCGTCGAACATGCCCCGAGGCCCTCCGCGGGAACCGGCGGTCGCATGGTGCGGTGTGCGCGGCATGTCGGACGGAGAGGGAGGGGATGGTCGAGTGTGGGAGGGTGCAGCAGAGAGCGTGCGGGTACGGGGTGCGGCGGTGGGCGAGCTTGGCTGCTCTGGGCTGATGTTGACGCTGGCACCGCGCGGACGCGACTGCGTGATGTGCGGCTGTTGCGAGGGGGCCGCGGTGTCTTCCTCGCCCTCTGCGATGGACTCGACGTGTCTGTTCGACGGGCGACGGGACTCGACGCGTGGTGGGGCGGAGGCGAGATCGTGGTCAGACTTTTGGAAGTTGAGGGGGGGCGGGCGCCGGTTGCGCTGATCCTTTTCGGCCTTGTAAACCTTTAGGGGGTTCTAGCTGCTGACATAATCCGATCGCGCGGGAAATCGTACCTCCATTGTCCTCAGTCTGTCCGGCGTGAGCGACACCTTCATCGTCGCGCTGTTCCGCATCAGCTCGTCGAATTCTTCTTGCAGTTCAGACTGCGCGCCATGTCAGGTCCTGGCCTTTGTGCGAGGAACACTGTGACGCACCTCAACAGACATCGTGTCCGTCTGGTGTGTAGCGTTGCTCCGCGCAGAATTGCTCCTTCTATGCCCTCCGCCGTCTCCGTCTTGGGAGGAACGACCAAACATCCGCAAGCCTTTCCCTTTATCTGTCGACGCTCTGGAGTCGGAGCGGGGGTTGCTATCACGCGAAACATTTGACGAGTCGCCCTCGTGATATAGAGATGATGTGCGGGAAATAGACGTGTCGCGATGGATGGACTTGCTGCGCCGCGGAGCAGGTGCTTTGCATAAATGTTCAATGCGCCCATAAACTGCGCCATCATCAGCAGGATTCCATGACATGCGATCAACGGACACACACCTTCCAGGGTTTTGAAGAACGAATATATGCCCTCCTCCTCACAAAGCGCGGTGTACAAGTCTTGAACGGTGGCGTTGGCGCGGCTGCTATCCCGAGAAGCGACACGACTGACGTCCGAGAGAATATGTCTGGTTACGTTAGTGGTCATTTCGTGGTCGCTGATAGGCATTGCTCACTCGCATGTGGATCTGCGGATCGTCAGTCAATAGAAGGAGAGAAGCGGGTACGGCAACGCACTCCAGGATGGCCGTCAAGTATAAAGCAGCCGGTGCGATGAGTGTGCCCGCGTCCCCTGCCTTGTCCATGAGTCGCGCCTCGGCGACCGGGTCCTCGTCTTCATCATTCAGCGTCGAGTAGGCGGCACATTTCAGGCGCAGAAGCTGTAACACGTCAGCAGATGGAGGAGACGTGGGACGTGCTACACACCTCGAAAGCCCAAGATATGTGGAACGACCGCGAGTCGTCCTCCGCGCCTGCGCTTGCACCTCGTGCTGGGTCCGTTCGATCCCAGTAGGCGCGCAGCTCAACTTCCGCCTCGAGAAGCGCTTCTTTGCCAAGTGCAGTCGGCAGCACACCGAGGAGTCCTGCACGGAGGCGACCTGTGGCCAACGAGCGCGCTGCGCCGAGGATGCGGTACAGAAACTCGTCTAGAAACTCATTCAGGGCAGCGAGGGCATCCCCCTTGAGCTTGATCGGGCGTATGTCGGAAAGGATAACGTCGGCAGAGTGTGAAGATATGTACGCAGGACCTGGCAGGGGTTCGAGGTCAGTGGGGTGAGCGCGCGGTGGGACATGGTATGTGAACTCGCCTTCGGCCATGATAAAGGAACGGGGGAAGGTCGTGGAAGACGACAAGGAGGGTATAATAAACAAGGAACAAGAGAGCGTCAAGGACTGAAGTACGCCGTCCGATGTCCGTAACGTTTCGGTTCCCCGGCGCGGGAATCAACAAAGGAGCCGAAATTGAAACCAAATTTCCCATGTGGTCACGTAGCAACAGCGATGATCTGGCGATGATCCAAACAAAGACGGCTGATTCTTTGTTGGCTTCTTCGGGTTGAACGTTGAAGGGCCGACTGCGAGCGCCCCACGAGCGCCCGATGGTGCGCACGGGCGAGGAAAGAGACACAAGCTTGTCTCCGCGATCTGTACCATAATCAAAATACAACAAGAGGAAAACGCTACGCAAAAGCAGGACAAGAAATCAGTGGCAGGACGTTGCCTCAATCGTCCTCCGTCAAGTCGATATATTCAATTTGCGGGGAAGAAAGAGCACTCCTGGCGTGTTCGCCTTCATCCTCGTCGTCAGTGGGTGGTGGCGGGCCTTCGCTAGGTCGGTGCTCCTCGACTTCGGATGAGGCGCCTTCGTCCCCTTCACCTCCTTCTTCCGCTCTGCCTTCGTCTCCCTCCTCAGCTTCTTCCTCTTCGTCTGTCTCTGGCTCTGTCGGCAGCACCACTTTCGCCCTGTCGCCTTTCCACTCCAGCACGGCACCACCCTCGAACATCCTCGTCGTCTCTCGGGAAAGGAGATCCTCCAGACGCGTGCTTGCTTTGATCCTGTACTGGGGCTTCTCCTTGTGCTTCATGAACGAATACTGGTCCGTCTGCTTGAGAGGCCGCTTCAGTGCTGCGGCACTTGTATACTTCGCATACGGGTAGATGTTGGCGAGTACCTACCAAGAGAAAGAGTGAGCAGGGTCATGATCGACCGGGCAGTGGCATACGCACCTTTGGGCCTTCAATCTTATGTCGCTTTGCCGTCATGGGACACGTTTGAACAGGTGGCGTGTCGTGTTGCCAGTACGGCGGAGCCTTCGGTAGCGGTGGTCGCTGCAGTTCATTTGGTTCAGGTTTGCAGGGTTCTGCGCTAGGCCTGAGCGCGGCGTCGCGGGAGCGGTGCACGAGTTGGTGATGTTGTAGGAGCATATGCCCATTCCTGTAGGTACGGTCGCAGTCTGCGAATTGAAGATAACGTATGTCAGTTCAAGGACCCGAGGAGGATGACAAGGACTGACCCTGGTAAGCACAGAACAGAGGTGAGCGCGCATGTCCCTCGACATGCGCCGTGAGCGCTCGTTGTGACGGATACGACTCAGCGCATCTCTGCCAAAGACAGGTATACGATGTCTAGTCCCGTCAGTACACGCCTTCAACTTGTATTGAGGACCTCACCTCCTCGCTCCCGAGGTGCACTACCACCAGGTGCCGCAAGAGCCTGTCCCCGGAGCATAACTGCACATCGCACTCTCCCCATTTACAGCGCGCCTGGCGCGCCCTGCTCAGAGACAATGCTACGGCATCTGCTTCGACGGGATCTAAGGCTCAAATCAACAACCCACCCTTGCACTTGGAAGAAGCGGAGCACGAACCGTGGCGGTTATAATTGGGCGGTGGTATGATAAAGCTCGAACGCAGGATATCTAAACACCAAGAGTTAATAATCCAAGATAAATCATCTGTACAAGCAGTATCGGCAGGGTACACAAGGATGGAAGACGGCGGACCGTCACAAGAATGCATGGCGTATGGGATTGTCATAAATAGCATAACCTACTTGCCTTCTTCGTCTACTGAGGATCCATCGTCCGATGTGGTGCCGCCCAAGTCGACCTCCCGCGACACTTCAGCCTCTTCAAGCGAGTCCATGCCGTCTGTCGAGCCGACCTCCTCCGTCATCCGGCGTTTTCCCTTACGCCGCCGTCGCCGTCGCCGCAAATCCTCCTCCACCCACGCCGGTCGGCGCGCGATGTACACGCAGTCGAACACCAAGGGTTTCCTGCCCCCGCCGCGTGTAGCAACGCTCGAGGGCTCCTCAGGTGCGTCCGACTCGTCCGTCGATGCGCGAGAGCCAAGAAACAGCGGTGTTTTCTTCGGCGAGGACCGTGATGAGGGTCGCGGAGTGGGCGGCTGTGTTCGTGACGATTCCTGCGCCTTCGGTGCCGGCTGCTGCGACGTCTGCTGTGACGTTGCAGCTGACCGCTGCCACAATATCGTCGTCGTGGATTGTGGCTGGAAGGATACTGACGAGCTCGGCGTCGATGCCTGCTTCTTCGCCGACTCTTTGACCTTCTGTGCGAGATCGATCCGCTCAGGAACCTTAGCAGATGCGGCGGCCGGAGCAGGTGCTTTGCGTGACGTCGAAGCCGTTGTGGGATTTTTCGAGCCAGACGCGCGATTGGGTTTGGCAGGCGCAACGGGCGTGGATGGTGTCGGAACAAAGACAGGGGCTTGCACCGCGGTAGCAGATTCACCATCACCAGGGTGTTCTTCCGTGGACGAAGAAGCCTGGGGCGTGGACAGAAGAGATGAGAAAGGTAACGGAGAATTTGAAGCAAAAGATGGCGCCTGGGGCGCAGAAGTTGTCGGCTGTGTCGCTCCTTGGTAGCCCTGTGCGACACCTGAGACGGGCCATGCCGCAGCCATCCCAAAATACGGATTATCTCTGAGCTGGGCTTGCGCTGTTACATGCGGGGCGTAGGTGTTCGGTTGATGCAGTGGCACGCCATTGGACTGTGTTGGTGCGATGGACTGCGTCGGCGCGACGGGCTGCGTCGGAGCGCTGGGTTGCGTTGCAGCGGTGGGCTTCACAGGCACGGCATCGTTCGGGCGAATATTCCGTGTAGTCTCCTGCGCGGCATGCGAACGGGCGGCTGCAGGGGGCTGCACAGGCGCTGGAGATTGGGCTTGTACGGGAGATGGGATAGTCGCGACAGGTAGTGCGGCCGCGGGAGGTTGGGAGATGGAAGGAGCGAGGTTTGTCAGTGGGACACCTGGCGAGCTTCCCGCGGTCTCGACGTGCTGCCTCTTAGGGGCAGGTTCACCGCCTCCACTGGAGGGCCGTTTCCCGCCAAGCATCTTGATGATGTCCCGCACGAGAGTCTTGGGCCGCGCGGTCCTGGGCGACTGGCCGGTGGAAGATGGTGGGGCATCGCCGTCACGGAGCGGAGTCGACGGCGTCTGACCATTGGCCGCAGCCGCTGGACTGGACTTGGCAACAGCAGTCGGTCGTGTCTTGGCCGAAGAAGCAGCGGCGCCAGTTGCAGATGCAGATTGCCCTGCCTGGGAGGGCGTCGTAGCTTGGTTATGCGCAAAGGGACGACGAGAAGAACCTCGCGGGGCTGCTGTCGAGGGCGCAGCTTGCGTTGCAAGAGGGCGATCGGTTGTCTTGCTGGGCCAGCTGCGTTCAAACGTCGGAATTCCATCAGCGTCAATGCTCTTGATCTTCAGACCAGGTTCGAACATGAGCTCCCGTTGTTCGCCCGCCTTGTTCTTCCAGCTAAACTTTATTCGCCCTTCCGCGGTCTTCTGCGCGACGAGAGTTTTGGTGATCTCGACGCATGATCCTATGGCACCTTCCTGCGCCCACGCGGTATAGCCACCCTTGCTGACGAAGAAGCCTGGTGGCTGGTTCTGCTCGGGTGCTGGGGACTGTACTTGAACAGCACCAGCGGTGACGACAGGCTGAGAAATACTGAATAGGGTTACGATGTGTACACAGGAACATGCTTACTATGGGAGTCTGCCCAGGTGGCTTGTGCGGTACAGAAGGCTGGGAAGAAACATTGCTCTGCACGGCAGGCGGTACTGAACAGAATATATGAGCGTCAGTAATCCATGTGGGTATGCACCATCGTGCATCACGCACCTTGGACGATACTGGGACGAGATGCGGGCCGTGAGGGGCCCTCACTCGCGACGGGCGTCGCCCTTTGTGATGCCTGTGAGCGCGGCCGTTTGTCGACGGGAGGTACAGCAGCAGCAGGAGGTGTACTTGTAGTGACAGACGGTCCAGCTTGAAGTGGCACTGGCTGAACAGTCGGTCCCGGGGTTCCACTCGTCGCGAGTGACGGTTGCGGCACTAGCATCGCGGAGTACTGCTTATGGGTCTGAGCTCTAGAGGGCTGCGACGGTGCAACCAATGGCGACTGTGCAGCATGCTGTTGGGACGGAGCCGCGCTGTTGATAACTGGGTTCCAGTTCTTGACCGTAGACGTAGTGGATTGGTTGTGTCCTGTGAGTCCGTTCGGTGAGTTGGTGGACGCGTTGTACGCGCTCGAGGGTGCGTTGTGCTGACCGTTGTACGCGTCGTATTGATTTCGAGTGGTATTCGGAGGCGCCATATTGTATGAACCGTTCATGGCCGCAGGGGGGACATGCGGAGGATACGTCGGGTGAGAGCCGCCAGTCTGTGGACCTGTATAGTGCCTGAAGCGGCCGTCCTGTTGAATGTGCATACGGCCAGCAATGTGCGCATTGGAAGAGCTCGCTGAGTTGAAGGATGGCTGCCCGTTGTTTGATGTGTACGAGTTGGCCATATACGAGCTTCGACGCGACATATTGGGCTGGCAAATCTTCAGAGGGAGATTGAATGAAAGGCAAGCTCACACACCGTATCGGAAACTTCCTCTATACGCGCTTGCGGCGCGTTCGGAGCGGTGATCGCCAGACGGCTCAGCCCAACTTCCCGTTCCAGACGCAGCCTTTGCTCTCTGAAAAGAGTATCAGACCCCGGCATCCTCTCTGAAGATGGGCACGCACTCCAAGGAAGCCTGCGCAGCATAAATTTCCGCTAGCTGGTGCTCCTTCGCGAGGCGCTGCTCCTTCACATGTTCTATGAATCCGGCGTAGACCTTTACATTGTGCGCCTTGTCGGCCTCCGTCGTCGCATTTGAGATCCAGAAGCGAGATAGCAGAGCTTTGGCGTCGTCTGAGAGATTATGCCATGCGCCGGCCGCGTCCACATACGGATCGTTGGACATGGAGGCCCGGCGTCAACGCCAGTTTGTTACCGTATCGGGGAAAAATAAGCATCACGTGCCAATGCACGTGATATTGTTGAACTTTGCTCCGACGATGTTGTTCGACTGTCACTCAGTGACACCGAGTCCATCGTGAGCTCTAAAAATTGAATGCGTTGCCTTAGGCCTATCTAGAGACATAAAGAAAACCTCTGCTCACATGCAGCCAAACCAAGCTCGTGTCGCTGTAGCCAGCCCGGCCCAGCCGTGCCAACTGCCGTACTGTTTTCCAGATACTGGCTCGTCGACTCGATTTCGGCGAAGGTAAAACACAAGCACCAGTTGCGCGCAGGAAACCATTGATGCGGGGAGATTTTCTTACTCGATCGGATAGCGCAGGTAGCTGATTACTTTGTATGCCATGGAGCCATGCTTCCAAATCAGCACCTCTTGAATTTGGATCGACATAACATGCCTTCTCGTCTCCTCGACTTCGGACGCCTTACAGATCACGCCGCCATTGTCCGAGTCTGCGTCGCGCCTTCTTGTAGAGTCGCTATGCGCCTGCACGCGTCGGTGAGAGCCGAGACGGTCCCGTACTTACGGAGCAACCTTGCGATCACGAAAGTCTCTTCGCGTGTGGATCGCGTGCTGGCCGTGGCCCGTCCCGCCGTTCCCGATTGATCTTTCGTCACTTGTCGCATGCGTCGCTTTTTTCTGTCCTCTACGACGACGTCCACTGACAACATGCAATGCTTTCGGCATCGCTCATCTTCACGTATGCCTTTGGCAGCGCTTAATCAATGCATATACGCTATACCAACCTTCTGATTCGACGATGATCGTTATGTGAGTTTTCTTTGCTGGCGAGAATTGAGTCTCTTTTTTTGAGGAGAGTACTATAGGTGCGTGCTTGGGCTATCCTTCTGACCACATTCGCTAACCTGGAACATCTGCAGAAAGCAGCGGAGCGCTGCTTTCACTCCATCCTTTGTCCTCTTCCTGTCCACCGGCATCCCGGCTTTGCACTGCCGATCACTGGAGCCTTTGCCAATTAGCTGCACACAAGGCCGTCACACCGGAGCCGCGCTCTCGAGCCTGTGCTCGCGGTCGCACGCTTTCTTGCGGCTTCGGGCAGGGCGTCCGACCCACAAGACACCCACGACTGCCCTCCCTTGCACTCCCTTTGTTCCCGCGCCGCCACAATGCCTTGCAGAGTGCTTCCAAGAAGTCGGCATCTCGGCAGATCACGTGCGCCAATGACGCACGGACCATGTTGGTCACAAGAGTCACATCAGGAATCAACGATCGTTGGTTGCCCTTTCCCCGCCGTCTGCCGCCGCCTCGTCCGAACGTCAAACCACGTTCTGTCTTGTTCTGCCTTTGAACTCCCCCCCTCATCGTTCCCAACGACAAGGACACAAGTACCGACACCAGACTACGCGCCGCTGTCACCGCCGACGCGTCCTGCTCGTCGTCGTCGTCGTCCGTCATTTTCGCCGCAGTCCCCGTCACCACCATTATCGTCGGTCCCCCTCCAGCGCACTCGCGTCGCCAGCTATTCGCACGTCAGTAGCTTCACCAAGTCGCTGCACTGCACACCTGCTGCACGTCTCGTTTCCCGCGACAACGCTAGACGCCGACGAGCTCCACTCGAACACATACCCGCCATATTCGCCCACACTGGCTTCCACATCCATTCCCGCGGTCTCCCAGCCGGACGAGGACTTCATCAACAAGTCCTTGCTAGACTCCCTGGACGCGCAGGCGGACGCGGAACCTGCATCCTCGCTGCAATTGGATCACGCGTACGGGACTCCGTCTGACTCGTCATCGGTACAGTCCGCGACCGGTCCCTATCATCTGTCCCTCCAGCATCAGGCTGAACCCAACATGGACTCCTACACATCCCACCTCCCAGATCACATGTTCCCCAACTCGGTAGCCGGCTCCCTGCATAGCAATTCGCACGCTCAAGAACTCGATATTGATCATGTACAACACAGTCTCAACGCGTACCACTCGCACCATCAACAGAACTCAGCCTTCAACGCTCGGTCGTCATTCAACTCATATCCCAATACTACCCGCCTTTCGATATCGACTGGTACGAACCAGAGGATGTCCTTCGCCAACGGTGGCCAGTCCCATATGACGTCTCCGACGATGTCGCACATGCAATTCATGGATCCCAGGGCCTCTCTGGACGGATACAACAACATGGGTACGAGGCAGCCCCCACCACCGCCTGCACCTCAATCCCACGTCATGCCGGGCTCTGGCATCCAGATATCATCCCAGACGCCGTATGGGCCACACGTCGCCACAGGTCCGCCGCCCTCCGGCCTTCTAGGTGCTGGCGTATCCTTCATGAACGGTGCCCCTCAGCCCCATGCTCCAGCTGCACAGCACGCTGCCCCAGCTGGTCAACAAGGTCCCATGCAGCACGAGGAGATATCGACGATCTTCGTTGTTGGATTTCCTGATGACATGCAGGTGCGTGTTTGAGCGTCTTGGGAAGTTCAACTTCACTGACTATGTCTGCAGGAACGTGAGTTTCAGAACATGTTTACGTTCTCCTCGGGCTTCGAAGCTGCGACCCTGAAGATTCCCAACAAGGAGTCGACGTCCTACGGCGCTGGCGCTAATGCGTCTTCTCGCTATGCGCCACATAACGACCCCTACAACCTTGTCACCGTGAATCAGGGCGGTGTAGTTGTGGACGGCGGCAGAGATGGCACTATGTCGTCGTGGCCTCCCGCTCCGGAAGACGCGCAACTACCTCCTCCCCAGCCGATCAATGCGAATACCCCTCAACGCAAGCAAATCATAGGCTTCGCCAAGTTCCGTTCTCGGGAGGAAGCCATCGCTGCTCGGGATGCGCTGCAGGGTCGCCGAGTTGATCTCGAGAAGGGATCTGTGCTCAAGGCGGAGATGGCGAAGAAGAATTTACACACCAAGCGTGGCGTTGGTATCGGGACGAGCGGTTACGGCCAGCCTCCTGCGTCCAATCCCGCCATGAACGCCGCCGCTGCCAATCTCATGAGCGGAGGTTTGCAGAACGTCAACATGGCCATGATGTCGGGCTATGGCGCTGGTCAAGACTCCATGTATTCTTCTGGTTTGCCTGCCGGTGCAGGGACCGAGGCATTGTCCGCTCGGGAGCGCGAGCTCGGTGCTCTCGGTGCCATGGGTCTCAGCTCCGGTCGGCCTACGTGGCGCGACATCCACAAGGAAGCTACAAGCGACGACGAGCGCGGACCTATGCCCTTGAATCTGCGCGGCATGCGCGATCAGATGCAAGACGAGATGCGCCGGGCCAACGGCGGGCAGGACTCGTTTCGCACCATGAGCGCGCTTTCGCCGACATCCGAGACCAACGGGTACTTCCACAACGATCCTCTTTGGGCGAAGGTGCACTCTGCACCGCAGGCAAAGTACCCAGCACGCGCGCCGAGCTCATCAAGGCGGTCGACGTCACCGGAGACGTCCTCCACGTCGCTGCGGGACTACTCCCCGCCTGACGAGCGCACGCCTGAGATGCGCCGGCCGTCGCAGAGCAGCGCGTCTAGCGTTAGTGGCAGTGTCGATGCACACAGCACAAGGAGTGTGACGGGGCTGAGCGAAGACGATTCGCTTTCACGGAGCATGAGGTCGCTGGCTGTCAACGTCGCGGACGCCAACACGGTACCCATGGCTGGCGTCCGTGCGCACAATGGCCATGACAATGATGCCGCCTCGCCTCAGCTTCCTTCGCCGGGATCGAGCTCTGCCAGCACTAGCACGCGTCACTCTGTGGATGCCAATCCACCGGTATGTATCCCTGCTTGCGCATATTGGCACAAGGCTGAAGGCTTGCTCAATAGATTAACACCCTGTATGTTGGGAATTTGCCTTCGTCCGTGACTGGATATCCTCCGGACTACCTCGAGGAGTCGTTGAAGGCGTTGTTTGCCGCGCAGCCGGGGTATCGTAGACTGTGCTTTCGGCAGAAGAACAATGGCCCCATGTGTTTCGTCGAGGTGCGTACGATGTGCACGTTACCAAAATCTACGCTGATTGCGTATCTACAGTTCGAGGACGTCAGCTTTGCCACCAAGGCACTGAACGACCTGTACGGGCACACGATCGAGGGGTTGGTCAAGGCGCCTGGCATACGTCTGTCGTACAGCAAGAACCCGCTGGGCGTGAGGACGCCGACGAGCGCTGGTAGCAACGGGCCGTCTCTCCAACAGCAACAACAGACCCCTATCGTGTTCCCGCCTGAGGCGTTCCAGCCCCGCGGCGATGAGCGTCGTCGGGATCACACCGTATCACCTCCGCCGGTATTTGGCAACAACTACATGGGCTCACCGCCACCGCGGTTCTCATCGCCGAACTACGGTGGGGTGCTCCCCACTAACAACTTCTCCATCGGCGGCGCGATGTATGGCGGGTTTGGGAACGGCAACAACCCGTCGAGCTTCGCCAACTTCTCGTTGGCCACGCCCCCCATGGGCGCGTTCAACGAACAGATGTCGGACATGAGCCGGCCTCTGTCGCCGCAGCATACCATAGAGGCCACCAGGGCCGCCTGATGTGGCATACCCACCTTCTCTCGCATATAGCACGGATCCACGCACGCATACAAGCAATTATTACTGCCCGCACGCGCAACCTCGACTCTTCACAATCCCTTTCTTGGCTTCAATCTTCTCTGCTATGATACGACGCGTCTCACGGACTGCCCACCCATTCCTTCGTCGTCTTTCCATCATCCTTGTTGTGAACTTCGAACTACCGACGTTTTCTTTCGATTCGATTGTTTTTTTTCCCTCCTTCGTCTGTCCATCCGCTTCGTAGCCCATATGACTTATATATCTCACATATATCCTTCACGCATCGTCGTAGCTTACCGATCGCCTACTGACCGCACGCATATTCACTCGCGCACCTCCCAGTCCCGGTTCAAGATTGTCAATCCCTCTTCTCTTTTGACTTCAGTACATAACATATCCTATGATCCTTTCCCTGTCTGTGTTGCATGACCACATCTTTGTTTATTACTACCGTCCAACCGGTGTACTCATACGATAGACAATACTGATGTATCTTATTGGCGAATGGCTGGATTTCGGACGAGGCCTGTGTGAGGTGACGCCGACGTGAACGTTCAGTACTGAGTACATAGCCTGAAAATAGGGTGCCTAATGATAGGACTATGTATCGCCACCGCTGGGCTTACTGAGAGCGCTGGACATGCGTTGTATAGGCGGCTTCCGGTCCGCCTGTGGGAGTGGCTGAATCGACTCCGAATCGGCTCAGGTAACAGTGTTTGACGAGTCTCGAGGCAGGCGGTCGTCCTGGTGCGGGTCGAGTTTCTTTCACGAACATAGGTCTCTGGATATTCAACTTGAACATTTGTCACGAGGCACACATTCGAGCTCGGACCAAAAAGTGGAGCGTCGGGAACGCCGTTGTTGACCCCAAGTTGCGCCGTGACGCCGCCGTCCGCGCCAGGAACAGAATTTCGCCGGCGCGCATTTCTTGTCTTCCGCCACATCCTCGCCGTCGTCGTCGTCGACGACGCCTACATCGCCGGCATCCCGGCGTCCGCGACGGCCGCACACGCATCGCCTTATTTGAAATCTGGAATCGGAAATCCTCCTGCGTTTGTCGTCGCCGCCGCTGTCGCCGTCGCGCGCGCACGCCCATGGTCCTGCTCACCACCGCGTCCCTCAAGGGCTCCTTCCGCACCGCGAGCAGCACAAGGTCCTCCGCCACCTATGTCCCCACAGAAAAGTCCGTCCGTGTCCCGCGCACCCCGCCATCCGACCCGACAGTCCTCCGCTGGCTCTGCATCGTCCTGCACGGGCTCCTCGTCCTCGCATTCGTCACTCTCCTCGGCCTCGTCCTGCGCGGTCACGACAACCTCTACGCCGCAGACGTCGCCGCCGGACAGTACATCTCCAAGACCCCAACCTTCGCCGCGACTCTCATCGCCACCGCCTACCTCATAGGCCTCCTCTACCTCACCCAGCAGCTCGCCCTGCGCGACAACTTTTTGCGCTCCAAGAATCTCACACAGATCCACGACCGCGCCGCCGCATGGTACGGCCTCGGCGCCGCCCTCCACGGCCTCACACACCAAGTCCGTCAGCGGAATGCCCTGCACTCCGCACTCGCCATCGCCGCATATCTCCTCTGTCTCGCCGTCGTCCAGGTGGCCACCCCCTTGCTTTTCGACACAGAGATCGTATGGGACCCCGCCCGCCTCAAGGAGGTCCCCTCGCGCCTCGTCATGCCCAACATCGACTCCTTCCAGTATGTCCCTCCGATGCCGCCAGATTATCCGCTGTACTGATCATCTGCAGGCTCGACGGCGAAAATTCGCCCTGGGCATCCACGATGGCCATGTTACCCTATCTTTCCTCTTTCGGCTCCCTCGGCATCATCAACTCGACCGTGTATGCCGTCCTCGACGATAACAATGGCGTCGGCATGGCCGCTTTGCCTGCAGTGCGTCGCAGTTCCCCCAGCTTATCCCCGCAATTTACGTTCCCTTAGATGACCTTCAACGTAACATGCGGCACGATGCAAGTCACGTCCGTCACCCAGGGCGACGTGGACGACGATGGTGTCTATACCGTTGCCGCTTATGGCGACGGTTATAACGCGACTTTCGAAGTCATGTCTACTTGTGAGTCCCTTCACAAGACCCGTCGGCTCTTGACTCAACGAACCGGTAGACGATAACGTACTGAAGAACGCGGAGGTCACCCTCGAAGACCCTGTGCTACATCGGGAAGCGGCGCTCGGCCCCGATGCGATTTTCTACTCTAGTTTCAACATCACTGGCTCGGACGGCACCGATCTCGGGACGTCCATCGGCGGTGGCAGCGCCGTACTCAAGCACGAAAATGAGTTATATTTTGGTCCGCCGATACAGCTCCTGGGTTGCAGCTTGAACGTGCGCAATCATACCGTTATCGTTGAGCCGCAATCCAAACTGCCCGTCGACTTTGATATCAACGTTGATAACTTTGCGCTCGATTGGGAGTCCTGGGAGCCGGTGCTGGTACGCAGGGGAACAGTAGCTGATGCGGTGCGTTATCTTCGAAAACAAATAGCTGCTATCGCATTACTTACGCAGACTACAGTGGGCGCGCATGCTGCTCAACGCAGTGCCATCATCTACTGAGTGCGGCGGGCCCTGTACTGACGCATACTGCGAGCGCAACTACTTGACAACGTTCGAGCAGTATGTTCAGTCAGTGCTGGACGTCATACCGGTTAAGATGCGGGGGTCAAGCCTGCGTACGAGAGTACATCTGCACGACTTCGAGTGGGCTCTTTCCTGCGCAAGCGCATCTGTCTTTTGGGCAGGTAAGGGCTCCGGCGTGATCTTCATTCGATTCTGGATCTGATTGTCTCCCAGCATCGCAGAATAAAGCCTTGGACTCAAGCATGCTGGTCACCACCGCCAGCGACAGTGTCGTAGCGTCGCCGGTACTCATCTCACGCATGCGGCTGAGCTCTGTCGCGCTCGGCCTCGGTGCCGGCGCCTCCGCAGCTGCCTTTGTCCTCGTCATCATGTTCGTCAGCCGACCCGCGTTGCGGCCGAGTGCCGACCACCCTGATGGCGCGGGCACGTTGCAACTCCTCTGGTTCGCAAGGCGGCGGCACGAAGCCCTCGCGCCCCTCGGACGTGTCGACGAGCCTCGCATTGAGGAGTTACGACGTACAGGCATAGGCCTGGTCGCCAGTGCAATAGCGGGAGAGTCGAGCAATCACCTGTTACGAAGAGACAGCGCGCGATCCTCGACGCTGCGAATGTCCTCCGCTCGCCCACCATCCGCGCCACGGTTGTCGTCGGTTGCAGAGACGTCGGACACGGGGAGCATCCACACGGATGTGACGGATAGCGTGACGGACCGGTCAACGGTGCAGATGGGCGAGCGATACAGCCACGAATTGGACGACAGACGAAGCAGTCAAATGCTGGAGAGACGAGCGAGCGATATACATATGCTCGACCGGTCACGGCCAGTTAGCGGCTTGCACGACCGACGAATGGGCGACGTGCTGGACAGACGGGAAGAGGAGCAAGCGCAGGCGCACGCGCACTACAGCGACGATCCGTTCCGGAGTGCAGCAGACGAGGATAACGAGAGGTTCTGGCGAGATGAGGATGGGGATCCGTTTAGGGCTGAGGACGAGGGGGGCGGTATGCGAGGTGATTATGCTTATGGCATGCTTTGAACGCGGTTCATTGGCATGCCCGGGATGCGCGGTGCATAGCATGCCTGGGACTCGGTCGTTTCAGCGGATCTTACTGTATCATTATAATATTTGTAGAGAAACGCAAAAACAGCTGATAACATTCATTTATGCGGGCTACGTACCTATAACGAGGGAGGAGGGGAGGGGCATAATCAAATGTCATGAACTCGAGAACAAAGCCTGCCATATAAGGTAAGTGCATAGTCACATGCCGTCATCGGCGGTCTCCTGAGATCAGTCTGCTGGTTGCCTGCTTACTTCCTCCTCCTCGCGAACCCCTGCACGACGCCGCCTGAGGCAACGAGCAAGTCATGCCTGTCTCTTACTCCGCGACGACGAGCAATGCGCGGCGTACGAGCCAGTCAGCGACTGCCGCAACTTCCCCCACAACCGCGTCCCCCAGCTCCAGCGCGGCAGCTATCGCGAACACCGTCGCGTCCCCATCGCCTTCTGCGTCAGCGCCGCGAACGAAGATTCTGCTCGTGGGCCTACGACGGAGCGGCAAGTCCTCAATTCGCGAGGTGCTCTTCGGCGATATGCCGCCGAAGGAGACGTTCTACCTCGAGCCGACAATGCGCACGAGAAAGACGGTGTATGAGTGAGTAGATATCATATGTGCGGCTGTGTTGGGCTCAGAGAAAGAGGTAATGCGCTCTATAGTGCTGTACTGACCAACTCTTCTGCAGCACCCTCATTCCCCTCGAAATATGGGACTGTCCCGGCACAACTACAGCGGAGAACCTTGGTGCTCCCCTTAGCCAGTTCGACGCAATCATTTTTGTTATAGATATGAGGGTGCGTACGCCATTCCCCAGCCCTGCAGATCGTATTAACGCGCCACCTTGCTGCACCTGCGCATCCCTTGTTCCCCGCCTCATTCGGCCTACCTGCGTACCCGCGCTCCTTACCCACCCCTTGTGCTGCGTGCAAACATCACTTCTCGCGGTCCAGGACCTCTATACGCAACCTATTTCCCGTTTAGTCGAGTGGATAACTGCGGCAACACGAGATGCACCCACCCTCAACTTGGAAGTGTTTGTACACAAGGCGGAGAAGCTTCCCGAGGACGACAAGATCGAGAACTTTCGACAAATCCAAGAGCGCGTTGCAGATCGACTGCTTGACATCAGCTCGTTGTACGAAACGGTGCGTTGCTCTTACCCGACACTGGTATAAACCGTTGCTTGCTGACGCTATGCATACAGATCCCGCTCAACTTCCATCTCACTTCAATCTACGACCATTCCCTGCGCGAGTCATTTTCGCGTGTTCTGCACAAGCTGGTACCCAGCTTACCCTACCTTGAGGAGCTGTTGAATGTGTTCTGCGCGGTGAGTCACGTAAATTCAACGAAACCTGATGTTCCTCAATTCCTCCTCCTTAGAACTCGCAGTCCCCGAAGGCCTTCCTATTTGATGTTCACTCAAGGTTATACCTTGCCACCGATGCTTCCCCTGTGGATGCCGCTACCCACGGATTGTTTTGTGATTGGCTGGAATTGCTGAACGCTTTCGGCGGCTTGTTCAAGTCAGTCTCTATTCCAAGGGGAGTTATAGGATCCTAATCTCTGTCCAGATCCTCCAGTGCACCTCCGCGACCTACGAAGCCGCCCGTCCCGCCAGATACGTCGAACGGGTCATCTGCTGTTACCTCGCCTTCCCTGTCACGCACGACGTCGAGTTCAGCAAGCGAGTTCAGCGAATCGGCCACGCGGAATGGAGGTAGCAGTGGCAGTGGAACGATAAATGGAGGTAGCAAGCCGAACGGAAACTCTCAGCACGAGCCGGAGCAGGGCAAGACGCGGGTGGCGAAGGACATGTTCTATCCGTCCGCGTCGACGTCGCTGAGCCCAGCGCCGCCGGGGACGACCCTGACATATCATGTGATCACGTCGCAGTTGGCACTGCTGGCGGTGAGTGCTTCCTCTTCGATGCGAGATCATGCTCTTATAGTCTTTAGGTGCTGCCGACGCAGACGGTATGGGAAGCGCGGCGAGGTCTCGTCGAGTATAACGTCGTGTTCTTTAGGGAGGGTGTGCGAGAGATATGCGAAGTGGAGGGCGGGGCGGGAATATCTGCATAGCTGGTGGCAGTGGGTGTGCATCTGTTTCCTTGCTACTGACGGATAGCTACGTGCTCTTGAACTCCTGGAGGATATTCACCCTCTGATACCTATAGAATACTGGTGATGCACACTGAGGAATTGCTATCAGGTGTATACAATACGTTCGGGATACTAATACTAGTCTTTGCCTGGTCCTTGCCTTCCTCGACGCGTCGCGCGACGTCATTGTAATGATCGGAACGCGACATTGAACGCGCTGCTTGTCTTCGACATCCATCACGATGTACGCGGCTCGCCTCGGACAACGTCTTGCATTGGGCGCAGGCCGAGCTGCTGCAGCGCGGACCTACGCATCCATCTCTTCTAACTCAAATTTAACCCCCTACCAAATATTCGACCGGCGCGTGAAGGAGGATCAGAAAGACCGCGCGGTGGCGTTCGACGGCGGAAAGCGCAGTGCGACGGTCGACTATGTACGAGACGAAGTCGCGGATAGGCTGATGGAAAGGTTCTCCGTACGTCTGTGTCATCTCGCTGCCCAGTCAACGCGGCTGACACCTTGCGCGCGGTACCAGGACATCAAGCGGGAATATGAGTCTGTACTCGACATTGGCTCAGGGCCTGGACACTTTTCCAAGCTGCTTGAAGCCCCGAAGGTCAAGAAGAGCGTGATGCTAGAGTCGAGTGGTGCGCCTGCTATCCCCTCACTGTTCTGCTTCCGCTAATTCACGCGAAGTGAAGACTCTGCACCGCGACCCAGACCATGCCTTCCAAAGTACAGCATCGCCTTCTCCCAATACTTCTTTCGCTCACCATTTTGTGTACTTTCTTTAGTCCCCATTGAAAGGATACATGCCGACGAAGAGTGCTTGCTCGAGCATATTCCCCGCAACTCGCAAGAGGCTGTCGTCTCCTGCCTAAGTATGCACTGGATCAATGATCTTCCAGGTTAGTGCTGCCCCTCCGTCCCCACAAGTCCGGAGAGGATAACGGACGACGACAGGCTAACGCAACGCGGCAGGCGTGCTCGTGCAGATAAAGGAGGCGCTCAAACCGGACGGACTCTTTCTGGGCGCGATGCTCGGTGGGGAGACGCTGTATGAGCTACGGTATGTGGCATTCCGCTTACTTTCGTCTTCTCACTTAGTGATCCGCGTACAGGACCTCCTTGCAACTGGCGGAAGTTGAGCGCGAGGGCGGCATCTCGCCACACATATCTCCTATGACGGGCACGCAGGACGTATCGAACCTCATGGGACGCGCAGGCTTCACCATGCTCACCGTCGATACCGACGAGGTGAAGGTGGCATACCCAAGCATGTGGGAGCTACTGGAGGACCTGCAGTTCATGGGCGAATCCAGTGCTCTCGTAGGAAGGTCGGTGTCGTTCTGTGATATTTCCCTCGATGCCCCTTCCTCGCGGCGTTGACTGATGATTGGCAGACGACCTTATATTCACCGTGACACGCTTACTGCAGCTTCTGCTATATATAAGGGTGAGTCCTTCGGCCAGGAACGCGTTTCTGCGACATGTACTCACTGTGCGAAGCGCTGCATGGCAATGAAGACGGATCGATCCCGGCGACTTTCCAGGTGGTTTACATGGTGAGTAATGTGACCCTGTAGTTGAGACGGTCTTGACTGTCCTCAGATTGGATGGAAACCCGCACCCAATCAGCCTAAACCAGCGAAGAGGGGCTCGGCCGACGTCAGCTTGAAGGACGTCTTCGAGGACAAGTGAGGGCTTATTAGTTCTTTGGTGCGACCATTATTTCATTGTGCCTCGACCGATACATGGTTTCTCCGCCCTTATAGTGCAGTGTATTCCTTCATATAATGAGCGACAAGCGACCTTGAGCCCATCTCCCGACGATCAGTCGTGGGTCTAAGTCTACGAAGTGGTCTGCCGGTCATTTTTACACGATAGCGCCCGCTGTGTACAACTCACAATTATTCACCCCAGTCATCGACATCGGATCGCCTTAGACAGTCGACGTAGCTTCCGGCCCTTAGAAGTCAGCGCGCCGCGCCTGGCTCTCGTGCTGCTGCTCGTGTATGTGTAAAGCGGTCGTGAAACTCCAAAGTCAGTAGTGACGAAAGCAAGACGGGAGACTACGAAGGAGGCGGAGCGGAGGTGGTTGCAGCGGCCGTTGGGTTCCATTCATTATGGTCTACCCCGGTGTCCCCGTCAATGCTAGGCCAAAGACGAGCGGCTGGCGGATGACTGATCGGCGTTGCGTCGGGCAATCTAGTCTTACTTTGCCATGAACACAAAGGTATTCATGACCTTTCAGTAGCTTTTGTGCTTCGACTCGGATGGCATCTGTTTTGTGATGAAGACATGGATCGTGAGTTCTCAGTTGATTGTGGCCAAGTTTGTCCCATGCAACGACGCCGCGAAACGTACGCACCTCACCTCCCGGTTCTTTGCCCGCAATGAGCGTCCGTTGATGGTGATTCCCTGGTGATTCCCTTTGTATAGAGTATATACAAGATGCGGCGCGACACCCCATTTTGGGAAGCGCGGCACCTTGCGCGAAGAGCGACACGTGTCGTGGATAAGACGCGATGTGTCGCTGATGCTGCTTTGAAGTGCCGCGCTTGTACTTACGAAGCGCGACACCCCATGTGGCGGCTGTCGAGCGCTTCCACACGGCTAAACATAGGTAAACAACCTGCTCTTTCTTCCCGACCACCATGAACGTCCCCCGGTCGCGCTTAGCGACGATGGAATCGCGTCGACGCGCTGATCGCGATTGAGGAAATGGACTATCGTGCGTTTACTGACTCTGCACGCTGCATTTTATTGACATCATTGTCCTTAGGCGCCTCGCGGGCGTTCTCTACGTTGTGCGACGTGGTCGTTTCACGAGTCCGGCTCCTCGCCTCCCCTTCCCCGCGCTTTCGACCGCAATTCCGGATGCTGGCCGACTCTATGACCACCGTATGCAGCTCACGGGTCACGCACGCACTCCATGGCCAGATTTTTTGCCTGATCGTAGGTGGAGGTTGTCAACAGTTTCCGACCTCGCGAAGTCGGACGCGACTGCATCCCAGCCCAGCCACTCTCCTTCAATCCCCCCTCCTTCCTCCACTTTTGACCCAACCGTTACGCACGCTGCGCCTTCAGGCTTGGCTCATTGATTATAAAATCGTCTACCCGCACATTTATACTAAAGTACGGTTAGAACAATAAATTCCAATGAGATACAGAAGTACTCTGCCCTGCCCAGGATGCATGAGAGATCAGGACCAAACAAACAAGCTCTGAACAGGGTTCACTGTTCGTCGTTCGAACTCGAACATATATATCACATGATCTCATTCGACAGCACCTTCATGGTCTTCCGCTCTGTCTGAATGTTTCTATGCATATCTACTCTCCTTTAGCGTTCATCTGTTTGAATCAACATACATGGCATGGTTAATAGGTCCCAAGATGAAAGGAAGCGTCCACGCGCAGCACGTGCCCGGCAGTTGCCGCTGACGGCAACTACCGAATCAGTCACGTGTGGCTTCAGCACGAGGTGTCGCACTTCTTCAAGCCTGATTCAAGGTGTCGCGAATTTTTCGCAGGTGTCGCACTTCGCGGCAAGCGTTGGGATTGCAAATACAAGGTGTCGCGCCGCATCTTGTCACTCCTCCTTTGTATACGACAGCCCAATGACTGCGTGCCTCGACTCTCGAGGTGGATGTTTGAGACGTCCGAGTCCGCCGCGCATCTTCACTCGCACTTGTTGGATCCCTTGCGCATCGCGTCTTAGATGCGTTTACGATCTACCCTGGATGAACCTGACAAGTCAGTGGCACGTCCGGAGTGATTGGAGCTAGAGCCCATGAGCTGAGCTCAGTGCAGGTCGAATGAATGGAGGAGATAGCCTGGTTGGCAGATCCGATTAGTAATGGATAGATACCTCTTAAGAACATAAAGTCAGTAGCTGCGAAGCAGTTTGCATCCATCGCCCCCGACCATGCCGGGGGGCTTGAAGGATGCTATGCCTGTTCAGGAAAGCTGAATCGCTGGCAGTAGGCGAAGACTTGCTTCTCCGGTGATAGTGTAACAAAGGCGGCAGCCTCCGGCTCCACAACTACAAGAAAGGCTGCATGTCCGAAAGCAGACGCTGCTATTCCCGAAAGCAGAACGTCCGCCGGCCAGGGCCCGAAACATGAACAAAGGATCAACTGATTGGGGCTAGCATAATAGACGCGCCCTGGCGGGCACGTGTACTGCCCATTGTTGAGCTCCATGACTCAAATCACGTGTTGGATTCCTTTTGTCTCCGACGATCATCTTTAAAGAGGGCCAGGTCGCGCGCGCCGTCTCGATGACTGTACTCACGCTATCTGCCGCCCCCGCATTCACGGCCTTCGCGCACGGGCCAGCCGCAGCTTCTGCCTCTCCTCATAAGCGCGCCCGTTCCCCTGCCGACGCGCCTTGCTCCCCGCGCCCCAACAAGCTCCCCCGTCGCCCGCTGCAAATGCAGCGCTCTGCATCCCTCGTCCGCACCACATCTTTTCTAGACCTCTCAGACGCAGCCAGTCGGCGGTCCCCACGCCCCCAGCCGCCTCGCCGCCGACACCCCTCGCCCGCCCCGCCGCAGCCACAGCCACAGCCCGAGCAGCCCCCGGACGGCTCTCGCACCTGCTCGTTTCACGCGTCCGCTATGCGCATATCGTCGCCGTTATCACCGCGGCGCACGCTGATGCCAGCCCGACGCGCGTACCCGCAGGGCCGCCGAGAACCCGATCTGCATAAACAGGCGCTGCGTGGCTGCATGGCGCGCTCGCCGGTGTGCCAGGACGTGCTCTCGCTCGGCCCACGCATGGCGTGCGCGCGTGCGGAGGCGGCAAGGCAGCTACCCACAGTGATGTCAGCAACGATGGAGCTGCAGGGTCTGCTCGACGATCCGGGGATGGACGTCGATGTTGACGAGGACGGGGACGTCATGATGTCGGATGATTAGATGAGTGCACTCGGAGGGTGCCACAGAATACCAGGAACCTGGCTGCATACTGAGTGTATGCGTCGCCATCGATGTCCACCAGATGACTGGGCTGCAGGGTGCGCGTTGGACGGACAGCAAGGTTTCGTTGCGGATTGTACTCACACACATATAAATTATAACAACAGCGCGTAGGCATACATACTTTGTTTCTTCTCTCTGTTTCTTCGCTGTCACTGTACTATCATCATGCATACTTGTTACTTACATCTGTAGTTTTCACGGGCTGCGCACTGAGAATGACCAGCTCCGCGTTCAATTTTCCGTGACTCGTCAAAGAAAGGCGCGACACGGCATCATGCCCCAGTGCTCGTTATGCAGGCACGTAAGCTCCGTCTGCGCACCTATTGGACGTTGGCAAGGCTCTGCTGCGTCCGGATGCTGGACTTTGACGAGAGATTCGTCACCTTGCAGCACTGGTCTAGAACAATCTGACTGCGTCCGCGTCGTTGCATTGGACCGTCTTTCATTCGTTCATTCCTGTTTTGGGACTACAATAGACTTGATTTCTTCCTTCCTACCACCACCTAGTCATTGTTGACCTGAGGTCGCAGTGAGCTGCAGCTCGACCGGGCTACAAACTTCAAAGACTCCTACAAATTTCCTGATGCGGAGGGAGAGGTCAATCAGGATCCGAGAGTACATCCGCAATAAATTCATCAGCTTTACCACCAACCACCATCACCGCGCGCAGCCGCAAGAGCCATGGCGTCTGCCCCCACTGCCACAACGCCCAGCGTCCGCGTATTTTCCTGCCGATGTCTGAATATCCGTGTGTGCGAGGCGCCGACCGACATCACATACAAGTCCTTTGTGAAGCTAGGCGCCGACGCCGATTTTGTTCCCCTATACGTGGGGGAGCACGGTGTGGAAGCGGTGCGTGGCTCGCTCGACCGACGGACAGCTGGTCCCTGATCCAAGATGATCGCAGAGGCATCCCCAACTCACCCTGCGCGATCGGAGTCGCAGCAGTCCGCTCCCCGACTCCCCCAACTCCGCGCGCTACACATCCCTCACGTGTCTCCTCTGCCAGTCGCTCGTGTACCGTGTGCAGGAGATCATCGACCACGAGAACGAGTCGAAGGAGGGACCTGTGCTGCCGTCTGACAATTGGGTTGAGGTCGACGTGCTGAGGAGCACAGACGGATGGGTCGAGATCCAAAAATCATGTCCAGTAAGTCCCGAGTGGTTCGAGACTGACCGCACAGTCCTTGCAGTCTTCCCTCGTCGCAATCTTTGCGCAGACCATAGCGCTAACCGCGCTTTCCATTCAGACACAGGAAGGCGTTGCGCTGTTGGAAAAGTCCCCTCGCTACTCGCATATCTACTCCATCGTCCTGCCCGCTGCGCAGTCGCCGCCCACCTCCCCAACACCCGATGCAGACGACCGCGCCACCCGCCCGTCACCATTACATCAGAAGCGGTATCTCGCCGAGCTGCCCCCGCTCTTCCCCCCGCCACCCTTTACGCCCAAGCACCCCGTCTTTCAACACCTGTCATCTCTTGCAACCGAGAAATCTGAAGGTCTCAGGAAGGAGGCGGAAGGCTACATCTCCGAGGTTGTCCAGGCCAAAGTCAAGGACATTCAGAAGGCAGAGGACACCTTGAAGAAGGATGCGGAACACGTTTGGAAGGCCTTCCTTGGCGCTATCAACAACGTCAAGCACAGACAACAAGACCATGTCACATCGCCGACGCAGCGCACTGAGATTGGAGTGTTCACGCCCAACGGGGCGGGCACCCCTGCCGCTGCGTCTGTTATCCGGGACTTCGTGCCGAGCAAGGTCGCTCAAACCCGCCGTCCGCCCACCGCGGCGCCGCGGACTTCTACCCTCTCAGCCTCACTCGCGACCTCGTCCTTCCACCACCCCAAGTACAGCGATGATACCGCGAACCCTTCGCCCCCGAAGAGTCCAGGCTCCTCTGCATCAAATGACGCGGCGACGACGAACTCCAGTATAACCGTCACCTCCAGCACCTTCCCTATTCGTCCTACCGCTGACAATGGGCAGGCGTCCGTGTTGCAGTTCAGGCACTGGGCGAACGAGCAGGAGGAGAAGAATGTGGCGACAAGTTACCGGTACTTCCAGAACGAGGAGGAGGATCACAAGCGGCTGGCGGATGTAATGGAGCGCCGAAAACAGCAGCAGCAGCAGGCGCAGGAAGCACAGCAAAATCAGGCGACCGCTGGACCGTCGACGCCGCAGGCTAATGGCAAAGCAAAGGAGCAGCCGAAGATCTCAACGCAGGCTCCTCCGGCTGCGGGAACGAAGACCCCCGAGTCGCCGTCAGGGAAGGGGAAGAGAAAGGTTACTTTCGATGTCGACCCCGCTGCGGCAAATCGACACGGCAAAGCCGACAAGACAACGCCACCTACTCAAGATGACGACGGTACGTCTGTACTTCTATGACACGCGATATCCCTTTTGACATAAGAACACAGATATGGTCTTCGATCTCGAGGAAGAGAACGGCGAACGGCAATCTAAGGCGCCAATATTGCCGCTGAACGAACCCTCTGCGACGGCCTCCCGTCCGCCGCGACCAGCAGCCATGTCCCCTCGCCACCGATCACAAAGCGCCGGTCTACCCAGCTCATTTGCCGGACTACGACCTGCATCATTGCCCGCCCCTTCAATGATGCGTAGCATAGCGGGCAGCGCCCCAACCGGAGATCCTTCTACCTCCCCATTAAATTCCCGGCCGTCGCCTTCACAGCAGCCTCAAGCGTCCACACATACTTCCCCTTCTCTCCCTTCGCCTTACCCCAACGGTAAACACCACATCGAACCAGAATCCGACGCCTCAGAACCCGAGCCGGGCTCGGAAGACGACTTTCGCACGCGTGAGATCCAGCGTCTTGTCGCCGCTAACACGCCCAGTCATCGGAATGCCTGGAAACGCGACAGCGATGCCTGGAAGCGGTTCCTCTCCCGCCCCTCCGACGACGCACTGGAAGAAATATCCGAGGACGAGGGCGGCGAATCCGAGGCCGCGCATCTCCAGCACCAGCACTTCGTCGGCTCGCTGCCCATCGCCATCCGCCCACCCCCGCGCCGCGCCAGCACGTCGGACTATCAGGCGAAGACGTCGCTCGTGGAGGAGCCCGGCGTGCTTGTGCCGCCACTGCCCAGAAGGCGAGAGAGCTCGACGGCGAGGCGGAAGCAGATGTATGGGGAGCGGGATCGGGAGCGCGGGCTGGACCCGGGCGCGCTGGATTTCACGGGCGAGGAAGACGAGGAGGAGAGCGACGAGGATACGACCCGTGGGGAGGACGGGAAGTCGATGAGCCGCGGTAAGCAACGCGCGCTCAAGATCCTGGAGTCCGCGTCGAAGGTACCGGAAGAAGGCATGTGGAGAAGTTTGGCGAATAATTGAATCATTGGACTGGAAGGGGCGCGGACACGAACGATGGAGGATGTGGCCTGGACTAAATGTTCGTTATTTGCACGCAGGACTTATGTACAAGCCATCGCTGTCGCAGTGCATAGTTTTCTGACCCACTGACTGTCTTTCTTATCACCTTATTCTCTGACATTGTAGCAGTTCAATCTGATAATCTTCCTCAAGATACAGGAGAATGGCGTATTTCCCAATGAGTTTGCCGGAGCACATCGTCCATAGTACCTGAAGTACTTGGCTTGACTCGAAGTTGTAGTGGACGCTTGCAACTATGTATCGTTGTCAAATCGCAGTTTCACAGCCAGCACTCCATCAAGCATGAATACGCATGCAACAGACATGGTGCATTCTAGATGTTAATACAGCCTAAGGCTTTTACTTTTGAGGTGGGAGGAGTCGATAGCGAGTGGTACATTACGGACATCGTCGTCGTGGTAAAATATGTGGTATGCGGTATGCAGCGCGCAATGTAAAGAGCGTCCGGCCGGTGCCCAGGATCCCCGGGGCCTTAAGCCTGGTTCTCGAAGCGCTTCATGGTCGGCTCGAGCTTGCTCGCGTCCTCCACGGCCTCACCCGTCTCATCATTCTCCTCCGTACACTTCTCGCACGTGCAACCGAACTTCCACCCGGCCTGCAGCTCCGCGCGGCGGACGTCGGCGGGCTGCGCGACGTCGACGAACGCGACGGACAGCTCCTCGCCCTGTGCTATGTCCCGCGTCGCGATGAGGTGCAGCTCGGCGTTGCCGCCGTCGAACGAGGGGCGCGCGCTCGGCGTGCACGAGTGCGATAGGTACGACGAGACCGTGTAGAATGCGGAGCCGATCTGGTGCGACGTCCCGAACGGCGTGCGCGTCTTGTCCGTGTACGTCTCCGGCTGTGGACGAGGTCAGATTCACGGTCATCGAGAGCGGGACATAAACGCACCCTGTCCAAGCGCCCGCCATTGTAGCAGACACCGAAAGCATTGTACGCGATTTTGCCGAGGAAGGTCGTGTAGCGCTCCGGCGTTACGAACGCCTCGAGCCCTGGCAGCGCCGCTGAGAGCACGCCCGACAGCAGCGATACCTCCTCCTCGGGCGTCTCCGCCTCCAGGAAGCGAAGACGCTCGACGTGGTCCGCAAGCAGGTATCCGCCGCCCTCCGCGTCCGCGAAATCACCGCCAGGCGCCTTGGGCACCGCACCGGGCATCATCGTTGTGATCATCTTCTCCGTCTCGAGCGCGAGCTGGCGCGCGACAAGCTCGGCGACGAGAAGAGCGGGGCCATCGCGTGAAGGGTGCGCGGCGAGGTAACCGACGAGCGCCTCTTGCGCAGTCTTGCGCTTCTCGGCTTGCTCGGTCGGCTGCGGGAGTGACATTTGCGGCGGGAGGGGCGGCTCGAGGCTGAAGAGCAGGTTCTGGTACTGAATTTTTGCGGCGATCTGGCAGTCGGAGGAGCAAAAGGTGGACTTGAAGTTGTCGGACGTGGTGATAGCCGACTCCGGGTCTACGGCACGCAGGCAGTGGTTGCAGTGGGTCCCTGCCTCGTGAAGGTCGTGGTCCAAGGTGGCGATGACAGGGTATTCCTGCGCCTTGTTTAGCATAGCTCAACAATGAGAGCGTCTGCAAACCTTGTAGATCAAGTCTCCAGCCTTGAAGTCCTGCTTGGCGACGAGGACGGAGCGAGAGCCCGGCATCGTGGTGGATGCCTTCGTCTCAATGGCCACATTGAACGACTTTGGCGGGAAGTGATGGAAATACCCTGGTGCGCTCAATCTTAGCATTCATCGTTTACTGACCGCGGGCCATTGGCGCACCTTCAATCTTGGAGGACATCTGGGACACAGGAGGAATAGCATGGGGGAAAATATATTAGAACGCGTCTCAAACATGAAGCAAGACAGCAGAGGGGCACAGGCGATGTATGGTAAGCATGGGACCAGCGTAGGCGTGTCTACGGATGCTTGCATGGGGGGCATTAACTCGATGCAGGGTCGGTGACCTTGTCCCAGTCCTGGGACGAGGTCTCGGAGGGAGGGCCACTGGATGTGGGGGCAGAAGCGGAAGCAGCCTCGAGCTCGTCGAGGTTGATGCCGAGGTCCATGCCGAGGTCTATGCCCGAGCCCATGCCCATACCCATTCCCATCGCCATGCCCATGCCGAGAGGGTTTTGACTCACGTCCAGGTCCATCATCTGTGTGATGATCTAGGGGAAGGTAAACATACGGTCAGCGACTACGTGAAGGCGACGCGCCTTGAAGATTGGCTCGGGGACCGTCTTCTGGTAGATGACGATGAGCTCCATGGGGGACGGGTAGACCTGGAGGCCCTTGTAGAAGCTGAGGGCGGCTTCGAGGTGCAATTCGGGTCCTAGCGCGGGTGTGAGGCGAGTAGTAGCAGCTGATGAGACGACAAACCTAGCAATGAAAGCTTCTCTCCCTTGCTGATCTGCTCCATAAAGTACGGTTCCCTCATCTCGGGCGACGCCGGTGCGGGCTCCTGCTTTGCGCGCTCGAGCGTCTCCAGGATGACCTCCTTCGTTATGGGAGGCGGCATAGACTCGGCGACGACCTTGTCTACACGTTTCTTGTCCTTGCCTGACAAATTGTGAGGTGCGCGACGGGGAAAACGGGGTATGAGACGCACGAAGCTTGCGCCTGAAGTTGGCGTCATTGCGGCGCTTGTAGTCGAAGTAGACGGCATAGGCGACGAGGCCGCTGAGGAGCGTAATGCCTGCGATGGTCGTTGCGGACGTTGACCTGGAGCTCATCGTCGTTGTCGGTGGCGGCGCCGGTGGTGGTGGGCGAAGGCAAGGCAAACGCGTCCGGCGGCGTGTAAATTTCGGGCAAACTCTGACGTAATCTCCGGCGGCTTCCGGCCGGATGCTCCGGTTGTTTGTTGAGCAAACTGGTCGCACGCGACTTTACTTCTCTTCGCCGACGATCACAGCACCCGCGCCGACCCCGCCGCCGCCGCCCCCGACGCCCGCGGGTTCATGACCGACGACGCCCCCAACCACGACATCCGCCCCGACATCCAGCCCCCCGCGCATGCCAGCGGTACGTGGCCCCCCGGTCGCCCACCGTCCGATGAGCTCATATGCCCAACAGAACCCAGCAGCGACCCAGATGCGCCCTCCAAGGACATCGACATGGACGCAAAGGACAGCGCAGAGCGCACCGAGGAGAACGACAAGGAGAACCGCGCAGACGAGATGGATACGGCCAAAGATGGAACCGACGACTCTTTCCTCGATGCCTCCTCGGACACAGTGGCCGCAGAGGAGAACGAGCTGCTGGAGATGAACGACGACGAGAACAGGCCAGGAGACGACCCCGAGTTCAGACGCGTCAAGGTGCGCGTCCTGCGCCACTTTCCGCGCGCCGGGGGGACTGACCGATCGCAGGTATACCAACTCATAGGCTCGCGTTGGGAAGACAAGGGGACCGCGTTCTGCTTCGGTGACATATTGGACAACGGCGACGCGCGCATCATGGCACGCGCCGAGCGCAATTACGACGATGTCATCCTCACCACCACTGTTCGCAATGATGTGTACCAGCGTCAACAAGGTCAGCGCGTCGCGTCTAGTCACCTGTTTTCCGTCTCATTGGTCCGCAGAAACGTTGATCGTGTGGACTGAACCGGACGGTGTTGATTACGCGCTTAGCTTCCAAGATCCTGACGGCTGTGCCGAGATATGGAACTTTATTCTCGAGGTGCAATCCGGATTCGGTATGGCGCACATGGTGATCCGCTTTCATTGCTTTCCTCTTACCTCCCCTCAGCGCCGTCCGATGATGTGCCCATTTCCTCTTCCTCCCCCGCTTACAACCCCGAGTCGGCCACCGCGATGAAGTACTTGCGGACAGGCCAGCTACCCTCCCCGACCATGGGCGCGATTGAGGAAGTAGAACGCGCGCTGAAGACCCTCTCGCGATCGCCCAACGTAAAGGAGCGTCTCTGCGAGCTCTTCATATCCCAGGTGCGTTTATATTCATGTTCATATCCGGGCCGAACGCATTTTGGTTACATGCTCTCTCCACTTCGTCGCCACACAATATGCTCAATTATCACCCCTCACATCAGGAATACATCAAGCAGCTAATCAATGTCATGACTGATCTTGAAGACCTGGAGAGCTTGGAGCAGCTGCATCTCTTGTGTAGCCTCATGCAGACTATACGTAAGTGACGTGTGCTCCGCATCAACTTGTAACCCAATCGTTCACTATAGTGATGTTCGGCGATCACAACCTGTATGAACACATACTAGAGGACAACATATTCTTAGGCGTCGTCGGCATGCTCGAATGTATGTTCCATTGTCCTGGATGGAGTCTGCCGACCCCTGACCATTTCATAGATGATCCCGAGTTCCCCGAGCACAAGGCCAATTATCGGCAGTTCCTTTCCCAGTGCACCACGTTTCACCAACCGGTACCTATCCGCGACTTGGGCGTACAGCGCAAGATACACCATACGTACCGGCTGCAGTTCCTAAAGGATGTCGTCCTTGCCCGGGTTCTCGACGACTCCACCTTCAACGTCCTCAACTCGTGTATCATCTTCAATCAGATCGACATCGTCAACCACATACAGCAGGATCAACGCTTTCTCGCCGAAATTATACGGCTGTACGTCGACGAGGATACGCTCGCAGAGAAGAAGACAGAGGTCAACGATCACGAACCCTCAAGTGACAGCACTGCGGTCGACTCTACGGACGGCTCACTCGACGACGCTAAGGCCGGCAAGGATGTCGCAAAGCAGGTCAATGGCGAGGCGCAGCAGAACGGCCGGCGAACCGCCGGGGCGCGCATCTTCCACTGCCTCCCGCTTGACATACTCTCTACGCAGGATGCCGAGCTGCGCCGCGAAGTTGTCTTCCTGATACAGCAGCTATGTGTGATGGGCAAAAACATCCAGCTTGCTGCGCGTATGTCCCTATTCCGCTGCATAGTCGACCGAGGCATCCTCTTCCCCGTACAATGGGCGTTGAGCCTCCCGGAGTCCGACGAGGCGTCGAAGCCGGTTATCAGCGCCGGTGGCGAGATCCTCACGACGCTGCTCGACCACGACCTCAACGGCGTCCGGAATCACGTGCTGAAGCACATCGGCGCGATTGAGCGGGCGAAGGAGGCGGGCAATCGTGGCGCGGACAAGGTGGAGACGCTGCTCGAGCTCGTCTGCAGGGTCGTCGCGCAGAGCAGGGACCTGGCGGTGCAAAGTCAGATCGGCGAAGCGTTGAAGGTCTGGATGGATATGCCGTCGGAGTCGGGCGCCTTGGCGGGGGAAGCTTCTCATGTGCGTTATAATTCGTTGCGGCTCACATATACGCTGATCGGCTGGCCATTTGCAGATAATAGGCGCTGCAAAGTTGATGAGGAAGGACGAGCCGGGGACGGAGCGATTTTTGGACTATTTCTATAAAGGCTGCGCGAAGACCCTGTTTGCTCCAATCACGGATCTTCCTGACTGGCGAAGTGTGAATGGTGAGTTCTCTCACGATAATCATATCGAGGGTTGATTGACATTGGGCCAGGGACACTACCTCTGACACGGGAGGAGACCAATCGCTACGTCTATCTATGCGACCTCCTGTACAATTTCACGCAGCATCACAACTTCCGAATCATGGTGCATATCATGAGCCAGGGCCTCATGACACGTGTAGCGACGCTATTCAAGGCCAAGGACAAGCACTTGCGACATTGTAAGTCGGGTTGCGTCAACAACATAGGGGAGATGGATGTATGCTGATCCGCTCTTGCCCAGCTGCCTTCCGCTTCTTCCGCTTACTGCTCCGGATGAACAACAACAACATGCACCAGCAATTGGTGAAGCACGATATATTCAAGCCGATCGTAGACCTCACGATGAGCGAGTCAAGACGAGATAATTTGTTGAGCGGGTCTTGTCAGGACTTTTTCGAGCATATACGGAGGGTGGGTCTAGGATGTTTCATAGTCCCAACTTCATCTCACATGAGCGGCGTATCTAGGAGAACATGAAGGCGATAATCGAGTTTATCATGACCCACCATGGAGACGACATCCGGAAACTTGCCGCGACTCCGCTCGGTTCGCATAGGTTCCAGATGTTCATCAAGCGGTACGAGATTAACTGCGAACCGCCACCAAAGGACGTTGCGAAGGTGGAGACGTACGTGATCGTGCATTCCCCGAGTACGGCTTTATTGACATGCAACCTGCAGATCCACGGACGCTCGCTCATGGCGGAACGTGCGCGCCATGGATGCGGAGGAAGAGGAGTGGTTCAATGCAGACGAAGAGGACGACACTATACCTGCGATCAGCCACGCTTACGCACGCGGCACCGATGCAGCGCAACCCGTGGCGTCCACGTCCCTCAAGCGCAAGCGGCGCATCATGCCCAACACGAGTAAGGGCAAGCCAAACGGACCTCTGCGCTCGCCGTCGTTAGGTCAGCTGGCAGAGTATGGAGACGAGGATGAGGAGGACCAACCTGTGACTCTGCGGCGGTTACCGGCCGCTGCGGACGACGAACGGATGCAGCAGGTCGCTGAGGAGGACGAGCCGCCAGAACGTGCGCGACCAGAGTCGCCCTCACCAGGCCTGATGGCGAGCATGGACGAGCTGGGGCCGGCGCGGCTTGGCGAGAAGCGGCGGCGGGACGACGATGACGACGACGATTCGCTCGAGCGGCTGAGCAAAGTGAAGAAGGCGGACGCGGGCAAGGACGCACCGTCGGGCACGAGTCGGAGCGTGAAGCAGGGGGATGACCCACCAAGTGGCAAACGGACGATGAAGCTCAAGCTGGGCAGGAGCGCAACCACATCACCGTCACCTATGTCTCCGTCGCCTACAGGAGAGCCTGCGACGAAGAATGGGGATAAGGGCTAGGTGGGGAGAGGTGCTTCTTCGCGTTTCTTGCTTGTACTGTGTTTTTTCACCGTCGCTGCTTTGCACTAATTATTGGTATGGGGTTCAGAGTCTTGTGCTCGTCGAAGGCGGTCGCCCTTACGCTATGTTGTATGTAATCAAATAATGCGACTTATCTCGTGCACATACGACTACCGACGCGGTATGCTACTTACTGAGTGAGTTCGTTGACTCGACCCGTAAACTAGACTTCCAGGCGACGCCTGAGTATGCGAGCTGGAAGCGCAGATACTAATAGACTGCCCTCACGCACAAATTCTCAAACACAAACAACCATGCAGGTCCCACATGAAAAGGCAAACTCATAATTGGGTAGCCTTCTCGATGGGATCTCGAGGAGCGTACGCGTAGGAACATGACCAGATGATAACGATATACATCGCAGGATGAATGAACATGTCGATGGCAGGCGTGAAGGGTCGTGAAGGGGTCGTACAGTGTACATCGAGGCCGTTACAGTCATAAATAACTGTGAGCACTGTGCAAGTATGGGTATTGAGAGGATACAATGACGGAGATGAAGAGAGGTAGAAAAATAAACACTAAGAAGGGGGCTAGGAAGAGAGGCCGATTCCACGAGACGACTCCGGAAGTCAAAGACCACTAGGGTGATAACTAGCCGACGGTCCATTCGGCGTTGCAACATCGAATGCCAAAAGCAACTCGTCAATGGCGTTGAGGAGCTCCTGGAAGCTGCCCCGCGAGCGATCGTACCCAACCTGGCGCATCATCGGCTCCAGCCGCACTTGTCGCTGCCTCAACATCTTCTGCAAGATCCCCACGAGAGGAAAATTGTTGAGATCCTGTCGCTCAATGAGCTCAGGCAGATGCGGCGCCTTGTTGCTTTTCATGAGCCATGCCTCCATGGCAACGCGAGGGAAGTCGACCATGCACGCGGGCTGCTCGCACCCGTCGATGATGCCAAAGCGCTTGAGCACCATAAGAAGGCGCATGACGGCGCGGTAGGCTGGTCCCTTGACCTTATCCATCAAGACATATGTTCCAATGTCTTTTGGAATGTCTGCAAGCGTCCAAACAACATGGAAGAGCGGGCTGGTCATGATAGACCAACGAAGAGCATCCTTGGCTCGGGTTGTGGACGATGGCCCGTGAGCGCTGTTAGGACCCTGCTCAATCACCCCGGCGATGGCCTCGGCGACCTCGATCACAAGTGAAGGCTTGCGAATGACGTCGAATAAGCCAAGGGTCGAGCCGGGGTTTGCCTGCAACTGGAGCTGCGTGAGGGCGTCGTGGACGGCCAGCGCGTGTACAGCAAAGCAGCACTTGAAGATTTCGCAGTCTTCGTATTGGCCAAGACAGTCGCGGATTGTGCAAGCCCCCACAGCTCGCCCACAACCGCTGCAACGGATTGGGCAGTTAGGTTTGGGATTATGGCATCGGAAGTGCGCATTGGAGCGCAGCCGCTGGTACAAACTGTGACCTCGCTCCTTCTATTTAGGAGTCAGCGAAGGAAGATGGGGAACGGATAACTGCGTACAGGAGACCGACGCAGCAGCACGCGCTTGCATCCTTCGCACTCGCCAAAGCGCAAAGATCCTCTTGAAAGCGATTGGGCCCACCACCGATCCTCGGCAGACAAAGCGGCAAGAGCACGCTGACTGTTCGAGCGTCGGGCTGCAGGTTTGGGCGGTACCCCAGGCAAAGCTTTCGCGTCGTCCCTCCGGTCTGACGTGCCAACGTCCGAACCAACCACAGTGGAAGATCGAGCGGTCTGGAGGCTGATTGAGTCATGAGCAGGTGGCGGCTTGATAACGATGTCCGGCAGTGCGTGCCACCGTGGCGTCACTTGCGTGATATTTGCCTCTTGCGCTAGCCTCTGAGACACCGCCTCGACCAATGAGTCTGTGAGTTCAGGCAACGACGGTGCGCGAGATTTCTCAAATTGCCGTTCTGACATCGCATGCCTGGGTTGAGTAGCAGCTGGGACACGCTTGTCAGGCGGAGGACTGGGGCTAGGAGTCATGCGCGTAATGATGATCTTCGGAATGTTGCGAGCCGCCACCGAATGCGAGGGCGACACCTCCCGACGAGGAGAACCGGCTGAACGAGAATGAGCCTCGACGTAGGGAGCATATGGGTCGAATGAAAAAGGTGTTGCTGGTGTACCGGTAGACATGTCTGACTCATCGTACTCGAGTGAGGTGAGGTCGCTGCCGAAGACTGGTGAGCCCTCTGCCATGCCACCGGAGCGAGACGTCGACGGGATGTCTTCCCGGTTCTGCTCCAGATCTGCAAACAGTGAGGCCTGGTCTGCGCTCTCTTCGCCAGCAAGCTGGCGCGCGAGCGCCTCGTCGTCCAACTCCTGGTAGACTGGCTCGGGACTCACAGGACCCTCGTTGGTCCGGGCAGGTATTGAGACGTAGCCTGGACGTGAGAGGGGATTGGCACGCAGTCGTTCGCCCAGCACCAACTCATCGTCCGTCACATCATCCGCGTGGTCAGGTACCGTGGCAACGAACCTGGGAGTTGCCAGCGGTAGCGACTTCACGGCGGGAGTCGTACGGGAGTGTTCAGTGGAAGATGTGTCGAGAGCGGGGGAGGAGGTCAGCGAGTCGATGATCGCCTGAATGTCCGATGATGGGGTTGTCGTGTTCGGCGAGGGCGGGATCTCCTCACTCGTGACGGAGGGCGAGATTAAAGTGTTCAGCGTCGCCCATTGTACGGCGCGCGGCGCGGGGGCGTGAAGGGGCAAGGGAGGCGAGTTCGACGTCGGCAGCGACGATGTATCCGTGTCAGGCGACGCAGGGATCGCAGGCAAGGCCGAGACTCTGCCTCGTCGTCCGCTGGCACGGACTCGTGGTGCGACGAGAGTGGGAGGAGAGAAGGGTGGCGTCTCAGGGGGTACCCAGACAGTAGCTGGTTCGGCTGATGGCGAGCTTGAGGCGGGGTTCCACACCTCAGCAAGTGGACGGTTCGACCTCGGTGCCCGCGCCGACGCCCACCTATTTCCCGCAGACTGCGTGCGCCTGATCGGCTCTCCTGGAGCAGCGACAGGGCTTGCTTGAGCGCTGCGCGCCTGCGCGCCACTCAAGGACCCTGCTCGTCGAAGGCCGGCGGATCGACTGTCGGTGACCGAAGCTCGTGATGAGCGCATGGTCGAGCTGTGTAATAGTCACTCACGTTGTTGCCGACGACGGTGGCCGGTCGTTGGCAGGGGTCTTGGAATGCATTCTGGCGAGCAAGCGGTCGATGCGTGAGGGTACACTAGCAGCTGCGGTTATGGTGAAGTTCGGGGGAAAGCAAGGATCATCCAGTCTTGAGCCTGCATGCTATAAGTGCAGTCGCGTGACGTCGCTCGTGAGAGACGCTATCCCCGAACAGCCATACGATGGTATCGATAAATCAGGCATTGTCGCGTGCAGGACGGCCTTCAGAAGCGAGCTGAATTCGGCGGGATGAGGAAGTCAGTCGGCAGATTCGTATACAGAAGGGTATGCACAACCCAGGGAGCTGGTTCGATGGTACCATTGCCAAGCAACGAGAGGAGGGGGAGCAGTTGTGCGAGAGGAGCCTCACAAAAGCCGATGGGTGTCCGCCGGTGTTCATCGAGAGAGATCGAGAGTTGAGTTGTGACTTGAACTATTGATACCTAGGTCCTAGTATACCCGCTTTTTGAACGCTGTAAGTTGTTGTTCAGTCGCCTTAAAGTTACACACTTGTCGAACTTCATACCACACCTCATTTCCGTCGTTACTCCCATGGCAGTTCACCGATGCCTTTGTGTCTCGAAAAGACCAGGGCAGCGAAGCTATGAAGTCGTCATTCCGACGGGGAATAGAGAATTGTGCGGGCGAAATCCTGCCCCGTGACTATGGAGGCCTACGACATCATACTGGATTGAACGCACCGTTCAGCGGCTATAAACAATTTCAGTGAGGGCTCATTCCACGTCAAGCGACGCGCGATGCGCGCAAGATACAGAGACTCGTCTCTCTGCGATTCGAAGTCTCCCTATGGAAGAGTGACGATGCGCTAGACTCACGTCTGACTCAGAGGCCGCACATACTTTTCAATTGCACAACCCCGGCTTCTTCAGGCAGATGGCTTCCTATCTTCACTGCCCCTCCGCGCGGAGCTGATTTTGCTTTCGGAACAGAAGGACCCGAAGCCCATTGAGTTCAAGGTTATCGATCGGGAGAGCAATGACTGGCGATGACTCTGACATATCGGATAAGCAAGGCACTGCAGGGAAGACAGGAAGACTGACCCTGGACTGACCGGCAGGCGTTGCGCTGTTCCCAGACGTGTTACTTCGTGGGAGCGAGTAAGTAGCTAGACCGTTGCTATACAGCGGGAAATCGTCCATGCCGACGAGCTCGAATTAGCATGTCGGCTCCAGACTGACCTTGATTCGACAGAAGGGTACAGCGATGTACATTGTATCAACGAAAATGGTGCTGGATGAGTTGTGAAGGAGTGCTTGCCAAGACGAGAACAGGCCGCTGAATTCGGCACGGAACGCGGGATATGCCGAACAAACGACCAAATATTTGGTGCGGGGAGCTCGCTCTTAACCGTAGTTCACAGCCTGGGAACAGTTCCAAGTGGTCTTTGACTCGTACACCATTGTTATACATGTTTAAAATCCAGTACACGGGTGCGAACATCACTCCCCGTTCCTTGACTTGCGCGTAGCTTAGTAGATGTTCGTCGGCTTTGCGCCGTAAGGGTCGAGCAAAGGGATACGGTACGAAGGCTGCGGCAGCAGAGGGTCAGCTGGGTCCCTTGAGAAAGTGAATAGAAGGGCAGGCACGTACCAATGCCGCGGGCTTGTTCTCAAGGATGCCGTCGATTTCCTCCAGGATTTCGGGCGTGAGCTTGGGTATAACTTCGATGGCCTTGAGGTTCTCGGTGACCTGTTCTGGCTTCGATGCGCCGAGGATGACGGTTGAGGTGTTGGGGTGCCGTGCGACCCAAGCGAGCGCGAGGGCGGCGGTCGTTGTGCCCAGCTCTGTGCAGGTTGGTCAGTCAGGCGCCGTCGCTCAGCGCTCAGTGCCAGTATAAATACGCACTTTCGGCAATCGCGGTGATCTTCTTGACCTTCTCGATCTTGGCCTGGCCTTCG
The DNA here is from genome assembly GCA_007026445.1 of Schizophyllum amplum. Taxonomy (NCBI): domain Eukaryota; kingdom Fungi; phylum Basidiomycota; class Agaricomycetes; order Agaricales; family Schizophyllaceae; genus Schizophyllum; species Schizophyllum amplum. Next base: position 1,293,062 of record VDMD01000002.1, on the reverse strand, counting down.
CCGGATGAGAGCCCTTCCTTGGTCTCCTTGAAGAAGGCTTCCTTCGCGAGACGTGAGTTCTCCGGCACACCGTCGTTGTACTTGCCCGTGAGCAGGCCGTAGGCGAGCGGGGACCAGACAGTCGTGCCGATGCCGTAGTTGCGGTACAGCGGCGCGTACTCCTTCTCTGGGCGCTCACGGTGGAACATATGATGCTGGCACTGCTCCGCGATGGGTGCGATGAGGCCGAGGCGAGCGGACACGCTGTATGCCTCCTCAATCTGCTGCGCGGACCACTCCGAGGTGCCCCAGTAGAAGGCCCAGCCCTTTTCGATCACGTAGTTGAAGGCGCGGACGACCTCCTCCATGGGCGTGTTCACATCCGGGCGATGCGCGAAGATGATATCGACGTATTCGAGCTGGAGGCGGGCGAGGCTCTCACGCGTGCCCTCAATGACATGCTTGCGAGAGAGGCCGCGCTGGTTAGGACCCTCGCGCACGCCGAAGAAGATCTTGGTGGTGACAATCAGGTCGGAGCGGCGCAAGCCAAGCTCCTTGAAGACACGTCCCCTGCGGATATGAGCGACTGATCGGCTTGGGACAATCGAAGACGCACATCTCGATCTCTGACTTGCCCGACGCGTAGGCCTCTGCTGTGTCGAACATGCTATGCAATCGCTCAGTCCCTGAGAGTTGCAGATGTTCGTTGGACGCACTTGATGCCATTCTCGTACGCTGTCTTGATGATTTCCTACATGAATGAGGTTAGCAATATGCGAGGAGACGCGTAGACGTTGACGTACCTTGACGTGGTCACCAACTATGCTACCACCAAGGGTGATCCCTGTGGTGGGATCGCGTTAAGCAGATCGGATGGTAGCACGTAGATCACGTACATCCGCCAAGAGAGAACACCGGCACACGCAGGCCGCTGGGCCCCAGGCGGCGGAAGGGCATATTCTTCGCATCATACTCGAGCTTGACTTGTTCCTCAGCCATTGCGATTCGCGTCGTGGATAGAGCTCTGATGGGTGGCGATAACGGTGACGGTAACAGACCGTGAGATCTGCGGAGAACGGGGGATAGCCGGGACGTCAACAACATACGATGGATGTCCCCCAGCCTGGCCTTTATACTACGCACTCAGGCGCGTGAATTATTCAGCAGAGTCTTACGAAGCTCATGACGCGGGTACCCACCGCGTCGCGATGTCCGAATCGCAGGCGGGCCTTTTACCTCGGCGTCCTCGGTGTCTTTCTCTGTCGTCAGCGCGTCGATAAGCGCCCGACACTCTGATTGAGACAAGTTCGATGGAACATCACTCTCACCTACTTTTCAATCTGGCTTTGGCTGTGGCATGCACGAGCAGCAACTCAGCAAAACTATCGGGACCGGCGTGCACTGGGCAGTGGGGAGGTGACGTGACGAGACCTTCCGGTCATCTGAGCAAGCGTCCAGAAGCAGAGCAACATACGGTAGCGAATCAGGCTGCATAGCATGCGTAGGATACCAGCTATACCAGGATTCAATAATTGAACTGTAGAATATAGCGGCTCAGCGCTCAGGAGTAGGATCGGTCAGAATAGAAAGCCTTCCCTGTCCAAAACGAACATCGGATGTCGCCCCGTTGTTCCGATCTGCCTCCGCGGCTCGGTGCGCCTCTTGTTCTCATGCCTCCATCACGCGTTATCCCAGGACGATACCCTCAACCGGGCGCGTCAGCCATAGCAGACGCTATACGCGAGAGACGCGGGGCCAGAGGGATAACATCTCTGGATGCGGCGTTGCTGCATGTTCCCCCCGTCGCAGAGGGCTGGAATTCACTCCTGGGCGCGATCCGGACCAAAGGAAAGCTCCCAGGAGATCTGAGAGAAGCTGTAGTACGTCCAGTTTATTGAAGACACACAAACACATAAGCTGAACCCGTATCGCCCAGATCCTCCGCGTGGCAGCGCACAATGGCGCAGCGTACGAATGGCTACACCACGAGCACGTAGGGCGATCCCACGGGCTGACATCGCACCAGCTCTTCGTTATCCGCAACATTGTCGACCGCTCGCGCACCTCCGCGACGCCCGGTGTACTCAGCTCGCTGCTTGCTGCGGGCATAGCGTTCGCCGACGCGAGCACAAAGGACGTCCGCGTGCCGCCAGACGTGACGAACGCGCTACGTATCGCACTCGTAACATGGCTCAATGGCGAGGGTCAAAACCTCATCTCCGATCCCGAGTCTCACTTCAAGGATGACTTGTTGGATGACCTGCTTGTCGAGGCCGCGGCAGTGACAGCGACCTATAATATGGTCTCGCGCCTCCTGCTCTCGCTCGACATCGACGGTATGGCTGACGATCCCGTATCATGGCCCTGCGTCAGGGAAGAGGTACGTCCACATCTTGACACAGATCGTCCTGCCCCCATTGAACGCGTTTCAGCACATCATCTCCCTCCCTTCCTCCCCGGAGCACCGTATACACGCCGTCACCCTCACCACGAACCCCACATCACCCTGGATTGCACTCAGCAATTCTCTCCTCACCGACCTCTCGATGTGGGATCGCCTTGTACCCTTCCTTCTCGCTCCACAAGAGCCTGCTGCGCCGCGCGGGTACAACATTCTCCTCCACGACGCGCGCGGACACGGTAAATCTTCCACATCTCCTGCGCCGCTGTCCATCCCCCAGCTTGCGCGCGATCTTGCGGACGTGTTGGATGCGCTCCAAATTCCACTCTTGCATGCCGTCGTGGGCGTGTCGCAGGGTGGCGCAGTCGCACTCTCCTTTGCAGCCCAGTTCCCGAATCGAACTAAGGCTGTCGTCGCTTGCGATACGGGCCCCCGCACACCGGCGGGTAATCGCGAAGCTTGGGATGCGCGTATAGCTCTCGCACAGGAAACGGAGGCTGAGCGCGGGGAAGGCGCAGGTATGGCCGCGCTCGCGGATGTCACTATACCGCGCTGGTTTCCTGCTGGCTCGCCCTGCTTTCCCGGCAGTGCCAGCGGGCATCCGCCAGGGTCGCGGTCTGCGCGCGGTGCGTGGGTAGCAGGCATGGTTCATGGCACAAGTATTCCGGGCTTCGCGTTGGGGGCGAGCGCCCTACAAGACTACGACCTCTTCCCCGCCTCGTCGGAGAATGCCGGGAAGGGTCTTCTCGAGAGTCGACTGCCGGTCTTGCTGGTAGCGGGAAGCTTGGACGGTGGAGGCAAAGTGGGAGCGGGGTTGCAGAAGCTGCGAGACCAGTGGAACGAAGCTCGCGGCGCGGAGGGGGTGCAGGTAGAGTTTGCAGAGATCGAGGGAGCGGGGCATCTCCCGATGATCGACGAGACAGAGAAGTTCTGGGCGATGCTGGAGGGTTATCTGAAGAAGCTCTAAGAGATTGTGGCGCGAATGTATTTGTACATGTTTGACCGCTGAATATAAATATGTATACCATTACCACGATTGATCCTCGAATATCCGGAGTGGCCTGCGGCAATGCCTGCATCTCGTTCATCTTCATAATGACGCCCACGGTCGGAGGGTTAGACGTAAATTTAGCAAACGAATCTTGCCGCAATTCATGCCATTGGACGTAGCCTAAGACCACGGCGGTCCAGACATACTTCCCTGGAGATATGCAAGGGACAGGATGGGCTTCCATTCCAGAGAAGAGCACCGCCGCCATCATAGACTGGACCTCTCAATATGTCCCTCCTTCAATGTAATTTGAAGAATTATTTCTGAGGCGCCGCCTGCCAGGAGAACGGACGCGCTGACCTCCTCAAGCTAATCCGCTATGCATCGCTGCACGCCTTAAAGCTGGCGATGGGGAGGGTCAACGCCAGGATCCCGTCTAGTGCGGGAGCCGCCACCACCAAGCCACTCAGCGTCGAAGCTTGCCAACCACCACCGCTAGTTCGACCCCGACCACGGCAATACCGTCCTCCCCTTAGCTGGGCGCAGGACGAGAATTATTTGAATATGGAAATGGGATACCATGGCGGGTACCCGCTAGACCAATGGGAGACAGTGTGGCTGCAAACGCAGCAGGCGAAGAGGGAACAGGAGATGGCGCGCGCGCCGCCGCCTGTGAGGAGGGACCCCACACCGAGAAGGGACCCTCCACCAAGGAAGGCGCCGCCACCGAAGGCGAAACCCCGCCCGCGACGCGCAGCACCCCCTGCGCCGAAACGAGCGATGCCACCCCGCGAAGGCTGGGACTGGCACGCCGCTGCTGCCTACTACCCTTACGCGCCCTCTCTTCCGACACGACCACCCGTGCCGACGCCGGGGCGGTCGTATCAAGAGCAAGCGAGGTGCGCGCCACAGCGAGGGCCACCGTTCCCGCCGTGTGCAGGCCCGTGGTACCTTCCGGCGCAGCCAGCGTACTGCTATGTGCGATGAGGAGAGAGGCGGTGACGGCGCTTGGAGGGGTGATAGCCGAAGTGCCGTCCAGGTCGCAGCGCAACAGCGCTCCCTGTACGGCCATTAAGTATCCGCAACCAAACCCAGGCCGCCATCGCTGAAATAGGAGGAACCCAAGCGAGGTTGCCCCTACCAGCTCCAAAAAAATGAAAAAATAAAAAAATGAAAAAAAATGAAAAAGTAGCAACCCACCATTAGTTTTCATCTCTCTCGTTCTGCTTTGTCATTTCCTGCCATTAGCTTGCGTTTCTCGTTGTGACGTTAGGTCACTTCGTTATGGACCTGTTGTCGGGAGACAGACTTCTTGTCGTTAGCGCGAGACGGACTCCCATTTTCCGAATTCTTACATCACCAAACGGACTTGATGGACACTTGCTCTATTCGATTTTCAGTAGCGCAACGTCGGACCACTTACTAGCATCGGACTGGAAGCACATGTGGTACCTTCGCTTGTCTTTACGTACCGCAATGCCAGTCTCGTTTTCAATCTTGAGGATGGTTCGGAAAGAACGTCTGGCAACAAGCTTGCAAGGCGAAGAACATATAATTTGGTCAGTGGTACAAGGTGTGCTTACATTGTGCGATACAAGATCCATCCGGGATACTTGCAACAGGGTCGTGAGGAGGAACTACAGCTTGGCCCGGGCGGGCTCCTCGACGACGTCGTTGTACAACGAGCCGATGCCGCCGCCAACCCAGACGCTCATCTTGTCGCCGTGCTTGAGGAAGATGGGCGGACTCTTGACGAAGCCGACACCCTTTGGTGTTCCTGCGAGGGATGTTAGCAAGCTAGAAACGTCAGTATCAGACAGCGCACCAGTCAAGATAATGGTCCCGGCTTCGAGGGTGGTCCCCTGCGAGAGGTGTGCGATGGTGTCGCGCACACCGAAGATTTGTTCCCTTGAAAGAGATCAGCTATCTCTGATGCGTCTCCACTGGCAGTCTTGGGGCAGAACTGACTTAGTCGTGCCGTCCTGGACGGTTTCTCCATTGAGAACTGTTCTCAGTGGAACATTCTGCGGGTCCTTGATCGCAGTAGCTGCCACAAGACAAGGGCCAAACGGATTGGTGTTATCTGCCGTGCAAGGTCAGCTCATTCCAAAGAAAAGGTCAAAGACGATGGCATACCGAAGCTCTTTGAGAAGCCCCATTGCGATACCGCCAGCTGATGCTTGCGGAACGACACGTCGTTGGCGCCTGTACTGTGTAGGAGCTTCCAACGAGTGTACATATAGTGAATGAAGCGTACCGGAGTAGGCAAGTACGTAGTCAAGAGCATCCGCTGCCTTAACATCCTTGCATGTCTTGCCGATGACAATGACTAGCTCGACTTCGTAGTCCGAGAGATTGTCCTTTGGCGGGCATGCAGCAGCGGGGATGATTACCGGCGCATTCGGGCCAATGAGCGATGTCACCGGCTTGTAGAAGAGAACGGGGAATCTGCAGGAAGCATGAGGACAACGGCCTGGCCTCGATAAATGAGGCTCACGCAGGCAACGCCATCTTCGCCTCAGCCTGAATATATTGTCATGATCAGACGAAGATTGCGGATGAGGGAAGAGAGCGTACAGCATGGTCCTTGTAGTTCAGCCCCAGGCATCGCACGAGCTTCACCTGCTCGCGCGACAGTGGCGATAACAGCGTCTTCACTGTGAGAACCCGACTGGTTACCGCTGCAGTGGGATCCAAAGCGCTCCCAACAATCTCTTTGGCGCGTATGAGGCCCCCTTGATGTGCCGCGAGGCCGACATCGAGCGCAGCGTCGACGGGCTCGCCAATGTGCACCCGCGCGGTCTCCGCTGCGACAAATCGGATGAGACGCGTCCAGTTCTGTGTTCCTCAGCATGATGTTTCGCACATATCGCTCTCGTCTCTTACCGTCTTCATGGGAGCCATGACGGATCAGAACAAGAGACAGACGCCGTGAGCGCAATGCGGCGTCCCGCGAGTCCGCCACCGGGCCGAACCGTGTGCCAGTCACCCCGCGCGATCACGTGCTAGTTGAACGCGTGTTGGCACAGCCACCGCTGCGTGTTTGCCGAATTCATCTCTGTTGGAGCGCCGCGGAGGCGTGTTCGATCTGCGCAGCCACCACGATGGACGACGGCCGGACGCTTGCTGCCGCCGTGCAGGACGAGCTTGACGCTGTGAGCGACGTTCGGCGCGCATCTTCATCATTATCTGATACTTCCTCTAGCTCTGTTCTTCGCGGTCGTCGACGGCCACCAGAGGGAACGCACTCGACGAGCTCGAACACATACTCGCTGTGTCTTGCATGAAGAGGGACGACGACGGCGGCATCGATACTCTCATGGCGTTACAATACACCTTCGAATGCAACAGTGCGTGACCAGCTTCCCGACGGAACGCCACCAACCATGTTTTTCAGTTCCCTCGCGGCTCTTGACGTATCTGGCTGCATTTTTACCCAAGCTGGAGGAGATTACTAGCAAGGGGCTTTCCAAGAGTGCGTACTCGTATTGCAATCCATGCATCAGCTGACTCAATAATCGTAGCCGACAAGGAACTGGCCGAACCCAGGCTGGTTACGCAGATGCGACAAGCACTCTGCATCATCCAAGGCATTGCGCTCAACCACTCCAACACGAAGGAATGGCTGGGAAGGAAGTACGCCCTCGAGGTGCGTCAGTTCATTTCTCGTGAGAATCTACATCTCAAGCCACCCCCAGGTCTTCGTCGACCTCTTGATCGTCTCCCGGCACCTTTCCATCTCTCCTAACGACCTTGCCCGGAAAGCTTCCGATGGCTCGACACAGCCCCCCTCGAACCCATCCACGAAAGATGACGGGGGACGCAGCTCGCAGCCATCATCGCCCCCTCATTTATCTTCCGTAGTCCTCGACACGCTTCTTTGCATCCTCGTCGACTCGCCGGCCGCCCTTCGCACTTTCGAGACGTGCTCCGGTGTGCAAAGCGTTGTGCGCATCCTTAAACGGGCGGGCACCCCGCGCGATGTTCGCATGAAATGCCTCGAGTTCCTCTACTTTTACCTCCTCGACGAAAATCAATCGGGCACGCTGCTCACGCCGAAGGCCGACCTGCTAAACCTCCCTTCCCTCCTATCACCAGTCCCTACGGAACGATGCCCCTCGCTGGAGAGCCAGTCGTCAGATGGGTCGCGTGTGTCATCTAACGAGACGAGCAAGCCCTCCAGACCGACGACACCCTCGACGCCACCAACGCCTTCGACCCCGCCGATGACCCCATCAGTTCCCGCCACGCCCGCTCGCCGGCCACGCAAGCCCTACGTGAACGCGACCCCTCAGCATCCCGGGATGCGTCAAGGCTCTACACCAAACATCTTCTCCGGTGCCTCGCGTTCTGCCTCCAACAGCTCCGCCTCCTCCTTCTCCACGACATCCACAAACTCGACCGGCTCAGCTTCGTCCGGCCGCTCTGTAGGCTCTACCGCACCGTCCTCTCCGGAGAAGGGCGCCTTCGACGTGCCGAAGCTGCCCACGTTCGACCTGCCAAAGTCCACGACGCCCAGACCTCCGGCGACGCCGCGACCGCTCAACGCCTCCGCGATCTCTGCTTATGGTGCATCTTACGACCCGCATGCGCTCCTGCGCGGTGGCGTCGACTACACCCCCGTTAGTCCGCGCAAGGTCGACCGTGTGGACAGGTCCGTGGTCGGGAAGGCCGCGTCGCTCACGTCGCTCGAGAACGATGACCCCAGGACGAGCTTGCAGCTGCCCACCGGCAAGCTCGAGCCCCGCATGCCCAGCAGCGAGCGCAAACGGAGCTCAGTCGCCGGGCTGGGTGTTGGGCGACGCCACGTCCGCGGCACGGCGAGCGTGTCGTCGATGAGGGAGGTGACGGGGAGGGATGCGTCGATGGCGTCTTCGAGGCTCGATATGTCTATGGCGCGCGACTCGTCTATGGCGTCGACGTCCAATATGTTCCGAGATACGTCGATGATGTCCCGGGACGCGTCGATGATGTCGAGGGATGCGTCCATGATGTCGAGAGATGGGTCTTTGGCATCGTCCAGGCTCTGGGCTACGCCGCGGTCCAACAGCGGACCTGCGACCCCGGCGTCGAGCGCGCCTGGAACGCCCATGCCGAACAAGGCCAACGCATCTGGTGGTGTCCCGATCAATCAGGATGCAGGGAAGGTGCGCACGACGGACGAGAAGCGCGAGATCCTGGGTACGATGCTCGGTAACGTAGACGCGCTGGTTGACGGTGTGCGCAAGGCCGGGATCTGGGGCTTGAGCTAGGTGCGTATCTGCGACATTCTCTGCGGCTGAATGATACTGACTAAGGCCACAGCTGGTACTTCGATGCGCACCGCCTGGTCTTATTGAAGACTGGAGGTTTTCTCTGCGAGAAGAAGAGTGTCGCTGAGAGCAAACAGGCGCTGATGACGTGACCTAGACGCGCATCGCAGGAGCGCTGCCCGGGATACCCAGGACTGATTGATGATGTATGTATGTGGATGCTCTGCAGGTTGTCATGCTATCGTTATGCTATCACGAATTTCACGCATTTGTTCAAGCTTTTTTTATCGCTGTCTGAGGTCCTGTGGTAGAGCCCGAGGAATCTGTCACTGCTCGTGGGAGCATGCAAATAATGATACACTGAGTGGGGGTTTGCATACATGTCGACAGCAACGGTGAGGCTGTCTAGTGAACTAAGACTGTGCGACAGACATGGAAGAACCACCTCTTCCATTCTATCCCTCCACATCCCTTCAGCTAGACGATGTCCGACCAGGGTTGTCCACGCTCGGCGCGCCAAACACCAACGTCTTTTGCGAGGGGTCAAATAGACTGGGATAGCGGCTCGCAAGGTAGCGTGACAAGATGCCGCGCGGAGCGCCGGGTGCGGCGAGCGCACTGGGGTCCATAGTCTTCCCCCTGGCCGCGTGCGCAAGCTCGGCTGTGGTAGCTGGTGGCGGGACGGGTGCGGCGGGGCTGGTCGGGATGATCGCGCCGACACCGGGCTTCTGGTCGAGGGCGGCAGCGGTGGCGAGGGGCCCGGAGCGCTGCTTGTCTTCAAGGGTGGTGCGCTGGGCGAGGACGCCTGCGGCTGAGAGCTCGCGCGCTTCCTCGTCGAGGTCATCAAATTGGTCCTGTGGGTATGATCAAGCGTGGATGGGAGGGATGAAGTGGTGGAGGTGTGCGGTGAACAAAGAACAGGAAGAAAGCATGGAGTTGTCAGAGAAGCGCGTGAAGAGGAGAGCAGGTGACGCACCTGGCGGACAGCGTATAGCGAATACGAGTAGACGCCCATGACGAACGCGGCGAGCGCGGTGCCCACGAGCAAATTCTTGACGAGATACGGTGCGCGTGCACGGCGCAGACCCGGCGACATCATCTGCACATCGCAAATTTGGCAGAGGGGGAATGCGCAGAGCGGTGAGGGAGCGTGCGGATGGGTGTGCGGCGGAGTGCAAACGTTCGGTCAGTGTGCTGCAACCGCAATGCGCCGGGAGTTCTGCTCACGCCCGGTTTTGGCCGATAGGACTGCGCAACCTCCTTGGGGTCCGCATACTTGGGACGGATGACGACGGGCATCGTCGCGGCGGCCTCGCGATGGCAGGATGGGACAAGGCTAGCGATTTTGTGGCGGCAGAGTCCAGACTCTCATTTCCGATATCCCCTTCAAGTTCCAATGGATCACCGTTCTCGATTGCAACCAAAATACTGCAAGTCCATTATATGCTACATTCGTGGTTCAGCGACCACGCTACCATTTTACTGCTCTCTATAGCCACCACATCATGCTCTACCGTCCCTCACCAATACACCACTCACTAGAACAGCAGGCTCGCAGCCACGTCCACGTTCCCACCCGCCGCGTCCAATGTGCTGACCGCCACCTCCCGAGATACGCCCAGGTCCATCAGCGTCTGGATGTCGCGGTCCGAATAAGAACGCTGGGGAGGCTGCTGGGGTTGCCGCTGGGCCGGGACAGGCGTTGACCGTGGCGCAGCGCCCAGAGTGCTCCCTCCGCCAGGGAAGTGTGATGGTGCAGGTGTCACCGGGGCCGGAGCTGCCGTTGAGGGGTCAGATACTTATTCACAAGAAAAAAGGATGGGATAATGTAGGGCGCACCTGATGACGGCCCTGCCTCACCCTCCTGGCGATTTCTCTTATATGAGTCGCGCGCCTTCTCCGGTAGCTCGTGCTCAGAGAGGAAGGGCACCTCGCGGCCTTGTATGCGCAGCACGTTCTTGTCGAGGTCGATACATGCCCGGTGCCCTTTAAGCATGTCGAGGCCGAGTAGGAGGTCAACGTCCTGACCCTACACAGCACTTTGGTAAAGATTCGATAAACAATGACACTGAGGCCGTACCTCCATGATCGTGAATGCACAAGGCAGATGGAGGTCAGCAACCTTCATTTGCGCGGTATGTACGCGTCCGAGGATTTTGGCGGTGCCGACTCCAACAGCCAGGCCAGAGAACCTACGGTCGATGAGCCGCATGATGCTGAAAGGCATGTCAGACCAAAAGTACACATGGAAGGTACGTTTTCACGTACTTGCAGTTCTCTGCACATTCGGGGGTCACTGTAAGAAGCGCAGCGTCAGCTGAGGGATGTCATTTCTCTGCTTCAACACTCACTTATCGTCTGCTGTGCACCACTGTCGACAAATGCCTTGACCGGGCGACCGTTGACCTCCGTGTCGATGCTACACGACGGAATCATCAGACTAGACACCCGGACGACTTGACATAGACGCACTAGAGCATCATCACCCGTCCAAAGCTCTCGGGCGAGTACTCCAGCGCGTGCTCCATGTTCTCCAGCACAGCCTGCTGCCTAATTGCCTCCTCAATCTTCCGCTGCGCCTCGACATCGTACGGGTCCGCGTTCAGGTGCGCGATCTCTCGCTGGTGGCTGAGCTCCGCGTCGTATTGCCGCTCGCGCGTGTGCCGCAGGAGCTCCGCAAAGCGCGCCGGGTCGTTCTGGGCAGCGGCCGCGATATCCGGCTGGGTCTGTGGACAAATTGACGTTCAGCATGAAGTAGAGGTGGGAGGGAAGAGTGGGTCGCGCACCTCGCGCAATTGCTGCATGAGCGCCGGGTCGCCGAGGACCTGCAGACGCATCATCTCCGCGTCTTGGGGGATCTGGCTGCAGGAGGGAGGGTCTTGTTAGCGCGCGCTAGATGGGGAGCAGGATGCACGTACGCGCCGCCGGACGGTGCCGCGACCTTTCTTTGAAGCATGAGCATCGCGTTCTGCTCCGGGATGCCCGCCTGGCGCATCGTCGCCTTTGGGTCCTGCAGCGGCCGTCCGTCATACGAGATCGCCTGCTCCGTGACGGGGATGCCGGACTGTACCGCGCAAACCGTTGTTAGCATCGTCCTCAACGGGACCGCCGCGCGCCACACAGAGCTAACCCACCTCCGCTTCCAGCAACGCCATCACATTCTCGAGCTCCATGTTCGGGTCGATCTCGACAACGAACGACTGGCCGAGCTCGGTCACGAATGTCAGCTCCATCGCGCTCGGTCTGCAGCAGATTCTGGCGAAAAACAAGCTGCCTTTGTGATGATGGTAATTGATGAGAGAAGTGGCAGGCGCCCGATCGAGGCAGGTGCTGTAACTGTGACGTGAAGGGAGAACAAGCGGGCCTATCGAAATCGCCGTATGGTGCCGTATGGCGCCGTTCCCCTGCCGTGTCCGGGCCGTACCTGCCGTACGGTGCTGTACTCGAGCTGTACTACCGCCTTTCGCATTGCTTGTGTCCTCAGTAGATAGGAGTTCCTTTTTTCCCTCTGTATTCCTTCGGCAAGCATATAGATAGTGCAGCAATAGTAATCAGTTACCCCTCTGTGTCGATCTTCACTGTTTTGGAGCCTTCAATGTTATCAATGGTGATTATTTGCTCTCCGCGAGGAAACAGAGATGTTCAGTTCGAGTCAATGCGCCGCATGTCTGTACAGGCCCTCTGATAGTACTCGTCAAACTGAACTGACTCCCCGCCGAACGGTGTGACATTGTGACTCGTCGGCGTTTGCCGGCATACCAGCGTTGAGCTTGGTTGGGGTGAGTCCCTCACACCGCTGTAGATTTAAGGAGCCCAACCGCCATAAAATAGAAGTTATAGCTCTTTCAAGTATGTTTTGATGTCCAGAAGTTTCGCAAATCTATAGGCACTTGTGGCAGCGCGTATAGCACAATCCAGCCCGTGGTAACAGTGATTGCCTTTTTGGGACACGAGCGTCCTGCTTGCCTTCGACCGCGATGAAGTACTACTGGTCCGCGCGACACCAAGAACGTCTTCATACTCATGATGCATTTGTGCTCCCTTGATATCAATGGAAATTTTGGCAATGGCACTGCAAGGAGACAAACTCCTCCTCCTACTTTCTCACCCCGAAGCCAGAGAGCAATATACGGCAAGAGGTACGACTGTCGCACAGTGCTTTCACAGCTCATGTCAGCAGAATATCATTCTGTACGGCACATATACGGCACTCTGAGGCGATGTACGGCTCACGTACAGCAGGCGTACGGTCGCGTACGGCGGCTGTACGGTGCCATACGGCACTTATACGGCACTTATACGGCCCTGTACGGCGCGTCTACGGCCCTGTACGGCTCAACATTACCTTCATATGGCTATCCTACGGCTGTCTACGGCGAAGCACGGCAGTGCATTGTACTCATAGATCTCGAGTTTCAAGCAGAAGTACAGGCTCTCTTTATCGCTCGTGTCCGACCTACTCTTTGGTAGGCCTGTTCTTGTTCTTGTGCCGCCTGATGGGGCTGACTACAGCTGCAGCTCAGATATTTTCTGTAGCCTCAACAAGAAGCGCACACAGCAGCGTATCGAATTCGAAGCAAGCCTGCCACGCCTCGAACACCTGTGATCCTTTGTAGTGTTCGGGTGCTGGCACTGTGGTCAGTTGAACTTTCCCGTGACTGTGGGGAAATTGGAAAGGCCTGACATTCCCCATCAGGCAGCCGATATACCGATGGCTCTAAATGCAATAGTAGGCCAATTTGTGGCGCTATGTAGCAGCGAGCCCTCGTATCGTCGCCCTGCTCCTTCATCCCGCCTTGTCAAAATTTCTGTCCTTTCTCATCTAATGGTACACTAACACTCATTGTCCGCATTCTATCGAAAATTATACCATGGCCCTGGTATGTTTGTGCTTGCGCTGAGTACTCAAATCTCAGACCCCAGACTTTACAGAATTACTTCAAAGGCATATGGGCCGCGATCATCAAGCCCATCATCCCATTGTCAGGGCCCGAGGCAAACCCATCTGCCTCTCAGACTGCCGCAAGCAGTGCGGGAAGCACAACTCATCAACTGCCTGACGGTGCGGCAGCTCTTCTTTAATCGGGAGGGGAGAAACTGATATCCATCTCTCGCAGTCGTGCCCGTGTTTGATATTCATGGTCGGTCTTGCAGCGTGCTCTCTCAGTGCGACGCATTATTCTGACTCTCTCGTAGGACGTGTTACTTCTTATATTCCTCGTAATATGAGCGGCATTGCCACCGCTGGATGGCCTGCTGCTGCACCAACTACCGCTTTGGACTCAGCTGCGCAGAGAGCGCCTCCGGCGCCATATATCCCTAATGTGCCACAAGCACTGAACACTCCGAACAACATCGCCCTCACGCCCGGTATGAGTGCGACAGCGTCCGCTGAAGCTGCTGCTGCTATCAGCAGTACCACCGCATCGTCTGGCCCCCCAATACCTACCCCTGTTCCTCCTCCCATCGGCACTCATGCTCCGAGTCCCATCCCTTCACCTCCTACCGCCGCCGCCGCCAACAACAACTTAACATTTGAGGCTGATGCTATAGAGTGGGATCCCTGGTTGGATGGCGCAGTCTCTCGCAGCCATTCCTTCGGTTATTTCACCAACTCGCAGACGTTCATGGTGCACTGGTCCATGACCACGCAGGGCGGCGAAGCGCATGGCAATGAGGCCCAACTCACGTGGGAGCAAGGAAAGCGCACGGTTCGCAAATGCAACGGCATCATTGTGTGCAATGAGTGCGGAGTGGTCATTCGCCCGAAGACCAAAGTGGCGACCATCCGGATGCAGGCTGCTCAGCGTTGTCCACAGAACGACTGCGGTGGCTATCTCAGATACGAGTCTTGCAGCGTATCCCTGAAGTACTATCGGTACCTCTATGGTGTGCACATCCAGACGTCCGGCACCCATTCCCACCGTCGACCTACCCATATCCTCCATCTCACTAAAGCGCAGAAGGCCTACCTGACGCGCATATTTGACGAGCACCCCAATGATGGCCCTCTCATGCTGCAGATCGGACGACCGGGGCAGCCTTCTGTCTCCGATGAGGTCGATCTCCTGATCAACACCGACCGCGTTCGTGCCAAGCGTACGCAACACCGCCGGCAACGTCATGAAGACTTCCCAATCGCGTACGCCAGCTTTGCCGAACAGCACCAGGACTTCATCATTGGCAGCGAGTTTGGCGACATTACCGTCGTCTGCATGCAGTCAAATTTCATGCGATCACAGCTGGTTCGCTCGCAGACGATGGACGGGACCTGTCCCGGGATTGTCTCGGATGCAACATACAAGTTCTGGAGAGAGCCCACCTGCGTCCTAATCATCAGCTCCTTCTTCAACGCAACACTGTCTCGTTGGGTCCCTGCGCTCATGACTTACGCCAACGGCACATCCGCCACTCATTACTACTACCACTTCAACGCCCTATTCCAGAGCATCGCCATGGAGTTTCAACAGATGGGCTCCCAAGTCACCGATGAAGTTCTTGCCAATGTACGTTTCACCACCTGGTTGCTTGGTGTCTGCGCTAATACCACTACTTTTGGTCAGGTTGTAGACTTCAGTGAGGCGGAGCGGAACGGGTTCGTCATGGCTTATGTCTCCTTTCGCCAGTGGGAATACGAGAATGGCATGGCCGAGGAATTGACGGCGACCGAGGACGACTTGCGAGCAACGGCGCTGAACCTTCTGAAAGGCTGCCAGCAGCACTATCGCGCGCAAGTAACACGCGTGTCCGCTATCAGCGCTGTTGTCAATCCCGCCCGCCGAGCCGAATTCCAACGCCGTGCACACTCCCTCGTTGATCTCACCACTGTCGCCGACTTCAACGCTGCAGCAAATAGCCTACAGTCCGACTTTCCATTCTCTCGACAATGGCTAGACTGGTGGCGGCGCGCGCCCAACGCGCGCATGATCTTCGAATCCCATCGTACCATGCCCGAGGAACTTTGGCGATCTTTGCCGGACACCACAAATGCGGCGGAGGCAATGCACAGCAAGATCTACAAGGGGATTGGCAAGGAAAAGACACTGATAGACGGCCTATATGCGCTGTATGCCTTTGTGGAAAGCTTGCAAAAGACCTACACGGCCGCGCGAGGTAAGTACGGCGTGCCGGCCAGTGCGGTATTGTGGCGCTGAATATCTTTGCAGATGGCATGAAAATTGGCTATGGGGATCGGCGTCCTTGGGATACTATGAAGGGGAAGATTGGGCGTACCAAGATCTCACGGACGCCAGGCTACCGTCGCCGTCGCACACTCAACGATGGTAGGCCGATGGATACAGCCGCGCAGCTCGTCGGCACTCGCACGAAGGCACCTGCACTTGAAGCCCAATCCGCAAAGAGTCCCGACTCGCGTGTTCCACAAGCGCTGCCTGGCATGAAATGGAGACAAAACTCATGCTGGCTAGACACATCCTTGCAGCTGCTGCATCATGCAATCGCCCGCGACGCCGCCGACTTTACACGCAGCTTCATCTCTTTGTCGACCTCCGCAGTACTGTCCGCCGAGCACCAGCCGATATACGAATTCATCAACGTCACAATGCAGCGGCAGGAGATTGTTGGAACCGCGTTGCATCGTCTTGATTTAGAAGAGCGGACTGCATGCACAGAGCAGCTCAGCGTGCTGCGCGACAGCCTGCGCCAGGAATTGCTCAGCAAGAACATCATTGATGCTGGTGACGCCGGCGAGTCAAATCTATGGGTATGAACGCTTCACCACAATATACGTTGGAATAGCTGTGCTGATAATCAACCGGAATAGACATGGCTCATGACGCTGCTGTCTCGATCGCCTTCAGCAACACGGCCGCACGACTACGCATCTGTCCAGCAGCTTTATTTTGCCATGGGATATTTCACCTGGCGGACATGCACAGGCAATGCGCAGGCGCAGATCCCAAAGCATCATCAGTTGACTCGCCAAGCCAGACTGCAGTACATGATCTCACTCCCTACCTCGACATCTGTTCCCTCGATGTTGCACTACGATAACCACATCACGGCGTGGTTTCGGGATCTTCTTAGCCTGAACCAGCCAGACCCGGCGGTCGGTTCTTGCTGGCGCCAAAGAGATGGTCATATGTTCTGCGATGGTGCGGCCTGCCGCAAAGATATCGTCACGAGCATACCCACAGTGCTCATCTTGCTTCTGGAAGGCTGGGACGACACCATCTGCGCTTCCGATGTACAACTATCCATCCCCACCGAACTCTTTCCGCTCACAAAGACTCTCGGCCGTGAATGTGGCCTTGTTTACAACATTGTCGGTCGTGCATACTTCGATCCGTCCGCCGCTCACTTCTGGGCGCGCTTCACACCAGATGGCAAGCATGTTTACCAGTACGATGGACTGACGGGCGGCGGATCATCTTACCTTCAAGAGGCAATGCATGTCAAGGACGACCTGGCAGGCGATTTGTATATATCTGCAAGCGATGCAGAACATCCACGCCCGGTCTCTCTTGTCTACCATCTTCGGGGAGGTGTGCATGCTCAGCAGGTTTTCTTCAAGCATAGAACCAAGGCCATTGAAGACAAGTTTCATGGCATACGACTTAGTGATGCGTACGGGCCCGCAGCCTCAGCCCCGGCTGGGGGACCGAGGCTCTCGGCGGACGCCACCCTTCTCCCGTTTGCCTCCATGATCGCGCCTCTCTACACAAGACTTGCGGAGGACGAACGACCCTGGATGGAGGGGACAAGCAGCGCTACGACGGACCTGTGGATTGACTACAACAGCCGCAGCCCCACTTTCTCCGGTATGTCTATTCTCCAAGCTGCTGCTCCGGAGTGTGCTGACCTATCTGAACAACCAGCATCACCAACAAAGCGCAAACGAAATCATGCAGCTTTCAGCACCTGGGAAGAGGATGATGCTTGGAATGACAGGCAGGGCCAGGCGTCAGTCCCTCCCAGCGAAGGCGAGACCGGCTCTGGTCCAGGATCACACAAGCCCCCCGTTGGCCGTGTTTCCAGCCGTGACCGCCGTCCGCCGAAGGCAGCACAGGCTGAGGAATCTGGCCAGCCAAAAGCAAAGAAACGTAAGCACCATTTACAACCACTCGATTCATTTCAAACTCACGCCCACTTAGAACGTACCAAAGCACCGTCCAAGTCGCACGCGCGTACTCGGGCGACTGCCACTAACCGTGACGCTCCTCCTTCGAAGAAGCGCAAAGCTTCACCCACAGCTGTAGCCGAGGTGTTGCCTTCCAACAAGCGCAAGAAAGCGAGAGTACTGAGCCCTCCCCCTTCTGCGCTGACGGCGACTCAAAAGGAAGGCCGCGGCAAGCGTACCGGAGGGGAGCGTCCTCGTGAGCCATCCATTCAAAATGCAACTCTATCCGCACGACTAACAATGCCTGCCTCAGATCCCTCTCTGGCTGCACATCACGGTTCGCAAGACACCAATTCTGACAGCAACTATGATTTCCAGTGTCGATGTGGCCTGTCTGGCCGAGGCAACGATGTTCTCCGTGATTCTACTGCAGTGGAAGCGTTGATACAATGTGACACATGTCGTTCTTGGTCGCATATTGCCTGCCAACGCGATGGGAGGGCGGGCGACGCGGCAGCAGCGACAGACGCCCCATTTGAGTGTGACAATTGCTCAGGAGACGGCGGAGTATACGAGCAGCTATCACGCCGCAGGAACTCAGCCGCATATGAGTGAGTTGATCATGTTCATTCCGTAGTGGCGTAAGGCTAACATGCTGATATAGAGCAGAGTATTATCAACGATTGGACCGCAAAGCGCAGCTACCGCTGGAAGAACGCCTTCTGTAAGTCGACATCGCTTCTTGAGAGTAATGAATGACTGAGCCATATGTGGCCCTAGCCTTGGGCAAGGTTGTTTAGTCCGTGATGGCGAGTTTTGGTACCCTGCTCGCATTCTCAACCGCACGGACAACTTGTGGACAATCAAATTCTGGCGCTTCCGACATTTCTGTTCTAGTACCACCACTGGTAGTCGGGCGCTGGTCAGGGAGGTACGGCTAGAAGATATCTATGATGAGCTTTGGCAAGATCACTCGCATCGACGTATGATTCGCGTAAGTCGCCATTCACCCCAGATTTGTGCTACTGTGACACTCAATGACAACTAATAGCTCGGCAAATGGACACGGATATGTGATATCCCGGACGACGATGATATCCTGATTGGCTTCAACAACTTCCCTTACTCTCAGGAAGTCGAGGATATACTTGGCCCACACCTGCAGACACTCAGCCTTATCTTGGCAGAAGGACACCTCGGCCGAGACGCGCGCCTGCTGAAGATCCCTTGCATTCAGTGGCTGCGTGACAGCAAGGCCAAAGTTGCAGGTGTCAGCGCCAGCGCTCTCAAGCGTCTGAAAGATGAAGGCAGCATACCTTTCGAAGGTCCTCTCTCCCCTGAAGATCGTGCACAGATCTCGAACTGGATATCTCGAAGGGTTCCAGGAGCGTCGGAGCAGTCTTTGGAATGGTTTGGGAAATCGCTCGCTGCTCATGCACAGACCATTCTTATTGCAGCACGCCGGCAAGCTGAGATCATAGACCTCCTCGGTGACGATTTTCCCGCAGGCCCGGGAAGCGCTGTCAAGCGTGTTCAAGCAATCTGGGATATTGCTTGGAAGCTCATGCGAGAGGAGAGGTGGTCAGCCCTCTCAAAACCCAACGGAATTGACGTCGACCGCGAATGTCTGAAGATCTTCGAGAGGAAGATTTTGGAGAACTCCGAAGAGGCTGGAAGGGCGGGGAACTGGCAATGGGGACTGGACGCAGGACAGCATGAGCACAACTGGCTCCCATACGCTGGTCTGGGTGAACAGACAGTGTGGGGTTCACCAAGGTCAGAGGATACGGACCGTGATAACGAGGAGTGTATGGTGAGTCGCTTGACCAATTCATGCTTGCCGCATCTCATTTTCTCCTCAGATCGGCTTAGCCACGGATAGCTGGATTATTTCTTCAGAAGATTGTGAGAAGGTGACCTCCTCTACGCACCCCGGTGTTGGACCTCGCCCTCGAGCAAGACTTCGGAGGAATCCTCGGAGGAAGGCGGCTTAACGACACGAGTAGAAACAGGGACTGTTCGGATAGCTACAAATCACAGTTCAGCCTAGCTTGCTGCCGCTAAAGCTCCTTCCAGTGTGGACATGGATCTTGATGTGAGTTTGGGCTGCATCCTGCACACGATGGACCTGAGTTTCAAGTACGGGGCGTCGGGCGAGCTCGCAGTATGGCTACTTACAAGCTAGTTAAAGCTTATTTGGGTATGGGGGTATATGATGGGAATACGGCATAGTTACAGCTACATACGGCCCTCATACGGCCCTCGTACAGCCCTCATACGGCACTCTACAGCCCTCATACGGCCCCGTACGGTAGGGTACGGCACCCATACGGCAGGGTACGGCAGGGTACGGCAGGGTACGGCAGAGCATGGCATTGACTGCATCATGTTTCAACCCACAGTAGGAATGTCATCTAGAACACAGACGGTCATCAGCGCCAGACAAACCAACAGGAGTGCGCAAACCAACGTTCGTGACATACATGTGACACAAGTCACATGCGACGCGCCAATGCCAGCCGCCATATTCTGGGTTTCCGCGCTTGAAATAAGAGACAAGGAGAAGAAATTCGAGTAGGATGCGATCCATTGTACTCATATCAGCAAGAATTACCCTCACATATGGCGAAACCATCTCAGAACGACATGTTCATTGCCACCATCATGCAACAAACAAAGGTAAACATTGCATGCGGCGTTGCGTTGCGCACCTATCTCGTCTGACACAAGTATGCTCTTCCATAACATAGGTTACATGTTACTTGTTGGTGGAGACTATCAGGTAGAGCGAGTGAATATCCATATAGCCATGCAGTCGAAGGGTCTCTATGCCACAATATTGGCATAGCTAAATCTGATCGTAAAGGGTCTAATAGGATCTACGTGTCCTTCTCGACGCAGAGATAATCCCTTCCACTCCAGCAATGGCGCGGTCAGCACTCGCACGCTTGAACTTCTTGGTGGTGCAACGTTCGTCATTATTTTCTTTAGCTGCCTTGCGCTTCGCGGTCTCGACTGGAACCTGTGCATCGATACGTCGAACCTCAGCAGCGGATAGCCCTTCCTTCCGGTCGCCTTTAGCTCCCAGTCTAGCTGTAGCAATGGCTAGCAGGCGTCGACGCTGCAGGAAGGCTGAGTGGCGAGGGTCACGCTCGCATACAAAGATCCTAAAAACGCGTGTGAGTAAAGCACGTTCAGAAAGCGCACATGCTTACTTGTAGACCGTACCGCACTTGACCTTGCGTGCAACCCCGCAAAAGTCGAGAGGACCCACAGTGTACTTCTTATAGTGGTGGGCGACATTGTAGCGAATCAAACGTGTCCGCCGTTCGTCGGCGGAGAACAGGCGCCCTTTTCCCTTGCTGGGAATCAGGGGATCATGGTAAAAGGTGCGCCAGGTGGTTCCGTCGTCGGGGAGAGATTGCAAGAAGGTGGATAGCGCCACCTGACTAAAGGAGAGGAGTATGTAAGTCACATACTCTGGAGCGGCAGTAGGGGCAGTACACCTTACCTGCTGACATTGCGAGTGCACCGTCTAGAGGGCCGAGCGCTAATCTCGCCGCGCGCCTTCTGATCCGCATCCGCAGCGGCGCGAGCGCGCTCAGTATCGTATTGTTGTTTCTCTTGCTCAGCCCGGCAACGTGCGTTAGCCAACTCTTCCTGATGTCTCTCTTTACGCTCTCGAAGTTGCTCAACACTACCGACAGGTTGAGAGAGGTGTGGATAAGGTGGTATGCAGGACCAGATGTCGCAGGTGAAGTCGTACACTTGCGTGCCAAAACGTCGCTTGTTCTTGCCCTCCTCTGTGAAAAGGACGGAGTAAAGATCGAGATTGAGATGACTATAGGTCGGATCTTGGAATTTGTGAGCCAACGAACAGAGCAGAAAGGTGAGGCGTACCATGGCCTCTACCAATCAGCCACTCTACTTGTTCGGGATCGCAGAAGAGTCGCGCGATGGGGTTCAGCCCCGAGCAAGCATCTTCGGTCAAGCACAGTTGAGACTGCGCTAATGTACGCCACCGATCCGGTCCAAATATCAAAGGCCCTGGGTTTGAGGCATCGTTCATTGTCAGGGCGTGACACACGTCATTTGGCTCAAAGGGATCGAATGGACAAGCACCCGGTCGCCGAATCCAATGAGCGATCACGTCGCAGGGCTCCATATCCTACCAAGAAGGTTATCTCAGCAAACCAAATGAACGAGAGGGAATGGTGCACGCGTACCTTGCGCTGCTCGCTCTGCGTGACCCAAAATTCCTACAAATGGTATGAGCACAAGCGAACAGAATATACGAGATTTCACTGCACCTTAGCAGCTGATAAAGCGGCACCATATCGGTTTGTTGTGCAGCTTTCGTCGCGGCCGTATACGCGCAGTTCGCGCTTCTCGTAGTCACGCCGCTGTTCCTGCGTCACAGCCAGGAGATAGTGATGCATGTAAGGGCAGATGAAAGTCCTGTAGGGAGTTAAGCAAGAGAGAGACGCCGAACAACACGGAATTACCACGCAGTAAGATCTGCAGCTTTGACAAACGAAAAGTACGCCGCAACAAGTCGTCCAAGGCGTCCGCCGTTGTCGTCATCACAAAGCTCCTCCTCCGTTATGTTAGGTGGAAGCCCTGGATATATGGTTCAGCTTCACTTTGCGGTCAATGATATGTCAGGACTTGCCCGCCAGATGCCATATTTCCGATGTCGTATAAACACCCATACCCGGGAAAAGGGGTGAGTTATCGTCTGTGAGTGCAGACCGCACACGGTCGACGGCAAAACACGTCCTGTCCGCATTGCCGCGACGGCGGCGCAACACCCAGCGGCGGACATTCTCTTCCAACTGAAGAAGATTTCCGGGCTGAAGGACATCGAGGTACCGATGTCCCAGCTCGTCCCGTGAGCGTGCCCAATGGAACTGTAGGTGATCAAAGTTTGTCAAAGGTGTGCGCCGCGGAAAACAGCTGCACGCACCTGCGTAATGTTGTCGAGAGAGTTGAAAGAAAGCACATAATTCTTGAAGACGAAAGCCAGCGAGACACGAAAACCACGTCCTTCTACACCAGGCTGACATTTCATAAGACAGGGTTTGACAAGGACGGCTGGTGCGCGCACCTTCTCCGGCTGACAAGGTACCTGCTTCACGCCATCATCCCACTCGTCAAGCGTGTAGATCTGTGATACTGTATGTTGGAAGTACTGGATCTGAATATTGTAAGTAGAGCAGCACAGTTGAGCTCTATACTCAAGCACTCACCTCTGTCCAAAGAGACCCGCCATCAGCCGCGCGAAACTCGAGGAGAACCGATCGAGGAGTAGCCTGGGCGCGTAAAAGGACGAGACCGTGGTTGCGGATGGGGACGTCGTCCTTCGACGCGTAGAGGGTTGGGAAGAGATGGGTTTGATTGGCCTTCTGTCCGCGCAAGACTGACGATGACGCCAAGAGCTCTTCGACGTGTCCGTGGCGGCCAGCACAATGAGACGGTGCTTTGGCGCTCTCGTCGATGGTCCGATCGTAGCAGAGAGTATCGACCGTGCGCTCAGATTCCAGCTCGCGTTGCGTGAAGTTGTTGATCTTTGCTGCTTCAATCTTCAGTTCCCTTAGTTCTGGCATGGAGGTAGGAGCAAGAACGAGTGCGTGCTCGATCAATAGACGCGCGCTCAGACCTGGACCGTCACGCGTCGACGCGACGCGACGTGATGCACGCGTAGTGCTATGATGAACAATGGAGAATTCTGCTTCTAGATCTACATACAGCACCAGAGAGCTTTTGGCAAGCTGGAGACCAGTATACGGCCTGCATACGGCGCCTATACGGCACCGTACGGCGGCTGTACGGCGGCTGTACGGCGGGTACGGCAGCGGTACGGCGAGTACGGCCCGGGTACAGCACCATACGGCGATTTATCATGGCCCGTCCAGGTCTGAGCGCGCGTCTATTGATCGAGCACGCACTCGTTCTTGCTCCTACCTCCATGCCAGAACTAAGGGAACTGAAGATTGAAGCAGCAAAGATCAACAACTTCACGCAACGCGAGCTGGAATCTGAGCGCACGGTCGATACTCTCTGCTACGATCGGACCATCGACGAGAGCGCCAAAGCACCGTCTCATTGTGCTGGCCGCCACGGACACGTCGAAGAGCTCTTGGCGTCATCGTCAGTCTTGCGCGGACAGAAGGCCAATCAAACCCATCTCTTCCCAACCCTCTACGCGTCGAAGGACGACGTCCCCATCCGCAACCACGGTCTCGTCCTTTTACGCGCCCAGGCTACTCCTCGATCGGTTCTCCTCGAGTTTCGCGCGGCTGATGGCGGGTCTCTTTGGACAGAGGTGAGTGCTTGAGTATAGAGCTCAACTGTGCTGCTCTACTTACAATATTCAGATCCAGTACTTCCAACATACAGTATCACAGATCTACACGCTTGACGAGTGGGATGATGGCGTGAAGCAGGTACCTTGTCAGCCGGAGAAGGTGCGCGCACCAGCCGTCCTTGTCAAACCCTGTCTTATGAAATGTCAGCCTGGTGTAGAAGGACGTGGTTTTCGTGTCTCGCTGGCTTTCGTCTTCAAGAATTATGTGCTTTCTTTCAACTCTCTCGACAACATTACGCAGGTGCGTGCAGCTGTTTTCCGCGGCGCACACCTTTGACAAACTTTGATCACCTACAGTTCCATTGGGCACGCTCACGGGACGAGCTGGGACATCGGTACCTCGATGTCCTTCAGCCCGGAAATCTTCTTCAGTTGGAAGAGAATGTCCGCCGCTGGGTGTTGCGCCGCCGTCGCGGCAATGCGGACAGGACGTGTTTTGCCGTCGACCGTGTGCGGTCTGCACTCACAGACGATAACTCACCCCTTTTCCCGGGTATGGGTGTTTATACGACATCGGAAATATGGCATCTGGCGGGCAAGTCCTGACATATCATTGACCGCAAAGTGAAGCTGAACCATATATCCAGGGCTTCCACCTAACATAACGGAGGAGGAGCTTTGTGATGACGACAACGGCGGACGCCTTGGACGACTTGTTGCGGCGTACTTTTCGTTTGTCAAAGCTGCAGATCTTACTGCGTGGTAATTCCGTGTTGTTCGGCGTCTCTCTCTTGCTTAACTCCCTACAGGACTTTCATCCGCCCTTACATGCATCACTATCTCCTGGCTGTGACGCAGGAACAGCGGCGTGACTACGAGAAGCGCGAACTGCGCGTATACGGCCGCGACGAAAGCTGCACAACAAACCGATATGGTGCCGCTTTATCAGCTGCTAAGGTGCAGTGAAATCTCGTATATTCTGTTCGCTTGTGCTCATACCATTTGTAGGAATTTTGGGTCACGCAGAGCGAGCAGCGCAAGGTACGCGTGCACCATTCCCTCTCGTTCATTTGGTTTGCTGAGATAACCTTCTTGGTAGGATATGGAGCCCTGCGACGTGATCGCTCATTGGATTCGGCGACCGGGTGCTTGTCCATTCGATCCCTTTGAGCCAAATGACGTGTGTCACGCCCTGACAATGAACGATGCCTCAAACCCAGGGCCTTTGATATTTGGACCGGATCGGTGGCGTACATTAGCGCAGTCTCAACTGTGCTTGACCGAAGATGCTTGCTCGGGGCTGAACCCCATCGCGCGACTCTTCTGCGATCCCGAACAAGTAGAGTGGCTGATTGGTAGAGGCCATGGTACGCCTCACCTTTCTGCTCTGTTCGTTGGCTCACAAATTCCAAGATCCGACCTATAGTCATCTCAATCTCGATCTTTACTCCGTCCTTTTCACAGAGGAGGGCAAGAACAAGCGACGTTTTGGCACGCAAGTGTACGACTTCACCTGCGACATCTGGTCCTGCATACCACCTTATCCACACCTCTCTCAACCTGTCGGTAGTGTTGAGCAACTTCGAGAGCGTAAAGAGAGACATCAGGAAGAGTTGGCTAACGCACGTTGCCGGGCTGAGCAAGAGAAACAACAATACGATACTGAGCGCGCTCGCGCCGCTGCGGATGCGGATCAGAAGGCGCGCGGCGAGATTAGCGCTCGGCCCTCTAGACGGTGCACTCGCAATGTCAGCAGGTAAGGTGTACTGCCCCTACTGCCGCTCCAGAGTATGTGACTTACATACTCCTCTCCTTTAGTCAGGTGGCGCTATCCACCTTCTTGCAATCTCTCCCCGACGACGGAACCACCTGGCGCACCTTTTACCATGATCCCCTGATTCCCAGCAAGGGAAAAGGGCGCCTGTTCTCCGCCGACGAACGGCGGACACGTTTGATTCGCTACAATGTCGCCCACCACTATAAGAAGTACACTGTGGGTCCTCTCGACTTTTGCGGGGTTGCACGCAAGGTCAAGTGCGGTACGGTCTACAAGTAAGCATGTGCGCTTTCTGAACGTGCTTTACTCACACGCGTTTTTAGGATCTTTGTATGCGAGCGTGACCCTCGCCACTCAGCCTTCCTGCAGCGTCGACGCCTGCTAGCCATTGCTACAGCTAGACTGGGAGCTAAAGGCGACCGGAAGGAAGGGCTATCCGCTGCTGAGGTTCGACGTATCGATGCACAGGTTCCAGTCGAGACCGCGAAGCGCAAGGCAGCTAAAGAAAATAATGACGAACGTTGCACCACCAAGAAGTTCAAGCGTGCGAGTGCTGACCGCGCCATTGCTGGAGTGGAAGGGATTATCTCTGCGTCGAGAAGGACACGTAGATCCTATTAGACCCTTTACGATCAGATTTAGCTATGCCAATATTGTGGCATAGAGACCCTTCGACTGCATGGCTATATGGATATTCACTCGCTCTACCTGATAGTCTCCACCAACAAGTAACATGTAACCTATGTTATGGAAGAGCATACTTGTGTCAGACGAGATAGGTGCGCAACGCAACGCCGCATGCAATGTTTACCTTTGTTTGTTGCATGATGGTGGCAATGAACATGTCGTTCTGAGATGGTTTCGCCATATGTGAGGGTAATTCTTGCTGATATGAGTACAATGGATCGCATCCTACTCGAATTTCTTCTCCTTGTCTCTTATTTCAAGCGCGGAAACCCAGAATATGGCGGCTGGCATTGGCGCGTCGCATGTGACTTGTGTCACATGTATGTCACGAACGTTGGTTTGCGCACTCCTGTTGGTTTGTCTGGCGCTGATGACCGTCTGTGTTCTAGATGACATTCCTACTGTGGGTTGAAACATGATGCAGTCAATGCCATGCTCTGCCGTACCCTGCCGTACCCTGCCGTACCCTGCCGTATGGGTGCCGTACCCTACCGTACGGGGCCGTATGAGGGCTGTAGAGTGCCGTATGAGGGCTGTACGAGGGCCGTATGAGGGCCGTATGTAGCTGTAACTATGCCGTATTCCCATCATATACCCCCATACCCAAATAAGCTTTAACTAGCTTGTAAGTAGCCATACTGCGAGCTCGCCCGACGCCCCGTACTTGAAACTCAGGTCCATCGTGTGCAGGATGCAGCCCAAACTCACATCAAGATCCATGTCCACACTGGAAGGAGCTTTAGCGGCAGCAAGCTAGGCTGAACTGTGATTTGTAGCTATCCGAACAGTCCCTGTTTCTACTCGTGTCGTTAAGCCGCCTTCCTCCGAGGATTCCTCCGAAGTCTTGCTCGAGGGCGAGGTCCAACACCGGGGTGCGTAGAGGAGGTCACCTTCTCACAATCTTCTGAAGAAATAATCCAGCTATCCGTGGCTAAGCCGATCTGAGGAGAAAATGAGATGCGGCAAGCATGAATTGGTCAAGCGACTCACCATACACTCCTCGTTATCACGGTCCGTATCCTCTGACCTTGGTGAACCCCACACTGTCTGTTCACCCAGACCAGCGTATGGGAGCCAGTTGTGCTCATGCTGTCCTGCGTCCAGTCCCCATTGCCAGTTCCCCGCCCTTCCAGCCTCTTCGGAGTTCTCCAAAATCTTCCTCTCGAAGATCTTCAGACATTCGCGGTCGACGTCAATTCCGTTGGGTTTTGAGAGGGCTGACCACCTCTCCTCTCGCATGAGCTTCCAAGCAATATCCCAGATTGCTTGAACACGCTTGACAGCGCTTCCCGGGCCTGCGGGAAAATCGTCACCGAGGAGGTCTATGATCTCAGCTTGCCGGCGTGCTGCAATAAGAATGGTCTGTGCATGAGCAGCGAGCGATTTCCCAAACCATTCCAAAGACTGCTCCGACGCTCCTGGAACCCTTCGAGATATCCAGTTCGAGATCTGTGCACGATCTTCAGGGGAGAGAGGACCTTCGAAAGGTATGCTGCCTTCATCTTTCAGACGCTTGAGAGCGCTGGCGCTGACACCTGCAACTTTGGCCTTGCTGTCACGCAGCCACTGAATGCAAGGGATCTTCAGCAGGCGCGCGTCTCGGCCGAGGTGTCCTTCTGCCAAGATAAGGCTGAGTGTCTGCAGGTGTGGGCCAAGTATATCCTCGACTTCCTGAGAGTAAGGGAAGTTGTTGAAGCCAATCAGGATATCATCGTCGTCCGGGATATCACATATCCGTGTCCATTTGCCGAGCTATTAGTTGTCATTGAGTGTCACAGTAGCACAAATCTGGGGTGAATGGCGACTTACGCGAATCATACGTCGATGCGAGTGATCTTGCCAAAGCTCATCATAGATATCTTCTAGCCGTACCTCCCTGACCAGCGCCCGACTACCAGTGGTGGTACTAGAACAGAAATGTCGGAAGCGCCAGAATTTGATTGTCCACAAGTTGTCCGTGCGGTTGAGAATGCGAGCAGGGTACCAAAACTCGCCATCACGGACTAAACAACCTTGCCCAAGGCTAGGGCCACATATGGCTCAGTCATTCATTACTCTCAAGAAGCGATGTCGACTTACAGAAGGCGTTCTTCCAGCGGTAGCTGCGCTTTGCGGTCCAATCGTTGATAATACTCTGCTCTATATCAGCATGTTAGCCTTACGCCACTACGGAATGAACATGATCAACTCACTCATATGCGGCTGAGTTCCTGCGGCGTGATAGCTGCTCGTATACTCCGCCGTCTCCTGAGCAATTGTCACACTCAAATGGGGCGTCTGTCGCTGCTGCCGCGTCGCCCGCCTCCCATCGCGTTGGCAGGCAATATGCGACCAAGAACGACATGTGTCACATTGTATCAACGCTTCCACTGCAGTAGAATCACGGAGAACATCGTTGCCTCGGCCAGACAGGCCACATCGACACTGGAAATCATAGTTGCTGTCAGAATTGGTGTCTTGCGAACCGTGATGTGCAGCCAGAGAGGGATCTGAGGCAGGCATTGTTAGTCGTGCGGATAGAGTTGCATTTTGAATGGATGGCTCACGAGGACGCTCCCCTCCGGTACGCTTGCCGCGGCCTTCCTTTTGAGTCGCCGTCAGCGCAGAAGGGGGAGGGCTCAGTACTCTCGCTTTCTTGCGCTTGTTGGAAGGCAACACCTCGGCTACAGCTGTGGGTGAAGCTTTGCGCTTCTTCGAAGGAGGAGCGTCACGGTTAGTGGCAGTCGCCCGAGTACGCGCGTGCGACTTGGACGGTGCTTTGGTACGTTCTAAGTGGGCGTGAGTTTGAAATGAATCGAGTGGTTGTAAATGGTGCTTACGTTTCTTTGCTTTTGGCTGGCCAGATTCCTCAGCCTGTGCTGCCTTCGGCGGACGGCGGTCACGGCTGGAAACACGGCCAACGGGGGCTTGTGTGATCCTGGACCAGAGCCGGTCTCGCCTTCGCTGGGAGGGACTGACGCCTGGCCCTGCCTGTCATTCCAAGCATCATCCTCTTCCCAGGTGCTGAAAGCTGCATGATTTCGTTTGCGCTTTGTTGGTGATGCTGGTTGTTCAGATAGGTCAGCACACTCCGGAGCAGCAGCTTGGAGAATAGACATACCGGAGAAAGTGGGGCTGCGGCTGTTGTAGTCAATCCACAGGTCCGTCGTAGCGCTGCTTGTCCCCTCCATCCAGGGTCGTTCGTCCTCCGCAAGTCTTGTGTAGAGAGGCGCGATCATGGAGGCAAACGGGAGAAGGGTGGCGTCCGCCGAGAGCCTCGGTCCCCCAGCCGGGGCTGAGGCTGCGGGCCCGTACGCATCACTAAGTCGTATGCCATGAAACTTGTCTTCAATGGCCTTGGTTCTATGCTTGAAGAAAACCTGCTGAGCATGCACACCTCCCCGAAGATGGTAGACAAGAGAGACCGGGCGTGGATGTTCTGCATCGCTTGCAGATATATACAAATCGCCTGCCAGGTCGTCCTTGACATGCATTGCCTCTTGAAGGTAAGATGATCCGCCGCCCGTCAGTCCATCGTACTGGTAAACATGCTTGCCATCTGGTGTGAAGCGCGCCCAGAAGTGAGCGGCGGACGGATCGAAGTATGCACGACCGACAATGTTGTAAACAAGGCCACATTCACGGCCGAGAGTCTTTGTGAGCGGAAAGAGTTCGGTGGGGATGGATAGTTGTACATCGGAAGCGCAGATGGTGTCGTCCCAGCCTTCCAGAAGCAAGATGAGCACTGTGGGTATGCTCGTGACGATATCTTTGCGGCAGGCCGCACCATCGCAGAACATATGACCATCTCTTTGGCGCCAGCAAGAACCGACCGCCGGGTCTGGCTGGTTCAGGCTAAGAAGATCCCGAAACCACGCCGTGATGTGGTTATCGTAGTGCAACATCGAGGGAACAGATGTCGAGGTAGGGAGTGAGATCATGTACTGCAGTCTGGCTTGGCGAGTCAACTGATGATGCTTTGGGATCTGCGCCTGCGCATTGCCTGTGCATGTCCGCCAGGTGAAATATCCCATGGCAAAATAAAGCTGCTGGACAGATGCGTAGTCGTGCGGCCGTGTTGCTGAAGGCGATCGAGACAGCAGCGTCATGAGCCATGTCTATTCCGGTTGATTATCAGCACAGCTATTCCAACGTATATTGTGGTGAAGCGTTCATACCCATAGATTTGACTCGCCGGCGTCACCAGCATCAATGATGTTCTTGCTGAGCAATTCCTGGCGCAGGCTGTCGCGCAGCACGCTGAGCTGCTCTGTGCATGCAGTCCGCTCTTCTAAATCAAGACGATGCAACGCGGTTCCAACAATCTCCTGCCGCTGCATTGTGACGTTGATGAATTCGTATATCGGCTGGTGCTCGGCGGACAGTACTGCGGAGGTCGACAAAGAGATGAAGCTGCGTGTAAAGTCGGCGGCGTCGCGGGCGATTGCATGATGCAGCAGCTGCAAGGATGTGTCTAGCCAGCATGAGTTTTGTCTCCATTTCATGCCAGGCAGCGCTTGTGGAACACGCGAGTCGGGACTCTTTGCGGATTGGGCTTCAAGTGCAGGTGCCTTCGTGCGAGTGCCGACGAGCTGCGCGGCTGTATCCATCGGCCTACCATCGTTGAGTGTGCGACGGCGACGGTAGCCTGGCGTCCGTGAGATCTTGGTACGCCCAATCTTCCCCTTCATAGTATCCCAAGGACGCCGATCCCCATAGCCAATTTTCATGCCATCTGCAAAGATATTCAGCGCCACAATACCGCACTGGCCGGCACGCCGTACTTACCTCGCGCGGCCGTGTAGGTCTTTTGCAAGCTTTCCACAAAGGCATACAGCG
This sequence comes from Schizophyllum amplum, assembly GCA_007026445.1. Classification (NCBI taxonomy): domain Eukaryota; kingdom Fungi; phylum Basidiomycota; class Agaricomycetes; order Agaricales; family Schizophyllaceae; genus Schizophyllum; species Schizophyllum amplum. Next base: position 1,261,771 of record VDMD01000002.1, on the reverse strand, counting down.
CATATAGGCCGTCTATCAGTGTCTTTTCCTTGCCAATCCCCTTGTAGATCTTGCTGTGCATTGCCTCCGCCGCATTTGTGGTGTCCGGCAAAGATCGCCAAAGTTCCTCGGGCATGGTACGATGGGATTCGAAGATCATGCGCGCGTTGGGCGCGCGCCGCCACCAGTCTAGCCATTGTCGAGAGAATGGAAAGTCGGACTGTAGGCTATTTGCTGCAGCGTTGAAGTCGGCGACAGTGGTGAGATCAACGAGGGAGTGTGCACGGCGTTGGAATTCGGCTCGGCGGGCGGGATTGACAACAGCGCTGATAGCGGACACGCGTGTTACTTGCGCGCGATAGTGCTGCTGGCAGCCTTTCAGAAGGTTCAGCGCCGTTGCTCGCAAGTCGTCCTCGGTCGCCGTCAATTCCTCGGCCATGCCATTCTCGTATTCCCACTGGCGAAAGGAGACATAAGCCATGACGAACCCGTTCCGCTCCGCCTCACTGAAGTCTACAACCTGACCAAAAGTAGTGGTATTAGCGCAGACACCAAGCAACCAGGTGGTGAAACGTACATTGGCAAGAACTTCATCGGTGACTTGGGAGCCCATCTGTTGAAACTCCATGGCGATGCTCTGGAATAGGGCGTTGAAGTGGTAGTAGTAATGAGTGGCGGATGTGCCGTTGGCGTAAGTCATGAGCGCAGGGACCCAACGAGACAGTGTTGCGTTGAAGAAGGAGCTGATGATTAGGACGCAGGTGGGCTCTCTCCAGAACTTGTATGTTGCATCCGAGACAATCCCGGGACAGGTCCCGTCCATCGTCTGCGAGCGAACCAGCTGTGATCGCATGAAATTTGACTGCATGCAGACGACGGTAATGTCGCCAAACTCGCTGCCAATGATGAAGTCCTGGTGCTGTTCGGCAAAGCTGGCGTACGCGATTGGGAAGTCTTCATGACGTTGCCGGCGGTGTTGCGTACGCTCGGCACGAACGCGGTCGGTGTTGATCAGGAGATCGACCTCATCGGAGACAGAAGGCTGCCCCGGTCGTCCGATCTGCAGCATGAGAGGGCCATCATTGGGGTGCTCGTCAAATATGCGCGTCAGGTAGGCCTTCTGCGCTTTAGTGAGATGGAGGATATGGGTAGGTCGACGGTGGGAATGGGTGCCGGACGTCTGGATGTGCACACCATAGAGGTACCGATAGTACTTCAGGGATACGCTGCAAGACTCGTATCTGAGATAGCCACCGCAGTCGTTCTGTGGACAACGCTGAGCAGCCTGCATCCGGATGGTCGCCACTTTGGTCTTCGGGCGAATGACCACTCCGCACTCATTGCACACAATGATGCCGTTGCATTTGCGAACCGTGCGCTTTCCTTGCTCCCACGTGAGTTGGGCCTCATTGCCATGCGCTTCGCCGCCCTGCGTGGTCATGGACCAGTGCACCATGAACGTCTGCGAGTTGGTGAAATAACCGAAGGAATGGCTGCGAGAGACTGCGCCATCCAACCAGGGATCCCACTCTATAGCATCAGCCTCAAATGTTAAGTTGTTGTTGGCGGCGGCGGCGGTAGGAGGTGAAGGGATGGGACTCGGAGCATGAGTGCCGATGGGAGGAGGAACAGGGGTAGGTATTGGGGGGCCAGACGATGCGGTGGTACTGCTGATAGCAGCAGCAGCTTCAGCGGACGCTGTCGCACTCATACCGGGCGTGAGGGCGATGTTGTTCGGAGTGTTCAGTGCTTGTGGCACATTAGGGATATATGGCGCCGGAGGCGCTCTCTGCGCAGCTGAGTCCAAAGCGGTAGTTGGTGCAGCAGCAGGCCATCCAGCGGTGGCAATGCCGCTCATATTACGAGGAATATAAGAAGTAACACGTCCTACGAGAGAGTCAGAATAATGCGTCGCACTGAGAGAGCACGCTGCAAGACCGACCATGAATATCAAACACGGGCACGACTGCGAGAGATGGATATCAGTTTCTCCCCTCCCGATTAAAGAAGAGCTGCCGCACCGTCAGGCAGTTGATGAGTTGTGCTTCCCGCACTGCTTGCGGCAGTCTGAGAGGCAGATGGGTTTGCCTCGGGCCCTGACAATGGGATGATGGGCTTGATGATCGCGGCCCATATGCCTTTGAAGTAATTCTGTAAAGTCTGGGGTCTGAGATTTGAGTACTCAGCGCAAGCACAAACATACCAGGGCCATGGTATAATTTTCGATAGAATGCGGACAATGAGTGTTAGTGTACCATTAGATGAGAAAGGACAGAAATTTTGACAAGGCGGGATGAAGGAGCAGGGCGACGATACGAGGGCTCGCTGCTACATAGCGCCACAAATTGGCCTACTATTGCATTTAGAGCCATCGGTATATCGGCTGCCTGATGGGGAATGTCAGGCCTTTCCAATTTCCCCACAGTCACGGGAAAGTTCAACTGACCACAGTGCCAGCACCCGAACACTACAAAGGATCACAGGTGTTCGAGGCGTGGCAGGCTTGCTTCGAATTCGATACGCTGCTGTGTGCGCTTCTTGTTGAGGCTACAGAAAATATCTGAGCTGCAGCTGTAGTCAGCCCCATCAGGCGGCACAAGAACAAGAACAGGCCTACCAAAGAGTAGGTCGGACACGAGCGATAAAGAGAGCCTGTACTTCTGCTTGAAACTCGAGATCTATGAGTACAATGCACTGCCGTGCTTCGCCGTAGACAGCCGTAGGATAGCCATATGAAGGTAATGTTGAGCCGTACAGGGCCGTAGACGCGCCGTACAGGGCCGTATAAGTGCCGTATAAGTGCCGTATGGCACCGTACAGCCGCCGTACGCGACCGTACGCCTGCTGTACGTGAGCCGTACATCGCCTCAGAGTGCCGTATATGTGCCGTACAGAATGATATTCTGCTGACATGAGCTGTGAAAGCACTGTGCGACAGTCGTACCTCTTGCCGTATATTGCTCTCTGGCTTCGGGGTGAGAAAGTAGGAGGAGGAGTTTGTCTCCTTGCAGTGCCATTGCCAAAATTTCCATTGATATCAAGGGAGCACAAATGCATCATGAGTATGAAGACGTTCTTGGTGTCGCGCGGACCAGTAGTACTTCATCGCGGTCGAAGGCAAGCAGGACGCTCGTGTCCCAAAAAGGCAATCACTGTTACCACGGGCTGGATTGTGCTATACGCGCTGCCACAAGTGCCTATAGATTTGCGAAACTTCTGGACATCAAAACATACTTGAAAGAGCTATAACTTCTATTTTATGGCGGTTGGGCTCCTTAAATCTACAGCGGTGTGAGGGACTCACCCCAACCAAGCTCAACGCTGGTATGCCGGCAAACGCCGACGAGTCACAATGTCACACCGTTCGGCGGGGAGTCAGTTCAGTTTGACGAGTACTATCAGAGGGCCTGTACAGACATGCGGCGCATTGACTCGAACTGAACATCTCTGTTTCCTCGCGGAGAGCAAATAATCACCATTGATAACATTGAAGGCTCCAAAACAGTGAAGATCGACACAGAGGGGTAACTGATTACTATTGCTGCACTATCTATATGCTTGCCGAAGGAATACAGAGGGAAAAAAGGAACTCCTATCTACTGAGGACACAAGCAATGCGAAAGGCGGTAGTACAGCTCGAGTACAGCACCGTACGGCAGGTACGGCCCGGACACGGCAGGGGAACGGCGCCATACGGCACCATACGGCGATTTCGATAGGCCCGACCTGGACCGTCACGCGTCGACGCGACGCGACGTGATGCACGCGTAGTGCTATGATGAACAATGGAGAATTCTGCTTCTAGATCTACATACAGCACCAGAGAGCTTTTGGCAAGCTGGAGACCAGTATACGGCCTGCATACGGCGCCTATACGGCACCGTACGGCGGCTGTACGGCGGCTGTACGGCGGGTACGGCAGCGGTACGGCGAGTACGGCCCGGGTACAGCACCATACGGCGATTTATCATGGCCCAGAACAAGCGCCTTGCCTTTTATATACACCGCGTTATATGCGACCGAATAATATTTCCCCAAGGCCCCATACTAGGTACAGATACAGAATGTGCTGGAAGTGGACTATGTGTCCGTCTGACTCGCGGGAACGCGCGTCCCAAGGACGCGTCAGTTCTACGTGGCTCTCCCCCAAGTTCGTCTGTCAGCAGCGCGCGCAGGCTGCGTATGCCCGACGTTCTATTGCGGTATCCCGCTTCGTGGTCCAAACCGACTGCGCGTGATGCCAAAGGCCGAGCTGCGAAGCCGTCGTGAGAATCATTGCAAACCAACAGCGCGTTGTTACTCACAATCGCGAAGAGTGTCCCGCTCTAGTGTTCGACACGCTCTCCAACGCAGAGGCCGACAAATCTGCACAGCGTTAGCTGGACTGGCACCTCGCGACAGAATCGCCCCTCGCACGTACCACTGATATCGCTGAAACTGGAAGCCGTCGAACCCTGATTGCTGCTGCTCTGCTCGCTCAGGCTACGCGCCACCACAAGGGCAGACCGGTGCCCTGGCCTCCGCGGCGACAGCGCAGGCGGGCTCCCCGATGTCGTGGGTGACATGTGCCGGCTCGCCGGCTGCGACGCCGATGACGGGCTGGGGATGTCGGGGATGGACCGCGCAGAGCCCGCGCTCGAGAGGCTCTGACTGGTGCTCCCCGAGCGGCTAGACACGACTTCCGCTACGCGCCCGCGGGGACCTAGGTCGGTGAGGGGTGCGGGGGCCTTCCCCTTGATCTTGGCGCGCGGTGCGCTGACGAGGCCGAGCGCGTCGTTCGTCATCATGCGCTGCAGGTCCGCGAGCTTGCGGTCGAGCGCCTCCTGCTCTTCGAGACTACGGCCCGCGTCGTCCTCGCGCTCCGCCGAGCCTTCTGAGTCGGATCCGGAGCCGTCAGAGGACGCGGTAGGTGATGGGTGTGAGTGAGGTAGCGGCGCGGAGGGCTTCTGGATGGTCAAGGTGGATGATGAGGCGGTCTTGTGTGGACTGGATGTGTTATGGCCTAAAGAGTTGAGCCGTGCACGTACGCCCAAGGGGGTGGAGAGGCGTGATGATGATGAGAGACCAAGGCGATCGGCTGCGCGACTGGCAACGGTTTGCGGGAGGGCAAGAGGTATTTCAGGAGAGCCATTCGGAGGCAATGAGCTCAGCGCTCCTTGGAGATCCTGCAGCCCCTTGAGCTCTTCCTGGAATCTCGCGTGTACGCGGTAGAGCAGGTAGGGCAGTGGGACGTCGAGGCGCGCGGCAAGCGCTTTATCTAGAAGCTGTCAGCCGACGCTCCACAGGTAAAGGTATTAAATTACAGTCATTTGCCCTGTTGTCGCGAGATCTTGACTGCTCTATACCTTTCCACAGTATATCTGCCTTCTCGGCGGTCCATTGCACCTGGACAGGTGTGAGCGAGGTCTGGCGCCTACCGCGGCGATTGACGCACGTTTGGGGGATCTTCTGGAGCCTGTTCGGGCCTGTTCCATGGCAGGCGTACAACGACGCGTACCTTTGGCAAGGTTTCCGCAGGCATAACGGGTTCAGAGGGGTTTGCAACCTGTGGTGGCGCGGAGCAAGACGCGCGCTTAGCCAGGAGCCTTGCTAATTCCCAAACAGGCAGGATTTGTATTTCTCCTTATTCTTTCGATCCACCATCATCTACGCGATGGTACAGTCGATTCCCGAGGACGAGGAGGTTGCCTCCGAGGTGGAGGGTGAGGGCGGCACATCAACGGCGTAGACTGCCCTAATGTACGCCCTATGCAAGTCTTGAAATCAATCTACGGCGACGATAGCATCACTCCCTGGACGCCGCCCGCGGGCGCGGACGAGAGGCAGACATCGCAGGCGGGCGGCCGGACGTTTCGGTACCAAGTTGCGCTTACCCTATTGGCTCCTCATGAGGATGTCCATATAGACCTTCTGGTATCTCTGCCCCCCGACTATCCAGCAGTCTCGCCGCCGCAGCTGCAGCTGATGTCGCGGTATATAGGTGCGCTGCTGTCGTCCATAAATCTCTTACTTGATATCTGAACTCAATTCAGGACCCTTCAAGGCGGACTCTGAGCTTTTCGGTCGCATCCTACGAACCTTCATATCTGTCTCCGGCGTCGACTTCACTCCAGGCGTTGTCGCCGTGTTCGATGGTGTTCAGCACGTCCTCGAATGCCTGACTGAATGGTACAAGGAGCGCCTCAGTGTTGACAAGGCCGGCGAACTACAGCGCGAATTCGAGAAGGAGCGGCACCCAGAGTACGACGTTCCTCCGCCCGAGGAAGAGGAGTCAAGGGTGGGGCGAGTGCAGGCTCCTGCACTTCCTTTGCCGGACGGCATAGAAATCTTCGAAGCAGAACCAATCTTGGATCGCAAGAGTGTGTTCATCGGGCGCACAGTGCACATAACGCATCCTTCGGTGGTTAGTTGCGCATTTCGTTGAATCCTGATGTAGATCTGACTGGCGTCCGCTCAGGTTCCAATAATCATAGCACATCTACTCAAGGACAAGAAGGTCGCGCGGGCTGCACATCCTACCATCTATGCCTGGCGATGTCAAGTGGACGGGCGACAGCAACAAGGTTAGCGGCTATATAGTGTGCGGGGAAGATCGTTGCTCACTTGAACGGACAGATTACGACGATGACGGGGAGACTCCAGCAGGAGCGCGATTAGTGCGTCGCATTCTCTGTCCTTATGAAGCCATGCTCATGCACTGTAGGCTCACTTGATACAGATTATGGATCTCAACAATGTCCTCGTCGTAGTGACAAGGTATGTCTGGCATGAGATCAGCGCGATTGAGCCCTGAAAATATCCTCGTAGAATTTACGGTGGCATCCATCTGGGACCAGATAGGTTCAAGCACATAAACCAAGCGGCACGCGACGCCTTAGAGCTGGGCGGCTTTCTGGATGAGCCAGGTTCCAAAAAGCACGCAGGAAGGGGCAGGAAGAAGTAGAGTATACTATACCAGTCCTCCTGAATTACTTTTCATCTCCTTTCACCTTGCGGTTGGGGAGCTTCTTGGAGAAGAGTGAAGGTCAACGTTTCGCGATGGACGTTTGTGGGTCCAATGGAAGCCGCTCACGCGCCTTGGCCGACGGCATGAGGTCATGTCGAGATCAATACTCGCGCGCGTCGCCGATGAGCATTGCACCGCGCTCAGCTGCAGACCACGATGAGCCTCACGCGACTCGCTCGCCTGGCAGGCCCCTCCGGCTTCCGACTTATCTCTGACCATCACATACCGACGGCGCTGAGGATGGCGTCGACCAAAGCTGCGTCTGCGGTGCGTCCACCGTCCAGCGCGTCACAGAACGCGCGGTTCGCTGACCCGGCTGGTTATCACTAGTGGGGACTGAAGGACCCGTCGCTCGTCAAAATTCAAGGCCTGATCAACGGGAAGTGGTTGGACGCGCAGGATGGGCAGACGGTCTCGGTGACGAGTGCGTGCTGAGTTGCTTCGAACAGCTCAGAATACTGACCGGAGTCAGACCCGGCGACCTTTGAGGAGCTGGGAACCGTGCCCGACATGGGTGCGAAGGAGACCGAGGAGGCGATCAAGGCCGCGGAGGCAGCTTTCCCATCCTGGAGCAAGACAACTGCCAAGGTGCGTACATGGGATCCTGCTACGTGAACGATTGCTTACGGGAATTATTCGCAGTACCGACATGACCTGCTGATGAAGCTATACGCGCTCATGACAGAGAATACTGACGACCTTGGTCGCATGATTGTACGCCTCTCCTCACCAAAGCTTTGCGACGTCCCTTATAATACGTACCTTCCAGACCCTAGAGAACGGAAAGACGCTCACTGAAGCGAAGGTGCGAGTAACAAGTTCTAATAAGCTTGCTGTATACTCACTCAGCGTCCAGGGAGAAGTCACATACTCTGCCTCCTTCCTCGAAGTCCGTGCTCGCTTCTAGCGCTGGATTGCTCATGCTGACCTCAGCGCACATCATCAGTGGTTTGGTGCGCGCTTACTCCGGCATTCACGGCTGCTTATACTGACCTCCATCTGTAGCTGAAGAGGCCGTGCGCACTTATGGACAAACTATACCGTGCGCTGCACCCGGGACGCGCAACATCACAATCCGGCAACCCGTCGGTAGGTGTATTTCCTTGAGTGTCTAAATGCGTTCTAATCCTCTATAGGCGTTGTGTGAGTCATCCCTGCGCCCTCTCACCTTTCAGTTATTCATCGAACCTAGTTCTATTCTGACACCGTGGAACTTCCCGTCCGCTATGATCACTCGCAAGCTTGGCGCTGCTCTGGCAGCTGGCTGCACGACCGTTATCAAACCCGCCCATGAAACTCCCTTCTCTGCTCTGGCTCTGGGCGAGGTGCGTGCAGAAATACAGTCGTTGCGGACGACCCAAAAGTGACGGCAGTCTCTAGTTGGCCAGCCGCGCAGGCATCCCGGACGGCGTCATAAACATTGTCACCACACAGAGCAATGTGTCGGACGTTGGCAAGCTGATGTGCGAGTCTCCCGCGGTCAGGAAGGTACGTTCATGTTCAACCTTCAATCGTACCTCCTCTGATTGGAAGTGTAGGTTACTTTCACCGGCTCCACGAATGTGGCAAAGCTGCTGTACGGCATGTCGGCCTCCACTTTGAAGAAGATTTCTCTTGAGGCTGGTGGCAACGCGCCATTCATCGTCTTCGACGATGCTGATATCGATGCCGCCGTCACTGGTAAGCTCTTGACATCTTACAAGAAGAGATGTCGCTAACAAGGAGTAGGTGCAATTGCCTCTAAATTCCGCGGCAGCGGCCAGACCTGCGTCTGCGCCAACCGTATCTACGTTCAATCTTCCGTTTATGCCGACTTTGCGTCTAGGCTGGCAGAGAAGATTGCCGCATTCAAGCCCGGGAATGGTTTAGATGAGGAGACGTAAGTTTCTTCTCCTTTGTTAATCGACTCTCCCACTCATCAATACTTTCAGTACGCATGGCCCTTTGATCCACGAGAAAGCCGTGGAGAAGGTCAAGGAGCACGTTGAGGATGCAATCTCAAAGGGTGCGCAAGTCATGGTTGGCGGCCGTGCCGTGGAGAACACGAACATCTTCTGGCCAACGCTGCTCGCGGACGTGTCCGCGGACGCGAAGCTGAACACTGAGGAGACCTTCGGCCCGCTTGCCGCGCTGACTATGTTCGAGTCGGAGGATGAGGTTGTGAAGCTGGCAAACAACGTGCCGGTCGGCCTTGCAGGCTACTTCTTCTCGCGGGACATCGGCCGAATTTGGCGCGTGGCGGAGAAGCTGGAAGTTGGGTAAGTTGACGGAAAGGGTCCTACTGCGTCTGTCACTGATGCATTTGCTACAGCATGGTTGGCGTGAACACTGGCCTCATCTCTCAGTCGTGTGCGCCATTCGGTGGTATCAAAGAGAGCGGCCTGGGCCGTGAAGGTGGGAGCGAAGGAATACAGGAGTACATGAACACTAAGCTCATCGTCCTCGGCGGGTTGGGTGCCGATATGTGATGGTCAGGAAGCAACAGCCTGTATAGCGACACTGACTGTGAATTAGCTGCATGACATCTATTGTACATGAAATATACTGCTGTATCATACGTGCTGTATGCGATTCTGTGAACTATAATTGTCAAATGCACCTTACGCGTGCTGAGATGGAACACTTGTGTCAAATATCAGTTATTGGGGGCGCATTGTATCCCTGCTAGCTCAGTGGTAGAGCGCCTCACTAGTAAACATCAATCACTGGATCTACTATGAGGAGGTCAGTCGTTCAAGTCGGCTGTGGGGAATCGGAGACGCGACTGCCTTTTTGGACGCAGTTGGAACCTCGGATTGAGGCCGGCGGGCACCGTGTATTCTCGTGCTCGTAGACGCCAGCTGTTGCGCCACCTACCCCGAGTCAATGCATTTGTATCACTTGTCTCATAGGCCCTTCTAGTTGTCTGCACGCCTACTCCATTGTCTTGGCCAAGTCGAAGTTCTGCCTCCGCTACCTCCATTAATCTTGGGATCAGGCACCGTGCGCTTCGAAACTCCCGCCAGCCTTTTCAGATCTCGACATAGAGATCTCAGGCCCCAGGCCTTAGGTCTCGGGAAGTCTTGGGCAGTCTTGAGCCCAATTGGACCTCGGACAGTCCGCCTCCTCGACTTCTATACTTCCGGTATCACGCTTCGAAACTCCCGCATCCAGTGGGGGGTCCTGGGGAACAGCCCGATGGGCAATCCAGATCACCGTTGAGGTCACCGGTCTGCCCCAGCAAGTCTCAGAAGTTAGCCCAGTCAGGAAAGAGCGCGTCCCTCAACGAGGCCTTCGGACGTAGTTGATTTCGAGGCGATAGTCGGGTATAGATGATGAGAATGGGAGAGGTAGAGGGTGTACCTCGACAGACAACAGTCGTACATGTGTCCGGAAAACCCTCCTATCTAGTCTGCGTCCTGAAGGGAAGGCCTACGCGTTTCAAGGGCGCAGGTTGAAATGCTCCTAAAATTCCACAGAAGCAATGCATAGCAGATATGTGACCAAGACAAGACAAGGCAAGATAGGACACAAACGATGAGGGCATACGCACGGAACAGTCGTCTGTCAAATCATAGAAACGCGAGTGCGTACAAGCCCTCCGCGGAAATTGTTCATCCCGGCTGACCTGCGATGCGACCAGTCGGTCTGCATGCGCGAGAACGCATCCTGTATGTGCTCAGGCGCGAGAGCCGTGCGAGCTTCTGGAGGCGGAAGGAATAGGGTATTCACGGGGAGCGGTGTATCGTCCTCCGGAGTGACCTGAATAATCATGAGCCAGCGCCACAAGAGCGGTCATGCCAGGTGGCGTTACCTCTCGCATCCTCTTCCCCTCTGGACCGATAGTGTTATTTGCTTTGCGCTTCCCGAGTACAGGCGAAGACGAATAATCTTCGCGCAGGTAGGCCTCCTCAAGCGATTTTTTCACAGCCAGACCTGCGAGGCACGATTAGTTGGCACGCACGATGTAAAGGACGTTTTGACAGACCTGCGAGCGTCAGTGATCGCACCATCTCAAAGGCGAGAAAGCCGACGATATCTATCGTGTCGTCTTGTGTCTTGAGATCGAGGGTTGGTGGTAAATTGAGGAAATCACGGAACCGCTTGCCTAGCAGAGAGATAGGCAGATCACCGTCAGCATCATGAGACCCTGAAGATAGAGGCCGTACCCTTGCGGTAGGTGAATGATGCTTGTCGACACTCGGTATAGTGTGCGTACTCGTCGCGAGTCATCTGGCGAGTCACCTCATCGGCTTCCTGTTCAGGTATGATTAGCCTGACACCCAATGGGAGATAGGGAGCGTAAATTACCCTCAGGCGCGCCACGCTGGCCTCATAAGCCTCGATGTCGTCCTCGTCCTCTTCTTCGTCAGACTGGTACGCGGCGCGGTTCTTGTCAGTTCTAAGAACCTCAGAGAAGACAGTCGGAATCTCCCAAGGCAGCCTGATTGTAATCTTCTGCGCTTTCGTCTTCATCTCCTCTGCTGAGAGGTTCATATTCACGTTCCGAATTTTCATTTATACGTACCTCCTTCCTCGTCGATGTTGTCACCCGGCTCCAGGCCACCCGTGCCGTCATTCGAATCTTTGGCATGCCTTCGCACGTCCTTCCAGGATAAGTATTGTAAAAGGCGGTTGACCTGAGTGTGATGCGTTAGAGACAACATCGTAAGACGCGGTAAACCTACGAACCCTAGTGCGGTCATGGCGAATGAAGAAGATGAGGTCTTCTGCGGATATACTACGTGCGCCGCGCTTGAGAGACTGGGAACGCGCTTGCACGAGCTATATGACAGCCCTTAGATATCGGAATACAATAACTCAGCATGTTCAACGTACGAGCTCTACGATCTGACCCCGTACGATGTCCTCGACGAGGTTCACGGTCTCCGAGTTGGGATCTTGTATTTCGCCGAAGACGAACATCTATCGAATAGGCCATCAGGTCAGTTCCAAGCAGTCGAAGGGCCGAAGTGGATGGGTCTACCATCTGTGATATCTCTTGGGTATATCTATAATCTTTCGACATAGAGGGCGCGGTGATATCTGCCTGCGATTTCTTGGTGGGACTCGCCATGTCGACTAGAGAAGTTTATGCCTCAGATGACAGTAGTAGATACGATCTTCTGAAGGTATACTTACTGCAAGACCGAATGGCTTTGGGTCAGGCCTCAGTGGCAGTGGACGGTGGTGGTTCGAGACAGCCGAGACCAGTTCCCACGATCACCAGACCAAGGCTGCGCAATGATCAACCGTGAGAAACTCAGGCAAACGTGCAGCGAAACCGGTGTTTTGGGCCTCCCTGGGCCAAGCATCAACGACCATCACATATCTCTCAGCTAACATCGTCTCATATATTTCTGAAGCTACAAGACTGAGAATGGCGACGGCCGCTCGACCAACCGCGGGAACGCATTGGCTTTTGACAAGACGACCATCTGCATACCATGGCTGATGTATCCCTTCATAAACCCCTTGTAGATCATGTTCGCAACCTGTTTGTGAATTGACAAAGCTTAGCTCATTCATGTTCATCCGTGCACCCTAGCGAGGCCCAACTCACAAAGCACTCAGCCTCCTCGACGGGCACGTCGCTTCCAGAAATTCGTAGTGCTGCGTGGAACATCGAGATCGGCATGCGTGTGGTCCTATCTGCAGCGACCCATCTATAAAATAATGAGCAAAGGTCAAAGCGAACAGCTCAAGATGTTGCTTACGCTTTTCTAAACAGGCTGCGCATACATAATTCACGGCTCCGCTCGACCGTTAGGAAGAGGTTGAGCGCAAGGAGTCGTTGCTCGTTGGCTTCGAGGGCGCTGTCAAAGGTCGCGATGTCACCCTTGCGGATTGACTCTACGAAGGGCGTGTACAATGCCTCGAGGATAGGAAAACGTGCGAGTAAGCCCTTGGATGGAAGATGTCCCTTGAGTACACGAAGAGGGATGAGATATGCTAGAATACGCCTTCACGAAGGTTAGATGTGCTCTAGAAATATGGCGAGATCCGCTTACTCCTGGTTCGCGTGATGTCCGGTATAACAATTGTAAAAGGCGAGGGTTAACTGTTCTTCCGCCTTTGCATACTCCTCGTTGAGGAAGTTGAGCATGCCGAGATAGTAGCGGAAGGTAACCTGCGATAGATGTTAGGACACGGGAGCAGACGGCCGGAACAGTAGAACTTCTTACTCGATGAGCTCGTGGATACGCGTCTAGTGACGGTATATCCTGGTTCACCTCCAGCGCACGAAGTATGTTTTTGGTCAGGGATATACGTTTGAGCTACGGGCAGCGTTGTCTAGCTCATATTCATTGACAAATGAGGATACGCTTACCCTGAAGTAGCACTTGAACACGAGGCCGGCGACGTAGTATACGCCCCATTTCCTTGACCTATCCGGGGGAGATGACCTGTATGCAAATCAGCACACGAGCACGGGCTATGACTCGGCGTTAAAGCAAACCTATCTGTTACACAATGCGTGAAGGCCTTCATGATGACACGGGCAGCCTCTTCCATATGATCCGCCTTTCCGCCTTCCGCCCGTGCTTGAATGTCTGCCTAGGTGCATGTAAGTGACATTCCACGGGCAAGGGGTAGCTTACATCGATAGCAAGATCGCGTAAGTCCCGCAGTATGGCGAACAATGCTTGCAAGGTCCATCCCTGATTTTCCACGAAGTAGCGCAGAAAGTTACTGCGACAGCAGCCTAGTCAGGCGGCAGTGCAGTATAACGATGATTAAGAAGAAAACGCACTTGACCAGGAGTACTTGGTCTCTAAAGGCTTCAGGCGACCTCCTTTTGTGTATGTGGCCACATATAAGGACATAGAGAATGGCAATCTCGTCCCATGGGCTCGCTATGCAGCCCTCGTACCGGCGGAGGGCGGGACGCTGCGATAAATATTTTGGCGCAGATGAGCAAGAGAGTAGTGAGCGGCGGTGAGATATTCTTACAGAGAGATTGCGATACTGTTTGACTAATTCTCTCCCGTGTGGACTCGTCGGCCTGAGAAGGTAGGCAAGCCCGATGCCGTTCTCATGCGCTAGCGAATCGTTGATGTGCGTGATGAATGTGGGAAAGTCCATGGCTGTCAGAGATGTCGACCACCACGAGAGAGTTCTGCTGATAGATAAGTGCAGCGTTTGGGTGGCAAGTGGTAGACGAAAGTGGAAGGTCTTGTTCAAGTTGCGTTCGGCGGAGCCCGAACCAGAAAGAGATTTGTGGCGCCGGCCGATTCAGAAGCGCACACCCGTGACCGGACCGGACAGGCATGCATTCGGAATCTGACGAACGCGGTTGATATTGACCATCATCTCGCCATCGTCGGTACTGCCAGCGCAATCGCTTGCGGAGTGTCCTGCGGTACATAAGACTGCTAGTGTCGCCCCCTTGAACTTGCTTCAGACTGTCATCCCCTTCCCCCATCACGGAATCACCGAGCAATCGCCATGGCTCTCCAACCGTCTCTCCGTCCGCTCATCGTCGCTGGTCAGGCAACTGCACCACACACCATCGATATGTTCTGTGAGCAGCTTGATATCAGTAGCTGAGAGTATCATCACTGACTGCTGATTTCAGTGGACTTCGTCTGCCCGTTCTGGTGCGTTCATCGAGTTGGTCTTCAGGACACTGGCTGACGACTTGCGTATCCCCTTCTCGCTCTTACACGAACACCTTGATGCTGCCATCTCTGCCGGCGCATTCTGCTCCGACGTGCTCTGCACCGGTCTCACAGCGCCAAGACCGCTATTACGATCGACAATGTTCTCCGGCCCATGCTCGGCCAGGGAGGGAAGTACGATGGCCGCGTGAAGGCCATCTTTCGTCTGCATCCCCAGCCGTGGCATGCGAGCTCGACGCTCACGCACGAAGCTGCTCTGGCGGTGCGTTACACATCCACGCACGCTACAATCTCAACTGACGATGTACACTCAATCAGGTGCTTAAGGCGTACCCCGAGAAGTTCTGGCCGTTTGCGACATCCCTGTTCAAGCACCAGACCGAGTATTTTGACGTGCCCACGTCGACCATGACGCCCATTGAGGTGCGCGCGAAGCTAGCGGACCTTGCGGCTGAGGTCGTCGGTGGCGAGGGCGTTGCGGACAAGATCAAGGTCTGTCCTGCTATCCGCGGCGTGATGCATGCATTCTCATCTATCATCCTATAGGATCTCCTCGCGCACAAGACATCGGCGAACGGCGGTAATGCGGTGACGGATGACATGCGGTACAACCGTGAGTGCCTCTCGCTGACCATTAGTAGTCGACAGAGCTCATGATATCTCTCTCGTCCTCAGTCAAGTTCTCCCGCCAGAACAGTATCCACGTTTCTCCGACTGTGCTGTGGGATGGCATCATCGAACCGTCTCACTCGAGCAGCTGGGGCGAGAAGGAGTGGTCAGAGTTCTTGGAGAAGAAGGTGAGCGTGTAAAGGAAGATCAAGACAAGCCAGACCTGTACCCTCAATCTGTACCGTATGAGACACAATGGCAGAAAGCAATGGAGGCTGTTTCGATCTCGAGAGGCCTGGGTATACTCATGACTATGGTAGGTAACTCTTCGCCATCCATTCTCAGCGAGCTTACTGTGAAGCAACTTGGTGTGCGGCGTATCATGCATCATGTCTTGGGTAGCGTAGGAAGACAAGGTGTTATCAATCACTTGTAATTAGATTTTGAATGAGCTATGGCCGCGGGAGACAAGTATTCTGCGGTGAATGCAATGAAAACAATGGAAGTTACGAATGGGGACTGTGCACAGCGCCGGACGTGCCGGGGCCCGAATGGATCCCGCTCATAATTGTGTCGGCGACAACGGTAGCGAGCTGCGCACAAAGGACTCTTGACCAGCTCCTTCACGAACGCCTTCGCAGGATATCTGTTGGACGCGTAGGAATCGGCCATCCGATTGGACGACCACGCTCACGCCCTGATCGCCCCCACATTGAAGCCTGTGCAACGCAATCACGCATAGAGCGGACCCGTAACCCCACTGCGGAAAGCACCGCACACTTGTTTCCTTCTGAACAGTCACAGCGACAGAGCAGGATGTCCTTCCAAGGACAAGCATTCGACCGCGTCGAACAAGACCATAGTGGCGCCGGTGATGAGCTCCCGACGTACGACGATCTCGCCGCCAGCAATGGGCCGAACTCTCGGTGCGTGGACTATTGTATAAGCAGCAAGAGAAAGACTGATGTCCCGAGCAGCTTTGGCCGCTGGCAGGGCTGGATTGAGAAGAGGTACGGGCTGTGCCCAAGGACGCGCACATTCCAAGCTGATGGTCGATCATGGGCGTATAGAGCGGCAGAGCGGTACCGCGACGTGACGCCTCAGGAGCGCCAGCGGCGGCGCGAGCGCGGATGGGGCAACGAGATAGTACGTGCATCGATGTCAGTGTGAGCCGGCACACGTCTCGAACCATACACAGGATCCCACATACCAGGATCAGCAGCAGGACTTGCCGTCGCGCGCGATCCCGCCACCACTCCCGCCGCGCAGTATCAACGTCCCGGCGCCTATGATTGTGCACGAGCCCCCAACGCCGCAGCCGACGCTGCAAATTCGGACCATGAACCTTGTGCAGCAGGAGTCAGAGGCGGAGGCGCCGCCGGACACACCGCCACTACCCGCGCTGCCATTCCTCCCTCAACGCTTGAAACCGACTCATCTGAAGATGTTCAACTTTGGTTCGCGCTTTCTACCACACTCTACGACGCCAATACGCTGTCTCCTCCCCATCTTGTCAGACCGGCTTATACTCATAGGACACGACGAAGGCCTGAGCGTGCTCGATATCTACCACCAGACGTGGGACTCGGCAGGTCATGTAGTGCAGCACGGACCAGATGAAGCGCAAGCGCGTGCAATCTGGCTCGGCGAAGGGTACGTTCTGCTTCGCTCTCACTGGTGGTGATCCTGACTTTACCAGGGTTTTCCAGATGACCGTACTTGAAGCAGAGAGTACAGGAGATGGTACCCCGCAAGGTGTAGTACTGGCCTTAGTCGGGCCCGGGCCCGCGCAAGGCAGGGACTCGGAATCTGTCCGCAGCTTGCGCATGTATAACTTGTCGAGTCTCACCAGCCTGGCGAAATGGGCGGTCGCAAATAAGGTACGCACCGCCTCTGTGGCGTTTAGCAGTGCAGAGACTGAACATCTATCAGGGCTCTAAACCTCTTGATCTTGCGCACGCAGCCCCCAACTGGAGTACCCAATCGACGCCGACGAAGAAGCGACATAGGCCAACGAGCAGCTTCGCAAAGTCGCTCCGAAATCTCATCGAACAGCCCAGGCAGGATCACTCTGAGCCGAGCTCTTCATCATACCACAATCTCCTCTCTCCGACAGCATCCTTGCGCTCGCATACTTCGATCACTGGAAGAAACGGACAAGCAAGTCCGACGCCTAGTCTAGGAAGTCTGAGGGAGGGGTCATCTGAAGGGCATGACAGGAGTCCTGACGAAGGCCGTCCTAGCACGCCCACACGCGGGGACAGCTGGGACATCATCGATGACCTGCCCCTACGTTGGGCGACAGACTTCGTCCCGCTCGCGTCCGCAGGGTCAAGGCTATTGCATGCGTCTATATTGTCGTATGCCTTGTGGAAAGATGAGGCGCGAAAAGGGACGGGTGGCCAGCTACTCGCGGTCGCCACTAAATCGAACATCCTTCTCTACGAGACGCCGAAGGGCGAGCGTGCTTTCCACTTCGTGAAGGCGGGTTCGGAATTGCTTCCCCCTGCGCTTTAGCTGATGTTGACGTAGGAATTTTACACCCCGCTTACACCCCGAAGCATCACATTCTTCCAGCAGGCCGTGCACGAGATGGCGCGCTCATCGTCCGATGCGTCGGCGAGACACCATGGACACCGTCGTTCGAACAGCGGAAGCTCAATGCATGTGACGAGCGAGAGCCCCCGCGCCGCGCATACTATTGACTACGGCATCCACACCAGTCTCTTCGTTGTGTTCGAGAAGAAAGCCGGCTGGATACGTCTCGCTGACTCCGCGGTGGGCGAATGGGAGCTATGGGACGATCCTAGCTCCAATGTCTCCCTGCATGCGAACCCCTCTGTGGTCAGCAATGCAAGCCGGCGCTCTCGTGCATCCTCAGACGTAACCCCTCATCATCCCAAGTGGACGCCGCCAGCACGTGTTCACCTCGAGATGGGCGAAGGTCGGACGCAAGACTTGTATCTCCTTACGAAAGGCCTGCTTTCGCATCTCTTACCATGTCCGCTGCCCACGCACTCTCTGCCGCCTCTGCATGCTGTTATCTGGCAAGCACCGCCGTCGTCCGTAACCGTGCGCTTATGCGGAATGTCCGCGTACGACGACGGTGACGAGCCCTTCATGCAACTCATCGCGCTAGGCGAGGACGGCGTTGAGGTGCGCGAGATCCCACTCGCCGCGCTGATGACGAAGGGGAAGGGGAAGGGCAGGGCGCGGCCGGTCGAAGAGCGCTCTGCCTTTGAGGACGTTGGCGGAGGCGCAGCGTTTATGTGTACGGGTGGGCATTGGGACAACCCGGAACGAGCCTACTATAGCAGCACCATGGCGCAGGGGTACATGAATGCGATGTCACCGCCAGGCCTCTCGAGCAGCTTGTCGCCCGGCGGGCTGAGGTATTCAGCGTCCATGAGCTCTACGTCGACGTATGGGAGCGTGGACACGGACCGGATGGTTAGCGACCTAAAGCGCGAGCAGGGCGTATACGGTGTGTGCCGGAAGAGCTTGGATGACTGGCGAGTGTTTTGGGTGGGTGGGTCTGCGATGTACGAGGATGACGACGACGAAGAGCCCTTGAATGGCGATTTTTAATGGGTCGGACATTGGGAACCACATATCTGCAGGACAGGGCCACTATATGTAAAATATTTCATCGGAGTAATACCTTCATCGACATACGGGACCGTCCACTCGTCGTCTACGGTGTCCCGCTGAGAGGGATGTGACAGAGAAGGTTTGGGACTCAAATGTGGGTCCATGTTGAACAGTGAAGTCATGTCACGTGCCCAAACGCGTCTCTTCTGCAACCTGCATGTTCGTCGCGCGCCGTATCCATACGCGCGCATTCAAACATGACAGCCGATGGCCGGGCTGGCAGGCCGTAATAGGCATTGAGACTCACGCGCAGCTGAAGTCCAAACACAAGCTGTTTTCCGGTAAGCGCCTATCTGATTTGTACGACAATGCGAAGTTCAACCCACGGGTAGAGGCGCGGACTTCGGACCTGGGAGACACTCCGAATACACATTGTGTACCGTTCGATGCGGCTTTTCCAGGGACTTTGCCTGTGCGTGGTAACTTGGTTCATAGTTGATGTGCTTCAACTAATTCTGGAGAAGCGCTTGAATCAGGCCTGTGTTGACCTTGCTCTCCGCGCGGCCTTGGCGCTTAAATGCGAAGTCAACCCGCGGTCTTCGTTCGATAGGAAGCACTACTTCTACTCAGACCTTCCCTCTGGGTATCAAATCACGCAACACTACGGTACGTTCGTTTGCTAGGTGGGTTCTTCATGTAGGCTGACCAGCACGACCCAGCGCCGTTCGCGCGAAATGGCATGCTGCTCCTGGACGATTGTCACGTGAGAATAACGCAGATGCAGCTCGAGCAGGTGAAGGCAATATGGAATGCTGCCCAGAAACTATTGCTGAAGCGCCTGATATAAAGGACACGGCAAAGTCGACGTTCGTCCCGCGTTTGGGTAAATCGTACATCGACCTCAACAGGGCGGGCACGGGGCTTATAGAAATTGTTACGGAGCCCGACATGAGGTGCGTTTCGCAGACCTGCACCCACTCACGACTAACACTCCGACAGCTCGCCGGAAGAAGCCGGACAATATGTACGCGCCCTGCAGTCCGTACTGCGCACCGTTGGTGCGAGCGATGGAAATATGGAAATGGTGAGTAGGGCACTCCAAGCACGTTGAAAGCAATATACTAATATGCACAGGGCTCGCTGCGCTGTGACGTGAATGTGTCCGTGAACCGTGCGGATATGCCCGCGGGCTCCGGCACGCGATGCGAGGTGAAGAATGTGAACGGAGTCAAGTTCATCA
This sequence comes from Schizophyllum amplum, assembly GCA_007026445.1. Classification (NCBI taxonomy): domain Eukaryota; kingdom Fungi; phylum Basidiomycota; class Agaricomycetes; order Agaricales; family Schizophyllaceae; genus Schizophyllum; species Schizophyllum amplum. The sequence continues at coordinate 1,241,745 of VDMD01000002.1, read as the reverse complement.
TGGCTGCTATAAGTGCGTTTGCCCTATTCAAACTACACGAGCCGTCAGTAATCTTCATGTCTGCAATCCAGGGCACGAAATCGCACGACAAAAGGCGCTCCTCGATTCTGGCGTGGCGGTTGAGCAGCAGACGCGCGGCTTCGACCCAAACACATTTGAGACGTACGCCTTGCGTTCGAAGGAGGATGCGCAGGACTATCGGTATATGCCCGATCCGAACCTCGGCGTCCTCAGGATTGGTGAGGTGCGTGTCTTCAGTTTTCTAGTTCGATATCTCTCCTTGACAGAACTCAAGGACCGCCTCGAGCGCCTCCGCGCGACGCAGCCTCCGCTACCTTGGGAAACGCGTGCGCGTCTGCGCGATGTGTATGGCCTCGCTGATCGCGAGGTGAATATACTCATGAAGCTTGAGGAAGAACACATGGGCGAGCGTATCCCGGCTGAGGGCTCCATCGGCGCCGTCGCCTACCTCGACCGCGTATGCGAGCATGGACAACGCGACCCCAAAGTCATCGTCAACTGGTAGGCGCCCCTTTCCATTTGCTTCCCCGCTTGTTACGCCGACTGATTAGACCTCTCTTCCAGGATGACACAGGATCTCCTTGGGCAGCTCACTGCGCAGCACCGTACCTTCGCCGACAACCCACTCAGCGCGGAGGCTTTCGGGCAGCTGATCGACCTCGTCCAGACTGGGACAATCACATGTACGTCGCCTCCGTCTCATCCTGTGTCGCTGGCTCACGCGTATAACAATCTGCTTCAGGGACCTCTGGCAAGCACCTCCTGCGACACATGCTGGCGAGCCCGACGATCCCGCCAATGGAGCTGGCGGGGGCGCAAGGATTTATTGTCGGGGGAGATGCCGCGGCGGAAGGGGACGAATTGGGCCAGCTGTGCGCGCGTGCACTTGAGGCGCAGTCGGCAGAGGTGGTGAAGTATAGGGCGGGGAAGACGAACGTGATCAACAAGATCCTGGGCTGGGTGATGAGGGAAAGCAAGGGTCGCGCGGATGCGAAGGCGGCGAAGGAGAAGCTGGAGGAGCTCATGCGCTAGTTGGGACGAAGGCAACACGGGTTATTCTCTACATTTGTCGTATATGATGCGATATATGGCAGGCAGTACATTGTTCAGACAGCCTATCAGAGACTCATAGATCGCAGGGTGCTAGAAAGACAGTTGAGGTAACAACGTAAAGCAATACAGTGCAGAGTGGTGTTCCCAATCACGAGTAAGCCAGCCCGGCGAACGCGGCAGCCGCGCCAACGACCACGCCTCCTGCAACCGCGCCCGTCTGTCCTTGAGGCCTAGTCTGCTGGTAGAGCTGCTCGACATGGGCCTTGATTGGTCCCATAACCAGCAAACGCTCGTCGCTGCCCTTGATAGCGTGCACGAGCCGTGTGTGGAAGCCGAGCTCCTTCGCTCGCGTCTGTAGATCCTCGACGTTGGCTGCAGGGACTTGATAGATCAGCGCGCTGCTCTTCTTCCGGACGTCTTGTAGGAACGACTCGCGCTCTTGCATGCTCATCGTGGGACCCAGGGCGCGCGGCTGTTGCCTGGGCTGCGCCTCCTGCACTGGCGCCGCGCCAGCCCCATCGTACTGGTCGCTGCTGCCCTGGCTGCTCCAAGGCTCCATCAGCGTCCCGGGCATCGCATCCTTGAGTGACTTCACCTCCCGCCAATGTGTCACGTTAGCGAGGCTCGTGAGCGCGCCGTCCTGGCTCGAGGTGAGGGAGGAGAGCTCGGCAATGTCGGCGAGCGGCAGGGACTTGCGCGCGGCGCGGCGCTCCTTTAACGCAGACTTGTCGTCCTGGGGCTCGAGCGGCAGGCTCTGGCGGCGGGAGGACGAGCCGCGCGAGGTACGCGACGCGCGGCGGGAGGGGGAGGCGGGTGGCGCGCGTCGGGTGGGCGTCCCGGGCGCAGCGAGGTTCATGAAGCTCAGCTGCGCGGAGAGCTGCGACGACGGACCTCCATCCTCATCCTGGTCCATGTCCGTCTCCGTGTCCGACCCACGGGCGGGCGAGGTCTCTTGCTTGGGAGGACCGTAGGGGCAGACACCTTCAACTCTCGGCGGGTGGCCTTTCATCGGCCTGCGGCAGGTGGTGCAGAAGTGTGGCTTGCTTGGGGTTGGCGTGGAGGGTGTGCCGCCGCCGCGCGGGGACGTCCGACGCGGGGACGCAGTGGTACGCGGAGAGGCAGTAGTGCGCGCAGACTTGGTAGCACTGCGAGTGGTGACCATGATTGCCTCACGTTGGTCTTCAAGTTCCAAGTCCTTGTTCGAGTCCTTGTTCAACTTCTTGAAGTGGCTTGAGTGGCTTGCTCAGATAAGAAGACACTGAGGAGTGAGGGGACGCAACGCGCGAGCTTATATTCGTGGCTGGGTGAAGGACCCTGCTCTCGGTGATGGTGGACCGGATGAACAATGGGCTTTCGGCTTTGCAACGATAAAGACAATTGGCCTCTCTCGATGGTCAGTCTTCTTGCAAGGACCTACAGGCTTCTTGCATAGCCCTGCGGGTCTTGTCAAGCTGCCAGGAGTTACTGGACTGCGGACAATTGTTCATGCACATGCAATGGATCGCTGCTTCAAACTAGACTTCAACACGTCTAGTACTAGACGCCCATCTCTTTGCTATGATACAGTAAAGTGCTGTATGATATACTGGCCCAGTCCTGCTAGAGCCCGTCGTGAAGAATCGTTACAGTAACAAATCATTGTCTGGCGTTTAGACGTTGTGCACCACCCACTGCCTGGCACGCTGCCCATTGTCGCGACCGACATGCGCGTGGCCGTCAGGAAGCTGATGCTGAAGGTAGGCCACCGCCGACTCTCGCCAGCTCTGCTCAGGCGTCGGCGCCCTCGGCCTCTCATACCTCTCCGCCCTCCTCAGCCGCCGTGCCTCCTTCCTCACTGCCTTGTCCCGCGCGTACTGCTCCCTCCCCTCCATTTCCCTCCCCCACGCACGCATGTCCTCCTCCCACAACGCCGTCCGGGCCTGCTTCACCTCCGCCGCCCTCCCCTCCCGCTTCTTCTTTTCCCGCGCGAGCCTCTCCTCCTCGGCCCGGGCCTGCGCGAGCCGCGACGCCCGACGCGCCTCCCAGTACTGCTGGTTCGCCTTTGCCTCCTTCCCGGTGACGACGTACAATCCGGTGCAGGTAAATGGCCCGCTCGGCGCGCCGCGGCAGCGGAAGGTGCCCGCGCTGCGGCTGGGCGGATTGGCGTAGTTGCAGCTGGTCGCCGTGCATGGGTGGTGGCACGCGGGAAAAGTAGAGGCCGGGTAGAGCGCGGCCTTGGCTTTGGTGGCGCGGCGGATCTTGACTGGTGGGTGGTTAGTGGGGAAGGAGGGGTAGGGGAGATTAGGGAGACGTACATGAATCAAACATGGGTAGCAAAGTCGTGACTGGATCGAAAACCAAGGAAAGTGGTGGGTTGGTCGTTAACGGGTCGTTATAACTTCGGTTCGAGACGACTTCGGTGGCGGAAGGGCGCCGGGAGACGACTATGGATTAGTGGGCATTAGCAGGCGCCATATATGTATGCGCTGCATGGCAGGTCAACATCACGAACGGTCAATATGCGACCTGACAGGTCACAAAGGAAGGTCCCAACCCAGTGACGGTCCGTGTTTATGAGCGGTCTTGTCATGCAGTGGTCGCCTGTGCCAATGCAGCGTCCTGCTCATTCTAACGCTTTCGCCAATTTTCAGAGAGGTGAGTGGACTGCCTGCCCGTTGGATCTGATGCACAAGGGCCCAGACCAGCCGTTTCGTGCGTAACCGGGAGAGCATCATCGACGGTGTCGTCTGCGGACGACAAGCATTGGAATTTGGGGCCATGGCGGTGTGGTGATTCACTCTGCAAGCTCACAAGTTGTAGAGCGCGAATGACAGTGTTCGATTCAGATAATTGATTGCATGTCTATCCTTCCTACATGAGAGTAGTGGGCGAGCCCTGTGTGTGGCAGATCAGTGCACCGCGCGTACCCCAGAGACGCAGCACGCACAAAAACAAGGTTGTAGATGCCGAACGTGGTGGAGGCCATCCCGACGGCGAAGAGGCCGTAGTAGGCAGCTGTGCGACGTGAGTGAAACGCACGGTGCGAGGGCGCGGGCAGCGTACTCATGTAGACGGCGCCTCGCGGTCCACGCCAGTAGATCGGGCCCTTCTGGCTCTGGAGAAGTGAACTGTGTTAGCACTCCGCGTCCCGCCAGCACGCCTGAACCCGCGCACCTGGTAGAGCTTCTGGTTTTCGATTGTCCGGTTACGGACTGCAGAGGGGGGTGTGAGTGTTGTTGAATCCTGACATAGCTGGCGCTACGCACGAGTGGAGATGCCAAAGACGTCCTTCATGGTGGCTGCAGACTTCAATCGCGGTCGCTGTGATGATGAGGGCTCTGCGCACGTCGGGAAATTCTGGGATCGCACCGGGGCTCCGGGGATTGCCGGCCGGACCGCGATCGGCGCCTCGTCCGGGCTCGACCGTCATCGCATCTTCCCATTGTTCTTCACGTCCATTGTACTCAAAGTCGCGCTCTCGTGTTTGTCGCGATGTCCGCAAATGAGCGCATCCGCGTCCGGGTACGCGTCCCGTGCTCCGCGCGCGCCGAATTAGCCAGCTCAGGGAACGCGTAGAACTTGAACATCTACCGCCCGATCATATACGGGAACACCGCGCGCGTAATGACGCCCGAGGAGAAGCAGACCGCGCCCCCGGACCACACACACAAGTGGACTGTTGCGGTGCGCAGCGCAGCGTCTGTGCCAGGATCAGATGCAGTGGGCGGCGCGGACGACTTGAGCTACTTTATACGACGCGTCACGTTCAAGTTGCACGATACGTATCCGAATCCGACGCGCAGTATGTGACTCAGTCTCTCTTATGAGAGGCCCTGCTCATCCCTCGTTAGGTATAGAGAAGCCTCCATTTGAGCTCACAGAGACTGGGTACGTCCTGTTCCCACACCCTTGCGCCAGCGACCTGTCATACATCCGCGCGTCCTCTCGCCTCTGAGCTCGCTCAATGATTGCTGTGTGCTGACGCTCGACAGATGGGGCGAGTTCGAGATTCTCATCCGCATCACCTTCATTGCCGAAGCTGGCGAGAAAGCCATGCAGCTCTACCACCACCTCAAGCTGCACCCCTGGCCCGCGCCTGGCGAACCCGAGATCCCTCCCATTGACGTGGCACGCGCCCACGGGCCTGTGCACTCCTGGCAATACGACGAGATCGTCTTCAACGACCCTTTCCAGAACTTCCTCAACATCCTCACCGCAAATCCGCCGACACCGCTGCCGCGCGCGCCGCGGCGACCCGTACCGTTCCACATCGCTGCGCCGGGCTCGCTCGCCGCGAGCAAGGGCGGCACGCCCGAGTTCAACACCCAAATGGAGCGGGAGGAGCACGCGCGGCTTGAGGAGGCGAAGCGGCAGGTCGCAGTGCAGACGGAAGCGATGCGCCGACTGCTGATAGAGAAGCAGAGCGAGCTGAGGAAGCTCGAGGAACAGTTGGCCGCCGGCTGAGCGCAGCGCGTGCGCACACAGTAGGTTTGGGGAGCTCGCTGGACGCCCGCGGACCTTGGGAAGTATGGCAGAATTCCGAGTGATGTGCGTCTTTCTCTATTGTTTTTTCTTTTCTTCGATGTGGAGTAGGAGTGCGTCTCTTTCTCTCTACAGAATTACACATGATGCTGCCTACGCCGCCGATGCACCCTCGGACCTCTTGGTCGCCAGAATCTGTTTCTCGGACTCCACTGGGTCTTGACGGCAGCTGCCCTGCGAGAATGGTCGGTGGCGTCGTGTCACGTGCGATAGCTGGGTCCTGTCCGAGGATGTCGGAGTCCTGACTCTGTATGTCTGAATCCTCCCGCGGCTGTTACAGACTCTTACACGGAGGCCCGGAGAGAGAGGACAATCGACTCCGGAACATCCTGTTCAAACAACGGGCTGGCGAGAGGAGGCTATATCCGCCCTCCAATCTTGAAAGGGCTCGTCAATGTCCATGCAATGGTCCTGGTCATCGTCGATTGATTTGTGCTAGTCCACAGCGGTCCACAGCAGCTGACTACGATTCCCGAAAAGCGCTTGATTTGCAGTGCAATTATGCCGGCTGGTCTGGGGAGCGCCATCCACAATGGAGAACATCCAGGTTTGTAGCGTGACTGCATATCGTCCAGGGGAGTGTCATTACGCGGAGGTATATCTCGTGCTTCACCTATCGACCTCGACGAAGTGGGTTCTATCTATGTCAATACTTACAACGGTGCGTGTGATTCGCTAGCCTGCAGCTGAATGGCGTGTGCAAGGGTTACGGCAACATCAAGTCCCCATTGGCGCATCTACCTACACGCAAGCTCCTTCTGGCAAGGAGCTCATCAGCGTCTCCCACCGCCGCTCCCCCCGGTCAATCATGTGCATAGTCGCCGAGAAGACGCGCCCCTGTGATTTTCAACAACGCATATATGGTCAAGTATCGGCGGCCCGTAAGATAGCCCACTCGTTGTGTGGGAAGACCTTGCTGCATGAGTTTGCGATAGCGGTCTTCTATGCGCGGTTCATGGAGGTTCTGATTTTCCAAATTTCCACTCTTTTACAGAACCAGGAGGGGGGACCGACACCGAGTAAGCGCCACACAACGTGTAGCGACGCCGGCTGGCCAGGGGCGGGCATCCGGCAGGATAACTCTCTGAAAGCGTCGCTACCCTGGAATGCCTGGACCTACACTGATCAGCCTCCGCTAGTCGGTGGTGGCTCCGCCGATAGGTGAGAGCGTCGTCATCTTTGAGCCGTCCTGCTGATGACCCTCGAATGGGCAGCGAAATGCGCCCGGCGTATGAGACGTAGGCGGGCCCGGGTAGGGCGTCGTGTTAGCCATCGCGCAGGGCGAGCATGTACAGGGGGCGCGGGACTTTCCAGAGGTATACGAGACAACGTCGACCGCCATCGACCGCCACGGGCGCGCCTGGGCTGGCGGTGACCTCCAAGCTCGAGACGTCTCGTAGCGCTAGCGAGGGCGGGGAAGGGGGGCGGAACCGCTCACGTGGATTGCGGCACGGCAGAAGCACCACAAACCGCCGGGAGCGGAATCAATAAGCAACAACATTTACGATTTTGCCTCCTTCGACGAGCTCGGAAATGCAGCGACCAATCGGGGTAGGCGTGCAATGACCGGGATTGCCGAATCGGGCAAGGGCAATAGCTGCGTGGGGGGCGCGCCAAGCGGGACTTTCCAACAGTGGGAACAAACATCTGATGATCTCAAATTCGACGGCGGATCTGAGAACAAAGGTAGGTCCTATAGCTGGCTTTTGTTTATAAAAGCGACGCGACATGCGATCTCCTTGTCTCTTGTCTTTCTCCGCCGCCGTCATCATGTCCCCCGTCCGCGTCTTTGGCTGGTCCCCTCCCTCTTCCGACGCCGACGACGAGCCGCGATCACCCCGCCCCCAGGTCATCACCTTCCGCCTGGCCCGCCGCCGCGCCCCCGCACCTACCGCTGATGCGCACGACGCGTGGTGCCCCGTCGACAAGCTCTCGCCCACTTCCAGCGCGTCCTCTCTGCTTACCGAGTTCGGCCAATACGAGGACGAACCCCCGGCCCCCGCGCGCAAGGGCGATCCCAACTACATTGCCCGGCCTCGCAACTCCTTCGTCATCTTCCGCTGCGAGTTCTGCAAGAAGCACCTCAGCGCCGCCAAGAAGCGTGGCGGCGCGAACGCGCGCCCTGCTCAGCTGCGCAAGACGCTCTCCAAGCAGGCCGCGGAGGCATGGAGGGCGCTGTCCGCGGAGGACAAGCAGCAGTACATGGATCTTGCGGACAAAGAGAAAAAGGAGCACGCGATACGGTACCCGCACTACAGGTACAGGCCTGCCAGACGCGGTCGCTCGCGGCTCTCGCGCGATGGGCGTGCCGGTCGCGTGCTGCCGCGCCCCAAGTACGAGGAGGACGACGATGACTACGTGCCGCCATCGTCGCCATCGCACGACTCTGAGCCTGCTGCGCGTGTGCCTTCCCCGCCGCCCTCCTCGTCAGGGTCTTCGTCGTCGTCGGCAGCGTCCAGCGCAGCGTCGTCGCCGGCAATCAAGCCGCGACCCACCAGCTGGCTCTCCGCCATGCCGGTCAACTCAGCGCTCTACACGATCCCTGAAGGCGTCAACGTGCAAGACACCGAGGTTCGTCTGCCATTGCTGTTTTCACTTCCCATCAACTGACTTGCGTGTCCAGCCACTGTTCCTTGACTTGCCTCAGCAGAAGGCTTACGCGCCACTTGTTGCCGCCCCCAAGCCCACCCAACCCAACCCATCGCAGTCTGCTACGCCGCTGGACGCCGTCGCCGACGCGTGGGTGAACTGGTCTGGCGCGCCTCAGGCATATGAGGGCGCGTCGTCGGCTCGTGCCACGCCGACGTACTCCGGCATGGTCGCGAACGACTCGAGGGCACCTTCAACTGTGTCTCCTTATCCGTCGCCGTACGCTCTCGCGTATCCCGACTCCGGCGTCTCAACACCCGGCGCCTCCACCTCGTCCACAGCGTACACTGGCTACGAAATCCATGCTCCGTATAACGGCGTCGCCGCAGCTACCTACAGGGACTCGACATCCTATGTGGATCAGGCGGCGTACGCGCCTCACGCATCTTACGCGCCCCAGACCTCGTATGCGGATCATACGTATGCGTCGTCCTCTTATGCCGCTCCTGCCGCGTACGCCAACGCTGTCCCCGCATCATACCCTGTCACCGCTACGACCCATTACGACTCTTACGCCACCTCGGGCACCGTGCACCCCGCTTACCTGCACGCCCCGCTCGACGCAGAGCGAGCGACCGCAATGCAGCAGTACTACGAGGGCCTCGCGCGCTCTGGTATTCCGGCTGGGGACGTTAGCCACTGGAGCAGCGCTGCCTCGTACGGTGACGCCTCTACCTCGTATGCCGCGCCATACAGCAGTGCGGCGCCCGTATCAGTACCGTACGATGCCGCCGGCATGTCCACTCCCGCTCAACCGTTCGATGCCGCCGGCTACGACACCACCTACAACACCGCCGGTGCCAATGCGTTCACATATGGGGATGCCTACGGCCATGCCAGCGGCTACATGTGATGTTTGGGTACCCTCCTTCTTCCACCCCCCTCCCCCTGAACTCCGGTCCCTACTATAGACTCCGCTCGCGCTACGACCTCGTCCACGCCACTGCACCGCCCTTATTATTATGCCTTCTTATTGTACTTTGTCCCCTGCGTATCGCGGCTGCTTATGGTAGTCGCTTATGTATCACGTCTGTTCTATGTGGCTTCCAAAGTTGTTATTGTACTATCTGCTTTGTATATAGCCGGCGCACAGCGCATGCGCATACCCATGGACCAACCGTCGGCCGCTGTGCTTTTTTCCGCCTGGATTTTGGGTGTTACTGAAGGGTCATTTGTACACTAGATAGGCAGCTTGTATCATACATGCAGATAATCATATTTATTGGTACATGGTCTATTGAAGTGACGATGTGAAGCGTCCGCGCGTCATTGGCTGGGAAAGGACAACAACGAGCAGAAAGCATGAGCTGCGCGATTAGACAGGGTTTTTTTGCACACGCTCCGACATCAGTGCCACGGGCACCACCCGAAGTACATGCGTCCCTTGCGACGATCAATAAGCAACCGCTGTGATGAACCAGAGAAAGAGGTCCGACGTACAAGGTTTTGGGGGCTCGTGGACTCCTCGATGAGTGTCTGCACGAGCTTTCCTGTGGAGACTTCCTTCCACACCGGGCTCTCCTTCTTCTCGGGTAGCTCTCCCCGCAGCTTCCGCCCAATGAGGTTCAGCGAATTGCGCGCCAGCGCGTTCAGGTCGGTCTTGGCTTTAACGGCGTTGACATTTTTCCTCTGCAACTCCTGCTTACGGTCCTAGCCGACAGTCAACGATGGGCTCAGCGGAAAATCGGGTGGCGCGCGCACCAAGCTACGCTTTCTCTCCTCCCACTCGACCAATGGATCATGGATGAACGCATCAAGGACGCTCATGATAGGATCCTTATTGTTCCGCAGAATATCCATAGTGACCTCGCAGGCGATACGGTAGAACCCTGTTGGAGGTGAGGTTGTTACGACGTTCGCAACCTCAGAGAAATAAGCTTGCCTTCCACACCGGCTACGCCCATGCCGTCAACCATATTTTGGGTCAGTCTAAAGGGTACAACTTCGGCGACAGTGAGGGTTTTGCCCTTGCAACCAATCAGCGACCTCCGATTATTCATGAACAGTGCGCACCTTCTCGAAAAGACAATTGAAGTCCACATGTATAGCATGCCCAGTAACGATATCCAAAAGAATGTTCTCAAGATGGCGGTCCCCGAGCCTGTACAATCGCGCAGTCTATGGTCAGTGGCATTAACGGCGATAAATAATCCGCGAACCCCAGTACATAACCAACCATTGACATCACTGCGGTCGTATGCGAGTAGTTCAATCGGCTGGTCAACCAAGCCGTTGGCTCAGGGAACGTCTCGAGGAACCACTCATGGAACACAGGCGGGTACCTTTATTAAGTGTTAGCGAAGTCGGCGGTCTGACAATCTGTCGCACGTACTTGACAAGAATGTAGTCTCGGAAGAGTCTGCCTGCCTCCTTGGGCTGCTGCTGAATGGTCTCGAATATCTTCGCAAACTCGTTGTACTAGGTGCGATCAGCCAAAGGGTAAAAGGACCAATTCCCGTCCACCCACCCACGAAGGTATACCGCGCGCACCGTACAGCTTCTGAAGTATCGGTCGTACCGGAGTAGTATTTGGTACCCACTGAATGAAGCCACATTCTTCATTCAACGTGACAACGCCATATGTACGGATATCTGAGCGGCTATGAGCATAAAGGGCAACGTAAGAGAGCTAGGTACCCACGAAGTTGTCGCCTTCGCGATTCTGAATTTGCTTTGAAGAGCTTGTTGATGATGGAGAACAAGTCCATGAGACGAGCATCCTTGCGTAAGTCGTCCTTTGGCTTCCCGAGGAACATATAGATTTGGCCGTTGCTACCGCGTATCGTAATCTTTCGGGGTTTCGCAAGAGTCTGCATGACATCAATCTCGTCGTTGAAGCCTTCGCCCCGATAAGTGATGAAGCACTGACGAAGAGGCAGAGGTCGCACCATTGAATGTCGGCAGGTCGTCTGCGAATGGCCTATGCGACGCGTCGTCACTGGATGCAGGCGGTAGACTGGCAATCATCGACTCTTGCAGCGGGATTATCAGATTTGAACATCCGATTTTGTGGAGGTCAGGGAAGTGCCTCGACATCGACAGCGACGATACTCCTTTATCTTCAACGCGATACTCGCAAAGGCCTAGCAAATGCGTGGTCATCAGTTCGGACTTCACAATGAGGTCTGACAGCTTCGTGTGTGCGTTTGTCGGATCGTTCTGTGCAGCGTGAGTTCGCTTAGCCAATTTTTCCGCGATGACAGCGTACCCGTAGTTTCGACATGAGTTCTCTCCCGCGCATCTTGCGCTGGCCTTGCTTGGACTTGACGGCGGATGTAAATAGCCACAGCGTCTGGTTCGGGTACTCGGAGATCACTCTGGATATGAGGTCTGCCAACATTTCGTACGCTGTATCGTTCTGCAGGCCAATCCTGGAGACAATCTGCGGAAATGCTGTGTACCACTACATAATGTGCTTGAATAATTTCTCTACCGCTCGTGTCCATGAGCTCACCTTATACGTCGGCACTTTCTTGATGGCATCCGCGACGTGTGTATTCATATCGCGAAATGCCTCGACGATGACCGGTTCTCCCTTCTGTTTCTGGGTCGACCAATTGGCGAGCACCTCAGGATTCTCGCCCGTGTCGAGCCATATCGTGAGGAGTCGAGGTACGGTTTGATAGATGTACTTGGAACCGTATCGCATAGCTTTGGCAAATGCCTTCACGACGTGGAAGAGCATCCGCGATTGTCTGTGTCAGCGAAATGAGCATGTTGGTTGCTCGACCAAACTAGTCTTACTTGCTGGCCATCCTCGGATTTGTTTCTAGCACGCTTTTGAAGCAGCTGTCGTGGAACTGGCCGAGCCTAAATTGTACACTTTCCCAGCTGTTTTTGAAGACTCCATGAGTAGCTGTACCAGAAAAGTCAAGTCACATCAACGTACTGAGGATTCATATCGGTAGCCTTCGAGAATACCTTCTGTATGGTGCCGACATCGTAGCGATCTGACTCGTTGATCCAGCGAGCGCGAAGGAGATGCGCCTATAGAGGATTGAGATCGTTCTGGTTCGTATTGAATACTTGCCTACCTTTGCCTTGATCATCTTAAGCTCCGACTGGTCGACCGTAAGGTCGTACATGTTCTCCTCCAGGATACCCATCAACTTCATCGAATTCTCGAGTTCTTGAAGCGCACGGAGGGGATCGCCAGTCGCCTTGACATATTTCGCGCTTTCGATGAAGGAGTACGGGGCTTTGTTTTGCTGAGCTTGGAGAAGGGCGCTGTAGGCAGTTTGCCATTGGCCGGCTTTCCTGGCGATTTTCGCGCTTGAAAGCCATAGACGTCCAATTTGATCGCCAATCATCGCACTATGTTTCGAACTGGGGGATATGATCAGCATATTCTCGCGCTCTTGACGACGTAGAATCACCCCATCGAGAAAGCTGCGCGACGCATACTGAGAATTGGCTCACGGATACGGAAAGCAGGCAATGTGGAGTCAAGCCGCGAAGATAATTCGCTCGTGAGGTTTTGCATGTGTTGGCGTCGTCGAGTAGAGTCGTTCTCCTTGGAGGTTCGGTATATCAGCTCGAGCTCGCGCGTCATATGCAGGTCTAATGTAGACTCGTAAGACCGTCGGTATCCTGTCACTCCAGCGGCCACTACTGAGCGCCCCAAAGCAGCACGCGCGGCTTCTAGAGCAGCATTGACTTTGGTGAAGTCGTCAGCACGCATGGCTAGTATGACATTGGCGATTAGCAGTTGGGGTGCGTCCGATGTCGTTTGCTCTGTGAGAGATGCTACGTCGTCCCACGCGCCGACCATCCATGCGCTCTCCACGGCGTATCCCGCCAGAGCAGATTCCCACTCGGGATGGCGCACGAGAACACCGCGCACATGTGTCCGTAAAGTGTCTACAGGCGAATCAGATCGCATTTCCCAAGACGCAAGGCGGGAAAAGCTTACCGTAATGTCCCAAGTTGCGAAGAGAGCGCAGAAGGCCAAGATGGAAGTTGATGTTGTCAGGAGATTGTTGCAGGCGGACCTCCCAACAGCTTTGCGCTGAAGTCCATCTGCCGGTGCTCTCGTGTTCACGGATCTGGTGCTCCAGCGATGGCGATAATATCAGCGATGAGACACCTTCCATGCCATCCGGTTCGTCCAGATGAGAGTATAACTCGTGCATACGCTCATAATACGCGGGAAGGTCGGGGTGCGCCGCGTCTCGCTCTCGCAAAGTCCTCGTCAGTCGCTCGAAGCCCATGAGAGCGCGGGCATATGACTTCGACTCCAAAGCCGCGACTGCCATGAGATTCTCGTCGATAATGGAGAGGGTACTGTCGACACGGACTAGCCATTCTTCCTCCTGGGTAGCGCCATCGCTCCGCCCCTTCCTAGGCTCGAGTTTCTTGCGATTGAGTATTCCCTGCCGCGTCAGGCGCACCCACTTGTTCAGGTGGTCCAGAAGCATAAATACAGCCTACATCAAGACATTAAGTGCAGGCGGTCAGCGAGAGTGAAATATACGGACCTGGGTGCTTAGTAGACGCTTCTCGGGCGTCGAAGTACTGCTTTGGTCTGATAAATCTTCTAGGACCAGTACGATTTCCTGCATGACCGCATCGACATCTTCAGACGCGCCTGAGATAAGGACATTCAAGACCAGATGAGGTAGCAGATGATGGGCGATCACAGCGTCGTTCTGGTTAACGCAGTAGCGGAAGACTGAGAATATCTTGTGCGCCATTCCCTGCGATACCTTCGTAATGAGGTGATATACCCATTTCTGCATCCATTCCCGATAGGTCGACTGGCGAGGGTATAAGGGCAGTTCAAGACCGACGTCTGTAGCTGGCTTCTGAGTATCCAAGATATTCGGTGCACCAAGGGACAAGCGGCCTTCCAAGTAAGGCATGACGGCGTCCACCACGAACTTGGGCAAACTGTTCCACCGATTTCGAACCTTGAGGGCGACGGCTTGTCCGCGTCCCAGTGCAACCAGGCCGGGAGTGAACTTGCAGATCTTCATCAACTCCTGTATGATGAACGCGATTTGAGTCTGGTGTTTAGAGTCGGTGGCGGTACTGAATGTGACGACGAGTAGGTTCTGCAAGAGATGCATGATGAACGCAATGGCTTCGTCCTCGTCATTGAAGTTCTTCATGACTATCATAGATGTCTCCGTCAGCGGGAGCTCGCATCGGTCTGGGTCCATCGCGCCTATGATGCCGATGCACTCGAAGGCGAGCAATCGAAGTTGCCCAGTATCTTCGCCATCTCGACATGCTGCCGTTATCAGCGCAGATAGCGTCCTTCCGACGAGAGCGTCGAACATGTCGCCAGACGAGAGGCGCGTGAGGAAGGGTCGGTTGCCGGGGTGGACTGCGAAAGCCTTGAACTCCAGCAGTCCTTGTGTGGCGACTGTCATATTGAGACTGACAGCCCTGCTGAGAATCGCGCGCAGGCGTTCGCTGGACGAGAGATGAAGTCTGAGTCTCTGAAGGCGTAGGTGGACGTTCTTGAGTTCGTCGATACCACCGCAATCCGCGCATTCATTGAGGGCATCTCCCAAGGAATTCTCGCCATTTGGTACCATGTACTCTAACGCATCGAGGGCGATGCCTCGAGCACGTTCAGAGAAGGACGGCCATCCCAGGACGAAAGTGGAGCTTGTGGTCCCAATAACAGAGCCTATATCCTTCCATTGGATAGCATGAAGGAAACTCGACCAAGATTCCAGTGTAGCTTCCGACAGCTCGGGCACCATAATGACGCTCTGATAACATGCCATGATCTTTTGAAGAGTCAGTATATGGCGCTGGCATCGTGGCGTACAGCAAACGAACCTGCGGGGCAATGAACCGGACTGCTTCGCCAACGTAGTTGATGAAGGTGCCGAGGCTGCGCAATATTCTCCGTTTATCTTCGACATTCTTCTTCCCTTTCGCGTCTTGAAGCATGCCGCCCACGTTAGATACGTGACCAAGCATGTTATTCTTGAGGAATACATGCAGCTCGCTTTTGTCTTCGCGCAGATGCGTTTGCAGTCGCTTCAGCGCGTCGAGGGCCTGTAGAGAACGATATCAGGCGATGAGCGCTACATGAAGGCACATATACAAACCAATTCGCGCGCCTCTTCCATCTCGCTGCCGAGGTCGACGACGAGATCGGAAAGCACGGAGACCGCGTGGCTCTTGACGACCATGAAGCTGTCGATCTTCTCGGCATCGTCTCCCTGCGCGCCTTTCTTGCATATACTGACGACGAGGTGGATGGCCCTCTGAGTGTCTTGCACCGTTGGCGCACGAAAGATTTGGGCCAGAATCTCCGTCGCATTCGTCACATAAAGATAATGGAGGGCTACGCCTATCTTGCGCTCCAGGATTTCGAGGACCTTCGTCTCGCATGCGGCGAACAGGAAGTGGAGCGTACGCGGTATGGCCACATTGATGAAGTCTCCCTGCTGAATGGCAAGGACTTTGCACGTCTCGACTATGAGGTCCGGCTGCGAGCACAGTCGAAATATAACGTATGGCGTGATGAGCTCATTATGGGCCATGAAGAGCGCGTATGTGCTTTTCTTATGGAATTCTGCCAAGGATTGAATCTATGCTGACTGTGAGTGATTGTCATTATAATTCTGGAAGACAGACCTGCGTGAAGGCCATGCCGCGGACCATCGGATTCTGGCGAGCCAGCTGCGCTATCAAAAAGCAGAGACCTTGTCCTGTTATCTCAGACGACGCGGACCTGATGAAAATTTAGTATGTGTCACGAGAATTTCCAAGGTAGTTCGCCTACTTTGCTGCTGAGCAGACGCTCAAGATCAATGTCTCGGTGAGTGGCGCTTTGCCTTGTTCGGCGATACGGGAAAGCTCCACGAAGAGGGGGGTCATTTTCTGCCGTGAGGCCATGCCCCCTGCGTGGTAGACGGCCAGGAGAGACTTCAGAGCGCGCCTGCACAAAGCTTAGCATTCTGCGCGTAATAAGCATGAACAAAATGACTGACCCAGAAGCCATGCGCACACCGCGGTCTCTATCAACGAGACCATACACGACGGTATGAGTGGGTTGCTCCAGTGAGTCCACGGAGTCGCAGGCATGGTGCTTGAGGAAGTGCGACAGCGCATCTAGGACAGCTTTCTTCAGCTGCGAGGTGATCACCTCCTCGGGTCCATCGCACAGGTTAGCCAAAGCAGGGAATAGCTTCGGTATACAACTCGTCGCTGCGTTAACATGTGATGCGCAATCGGTCCCGTCACATTGTGAGAGCACGCAGGCAAATCGGGCAAGCCGTTGAGCTACGGCAATACGTTCCACGGTAGTTTGGGGCGTCTTTTCCCTGGAAAACAGGCATCAGACCGGACATCTTCGAAGGAGTTGCAGATACCCACTTCCGCAGCCGTAACTGTACCTCTCTTAGAGCTCTACGTACGAACATCGCGTCGTCGGTGTCATCGTCCATCCAGGAGACGACTTGGGGTGCGACGATCTCTTGAACGAGAGCGTGAACATCGTCACGCCAAATACGCACAGGTTTCGAATGTGCAAGTTGCAGGTCCAAGATGTGCTGCTCAAGCCGTTCGAGAATACCGAACGTGTTTTGAGGATCAAGATCGTTGGCTGCTTTCCGTATACGTTCCACGACCTCCTCGTCATGTTCGATTCGTAGCAGATCCACAGAGCAAAGAGCGGCAACCGCCTAGAAGACACCAAATCAGTCAAAGATTATTAGGCAGCTCTGAAGCGCTAACCTGAGACGCATTCGTATCCTCGCTGCTGGTCCCCTCTACGGTCATGCTAACAATCCTCAGAATATCGACCTTCGGTATGACAAAGGATTTGCACTCCTTGCAAAGCTTCGTCAGATCGTAGTCGAGCTGTGCCCATTCAGGCCGATCTTGTTGCGTCAGGCGGAAGGACAGCAACCTGCGAAACATCTGCGCGAGTACGATTGGCGGGTGGCGGCAACCATCGGACAGTTGGACCGCTGCAGATAAAGTCTGCAGAAGGGAACGTGCGCGAACGCTAGACGTGGTGGTACACGAGGCGGACAACAAGTGGTCAAAAATCGTGTTGATGACTGCAGAAAGACGGAAACGGGCATCGGCGAGATAGCGGTGCGCTGTCCACGGCGGTGACGTGCATAGCAATACGACGCGAATGAGATGAACAACGAAGAGGGGGACGTGGGACCGTGAGTCGAGCAAGAGGCGTGATGGGTCAGCGTTGATGTTCTGAAGCTAAATGAGTCTCTACGCCACCTCCCGAGAGTATAAGCCATACCTGGTCGTCCAACTCCTCAACAGTTAGCTGCTTGATTCGGGGTGTACGATACATATGAACGGCCATCGGGAACGTAAGAGGGAGTGTCTCGTGCGTCAAGTCTGTTTAACGCTCAGCCAGAATCTCATTACAGTGATGGCGACACGCACCGTGCGCAATGTTCAAAGATTCATGAAGGACATCCCGCATAGCCTCGGAAGGGTCTGCACTGCACGAAAGCGCGTGAAGCGCGCGTCCCACTGTCTGCAGAAGCATGACGGTCGTCGCGACCACCTTGTCTTCCAAGACACTGGGGAGTATCGCACCGGCCTGCGGGTCCTGAACATCGACCTGCAGCCATGCCTGCAGTGATATCTGCAGCTGTAGCAAGCGTGCGAACATGTTCCGCACGTTGTCCGCTGCCTCGGAGAAGATACTTGGCGCACGTTGCACGGCCCTTTGCAGTGTATCCAGCGTCACGTCAACGAGTGCGACCTTCTCTTTCAAGACCTCCCATTCGGCGACCTCGTCCGGGGAGGGGAAGGTGGCAAAGGTGCTTGAGGCGAGGCCTTCCAGGAGCACGATCCACGTCCCTCTTTGCGAAACATCGATGTGCTTGGAGGGGTGGAAGTCGTCGAGGGCATCCTGGAGCGCGTGGATAGAGCTGATCAGCTTTGCGGGCGATGCCTCCGCGTCATCTAGCCGCGAGAAAACGTCTTCCTGCGTCGAGTTCATGGTGATGGATGGCTAAATGCGCGCGACGGCGGCGTGCCAGCGTGGGCACGTCGAAGTGTGAACTAAACGCGAAGTCGACATTGATTCCCAATTCGACGCGTCGTGACACGTGATCGACATCCGCACTCACAGTGATCAATACACACAAACATAATGTTCCTAAGTAGATACGGTAGATGCAACAGCAATTTCAAGTGAGAGCTACTTTTTCCCCGCACGCTTCTTGTCCCTCTGGTTCTCACGATCCATTCTCTTCTGCTCCGCACGTTCGCCCTCCAATGAGCCAAACACGCGGTTCATGCTCGTCTTATATGCGCTGTCCTTCTCCTTCTGCTGCTGCTGTTGGACGCCCGCAAGGAACCGCGCGTCCTTGCGCAGTTCGCGGATCGCGCCTTTGCGCTCCTGTTTGTACTGCGAGCGCAGCTTCGCAGCCTCCTTGCGGTCCTTGTCCGGGTCCGAGAATTTGAGGAAGGAGGAGGACGATGAGTCGAATTTAGGCACGAAGGTGGCGAGGGGGATGGGCTTGTGAGCTTGCAAGAGGAGCGGCCTGCGTGCTTGCCGAGCGAAGTTGAGCAGACGGCTGATCTCATCCTTGAATGTTATGATACGTGACTGAACGGCGCGATTAGTGAAACACTCTCGGCGTGAGCAAAGTTGGTATACCTTCAGCCCAGGCGACAAGTTCTTCTGGTCAAATTGTTCCATGATCTCCAGCATCGGCTGGTAGAGCTCAATGAACCCATCAAGGCCCTTATACAACACACCAAATCGCCGAAGAAGCTCGATAGCGGTCGCCAGAAGGTCGACCTTGTCCTGCAACGCGGGCGATCCTGCCGACAGCATCTGGCTCAAGTTGACGCGCTCCCGCGGCTCTATCGCCTTCGTGCCCTTGCCTCTGATTCGTAGAGGCGCAGTGAGGTCCGACTGGAAGTCAGCCGTGGGGAAGTTGCCCGGCAGCGACGCCGCGTTCTTGTACTCGTTAGGAGACAGGTGGACGATCGTGCTGGCCAGAAAGTTGATGGCTTCCGGCACCAGCCGCTTCGACACCTCCTCGAACTGGTAAAACAGTGTGCAGAGGAAGAGCCCACTGGCGATGTCGGAGAGCGATCGCACACGGGCGAGCCCCAGGTACGAGCCCATCAGCAGGCGCGTGGGGGACACTACGACGTGATTGAGATCGCTCGTCGACCAGACAGCGCCGACGATGCGGAGCAGCGATAGCTCTGACGTGCCCGGCCAGGTCTTCGACTTCGGTTCGAGCGATGTCGAGAGGCCACGCCGCAGGTTCTTGTCCATGAGCGTCAGTTTCGCCACGAAGTATGTCGCTGCCTGTGTTGGGAACGCCTTGGTGAGGGCGCATACGTGCGGCAGAATGGAGTTGAGTAGGGTAAAGTTGGGTTTCGGAGGAGCTGTTACACAGAGCGCGTGGTCTATGAGGACGTTTGTGAGTATCTGTCGGTAATCAGTAAATGAGGCATTTGTGGGTCTCTTTGCGCACCTGCAACTTCGCCTTGTTGCCCACTCCGAGGCTCGGGTGGTACAACGTGCGTATGCGCTGGATGACGGTGGCAATGTCCTTGTCGGCGATACCGTCGACAATGTCTAGAAACTCGTCGTGCGAGGACGGACACGGAAACGTGAAGGGCAATTCGGCGCCACGGGGCGGTTTCTTTTTGGATGCGGCTTTTCTCGGTGTGACCAGGGCTTCCGCATCGCCGGCCTCGACACCTTCCTCCGCACCGCTGCCAAACTCGTCCTCGTCGTCATCCTCCTCATCCTCGTCTTCGCTTCCGTCCTCATCGTCCTCATCGTCTTCTTCCTCATCCTCGTCCTCTTCACCACTCCGACCCAGGTCCGCCGTATTCTCCTCTTCCCCACCTAGACCAGCACCTATCCCTTCCCACTGATCCTGTTCATAGTCAAAGTCGTCGTCGAGGTCATCTCCTCCCCGCTTGCGCTTCTTCCCCTTCCCCCCTTCGTCCTCATCCTCGCTCTCCTCGAGCCCGAGCATGCGCTTCCGCCGCTTGCGTTCGGCCTTCTCCAAGACCTCCTTCTCGTCCAGTGCAATTTCCTCCTCGGTCTTGGTCCGATCCTTCGCTTTGGCGCGCTTGTCGAAGGCGAGTTCGCGCACGCGTCTGTCGTAGTCAGCGTCGGCATCCACGAGTGCAGCAGCGGGATCAGCCGCTGCTTCCGATGGTACACCCTCGCCGTTGAACGACGACGGATCATTGGCGGCGGGCGTGAGGGGCGGTGGTGCAGCGGCTGGGTCGGCAGCGAAAAGCAGATCACGCAGCGAGTCGAAGTCTTGGTCGAGCTCGTGGCGCATATCATCGAGAGCCTCCTTCTCATTTTGACGCATGACCTGTACGGAATGTAATTGTCAGGTGAGCTTAAGAGGCAGTAACTACGCGCTTACCTTGTGCATCTTGCTCTTCGCAATAACTTCTGCCATGACCTCGGCCTTTGACTTTTTCCGCGCTGGCTGGCCGTCCTCATCTTCATCCTCATCTCCGGCATCGCCCTCTTCGAACCCACCGAAATGGGCTTTCTTCACGATGTCCCGGTCGATCTGACCTGTGATAAAATGTCAGTACGCATGTCCTCCAACAGCAGAGAGACATACCTCGCGGCCCGTCCTCATCAGCATCATCATCTGACTGCAAACCAGTAGCCTCAAAGTCATCCAGATTGGACAGGCTTTGTCCGTAATGGGTCAGCTCGTCCTCATCTTCCAGATTGAACGTGGATCCCTTCGATGCCCGCTGGCGTTCCCGCGTGAAACGCTCGAGCATCCGTTCCTCCGGTGTCATTGTCGGATCATTCTCACCGAACCGACGGTCGAGGATACCGCCAGCATGATTTCTCTCCTCGTACTCCTTGAGGAGCGTTTTCTTCCGCTGTGATCGCCGTCAGCTACAGAGACCGCAATGTAGGACGTCCCCCGCACCTGTTCGATGCCCGCTTGCCTGCTTTGTGCAGGTTTCCCGGTGACGCCCTTCAACTTGCGCCCCCCGACATCGTGCTTGAGCTTCGTGACCTTGACGTCGAAGGGGTTAAGCTTCTGGTGGATTTCCTGAAGTTTTGCAGCCTTCTTCTCCTTGTCGCGCTCGCTAGTGCTGCTGGACCGTTTGCGCTTATTGCTGTTCTGTGGGCGTCCAGTGACCCCGGCCTGCGAGAGGGCTGATTTCAGCTGGGAGAGCTGAGAGCCTTTTGCCATGAAGTTTTGTGAGGGGGAAGTGGCGGAGAACAAGCGCTCGATCGCTGCTGATGCGATCAAAATACGGCGCGTCGACGTCCTCGGCCCCGTCATTCTTCTCCTTTCGTTTTAATTCTTCTCGCCTTTCACTCCCTCGATGCAGTCCTTCTCTTGCGCCCGTTCAAGAACATATAAGACTCCTCTAGAATGGAAGTTCTCTTTAAGTTCCTTCCTTTTGTCCTTCCCTCGCCGCAAGAGTGAACATGTACCTCATCGTTGGAGACACCGGGAGCTCAATGTGGCATGCTAATTGCCCCGCTACGGGACAATACTGTATCCGACTGCAATGCCTTTCTAGAAGTGCGATAACAACTCGCGACCAAGCCGGAGCTGTATGGGACCCGACGAACAGAGATCGAGTATTCACATGATCATGCCGATAATGACACGGGCGATGCGTCAAGGACGTGTCTTCACTCCAAGTTCACTTCTACCATCATGAGCGGCTCTTCCAACCAACAGCGAGAACCGATGACCTCGACAGTCGCCTTTCCTTCTGTGTCGACATCGTCTGTCCGCACAAGCGTAGCCTCCCACATGTCTGTCATCTCGTCCGTGCATGCGACGGCGGTGGAGATATCGCACTCGGTCTACGGTGACAAGCCCTCCAATGCGGAGGCCATTGAGCGCTTCTACGAACCCAATGCCAGTGCGTGCTTTGCACTGACCTGATCGCAGTTGGCTCACATCACATAGTGTGAGACTCAGAATCGCCCATCTATGAGAGCCAAGGGTTTACAAGTTGCAGATACGAAAACCCCTTCGTCACGGCGAGCTCTCGATCCATAATTGAGGACATATACTCGCTATCCGAGAGATTGGGGAACCTTACAATCCCAAGACCTTTGGCGATGCTGCTGACCATTCTGCGTCTAAACGAAGACAACGCCGGTATCCTACTACGAGCCACACGGTCCTGGACAGATATCGGGGATCTTTGTGAAAGCGATAGCTTCGGTGCGTATTTCAGTTACTTGTGAATGCAAAGAGGTCTGACTGTCTTTGCTTTTAGACGGTACTCGCAAGATCATGATAGAACATACGTTCAATCTTCTCCTCTTGCCCGACATCCACCGCGATGGCACCCATGCGATCAGGTTGGATACATCCAGCGACTCTTTGGTGACATCCTCCGAAGTCGCTCACTCGAGTGCGCGAGGACCACAGCTACAGCATCCGTCTCTGCCCCTCCCGGGAACCTCACTCGCCGTACCTTCACCCCTTCATCTCAAGCTACCTATAATCACTCGCCTGACATTCAACGAGCAAGGGCGAATAACGCATCATCGTGACTACTGGGATGTCAAGGACCTCATCGGCCTAGTACCCGGCTTGTCGCTCGCGCAGTGGATCAGTTCTCGACTAGCGGCGCAGGGACTTGCGCTAGCAGCGCGAATGCTAAGCAGAGGATCCAGCGCCTCATCTGCACATGCGGATGATTTGGAGAGCGGCCTCAATGAGCCCGGGCCAGACAAGCCGGCCAAGCGGTAGTTGGGCGTGTTGGCCTCGACTCAATCGCTGACGTTCGGTCAGCAATTTACACGCACCCACCAAAACCAGGTATGTCTTCTTCCATTGCGCGCCCATAGAATGCTCACGCCTTCGATAGAAGCGCTCTGCGGTCAATGGTCAGTCAATGACAGTCATCGAGGGCGCCTATTTGCGAAGATGCTGTGGCGACTCCTTCATATCACCTCAAATCATGTGTAGCTTGTGTACGGCTCGCATTCGCCTACGATGTTCTCCCGTCATTCGTACACGGCCGTTCATGTCCGGTGGCTCAGCCTGTCGCAAGCCACAGTATATCGACGATCGTGGGAAGGCTAGCCTAGGACATTCCATGTACGACATTCATATGAACGTATTTTCCCAAAGACAGATGACATGGCACACTCTCTCACAGCTTATGTTCTCCTTACTTCGGAGCTGGGCAAATGTGTGAGTCCCTAGGTAGTGAGTGCCGAACGCAGTTGGTCATTCTTCGACGGGCCTAGAGCGGGGGAATGCAATACACCAATGGTGCGTTCGATAACACTGCTCACTCATACAGTCGCGCGACAGTGCTGGTGCTGCGGGCTACAGCCTGCGTATATCCGACCAGTGCTTCCTCGCGGTCCCTCTCCCAGGTCGGCGTGCGAGTCTCTGCCGCAAGGGTCGGCCGGATGATAGTAAACTGCCGGCGCTTAGCCTATGGCATTCAGTACGCGCTTCGCTGCCTGCGTTCCCGTAAACCGCAACAACAGACACAGAAGGTATTCCATGCTCGCCCTCGTGCCTTGAGAAGCTCACCGCGCGACGCGCGCAAGGGACAGACAGCCACCAACACTGCTTCGAGCTTGCCTTCCATATGACGCCATTTTTCGGCAAAAATTACCTTGAGTACGAAAGTAAGAAGCATGAGGCAAAAGTGGATTGTGAGCAAAAAAATGTTGACGTAAGGTTGTACAGATGTACACAGCAAGACTACCAAGTGCTGTTGGCATCTGAATCAGTGCAAGATGACGGAAGACGTGGGAAAAGGCCGAGCCACCGAGGCTGCCGTCGTCACGCTTCCGTGACAAACCAACATCGACCGGGAATTCCCGAATATCTTGACCCGCACCTCCCTCCTCCTTGTCTCTGCTGATAACATAATATATGCGCACTATAGAGTTACTAGATGGTATGATCCATAAAATTCAGGCTCTCTTGAACTCTGCTGAGCTTCCCCAGCTCGAAGTCGACAGACGCGGCAATCACCGCTCAGTTCGGAAATTTCCGAGACCGTCACGTCGCCAACGACAGCCACCCAGCAGCCACCTGTTCTCCTTGTTTTCTCCCGTGAGGCCATGCGTTACGTAGCGCTCCCACTTCAGAGCAACACGACCAAAAATTATACATCTTCAAGTGGACTTAAGGCTTACCAAAGTCTACTTTGTACTTTTACACCGACACTTTTCACTTTAGCCCCGTTACTGACGCTATTCGCGCTCCCGCGCTGTGTTGGGCACATTTAAGACACTTACCGCTAGCAAAACCTGCTTGCCGCAGTACTTACGGTAATATTTGCCCAAATATGGGCTCGTACTTCCGCGTGAAGTTCGAGTTCCTGGCACATTCCCACGGTTGAATTTTGCGTGCGCGGTTCCGCGACGTCGTGCGCGCACGGATAGCCCGGTGGTTTATGGGTGCGGACTGCGCTAGTCGTCCAGCGACGTGCGATGAAGTCTTTCAGCGGCCCCGGTGGGTGAGGAAACGAGCTTGCCCAGCAGTGGGTATGCATTTTACGCGCGCCGCTGCCAACGGGCGTATGCCACTGGATCTGTCACTGACACGCGGAGCAAGCGACAGCTCTGGTTCTCATACCAGCTCAGCGTGCGGCAGCGAACGCCGCGGGCCTTTGTGCCCGCACAGATAATATCGAGAACGCATCGCACATAGCGTTGAAGGTACGCTGAATTTATTGGCCTCAGATGACAGTAGCTCGACAATAGGACCTACGAGCTTGCCGGCGAACGTGAAGTCCGTCAAGCTGGCCGACTTGACCGGGGTCGACGAGCGCGACACTGACAAAGTGCCGCCCTCCTCGCCTTCATCCATCAGCTGCGCAGCAGAAGTGGCCTCCCACGGCGACACGGAAGCATCCGAGGTTCGTACAGAACTCAACACGAAGAGCTTCTGCGCTTCCGAGGTCGGGGACGTCAAGAGAAGTCGAATATACGGATGTGCCTTGTCCGAGCCTCTGCGCTCCACCTCCTCCTCCCACTGCGGCCAACCCGCAAGTCGGACGGGTTCTGGCGTGTTTCACCCCTGCACGGCTAGTATGTTGACTCTTGGGAGCCCACGAGCCCCATGGCCTCAACAGATACGGCGGCCGCAGAGGTGGCAACGTTTGCCACAGCGAGCGCGCCGTGGCAGTCCATGTCGGGCGTAACGGCTACGAGACGTGCATTTATGTCCTTGACGTCCTTTGACTTGGTTGCGGTGAAGCTTCGGATGTCGGCGTTTGTAAGAGCGCAGGGGCGCTATACAATAGCGCACTGGTAGCGTGCCTCGAGATTCGACGTAGAGGGTCTGGCTGAATAGACATGTCATCGGACTTTCGCTAGACGCATTTGCACATAGGGGATTGTCGAACGCTGCAGCAAGCTGACGTACCTGCTGACCATATGCGGGCCTCAGGCAAAAGGCTGCGAGAGGCCGGTCCCGGTATCTGTTCATCGACCCTTGACCTCGCCAGAGGGTCTACCAGGTCCACTGAGCACCCTGAGGACATGTTTCAGGACTCAACTGCCGTATTCGCGCGCCTCTCGCGCGCAGGGTAGGATGACGGTTTTGCTCTTGACCTTATCTCGCCACCCAGGCTGCAAGACCCGTGGGCTGCAGAAATTTAGAAGTCGTCCAGCGTCGCTGGCGACGAGTGCGAAGTTCGGCGGCGGCTGTATAAATGAATTCGAAGGAGGAAGTCCATTTAGCGCGTCTCGTGGGTTGTTGAACTTACCAGGAGGGGCAGAGGATGCCGCTGGTCTCGGAAAGAAGCGAACCACGGTTATTCGAGAGAGGGCGAGCCAGCAACCGCTCTCACGGTGCCAAATGACGCGAACGCGTGACGCCGGTCAAGGCCAATGCTGAATATTACGCGACGCGTTCAAAGCTGCATCGTAACGTCCACGTTGATCATCCCTGAACGAGCCTCGTCGCGCATGCGTCAACGAGGATGCACGCGACACGTCGAGGCATGCTAGACGGAGGCGGGTTGCGGTGAGTTGGCAATTCGTGGCCCAAAAAGCGGGGGAATTAATTCCCAGCAGCACCCACGCCCAGTAGTCTGGCCTGAACAGCTCACAAGCGATATGGAGTAGAGCGCACTTGCGGAAGAAAGACGCGTCCCGCTCCCATGGTACCTGCTCTTCCCCCTTCAGTTGGCGACGAGGGGAGAGGTGAACCAGAACAACAAAGATAAGAACTCGAAAGGGTCATGGGGTTCGCCGCCTTACGTTGCGGCTGGCAGTTGAACCTCTCCCGCTCCAAGCCCCAGGCGGCAAGCAAATCTTACTGGCTTGAGAGGCTATCATATCGCGATTTTCGAATGCCTCAGCGTGCGAGGCCGCACCCGCGAGGCGCGCTTCCTCTGTCCCTGTAAGAAGAGAAAAAGAAGCAGGAGATTGGTCGGACTGCGTACCGGGCCGGAGGACTCAGGCTTGTCTCCACGCGAGCTGCCCCGCACCGACTCAACTCTGCCATCTGGTCATGTCCATCGGCGCTCGCTGAAAAATAATTTACGTCCATGCGCGGCCGCGCACCGAAAAGCGGGGGTCCGGAGCGCGCGGGGGGGCCCGGGAGCGACGATGAGGAGGGGAACAGTGGCGCTCACTGTCACCCGGTCAATCCTATGAGTTTCGTGGTAAGAACATTGTATTTTCGGTGATCTGCAACCAACAACAAAGGGAACGGAGGACAAGCAGGAGGATCAATGCCTCAGCGCATCATATCATTGTCGATGCGCGACGCAGAAAATCCCGCCGGCTCGATTGATCACGCACGTGCGCCGATCACGCGAACCCCCGATCGCGTTTCTGTGGTCCGACGCGATATCTGCTTCCGTTCCGGACCAACGCGCCGGCCTTTGCCTCACAGGCGACTCCCGAGCTGGACATTGGCGCGTGCCAGAGTAGGTCCCGCGTGAGAGATAATCTGCGGCGGATAGGCTTGCCGCTTAGGCCTGAGAAAGGACTCGAGAGCCCTCGCAGGCCTAGCGACTGGCCTCACTTCCATTGAGGCGCAGTGCCACAATCGCAGTGAAGACCTCGCAACGAATCCCCCCAAGGCAAGTGGAGCTCTATCTTCCGCGTTATATTCCATATATACATAGCATTAAGCATCCAGGATGGTACAGATGTCGCGCCGCCTTTTGAATATTATCTACAGTACTATCACAACTATACAGAGCGTCAAAGAGGTAAGGGGGAAAGCGAAATGAGGAAGCGACGGTCTTTTGGACCGCTGAAGGAACAAAGGTAGTAGTATGTAGGCGACGCAGGCAATATGCACAAGAGAGATGATACTACAAGTAATATCCAAGAGGGTTGATGATGATGAGGGGATTCCGAGGTACGCACTGAATAAATAGCGCAATAGAAATAAGCAGTAAGCCATCGCAGGACCCAGCAATGAGGTTTTGACAGGCAGGGAGTGGCCACAGGGTCAGAAAGTAGTGGAATCAGAGTCTGCCTCCCTTCACGCCCTGAGGTCATCGTGGCCGTAGCCGGTTGGCGCACCCATATGCTGAGACAGTGACGACGAACGGTAGCGGGTATCTTGCGACGGCGCGGACAGCAGAGGCGAGGAATGCGGCGGCGAGGAAAGGTCAGACGCGCGGTTCGTCGGCGGCGACATCATCAGCCCACCTCCGAGGTCGGAGAGGGAGGCATTGGGCAGGCGGATACCGCCCTCAATGATCGCAGGTGGTGAGTGCGAGTCACGAGACGAGGTGGTGGAGGAGAGTGGGTAGGACGGCAGATGTGGTGAGTTGTATGCGGAACCCGGGGCGGACCCAGAGGACGGCGGTGTCGACGAGGAGTGGAGCGACACTAGAAGACGCTGTCAGCGGACGCGCTAAACAGAGAGGCGGCTATACTTACAGCTGTCATCCAGGTCGCTCGACGCGCCGAGCGAGGACTGGCTGCTTCGCCGCGTAAGCGCGCCGGCTGCAGCGACGTCGTCCCGACTCTCCTTCTTGACGACGGCCTTCGCCGTCTTCGGGCTCTTGCCGGCGTTGCGACCACCCTTACGGGTCTTGCTCCCCGCGCGCAGCTCGTCAAAACGCAGAGGGCGTGGCCGGAGGTGCGTGCGCTCGTAGAGGCCGCACTTGTTGCAGACGATTTTGCCCGGGTTGAGGGTGCTGCGCCGCCAGGAGGGTGGCTCGGTGGTGTGGCAGTTGAAGCAGCGGCGACGGAGGTACTGCGTCTCTTTGGAGGCAGCGTCGTCGGTGTGCTGGACGTGCATATGGTACATGGGCGCCATCTCGGCGTATGGGTATGGGGGGTGGGGATGGGGGTATGGGTAGCCGTTCATCATCTGGTGGCGAGGCATCGGGCGCTGGTCGTCCTCGAGCTTGATCTGCGAGTGGGCGTAGACGTCGACATCGGGGGAGACACCATTGTCCATGTACATGTCGCCGTGAGGCTGATGCATCATGTGGGGCTGCTGCATGTACATGGACTGCGACTGGTCGTGACGGACGTAGGGGAAGGTCGCGCGGCGCATGAGATGGTGCTGCTGCTCCTGCATAGACGCGTGTGGCATGTGGGACCATGCGTTGGTGTGGATGGGGGGCTGCTGCATGTAGTGCATGTTGCTCCGCGCCTGGGCGGAGTTGTCACCTTCGTAGAGGTCCTGGAGGAGGGAGCCGCGCGGCGGCGTCTGCCAGGAGGGACGGTAGCTCTCGGAGGGGACGGCGTTGTCGTCGATGGGGAGCATAGCGTGGGGGTTGTCGACGACGTTGAAGAGGCCGTGGTTAAGCGCGTGGTCGGGATAGTTGACTGGGTCCTGGACGTCGAGCGCGCCTTTCATGGGGACGGGGACGGTGGCAGGGTTGATGGGCGACGGTGTGCGCGGGAGAGATGAGTCTGAGTAAGTGGACGCGTAGGACAAGTCGAACATTGCGCGCTCCGGAAGTGGACGAGGTGGATGGCCAGACGGGCTCGCTTGGTTTTACGCGGTCTTATACGCGCCTTCTATCCAACTCCTAATGCGGATATCGCGCACCAGCCCGCAACGAGCCAGCATGGGTCGCCGACCCGGTTCGCTTTGGGCCGATCGCATGGCTTATCGCGGACTTGTGCCACCCCTCGCCGGGGTCCGCCCGTACCCCACCGCCCTCAGCGCATCGGGGAGCCACGATCTCTGTGGACACCGGCTTTTGTGTCCTCTGCCGGCACTCCAGCTCCAGCGGCACACAACAACCGCCTACACAGCAGAGAACCGTAGCACGCACAAAATCGCCACCTCCCTCTCCTCCCATCCCCACAAACGCGTCGTTTGCTCCCGAGCGGAGGCAAATACGATCACCACAACCACACCGGTCGTGAGCCTCCTGCAAAAGAAATCGCCCGAAATATCGAACGTCGGAGTTCCACTTGAGTTCGTCCAGCTTTCCCCAGTCCATCGGAGCAGGAACCCGGCATGCCTTCTGTATGGAAAGAAATGGCCTCCTCCAACTCCCTTGACATAATATTCACTAGGGCGGCTTCAGCCGTGGGAATCACGCTACACGGCGTGCGGACGATAAGCTGGAAAATAAACGCGCTAGTCCAGAAGTTTGCTATGCGTACGAGACTTCTGAGAGCCCGCAGACTCCCAAGCTCGCCGCACGGGGAGCACGAAATTAGGCTTGAGTTATCCGACAAAATAGCCGTGACTTTCACGCCAAGTTCAAGTTGTCTGCGGGGGAATGCGGGAGACCCTTCTGCAAGCATCGTCGGGACTGCCGTACAAGGCAGTTGTTGTCCCCCCATGGACGCTCTGGATGGGGCGGTCAAAGGCGCCGCCAAAGCACGTGGAGGACTGCCCGAAAACCAGGCGCGCTATTTCACTCCAAGTGCACACATGTCCAGGACCCTGAATTAGAAGCCCTCCGTGAGCTCCACTTTCCGAGAAAATTACAGAGGGTGCGAGAGCGAGGAACGTGTACAGCGCCCTCGAAACCTGGGTGCAGACGGCATGTCCAAAAGCGCAGAGGCACTTAAGGCAACTTCAACGTCCATGTTGAGTTGGGCATCAACATTTTGATGGGAAGGTGCAAAGAATCTCGTGTGAGTCACCCTTTTAGACTCCGATCACGGTTCCCCAAGCCTGGCCTTCAAGTTGATTTGTTGAGTTCGGAGTCCAGCTTTCAGGAAGATCGCGCTGCTTGCTTGTATGACGTTCGGAGCTGCCTCGGTCCAATGCAAGGAAGCAGGAATAGTGAGAAGACGAAATCGCGGACTTCACGGGCGCCTCGACAAGACAGGTTCGAAGAGACCCATCCAAGGCGCGGACCAGCAGAAGCCAAAAACACAGGCAGGTTATCTAATCTAATCGTACCGGCGGCACGTGTGGATCTTCGCTCGGCGCGCTGTGCAGGCCCGCCGCGGCTCACGGTGGACAATGGAAGATGTTCAACCAGCGACCAACCAGGCGGAAACTGTTTGTCTCCGTATGTCGCCTATACCTATATGCCCCCAGTATGCCCCTCCTCCCCGCCCTCCTTGGATCCCCCGGCGCAGTCTGTCCTCGCCCTCGAAACGCAGAGGTCCCCTTGCGCACATAGCCCCGCCCGTTCGCCATTGTTGAAGTTTACCCCCTTCCCCTCGCCCGTTACGCGTCCCAGCTCGACGGCCGGATACAGAAGGATACAGACACGGCTTCCAAACTGATGATGAGCCTGTATCGGAGTGACGTGATCGCCCGCGGACCGCGAACCGCTGACGCTGACGCCCACCAGGACCAGGTGGGAAAAGAAGCGGCCCTTCAGCTGCAGAGCCTGAGCAGGATTGACTCTTGTGCAGTCGCGCGCAGGCCTCTTGGGGCCGCTGAAACGCGAACCTTGGCAAGTAACGCGTCCATCCGGCTTCGCCGTAAGTGGAGGGTTACGATGAAGCATCCTGTGTACCACCGTGACCTGCCTGAGTACGCCGCCCCGTATACGGGATACCTGTCATCTTAGAGTGAAGCAGCTGCGGGCAGGCGCTGCAGCTCACGGGTCGATGCGTAAGTGGCTGCATTTTCTGACCACCGTGAATGCTAGCGATTCATTATGCAGGTCGCGCGCGCAGCGTGACGCGCCCGGGCGCGGCGCCATCCCATCGGTCACCCATCGCGTGGACATCGGCGTCCCGACCACCGATAAATCGCGCAACAGACCCTCCCGGCGCCCTCCTCGCCCGTCCACGCCGGCCCTCGTGAGCATCGAGCTGTTCTCAGGTTTTCCAAGTGCATCGCTGCCGAAGCTTCTTCAGAAAAGCGCGTCGTGGTTCTCGGACTTGTGTCATCGTTCCTAGCCCACTGCCGGTCCCTGACGCTATTCGTCCGCTGGCGTCGGTGAAGCTGTAGACTTCATGAGGTGAGTCACCACCGTCAAGTCACCGTCTAGCGCACTTGGACACACAGCCGCAGGGATGACGCGGTGCGTCGACCACGATTTACTACTCGATGCGTGGTCTCAAGAAATTCGCACCCTTCACCGTGCCCTGCGCACTTCTCCGCCGGTGACGGGTTGCCGCTTCACGGCAGTCCTATACATTTAGCGCCCTCATGCGCGTCGGCAGCGCGACATAATTAACGGGGCTGTGCCGTCAGCGACGCCGCGGTTGACGAGGGAGGCGCATGGAGGCGCATCAATCCAGCTGCAGTGAGTACCAGTTCGGAGGAATTCATTGCGGACAGTCGTGCCTGGTACTAAAGACGTCTTCAGCATCGACTACTGACGAGGTCAGTATGTGCACCTCAGTTCGTTCAGCGCTACTCACGGCGCTGAAACAGGGTATCCCTGTTCGCGCAGGATGTCAGCTTGACTGGCTCCCACGTAGTCACTACTCTACGTACGACTCGCAGAGCGGGGTATAACCAAGTGGTTATCGTCTTTGCACGTCTATCAGTTTCCCATGCAAGTATATGATCTGAATTACTTATCTTTGACATAGCGTACAGAGCCCTTGTCTGCAGCAGCAAGACTATGCCATCTGAATGGTCTCGGGGTCTATCAGCCCGGCGTTTCTGCTCGTAGAGGTACGTTCAAGCCGGGGCCGCGCAGAGTCCGGCGTCTGTCAATTGCTGAGACGACCCCGCGCCAAGACCGGCGTTCTAGACGTCTGCAGATCTGGTGAGTGATAAACCATCTTGGTTTCTGTCTACTGACGGACATACTCCTCAGGCTTAGGGCGCGCCACTTCCCCGCACGCGTGTACATTCATTTAAACTGCAGTCTGACGCACGAACCTTTCATTCACACCTTGTGCCCCGCGTTCTCGAACTCACACGTCCGCTGACGAGCTCGAAGATCAAGCGCCCCGCACAGGTCCTGCGTTTGTTCCTCAGTCCCGGATCGGGCATGCAAGGCATATGAGCCTCAGCGCGTCGATACTATGCCTCATCGGGTCTTTGACGATTCTGAGCAGAATCGTCAAACTCCCGGGAAACCTCTCTATATGGACCGATTTTTCTCTAGTAAAAAATCTAGGCTAGGGTTTCATGCTCCCTCTATCCGATGGTGCTATTTTTCCTGCGTGAAAATGAGAGAAAGACGACAGCAAGTGGGAGGTGATGCCAGCACGCGGCTGATGGCCATCAATTCGTCCTTCCGCGGCTCTCAGCACAATCCTTCGGGTTCCCGGCCACAAAATTAGCACCATTGGATAGCCAGCACTCGAAAACAGGCCCTACAATTTTTTCCGGGCAGAATTGGACCACATGAAGGGGGTTTCCCGGGAGTTTGACGATTTGAGCAGAATCGTCAAAGACCCGGTGAGGCATAGTACAGGCGCCGCGGACGAGGTCGGTAGCACATGGTGCCCCGTTCATACGTCCAGCGCATCGTCTGGGGGGACATCCTCCGCCCCGTTCATTAACCCAGATGTGGCGTAGCCTACGTATCTACAGCTGTGCGGTGCAAATCGCAGCGCGAGCTGAGGTCGGAGGCGCTGCCACGCTTCGTGTATCATCGACGCAAGTACAGTATGCAGTGTCCATCCGCCGGCCATTAATCCGCGGCCCAAAACCTGGTGACTCCGAGATGGAGGAGCCTGTCGAAGGAGGACAAGGAGCCAACATGGAGTCGAGTCAGCGCCCCTGAAACGCGCGCGGGCAGTAGATTCGGAGGTGATGATGAGCGCGACCGGGTCGCCGTCCCTGAACTCGTTTGTTGACGCGGAACACTTTCGTGTGCTGATCGCATCTGCGGCCTACGGGATCAAGCATCCTCGTAGCTAGTCCATCCAGCCGCCATCACCGATGTGGGCGACGCGCGCACATGCGCACATCAAGCGCACAATCAATGCACAAAGGCCTGCTCTAAAGGGGATAAGGAGCCGGCGGCACGTGCGGACAAATCAAGTTCAACATTCCAGAGCCTTGAGATTTCTCCGGCCACGGCCTGTAACTTGCCTCAAAGCGCGGCACCGAAGCAGATGCTCTTCGAGGGTTTGAGATGCACTGTATAAATTCGTGGGATTCTCTTCTGGCAAAACGGCAGGCCTCTGATGCACGATGAGCTGGCTAGACTTCATTTCAGGTGTTTCACTTCATCCACTATCCTCAGAGTTATCGGCGTCAGCACCTCAGTCCATCGTCTGGCATTTTGTTGTTTGAGAGCTGCGTGGATCTTTCCGAATGCCCGTCGACGAAGCATACTAAAGATCGTGTCGCGGTTTTATCGGCTTGCCTCACGCTTTTGCGGCGACGGACGCGAAGCCATGCGAGTGCTGTGCATGCACCGTGTGAGAACGAGTAACTACCAGGGTGTCGCGCATTCGAACAGGTATGTAGATAATTAGGTAAGTATTGGAGTTGGATCCTAAGGCTACATGCATGAGTACTATGAGAGGAGTTGGATCCTATGAGGAGTTGGATCCCATAAAGTAACGTATAACGATACAGTACCGGCGGCTCCAAGGTTGGACTTGGGATGGCCATTGCAGGTTAGGAGCAGCGAACATTGTCCCGAGGAACACGCGTCCCGCACTATAGAGGCGGCCAGGGTGTCCAATAAATTACAGTCAACCGATTCGGCAACGCGACCAGGCGCCCGAACGAGCTCACGGGCTTTACCAGTTAGCGACATCTGCCTCCGCCTCTCCGAAAACGCTTGTCTTCTTCACCTCAAAGCCCGACTCCGCAACGCTCTCAGCCGGCAGCTCCTTCTCGTAGATCTCTGGGAATTCGCGGTGAAGGAACCTGCAGACGTGCGTGTTGATCTGCTCGAACTCCAGTAGAAATCCATCGTGTCCGTCCGGCGACTGGATGACGACGAGCTCCGCGTCCGGAATATACGCCGCGATTTCACGCTGCTCCGATGGTGTGAAGAGCCCGTCCGTCGCGATGCTGATGACGAGCGCGCGGGGTGGAATCGTCGCGAGCACCTTCGCCAGTGCCTGCGACTCAGACTCAAACGTCCCGTCCGAGTCCGCGCGTCCACGAGCGACGTCGTGCGTGTCAAGCTTGCGCGTGATGTGGATGTAGCAGTTCGCATCGAAGCGCGCGGTGAACTTATCGCCTTGGTAGCGGAGGTACGATTGCGCGGAGAAGATCGGCGGCTTGAGCGCAGCGGGAGAGGTTGGGCGCGATGCAGGGTTCGCGTTCCGGTGGCCGTCATTGTGGTACGCGAGTGAGGATTCGTCATCGGACTGCGAATGGACGACGGGCGACTCCGGCGGCGTCAGAGGTGAGGACGGTGGTATTTGTGACTTGCGTCCAAAACGGCTCTCGAACGAGTCGCGGGAGCGGTAGGTGAGCAGGGCACTCATTCGCGCGGCCGCGAGACCGGAGGCGGGCTGAGAGGTATAGAAGCCATCCTGATACACAGGGTCGCTGTAGATACTCTGGCGCTGTGCCTCGCCCCAGCTTATGCACCAGGCACTGTGGCGGGCTGAAGTCGCGAGAGGGATGATATGCCGGACGTAGTCAGGGGGAGAGCAGAGTGGCCACTCAAGGACCGCCATTCCACCCATGGAGCCTCCCACGACGACCGCGACGGAGCGAACGCCTAGGTGATCCAAGACCAGCTTGTGAATTCTGCGGATGGATAAGTCCTGGTTGGCAGAGAAGGCAGCTCGACTGACCGGACATCATCCCTGATGGTGGTCGCAGGAAACTCAGGACCATAGGGGCGACCGGTGTCTGGATTGATAGTGACAGGCGATGCAGACCCGTAGGGAGAGCCTAGTGTGTTCGCGCAAAAGATGAAGAAGCGGTTCGGGTCGAAGGCTTTTCCTCGTCCCATAAGCGGGCCCCACCTGCTCGGCTCGTGAGATTCAATGTGAATAGATATGTGAAGTAGCACTCACCAGTCCTCCACATCTGCGCTGCCAGTAAAGGCGTGGCAGATGATCATCACATTGTCTTTGTTCTCATTGAGGTTTCCCCACGTCTTGTACGCGACGGGAACGTCCCGAAGCGTCCGGCCGCACTCGAGTGTAAAGGCCGGAACGACGTGAATTGATTGCTCGATCAGAGAGTCAAGTGCGCGCGTCGGGGGATGCGCAGGATCTTTGAGGACTTGGACACGCAGTTCTTGGGCAGACATGGACGCAGGAGGGAAGCAGAAACAGAGGGGACCGGGGCACCGAACGACCTGTCAATGACTCTGGAAAGGATGACGCCGGATTGCGCGAAAAGTGATCGACATTCACTATCTCACCGGGCCGGGTCAACCGGATGCCGAACTTGGCCTCCGACGGCGCGTGTCCGAATCGTGTTGAACTTCGACATGTCCTTCGAGCATGCACCGGTTACCAAAGGTAGCACAACAAACCTTCTTAGCTATTCATCTCATTGTATCTAGGCGTAATATGCACCACTGCACTTTCATCTATAGCCGTCGGGCTTTTTGACGTGAAGCATTACTTCCACCTTCAGGTCAGCTATTCAAACGCTTGTGCATCCCACTTACCATGCTTATATGTGTCATAGCTTGTTCCCCACATTTCTCGGGACCACCAAGTGAGAATCCTTACCTGGTTGGACCCACCTAACCATCTGCTCAAAGTACTGGCGGCTAGGCGCCCATCATCTCGCTTTCACGAGCTCGAGCGACCTCTTCCTTGCTGTACTTCTATTTTTCTATGTCGGAGTCGAAGTCGAGCGGCAGTTCGGTAGCGTCAAGTTTAGCGTACGAATCTACATCACCAAAGCCTTTGCACGCCGCTAATGGCGCTGTCAGTCCTTTGCCCTTATCGCAACGCTCGTCGCCACCTTGCTGGAGCTCAGCGCACTCTTGCTCTTTCACAGTACGGGCCTCAACTCTATCGCAGGCGGACCTACCAGTCTCGTCTTCGCTATTCTGTACCAATACTCTCGCGTGGTCCCTTCGGTGTACCGCTTCCGTGTCTTCGGACTCACTTTGAGTAACAAGAGCTTCCTCTATTTGCTGGCTTTACAGGTAAGCATCTTCTTTGCTATCTACCCTGAGATACTCATACCTCCCGCTACTTACCAGCTCGGAGTCAGCAGGCCACCAGGGTCAATCGTCGCCGCCGCCGTCGGCATCCTCTCTGGCCAGCTATACCGCTCCGACCTCATCGGTTTGAACGTATACCGCGTCTCGCCTGCCGTCGTGCGTTTCTGCTCCTCGTACGTTCGGCCCTTGCTCGGCATGTCTCGTGCACCACGACGGACGAACATTGCCCTCCCGGAGACCGAGCCTGAGGTGGTGACGACGGCGCGGACGTCGACGAGCGCAGCATCGCAGCCGGCGGAGCGGACGAGCATGCAGAACGTGCGGACGAGCGGCGGCGCAGTCATGCGCGAGTTCGTCAGCGAGCTCACAGGAAGGGCCGACCGCAGCAGCGTGGGCGTGCGCATACCGCCCGAGTCCGAGGTCGTGCAGTTGACGACGATGTTCCCGGACCTGGGACGCGACGTGATAATTGGTACGCTTCAGCGCAGGTACGCGAACGACATCCTCTTCCTCTCGAAATGACAAACCTCCATGTCCATCAGCGCCAACATCGAAGCGGCCGTAGAAACACTTTTGGGTGGGCAATCATCATGATTACTCGTTGGTAGCTCCTTCTCTTCTCGTCCGGCATCGTAGATATCGTACAGCAAGTACAACACGATAAGTACAACAAGTCCGACTATGTGCGAGTCGTGTCAAAGCATGGCGAACGAGAAAGCAGCGCCTGATGCGCTGCTTACTGCTCATCATCGTAGTCACCGCCCTCCTCGTCATCCTCGTTAGTGAACGTGTTCATGGGCACGGCGTACAGGCGAATCATGGGCTGCGTGAAGGGTCAGCGAGGGACGATGGTAGCAGAAAGAGCACAACGAACCTTGTTAGGGTCCTTGACGAGGACGTACTTGCCCTCAGGCATCTTCATGCAGAGGTCAGTCACAGTGCGAACGATACCCCAGCCGTTGGCCAGAGATACGTTCAGCTGCGCAGAGAAGTCGGTCGGCCGCATGGAGGCTGTGCTGAGAATAACGTGTCGCGAGTTGTCGCGAGGGTTCGCGCGGGAAACGTAACTAAGAAATGAAAGTCAGGCCCGGAATCAGTCCTTCAATGCACGAAGAAAACATACCCAATCTTGAGCAGGTCCGCGCCCGCGAGGATGCTCTGCACGGTCCACTTCGCGAGCTTAGCGCTGTTGTTCTTCATCTCCGTCGCGACGACGGCACCGCGCTGCGAGTCAAGCTTTGCGCGCCAGTCGGGCGCACCGCCTGCGCCCTGCGAGCGCGGGTCGAACTCATTCAGCGCGCGGATCGTCGCCAGGCCTTTGCCTTGGCGTGGGTCGCCCAGGCCGGGCAAGTACGCGTCCACCTCCGTCCGCACACAGATCTTCATCTGTTCCTCCTCCGACAAGCTCATGTCGAAGACGCGGTACCTGTACCCGCACGAGGCGAGCGGCTCCGTCTCGTCGCCGTAGAAGGGGTTCGGATGCGCGAGGTCAACCGGCGGCGGCGTCGCTTCGTTCACGGACTGGAAGCCGAAGTTTTGGTTGATGTAGGTGGCCTCAAGGGAGAGTGACGCCGCGGTGTTGATGGTGGGGACTTCCGGGACTGTCTTCTCCTGCGGGTTGTTAGGGTTGGGCGGTGTGGGATCCTGCGGGGGGTCGGCAGCGTTCTCGTTGACGGTCACGGTATCGAAGGGACCGCCGTCGCGCTTGTCGAAGAAGAGGTTGTTTCCCTCCCGAACGATGACAATGTCCCAAGGGTACACCGATCGAGGTGCAGTCATTAGAACACTGAGAATCACGTCTGTCGCGTACACCGTGGCGGTGCTCTTGGACGCAAGCTAAATTTATTGTCAGCAAATGGGCGAGTAAAGCGGAGGACTCAAGATTACCTGCTGGATGACAGGGTCATCCGATGTGGTGGTATTGTACTTGATACGGTCCACTAATTGCAGAGGACGTTCCGTTTTGGTGGTGATACGATCGTATGTCTTCTCGTAAGCAAATAGACGGCCGTAGGAGTCACTGAAAACTGGTCAGGATGGTGCAGCACAGATATGATGCACAAGAACGTACAGGTCTTCCGGCTCCTCAACTTCCAGACGCAGCTTGGCCAGACGATGGAACTCGATCTCTTCCAAGACCTGCCACGATGGCTGGACAACCACTGAAGACTCGCGTGTGCGGTTATTCTGTTGAGAGATCAGCTATCTTGAAGTAACCGCATATTACATTGACAAACCTTGTCCCAATCACGCCAGCCGCGCCTGCCGCCACCTCTCTGGTTCATGTTCCTGCCTCCGCCAGGGCCTCCACGACCGCCACGCTGCCCACCACCGCGGTTGCCCCAAGTGTTGTAGCCACCGCGCGGCGCTCCGCGCCCACGGTTAAACCCGCCGCCCCTACGCGTTGGGGGAGCGCCTCGGTTATCGACAAGCGAGAAGGACGACTCGTCCTCGACATGGAAGTACGCGAACGCGCTCGCAGTGCCGCTGCCAAACGCTTGGGCACCATCGCGCCTGCGGCCTCCCGGTCCCGCGCGGTTCTGCGTCGAAGGGAGTCCGACAGCGGTCTGACGGCCGTCCGCGGAGAGATCGTTCCAGTCAGCGAAGCGGCCTAGCTTGTCGGACTTGGAGAAGGGGGCGTAGGGGATGTCCTTGAACTTGAACTGCTTGGGCAGATTGGAGGAGGAGGGGCCCCAGCCGCCATCTGGGTTGTCGTTGATGGTGGGGAGAGAGAAGGAGGCCATTATCGTCGACGACAAGCAAGATCGGCGTCGATGAACGCGAGCCTCGAAAATTGCCGCTTGTACCGAACAGCAACGTGTGCGCTCTCCCACGCCCCACCTCTCCAGTCGCCGCCATGAAGTAAGCGCCCGTCTCTGCTGCTCATTCAGGCTTGCTGATGTCTGCAGTGTGGTCAAGGAGATCAACAGGATAAATGATCGCGAACTGGAACTGGGTGTCAGCGGCGCGTCCTGGCACGACGACTACAAGGACTCGGCGTATGTATTCGTCGGTGGTCTGAACCGCGAGCTCACTGAAGGAGACGTGATCACTATATTCTCCCAGTACGTAGTAATCGTATATGCCTTTTTACTATGCTGACATCTGGTAGATATGGCGAAGTCATGGACGTCAACATGCCTCGCGAGAAGGAGACCGGCAAGCCCAAAGGCTTCGCCTTCCTCATGTACGAGGACCAGCGCTCGACTGTTCTTGCAGTCGACAATCTCAACGGCGCCCAAGTAGCTGAGCGCACCCTGCGTGTCGATCACGTCAGAGACTACAAGCAGCCGCGCTCGAAGAACGAGGAAGGGGAATGGGTCGAGGCCGACGAGCAGAGCCTAAACGCCAAGCCCCAAATGGTCATCGGTACGTGCCAGACTGCGTATGTACTGCTAAATATGCTCATATCCTTAGAAGAAGATCAAGCGTCCAGCTCTGATGAATCCGATGCACCGAAGATCGATCCGGAAGACCCCATGTACGAGTACCTCATGTCCAAATACAGGGAGGAGAAGGCTGCGAAGAAGAGCAAGAAGAAGTCGAAGCACAAGCGCAAGGACGAGACCCCCGAGGAACGTCGCGCCCGCAAAGAGCTGAAGAAGGCGAAGAAGGCGAAGGTCAAGTCGCAGGGCATGCGCGGCGTCGAGGACCTGCTCAAATCGCTCGGTGGCGGTGGCGGACCGCGAGACCAGCTTGGGCGCCGAGACGACCATAGTCGAAGTCGCTCTCCCGGACGCCCATCACCTGCGCGCTACGACGACCGACGGAGAAGTCTGACGCCGCCACGGCGGACGCGGTCCCCAGAGCGCGAAGACGGCCGCCGCCGCCGATCGCCTACACCGGACGACAGAGAACGAGGGAACAAACGGTATCGTGACGAGGATGATCACAGGGACTCAGGGCGGGACCGTAGACGTGATTATAGATGATCTACTTGTTTACTGTGAGCGGTCGCGCTTGCATTTCGGGACTTAATTCACTGCACAGGATACTGCTTTGTCTGCTTCCACTCGTATATCATTGATATGATCCACGTCTTGTGTACGTCACGACGTTTAGGCCGAGGTGCTCCCGGTCCACACAGTGACTGCGACCTTGCTGGCACTCAATACGTGCGTTTGATTCGTATTCATCTATGCCAGGTCCGTGGTCGACTCTGCCAGATTTCCTTCACGTACCACTACAGCCTGGGAGCTTGTATCCCTGATCATCTTCCTATAACGACTCGCGCCGTCACCTGCGCGGCTGGCCTTTTCCTCGCCCCCGTCGGGCTATAGTGTTCTCACGAAAGCCCCGGACCGTCCTGCGGCAATTCTGCGCAATGATTTACATTCGCAGCGATGACCCCAGTATGCAGAGGCACAATCAGACGACATTTGGAGACTCGCCGCGCTCGACATTCGTAGCAGCGCTGCATATCCTCAACGGGCGCACTGTGTAAGTCAGCTGAAGAGCCAGGACCCCGGCGTGAAACAGAGAAGCGCGGTTCCTCCTACATCGCTCCTGCGTTTATCATCTGGTTCTGCGTACAGTGCAGCAGTTATCTGGACGTACTGTGAGAGGTATCTTCGTGTGGGAGCCATCTAGTTCGCGCGTGGGATCCATCTTGGTCGAAACGCAAAGGAAAAAGTTCAAGTGTCTCGGGCTACTGACGGACTGGCACAGGACATTGCCTGACTGGCGTCACAGGACAGCCCGGGATGGGCGTCTGGCTGTATCAGCTTTGAGTGCAAGTGGTGTTTGGATCTCAGAGACAGACTGTTCGCCGCAGGGGACTGTAACGCGGGATCTGCCCGTCAGAGGTCCATCCCGGTGTCCATCCCATTCCCATTGACACTGCTCGACGCCGATGTCTGGGGATGTGCTGATCCTTCATTTGCAGACTTACATCCCTGGTTTACCTACTATGTGTTCGTATCTCCTTCATTTATTTACCTTCGGGTGAGCATCTGTACTGGTGATATGTATAACGTAGTTCCCCGCAGTGAGCTGCACAGCTGTAACGGCCATTCGCTGGCTCGCAACAGCTCTTGACATGGAATCTTGCTCTCCAACTAAGGGATGTAGGGATGCAGGACCTCTCTTTCGAATCTGTTCAGCTGCCGCTGAAACGCTACTAAGGTAGGGGGCTCTTCGTCAGTCAGAAGATCCATCGTCCATGACCTC